>CM067377.1:94298360-95704233 GCA_034510155.1 Eucriotettix oculatus
ATTTCTATCACATGGCTACACACAACTGCACACTCCAAAGTTCGGCCGACGACTGATTAGATTTATGGATTCCCCGCTAGATGGTGCTGTCCACACTACAATTCCCCCCTCTGGGCAGACCATCCGAGCTTCAACATCTCAATAGCTGCTCGAAGTTTTCTTTCACTGATTGGTTTAGTTAGGAGGTCCGCCTCCAATTCTTCTGACGATATATGCTTTAGTTGTATTTCGCCGTTAGTATACGAGTCTCTGCAAAAATAGTATAAACGGTTAATATGTTTCGTCCGACTCCTCACTCCGCAATTTTGGATCCATTGTATGGCTGCTTGGCTGTCACTCTCGATCGTTGTCGTCTCACTAATGAATTCTTCTAACTCCAGCTCTTCCAATAAATTTCTCGTCCATACCTTTGCTGCTCGATTGTTTATGGCTTCTTCCGCAGTTTTAGGAATTTCAAATGCGATATTTGCAACATGTTTTTCCTCAATTCGTTGTGATCTTCTTACTCCACTTTCTCTTAATAGTTGTTCATTTCTTTCTCGCTCCATACGATGTCTTTCTTGAATCTGTATGTTCGTTTCACCCAGTTTTCTCCCTCTTTTATTCGTTATAATTTCAGCTATCGGGGGCTCGTTCTCCTCTGGTTCCTCCTCTAGTTGCTCATGGCTACTTTCATCTTCTTCATTGTTTACATTTGTTGTGTTTTCCAATATTCGGGTTTCTCCTTCTTTCGCTTGTAATTCTTCTATCATCTCGACCAAATAATCTTCAGTCTCTTCCACTTGACCTTGTAGTAAGTCTCCTCCCTTCTTGTTTTCTTCAAAAATGACAGATCTCGACTCAAATAACTTTTGCTTCTCTGGATTGTACATTCTGTATGCAAGTCTTGACTTGGAATATCCCACAAAAATTCCTCTCTCCGCTCTTGGGTCGAATTTCCCTCTGCATGTAGTCGTCGTTGTGTAATATCCCACGCAACCAAAAACTCTCAGATGTCCGAGATTTGGTTTTCTTCCAGTCCACTTCTCAATTGGCGTCTGGTCTCCGTTGTGTTTATTTGGCGAACAGTTCAGCAGGTATGCGGCTGTTGATGCCGCTTCACCCCAAAACTTCTGTGTTAACTTCGAATCTTGTAATAATGCTCTTGTCTTCTCTAATATTGTCCGATTCATCCGTTCTGCTATGCCATTACTCGCTGGGTTTCCGGGTACCGTCAATTCGTGTTTTATTCCTTTGTGTCGCATTAGCTCTTTCATCTGTCCATTTGTAAATTCGGTTCCATTGTCGCTGCGTACTCGATTGACTCTGTTCCCTGTTTCATTTTCTTTGCGTTCCACGAAGTCCTTAAAATTGTTGTAAGTTTCATCCTTCGTTTTTAAGAAATACACGAAAACTCTTCGACTGTATCCGTCGACTATTGTGAAAATGTATTTCGCACCTCCCATTGATGCAACCGGCATGGGCCCGCAAAGGTCCATATGTATCAAGTCTAACACGTACTTTGCACTCTCGTTCGTCACTGTCTTATGTGGCGCTTGTGTTGCCTTGCTGATAATGCAATCCGTGCATTTATCTAATTTAACATCCTTGTACTCGATTTCGTTGACCATTTTGTCTTTCTTCATCTTGTTTAAGTACTTCTCTCCAATGTGACCCATCCGTCTGTGCCACGTCTGCTTCTCTACCGCCGTCATGTTGGAATCATCGTTATGTAAAACATCCCTGTCATTGTATTTGTTCGGCTTAGTTCTAATGACGTACATCTTCTCCACGTCTTCTGATGTCGCTACTACTACGTCTTTTTTGTTCACTATTGAAGCACCGTTTTGGTCGAATATGACCGAGTTCCCATTTTTCACTAGGCTTCGCACTGATAACAAGTTCATTCTTAATCTCGGTACGTATAGTACATCTCTAATTGTAGTGTTGTACACTTTTTGTTCCACTCGGGTTATGACTTCTACATCACCTATGGCTGTTGCGTCGATTTCTCTCGCCTCTTCTGCCAATACCACTGTTCCATTGTAAGGCCTTGTATTCGTCATATTTTGATAATGCGGTGACATGTGAATGCTACATCCGGAATCGATTCCCCAAATGTTTTCGCTATCTGGGTCCTCTGATACTGCATTAGCCACGTCCGTTAATTTCATTGTTACGTGGAAGTTTTGATTGTTACCCCTCTCTGTTACTACGCTCGCTCGATTGTTGCTTGCTCCACCTCCATGACCTTGACTTCTTCCTCGACCTCTCCAAGATTGTCCTCTAGCGGTTGAATTATTTTCATTTTGTCTTGTATTTCCTCCGTTCTTCCTATGCCAGCAATCTCTTCCAAGATGACCGATTTTGTTGCAATTGTAACAAGTTCTAGTTTCTTTTATTGTATGCTTTCTTGCCTGGTAAACCGTATCGCTCTTGTTTCCCATTCTTGCCTCCTCTTCTTTCAAGGCTTGTTTGATGTCGTCCATTGTTGCCGACCTCTGTATTCGGAGCGTCGCAGCTATTGTTTCAAATTTTTCATTTATACCACGCACTACGTGAAATACCAGTTCTCGTTCGCTAATTGATTGTCCATAAGTAGCACATTTCGCTTCCATTGTTCGGGCTCTTGTAATGTAATTTTCAACTGTCTCTTTCTCTCCCATCTTAATTTGTCTCAGTTCCATCATAGCGTCTATTAATTTGTCATGCGCGTTACCTTCGAAATTTTCTTTCAGCTTCATCCATAATTTTCTAGCACTAGTCCATCCGATAAACGGTCCAGCTTGTTCGGGCGATAATGTCGTCACAATTTCCGAAAACGCTTCATCATTTTTGTATTCCCATTCTTCTTTTTCTGCTTCGTCTTCATTTCTCCATACTGGCTCAGGTTTCTCGATAATTGTTTTGTAAAGTTTCTTTTTTCTCAAAATGGCACCCATTTTTAACGACCACGTCAGGTAATTGTCCCCGCGCAAAATCTCGACTCTTTGTGTTGACAGCTCCATTTTATTATCACTCGCGTTTTTTGTTTTTGTAAAATTTCACTTCCCTTGTTTGTAATTGTCCGTATTGTCGAACCAGTCTCTGCTACCAATTGTTGGGGATTCGAAGGTAACTTAATTTCTATCACATGGCTACACACAACTGCACACTCCAAAGTTCGGCCGACGACTGATTAGATTTATGGATTCCCCGCTAGATGGTGCTGTCCACACTACATGATTCTTGTATCAATTTTAATTGTTCATAACCAATACGATGGAAAAAACATTCTGGGTTGAGGAAATAAAAACAAATGCTTCCTTTAAGGTTAATTTTTAATATTTCATTATTAGGAATGTTTTTTTATTTTTCATTTTTAAATAATATATATTAATGATATTGGAATTAAGAGGGGTTTCTACAAATATTGTTAATAAGTAACTTTGGCTACATAAATGATCACTGATAGAACAAATGGTGATTTACTTCCAGTACAAATTTCTACATCGATAGCTGCATCAAAATTTCCTCATTTGAATGACCAGAGCATTTAGATATCAAGTTTTATTTTTAGCTATTAGAATTTCACATAAATAGGTGCTTGAATTGTGACATTTATGTGACTGAAACAAAATGCTCTACACTCTAGAATTATGTATGTCAAATTTGTGAACTTCAACAACAGCAGCTATGAATATGGAGTCTTTTTAATCTGTGGCCTTTATATATTCAGTGCTTGATAGTGAGCCCAAACTAATAGACCTAAAATGTAAGGAGCTTGATTGCTGCTAGGCATGACCACTTGTAAATAAACTTCTAGTTTATAAAGTAACAATTATACCCTTTTATGTTATGGCATATGGATGCACCATCAAATTTAGTAGCATATAAACAAAATTTAGATGGTCCAATTTAAGATCCTTAGAAGTATAGTTGATGCCACCTGGCATGTTTCTGATAAGACCTAGGTATAAAGTTAATATATGAACTTTTTCAAAATAAAAGCAAAAAATAACATCCAAAACCAGACTCCCATACAAACCCACTAGAGGGGCCAACTCTAATAAACATAACCAACAGAAGATTGAAGAAATTCTGAACAATCAGCCTAAAGGCGACAGACAGCTGAGAAGAGCACACTCCTATTGATCACAAATAATTTTCAAGAGGTCTGCATGCTGGAGTAGCCCTCAATCCTAAGATATAATGAAATAACCTGATCAATTCCTAAGTGAATACATTAGCTTAAAGAAATTGTATTTGATGAATATATATATATATATATATATATATATATATATATATATATATATATATATATATATGAGATAGGAAATGACATTGTCATGTTTAAAACAATTAATGGGGAAAGGACAGAGAGATAGAAAGAAGATGACTTACCTGAGGTTCATAGATGGTAGACACCTTGTGAGTTTTGGAGAACTTGAATTTTCGGAGGCACCGCCCCCTTCATCAGAAGGTTAGGAAGACATTTCCAGTGATCGGCAGTGAGTCGTCGGCTAGCCGATCACTGGAAATGTCTTCCTAACCTTCTGATGAAGGGGGCGGTGCCTCCGAAAATTCAAGTTCTCCAAAACTCACAAGGTGTCTACCATCTATGAACCTCAGGTAAGTCATCTTCTTTCTATCTCTCTGTCCTTTCCCCATTAATTATATATATATATATATATATATATATATATATATATATATATATATATATATAGGATAGCCAATCACTGGAAATGTTTTCCTAACTTTCTGATGAAGGGGGCGGTGCCTTCGAAAATTTAAAGAACTCAAAACCTTTACACGGTGTTGTACATACATACACATATTTATAAACATAATAATACTAAAACCTAATCATGACTTAACTCACTTGACAAAGTCAATACTCATATTTTTTTGTTGTTGGAATTATTATTGAAAACAGAACATTGCATGGTTCACACTGATGTCCAACAGGAGTGATAGTCAAGTGATATTTCTTTCCACTAAACTCATTTCCGCATTCTTGGGGCTAGCCAGAGTGGCCCTCTCCAAATAGCATCACATGCATCTTTGCATAAAACTTTGTTCATTGATGTAATTTTAAAGTCTTCTATGGAAAAGTGTGACATTTCGCATGAACTAGGCAGCAAAACAAACACATCAAAAAACTGCATGACATGATTTATGGCGGCAGCTTTGAGACAAACTGCCAGTACATTGTTGTATCCTGTGAAGCTGCATAAGCTAGCTGTCGAGGACAACCCAAAGCCAGACATAGTAGCATAAGTTTGTGTAATGGGTTTGCAATGGGTTGGGGCTGTAGGAGGAACTGTTGGATCTTGAACAAGCTATCAGAATTCATGGTAGTGAGACGTCTTGCTGTTATTTCATTTATGTTTGAGAGTTTGCGGCGAAGCATGACCGGTGAAGGATGGTGGATATTGTAATTAAAAACTAAATGATAGCACATTTTATAAAGTTCATAGCAATTTGCAACCAAGCATTAACCAACTGATAGGTTTAGTATGTATAGGCGAGCTATTTTTTAAAAAGAAAGTCTATAGCAATATATTTTCCATGATCAATTGTACAAGACCCACTATTTTGATTATGAATTATCTATTGTTTGCCTACAATCCCTTAGTACCTATTGACTATCTATTTGTTATCCATTTACCAAAAGTATTTATTATTTGTCTAAAATTAATTTAATATTGTATAGCCACATATATATATAACATTATGTTTTGTATTAGTTATTGCAATAAATTTCAGGTAACCACAAGAGAATTCACAGACATAATGTGATGATGTATTTAGCTATAATAGAACAGCAGACAAATGATTTGGTTACTCAACTGTACTACACTGAGAAGACTGATGTCTGGGAACAAATACCATGCCAGTACCCACTTATATCTGACAAAGTACCCGTCAAGCTTAGGGCTATTCCCATTGATAAGATGGCTCCTACTCAACCTTGTGCTTTGTAAGCTGCTTTTTAAATTCTTGTTTCTCTTCTCCACTAGCAATGTAACTGTATTTATTGTACTATTTAAATTTTACTTTGTAATCTTAAAGCCTGTCTTAGTGCCATGCAATTGCAGTCAACTTATTTTATTCAGGTGATTATTTTTCAAAAATTAGTATTCAGTTAAAAAATTTAAATAGACAGTCTCATGTTGATAAGCTAATACTGTCAATAATGAATTAATAACTCACAAATTTTGAACTAGTAAATTCCACTGTTTACAAGCTTAATTAATAAAACACTAAATTTAACACTCAATTGCATAATGTAGTCTGGGACTTAAACAATAGTATATGAGGTTTTCATAAGTAAAATGAAATTGTCAAACAAAAACTGTGATAAAGAAAATAATGTAATTAAGCAGATACCACAATTCTTATTCTGTTTTAGGCTTTATGCCTCGTTTTATTCTCAAAGTTACTATGTTGCATGAACTTGGAATACATAATACAAAGCTATGGGCCAGGTTGGATTAGGAACTTGTCCTGAGTTCTCAGGCACATTTGCCACAGCAATGAGCTCTGCACACTCAATACTTATAAAAATACTGACCAAGGAAATTTGCTTTAGGCTAACTAACTTTAAGTCACGCCCAGACCATCATGATTCACTGTTAATAATAAAATGAGAATGAGAAATTGAAATGAATCAAGTGGAATCAAATAATCAAAAGAAAGAACCAAATATTTGAAGCAATCTTTCCTTGCTTTTATGCAATGTTTTATAATCTCAACACTATGCCCCCATCATATCCTTCTATATTAGTTTGTGGGGTTTTCTTTGTACATAATATAGCCACTCCTTCAATTAATGCCAAAAAAAAAACACTTCATAGGCATTTTACACAAAAATTCATAACTTATTGAATTATATATTTTATGTACCAAATAATATTATCTTCCTTAAAAGAACTGTTAGTTGTATGACCTGTATGTACTATAATATTTTACTTCAAATCTGTGCTGTAAATTCTTCCAGATGTGTGGAGAAAGAAGAAACTGCTAAGTTGGTTGAGTCACTGCTAATGCCATTCACACAAGATGAAACAATGAAACAGGTGCAGGAACGTCTGACCCAAGAAGATGTGAAGGATCTGTTCCACAATCTGTCAGCGTGCAGACTCTTTAGGGCTCGACGCTTGGGACCAACAAACTCGTGAATGAATTACTTCTCTGACACCTCTGTGAATCTAAAGCAATCTTTTGTTTGATCAGAATAGATGAATAGCTTTGTAAATTTGTTCAATGTATTATTTGAAAATATTGTGTGTGCTTAAGACAGTTTGAAACTAACATTTTTAGTTTTATTTTTTGTTTGAGGAATAAATCTATAGCCACAAGAGAGTAAGAGTTTCCCTTTATCTGTTTGTGAGTCCCATATTCATAAGCTACAAATTGATACTTTCCATAGATCCACTTACTAAATTAATATGCAATGAATATACACATTTAAAATGTGTACATACCAAAAACTATTGCAAATTTCAATTAAGAATGTCTTGTTTCCTTTGTTAGACAATAATTTTTGGCACTTTTCTGCTCAATGCAAGCTAAATATATTCTGCAACCTGCTTAGCCATGCAGTGAGAATTGGCATTCTAATCAATACCTGGTTTCTTCATTCACCTCCCCTCTCCTCATCTCATCCAAATCCTACTTAGACAATATCTCTGCCTCCTCTTCTCATCCTTGATTGAGAGTTTGAACTAATCAACCTTGTGTATATATCCATTTTGTGATCCTAAAATTCAGGTCTTAGTGGAAAAAGGGTGAGGTTAATAAATACAAGATTTAAGAAACCATGTGAGACTCATGCGCTGATTTGGAATTATCTGTGGGCTAGGTGACTCATTTTCTGAGTGTTGTCAACATTTATTTCAGGGTGCTTTTTAGGGGAGCTCTACTGGGAACAGTCAGTCACAATATATATTTTTTTAAATATTGTACAGCCCTAGTTAACTGAGCTAAACAAGGTGAAGCCATTTCAGATAACAATTTTTTTGGTTAAGACATGAATGCAGAAAATCATTGACTGAATAAATGTTTTTTATATAAAAACATTCATATCACTTGCATATATAAGGACAGGAAAAGGAGATAGAAACTTTGTGCTCAGTCAACGGCTGGCCATCACTCGGAATACCTTAACTAATCTGCTGAAAAACAGGGTGGTGTCTCCAAAAATTTAAAAACCCTGTGCTCAACATGATGCCTAGCTACACTTCAGGTAAGCCACCAATTTTCTATCTCTTTCCTGTCCTCAATGATTGTTTTAATTAGCCTGACAATGTTATTTGCTGACTTGTGTGTGTATAAAAATTTGATCTTCAATTTGACCACAAAGCTCATTTTTGTGGCTTTTTTTAAAAGTAATTCAGAGGAAATGACATGAATAATAAGGTATCTGATGATAAATCACTAAGATGAAAAAGTATCATGAGAGTGAAAAATACTGTCCACATTTTTCAAAAAGAACTTTGTGCTCGCAACTTGCAAGCATGAGCTTAAAAGTTAAAAATAATGCATGTAACAAATGTCTACCTTGAAATCCTATTTCTTGTGTATTGAACTTTTTTCATTTCTTGCCCTCCTTCAGAGAAATTTGACTATACTGTTTCAGATGGGACACCCAGTATATATTGCCGATCACTGGAAATGTCTTCCTAACATTCTGATGAATGGGACAGTGCCTCCGAAAATTTAAAGAACTTCAAACCCTATGTGGTGCCTATCGTCTGTGAACCTCAGGTAAGTCACCAACTTTTCTATCTCACTTTCCTGTCCTTATTAATTGTTTTAATTAATCTGAGAATGTAATTTCCTGATGCATATACATATATGGTTTGAATCCTGGCATGGGCTTGGATGTTTGTCCTGTCATGGTCGTGAAGACCAGGATTAAGACTGCTGGAGAATCGATGTGCTGACCACGTGTCACTCCAATTTCGGAATGTGCTATGCAAGATGACAGTCTGCGGTAGCCCTGGTAGGCCCAGGCTCTAAATGGACTGTGGAACCATTGGAGGAGAATATATATATATATCTTCAAAATTTTAAGGTGCTGAAAATTGAAGAAACACACAGTTAGGGTTTTTCAGTGGTCATTTTCAAGTGAGCTCACCATGCAAACCATGATTTAAAGTCATGTTACTAGACATTTGTAAGCTTATAGAAACTACATAGGTTATGCAGGTATCCTGCATCTGATTCTACTGCTACTGTGTTATCATGACTTTTTTACCGAGTTTGTACCACACAACCGAATTTGAAAAAGCAATTAAATTTTGTATGTAGAAATGAGTTATATCTGCTATGTTTATATTTTGGAGGTAATTTACTTACTTAATTATGTTTAGCATGATGCCTCCACCAAAACATTTGTAATTCCCAAGTATGGATTAATGTTGGTCTGTCTCGGAAAGTAATTGCATATAAGAATTTTTTAACAAAATGTGTACTAAAGTACTCTTGATTTCTCCTGTAGTAGAAAAAAAATTGTTCTAAAGCAAATTTTGTTCAAAAAAGTTTATATATGTACCATTCTATTATCTTATATTAAACTTGTGAGCATAAAACCTGTTACATGGATCAGTTTTGTATTTTCTGCTTAACCACCTCCTAAAAATTACTTAAAATCCTTAACTGTCACTGTAGTTTGGTGTCATATAATCATTTATTAAGAAAATAATATGAAGGGAAAAGTAGGCCATTGTAAGAAATGTAGGATCATAATAATGTAATTGAATCATTTCAAGAATTGATTCATGTTGTTAAAATAAAGCTCACAGAATGTATTATAAAATTATTAGCTCATTAAACTGGTTAATTAAAAATATTTAATATAAAATTAGCATAACAATACCTATTGGAATATTTAATTCCTAGGTGATGTTTGGAATTCTAAAATAAAATTATAAATGAAGTTAAAAGTTTCAGGTAACTTAGTCAAAAATATCATATTTAGGTGTCATGTAATTTAATTCTATTTTAATTTCGTCTTCACAGTGCAATAAATAATTAAAGATGATAAATCTTGCTACTCATTTTTAGTTCATCAGATTTTACATACTGCCCTATGTTGCATTAATATATGCCAAGACAGGATAATGTTTATCTAAAGTAGTATCCAGAGAAATTATAAATTTCAACTTCGATTAATCTTACAAAATTATTGAAAACTCAGAATGACCAATATTTTTACATATTATTTCTTTAAATTGCTTAATGCTTGATTGCAAACTTGGGATATTATATGCTATAAATAATATGAATTGGAAATAATTCTCATAAATACCTTATGAAACGAAGTACAAAACTAGGTTGTTGCTTCTGTAATGTCTTACTTTATTTCAATTGAAATAACTCCCAAACAAAGCATTTCATATGGAATACAATATTGCAATTGCAAATTTTCAATTATTATTTATTTCAAATATTTGACAGCATGATATGTAAATATGCAAAAAAATATTTATAGTTAAGATAGAAATAACAAGAAAACTGTGAACAAGAATATATGTGTACAATATATATTTATATTATGTATATAACAATATCTACACAGTAGAATTGCTTAAAAGTTTCTTTTGGATATATTTAAGTGAGTAGAATTTGATCCAAAATTGCTCAAGAATAGCTTTTTATTAATGGAAGTGGGCAAATAAATGTATTAACTTATTTTAAATTACAACATTTCTTTAGTTAAGTATATAGAATAACAAACAATTGTAGATATTTGATAATATTACTCTAAATATAACCTTAATTTAATTCAAGTGATTATTAATTGACAGATTTAATGTATCAGAAAGTCTCCTAGAAATTGTGCCCATACAACAACTGTTTAAAATAAAAATTATATTAATTTTTAGCATCAATCGTTAAAATGTGTAATTTTTGTTATTCCATATACTTTATTATGTTTGTCCCAAAAATACTAAATTAATATATATTACATACTTCCCAAAAATTTAATATTTTGCTGTAAAGTGCAAGGTTTTACAAATTATTAAGTACATCTGTATTTGTTATTTGAATTACACTGCAAACAAAATTTTAAACTGAACAGGTTAGGGAAGTTATGAGCAAATTGAGTTCAGTTGTGAACAAAATTTTACAAAATGCTATAATAGGAATTTTCACTGCCTGTAAAAAATATTTTAGGTTACTAATCTATGAAGAAAGAGTTATTTGTTTTGCATCCCAGTTAAATCAACTAAATGACAATTTTATGGACTATCTTTTTTATACCTAAATAGGTCAAATTGATAGTCCAAATGCTGCATACATTTTCTCTTCTACTAGCCAAGGTATAAAATATCAGATTGTGCTATTGACTATGTGATATTCTCCTACAGGCAATAATGGAAATGTCAACTGTACTCCATGCATTAGGAATAGTTTTGCAAAGTATGGGAACCTATCTCAGCCATTGTGACTGACTGCTGTTAAAGCATTCAAATTGCTGCTTAAAATTGACAGATTTGGCAACATTTCAGATCTTCTTGGTAATCTAAACATTTTGTTAGTTGTTGTAACCCACATGCAATCCATAAAGCTCTTTCTTCATATCAATGCCAGGAAAGCTTATGCTTTTTGATGTTACTAATCTGTTTATAAAGTATCTAATGTTGTTTAGTTCCGTATAATTGTAAGGAGTTCCTTTAAGTACTACCAACATGATAGAATTCTATTAATGCTTATCAGAGACTATTATAGCTTGTAAAAGTGTTGAGAAATTATTTGTGAATTTATTTATACAATTCACAAAAATGAATTTAGTTGATGACAGCAACATTTGCTACTATGATCTGTGTCCTAGTTACTATCATTTTTTTTCTGCATATTTATTATAGCAGATATAGATGTGCTCTAAGTCACTCAATAACATGCCTGGCCAAGTGCTGTGAATTCACTGTGGCAAAATTTATTGTTTCAGATAATGCACACAATTTTATAAATCCTTAATTATGTGTACACATCTGTATTGTATCCATTTTTTCAAATTTACTTAATGTTGCATAAAAATTTGCCTTATAGTTATAAAAGCTGGATTACTATTATTATAGGATTAGGCAGTTAATTTAATTTACCCATAATAATATTTATTGTGCATATTTCCTTTGTAAATATTATTATACTTGTATAGTATCAATAACAATCTAGTAGAAAGTTTTCTGATGAATAAGTTACTTATTTCTTTTCATTATGTACAAAAGTTGTCCATAGTTTAAAATTACCTTTAACATTCATATCACACTATATAAATGAAGTTTATTTAAAGAAAACTGTAGTGTAATAAAGTGATACCATTCATGGCAAATTCATGAAATTATGAATGACAATTACTTTGATTTGGTTACTTATAAACTCTTCTATTACTTTCTACAGTACCAAATAATTTTGGTCAACTTTCTCTTCTCTAATATATATATAAACTTCAAAGTATGGCCGTTTTTAATTGAGAAGCTTAATCACCTTTGTCAGTGTGAAAATACAGTTTATAATTATTTTTAAATTCTAGAAAATCAAAACAGTATTCTTATCACAGTAAGAAATTACATTCTAATACCAACTTAAAGTCACTGTTTGAAACCTCAAATTTATTTGTATGTAAGGCCAAACTGAAATATGAAAGTAATAAATCTACTATTAATTATCAAACACTATACTGTTTTTACACAACCGTTTGAGTTATTGCCATACAATTCAGGATTTGGCGCTTCCACATTTTTCAATAAACAATGAAAACTTAAATCTATTTATACAACAGCAACAACTGATAGATAAAAAATAGTTTAAAGCAAATACTTATTTACTAGTATCCAAAGTAAAACTGCTCCATTATTTAATTAAGCATTGACTGTTTAACAATTTTAGTTTCTGGTTAGAGTTATTCACCAAGAATTTTAACATATTTACACATACAGTAACTTTTCAGTGAATTATTCACATAAAATGTAAACAATCCTGAGAAAACAATTTTAATTAATGGGTGTACTCTATATATATATTTCCAAATATTAATTTAACAAATATGTAATGCCAGAAAAGTTACAACACAATTACAAGGAGAAAATGTCATTTTGTGCTCTTTCTGATATTTAGAACACTGGATATGTTTTAAGGAATTCAGCCACCTTTAAAAACAACAATAATATAAGTTTGAAATATAAAATTAGTGTCACATCATACATTATATTGCGGAAATATTTATGTATAATAAAGACACCAAAATGTCAACAATATTATATACTATCATGAATAACAAATACATTTAAGAATGCAGTAAACATTTGTAAAAATAAGTTGACATGTATTATTATTTAGTTCAACATGAAGATATTTATGAACACTGACAAAACACATATTTATCCTATGAAAGAAAAGTACTATCACAACAACATAATCAATGATATGCAGTATGGAAGCTTCAATTCTGCTATTTCATATATCAACAACTTCTTTGAACAATCAATTATTAAATTGAAAATGTATATTCCTTTAAACAGTCTTTTACTTATTAAATCAAAGCTGAATAGAAACTCATTTTAAGTGCATCTAATGATTAATTTGAGGTATAAATATTTGCACAAACATAATGGAATTATACCTTCACGTATACCATAATTTGATTATGTTAATTATTGCTTTGTTTATGTTAACATGTTTCAGTGAATATTGAAATGATATTAAAATGATTATAGTAACACTAAAAATATGATTTTTCTATATTGTTCACTTATAAATAATAATATAAATAATTTTCTCCTTTGTAAAACAAACTTCTGCTCTAAGTTTGGTAATGAAATATAAAAAGACAAACTTATTTGCTCAAAATCACAAAAATTTCTTATTGTATAGTACGGAAAATAGTTACAATTATACATAAGTTTAATTAAAACTGGTTACAATGTTTTGTCTATAATAAGATTACATTTTTTTCTTACTTAACATATGAACAGAATATTAATAACTGTTTGGATGAAGATTACTACTTAATGGTATAAAGTAGATTCAGAATAACAAATATTAGTAATCTGATGAAAATAAGAAATTTCAGTAGCTACTTGAGTATATTTTTAATAGGAATAGAATTACTATTAAAAAATTTAAAATTATCAATGAAAGGAAGATGTTTCAAAGTTTTCATTAGGAATATTTTAAATAGCATAATTAAATTATTTGCTAAATTTCTATACTATTGGTAGTGAAATGTTTCCCAACTAATAATTCCATTAGAAAAAATGTAAAAAAATCATCATTTTACAGACCACAAACAGCATTAAATGAAATATCTTATTCCAATAGCAGTATTTTATTTTATGGAGTTTGTTTTCAATTCAATATTGTTAATTGTGTTACACAATAATTTTTCATAAAAATGTTGTTTTTCACTTATTAAAATTCAGTATGTAGGATAGTTTATAATGTTTAAATTGTTACATATGAATATAGTACTTACTTGAGATATTGATAATTTCTACCTTTGTATGCATGTCTTTAAAAGTAATATTGGTTTGAAATAGAATTAAAGAATATATTTATTAAGAGCAACAGTGTCATTTCATAAATGATAATGACATCACACATTTTCCAGCTTTTTTGTTAAGGCAAGAAACTGTTATGCACAAACGGAAAAAGTGCTGCACTTAATTGCATTATATTTTAATATTCATTATAGTTCTATTAATAATTATATTAATTTTGTCTTGAATATAAGGGGAACCAGAAATACTAAAGTATGGGTAATAAGTTTGATACTTTGAAATTTTGTTTCATAGATTTTAAATTAAGTTTATGAATTGAAATTAACTGCAGGAGATAAGTATCTCAAAAAGGTACAAGTTTCCAACGTTTCATATAAAATGTATTATTATTTTCTAAAAATAGTTCCCCTTAAATTGTTTATATTGTTCTGTCACAATAAGATGAGAATTTTGTTAGGAAATAGATTCTAAACTGTAATGCAGTATTTCAGAGTTAGGCTAAAAATATTTACAAGCTTGCTAATACTAACTGAGAGTAAAACAATTACTCTGAATACATATGAAACACAATTTATTAGAAAAATTTGGTGTAGAATTTCTCTTTATGAAGTCAAAATTACTTTCTTAGTCATCATTAAATTTGTAAGCCTTGGCAATTAAAGCACTACACAATAAGAAATATGTAGTTGTCATGCAACTGTATGTAATCTATGTAACTACGACAAAATGTTTTGAAGGCATGCATTTTAAAGTATTAAAGCTTTTCTTTTATCTCTTTCCAGTCACAAAATTGTTACACTCAAGTTCATGATGCTCAAGAGTTACAGAATAAATGAACCTCAATACAGTCATATCAAACAAGTAACACGTTGCACATGGACACTATGTAGGAAACAGACCTGTGCACTGTATCTAAAAGATAAAGTTGGTGTCACACACAATCTGCACATTCCTGAAAGATTAAGATGGATTTGCACTCATTATGAATTGTTTAAAATCAACTGTGAACAATTCTATTGCATCAGTTGATTCTCAGAAAATTGTGGTAAATTATTCTCCATATGATGCAATCAAGAAGTCTCATGAAGGCTGTAGAGAGGCAAGTCATTGAATAGCCTTGTATACAAAGTTTTTAAACAGGAGTTGGTAACTCCGAATGGGCATGCTGTCACTGTATCGAGCAAAATGGCAACTTCTGGCCTTGTTCCTTGCTGCCTGCAGCTTCTTCAGCAACAGAGTCCTCCTTTGGTGACTGGTCACCGCCCCCACCTGGGGGGCACATTGATTGTCATCTAAGCGCTAGCGTTGAGACCATGGGAGGTCGAGCAGGCTTGTTATCCAGAATTCGTTCCAGTTCAGCCATAGTGCCACTGTTGAGTTTTGGAACTAACTGTGAAAATTTTGTACAATTATTTATCTTTGTAATAAATTACAAAATATTTTAAAGTAGTATGTGCCAGATATACCTGTTATTTTTACATATGTTAAAAATAGTAAAAATAGAATTGTTTTAGTTATAATGAGGTGAAAATTAAGCAGTTCATAATTTAATATAAATTATAGGTGGAGCATTGATAAAATTGGATCAATAAAGACAATATTTTTTGAAATTATCACAAGATTTCATTACTTTGTTGAGTAAAGTTTAAATATTTTCATTGCAGGAATAAATTTATATTGAATCAATATTTGTCATGTATATGCCATGTGTGTGTCAGAATATGACATTGTCAGGTTAATTAAAACAATTAATAAGAATAGGAAAGAGAGACAGAGAGCTGGTGACTAAGCTGAAGTTTGGAGATGGCAGGCACCATGTACAGCTTCAAAACCTTGAATTTTCGGAGGCATCGTCTCTTTTATAAGAAAGTTAGGAAAACATTTTGGGTGATGGCCAGCTGTTGACTGAGCAGGTAAATATTGCAGTATGGCTGGCTTTTGCTAGTACACAATAGACCCAACCAGGCCAACAACTTTCTCTCTCAATGATGGTTCAGGGAAGAGGCAAAGAATTAATGGGGCTGAGGACATGCATACATACACCCCCATGTTAACACACACACACACATGCAAACACATCTACACATTAACACATCCTCATAGAGGTCTACATGTACACACACATACAACCACATATCACTGCATACACACACATCTCAACATACACACATATACCAAAGTATACACATATATCAAGGTTTTAACACATACACACTCCCATGGAAACACATCTGCTCATGCTGTTCTGGGTGACATAGTAGCCAAAATTGCTGCTTTTGCTGTTAACCATTAGACCTCACCAGACCACCAACTTTCTCTCTCAATGACAGTCAGGGTAGAGGCAAAGGATGATAGGGGGCTTGGGGAGTGCACTCAATAAATACATCCACATACTAAAATGGATACACACGTACTGCTGTAATTATGGGTGGTCAGTTTGGGGAGGGGGGTTACTACCTAGAGGATGTTAATGAACTGTGCACTCTGCCCAACCTTCTACACTAGCCACAGACAAAGAGACCCCTCCCCAAGCAGATTGATAACAACTGCAGTACAGTCATACTTTTAAAAAAAATTCCCCTGTCTGCCCAACACTAATAATTTCAACCAGTGCTTCAAACTAACCCTCCTAAAAGCCCTACCCCTTGATTCTTAATAAACTGAGCTCCATCTATGGGAACTCTCCTTCTGATATGTCTTGCAGTCAAGATGAAGCACGAGACTCAACATCCTCTAAATTCACTTTGTTGTTTTGGTAGGAGACTTATCAATTTCATAATCAAAGTATGATTATTTACAAGTTCTTAAGAAGATTGGTCGACTAGAATGTAAAAATACTTGGAAAACCTGACCTACCAGTAGACATCTATCTTTGTAGCTATTTTTTTAAACATATTTTATTGCTTTGTGCCACACTCATAATAAAGCAATGGTTTTCATTGTGCTCCGTGACTTCTTATTATTTTATTGTATGGAAAAAAAACGGATCAGTCCATGGAGCAAGCTCATTGTATCTCACAACATGTCCTTACTTTATCAAATAATTATGAAAAACAAACTCAGGAACTTACTGAAATATGTTATTTTAACTAATTTGTTAAAAGAAAGTAAATTTCAGCATTCTTGTTTTGAAACTGATTTAAGCACTAAAAATTCTCTCCTGCAAAATTTTCAAAATGTGACTGAGCATGTTTTTTCTGGTTGTCCTTTGTATACAATATGGACAGGAAAGAGGGCAGAGAATGGCTAACTTGGCGCAGACAATAAATAGAAACAATAAGAAATATAACATACTTGCAAAGATTGTATACTTTCATAGAGCTGGTCAACAGAAGTTGCTCCGAGGAGCAAACATTGGACACTTTCATTTTTCAAACCCCAAGCTACAGCCAGCTGTTGAACTGAGCACCCTAGACGTTCAGCTACTTGAGCAACATCACGTACTTTCTCTTGTTGAGGACGACGAGGTGGTTCATCACCTCTGTCCTTGGACCAGGTGTAACCCTGGACAGGATATTTAAAATGTTAATATTAGTACATCAGAACTGAAATAAGGTAGAGAAAAATAAATACTATAGTTAAATATTGTGTGAAAGAGTTTTACACAATCTCCTCAAAGTAGTTCAATTTGCTATACACTTCCTTCTACAATTATCAGTGTTCTGATAAATAATGAATACCAATGTAAACTACCACATACATCAAAAATAATTAAAAAAATTAAAGTGAAACAAATTTGAGAATATAATTGTTTAACGAGTACTGTGAACTGCTAAGTTCTGTGTTCTTATTATCTGATGTGATGAATCAATATTTTAAAACATACATTACACCATCTTCTTAAAATTATGTATAAAATCTTACATCTTTATTAGCTTGTGTCTCATCTTCTGTCCAGCTGAATGAAGAATATTTGTTCTGTAAAAATAAAATTTATGTAGTAAATGTATAGCATCTATAGAAGCTTAACTTTCACAGAGAAAACCTTTCCAATAGAATTAAAATAATGTGTGTGATAGAAAATAATAATTTAATATTACAAAATATTTATACCTTTTCTTGTGTAGCATTAACACTGACCTTGAAAGAGGACCTCTGAAAGAGTGACATGCTTCCATCTTCCAATTTTCCTGACACTAGACCCATTGTCAAGGGAGACCAGGCCATTAATCCAACACCTGAAAAATTGAAGTGCTGAAAGTCATTTCCTACTTTAAAGTTTATAAAATATTAAATGAAATATGAAAACAGAAAATCATTTAATGTCTGTTTGGCCAAATTAAATAAAATAACTTAATGACCATGTATTGACAATATTTTCATTTAGTTCATTCAATGTCTTAATGTATTTTTGCACTTTCCTCAGGTTCTCCTTTCTGTAGAGAGATATTTACATACAGTTTAAATTTAGAAATTGTGTAAATTAAACAAAGACAAAACAATTTAGATAAAACCAAACACCTTACCACATTATTGTAATATCAAGTCATTAAAAATACTTACCATATTGAACTAATAGACAGAAATTCAGAGAAAGAAGAATATGCACTAAAACGTCAAATGAATGAAATATGAAAATACCACACACACAGATATATATATATATATATATATATATATATATATATATATATATATATATATATATACACATATATATATGTATTTGTGTGTCTGTGTGTGATACAATGAGTTTGCTCCATGGACTGATACTGTTTTTTCCAAACAATAAATAATAAGAAGTCATGGAGCACAATGATAGAATTGATAGAAAGTACCCCATAAACCTCCTCCAGTAACAAATCCATCCTTCATCAATTTAAAAACTATAGTCAACTTCTAACAACAGCCTTATTACACTGTACTACAAAAACTCAACTCATTTCTCGACCTGTCCTGAAGAAGGGGGCTTAGACCATAAAAATTTGACATATTATTGCTCTCTATCCCTCTTTTCTGTCAAAGTGAGTAAATTATTTTGACAATGTCACTATATCTATACTTGAGAATGTATATTATACATTTTTTATTTTACTTTTGAAATGTAAATGTATTTTCTATTCGAATATATTTTTTATTTCTGATTTACAACTATTTTTTGATAGTATAATTGTAAACTTGTATAGTAAAATTTCAATGAAATTTGAATGCTACAGTATAAAAAATTTTCTACGCGGAAAGTTGTTTTTTGTTTTTACATGGAATTTTGAAAATAATTCCTTAAAACATACAATGTAGTATTGATTGAAACTCAGAAGTGAAAGACTACAATAATTTGAAATCCACTATTAAGATAAGAAGTACTTAAGGGAACATGAAAAAGTGAACCAGTTTTGGGTAGAACTTCAAAAATAAGGTCTAATAAAAATCTATATATTATGAGATAGAACGGAAATTAAGGAGAAAACTGAATCATGGACACTGATAATTATATTAATGCAGGCAATGGTTGTTTGAAGTATTAAGAGGTAGATGACAGTCAACTTTCTACTTTAGTGAAATGGATTTACCTATCTTATTGTACAACTCTGGCATGTACAGTTCAGTTTTGTCTCGGCAGAACATGTGGTATTCTGCCTGTTCACAAATTGGAGTGACACAGTTGAACTGTCTGCAATTGGTGTAGGCTTCCATGACTTCAACTGGTGTCCACCGTGCTGTACCCCAGTACATGGCCCATCCTTGACAAATTATATGATGCATGGCACGTACAACTTCTGTTTAAAAAAAAAATATATTTGTGAATATTTTTTGTATTATCTTGAGGACAATATTCTTACATGTACATTATATATATATATACATACATACATACATATATATATATATATATATATATATATATATATATATATATATATATATATTACTTTTTGGCAAATTGAACGCAATTGTCTTCAACACAGAGTTAGTTGATAAGAAATGTGACTAAATTTTGACTGAATAGAGAAATAATATAGTGTAAAGTAGGGGTCGCCAAACAGTAGCTCACGAGGGTGTTTCTGGTAGCTTGCAAAAAGTTCTTAGACAAAAGAGAGAATAAGAAATCCCAGTTCTGCTGATTGCCATATTTAGTAATTTTCTTTTTGGCCATATCAAGATGTTTCATATAGCCCTTGGCACCAATAAGAGCCATGTGTACGGTTTGCTACTTTAGTATTATTATAGATAGGTATTGCTTAAGTGTTCACACCATTACAGTTTGATACAATTATTGAATCTGCTGGTTGATTTCATTGCGTGGACAACTCCGGCTTAGTAGGTTCCAGCTACCTTAGAGTTAGCATGCTTCTTCAAGCTTCTATTATGTGGTTTCGTAATGGAATGTTTGCATCTAGACAGTGGAGTTAATAGTAAAAAGTACAGAATTTCAGATTGGTGCTAGAAACTGTACCTGATTTAAGAGAGTGATTTTCTCTCCTCTATCATACCTCCAAAGAAGAAATTTAAAAAACAAATACAGAACCGGAATGACTGAGAATCACCTTGAATATTGCATCCTAATGGCAGTGACCAATCACTTACCAGACATTTACAAACTCATTACAGAGAAGGGAAGTGTTTCTTCCAATTGAATTTTTAAAATTCTGTTATGAATTTAATTTTGGAGTTTGTTATTTTAAGTAAGGTGAGAAGAGTAAAACATTTATAAGAAGTCTTAAAATAAATTTAATGAAGATAGTTTATAATGTATATTGTTAAATAAAATTTTGAAAATTCCCATGGGGAGGTTGGAGGGGGAGTAGCTCACCAGGAGGTTTCTTAACACAAAAGTAGATCTTAGAGTAGTTTTAGGTCTGTAGATTAATTTCAGCAAAAACAGAAAACAGCTTGAAGAAGCATGTTTACTCTGTTTTTTTTTTAAATTGAAGTTTTTATTTTATCCAACAATTTATGAAAATTGAAATAGGAACTGCAATAAAATAATCTTTTATATACTGTTTCTTCGCCAGAATATTATTATTATATCTAATGTAAATTAATAAACTTACCTTCCATGGGACACATTGGATCAGCTTTATGGACAATGACAACATCAATGTAAGATAGTTGTAACCTGGCTAATGAAGCTTTTACTGATTCTATTACATGTTTACGAGACAGGCCACGTTCATCAGACCTGAAACAATAATATAATTATTTGTTATGTTTGGCAACAAGTTGATAGTTATTAGTATGTTTGAGGACAAACATTTAATTGAGACTTGTGGCAGAGAGTTAATAGTAAGCTTGTTAATCAAAAACTAAGATCATTTCAATGATGTATCATATTAAAAAAAACATAGATATGTATAATTGATTCATAGACTAATTCTTATTCCCAAACTTTGTTAAAATTCAGCTGACATAATTTTTAAACATATTACTTTAGCTACCAATTTGGACAAATATTTTTTAATTAGTAGAAAGTTAGATAAGCTTTTATCATGATAACATTACTAGTTTTAGTAAAGTAAATGCAAGGTAAGTGAATACTCACTTGGTATTCCAGTATATTTTTGTAGTAACAACATATGATGAGCGTCGCCAGCCTTGTCTCTGAAGGATTCTACCTAATTCTACTTCAGCTCTGGGTCCACTATAGGCTTCTGAGAGGTCAAAGACATTGATTCCAGAATCATAAGCAAGGAGAACCACCTGCTCTGCAGCTTCTTCGCTCACACCGCTTCCAAATGTTACCCAGGTTCCTGCAGAAAATGGTAACTTCAGTCCTAATTCAGTGAATACCATACAGAATAATGTACATGCTTTATTCTTGTAAAATTGTTAATTCAAATATTGATTTTTGCAAACACAATGTATTTGATTTTGTGAATTCTGATTCAAACTTATATGCCAAAGACAAAATAGGCAATGAATAAGTAAAAGGAAATTGGTTATAAAGTCAGATTGTGTTATCTGGAGGAGTAATCAGAGGTCTGAAAAGAATGATAGATGAAGTTATGCTCTGTAGAACTGCTATTACCCAACACCTGGTAAAGACCGGAGGAGAAATTTAATACTGTAGTTTTTCGTAAAAGATCAGCATGTAGCAGATGAATTTGCTACTCTGTTGGAAATTATGCTGCCAGCTATTATTGTGTAATCAGCAGGTAACATGAATATGTAATACAATAAAATCTTGTCTTTATGCCCCAAGGCTTGCCCTTAATTTTCTCAAGCTGGTCCAAAGCCACCTTCTCATACTGAATGTTATATATCTAAGTACAAGTCTGTTTGTGACTGTTGCAAAGTAGATGTTAGTTAAGTCCGTTTTAAATAAGAAGCCACTTCGCGTGAACACGTGGATGTAGGCTTGGTTAACACGCAGCAAAGGAATGTTATACTGCTTCCAAAGTGACACCCCTTGTGGTGCACGTTGCACGTTTTCGGCAAGTTTGCTAAGTCCGGCCATTATTTCAACCGCGTGATTGGTTCAGTTTAGATCACACCCCTCGCACCAACCAACCACCATCTGACATTTGATTTAAAATAGACTATAGCTAGTTGGTTGTTATCAATAGACTGTATTGATTCGTCGACTTTATTTACAAGTTCACAAACACAATATTGGTGTCAGAAGTGGGATAGGTATCCATCTCCTTTACGCCGAAAAGTGAAACGCGTACTGACCTCAACGCGACTACGCATTCCCGAACGGATGAATTTATTATTATTATTATTATTATTCAATCCATTAGTCCTCGGTTGAGGAAATAGGATACGTCAAATGTAATATTAAAAGAAATTACAAAATTTTACAACTAAGAATTGAATGACAAGAAAGGAAAAATAAAATACAATCTTCAATTTTCAGTCGACGGAGAAGGCAGCAGAAGATCGTGCGTAGGTTCTCGTCGAAAATGAGAAAGAAAATAAGTCAGCAGTTAAATTCTAGTAGAGTATAGTTGTAAAATAATATAAGAATTTGATAGGACACCAGTAAACTGTTTTAGTCCTTCCTATCTACGAACTCTTTGAGTGAATAATACGCTCCATTCATTAACAAAGATTTACAACTCTTTATAAATGATTTTTGAACCTTTAAAGCTTTTATTTCTTCCGGGAGACTATTGTATATATTTATACCGGAATAGTGAATGCTTGTTTCAAAAAGACTTAGACGATGTTTTTCAACACGGAGCTGAGAGCGATTTCTTGTGTTGTACGAATCGCTTGAACCGTTTAGATAATATAGATTGATGTTGCTCCATACAAATTTTAAAATTTCTAGAATATACGTGCAATGTAAGGTTAAAATTCCAAGTTTGCAAAACAAAGGTTTGCAAGTGGTATTCCACTCCGCACCAGATACAGATACTCTTCGTACGGCCCGCTTTTGTAGTTTAAAAATGTGAATCGCGTGATGCGAATGACCCCAGTTTGCAATACCGTAACACATGACAGAATGAAAATATGCATGGTACATCATTTTTGATGTGGCTATGTCGGCTTCCCGAGCTAACACTCGTAATGTAAAGCAAATTTTGCTGAGTGTTCCCGATATTTTTTTAATGTGGTGATTCCATTTCAAATTATTGTCAATCAGCAGACCAAGAAAAGGCGCGTGCTCTGAAATGTTTTCACGCAGCAAATATTTAGAAAGATTCCGAAACATAGCGCAAAGGGCAGAACAGCCGATCGCCAGCTTTACTCTAAGACTGTGACAAGCTGCAACATATTGTATGAAAACATTTAAGGCAGAATGTTTATAGAACAAATGTTTAAAGGGGAGTTGAGCGAGATAGCCTGCACGCTCGAAGCAACCCGCAACACCGCTGATCAAATGAAAAATTAATAACATTATTCAACATTATCATAGGCTTTTTCTACATCAACAAATGCCACGAACGTAGGTCTGTTTTTTCTTATCCTGTCTTCTAAAATTTGCTTCTCTTGTCCCTACATTCTTCCTAAAACCAAACTGATATTCTCCTAACTCGCATTCTATTTAACGTTCCGACCACCCAAATACCTTTTTCGTTAATATTGTGCATATAATAATGTATTGTTAATCGATGATAAAATAATTATCGATGAGTCGCCAACAGGACTACCAACGGTCATCGCCGAATAATCAACCAATACAGAAACCAAACATTGTCGCTGTTGAGGTAAATTCCCCCCATAGCAAAGTGAAGGTTTCTCGACGCTGAAACCAAGAAATTTGACCAGATACATTGGAAGCAACGAAGCACACATCAAGCGACCGAGGAAGAGCAAACCATCTGAAAGCACCAACATCGTACAATACTTCAACGGAATTGAAGTTTTCGTAACAATTCTAAACGAAGGAAGACAGTAGATCGGTGTCAAAATTGAAGGAACTAGTATTAAGATGGAACTCGACACCGGCGTCCCCTGTTCGATTATGAGCAAACCAATGTTAAATATGATTAAGTCAAAAATTTTTTTATAGAAGACTGACCGTAACTTTGCTAGTTACATCGGTCAACACATCATTTGCGTGAGTAAGACGGCTGTAACTGCCAACGTCGGTTCAATTTCGAGGAACCTTAATATCTACTACATTCCTTGGTAGGGATTGAATCTGGGAATTTGCGCGGGAGATAAACTTGGAACGCCTCTTCAGCACGTCAGCAATCAAAAACTATATTGTAATTGTTAGACCTACCGGCACATGAAGAATGGAGTTAAAACTATCTTCGCCCGAACCCGTGACGTATCTGCAACCGTGCGTGCTGCCCACGTCAAAGAAATTCTCGCCGTTAATTAATTAGGCTTCTACAAAAGGATAGACTACTCAGTGGGGGCATGAGCAACGCAAGCAATCGTCGAGAAAAATGCCAGATTGGGAATCACGGGGAACTTTTCGATTTAGTTTCCACCGACATTCTTTCGAAGCCCTCTGAAGAGATGCAACGGGTATACGTAGATACCAAAATCCCTGCTACCTTGGAAAAGATAAGAAGAGGAAACGTTTGCCCGTGAAACCACTACCCCCTGAAGTCCAACTCCAATGTGCGTTGGCCTTGGACGTGTACAAGCCACTACCAGGTGAGCTTCAGGGTCCCTGGAGGATAGACTAGAGACCATACACACCCCGAGGTACCCGCTTCCCCGATCGCGCGCATTTCTCCTTCAGCAGTAACCTGCTTAGCGTCGCCCAACGAAAACGAATCACGGTGAACTGCAAGCCAGCTCTCAATCCGCGAATCACCATTAATGAACACCCGATTCCCAAAGTGGAACATCTGTTCGACGGGATGCACGGCGCCACTCTTTTCTGCCACCTGGATGTCATAGAGACACTCACCTCGAGGTAGACGACGAGTTTAACCACGCGTTCACTGTTCCCGAGAACACTTACCTCCCACCGTCAGTACTGTCCGTTTCTCATTTCCGCATCAGAGGAAACAGCCAAGGATTTCCATTATTCTGATTCTTTTTTGTAGCCCACAACACGCAAAAAATACCTGAGATACGTGACACTGGACCCCACCATTTCCAAACATTTGGAAGGATGTAATCTCGGCACCATGATTTCGAGGCTCCCGAGGTAAGATACAATCTCGCTGCCAACTGCTTCATGTTCGAGCAGTGTATAGTGATTCCATCTGCCCAACGAGATTGCCATCCTCAAAGATCTGTACGCAACTCACAAACCACCATGAGAACGAATCCCGTGTTTGACGCCGTGCTGATAACAGCAGTAAACACAGTAAGTGGCTCGAGGCTAACCCCACAAACCTCCCCAACATCAGCATCTCTTTAGGTGAAACGCCGGGTAGGATCCTTAAACTATAGCCTGGGGGCCCTAGTCATCCCTTGGCTACCACATATCCCCCCTTTTCATTTCCCTTCCTATGCTATTAAATGGGAGTTGCCTGTTTTAGGATCATCCTCAAGTAGCCTGTTACCTCCCCTCCCCCCGAAATAGTCAACTCTTGGCTGCCTTCCTCTCCATTCTGCATCCCCCTTTCAAATACCTTTCCTTTGCTACAAAAGAGGAATTGTCAGTTACAGGATAACCCTCATGTAGCCTGTCAACCAATGCCTAACCGTCTGAACCGCCCTATATAAATGTATCTTTCGGTGTCACAGACCTTGGACATTCTGTGAGAGTTGTTTTCTGGTCCCATTGAAGTAGACAGTCAGCTGCAACCCCCCCTCCCCCAAATTTGACTGAGGTATAGAATTGGGTTTGTAGCGTCCCCACAACAATCCGGTCTCCCGTCATCGGAAGAGCGAAGGAGTAGTACTAAATGTCCGGCCTACCTGATTCAGGTTTCTATTTCCCTGATTGACTTTTAGGTGAAACACCTTAAACTACAGCCCGGTTGCACTAGTCAAACATTGACTACCTTGCTCTACCATTCACATTCCCCCTTTTCTATCCCTGCCTATGGAGAGCCACCAGCGTGCTTCTTTGTAGCGTCATTTTTACTTCATTTTTTAACATAACCTGAATTATACTTCTTCGACATGGCACCATGTGATTTTTTAATTTTTCGTAGGTTGGATCAAGAAGGATCATGTGAAAAGCGACTGCTTATCTGAATACCATTTCAAGATGTGTTCCAAAAGTGTTTTTAGCAATGGCGAGATGGACACTATTAAGGGGACAATTTTGAAGGAGATTTTGAGTACGGGGATCTTGGAGAAATACATATCATTTTGTCGATCAAAGTTTAGAGAGTTTTGAACAGAATTCTAATAGCCATTTTCTGAAATGCTATCGTTTTCTGCGTCTTGACGTGCTCACCCAGGCCGACGTTGGACACTCGCAGGCCACTCTTTCCAAGGTTCCGGTAGCGCAGCCCTGGCGTAACAGACGACTGTCTGGAGACTCCGCCGCCCCCAGCGATGTCGCCCCCACCGCCCCCCAGGCCGCTTCTCTGCGTTAGCAGCGCCTCCTTGGACAGGGGGGCGGCAGAAGACGGATCTGCGACGACACCACTCTGGAACTCTTCCATGCAGTCCAGACTGGCGATGGGCGCTCGACAACTGGAAATCACCAAACGAACACATTTTAACACTTGCACCACATTTGCTTACTTTTGTGTGCTTTTCGTTACAATTTTTACAGAAACATTTACTTAATGTGAATAAGTCTCTAATTATCTTTGTATAGCTCAAAAACCACTAGTTCAATAAATCACTAACTTAAATGCAATTTAGCTAGTTTATATATTATACATTGGATTTATCTGGAAGAACTTATGTAATATAAATATTCAAGTGTAAGGTAATCTGGTGAATCGCACGATAAACTATGACTCTTTCATTAGCTAGAAATTTAAAGGAAAATATTATTAGATATATGAAAGTAAAGTGCACGATACACTATACTATTTATTTAGAATACTTTATAATACTGGAGGTGTTTCGGGTTATATCTACAACATTTTTAGACGAATGCCTGGATTCGTAAAATACAGCTCACCGTCACAGATATTCTTTGGCTTTCTTGTTCATCCCTCTGCATGTCCCATTTATTTCATTATCGTTATATCTAGGCTTGTATCGTGAAGTGGAATTGAACGAAGTGTGGCTATTGTTTTAAAATATCTCCAATACAGAAAATTATTTGTTAAAACAAAAAAGTCACGTGAATACTTGTTTTACTTTAAAAGAAACGGAGATTTTAAGAGACGTATAAACTTTTAGCAGCCTTTAATGAATTTTCCACGGTATAAACTATTTACAATTAAATATATCTGAAAACTGATTTCCGTTTCTACAACAAGATTTACGCATTAATTGGCGTGTTGGCTCATTCGAAAGTTTTGGGTGCTCGCCTCTAAATTTCCTTCCGTTTCCTCAAATACTTCACTTTCGGTTTAAAAATTTTGCGAAAGTTAAAACTGCGGCAAATGTCCGCATTATAATCCAAAATTATTTGATAAAAAATTTCTAATAATAGCTGAATAACGATAATCTGCCGCGATAAAATCGATATTTGGATTAGGATGGATGTCGAGGTGTACCGACGCAATGCGGCCTTGACGCTCTGCGGATGCGACGCCAGAGGCCTCCTTCGCCCTACAGATGAAACAGCTGCAGCATCCCGCAGCTGCGAACTAGTTCTTTCCGATGGCCATTTATTGATTTCAGGACATGGATTTATGCACGTCCCCCCATTACCTCTTTGGAAATATTTACAAATTGTAAAAGCATGAAATCATATCTGTACAAGACGCTTTTTATGAAGCTATATTTATTAGAAAATATTTCACTCTTTGGATAATACACTTTTTAAATAACGATTTGAAGTAAATAAATATATTATGTAACAATCTCAGTAAACAGGTCAAAACTAACGCAGAAACCAGAATCACCTTTCAAAAAAACCACCATTCAAAGCAAAAAGCATCGAAAACAAGGAGCAACGTGTGATCGTACTCGTTATTTATAGAGAATCGTTATTTCATTCGTCATTGTAAAGTAACATAATTTCTAAAGTTATTAATTGCAATCAGTTTAAATAGAACCATCATGTATTGTTCACTGATAAGAAAGTCAATCTTTTAAATAGTGAAGATAATTCAAATAAAGATAAAAGAAATTGAGGTAACTACTCTGCTGAGACATCCACGACACCACATGTTAATACGAATTGATAAGAAATAAACATATTTAACAAATGGTGTAACAGAACTATGACTCGTAAATTATATGTCAATTTCAAGATGCGCTTTGACATGCTTTTCGAATTTTATGTAACGCGAGTTAACTAGTTGGTATGTAAATGCTAAGAATTAACTGATGACTGTTCCTCATACAATTATCATGATTACATTTTCTGGACTTTTAACCACTATATAACACGGTTTCGTTTCTCATTATCATGTGCTAACCGAATAAACGAGAAATAATGACTTGGAATACTGTTGTGACTTATGATTAATCTGTATTCAATTTCGCTATATATAGTGTATTAAAGTGAAAGTGATAATTATGACAGATAACAAACAAAACATATAGTTGTACAATTGACAATACTTTTAGTAGATTGCATGAAATTTTAAAAATCTAAAGATCTTCTGAAACCATTTAATATAAGAATAGTAAGTTACTGTTATAACGAAATGAAATGTTAAATAATTAGTTTAACTGACATTTGAATAAACATTAAATGAGTTACAACAGCCTCTTTTTCAGCTTTTATTTTATTTAAATAATGGATTATACTACGTTTCGTTACTCACTTGAGACTTCTTCAGGTATACTTTATTGAAAATTACAGTAGAACTTTACTCCTAGGCCGGATTTGCGGTACTTTCCTGCATTTTGGCCGAAGGATTAATGGAGTGAGGTCCATGAACAGCTAAATTTTTATACCTGAGGAAGACTCAAATGAGAGACGAAACGTAGTATAGCTCATTATTTAAATATAATAAAAGATGCCAGAGCTAGTTATAAATAATTGAAATGAAATTTTGGGAAATAAATATCAAGAAACAGTGTACGTGGGTGTGTTGGTAGTTTTTGCTAGTTGGAAGCACGTAAGTGGAACTATTTACACATTTATATTGAATTTCTTAAGGAGAAGAACCTATCCGTGCCGACCGTCGAAAATGAGTTACCAAATTAATAAATCTGCGTGTATGAAAATAGGATTTGCGTACAGAAGCGGGTAATGTACTGACGAAAACCAAAGAACAGAAGACTAGGAGCAATAAAAGTGGACTGCTACGGAAGCTGCAAAGAGATCCAGAATAAGATTCTAAGTTATCTCTAAAGAAGGATCCTGTATGAAAAATCAGAGACGTACAGTTAAAAACCCAAGTACTTTGTATGGGAGAATGGACGAATTTAAAATGTGATGCTACAGAAAGACTTTAACTGTTACGTGGGTGGTCAAAATATGCAATGAATAAGTGTTTGAATAGAATTGTCGACAGGAAAGAATGTTGGGGGAACTGTTCCGGAAGAGACTATTTAATGAGGTAAATATTTTGGCAGCCTCGACATGTAATGACTGTTGTAGGAGCTACCTTCACGGGTATATAAGGGTTTTGTGGTAGTTGTAGCTCTTATAATAAATCACGGGATGAAGTAAATGCGGCACACGGCAAAATGAAATCCTCATGGAACCAATCTAACAGTTTTAAAGGACCAAAAAGACCAAACATTTTAAATATTTTAAGATGAAAAAGGGGGCTGTTTGAATAGAATAACCAAGAAAATATTTTGACGTAGAACTGTAGCAAAGTAAAAATAAGTGGGATACATAACGTTGGTATCTAAGATTAATGGACGCGATGATGGGAAGTACAGTATGCGGAAAGATGAAAAGGGAAACAGTGACTGGAATTATAGGAATTGTAGGAAATTATAGCTTTGTATACTTTGATAGTTTATTACTGAAGGAAAAATAACTTGAAGCAACTCTGCCATGAAGCTGAGGGTTGGGAAATTACCTTGAGATGTCTGTTGCTGCAGTCAGTCCGCAGACTAGTTTGACTCAGTTCTCCATGCTAATTAATTCTAAGATAATCTTTTCACACCACATAAATATGGCAGCCCACATCCAGCCTAGCATATTCTAGTCTTGGTCTTCCTCTTCTATTCTGATGGTAATTTGTCGGGACCTTGTTTCAAAATGTTCTCTCCTCACTAATTCAGTTCAAGAATTCCTTATTTCTGACTCGAGTTACTCATTTGATATTGGATTACAAGTCTTAAATAATATTTGCAATGAAATTTTTTAAGAGTTTTCTTTAGGTGAGACTGAAGTGTTTATACTAACTGCCTCGTCGGGACAGGATAGCACACGGAGTCCAAATGCAGTACATGGAGGGAGTCTTGCCAAGTGGCACACGCCGAGGAGAGTGGAGGAGGCCACTTTTGGCAAGGCTCCACCTCACAAAGGAACCAGTCGATGCGGCTGTGTTCCTTTGTCGTCTAAATATTCTTATCATCTCCGCCGAGTCACTCGCGGTATTTTCATAACTCGCTTTAGACCTTAGCTTCCCGGCATCTCGTCAAGCCGCAGCACTCGACCCCAAATTTAACAATGATCAAACGTAACAAAACATCATGTATGTAATTACCGTATCTTTATTTTATATGACGCCAAACATAAGTGCTTCGTTTGCAATAGTACGAGTAATGCATTCCCTTTGATTCTTTCTAAACTCCACTTAACAATAAAACCAAAATTATTGCAATGAAGGTGTAAAACTGATTATCAGATGATGCGACATCTTTTAACGTAACCCACTATTCTGCATCATTGAAGTACATTGGTTTAATGGCAATAATTTTTTACTTCAGATATATTAATCACGAATTACAAAGCATTATCAACAATCGATCACTTATTCGTAAGCGTGAGCCGTTGAAGCGGAAAGGAAAAGAAAATAGGGTTGAAAGTCACTCGAAAACCCGCGCAAACACTTGATGCAGCTGCATTGCTGTTTTCACCGCTGGATAGAGCTGGTTGAAGTCGGTTTTACTCTTGACACACGCTCTACATAGCTCCTAGCACCCCTTCCCTTCCCACCCTTTCCCATCTTCTCCTCCACACCATGAATATGGATAATAATGGATCTCTTCATATGAAAGGCATTCAATCTCTGTGAAATCTCAGAGTAAGAATGAGCTACAAGCTGTCTTAATAATCTCGTCCTGCTGTAAAGCTCACATTAAATATCTTCATTCGGTCCTAGATGAAGATCGCGTTGTTCTTGAAATATTCAGCTCATTTGAATTATTTTTCCGTCGTAATTTTGTTTCGTCGCACAGTTAAAACACGATTTCAACCATCACCACAGAAGCGAAAATCATTTACCGCATCTAGGACCTTACTAGGGATAATCATTCTGATGGTTTACTTAGGGTAAAATTAACATTCTTTCAAGCAGCAACTTGATGGTAGTCAAAGTTAATTTAGATTTTGAATTTTTGTGTTTCTTCTTAATTTTATTATTGGATTATCCAGGCGCAATTTTATACTATCTGCTTAGACATATTCCTCAGTTTCCTTCTTTTCAACATTCGTATGACTGGTGGGATCACTGTATTCAACATTTTGATATAATTTATATTGCTGCCACAGACATAAAAATTCGCTATGTACAGGATGTAACACGCCTCAACGACACAAACTGATCGGGATGAGAAATAACATCGTTTATTATTTATGCACAAGTAAAGGTGTTCGCCCTTAAGGGTCGGAATTGAATACAAAAAATTGTAAACCAATAACATTTTATTAAGAAAGATTTGTTCAGATAACTGGTACTTTATACTGATTAACGTCTCACAACCTCACTTACCACAACAGCAAACAACAAAACCTATAGGCGCGTACTGCTGCGACAGAGAGAGGGCTGAGGGAACAGATGAACAACGTACGGGTTGGTTGCGGTGCGTGGCGCGTGCACCTTATACCTGCCCATAGCTCATAATCGACATGTTCGGTTGTATACTGTATGTTTCTACACTAAAAATTATCCTCTTCATGACCTATCATCCCTATCAATTAGCCGTGAGGTCTTGTTACAACCTATGCATTGACCAAGAAGTCAGTTAAGAAGTAATTCCAAAGAAGAAGAATATTTTATACTTCCAAACAACGGTTTAACATATTTTGTACTAATTAAATATATTTGTAATCTCCTGTGATATTACACTATTTTTGTACACAGTACTTCAGAAATAAGAGAAAATGTTAACCTTATCAAGAAATTTGAAACAATTCATTGGCTCCGTTTGGGGGAGACGGAGTAGGGAGTAGCGTTTTGACCTTATTGTATTTGTATTTACTTTGGCCTACAATTGGGCGCTAGCCCGGTGGCAGATACAAAATTAAATTACTTAAACATAAATAATCTAAAAAAGTAATAATAGTCCTATAAGTATTCTATACCATTGAAAGAAAAAAGAGAAACACCACAAGAATTATATTAACTTCACACTTCACTTTGACTTTTACATTTAAATTCGAATATGCATTTATATTATTAAAAATGACCACATCACTTCACACGTTTTTTGAGATTTGTCCTGAATTTTTTCCTGAAAAGGACTCCCACAGGTAAATTATTCCAGTCTTTGATGGTCATATTTAGGAATGAGAATTTGCCAACATCTATTTTTTGCTTTATACATTTTGCTTTGAATTGATGATCCCATCTACCTATATAACTGGGTTTTTACCGCGTATAAGCTTTGAATAGCAAATGCAGCCTTTCTTTCTCCCTCCTTTGTGACAATATCGCCCAACCAAGTTGTTCTACTTTTTCATTCCTATGACCCGGCCATAAGCGTATCGCGTGTTTCCGGTGTCACCTGCCTATTTTTGTGCACATTGCAGAGCATACATAAATTTGCACTTTAAGAGATTATGACATTGTCGTAATCTTTGGAGGCGCCGCAGAAAGTTGTAATCTTGAAATCTCCGCGGCAGTTAAACAAGGACACGTGCTTGCTGTAGAACGTGGGCTGCTGGCGTTGGTAGGAGACGCGAGTTTGTTCGCTGAACAACGCGAATTAATAGTAGACACCGTGGGACAACGCAGTCATTTCTACTCCAGATGAATTGGTTGTGTGTGCCTAATATCAGATCAGAACCCAACCCCCAGTTGGAAAGGAGTCGCTGACAGAAAAACGATCATTGTACTTCTTTTCCGTTATAAGATCTGTTCATTTTCATTATTTGATTTTTTTTTCATTTGGTGAAGACAGAAAGGGTCTATAGTGAAACATACCTGTGAAATTATTCAGGGAAGTACCATAGAACCTGCATAAGATCAACCGAACACATTCACAAAGTCATTGAACCTCTGATAATATTGGTTGGTAACTGGACCATAGAACCTGCCTACACCGTGCGGTTGAAGACTTCATGACTGAATTTTTTCCTAGTGCATAAGCGACGTCAGCGCAGCGCAGCCGTGGCAGCTTAAACTAACTTTAAACACTCTACATGAAATTGGCCAGTCAGTTGTGAGCAGCAATTTATAAGCAGTGAATGTGGACCGTAGTTTATTAACGTTTTTGCGTAACAATCGCAATGAAGCTGCAATGAGAAGTTGCAATGAGAAGTTTTACTCTGCGAAATAGCTACAGAGACATTCGAGTCTTTGAAAATGGGTTACGGCGAATCATGTATCATGCAGAACTATCGACGAACATCTCTAGAACAAGAGTGTAACACGTTCCCGGAATGTTTTGATGAAAAGAAAAGTATGTGCAAAGTTTGTCCCGCATCCCAAACAAAGGCAACAACAACGCAGAGCGTCTGCTCCGACATGATTGAAATAAAAACGCAATTCCGTTCTGAAAAAGGTCATCACGAGATACGAGACTTGGCGTTATCAATATGAATCTGCCACAAAGCGACGAAGTGTGACTCTGTGAGGGATTAAGAAATACCACCACTGACCAGCCAGGGTCGGGAGGATAAGCTAAGACGCCACAATATTTGACACGCGCGAATATTTCACACCGAAGTGGGAATAAAAAAGGAGTTACGAATAAGATTTTAGACAGAGAAGTTGTTGAGGGAACGCGAAAGAGAAGTGATGGAAGAGATTTAAGTTAGTTATGTTCGAGATTTAAGAAAGTTAGTTGAGTTGTTAGGGGACGTGAAAGAGTGATGGTAGCGGAGACAGGAAGCCAGCAAGTGGTCAAAGGCGCCGGTGTCGCCCATTCAGTTCCTGCAACTTTGTCGCCAATTCTGCTTTAATGACTACAAAGGTTCCTAAGTGTCGGTGATCATCTGCCAGACCGAGCTCCTGAGTGTCGTTGGTAACATGCTAATGAAGCTATAAGTCCATCAAAGCAGTCAACTAAATGCCACAGTGGTCATCGCTAACAATTAGGGTCTGAAATATAAAGACAAAGGTATCTGAAGCCACCGTTCCCTGAGAAAGATAATCAGTTTGCTTTTAGTTTTATAATTCGTAAATGCAGTATATTGTTTACAGAGCAGGAAGAAAAAAACTGCTTTTGATGTTATTAAATGTTTCAAAATTTTAACAGACTTCTTAATCAATTCTCCCTGATGCATTTATTAAAGTATATTCAAAATTCTCGCATTTGGGAGTAAGTCGATATTTTAAAGTCGAGTTTGACATTAGCAAGTAAAATACATGTATTCCACTAACACGTATTCCAACCATAACTTACAGATCAAAAGTTAGTTGAAAGAGTTTTATTTATACTGTCATTACTTTTGAAATTATGTAAATAAAAAATATTGTTAATTACCTTCCAAAGGCAGCTGCTACAGGTGTTTTGAAGTTCTACAGCACATGAATTAATTTAGGAATAATTATTTGTTTCGTAATTTTAAGAAACTTTACATTAATAGTATTTAAAGAGTGTGGATTTATACATCTATTTCTTCCTCCCTCTAAAGTAACAGATGCCTTGCACTATAAGGGCTGTAGCACAGGATTCCTGTCTGGACTGAGAAGAGTATTTTGGTTTACCCCTCCATTACCCGTAAAACTCCACGAAATAACAATTACATGTGCTAAAAAGACAGTCCTTAAAACGGGCGCGAACCCATTAGGCTACAGTTTTAAATGTTTTTGACCAAATAATGAAAATATTACTGTTTATGGCAATTGAACGAAGCAATTGTTTGATAAATAATCAGATTATTTATTATACTTTAAAACACACATCTAATACATCTACAACGTAGTGGTCATATATTAGGCGAATTAAACGAGACGAACTAAACTACAGTTATCTGGTTTCCTCGCCTACGTTCAACGTCATTATCTGCAGGAAGCAACAACTCGAATTCTTTAGCAACATGATCGTCTCTTACTGGTTCAAATTCTGTGTTGATTCCTTCAGTTTGATCTGTTGAAATTTGATTTTTGACTGTCTTCTTTTCCACATTGATCGTTGTGAGCTCTTCGAAGATCACATTTCTTGATCTCCTGATTCTATTTGAAGAGGTGTCGAATAATCGATAACTGTCCGAGTTGCCCTCGTATCCAATAAATAAGTGCTTGCTTGATTTGTCCTCAAGTTTGTTCCTTTCACTGTCCGGTACATGAATGAATGCAATACAACCAAATTTCTTCATGTACGATAATCTTGGCTTCCTTCCTATAAACATCTTCTCGTCTGTGGGAGTCCGATTTAAGTTGTATACCGTTGTACTGACTGCTTCACCCCAGAGATTCTTTGCTATACTCATCGCATGCAACATGGACCTAGCACTCTCCATGACTGAGCGCATTTCCCTTTTTATGAGGCCATTCTGTTGAGTTAAATAAGGTGATGTACTTTCCAATTTTATGCCTTCCTTTTTGAAGTACTCCAGAAGATCCTTGTTTATCCATCTTCACATAGTCCTTGAGTCTAACCAAAACATCAGACTTGTGCTTCATTATATTGGCTGTCATGTAAGATGTTGCACTGCCCTTAAATAAAACAAAGTACTGTGCACCCCAAACTGATTCAGTTAACATAGATCCACACACATCAGAGAAAACTCGTTCACCAACTTCTTTCTTCTTGACCTTCCTGGATGGATGTAAAACCGATGTTGCTTTCCATGCAGGCAAGATTCACATAGAAAATCTTTTCCATCTAGAAGTTATGTATCGTTTATTGTCCCATTCCTGAACATATCTATGCACATGTCCAAGTCTTTCGTGCCATGCCGTCGGGCTATTATCACTGACCGGAAATGCGTGATGAAAAGCAGTTGTTCTAAGCGACATTCTGTACACATTGTCACTGTCCAGAGCTGCACTTGCAATCGGATTCGAGTCGTCACGTATTTCAGCATGTTTGTCCATTTAACAATCGATCAACCTTTCTCAGAAAACAGATTCCTTCTCAAGTCTGGAACAAACAGAACATCGGTGATGACTGACTTGTTCCACTCACCCTTCACAAATTTTTCAATTTGAATGTGTCCCTTTCCCTTAACAGGAAGTGATGTGTTGTTTCCAATTATCACATTGGTTCCTCGAACAACTTCGAACAGGCTTGAAAATTGGTCAGCACGGAATGACCTGTGAGCGGATGCTCCACTATCCGTGATCCAGGCATCTTCAATGTTGGATGAAGAGTTCTCGGGATTCAAGTCGGGTGATGTCGTTTGTAATCCACAACGTTTCTATGGCTGACACCTCCATCATCTTCACCGCATCATCTCCAACTGAAGATGATGGAGGTGTCAGCCATAGAAACGTTGTGGATTACAAACGACATCACCCTAATGGAATCCCGAGAACTCTTCATCCAGCATCTTCGTCGGGAAAATCTACGTTCTCTATCTTCAATATTGTACATGCCTTAAGGAAACTCTACGTTGAAAGCTGAGTATTCCTCCTTTTCCTTGTCTGGCGTCTTCTGCTTAGGCTTGTTCATGTAGAATCGTGCAATGTAGCCTATCCTCCTGCATGAATAGCAGACAACAGATGATTTCAAAACTTGATTATGGTTGTCCGGTCTCTGGTTGTTTTGATTGGTTAATGGTGATTTGTTGTGCCTCATTATTTTATTAAACTTACCAGATGGTTTCTTCTTGGTTGATATTGTCAGTGCAGTTTCAAATTGCTAGCTTCTTCATCAATCAGTCTCGCTGTCAGATTTAGCAATATGTGTCTATCTTCACTGACTGATATCCTTGCTTGTCGAAAATTACGAAATTTTTCTCATTGTCCGTCATTCGATATATTTGAAATCTTTCATGGGCTATCATTTTTCTGCATTCGGATCTCTGCAAATAAATATAATCATGCTTGCTGATTATTTGATTAGATGACTCACAAATCTCAATCAACGTAATCTGGGAATAATCCAGTGCTGATGTCAGAATGAACATCGCTGTCACATAATTTTTTACCCATGTTTTCTGATCGTTCCCTTCTGTTGCCTGACCTTATACGATTTCATATAATCCCTTTGCACGGAGCGCACAATTAATCTGGAATCGCCATTGGTTGTAGTCGTTTTCGTGAAATTTGTTCAATCTGTTGAGATCCAATTTATCCGCCATCGTTGTTACAGGTAATCTATTCTTCAAGAAAGAATCCAAACACGACAAACCTGATTTCTAAACAATCAAAATCCGCCAATAACAGTTTCTAAACACGACAAACGTCATTTCAACCTTTGACGGAACACGTGAACGTAGCACGTTTCTAGGTTATGCCCTAGGCTATTCTCTTTCTCACTGCCAGGATTTAATCCGCCTCTTTTTATCAGGATCGTTTGCTTCACACTTATTATGGGCCCATAACCAATTGAATGAAATAACTATTTGATAAATACTCAACTTATTTTTTATATTTTAAAACACACAACTATTACGTCTACAACGTAACAGTCTTATTTTAGGCGAACTAAACTACAGTTATTTGATTATCGATTAACAGTCTAAGAAGAGCACGAAAATTTAAACGTGTCATTAATAGATTTGTGGTGGTTCATTTGAATTAATTAAGGGATATTTAAAGAAAATACATTCAATAGGCGGTATTTAGAAGATTTTCACTACGCCAAGAATAGTACCTCATTATACTGCATATAATATTGCCATCATGCAAAGCCTTTTCCTAGGATCAATTTTATTTATTTAAAATATGTACGATGGAGAAATTCTATCATGTTATAAATTTATGCCAATTTGGTTTTCTATTTTTCCGCTTTAAAATTAGTCCCTATTACGCATTATGTATACGGAATTTAAACTGAAGCATAGTTCGGTTATTAGCTACATTCTAACAGTTGTAGTATTATTAAAATATTACGTAATTATCTTCATAAAAAAGGTTTCTTAGGATAATGTAGCACATAGCTTTAAAAAAATCAGCCACTTTCCATAAATTAATGCGTGTATAGTTAATTGAGTCCAATGAAATTATTTTATCCAATGGGGAAATATTTTCTGTTGTAAATTGAAAGTAATATTAATGCCTAGCTAAAGTAAATAAAAAAGTAAATTAAAACAATGAATACACTCAAATTTTCTTGACATCGATAAAAAAATTACGAAGATTTGTAGAGTTGTTGAGTTTGGAGTGTTCAGAAAGTATGAGATAGTTCAAATATCTACGTAACGCTATGAAGGTTTCCGTCGAAGCATTTAAAACTTGCGAAGCAGTATTCGAATAGGATTATAAACTTTCAAACTGTTTCTACTTTCAGACAGAACACATAGTTATGTTGTACACATTTCGCAACTAATTATAACTTCAAGATGTGGGCTCAATTTTTTAGAGATCAGAAATACCGTATTTCTGCGAAGACTCAGTTAATTAATTAGTGGAAGGGTGTGGAGAAACTTCATTAACGTAATAGCCGATCTGCTGGATCTACGGTAACATTCCTGTAACATTTTCCCCACAAATGACTCAATTGATGGGTACGAAACTTGAAAAGAGACTAATTTCCCTTTCATAATTCAGGAAGAGATAAGCCTAATGGATCTGCGTTAGAGGGACGCTTAATAAAACGTATACAGGAAACACACGTTAAGTGCTTTCAGCATCGAAACAGATCCTTTGATTTTAACATTATTTGAAAACAATAGTAAAATGGATTTAATATTATTTGCGGTAGGAAATTCCGAAGTTAGTCCTACTAATTTACGAGTTATTTTCTAAAATAAACGAACGAAGGTTAATCCACCAGAAAAATTGTAATGAACATAGCAAGTTAGGAAAGTTAAAAAGGAATAAAGTATTCATTCTGTTTTCCTGAGTCGAAGCAACTTATGATGCACTAATTTTAAACGAAATCATTCAATTGCATAATTTGAAACTATTTTATAATATATGAATACATACATATGTACCTGCAAACAGAGATATATAGGACTTTATAACTTTTACGACAAACCGATATAGTGTTTCGGAAATAGCTGTAAGATATATGTTTTTAAAAGAAAGTAATGTACAGCAATATTTTGAATATACAATCGTTAAATAGTTCTTAAAAATATTTATTTGTAATGTACGACGTATCCAATTTCCTCAATCGAGGACTAATGGAAAAAACGATAAATCTAAATTACGAAAATTTCTGTGTGTGAAATATGTAGTCGTCGAATTTGTTTATGACTTTTAGAAACATTGTTAACATTCCTGAGAAACTGGGAAGCTGTTGCATTTGTAACTGATGCCCACAGTTTGTTTCGATGATCCCAATTATTTGAAAGTCATGAAGCCAATGGTCCAACTAACAAAACTGAACGGAAGCCCGACTGGAATTTACGTCATTGGTTAATGGTAATTAGTACATAAGTTAAGGAATAAGCATCCTTAATAGACACAGAGGTGGGATTAAAAGTATATTATCGAATTGTATAGATGATAGAAATACAAATATGTTAATTTGGATTCATGGACTTGCTTTTCAGGCCAATACTATTTCAAGTTCAGCTTTTGTTGACAAAATTGAGATGCTTCTCAATTCGAAATGAGGGAACGGCAGCTGTTTGTTATAAACCACAGCTGAAACATTAGCTTAGCCAGCGATTGGCAGACATCAAGGTTTCAAAAAGCGATAAAATGAGATTCTAAAGAGCGTATAGTAGACATCAATTGAAATTGTAAAAAATTAGGAACATAAGATATTAAATTAAATAATATTTGGAAGTTATTTCCGTAGCAGAAATATCTGATGAAAATGTGGCTAAGTTTTTTCATGCAAAAAAGGGCATGAAATTTTGAATGGGTACAATATTATTCAAATCGAGTGAGCCATCAGAACTTAAATTTACGAACGCATTAGAACTCGCGTGAAATATGAAATGCCAGCGGGCTCGATAAATTCGGAAATGATGGGTGAGGCACAAAAGAGGTTGAACGCCACCCAAATGATGGCCATTTGATGCATGGGACAGATAAATTAATAAAAAGCGGGGAATAATTGAATGGAAGAAATACAACGTAGAAAATATTACCAATTTTTCCAGCGCATCTTCCTTTTAACTAACAGAGATTGCAATTTCCGGAGGACTTAGCATAATGGTTATCTACTGCCAAGTTGGAATTATTTATTCTTGTTCTTGGAGTTAAAAATTAGAAATATTCTTTGTAATAAAGTTTGGAGTTTTTTAAAATATTACTTCATAGCTTGTACAATACACTTTTAATATTAACCAGGTGTGAATAAAATAACTTAGATCTTACGATATACGTAGAATCATTTCCTTTTGCTGTTTAATATCAGTTTTGGATCAATAAATACCCATGAAATTTCGGACGATAAGCTAGTTGTTGATTAATGGTAAACTTTTCATGAAACGTTTTGGGTGCGGAAAAAACTCAGTAGGAATAGAATACATGATTCTAATGTAAGTGAAGCGTGGAAAAGAGAAAGATTTTTAAATACGAGACTATGCAATGAATCACAAAGAGCAAATGGAACAACTTCCTAAACTTTCAAATGGCATTCTGCTGAGTGTAGGCGATTAATGAATAATGTTTAGCGGCATTTTTCGCTAACCTCCCGTACTAGAACGAGATGTACAAGGCTTGCACTATGAACAGATAGTATGCTATGACAGTACAGCCAGTCCTCAACGACCATGACGTTAGCGGGAATTAAATACGATATAAAAGAAAGTAAATGTAAATACATAAAATAACTAATGAAAGATCGTTTTAGGATAAATTTATAGGGACGGGTGTGGGGTTAAATTAAAAGGGTTATTAACAGATAATGGGGAGTTAATGTACAAAAAACTTAACAAGGAAAAACATTAACGAAGGAAATATTTAGCAAATTTGAGGTTCGGCGAAGCAATCAGATTGTATAATACAATCTCAGAATAAAAAAACATGGGCGATATTCCTAGACGCCAAGAATTGGAAACCTCACAGTGTAGTGCGGCGACATAATATATTATTTGAATATATATTTAAGAGAAACCATTTTACTTTCAGTTTATGGGAAACAGTGTTATAACAAATGGTGGTAGATTGGAAAGGGATATTTTGACGGAAGTTAAGGAATCTGCTACTTAGGAAGTGTAATAACTAGGGATGGTAGAAGTATAGTAGACATAAAGAGTAAGATAGCACAGGGTAGGAAAGCTTTCGCGAAAAAGAGGGACTTACTTGTAATATAAGTGTGAATATTAGGAATTCGTTGCTAAAAATGTTAGTATGGAGCGTGGCGTTATATGGGTGCGAAACGTGGACGATAGGAGCTCCGGAAAGGAAAAGAATAGAAGCCTTTGAAATGTGGCGCTATAGGCGAATGCTGAAAATCAGATGGATGGATAGAGTAAGTAACAGAATAGGGGAAAACGAACAACATGGAGGACGTTGACCAAGAGGAGGGATAAATTAATAGGCCACGTTTTGACACATGAGGGTTTGTAAAATTAGTGTTAGAGGAAGGTGTGTAGGGTAAGAACAGAAGAGGGAGGTCAAGGATGGAATACGGATTTGCGAGGATGTTGTTGTTATGAGGAAATGAAAATGCTTGTGCAATATATGTTAGCATGGAGGCTTGCATCAGACCAGTCTTAGGACTGAACACCACAACAACAAATCTTGTTAAAAATTAATATTTATTGTGCACCCTTAAGTTGTCACGTGGGAGAGAGATCGATTCTGTTGGTTAAATATAACAAAACTAGATAGTCTTATTGGACTCTTTGTGATAGTGTTGATGTTTTACACAAAAAAGAGAGCTTGCTGTATCGGTACTGCATTTATGTTTTTCAACGGCGTCTCTGAGAACTGCGAAACAATTGTGCTCTCGTCGACTAAAAGTTTGAACGCTCAAAATGCTGCTCGAGCTTGGAGGCACGGATGGATACGTCAAAAACAGACGGGTTTGTTTTGAAAGGGGTCTGAAGTTGCTGCAAGGACGAGGAGGGAGCGGAAAAGTCCACAAGGCTGCGAAAACGGACCATCTGAGTAAACCAAACCCTTCCCTGCCCCTGCAAACCATCAATTAGGATAATAAAGACATCAGACGCGTGGAGGGCTTGGCTTACAGTAGTTTTACACGACCTTAACGAGGGTAGCAGAAGAAGCTTTATGTTTCAGTGCTAGTTAGTTGTCAAGAAAGTTAAGTCACTGGAGATAATAACACTCTTGCTGAGACGAGATTGTTTTACTGAAAGTTGAAGCCGTTTAATTGTATGGCCAGCAGTCTTCATTGAATTTAATATTTGGCGTCCAGATGTAATGAAGAATGGTACCTGAGCAATTAAACTGTGAAAAATTAAACCTTAAATATATTTTTAGTTTAGTATTAAGAATAATAGAGATTTATACTTAAATATTTATCGATAATAATTCGAGGTTACAGCCAAATTAATTCCTTTTCACGCTGTTACCGAATGCGTCTAGAATCTTGTATACGTATACAGAAAATTGTATATTATATGTGATTTAATTAAATGGAAAAACTCTTCCTCTTAACAAAATATATTTAACAACCATTAATAGATTGTTAACATAGTTCTTTCCACACACAAAAACTATGTATATATCGTACCCTCTTCAATGTGTCTGACTGAAACATTCCCTCGGTTTCTCTATTAATTTTACTTGTTAATTTTAAATGGTACCGGAACATCATCGATTTTATTAAAATGTGACCTTTTACTTAGAAAATACAATTTAACTTTATTTAGGTTAAGAAATCATTTAACTAAACATTTAAATATTCCTAGAGGTAATGGGTACAATATAATTTATAAAACTATTTTTAACCAAATAAATTATCAAAAAAGGGGGAAAAATAATATTTTATGTCCTAAATGGCGCGAGGAACAAGACATATATTTTCAAATTACTAATAAATATGAATTTTTCCTGCTAAAATTTATATAATAGTAACAGTATTTTTCTGTCTTAAATGAAAAACATAAATGAATTATGAAAATTATAATTTTCAAATCAAAATTTATAATCACAAATGTTTCTTTGGTACACTCTACTATCACAATTATAGATATAATTTTTTGCCAAATCACACTCGATATTAATGTATGCAAATAAAATTCTATTATATATTATAGGACTAAAAAAATTTAGACCGCATGTTATACGAAATTTGTTTATTTGCATGTAAATCAATTATGTCTATGAATTTATATTTAGTTATTTATTTCTAGAAGAAACTGAAGGGGTTCAGAAACTTAGGAATGACAATTTGAATTTGTAATCAATTTATGACGACTGGTATACAGTAATTTATTTTAATTATTGTTCAACTTTTTTTATAATTTCTTTGGGCTTTTATAGTATTCCGAACTTAAAAAATCAATAATGGAGGTTTATAGAAAAGAGAATTAAAACACAAAATCGTAAAATGTAAGCTTTACCCGATGACCTATCAGAACCCAGTAGGTACACGGCTAGACACGTCCCTATCTGATGAAGAACCAATAAAAAGTTGCCTTGTCAGTGTTTTTGTTCAATGTTATGACAGTTTCAATATATAGCCCTGAGTCGGAACAGAAAACACTCACTGGAACACGATAACTGGAAGTTCATATAATGTTATTTACCTGAATGAATAAAACTAAAACGTATCTAATTGTCGATTCGTTGGGACACGATAACCTTAAAACCGAATAAACATATTTCATTGAATTTTTATAATTGTCTCTCTAAATTATCATAAACACAAAAACTTCCTCAATTTACCGAATTTCAAGACAATAGTTGGGGCTTGGAGGAAACTTAACCACATTTGAATTGTTGCCTTTTGCTTTGTTGCAATTGATTTAGGATTACCATTGGCACCTATTAGTACAAGAGAGAACTTCTTTGCATTTTAAAACTTTACGATGGATAAATGCATGACACGTATTATTGTTAGATAAAGATTAAGGTGTCAATGAAGCAGAATTAACCTCAGATATTCTTCTATGCGTAAGGTAGAAATTATGTTTAACTGAACGGTACCAAGTGTTATTTTTACATTAGGTTTCTTTCACCATAGGGCTATTATAATTCGTATTTAATATATTTATTGCTTTGAAATTATTTAACAACCGCGTTTTTTTTGGTTAACAGGCTACTTGAAGGTGATCCTGAAACAGGCAACTCCCCTTTAATAGCATAGAAAGGGAACTGAAAAGGGGGGATGCGGAAGGTTGACTAGGGCCCCCGGGCTATGGTTTACGGATCCTACCCGGTGTTTCACCTAAAGAGATGCAGGGAAAACCCTAAAAAACCTGCATTAGGTAGGTCGGGCATTGGGTACTATTCTCACGGGAGACAATTTTGCTGTGGGGTCGCAGCAATCCCTTCTCCGTGTCTCCACCAGTTTTAAGAGGCAGTCCAATGGGATCAGGCCTTGTGCCCAAGGTCTTCGACCCCAGTACATAAACCTCCCAAAATAGGTGAAGGTGTCTCGGCATGTGAGAACCTTGAAAAAACCCAGAGAGAGTACGAGGCATTCCCGACATAGTCAGATGAGCCTTAAATTAATTGGTATTTATTTTATCGAGTTTGCCGTTCTCTATGAAATAGAATAGAATCAGTGAGGTTAACAGGCTACATGAGGGCGATACTTCTACAACACTGCAAAGAATTTGTTGCTCTTAAAAAAGGTTTTTATTGCGAGAAACTTAGTATTCATAGACTCCGAGTTTTGCAATGAATATTAAATTTCCAGCTTCAAATATTTAAATATATAAATAAAATATCTGGGTGCCCGACGTTGCCGGGTTATTCATTTATATTATCACTAAAATTAACATGACATTTATCTTTTGGTCAGCGCGTGATTTAACCGTCCTAAATCATTGATGGGCACACACCAATCTATACCGATTGGAGCTAGCTTCAAGTTAACCAGAATATTACTGACGGTATCTTAACCGAGTCAAGGATCCTCCTGGTATATTAAATTAGCACGGCACCTTTACAGAATCTAAAAAATGCCAATGCTCTACGAGATAGTACTTTAATTAAGTTAAAATTCTACTGGCACACTAGAGGGACTAAAAACTACGAACAGCACATTAAAGAAGTATAAAATAGTCCCTTTACCTTACGGGGGTTAAAAATAATCTCGGTACGTTAACAGGGTGAAAACTATTCCTGCTAGCTATACTAAATTTTCGATATAAAGAGTACCTTTTTCTTTAAGTATATTGCATAGATTTTTAAAAAATTAGGTCTTGTACATTAGAATCTTACAGTTGCTTTAATACGCGGGATTTTAAATATTTCTATTTCCATAGAAATATGAAAAAACTTTCACTATATTTACGTTTCTGTTGTTTTTTGAAAACATTTTGGGATATATAATTTTTAAAGAATTGCAATATAATCAAATATAATAAATAGTGAAAATTATATAATTACAAGTGCACACACTACTGTATATGATTCACATCACTTTCGGTTTGGGCGGTATAAATGATTTGACAGTTCTTGGAGTTGTGTTTAGTGACGACTTTTACGAATTAGCTTGGAAAATGGAAAGAAGACGCACGAGTAATTTATTGGAACATTATAATCAAGACTGTACACGAACTGATATGTTGCTGTTTGTATCTGATTCAATTCAAGTCTGTCAAGTTTGCGGAGTCGTACTCCGAAATACACGGACTTATTGAAGCTACTTCCGGCTAATTAGAGGAATTTAATATAACTAATTCGGAAAAATTCGCGCTTACTCGTGCAACATTTGTTACTGACCTTTAGAAAATATGTCGAGGGGGTACTTTTTTGGCATTAAAGGGGGGAGGGGGTAGGAAGGGACCTAAAGTTTTTAATGATTCTCAGAAACACTTTATTGGTTGAAATCGGATGAATGTCATAGGAACGCATACGGGTCAAAAAAATACATTTTTTCATAGATTAGCTTAAGTTTAATAGAGATTAAGCAAATTATCTTAGAATCATCTCTGAAACTATTGAGAACATGATAGTGTAGAATAAGAAAAAAAGAAAAAGAAAAATGAAACTGCGAAATGGCAGAGAGGAACATGCTACAAGTAGAATGGGAGTCTGTTTTCACAGACGAAAGTAGTTGTTCAGTATAAAACATAGAACAAAAATGCTGTTTAGTAAGCAAAAATTATTATTAAGTGGAACCGAATCATTAATATGTTTTATAATTTTATAGGAAGATTAAATGATTGATAGATCCAGTTTATTTTTGTATAATTATAAAATAGGACAATTCAGAGAGGGAAAGATGTCAGACGGAATAAAAACTTTTTAGCTGCAAAACGCTGTGCTTTATTAGGCAAAGAATTAGCCACTAAGCAGACAAAATTTAGTGATAACTTAAAAGCGAAATTGTTTTGTCACTTAATTCGGTCTGTCCGTTGGCTACTCTTTATCTATTATTTAAACGTAAAATATTGCAAACAGGTAGAAAGAGCAGAGATCATATAAATAGTAAATAAATTTCTGAAAGCATAGATACATCTGAAATTTATGATTAAGCTTTATCATTAATCAAATATAAAAGTAGTAAAAATAATAGCCATATAATTCTATATATAAATAAAAATGATTAAACATAAAATAATATTGTCATGTAATTCTTATTGTCAAAATTTATCCACGAATTTGATTAAATTCTCCAGGGAAAGTTGCCAGTGGTCGGAAGTCAGATCAATTTGTCTTCCTTATTGATCTGTTTACAAAAGAGAGTTTCCCCACATTGTTCGTCATCGTCTCTTTTCTGCGTTTTTAAAAGTTGTAATACACGAAATGGGGATTGTAAGTCCCGTTTTCACATACGAGACTGGACAGTTTACAAAAGATGGTGTGGGTATCATGAGTAAATTATTATATTTGGGGATGGGGGTGAGGGGGGAGGGGAAGGGAAGGGAGAATGCTAAAGATTTGCATACACAATAAAACTTTTTGTGATATAAACTTTGGTAAATATGTCAACCAGTCATAAATGACACATTTGAAATAAGATTTTTGCATGTTCACTGATATATAGAAAAAAAGAGATGGAAATGCAGCGTGATAGAACGTAAACGCCCAAAAAATATTTCGAGACCGTTACAGGGCTTTACAAGACCTGATACCGAAGATTCAGTTTACTGTCAGCGATTCAAGTATATTTCAAAGAGAAGGTTGGAGGTGACACGAACAACAAAGGTGGGGAACAAAACCTTAAAATGGACGACACAGTAGAATGCTAACTAGTTGTTGCCATTGTTTTCCCTCGTCCATCTCAGTTGATGGCCCTCAAAGTTTTCCAACTTTTGCCCCCTTGTTGGGCCATTAAAATTTGTCCCGTTCTCTCGAGCAGGCGGCTCATTTCTTGTCGTCAACTGAAATAATCTCGACAATACAGAGACAAATTCTCGTCTCGTGAAACAAGTGTCGTATATACCAGAATCGCACATACTTCAAAGATACTTGTGTATATGAATAACTCATAACGAACAAGAGATAAGAAAGCATAGGTTAAAAAGAAAGAACGTCGATTAATGTGAACTGTACATGAGAAGAATAAAACAGTTTATTGTTGTCAATGTTGCGTAATTTATATTTTAATTTAAAAAATCCTAAAACAAAATACGAGTAAAAGGGTTTACAATAGCAGTATCAGAAATATAAACACCGTTGCCACTCTGCTGTAACATCCGTGCTAACTAGTGTACGCCAATTCATGGAAATTATAAAACAGTATTATGGAAATGAGCGATCTTGCGTTACGGCTACAATGGCAAATGTTGAAGTGAACAAAGTTTTCCCAACAGGACGGTGCTACACGTCACACAGATTGTGAGATTATCGCATTTTTGCTCGAAAAGTTTCGTGAAAGGTAGATATAAAATAGCAGGTTTACGAGAATGTGCCACGAACGATGCGTGCGTGACCTTCAACACATCACACGCGCCACTAAACATTTACCACGCAATGCGTGAAAATAAGAATCAAGTCTACAAAACCAAACAGAGCATGGAACTTAAATTATGGATTTTTCTTTACTAAAATTTCAAACGATCGTTGCTTTTTTAACATGCAAAAATAAATATTGATTATTTTCGAAGTTCTGAAGGCCCTTTACAATTGTTACTTATAATTTTTTTTATCGTCTCGTGGTAGTAAAAAGGATAGATAGCTTTATTTTAAAGAAACTACATCAGCAGCTCAGTTTAGTAATAAGATTTTCAGAAATTAATGTGAACGTTAATAGAAAAGTAGAACATACTAAATAATTCAATAATAAATTGATGTCATTGAAAAAATTAATTATTACATACGTAACCACATAAATAATAAATAAAACATAGATTTTAGAAGATGAGAAACGTAGAATTTAGAATGGGAAACAATTTTATGGAAATATTTGACACTTAATTATGTGAATGAATAAAAATATTACTGAAATTGGGTTTTATGCTGCGGCAGCTTCAATGAAAAGAAAAAAATACATGAAGTCTAAAGCAACTACCAACATTATAATTCAAATTTCCTTAAAAAATAAGCATTCCGCCCTCACGACTGATTAATTCAAGTATAACATACGACAAACAGCAAACTCGTCTCCCGTCATTCGGAAGGGCGTGAGAGTAGTACCCAATGCCCGACCTACCTGATGCAGGTTTTATAGGGTTTTTCCTGCATCTCTTTAGATGAAACAATCCTTAAACCACAGCCCGGGGACCCTAGTCAACCCTTGGCTACCTTGCTCTACCTTCCGCATCCCCCCTTTTCTACTCCCTTCCTATGCTATTCAAGGGGAGTTGCTTGTTTCAGGATCACCCTCATGTAGCCTGTTAACCCCCCCCCCCCCAAAAAAAACACCTTAAAACAACTAATTCACTTAATCGTGTTTTACTCAATTCGCTATGTGAACTTTAAAATTGTTATTTGGTTATCTGTTCATTCAGAGTTACGCTTACTTTATAACTAATAGCTAATAGTTCAGAGGAAGTTGAGATGTTTAGAAAAGTGTTAGTTAACTGTTGTTTATGACTCATCGTTCAAAGAAAATAAATAATGAGACAATTTTATATAATAACAAGTAATGTAATTTTTAAGAGTGTTTTTATAAGCAGGTAAAGCAGTTAATAGGAAATACGCTGAGTGGCAAAATTATTATGACCATCTCCTCAATACAATGTTAGGCACCCTTTTGCGTCTAATACTGCTTGAATTCTTCTGGCAATGGATTGTATGAAATGTTGGTAAGTGATAGGAGGATTTCAAAGCCATATCTCATGAACTGCACTTTCCCATTCTTTAATATTTGATGGTATTGGATCCAGCTGCCTGATAATTCGCTCCATCTCACAAATTCTCTATTGGATTGAGATCTTGTGAGTGTGCAGGCCAACGAAGCAAGAGTAAGTGTCCGTCATGTTCTTCGAACAATCTGAGAACAATGACAGCGTTATAAGCAGGAGAATTATCCTGCTGGAAGTATCCATCCCTGGCAGAGTCAACCATTAACATAACCGGACCTACTTGATCTGCGATAATACCTTAACAACCCTGGGACATTCAGATGTTTCACAGGACTCAAAGGACTCATACCATGCAAAGAAAACATCCTCCCAACCCATAATATTACCGCTACCAGTTGGAAAGGTTGTGGCAATGCAGTTGGGGTCCATAATTTCGTGTTGTTTTCTCCATATTACAACCTTTCTACGTGCATGGTGCATTTGAAATCACAATTCATTAAACCACATGGCCCTTTCCCACTCATCTACTGTCCAATCCTTCAGCTCATTTGCCAACTGAAAACGTCGTTGTTCAAGGCTGACAGTCGAGGCTTTCGAACAGGTCGTCAGCTTCCATAGCCCATTAGGTGTAATGTGATGAGACCAGTTCGTTCAGAGACGTTCACAGATAGTCCTTGATTAAGATTCTCCTTTGTTGCTCTTGTGTTGCATTGGGTAACTCTGACAAGTCTCTTTTCAACTCGAACATTTAGTAGCCTGTGACAATCACAAGCCTCACGTTGAGACTCGGTTCTTCCAATTAAACATTCATAATTGCTGCTCTCGAACACAAGTGCAGCCGTTTAGCTGATACTGGTTCCGATGGTTTGATCGCCTACGATCAGTTAAATCATGTATTCGCAAACAACACCGTACAACTGATGATTCACTTCTCCTGCATTCTCATTTAATGTCTAACTCTACCTATAGCGGCAACAACATTACGCTGTCAGGTGGTCATAATAATTTCGCCACTCAATGTATATTCCTTCAGAGTCGCGAATACTAATGCGGTGATGGGAGTCGATGAATGATTAACCGTACAGCAGACAATGAGCACATCATACAAATACAATTAATCGAAACTGTTTATTTACTTAATTTTTTGAGTGCCCATTCAAGTACACACTCATTTATTTAACGGGAATGGCGTCAAACATCGAATAAAGAGAAAATAGAGTATAAAAGGCGAAAAATATAAAATAAATTCAATAACATGTTATATTCTGACACGTACCTTTAAACGTAGTACAGTTGTACTTCCATATATGAGACCGTTTAATAATAACAACTCAGATAAAATTCCATCATGTAATTGGATATTATAGTATCAGCGAACTAGTATTGTAGGTACAATTAATGGAGATAATATATTTTATGAGCCAATGTTCAAATATGAATGACTACATTACAACCACCAACTATTATTAAGTCAGCAAATGGCTTAATGTGTCATTAATGTAGATGTATTATTCCAGGGTAAAGACTAAAGAAAAACTTTACGATGCATTCAATAATTAATTATACTCTGAATGAACTTATACAAATTTTTAAAACACAACTGTCTTTCAAATATAAACTAATTAATGCTCATAATCAGAACTTAGTACGACAGATCTAAAACTGGGCCAATCAAATCACTCCACAAGTTGCAGTTGGCACCTATGTTGTGAGATAGGATCTGAGAAAATGTAAAGAAAATAAGTATCTGTTCCTGTAATACAAGAATTATTTTCCATACACGAGAAGTGGGTAGGCAAGATTTAGTAACATCGCCCAGCCAACCAGTACCTCTGTAGTCATATCTAAAGAGCCATAATTATTTTTGTGAAAGTGGTGTTATATAATATCGTAACACCAACTTCACTCATATTAGCGTAATGTTTACGCTAAAATAGCAACCAGAACCGCGTTGAATTGATTCCTACATATATTTTTTTAGTATGAATTCATAAGCAGAACATATTATTGAAAACATGCCCTCTAAGTTTTCAAAACAATACAAGCTTTAAAAAAAATTATAAGAAAGCTACTACACGGGGACAGTATTCAAATAAAATTTAAAAAGCCATGTACCAATAAAGAACCCATACTTGAGGACACAAAGATTTATGAAACACACACGAGAGATCTAAGTCGAAAAGACATTAATTTTTACGGAAATTCATTAGTGATATTTAATGTACAGCAGTTACCAAGCAAATTAATTCGAAAAATTCAATAAGCATACCACGCACGACAGGCATATTTACCACACTACTTGACGATTAGTAGAGGCTTATACGCACTCGTATTTCTAATATCTAATTAATTGTGAATGTACGCCACTGAAACGTGCATTGCTCGGCTCGTTTAATAGTTATTGAGAAACTAATTAACAACTCGGTGAACCGATTATCGGATAAAGTTCGAAGGGGGCGATCATTATCAAATCGAGTCAGTAATATAATCGTGGCTTTTAGCGTGATCGTATTAAAGGATGACAGATAATTTTTTTATAATAAAAGTGGCCCAGAGCACGGTTAAATCTTTGGAAACTCACAGCCACTTCCTAAAGAATAAGAACGCGTTACTAAAATAAAAACAATAATTATATGAGGCGAATATATAATAACCATAATAAGGAATTCGACCCAGTCTGGAAATACAAGTATATATATATATCGCTCCAGACATGAAATTATTTAAATCTTCACACAGGCATATATATATATATTATATGTATGAAGGTTTAAATAATTTCATACCTTAAACTAATATAATTCAAATCAAATTAAATTTATCTAAATATGATTATTTTTCTCTATATTTTTACAATTTCAATCCATAAATTTTTATAATGTTATTAATTTTTACGTATTAACCTAGTCATAATGTATTCACTGTTTTGTAAAATTAATCATCGAAATTTAGACTAGCTATAGACATTTTTGTATGGAAAAGAGTTTCTTCTATAAAAATGACGACAAAATAAGGAATTGGCTATACTTTCTTGACAACGGCATTTTCTCAGATCGGTGGATTTCATATATTGACCATTGTGTGGAGGATCGCAGTTCACTCATGTCAATTTCATGTCATCTCTTCCGAAGTTACTGCGAGGCCCTAATCTTCTTATCTAGTCCAATCGGTGAATACTCATTCTGAAGTCTATTCCGACGGCGGTTTCACCGCGGAGAAGATATCATTGGAAAATAAATCTAAAACAACTGATTTAGAAATAAACTGTAATCGTCAAAAAATTATTTAGAAATACCGTTCAAAAATTTTAAAGTTGTAAAAATATGGACAACAAATAATTTCACTAAATAAACGACAACATGGTTAGAGACGAATATGTTGATAAGAAATTTTACCTAGGCAAGGATGAATCATATTCTTTTCAGTAGAGAGAGGCTACATGAGGGTTTACTACTACCTACAAAATATATACTGTCTATATGGTTCTATTACGGAAATAGATATTACAAATAACATTGTAAACGTCGTAATTTTCAATTTAATCTTAAAAGCTGATATCGTTTATTGAGGGAAGACCTCATTAGATTTGAGAAATTCAGCAGAAACGTCTTTAGAATTTAAATAGCGGTTCGATAAGTCCTTTATCTTGGCCTAAAAATGTGAGGTTATGGTGCAATAAAAAGGTGTATGATCAAATTTTTTCCGGGTTCAATTCCCAGGTCTGATGGACATTTTTCCATTCTCATCTTCCAAATTTAGCAACATGGCCTTTGGCTGAGCTTTAATTGAAGCCATTATTTTTTTTCTGTAAAAATTAAATAAATAACTGCAATAAATTATTTTTATAATTGAGGTATTTGGATGTTCTATTTCTTTCTGTTTTATTTTAAAGACGATCCAAATGTCTGTAATTTTTACGTAAGTGAATAAAAATCAGGCAAATAAAACAAAATTATTTTTACACTTAAAAAGTTACAAGGCAACTAAAAAATTCTCATGAAATTCTCTCATCTGATGTTTTAAGATTCCTTTGTCCAAAATAATATCTTTGGCGGTTTGGTTTACCTTAATATAGCAATACAAATCTTGAAATTATTTTCAGTCAAGTTGGGAAATTGTGAATTAAAACTCATATATATATATATATATATATAAATTATTTTAGAGAGAAAAAATCAAAAAAATAAATCTATCAAAACAGAACGGATATATACGATTATATTCGGGAGAGCCAATTAAGAGGAAACCATATTAACGTTCGGTTACAATATTTTGTGTATATGCTACTAAATTTAATTAGACAAAACAATCACCCCATGATAATTTAAAAAATACGGATTCTGATTCACTCACTTATACAGCCGGAGTACTGGGATCATCGGCCACGCGATCTGATCCTTGAGCGAGTGATTTAAAGAGCAGCCCTTAGCATTGGAATCACCGACGCGCGATCGGACCCATGAGTGAGCGATTCAAAATGCAGATAGCTTTAAGATCACAGGAACGGAGTGAATCAAACGAGCTACCTCTTTTTTCTTCCTTCGATTCAATGATCATTCACTGGGCAGATCTCGATCAGATTGCCCTTCTTTCTACTCTGTACACTTCGGATTTTCTAATAAATGGCAATACTACAATTGACACTTTCGCTGAGGTCACGATAATCCTTTACATCAATGATGACACACAGTTGATTGAAAACCGATGCACTACAAAATCATATAAATGAAATTCAATCGAGGAAAGATCAAAGAAGAAAAACCTGTGCAAGTCAACTTTACTCCTCAAAGAGATATATCATAAAGGTGTAACAACAAATAAATTCGGATGAAATCTTCACGGTAAACCAGGTTGGTTAACCGTGAAGATTTAATCCGAATTATTCACCGGGAAAGTCTACGTTCATTAACAAATAAATTAATTTGGCTTTTTCAGAAAATTCTTGTCCTATAGATTCACTTAGGTAACAAGTAGGTAAAATCGGAAGCAGTTAGACCTCAAAGTCAAGGATATTCCAACTATCACAAAAAATACACTCTTAATATATAAAACAGACCTTAAACCAATATGGATATATATGGTACTGAACTCTGGGGATGCACTATAAAGTATAATATAACTATAATAGAGAGATAACAAACAAAAATATTACATATGATCTCGAGTATCCCGTGGTATGCCTCTAACAAGGTTGAATGTTCCATATACGTCAAAGATTTCATGAGTATAAGCAGTATTAATCATCACATAGAACTATAAAACTATGTAAGCACACTCCTGAAATCTTTTCTAGAAATACAATACGGAATTATTTTAAAATATTGCCAAGTGATATAAGTAATACCCACAGAAGACCTGTCACTAGAGAAAACCTTATCACGTCGAAGAACTTCCCAGGTCTACGGTCAACTCATTCGATTATAAACTTGTATTATAGTATTCTGAATTCTAATACAATAACTGATAGCAAGTTATTAATATGAGTATAGTGAACCTTTTCTTAGATGCCGGATCTTCAACGAAGCCAATCAGGAACCCATAGTGTAACGGTAAAAACCAAAAACATGGTAAGAAAGGTAAATAGAGCTGATTCACGGCAGACGATTTGTGATCACTGTGGATTACTATTTGCTCTTACGCCAACGTCTGAGGTGGTGATTATTGATGTTAACTATTTATTGAGTTGAGAACATCAGTTTTTTGGAAATCATCTGCGGGTCTTTGATCGAAATGGATTTTGTCTTCAACCTATTTTTTTTTGCTACAAAAACTGATTTTTATACCAAAACTCTGTTTCCTTAATCTCCGTATAGTAATTAAAGGAGTAATAAATATGTAGGTAATGTAATAATCGTCAATTACGAGAGTGAAGGGGGGGGGGTGCTTTCGTGAAGCAGGAAACTCTAAGAAGTTTCTCTCCGGGGACATTAAATTCATCAGTGACGCAACTCTGTTCGTTTAGAGAGACAAGTATACGTTACAAACTAATACTGGAAATTACGCCGCTCTACCAATGAAGCGAGAAATTTTAAAGTGACTTAAGATTGAAGCTATGATTCAGAATTGGTACTATCTTTGTCATTAGAGTTAAAGATTGCTCAGTCGAGTGCTTACGCTTGTCCTTTTTAAGTTCCTCGAAAGGCTTTCTTCTCCTGGCCAGTACGCCGTTTCTAAGATGTTTTACTTCTTTGCAAGCAGAAGTAGTGGCAGACTACAGATCAGAAACCATAGAGTTAAAGTGAAGCCGTCTCGACCCGAGATCTTGAAGGGACTCGTCCGCTAACGATCGCTGGCAACGGGCCACGATCCAGACGAAATTCGCCAGCTTGGGGAAGCTCCTTCAAGCCAATTTTCCAATGCTGCAGTGTCCATCTTAAAGGAGGAAGCTGCTAGTGTTGCTTTTACTCAATCAATAGTGTAGGATTGCGGACAGGAGTGCAGGGAAACTGCTGTAGTAAAAGTTAAGGAAAAGGACACTAAAGTGACCGCAGGGCGAGGATGAAAATTCTCTGGTCAAGAAGAGTTAAGCTATGGTACCGTTGGCACGTTGCCCCTCTCCCTTCCCGTCTTGTGTCGAAAGTAGGAGACAATGGCGAAGAGAAGCTCGCCAAGATACTGTACAGTACGAGCGGGAAGGGGGAACTAATTCGGGACAACAGAGTCCAAGCGATTGTTCTGGGCTCGATCCCAAGACCTCGAAGACTTTTGCCCTTAAGGACTCGTTAAGTGTCACCAAACATAAACGTTTGTCGGAAGTCAACCAGAAATACCTGATTTAAACTAACAAATTTTATAGAAGAAGTTCCCCTTCTTTCCATAATTATTTATGCATTGTTAAAACTTATGATTGTCACATTTTATCTTCAAGATGATAGATTTGAAATGAACAAAAAAAACACAAAACAGGTATTTGTAATTGTTATTGAGTAATTATCAGAAAAAACTTAATTTATAGCTAAGCAAACTAGTATTTGACTAATCATGTTAAGACTGGAGAAGGTTTCACTTAATTTGTAAATTGTTGCCATCGTACAGAAATGTGACTAGCTATTTCCTTAAACGTTTTTAAAAGTAATTATTGTTTATCTCTGGACGCCTCTGTGGTCTAGTAGCTAGCATCACTGTTATGCACCATAAAGGTCCCGGGTTCAATTCCTGACAAGGGCTTGCTTGGGTGTTTGTATGTGTTTGTATGAAAAGGAAATAAGTTAACTAATTCACGAGTCGCTAATGATCTTGATGTTGGTGCAAACATAAACAGAATTTAAAAAAAACGTATGTCTGGCAAAAATTTTGCGAATTTGTACAATTGTGTTTCCTTAATAGAAAATGTACACGCAATGGAAATCTTGAGGTCAGTGCCTTTCTTACTCGCTAGATTGATCGACAGAATAACTTATTTGTTTATATATCATTGCAACGAATAAATTTTAATTACTACAATGTTTGGAAAATTAGTTCATTTGGTTTCATTTGTGACTGTAAACAAGTCGTTATTAATTTACTTTATAGCTTCTGTATATGAAATACGCGGGAGTGATTTGTAACGTATTAATACTTGAAAGGAATGTGAATCGCAAATATACAGCACCACAAAAAATATTTCCTGTTTTCGAGAACATTCTTACAAACAGTAAATTCGTCCGATAAGTAGGCATAGAATAACTTTTTATTTTACTAAAATCTTGAAAGTTACTATAGAGTTTTTCTAAGAGCATCGATGCTTACATCGAATCATGTAGAAAATACAGTGAACAAAAGCAAGCCATTACTTTTATTTTTATTGATAATTATCTACCAACTTTTATCATAAAGGTGCACTTAACGATCCATAGTTACAGACTGATCGTTATATCGATTGAATAGTAGAACTAATGGATACGCATGCGTTAAAGAATAAATATTTTATTTTATATAGTGTCATTATTACACTTGACTAATTTTTACTTAGTTTTTAAGACACGTAGATATCCAACGTTAGTGTGTAGATGAATCTGAACAAGTTTTGGTTTTTAGTAAAATATGCAAATTATTTCACCGGACAGACAATTCCCCTCCGATTGAAAACCTCATTATAAGCTATTGTGTAATATTTGCAATTTTCCGAGGACAACGGTTTATGTTGATGAATTTGAAGGTAACAATGCTCCCGCATAAACATCGTTCTTTCAGAAAGGAGAAATGGTTGTCACTACCAAAAGTGTTATCACTATAATCGGCTGCCACGTATGTGTAGAGGGGTCTGGTGATGCGTGAGTTGTGAAAAGTGTGCAGAATAAAAAAGATTGAACTAGAGAACCGTAACGAAATTGTATGACAGCAATAATGATTTCATCTTTAACGTTCGCTAAGGACATTAGTTCTTTTAAAAATATTTAGTTTCTTGAGAGGTACCATGAAACCTTAAAATCTTCCATCTTTATTAACTTCTTGAAAAAATTCATGTCACCAAATAAATAACGACAGAAGCATTCATTCATCCAGACATATTCATCTAAAATTTACATAAAACGTGAATGATAATAGATCTAGCTTAAGAGACACAAGTAGCCATGGTCTGGTTGTAGAACTTTGGTTGCATATGCAACATATATTTGGGTATTTTACAACGTTTCATTAGTAGCGATGAAAAAGAAAACATTCGATGGAACTTCATTATAGTATTAACTATTACTGATGATTTCTAGCTAACCGTAGCAACACCCTAAACTGTATTTAACAATCGTATGTATTCCATAAACAGTATAAGACAACATATACTTAAATGTAACGGATATTGTAATTTTGTATAAGTCGCTAATGACTTTTTTTGTTTATGCGACTATAAATAAATTAATAAAAAATATACTTTTTTATATAACAGCGTCACGTCAAAATAAATTATGTTTCACATTCGTATGTATTCCTTAAAGAGTATAAGACAATGTATAATAAGAATGTCACGTTGATAGAGTTGTTAAAACGACTTGAGGGTACAAAATGTAATATAATATTTTTAGAGATATATAATTTTGACATTATTATATTAGAGAAAACTAATGGTAAAAATTCAATAAAGAACAGAAGAACATAAAGGATTGGACATACACATTATGATTGGAGTTCTGTTGATCGTTTGTAAAATATAATTAATTATTTAGACTTGAGTACTTGAATATAACATGTAATATTATAGGAATCTTTCCTGGCACTTAGTGCTGTGACACATGAAAAAACAGGACGAACTAATTATAGCCTCAGAAGAAAATACTACCCCAGTCCTTGTATTTATTATTCTTAGCGAGCTACTATGACTGTGCGTAGTGGTACTTACGAAGAAGAGTTTTCCCGAAGGATGTTAAGAGAGAGTAAGTATGTCTTATGTTTCACATGGTGCCAGTGTGCGGAGGCTGCGTGTTCCTCCGACGCGACGTCTTTTGTAGTCCGCGGTCGGAGGCGGCGACTGCGTGGCGGACATGGCGAGAGCAGCGATAAAACTGAGCTCAGTGCGGATTCCCACCGCCGCCGCGCTACGTACGCGTATCACTCCATCAGGCACGTCGGCAACTCGGACATCTCCCACACTAGCTACTCAATACACGGGATCCCATCAAGGCACGTTGATAAATGTCGGCATTTTACACCCAATCTGCTCGAGGACGTGGGACAAACGAGCACGTCGGGAAACTCGCGAAAAATTCACTAACTCGGCGCTCGTTTCTAGATCTTCGTTACAAGGTTTCTCAGATTTTTTTATAACTATTTTCACGATACTGTCTATAACCATAATCCTTACAGACGATACCGGATGGAAGGCCCTGCAAATTTACCTGTCATAAATAATTGCTGACTTATTTACCTGTACATTATCACCTTACATATATTTATACTAATGGAGTAATCAATTAATAGACAAAGGAAGTGATAAAATAATTACCACACAAAGTTTCTGCTAAACTTCAAGGAATTCGTCATCTGGTTTGTGCGGTGTGCCTTTTATACTTCTCTTGCGATTTTGATTCACTTTACGAAAGCAATAACGATAGCAGAAACTTTTTTTATTTAAATTATAAATTTACAATCTACAGTGGTCAAAATACAATTCAATAAGTAAATTGTATACAAGTTTGCCTTAAAACGTGATTTCAGTGGTGTATTTTGTTTGACTAGTTTCTGTCTTGCTTCTCCTGAATCCAATCTGTGGGCCACGATCTTCTAAGTCTTGTCTGTTTTTCAGGAGGGTAGATTATTTCGGTTATTATCCTATTTTGGTGTCCTTCCATTCGTTAGTCTTTTGATTTCCTCAGTTATGAATGGGATGTTGAAATCGTTGTGTAATGTGGAATTGGAAACAAACCATGGTGCGTTGGTGGTTGCGTGGAGTATTTTTGACTGTATCCTTTGAATTATTTTTTGATTTTATGGCTAGGCGCATCCCCACAAATCTATGCCGCAAGCCTATTAGGGTTTAATGATACATTTGTATTAAAAAAATTTATTGACTAAAGATAATTATGATTTTCTTCCCATTAACCATGACATTAGCTTATTTTCTGTCATTCTTTGGACAAGTTTTTTGTAGGTAATTATTTTAGCACTCAATTTTGTCTATTAATTGGTTTCTCCTTCATCTAATAAGTTTACATTTAACACTCCTGTTTTGTATTACTCAGTAGAACGTCGATAATCCTAACTAATTGGTACTTTCCACAGTTCGGATAAAATTTTAAACTAATTTTAGGGTAATTAAATTCTTAAACTAATAACGAAACACTTTCTCCTATTTCCAGTTGGTTTAATGTTTTTAATCATGTTTCAATTGTTAACACATGACAATTTCAATGAATTATATATATGCTGATAATTTTTAATAATACAAAAATTATATGGCCAAAGAAACAGACAGTATTATTGAAACTCACGACGTTTCCTCCACCAATTGACGGGCCTTAACAAGTGAACAAAACTGGATAAGGTTAACCCAAAGCTTGTAAGGTTCATTAATACTTTTGTCTGTTTCTTTTGCCATTAATTATTGTTACAGTACTACAGGGTGAGTCAAACGTAACAGTACACACAATTATTTCAGAAACTCTTCAGGAATTGGGAAACAATGAATATTTTTAAGATGATTTTAGTATCTTTGATTAAAAAAAACATAAAATAGCAATATCCTTAAAAATAATGTGAACAAAATATTAGTTCGGATAAATGACGTTTCCATATAGCTGATGTTCAAATAAACGACGTTCGACTGTATGTATTTATTACTGTTGGCCTTTGAGAGTGAATAGTAATTATGCAGGGATTAGTTAATGTAATTATCATTTTCTCTCTCTCCTGTGACAAAAATTTCTCATGTCCTAAATCATAATGATTTTACTTAGCATGGGGATGAAACGAAGCTTTAATTTTTAAGTTGCGGAAATTGTTTCTGACTAATTGGGTTGATTTATTTCAAAATAACTTAATTTTTAATTATGATTAGATTATTTTCGTTTAAGGAACCTAACATTAGTACGTATTATTTATAAGATTATTATAGTCAAATAAAGTTTGAAATCCTTAAGAAGATCATTCGTATAATAACTTCTCAGCTGACCTTCTGTGGTCTAGTGGCTAGCGTCGTTGCCTCACAATACAGAGGTCCCGGGTTAGAATCCTGGGATTAAGACTGCTGGAGAATTGATACGCTGAACACGTATCACTCCAAATTCAGAATGTGTCATGCAGACACCCAGTAGGCCAAGGTCCAGAATGGGCTGCAGAGCCACGGAATAAGAAGAAAATATTTTTCTTGGTCACTAATTGAACTTTTATTTCCGTTAAGTTGTTTCATCTATTCCCTTTGTACAATTTAAAGCGTCTATATATATAAATAAAAAATTCCGACACCCCGCTCATTCTTTTATAAAGGCTGCTAAATTTAGATATTAAGTTTGTTTTGAATAAATTATGTTCATTATAACTTGATTTAACTTTAAGATTTGTGGTTTTTAGTGAAAAAAGACAGTGGATATAAAATTTATCGTGTGCAAAAGACAATTTGCATGAACCGAAATGTTGCGAGAGACCAATCACGTGGTTTAAACTTGATGTGTTGTCAGCAGATGGCAACCCAGTCTCCTGAGTGGTGATTGGACGATGAGAGCATGTGACATAGTTTTAGCAGTAACGCGACTAAGGGAGAAAAAGTTTCTCCAAGTTAGAATGTTGGTGGAGTTCATTTTGTAAGGTTGTGACACTTTGAAGTTTAGGAGGTGGTTGGACGGCGGCGAGGCGTATTGTAGAAGGGTAGCAGAGGGCAGATAGTTCAGACATATATGTGGTTAGAAGGTTGGTGGACTGCAAGGATGGTAGATGTATTTTCAGAGCTCAAGTGAATGTGAGAAGGTCGGTGGACTCCGAGACTGATGGGCGTGTGTCTCGGACATATATGTAGTCAGGAGGAGTATTTTTGGTGGAGAAGGAGGAAGCAGAGAACTTCCAGCATATTTTCCAGAATCGGTGAAAACTGTTCCTGTCGGACAAGTTGCTGTACCCTGGACGAGGTCCAGCGAGAATGAAAACTAACTAATGCAGTAGCTGTTATCCAAATTTAAGTGGTATTGTATGACATTTTTACGATATAAAGTATCAATAGAAAAATCTGTAAATGTGTTGGAGTTTGAAGAACTGGCGCCAATAATTTAAAACTAGCGCGAGATGTGTGTATTTCTATGGTTAATTTGACTACATGTTAAACGGGATTCATAATATTCTACCATGAGCAGATAGTTCGCCACTCTTAATGTAATCAACCAGATGTGCAGTCTTTGTATTGGGTCAAAACATTGAGATGAACATATGAGCAGCTAGATTGCAAAGGGGTAAGCTTGAAATTTTAACATGTAAAACTTTCTCCTTTTTTTAAAAGAATTTATAACATCTGATTAGCCTTTTTAATTTTTCTAGTAGTTGCTGTACTTCAATCTCGAGTGACCCACATGTGCCAGTGTATTAAGAGTCCCATGTATAAATAATTGTGTAATTTTATTAATATAATTGATTTTAATTTGATATCAGTCTCAATCTATTAGATTTAACCACTCCCCGATTTTAGTATATTAAATTTTTGCGCCCAACATTAAATTCAACGACCCATTTATTTAAGATTACAATGAAGTCTCTGAACGATAATCATGAACACGCATTTCAATTCCCTTCATTGCATTGAACTTTAATAATAATAAAGAATAAAATACTAGTTTTTGGAAAGCTGAGCGGGTAGTTAGCAATGAACTTTCAGTGCATAAACCACTGCTGTCAGTTTGAAATTTTCGTAAATTCGTGGCACACAAAAAAGTATGAGTTCAAGAGGCCGTAAAATCAGACGTGACGGGAATTAATTAAGGCCGTTGATCTTCTGGAAGGCTACGCGTGGGTGTGGCGAATTTTTCTTGCTATAAGCTACGTTGAAATAAGTGGCAGGAGTTCAAAATCGTATTAAAAAACCGCGGCTATTTTTGCTGATTTTAGAGGAATAGAAATTGAAAACCAGTAAGAGGCAGAGTGGAAAAGTTGAACAGCAAGAGTGTGAGGAGTCGTTTGAGGACAGGTCTGACGAAATAGGACAAATAAACGATAATGTGTTATGAATGCCCTGATGCACACACGACGCCACCAGCTAGGATCCACAAAAATGTCAGGTAATTAAGAAAATATCAGTATTATTTACAAAAATTTCAGTGAGACTGAGTCAAGCTGGATTTAAAATGATTGTTTAATTGATGTATTTAACTAGGGATTTCCTTTAAATGTTTCTTTGCTTATTTTTTATGTTCAAATTCTGACACCAATATTGAATCAATTTGATTAATTTCTTGAAAAGGTGTTTGAATTAACTAAATTGTAATGTTTTATTTATATAAATAAGACGCAATTTCATATTAACAAATTAACTTTGTATGATATTGTGGAGCACGACATCATAATGGATAAAAAACGATCATTTGATATGTGAAATCCGAGCACCATTAAAAAAGGTACAAGGACTAACGTTTCAAAAGAACCCAATTATTTATAAATACGGCGAAAAACGAATCAGATAAAAGTACAAATCTGGATAATCACATTAACATAATTATTTATACATAAATTATAAGTATTATGGGTTCAAATCAATTAGAATATCAGTCAAAATTATTTATTTTAAAACAAATAAATTCAAGGTATACTAGTATATTAAGAAAGAACAGCGCTTTTTGTATTTTTACAAAGGTTTCTCAAACGATGTAAGACATCAGAAAATAAAGCAAAGCTTTGTTAATAATTTGAAAGCAATTTTCGTGAATGAGGTTAAATTAATGTTTCATCAATGTGCATAGATAAATCGAGATACTGAGAGTTTTAAAAATCTGGTTGACTTAATTATTCGAAGTTAGGGTTTCTATGAGTAATTATTTGTTCAGATCAAGAGTGGGGTGAAAGGGGGTTATGTCAAAAAGACGAAATAAACTCAGATTCGAGTTTATTTTGGGGTTTATGAAGATACTAAGTTGAGCATGCAACTGAGACATAAAGTGAGGGTGGGAGGTGAAAGCCAATGAGACATAATGAACCGAGATTCGAGTCTATTTCGGGGTTTTAGAACACACTGAGTCCAATTCTGACACTCAGCATGTGACTTAAATTATATATCAGCCGCGGAGCGAGGGTGGGAGGTGGATGGGGTGAAAGTCAACACATATTCGAGTTTATTTCGGGATAACGGAATACGCCGAGTTCAATTCTGACTTTTAACACGAATTTTCAATCATACGTCAGTGGAGGTATGGGATGTAAGCCAGTTTAACGAAATATACTGAAATTCCTTACTATTCCGATTTTTGCAAGTCGCTGAATCCACTTCGAAAATTCAACTTGCAACTTAACATGTACTTGATCCTCAGTGAGTGTTGAAACAGGATAGATAGTTGTGAAAGTAACGAAAGAAACCTATGTATCCGCGTAATGGAAGTCGTCGATCTTCGTTATGACATTCAAAATGCCTGTTAAGTTGAATTTCAGCTATAAGTAGGTGATTAAACTAAGTTCTCCATACAATTGGAAGTATTTCTATCGAACGTTGTATACATGTCATTTACTATTCAGTTTGAGCACTGTATAGGTAAAATAACTCACTCCACATACAGGTGTGTCGGTCGGGCGCATCTTTTACTGTTTTAGTGTAATGTAACTACTTATTACCCTCTTAAAATACCTGGCGTAATTTTGACTTTCTTAAGGAACCGTGAATGTTTATTACTCTTTTAGGTTACCGGAAATATTTTAGACAGTCGTAAGGTACTCGTAGTTATTTTTATTTCTTTATTGTACCTGGAGTATTTCTATGCTCCTATAAAGTGTTGGCGGCATTTTTATTCAATTACAGTGCCGAAAATATTTTTAATCCGATATATATATGATTCTTTTAGGATATCGAGAATATTTTGTAATAAAGAATTAAATTAACTGTATTTTTAACCTCGATATATATATATATATATATATATATATATATATATGGTTCTTTTAGGATATCGAGAATATTTTGTAATTAAGAATTAAATGAACTGTATAATTAGATTATGTTGCTGTGCTTAATGATGTTTACAGTAAATAACTTGACTCAATATGCTACTGTGATTCATAACAGTGGTTGTTAGAGTAGCGGACGTGAAAATGTACTGGTTCAGATTGTCATGCTCTCTTTATATCGTATCGTGTTAATAACGTTAGTCATGCCAAAAAAAGTCTCAAACGCAATTATGATCAAAAAATTATGGGACCGAAGAAGCATACTTTTGGTCAAATTTCTGTCTCAGGGGGAGACCAACAATGGACAATGATATCGTGAGACCCTAAATACTAAAATGGAGCATTTTAAAGAAAGAAGGGTAATGCTAACGAGAGGACTGTGCTTGTTGCACGACAACGTCCGTCCTCACACAGCCTTAGCCACCACGGCGCTCTTGGTAGGGATGCTTTGAACCACTCTCCGTATGTCCCTGACTTGGCACCTTCAGATCAACTTTCCAGCTCCCCGAAGACACAGATAGGTGGAATAAAATTTTAAACCGAAAAACAGGTGAAGAAAGAGGTTATGAAGTGTAGGAAGGAGCTGGAGGGAGAGTTCTTCATAGGGTATAAAGCAGTTAGTGCCACGGCTTATCACATGCATTGAACGAATTGGGGATTATGTGGAAAAATATTCAGCAAGTGTATAAACAATATCCTGCAATACTAATTTAAATGCACTCTTTCTAGAAAAAGTATACACTAATTTCTGAAGCTGCCTCGTATCAAATTTTATTTTTAAAAAAATGTCATGTGTGGTGACTAATACCCGTATGAAGAATGGGCAATAAATAATGTATGAGTCTTATATAAAAAATTATTGATTCTTAATGAGAAATTTAAATAGCTTTGAACCTATATACTTGAGCTAGGGCAAAAATCGTGACTGACGGCTTACATTGAAATAAGTGTTAAAGATTAGAAACCCACACTAGTTGGCGTTACACATTATAAATTTACTTTTACAAGTAATTTGTATTTGTAAAACACTCACCAGTATCTTAGGAAAATTAATCGGTAAATGTTTAACTCATGTTGACAACCACAGAAATAGACACGTTTATAGAACGACCTCAGTCAATAGTACGTGTATGCGCGCGTGTGTGACGTTAACCAAGAGCTTTGATCACAGTAGCGAGAAATAATGTCTCTCCCTATACGTTCTGGGGAGTAAATCATTAACAAACGATTTATGTTGTAATGATCCGCGAATCAAAGCTGAACTTTATAAATACATCAGTCTATTTTACATAATTATAAAATAAAAGTAATTTTCAGGACAACCTGTCAGAAATTGAAGATATAATTATTTCTACATTTATGGAAGATATTTAATTTGCTTTTTATTTACATACTATTTTATATAAAATAAGTGAAACCTGAGGGTGGCTTCTTTATTTCCAATTTTTGATCGCCGACGGAATTTATAGATCCGAGAAGAATAAAATACTGGAAATTTAAATTCTACAGAGACCAATTTCAGGCAAAAAATCTTTAATCAGAACCAAAAAGTTGATAAAGAAAATTTGATTGTGCCTGTCGATGTTATTAACGGTTGTTATTCGTTCAAGTAAAATAAATTTTAAACGGTGTTTCTAAAATTATCAACTCTAACATTAAATAAACAAATAAAGTAGCAATAATATGGAAAAAGGAGTATAATCTATATTGAAAACACGAAACATAACGTTTCCATCTTGGGACTTCAGCATGTAACAAATCTACAACTTCTTTTTATTACAAAATTTCGTTTATTCATATGCTGCACTTGGATAGACAAGTAAAAATATTTTGTTGCTTTAGAACGACAGTTTCTCAAAGTGTACTCAATATGAATTATTTTCTGTTACATAAACATCAAAAAATTAAATTTTGTAATTTATTTTATTTTATACGGGTATTCTTGTACTGAAGGGACTGAAATGGTCAAATACGGGATGTAACGTTGTGTTGTGTGATTGTAAATATAGATTATACTTAATTTATCTACTTACTGGCTATTTAGTTAATTTAATAATAATTAAATGTGTGACATACATCTAATTAAAAGAATGCCTTGACAATATGAAAATATTTTTACCGTAGGTTAATTTTAAATTACTAGTTTGATGTGAAGACAGGAAACGCAAAATACTATTATTTGTCATTAATTGGCGAGAATATTGGAAGGTTTGCTCTGTAAGTTAGAAACACTTTGTGAACATAGAAATACGACTGCAGAAATTTGGAATGTAACCATGTATATGAAGGATTAAATAAATATTTGTAATGTCATTCAATTTTTTTTAATACAATATGGTAATACGCGTTATGGCAACTCCCTACTAACAGCATAGGAAAGGGGGGATGGTGATAGGAGAGCGAGACAGGGAAGGGTTAGCTACGGCCTCCGAGTTACTGTTCTACCATTAAAGTATATGCAGGGAAACCCCGATAAAACCTGCATCAGGTAGGTCGTGACGTTGGTACGTTTTCAACGCATTCCCGATGACGGAAGAGGAGTTTCTAACAACAAGAGAAATCCATAAATAAATAAATAAATAAACTCAAAACAAAATTTATGCTTAAACGGTTCTAAGCAGGAAATTTTCTCTTATACTTTGAAAGTAACGATTCAACATCGAAGAAAACCGTACCAGAAAATAAAGGTATAAAGGGAAATAAATCGACCCTGACATAACATCAAATTAGGAATTCGGAAGAAGTTTTGTTATTTATAGGTACGAAGCTGAGAATTGGGCGAGGGGAAGACAAGGACCGCTGTAAATCTCGAAAATAAAGATTCTATGAAACGTTGGAACTCTGGTATTAACGTTGCAATTACGTGGAGTGACAAACTTCAGACTAAGGACTCCTAAAGAAACATTGACGAATGAAAGTCTATAAAAAGTGTTATCAATTTAGTGTGGCACATGTGACGTGCACACGGGCAAAATGTGAACGCTTAGGTTATAACAATAAAGAGGGAAAATGAAGACTAGTGTGGGTATAATCTATTATTAAATATAATTAATTGTTATCACAAACGAAATTGTTACAGAGAATTGTTCCATTATATTAGAGGACTGAAAACGGGAGAAAATATAGCGGAATGAGATGCAAACATTCGCCTTTGTTTATTCAGGCTTGCATTACGCTCGAATTAAGTAGGAAGTGTATAGAGTGGTATTGTAGTGAATAATGAATTAATTGGGGGTTATTTTATTTTAATTCTAATAATTTTGTGGAACTAGAATTACTTCGCCGGGGCTCGTGGGGACATTGCTATAGAGGTATGAGGGACCATGGCAAGCAAATCCCCATTAATCGGCGTCGTCTTGAGAGAAATCAGCGTCGCCAGTAAAGAGTTATAAATTTCTTCAAGGGGCAAATCTAAGCTGCAAAATATTGGCAGGTACGAGTATATTCCACAGGACGTACGAATATTTTAGAACGGGAGGTTTCACGGTTCCGGAGTAAGACGTGTTGTCATATTAAAAGCTGTGGGACAGGAAATGACTTTTCATTGGGTAAAGACATCGAGAATTTTTAATTCTGAAGGAGATGGCGAGTGATGAAGAAAAAGGTGATAGTAGGTAGGTGACGTGAGACAATACTTATATTTTCTCAGAGAGGAATTGAGAGTTCTGCTCGATACTAACTTCAGACAACACCGCCGTCTATGCAGCCATCTTCAGCAGAAGCTTAACGATTCTGTGTCAACTAACTTTACCTGTTCAGCGACAATCACTCTAAAAGTTCCTGAGCGCCGGCGGTGAAGTACCGAAAAATACAGTGTATTCATCAAAGCCGTCAGATATCTTCGCTAACAATTCCTGTTTAAAAATATTATGACCAAGGTATTTGATCCCATCATTACTTAAGAAATGTAAATTACTTTTCTGTGTTATAAGTCGTAAATTCATCAAATATTCTTTTAATGGAGTCGGAAGATAAGACCTGTTTTTGTAATTTTTCATTGAATTATAATAATTTTATCATGTTTATTAATTAATTCCACCCTGCCCTATTTTAATAAGTAAATTAAAGTTAAAAGTATTACACTATATTGGATTATGAATAAAGATAAAGTACAATACTGTAACCAATGTGTGACATAAAACGCGTAACCGATAGTGATTCGACTAGCAGGCCTTGGTTTTAAAACTTTTAAATGGATCGATTTGCGTCAAGTGAGTCGGCCTTGGACTATTGCAAATGATCGACCGAAAAAGGTAGCAATAAACTCGAGTAGCAAGAAGATTTACAGGTTGAATTATCACACTAAATATGTATTCGTGGGAATATTTTTTCCTTAGTACCAACTTGCTTTTAGCCGGGAAGTTCCTAAACCTTCTTCTTGTCGACGTGTAATTTTACACACGAAAATAAAATTTTATCTGTTTTCTGAATCTCTTTTAATTAATTTCCCTTTGCCAACCACCTTCTAGCCCATATTGACCCAGTTTATTGTGAGAAATACCGATTAAGCAAAAAGATGCATAAATTGAAACAACGCGTTTTAAGACAGAGTAGAAGAATTTTCACATTTTGATTTGTGATGATGTTGTAGAAGAGGGTAAGTTGTCTGCGGTTCCGCCTCCATCTCAGAGCACAAATGAGCCAGATAAGCACTTTCTAGCCGCTCTCAGGGGGATCTCTTGACTTCACGAAGCGACGGTATCAGACGACGATAAACGGGCGTCCTTTTAGTTATGGATGGTAAAGAACGGTTTATTATTCAGGAGAAATAAAACAGTTCACAAATTTATATTACTTTCTCATATAGTTTTATTTTTGAATTTTTTGAATTAAAGTAAACTTTATAAAATATTGAAAAATAAAATTCCTCATAATCACTAAATTTATTGTGTATATTTTATATCTTCAAATTATCGAATTTGTTATACCGTAAAAAAAGAAAGAAAATTGATTAGTTTTATCCTCCGCTGGTCTCCGTTTAATAGTTAGTAAGTTAACTAAAACAGACAGATTCACCAGAAATAATTTATTAACATTAAAGTTTAGACCAGGCTTTTAAAATATAATTTTCATTTGTAATCATAGATTTATAAGAATCTATTCATGGCAATTGAGGACGAAACGTCGCGTTAATTTTTGATTCAAAATTCTTTTTAACAAATTTGAGTGTTTTCATACGTTTATAATAATGGATTTTGTTTATCAACGGTGAGATCATGATACAAGGAACTGTATGATCCAGAGAACCAATAAACATTGACTCTTACTTTATAAAAAGTATGCACTATGCTGGAATAAAACTATTTTTCTCCAACATTTAAAAATATTAATAGCTATAACCTATTCGTAAAGAATTGTAAAATATTTCTCACAAGTGGGGCTTATTATTCCGTCAATAAATTCATAAATTTTTTTGATGATGTGCTTCATATTTATAAAACAGATTCTGTTTGTATGTCCATGTGAAACTTCACAGTTCTTTCTCCTTTTTATGGTAACCAAGAAATGCAACCTTCTAGCAAAAGGTACATTATTATTAATGGAGTTTATTAATAGTATTATATTAAATTATTAAAAACAAATTCATCTTATCTCTTTGCTTACCTATTTTAAACATTTGTTTATGTTTCTGGTATTACTTTATATACGTAGTTCTTGTATTTTTGTTTTTATTCCAGTTATTATATATATATAATTTTAATTCTGACTTTTTTCGTTTTTAAATCAATATAATAAAAATAAAATTTATTATACGTTTACACTCTCAGAATTTCGGCATGGCGTTAGGTGCAGATTTTATTAAAAATACAGTTATGAGAAATAGTATTTTGGAATTTCCTGAAACATTGACGGAAATCATAATGGTTGAAAGGATGTGTGCCTAGAAAATAATTATAGTACACCAACATTTAAGGAGAAGCATAAAAATAATTTGGTGATGTATGTAATAAATTGATGTAACTTATAAACCAATATTTTACGGTAGGGTTAGTGTATATAACGGCTCCAATTTAGACTTTCAACTGGCATTTTAATCTAGTAAGATTACTAGATATTAGTCAATATTCAAATTTGTACAACAGCAGAAAACGCCAGAGATTCTTATTTAAATAATTTTTTGAATATTTTCAGAAACTAAATTAAGAATTATTATTATTATTTAGCTAAAATATTAGTTTGGAAATGAATAAATAGTACAGCAGTTTATGCGTAAAAAAAAGTTAATATAATTTTATAAGTATATTAATGTTTAAAAGGGGTCAAAAATCAGACAGACGTTTTACAATTAAATTGTAATGACTGTGCGTGTGTATACATAGATCAAACTAAACGAGCCATCAGCACCAGAATTAAGGGACACAGATCCAATTATATGTTATTTCAAAACATATTTTATATTCTAACCATACTATTGACTAGGAAAATTTCAAAATTTTTCTACAAAGACGGTAATTAAAAATCCAATATAGCTTCAGAAAAGCGTCACAACGAGAATACACTGAATGTAAAAACGAACACGAGTTTGACTAATTCATGCAATATAATGTATAAAAAGGATACTTATTATCTTTGTTTCTTTAAATTTTTATGTTCTTTGATTAAGATCAGGACCGAAACATATAATTGTTTTTAAACTATAGTTGGTTGTGTTTTATTATTTTTTTGTTAGTTTTTGGCCTCATTTAAACATACAGACGTAAATAACTATTATAAGTATATTCTTTCCGTTTCATTCATTCTTAAATTTCTTACGTACTTGTTTTGAAAATAAACAAAACCCTTATGTGATATGGCTGTAACTATTATTTCGGTCTCTTCGTTTGTGCGACATACACGTCTAAATTTTAGTCCTTTTTGATTTCTTGATTCCGTAAATAACTTTTTATTTTTATGTCATAATTGTATTATACATATATTATATTTTTAGAGTTTAAAGCCCATCGGATGAGTTTTCAAATTTAGAAACGGAACATCGTGTACTATTAAATATAAATTTGTATTAATTTTTTCAGACGTACAGACTGATATATTTATTTAAGAAATCTGAATCTTTTCACTGAAAAATAATTATTGATGAAATGGGAGAATAAATTTTATTGATTAATTCTGTACATTACACTTGATAGTGGATAATTTAAAAATCCCACAATAGAATGGCTGAACGTAATCTTTGGAAAAGGTATCGAAATACGAAGGTAAATGTAGAACATTTGTTTCTTTAACAATTGAGTAAAGTAAAGGGGATTCGTGTTTGTATTCACCTGAGAGAACGCTATACAGAACCTTGTGTTCTTATCTTCTTACAGACGAAAACAAACAGTCTTTCTTTCTTTCTCCGTTTTGAATCAACAATGGAGTAGAGTAAAAACAGCATTTTACTTTTTCGAATCGCCGTGTAATCGACGGCGGAGGGATCCATTTTGAGATACGCAATAGGAGATTAGAAACAGGTACGGGAAAGAATCCGCCAAGCACAGACGAGGAATCTTAATTTATTTGCCAACCTACGTACAGTATATCTATTGAATATTTCAATTTTTGCATGACGAAAACCGGAACTGCTGGCAGAAACTAAGATTTGTGCGTTTTGTAACGTCTTACAACTTAATAGCATCCTGTTTAATATATTTAAAATATTAACAGACATCTGTCTAGAATTTAATTTTCAAACAAAACGCTTTTTTTTGGTTAACAGGCTATACGAGGGCGATCCTGAACCAAGCAACTTCCCTTTAATAGAATAGGAATGGAATTGAAAAGGGGGGATGTTGAAGGCTGAGAAAGGTAGCCAAGGGTTGACAGGGGACCCCAGGCTTTATAGTTTAAGGATCCTACCCGGGGTTTCTCCAAAAAATATGGAGAGAAACCCGTAGAAAAAATTCATCAGGTAGGTCAGGCTATTGGGTACTATTCTCATATCCTTTCGAATGGTGGCAATTTAAAAAGAAGTATATAGACAATTATACAACAAACTACACAATTTAGAAAATACAAATAAATAAGTGTTAAAAATTTTGTCAAGACTTCACCGAAGTAGAAGATAGATATGAATTAATAATGTAATTTCACTTCAATTCACGAATCAATTTATATTATATTTAAAAATTATTGTTAGAAAAATTATCCTCAAACAGTGCTGCAGGTAAATTGTTCCAATCACCCACTGATCTGTTAAAGAACGAAATTTTCCTACGTCTGGCGTTTGCGATATCGTCCTGATTTTAAATTTGTGATCACTATTCCCATAGTGTGTTGGTTTTTCAATCTTTTTCCGTATGTCTTTTTAGGTTTTGTGTCCCGTGTATCATTTATATAAAGGTCAAAGATACCCACCCTAATTTCTCTGCCTAACTTCGCCAGTGACCAGGTTCTCATTTTACTAATTTAACTGTCTCCGTTATAAAGGTTTTCTATGTCTACTATGTGGTGTTTCCTTTAAGGATCCCAAAAACGAGTACCATACTCCAGTAGAAGACCAGCGATTTGTACGTAAGTTATTTTGATTTGCTGCTCCCTCTTTTTTAATTTTCTCTTTTAAAAATATAGGGATTTCCAGACTTTCGAGACGCAGAAAATACTTTGTTCTTCCCACCCAGGATATGAGTTCAAAATTATTCCTTAATATTTTCATCAGTTTGCTTGAGGCACTTTATCGTCATATATATATATTATATTTACAAGTCACATCTACCTTGCTGGTCATTAGCAAAGGACGATATTTGTTACATTTACAAACAGTATAAATTTATTTATATTTGCTTATATTTACATATTATATATTTTTAAAAATTTTGTTCTGATTGTGAATTTTATCAGGTCCCTGCAGCCTTGGCTGGAGCAGCTGAAATCCTCCTTGGAGTAACCTTCTATCCACATCTTTCTGGCTGCTTTAAGGTAAGGGCATTAAAAAATTAGATTCGGGATTGATAACCGTATGCTACAATGGTGACAGCTTGGAGGGGGATCCCTGGAAAATAAGAACGAGTGAGTTAAACTTGAATTTATTGTTCTCAATCTTAATAGCACCTCCTGGTGTCTTCATGGAAAGTCCTTGGGGTGCATAATGTTTTATGCAGTCTTGGAGGAAAAAGTTTTCGCTTGATTTAGTTGTCTCCCAATTACTTTCCATGGATTTAATATTTCTTCTTTCAACTGTTTTAGTTCTTCATTCCGTTTGGGAATCTGATTTTTCGAGTATTTAATTTCGATATATCTGTTGACGGGGAAGATATTCTTCAAGGTGAAACTTTAGTATAGGAACTATGTTCTATTTTTGGGATAATCAGCTTTTCCTTTCATAAACTGTTTTTAACTGATTGTAATTGGTATATCCTTAGTATATATATGAGGAAAAATAAAGGCCCGATTACTGATTCTTGAGACACCTCGATGTTACTTTTTGTTTCAGTGATAGTAGGCTACCAATTTTACCATTTCCGCTCGTCCGTTGAGACATTCTTTGACCCAAAACACAAGCCGCCTGTCTATATAAAAATGACATGTGGAACGAAATCAAATACTTTAACGAAACCAATTACGATAGCTTCTATTCTCCCGCCTTTCTCTATTTCACCTGTTAGTTCTTGGAATAAAGTGACCACTTGACTCAAACGAAAAAACTTGCCTAATTCCATGTTGATCAGTGAAGGACCACTCTTTTAGTTAAAATTCTGTACGGATTTAGTCCGATATAATTGTCTATAATTTTACATATCACTGACTAACCGGTCTATAATTTGCAACGCAGGCTTTATCTCCTCCCTTGAAATTTATTTTCATCTCTATGTGAAAATTGTTTTAGTATTGGCTGATAATGGAGAATGCCAACACTTTAATTCAAATCCAGAAATAATATTTGCCTAAACTGCACAGGAAACGACAATATTATTACACTAATGAATTAAAAACAGTTAATCCAAAATACTAAGAATTAACTGACAGAAGAATTAAATAATTTCGAATTGATGTGTTGTAAATAAATATTCCCTTACATTAAATGTCACTACAGAACATGGTTGCTAATCTGATATACTATATGTATATGTGAAGGACTGAATTGTTTAATAATTTAGGATTGGAATCGCCATAATCATTTTGAAGCTAAGCGTGGTGGCATCACTGTACCCCAGTAGGGTTACCAATCCGCACCATTCCATATATAGTAATATTCCATTACCGTTATATGTATAAACAACGAAAAATATTTGGATTACTGAACGTGGCAGATGTACTGCGTTGTAATATGTAGTTATTTATTGAAAATATAGTTACACTTGCTGCAAATGTGACAACATTAGAAGAAAAATATTACTCGAGAGATTATAAGAATAAATGGTATTAACGATATCGTGCAATATGTAAGATTGTGAAAAAAGTATAGATAGATAATATTTTATTTTAACGTTTTCATAATATTCAATTAACGACCAATTAACACTTATTTTTATAATTCATACAAATTTATTAAACTAAAAATTTTAACAGTTCTACGCTTATTTGTATCCTCTCAGACTGTGGTGCGACTGAAAGGCTTTTCTTGATATTATAAACCTTTCCGCATCAGCTCTAAATATTAATTAAACGTAGCGCTGTTAAATATATTTTTTAATTTAAAAAAATGTTTGTTAATATTTTTGAATATCTGCTATTTTAAATTACTTAAATGTTCCGTTGCACCCCGAATTTCGACGTTTCACGCTACAGAGGAAGTTCAGACTATATGCTTCAAGCTAATGAATCTTTCCTGAAATATCTATATACGTGATTAAGTCTATTGGGGCAACCACGATAGACATTCAGCTTTAACGCAGGAAACTGCACCACGTTACCGAAACTGAATATCAGAGTCATTAACACTTCTGTAGGCAATACTGTGTTCATAATTTACTCTATCACGTTATAAAACCGTGTTGGCCGAAAATGTCGGCCAGTAACTTTGAGAACATATTATATTTAAATTAATAGTTTTAGTTCAACTTTTTTTCAGGTGTTCATATTATTTAGAGATTAGACAATTTACAACAGTTGATAATTTTCTATTAGCCATAAGGGCTTTGCTGTTCATTTCCATTTTTTTTCTTTATGGAGTAACGACCCTTATAATCACAAAGATTGTCTTTGAATTTGTTTAGAGCTAACCCTCCTTTTGTTCGACACTTGCAGCAGCTCTCTCCCCCTTTCATTCTCTCTATCTCTCACTTCCTCTCTCTGTCTTCGTTACCATTGTCTGCGTGACTCTGAATGGCCAACTTTTAGGCATTCAAAGGACGTTTAGGGGGTTGGGTAGAGTTGTAGGCAGAGTTTACAACAGAAATCCTGAGATTCTGTGTGAATGATTAAGTCAGCATTCAATTGTATCTTAAAATTATCGTAACAATTTCGAAGATGAGCAGTTTTGCACATATGCTACACCTCACTACTGATACTGGATATATTTGACAAAATATGGATACAACCCATACTTAAAAATTTCCTCCGGGACTCTATGTAACTTAAATTCAATAACCAGCGATCCGTCACGATTTTTCGTTTACACACACTGTAACTGTATTTCAACGACACCTCACATATAGATAATTCTGAGGTGTAGGAATCAGCGTTGCTGCCAAGCATCGCAGAGGCCCCGGGAAGGAACGTACTATAAAACCCTTATAGCAAAAAAAATCGTAAGGAGAAAGTCGGTAATGACCTTATCTGATGATACGACTATATATATATATATATATTTGTGTGTGTGATTCGTGAACTATGTAAACTACTAAAGTGTGGTATAGCTACTATGATATAATGGTTTATTGAGAAAGGGTGATTTAAACTGATTTAACCTATTTCTGTATATGTCAATTTCTTATACTTTCTCTATCTCATCAAGACAACGATAATTTAATATCGAGTGCATCTGAATGCACGCTATTTTACGTTTTATAACCTGAAACACGACGATCTTTAAGACGAGATTAATTTTGGTTGTTTATGAATTAAAAATTCAATACATCTTCCTTCTGAAATGGTATTGTAATTGCACGTTTCCAAATCTCACAATCAAACAGCGCGGCTGTCGATATTTTTTTCTTACTCTCCAAAAACCTCACAACAACCAGTCGCAGATATTGGTTCAAATTCCACATTTACCAAATACTTATAATTATATTTATGTGAGTAAGACGTGATATTGTCAAAATATCTTTAAATTTTCTGTTACATTCTTTCTGCAGACACATGTGTTGGAAAAGCAGGATAATGTCATCGAAAATTTGTAGATCATTCTGTCCTGAATGGAGATGTCAAACTTTCAGATAAGCCACCATTTTTCTTTCTTTCTTTTTATACTAATGATTATGTACGCCGTGAGTCAGAAAAGTTTTGAGTCTGGATTAATAAAAAGAGGAGAAAACTTAAGATAAAGGTTTAAATGGTTCAGGTGTTCTACATAGTTTTCTCCCACTTGACTAAAATGCAGAGATCGTTCATACAATCATATGAAACTGTCAACATAGTCATTGCGGTTTTCGTCAACTCGCGTGTCGCAGTGGCTTGAATGTCGTTCACGTCGTCAAATCGATTATCCTTCATATCGATATTTTTGGAAAGAAAAGTTTTATCGGGAGAATGCGGAGGGTCTTTGCGTACTGAAACTGTGTGTGTGTTTTGCTAGAAACTGAACTGCGACTTCAGCCGCGTGAGAGGGAAATCCCTCTTCTAACCAGGGTTGAGACGAACCCGCTGAATCCACTTGCAAAAACGGTCCATGACCCTCAGATGATACTCTGAATTTACAGTAGTGCCCATGGAACAAATTTCTGGTGAATAGTGCCGTGAACGTAATAATAGCGATGAGTAGTGTCTTCGCTTTTGATTTTGTCATTAGAAATGTTTTTTGTCTTGCTGAACCACCACCGACCCTTTCTGCTCTTTGCCGTTTTGAGATAACACCAAGTCTCGTCACCCGCGATGATTTTCTTCGAGAAAATAATTTACTGCGTTTTTAATTTCAATCACAGGTGTCTGTCAGCTTGCAAAAGATCACTAATTTTCTCAATGTTTCCGTCATATGAGGTTTAAACCATTCTAACACTCGAGCACGACTTAAACAATTATTGCTATAAGCCGTGTACTCGAATGTTTTCGTAACCGTAGTACCGCTTTTCCTCGCTCAATTGCGATTTTACAATGCACTGTAAATATAAACAAGGGTACGTGAACTTTTAACTATAGCTCTGAAAAGCACGGAAGTACGTGTCTAGTTATGTTTAATGTTCTCTGATTTATTTTTAGAAGCAATTATTCGCATTTCTGTTTAGCTGCTTTTCAAGTTAATTAAATGACGATTTTAGATTATGTAGCGCATTAAAATTTAACTGTACAATGTTTTTAATCAAAGAAAATAAAAATCCAATTTTTATTCTCATAGTTTATTTATCCTTGACCTGCACTGTTCTTGTCATAGACAAAATGACATTAAAATTAAATGATTGAATTTTTGTATATATTATTAGTTTAATTTCGTAAGTATAAAAATAATTTTTTACGTGAACATGTTGAATTAAAAGTCTTCGAGAATGAAAATATCACATTTTTGTAGTCATTAACACGATCTTATCAAGTCAATAGCTCATTATTTGCGTAGTCTCAGAATATTCAAGACAAAAAAGGATTGTATGAAACAAATTTACGGTGGAAAGCAGTATAGCATGAAATGGAATACATATGGAGAACTAACGACCCGTATAACAGACTTATACATATATATATATATTGTTAAATTTAATAAATATATACATATATACATATATATATATATATATATATATTAAATTTAACATAAAGCAGACGTTTCGACCATCCATTGTGGTCCTTTGTCAATAAACTCAATGAACTAAAAATAAAAAACACAAAAAGCATAGCCAAAAGATAAAATTAACTAAGATAATTTAAGAAACCATCTAATAATATATTTAGTTACCAAGTTTCATGTTTTATATTGACAGTAAATTTGTTGCTTTTAATATACAACATTTCTGAAATTAATCTTTAATAAAATTTACTTCCTTATGTAAGACAATAGTATTATCAAAATTAATAGAATGATTTAATTCCAAATAGTGTTTAGAAACCTTCTGTGATTTAGTGACTAGCGTGGCAGCCTCGCACCACAGAGGTCCGGGTTCGAATAATAACATGGGCTTGGATGTTTGATATGTTCCAGTATTCGTGCACAGTCGTTAATGACCTTGGAGTTGATGCGACTATATATATATATTAATTGTTTAGGAATCGAAGAATTTTTAATTGTATTTTTGTTCCTTAATTCTAATTGGCAGAGATTTCTTAGTCTGACAAATATAGCAAAACGAACTGTTATTACGACTAAATAAATTATATAATGGTTTTAAAATTGTTTTAGTTAATTTTATATAGTGGCTATGCTCTTTGTATTTATATCTTTAGTTGAATTAGTTTATTGACAAGGAACACAATGGATTGCCGAAACGTCTATTTTATGTTCAATTTTTTTTTTCAAAATTTATTGTATAATTCATGTCTTTTGATGACATCCTCCGAAGTAGTCACCACCCGGAGATCCGAATGGGGTACTATTTTACCTCCGGAATATTATTTTGAGAGGCTGTCATCATATTGTTATGCATTGAGCGTTGCATGTACGCGGGAAATTAAAGACACGGCTGTAGTTTAAAGTCTTATTATACGGGACGATTATTCTTCATATGTATTTGTTATTTACAGACGTTTCTATTAAATGGAATAGTTATCAGAACATGTAACGTTTTAATTGTAGTTCATATCACTGCGTCTTGAGAATTCAAGTAAATTGTTACAGTTCTCGAAATAAAATAAAAACTTTAATATGGAAGTAATTATTTATTATGTGAAAAGAAATTCTCTGTAAATAACATTGTTGTTTAATGACCTAGCTGTCACAGCGACTTTAAATAATAATAAAAAACTTTGTTGTTGTGGTTGAGTGCGATTGGTTGGGGTGAGCAGAGTGTGATTGACAGAAAGCATACAGAAGCTCCTAGCTATAATTTTATTATTGACATGTGAAATTTTTTTCATGTCATAAAGGATGACGTAATTTTTTCCCGTTTATTCCCTTTAATATGAAAATTGTTACTTTGACCCATATTTTAGCTCCATTTCCTAAGAAAATTATCTTTGAGCATAAGTAGTAAAGACAACTCATTATTATTCCACTACACTGATACTTAGACGGATATTTTATTTACGAATTTTATCCTCCCTGGCCTAGTTTTGTATTGATCATCCAACAAACTACAGGAAGCTGTTTTTTTCGAGCATTACTTCAAACTTTCCGACTTCCACAAACTGAACGGGCGACTCTCTCCAAATTTTTCATGAAGCATCTTCAACTCACTTTTATTTTCACGAATTTAGCAGGCCTTTGCTTTAATATTTTTGTGATGTGAAATCATTTTATTCTTTTACAAGTACATATCTTTATTTAATTCCTGGGCATCATTTTGTTCCTCCAAATTAGACTTTTCTGAAAATAACTGTCCAAATACTCATACACTATTCGGCCTTCAAATTTAAGCACATAATATTTTAAAATAGGCGAACCTTTCTCAAATCTTAATTTAACTTGCTATCGAAATTTTTTTCAGCAATATTTATACTGTAGTACTTATAAACACAGCTAAGTATATCTGAAATTTTAGTGTTCTTTACTAAGTAGATGCCTTTACTTGCTGGGTGCTTTTTAAATTTTACCTAATCTCTTTTTTTTACCTTTTTCCTGACTTGTTCAAAAAATATTTGTTCAATCAAGGTATCAATAAGTGTAAATATTTATTAGCAGTAAGTTGATTGAATTTTAGTCATTATAATACGTAACTCCGTAAAAAATCAAAATATTGCACTTCAGTACTTCATACAATAAATGTGTAGTTATGTACAGAATGCGTTAAATTAAGATCAAACAATACACATTTAAGGGGGAATGGCTTATACAGTTTTTCAACTACTAGGATGATGGCTTACTATTGCCGACATGAAACCCATAAAGAACACGAACAGAAAAGCGCAAAACAGAGCATGAATGGTCCAAGGATGGACGAAATAAAATTTAAGTATTTCACAAACTTCGTCATTAATGGTGGGTGAAGTGGGAAGTGGTTTCCAAAAACGTAAGGAAACTCATAAGTTTTAATTCAATAAATAATAAATTCATATAAAAATGTCGCTTAATTTTGGGGCGTTTTAATTAGATATTAAAGGGTCAATGAACCCACCGCTCTCTTCTTTAGACCTCTTAACTTTTTATTTATAAGAATGCCTAGTATAAGCCGGAATATTAAAAACTATGAGAAAAAAGCAATTTTTCTACGTCTTAAAACATTTTGTAATTTGCGAAGAGAAAAGTGGTTACTTTTGGAGACAGCGATATAAAATATATAATAATTATTAAATGAAAACATGACATAATGTAAATTTTCCGGTGAAAACATTTGGTTTAAATGGAAGTGAAGATAAAATTTACAATAAATATTATTTATCGTAAACTTTATAGTCAGAAAAGTTTGTTGAAGATAAAATTGTGTTGATCATAATTTTTATCAATAAAGTTAGGATTTTTGAGTAATAAGGTTATATTTTTTGACCATAGGAGATATGGAAACCTTCATTGCAACTTTGTCCAGTAGCTTATTGGGTCAGGTGAAAAGTTAGTAAAGTTTGAGCTTTTGTTCGCTTTACGAGAGAGACATTATTATTGCCTGTATAATTCATAAACATTAACTACAAAAAATTATATTAAACTATTAAGCTTATTTTACAAAAGACGCTGGATTACAACAAAAATATTTGATAAATGTGAATAAAACAGTCTAAATGTATGGACAATGGCTTTATTAGTAAATATTTCAGTTATGATTTGATCCGGCCGTGACACCGGTGAGCCGTGTATTGTGTTTCACAAATTCACTTATGAGAGAAATAGAAATAAAACTAATTATCTTTGGCACTTTGTTATTTCAGTATTTTTCTTTTTCTGTCCATATTGGTCTTTTTATCCCTATGGAGTATTATGATTATGTAATTTCGAAATATTTACAAACACTATTTCTTTGTCGTTCTCGAAAACAATTTGATTGCTTATCTAAATGCTTCTAACCGTCAGGTAGAATGGAATTTCGTCTATGTCGGCTGAAGCAAATAGCTTTCATCCGTTTAGCACGTGTGCAATTACGGTCTAACACTTGCTGACTAAATTATGGCGACCGACTGCAAATTGTGTTTCGTACCACGCGCTACGCAGCCGCAAATACTAGGCCGCAAGTATTTTGATCACAGTATAGTATTCAATCCTGTTGCACGATTTACCCCAGTCACTTTGACGATTTTACTCTTACGGTCATAATGCCCGGTCGGGAATTCTCTATGCAGGCAATGAAAAAGCATTATGGACATATTGTCTGGGCATTGTGAAACAGTTACAAGAATGTAACATACGATTCACATAGAAATGCCGCAACACAGGTTGCCTGTCTTTTTTCCGTTCTACTATGAAAGAAGCTACGAGTATATAGAAATATTTTTAGAGTATGTATAGAATACAAAAATAATATCCAAACAACTGGGATTACAATCGATTATTCAAGTAGTATAAAAAAATTGAAGCACGTCCCACCGCTTGGTCACAAGTCGAGGAATTGCAAAGCAGATCATAATTTTTTTTTCTTCTGACGTGGAAGCAGTCCATGGGCAACCAGTTGCCGATTCCAGCGATCTGGGAACTAAAAGACCATCAGAGACGACGGCACGGGGGTCATGGCTTCATTGTCTTCCTCCACAATCACCATACGAGCATCCGCGACGGAGCAGCCAACAGTTCATCCCATAGTAAGAGATCAACCACATTATGTTCTCACGTTGACGCGGTTATTTCGGGGTTTTTAGATACTTTTAAAATTTAGGGGAAATAATTATTTTTGCTTGTATAATTTTTATGGGGTTAAAATTTTAACGGCGCGGTATTATTATTTTTATTTAAATTTCGACACATAATTTGGTGTGTTTCCTAACCACCACGGTCAATCTGTAAGTTCATGCGGATTGTCGGAGCAAGTTTGTAATGATGATAGTAATTTTGTAAATAGGTTGTTTTATTATTTTATTTAGTAACAAATGATTGTAAATAATGTTAATATATATTGCAAATAGTTTTATTAAATAAAATTTGACAATATATTTATGATGAAAATGAATCAGATTTGTCATTTTCAATAAATTTAACCCAAATTTTAATGTGGTGGATACGTTAAAGGTAACAAAGTAAAATATTTGTAAGATAAAGAGTATATCGGTTCACCACAAGAGAAGAACGAAATAAAAAGATGCCCAATTTGAAACTATTTGAAAAATTGACCATTGTGATTAATTTGTTTCTTTTGGATAAGAAGACTGATTTAAGTTAATATTTCTGTCTGCTATCATTTCTAACTCAAGTTTCTTGCATGAGCCAGTTTGACCCTCTGTACCGTAGAAGGTTTTTGTATTCACCTTTATTTAATTCCGTCCTGGTTTTTTGGTCCTCCCTGTTTAAATGATGCTGATTTGGAACACGTTGACATTAATAAGTTTTACTTATCGTTGTGTAGAGCTTGACAGTGTTATTCAATAAAAATTTATTTGAATTTCTGACGATTTATCTATATGAAGAAGATGCATTTTTTTTCATCCCGTTTTAGTTGCCATAACATTCATCTGATTGCGTTGAAACTGGGTAATTTGTGCGCAATTTCGCAATGGCCATTGTTAGTTCGTTCCTTGCAAAGTGGAACGAAACTCTGTAGGAAGAAGAAATTATTCATTAATGTAGCGGTATAAGATATATAAATAGTATAATATTTATTTCAAAGATTACACCATATACGATTAAAATCAAATAAAAATGAGTTGCCAACTGTGTAAACCAAAGATATTTTTAAGATTGGGTCTATTTGAATGCAATGAATTCGTTTTCAATTTTCGATAGATTTACTGAAATACACTGTATCTCTAAATAATATTCTGCTCACTATCATATTCTTGAATTTGGTCTGTAAATTTCTTGTCTGTCCTTTGCTTCTTCGTTCATCCCCCAATATTATATTCTTTCTCCTTTACAGCCGTCTAACAGCTACAATATTCTTCTTCCATGTCTCCTTCGCTAATTTCATGTGTTTCTTAGGGTCTTTCACATTCAATTTTCTTTTCTTTTACTGATAGAACCTCTTCATTTTTCACCTTATATATTCACTTCATCTTTTCAAATATTTCCCAATACAACATTTCAGTACCAGATTTCTTCACAATTCCAGATTCTATTTTTTTGATAGTAGGTCTCTTTTCTTAGTGAATACCATCTTGGCCATTATGATACCTGATCATATTTCCTCCTAGCGGTAATCTTCATTCATTAAAAAATATTCTTTCTGGCAGCATTACGTAAAATCGTAAAACAACTTCCAATTGAATTTTAGGAAGGATGTGCTTTAATAGACAATAGTAATTTTTAGGGAATTTACGTGATAAAAAATTGCCAAATATTTGAGCATGGGAGCATGAACATGTTTTAGAGTATTTAATTTTAACCACGTTTGGCATATCGGAGAAAACAACTGACAATTATTTGGCATTTCCAGGATCTTGCAAAACAACAAAATATGACTTTACTTTCTAAGGATTCGCTTGTATATTGTTTATAATTTGACGTATTGCGTACTGTCAGATTTTTTTACTTCTATTTAATGTTTCTTACATTCTATATGGGCGAACCACTATATTTAACTCACGGGTACTATGTATTTTTTAATGGCGTGGTGGCTGAATACCACATTTCTCACTTACACCCCCGTGCTTCCGCACTGACGGCGTGCTGTTACAACGTACAATGAGCAGATAACAATAAATATCCCTGGGCTACAAGTTGTATCTGGTCGGACGTCATTAAACTAATTAACAGTGGCATCTATTGTACAATAGTGGGGGAGTCCATACTGGCCGTGTCACAGCAATTGTGTTTACGGCAGGAAACGCCGAAAGGGACTGATTTGTAGGAACTAGCCCTGGCATACTGCGGTCCGCCTCATATATTAGTTTCTGCGACTTCCCTCATCGACAATATTGATATTCAAATGTTTTACAGACCTACTAACCAAGTAACTTTAATTGGACTATTCTTGTCCGTAATTATTTATCCGCTACTCTTTAACTTATAGAAACACTCACATAGCCTATTACGTTCAGATTAGCGTTAGAAAAGTTAAAGAGTTAGTGGATTTGTATACTTCATTTTTGAGATAGCAGAAAAATACGTAGAATTTTTATATTTAACACAATTAAATGTTTTAATTTACGTAATACCAGTTCTGTAAAAAATTAAATTCTGCAGACTGAATATTATGTTTTATCAATCTTAATTTTTTTAGTGACATGACGGGTTGTGGCTACTCGTCTTTAATAGCTAAGGAAGGTACTTGAACCGATGGATATGGAAGGCTGTTTATTGTTTTAAAATGACAGGCTACGTGAGGATGATGTAATAAATGATACCTCGTCTTTAAAACATATGAAGGGTCTTTAAAATGGGGGATGCGGAAGGCAGCCTAGGGCTGTAGTTTAAGGATCCCACTCGGTATTCACCTGAAAAAGATGCAGGGAAAATCCTAAAAAATTGCATCAGGTAGGTCGGGCTCTCGGGTACTTGTCTTCCGCCCTTCCGAGTGACAGGGGAGAAGTTTACTGCTGTGGGGACGCAGTATTCCCTTCTTTGAACCTCGGACAGATTAGGAAATCGCTGGCCGAATAATCCAATACAATAAATGATCAGCTCTTAAGGTATGCCCAGCCTTCGAGACCCCGGAACATACACCTCTCAAAGCTGACCGAATTGCCTCGGCAGGTGAGAACCTTAAAAACAGAGAGAGAGAGAGAGAGAGAGAGAGAGAGAACGAAGCATGTCCGAAGGTGGCCACCATCACCTCTCTAGAGAGACACCTGCGAGAGCTAAGATTAGCTAGCAAAAATATTTTTCTTAGAGTGACAGGCTACATTAGGGTCATCCAATATATAACCTCTCCCTTTAAGCAGCCAACACGTATAGAAAAGATGACACTTAGAGAAAGTAGGTATATAGATTTTTTTGTAAAGCGAACAAAATCATGGTCCAAACAGATAAAATTATTTTCGAACGTTCAACGCGTACTCTCGAGATTGCGGATGGCAATGTGATATAGCTAACAGCCATTCGGCTTTATTTAATAATGAAACAGATTGTATCTAAATTCGTCTTTTTTAGTTTTAGTTAAAAGCGAAAAAAACATGCTTCTTAACGAGCACCATTTTGTATTCAACTAGCGAATGGCAGTTTGATATTACCAAAAAAACGTTCTTACAGCTTTATATAACGTCGATAAAGGTTTGTTGTGAAAGATTAACAAAGTTAGCCTGACAAAGAGAGATTAAATCGGTTTCGGATCCCCGAATGCATGAAACGTAAAGATTAATCACTCGATTCTAAGAACTATACGTATAAATATATTTTTTACTGATATAGATTATTTACGTACCTCTTATTTACACTTATTCATTGCTGCTTTTAACATAATGGATAAGCCATTAATAAATTTAGTGTATCTTTAAATTTAAATGGTATAGTGAAACAAAATCACGTATATTTTGATGGTATTGTGTAATTTTAGCGTTAACAAGAGTTATGTTCAATGAAATATAAGTGTCTCTTACCCTGAAATTGAGCGAAGCATATTTTACTCGAACCCTGACTGTGACATTAGATTGTAGGCAGGTAAGTAGCGTTAAATTAAATATGTATATAATAAGAATATAAGAAATAAAATATAAACGGGAAATGGACTATGAAATAGAATTAGAAACGTGACTGGTAAATAGAATAGAACGTATTAACATCATCCGATAGAATTAAACTCACATGTCACGAGAATTCCACAATACACTTTCATTTAAATAAATAGAACGTTGTATCAGTAAAAAAAAATTATCGGAGCATATATAAGGCAATGAATGTAATATAGTTAACGTAAAGCTTTCACAATAGGTGTGTAATCGATCGTATACCTCGATATCTAGAAAATTAATAAAAATTTCCGTAATATGCATACTTAGTTAAATTATTCAGAGATGAAGACCATTTTATTTCTCTTTGCAGAGCTGTGAACATGTGAACAACTTATTCATTCTTCCGAAGATTACTGTCGAACCGTTTCCGACGCACGAGAGCAGTCGTAAGTAAGTCTAAGGTTACCTTCGATCCTGACCAAGCTGACGTGTTGTTTGTTTACATGAATTTTAAAGTTCAAAGGCTTGTACCCTTGTAAATGGTTATCTTCCGTCTGTTGTTTAAAATTGTGTTTTGTTAGTTGTACCCTCCCGCTAGTGTGCAGCCGATCATGATTCAAAATAAATATGTTTTCATTTTAATTTATAGAGAATGAAAACTTGTTCGTTGCTCTTCCTACCGAAGCTCAGGTAATAATTTAAAACATCAGACATAGATATAACGATTTTCAAATATTCATAATTTTAAATAAAAAATTTGAAAATTCACATACTAAAATAACTATGCTTAATGCAATTATTAAGTTATGACACTCTATGAGAAACAATTTAAATGAAATTATATTCCCATAGCGTCAATCAACAATTCTGTAAGAATATTGTTCCTGAATTTAATTTTAAATTAATTTTACAATTAAAGGAGCATGTGTAGGGTTATTTGGTAAGGGCGAGTCGAAGATGAAATTTGAAAAAAAATGCGCTCTGTGTGTTAGTAACGGAATAGTTTTTTTCAAATAAAAGATAAAATCCTTGAATTCCACACACACAGCTTGTTTTACTCCATTTAAACATCAACCCACCTTGTGGAAAAATCCTATAATTGTACTGTTCCTAAGAAATTCCGTCATCCATAAAAACATCAAAATTCCCAATGTTAACTCAGTAATCTCCAAATCCATAACAAACCTAATCAAAAGCGCACTAACCACTCAAACCCCACGATCCAGCAATTTCACAACAATCCTCCTCCACCTCCACACTCCCGTCGCCTCAAAAGAAAACTTCCGATTGACCTCATCCTTCCCCCTGATCATTCAGGCACACCCTAACCCACTCTACCATCATGTCCGCAGGCCACATCCTCATTAATCCTCCAAAAACCAGTTCACTACCTGTCAATCCTCACCCACCTAAGTCGTATGCCCCGCAGGTACTCGCAAAAATAAATAAACATAACCAATTCTCCTAAAGTAGGTTAATTAAATGAATTAATATTTTTAATATTGTATATACTGTATCGTTATCGTCCTAACTGATAATATGTACGATAAAAGTTTTTAAAATAAAAAAAATAAAAATAATTGTACTGTTTTTGTTTTACTTTAAAAACATAAGAAATTAAATGCTTTCAGGTAATCGAAAATCATTATTTTATTCATATTAATTAAATTTGAAAAAATACTTATTTTAATTTTTACTGTACATATTTTTACTTTACCCGTCTTTTTTTATAATATTTTCTGTACTGTATTGTAGTTAGTTAACGGCGATTGGAATGAATACCGGTGAAATTTTTGTCTAATACGTCTTTGTTAATGTCCTAAGAAATATACAAATCACATTTTTAAACACTAACTAGAAAGATCAGTGTAATATATATGATAATTGCTTGATTGTAAGAATTAAAATAAAGTAGAAAGGAAAAAAAGAAAAGAAAAATGATCACTTCACAACACAATGTAACAAATTCATAGATAGAAAACAATAGTTTCAATAACTCTAGTTCGACAAAAGTAAACCGTAGCCATACCCGATGAGGAATCGTAATAAATCAGTGAACAAATATGTGAAGGTATTGTATATATTGTATCAATTATTGTACCAACAAACAATGATTATGATAAATGGTTTTATATAAATAAAAACTTACGTGAAGAAAAAATAAATGACATTTTGTTGTTGTTGTTGTGGTAATCAGTCCTAAGACTGGTCTGATGCAACCCTCTAAGCTAACCTATCCTACGCATGCCTTTTCATTTCTACATAGCTACCACATCCTCCCTTAGCGCATTCCATCATTGGCTTCTTCTTCTGTTCTTTCCCCACAAACTTCCCTCTAATGATAATTTTACAAAACCTTCATGTCTCAAAACTTGGCCTATTAATCTATCCCTTCTCTTGGTCAAAGTTCTCCAAATAGTTTTCTCTTCCTCTGCGTCTTAGAACGACATTTTTTATTGTTGATCAATGTATTGTAATACAAAACTAGGGTAAAAAATTTCGGTTTAATAGGGCAGCGTAGTTTGGGATTAAATTAGCTAAGAGATTAAGACCCGGAAAGGAATGAAATTTAAATGAAAGCATGGAAACGAGGGTTTCAGGGACGACAAAAGATAGTAATGACAATAATAATAAAACTGTTGAAAATAATGAATTATTTCAATTCATCGGGAGGCGAACAGACAACTGGAACTCGAATGAACTGATTATTATTCACTACATCACGAATATCCATAATTCGACTGAAGTTCCGAAGAAACAGTTTTCGCCTATTAATATGGTTATCTTGTGGTGACTTGATATTGGACAGGCAGGACTCTAGGAAAGAGGAAAATGAGTCAGAGTATGAACGTGAATAAAGGCTTTTAAATTTCTGGAAAGACAAAAAATGAAATTCTTCCATATCTGAAAGGTAATACTTTTATTAGTTAAGACGTAGAAAATATAGAACGGGTATACCGCAGGATAAACTTTTGAACCGAGGACAGCTGAAGGAGACACACGAATGATTATTTTCTACCTCCAGAAACGAATGCATGCAGAGGTAAATAACGGTTTCTGAGAAGGAGGAGAAGTGATGGAACTGTGGCACCCAAGTCCGGGTTATCTGCCGAGAAAATTAGATGAGCAGCATCTTCTGGAAGGCAAGGCAGGACGCTCATTATCGCCCCCGGGAGAAGATAGAGCGAATTTCTCAAGTATCTTTTAGCTCTATAATTTAAGGACGCTTCAGGGAGGTTAACTGCGACGCTCGACCTCGATGAGCGGCGCCGAAATGTAGCAGCTTTATCATCTTTCCCTCCAACGCTCATACTATTAGCTTAATGAAGATGCCGACTAACGGACAGAGTAGTTCAATCAGTGACGTGTGTTTGTGTGTTTTCGCTTCCTCCAGAATTAAGCCATTCACGCGAAGGAATGCCATTCGTTAAACACATTAACAATAATTTATTTTAAAATTTGAGGGTCCGACAATAATTTTTATTTATGATGTTTTAAATACAGACCTGAAGAACAAATATTATATTTTTGTTTCGAACAAAAATATTTTTCTGGAGATGTATCGCTGAGGAAAATGAATTACGAATACGGGAAATAATATTACACTTCTTATTATATTCAAGAGTATTTGAGTACTTCAATATCAACCTTACGTATAAATAGTACAAATGAAATGTACGATGCCTGTGCATATTTTACAGGAATGAAACGAATCCACTTTTTAGTAACTCACTCTTGGAACGTCTATTGTAATAAATGTCAAAGATACAAGGAGAATATTTTTATAAAAAACATATACAATTTTAGATTTTGCGTTCTGAGCTGGCTGTTAGACGTGATCATATTTAGTAAAGAAACAACTGCTGCTAGACGTGAATTCGTAGCCCACGAAGTGTGCGAGTCCGTGCAGTTCTCTCTCTGAGTACCCGGTGTTCTTAATTAACTTTATGAAAGGTTACAGTGAATGGAACAGGTTTAAGAAAGAATATCTACTTATGGGAAGTCAGGAAGACCTAAAATTAAGTCATGGGCATCATTGTATGACAAGGCGCCGCATTCTCGCTGCTTCAGTGCTTAAAGATATCTGAAGACGGTGAAAAAAACATACTTCACGGGGTTTCAGGTAATTTCTCTACATTTAATAACGCATCAATAAGCATTTATTCAGGTCAGACCATTCGTTTAACTCTCCGACAATCTTGTAGTTTCAGATGTCTGGTTTGAATTAATTTTGAAATATGTGTACGCAATTAATTATTATCTTAAAAATATTTTATTGCTTGACCTTCTATAATACGACCAAAGACAAAAACATTACACCAGGAATAACCACATCTAAATATTAGTCTGAATTTTTCACCATTTAAGAAAGACTACCCAAGTAAGAAAATTAATCTGTAACAAAGTATCATTAACAAAAGTGTTCGCTCCAGGATCCCATAATTTATTAAACCGGTCATTATTTATTTGTTGTCACATCAACCGACGTGATTATTAGTCACCACGTTCTCTTTACAATTACTGCCGCAGTATTTTTGCAATATGATAACATAGACTGCAAATGATTTGCGAGGCTTATAATATGATTTACACTATACAGTATTGAAGAATATTGTATAGAGGGAAAATCTGTTAGAACTACGTTAGATAATATTGTATAGGTTGTAATCTTTTCAATAATCTACGATTCGGTTTATGAATAGAGGATTTTGAGGCTTTCTTGTAGTTACCTAGAATATCATCATCTTTTACTTCTCGAAGTGTGTATGCACATTAATTTATTGCGTGTCGGGTGGTGCATGCAGAATTACATTTGTGGCAAGTGACAGTGTTGGATTTTGTCATTAAATGCCCATGAGTCAAAACGGTCATATATACTATGGGAATTAAATTGAAACGAAATTTAATTTGTGTTTTGAATATACCTTTAACATATAAATTTTCTCGAAAAAGTTTTCGCAAAAGGAAATTTTTTTCTCATGTTACCCTCCAAAATTTCGCAGGTATTTGTCCACCTAGGGAGGATACGGGATTACCTTTGGGGGATGCCCAGTTCTTTCTCTAATTTCAAGGTTCTCATATGCTGAGGCATAATGAGGTGAAGTACTGGGGCATACGTTAATGATTGTCCGTTGCTCCAACTGCACCAGTCGGCCAAAAGCCTCCTAAAATTCGCACAGTCATGGAGAAGAGAATGCTGCGACCCCACATTAAACTCGTCTGCCGTCATTCGGAAGGGCATGAGAATAGTACCCAATAGCTCGACCTACCTGATGTAGGTTTTCTAGGGTTTTCCTTGCAACTCTTTAGGTGAAACACTGGGTGGGAACCTTAAACTGTAGCCCAGGAGCCCTAGTCAACGCTTGACTACCTTGCTCTACCTTACACATCCCCTTTTTTATACCCTTCTATGCTATGCTTCTTTCAGGATCATCCTCATGCAGCCTGTTACTAAAAATGTCCCTTCTTCACCTCATCTGACCCCCTTCCAAAAAAAATTGCCCTTTGACCCACTCGAGTGCTATTTCATTATTCCACTCTCTGGTAAGAATATATTGGCTGGATTACATGCAGTAATCTTTAATCTATCAAATTATCTTGTCGTTACACGAGAACGATTCCATCAATTATTTAACCAGAGGTATACATTTTACCGTAATGTCCACTGAAATCTGTCCACTGCTATATCCTTTCGTTTCAATGACTTCATATTTTCTTCTGCATTACATTAGCATTAGTTCCTTTTCTAATTCTATTATATGTTTTGTGTTATTTCTGAACAGGATTTTAAAATTTGTACTTTAATTAACATATTACGTACAAATTCCTTGTCGTTCCTCGGGTCAAAGTAACAAATTTCAGTCAGTTCCGTGTTTTATTGGAAATTTGTTGTATTCCAGTAGTTACAAAAATTGAAACAATTTTATAGGAACCATACTGCAAGGAGAAGAAATACAAACGCTACGCTTTGCCGATGACATTGTAGTATTAGGGAATCAGAAGAAGACTTAGAAACCATAATAAATGGCATGAATGTGGTCCTCGAGAAAGAGTTCAATATGATGATTAAGAGAGGGAAACCAAGGAAATGGAGTGTAGTTTGGGAAACAGTGGAATAACAAAGGGTGTTAGATTGAGAAGGGATATTTTGAAGGAAGTTAAAGAATTCTGCGACTTGGGAACAGTAATAAATAGGGAAGTTGAAAGTATAGTAGACATAAAGAGTAGAGCAGGCAAGGAAGGTTTTCATGGTTGAAGAGTTGGACTGCAGAAATATGGACTCGAGTCCCACTCAGCGCTTACTTTGTTTACCTTTTGTTTCTAGTATTTTCTGTTTGTGGAATATTCAAAGAATGTATAAATTGTACTGGACTTCCAAGCGGAGGCAGTCTTGCGCTGTATGAGATTTTGTACTGCACCTCGTGTCAAATAAATGACTATAACCTCCAGAAGAGTGTTTTACTGTATCTCACAATCCTTTATAAACGTGACAATATTATTCTATATTAAAGCTTAAGAAGGACTATGATAGTTCCTGTTAAATTTGATCTGACAAGAAATATGTATTTATTGTTATTACTTTGATATCTTTCTGTAACCTGCTAAAAATTATTTTTTATTCATACAGAATTTAGGATTTATTTTCTTCTATTCGTTTCATCCATTTTATGAATCTGTTTTTTGATATTATAAACATAATAGTTTAGTGAAGTAGCGAGAAATAATATCAGGTATGAACAAAACAAATTTTTTTCTAATAAAATGAAAATAATTTCTCTATTAAGATAATTTATTGATGTTAATATTTTACCTTAAAAGCCCACTTTTTATCAATTAATTCAAAAACGGTTTTTCATGGATTTCTATGATATATGGCGAAAGCTTCCGAGTAAATGAGTAACATTTGAGACCGTATGTGGTTTATTGAAACCCAGTATCTCATTTGGAAACTGTCTAAATAGATAAATATTTCAGTCGTTTCTGATTGTTACTTTTAACCGTCGTTTTTGAAACTTTATTGAATATTTAATAATATTGTAAACCTACTTAACCTACTACACGATTTTTGGCAGTATTTTTTTTAAGATAGGATTTATTATTTATGTTTTGATTACCTTTCCGAATTATTAAAATTTTGATTGATTTAAATAACTGTTAAATATGTATAAATGTAGTAATGTTGCTTGAATTGTTTTGTATTTTACAAAGTTGTACGGAATCGAATCGATTGTGATAGTTGTGTGGGTTCGCCAAGAGGTTAAGAGATGGCTGTCGCAACACTGCAGAGATTTCAGGACTTTGCAGTACTGTACTAAAATAAAAATCGCGATTTAAAATGTTAATATGTAACTTTCAAAACAGGGAATTCTTTAATGACTTTAGGGTTTTTCCCCTAATTAATTTTTAAACATTAACCTGAAAATTGAAAAACTATATTTTCGCAATGATATTCCTATTATTAAGGATGTATACTAATAAATTTCACTTTAAAATAACAAAATGAGGGAATTAAAAATACGACTGGGTCAATTTATTATAAAATTTGTTTATTTATTAGAGAGGTTAACAGCAACCACAATTATACCAACAAACGCGATACATGTGTCACCGGATTAGATTTAAGAGGGTTAACTTGAATGTTTCTAATGAAATACGACTCGATTACATCAATTGACGCCAGAAAATATAGCTAAAATATTTTAATTTAATATTTTGCAGTTTTCCAAATAATTAATTCGAATCAATTTACGACTAAATTACATAAATATAACGTTTTTATTTATTTAAACTGACGTTTCATCTCAATATTTGTACTTCCTCAGGCAATTTACTCTAATGTAACTACAAAAAGAGTACTAAAAATTTAGAAAATCATACATGAAAATTTCAGGATCATAATACAATTTTAAAGTACGTATTTGAAAATTTTGATGGACAAATACAAGTTGAAATGTAAAAAAGATCTAACTTAAGGAACATAGTTTATTAAATAAAAACTTTATGTCTGTAATTTGGTCGTAAATTTATTCGATTTAATATTATTTTGGTGCTGATCTTTATAATAGTAACTGTTGTTAATGTATTCATACTTCCTCTGAAGTACTTTTATAGTAATAATGCTAAAACTGTTAATTTACGATTTTGAATGATGGTCTGCGTATATTGTTATTGACAATATCTTATTTTTTATATGAATATTTTCCAATAAAAGGAAATACCGTGATTCTTAGAAACGATACTAGTGAAAGTAAAACAATTTAGTCACAGAGAGTGGAGTGGAGATTTTATATATATATATATATATAATGGATTTTATTTAAATATTAAAAATACTGAAAATCTATTATTTCTATTAATATTGCTTGAACATGTAATAACCCGCCTACTCTACCTTTGCCGAAATAATACAAATTTTGATGTGGATATTGACATTATTTTTCGATTACTACTAACAGATTCCTATTTCATAATTTTAGCTTTTAAAAAGTTGAATCAACCTCGTTTCAATATAAGATTTCATAAATACTTGCATCTTTTTTTCTGCAATTTTTTAATTGAAATGACAAGCTCTTATTCGCCTGAAATGAGTCAAATGTGCGAATGGAAGAATTGCAGTGATCATTGCTACGTTAAATTATAATTACATTGAATACCGTGGATGTTTTGTCGAACAGATATAATTTATAAGAATTCTAATTCTAATTTCTGTTATGGAAATTTATTTAATAGTTACATTACATTTTTTTAAATTAGCTATAACAGAAAAACAAATGTGAAACCCTAAATTATGTGCATTATATTAATTTCAATATTCATCTGTAAATAGAATGTAATATATTTAATAATTAAACTAATAAATATTTTCTTAAACAAAAAATAATCATGATCAAAGCGCAATACTAGTAAAGGTCAGGTGAATTTAAATAATTGTTATATTTATATAGTTCAGTGTTATCAATATAAAACTAACAGTTTATTATTCCGTGAATTGATACCAGTTTCTGATTAATCTTTCTGTTCCTCTTTTTTATTTCATTTCCATGTGTTTAAGTAATTTAACTATATTCTTCTTCATGCATTACTCTTAATTTTTCCGTTGATTTCAAGTCACACAGAATAGTTCTCAGAGTCTGTCTAAAGAAATTAACTTTTCTCGCTAAAGTTTTTAGCTAGAACTTCAATTACTTAAGTTTTCAGAGACTCTCGTCATTTTACGAAGACTTTAACTGTTCCTGATTTTTCTCAACTTATAATTTAGGCTAATTTCGTCAGCGTTAATGAAGTACGAAATTTTTCAAATCAACCGACCGAGCACTAATGCACCCAAACGAGAATCCAGAACCGTGGAAGTAAGTATTATTGAGCTACAGGATGAGAAATCAAGATAGTATATACATCTCTTAGGAAATGTGAAAGAAGGTTTTATATTCAAAAGATATTTTATTTAAACGTGTGTTTTTAACAATATGGCATATTGTATTAACGACCTGTGAATTTTTTGTTAATAGACTTTCTATATTCATCGAAGTACTGTTTTGAATCCTATTATATCACATATAATGGTCAAAAATTAAAATTATTATTACAGTCTTACATAATTTTTGTCTTTGCTCATCTTCATTACCAACAGTCTTAATCTGAAAAATGTTATCATAAATAGCTTTCAAGTTCCTCAAAGTAATTAAAGTGTTGCTTTTTCCACATTCTGCCCAATAGGTAGTCTCTATTTATCTCTAGATTTTTTACGCGTAAAAAGTATTACACGTCTACCTTTCCATCATCTTCCTTCATCACTTTTTCGGCGTAGAGAACATTATTTTAATGCGGACGTTACAGCAGCAAGAGAATTATAAATATGTGATGAAGATGTTGTATTATAGACTACAGACTTCGTACCTGGTGTTTCCCGGGAATAGACTACATTTTATATAAGCCCGGAAAATATGAACTCAATGCCAATCTGTTGGTCAACGCGTAATTTAAATGGCATCAACACCGGCACTTTTTTGCCTCCCTAACTTCTTGATGGGCACACAGCAACCTATATAGATTGGGGGTTAGCTTTAAATTAACGGAATTGTTAACCGAGTCAATAATTCTACTGGAGCACATTACCTTAACAGAGTGAAAAATATAGCCGATAGTTTATTGTAGTTTTTTACATTATGGTAGTTCAAATAATCCCGGCACCTTAATGTAGTCCCGGTACAATAAGGGAGTCATGAATATTCTCGGTATCTTAATAGGATGAATAATGTATAAAATATAATGGGTCGTTTACCTCAGCAATAAACAGCCGCCAAGAGGTCTGGAGCATTCGAAGATTGTGGTGGAATGAGCTTTTTCGATATAATTCATGGGGCGATTGTGGTGAAGTGAGCTTTTTTGACATAATTAATGGAGCGAAGTGGTGACGAATTTTAATTGCAAGTTAAATGTTTCTGTAAGGCAAATTGGATTATTTGTAATTTGTAATAACATGTTACTGACGTAAAAATGTAACTTAGTTACCTTAGGTTGTTAACTTCCTTAATTATATGACACAAAGATTTAAATTTTTATGGGTTATGTAAAAATCTTGTATGTAATTCAACAGAGAGGTTTATGAATATTTCCATTTTATTATAAATATTTTATCTATAAATATACTCAAAAAATATGTCTGCAAATCTGAAATATAAATTATTCGATTAACATCACTATTTAAAGAATTATTAATTTAAAATAAACTGCAAACACTTTTGAATAAACATGTTCCTCGTTTCGTGCAAAACAATTCAGCTGTATTTAGTTGAATTACGTTAAATAACTGCCAGCATGTAAGGGTACGTGTTCAAACAAAATCTTTCATTATGTTTGTATTTCTCAGGAAATCATTAATCAAATATGTGATTGACACCATATTGCCTGTGATTAAATACAGCTGATTTCCCTGTATTATGCCTGTGTCAGTGCATTGATTACGTCTCAGAATTTCACGGCCTCTCACATTTGAATACATACTTTAACTACAATTCCTTCCATGTTTTTTCAATGTTTTTCTTTGGGGTTTAAACATTTTGAGTACGAAGTTTTGTTGCAATTTTTCCGCGTATATATATACTTTATAAAAATTATGTAAGAACACATAATTTTTAGTATATAGACGTACAAAGCAAATAATTATATTCAACGAAGTCACTGCTGAATGTTTCTTGGTTTTATCTAAATTATTAATCTTGATGGAATTTGGGTTTGGTGTATATTTGTTGTTTTCAGTTATTATTGAGATGCAGAAAATGCAAAAACATCTCCACTGACTAGTGTAAGCCGGTTAGGGTTAAGTAAAGTAATTCATATGTTCGCAGCGGTTATTTATCCTCCTTGAAGCTGAACCTGAGACGGTTTTACTGTTATACCTTTTAAATATTCTATTGCTTCCTTTGATTATAATATTAATTTACTGTAGTTTAGTATAAACGACAAATATTGTTCTAATTCCCTATTTATTCTTTTCACGAAGCTGGGTGAGGCACAACAAAATTCCCAAGGAATCCCAAAGATTCCAAGCTTCGTGAATTTTCATATTTATGTTTCTTTATTGTAAATATACTTTATTTTTCTGTTTCTGTTGATTCGTGTAAGCATGAATGGTTATACTTATTTTCCTATATTTTTTAATATACAGTAATTGATGTATTTGCAGCATAATAAGAAATTTTGATTTATAGTAAGTAGTTTTGACGAATATTTTTCTAAAATAGTAGAACGAGTAATTTAAAATCAATCTTATCAATAATTTAGTTTCAAGGACAATATTCAAAATTCTTTTTAATAAATTAAATTATTATCTTTTATCTAGAGGTTTTTGCCATATTTCTCATTTTGTAGCTTGCTGTAATGTTCCGTAAAAAATTATAATTCGAAAACATTAGCAAGAGAAATTATAATTAATTCTTTTTACGAATCAATTTATTTCCTTCTTTGAAAACTTGACTACATACATTGTGATTTACAAATACCGTTGACTATATATTTATATTGTTGTCTTCCCTTCGCTCACACTGCCCTCTTTATAAAACATATTAGGACTTTTAAACGTTTAATCTAATTTAGACATGGATTTAAACATTGTGATGATTAAATTTTGTAATTTTTAGTGCACTCGACAAAAAAATTAAACCTAAATATTTTGCTGTTGTGCATTTTTGAATTTGATTAACGCCAAATTGTACGTAAATTTGAAAGTAACTGCTTCTATGTTTAGAAGGAATTGGAAAAAACTTTAGTAATGTTTCCCGTCATTCCTCAATTTTAACGGCTGGACAATGTTTGACATTGATAAATGATAGCTATTAAACATTCTCAAATGACATCGTCTGTGAGAAATTGTATGTATTTGACACACGCTGACAGACCCGGGTAGAAAAACAGATATTAATCATTCCATGTAACACATCACTGCTTCCATAAGCGATGAGATACCTGAATCTCTGTTTGCTTGGATTTTATTTCTAACTTGCTATGCCCACGACTTCGTTCGCGTGGAAATAGTTCTTCTTATTTTGCTCTACAAACGAAACAACAGGTACAGAATTTTGATAAGGTTGAATTCATTGAATATATAAAAAGAATACTGTATCATTTATTTATGATGGCTACAGGGCAAACTATATAATTCGCAGTTGATTTTGGAGCCAATGAAAATGAGCAAATACTACATATACTCTCTTATACAGCCAAAATTACGCTTATAATAACACAGTAAGTGGGATCAAAGGTATAGGAACGCCTCATAAAACTTATAACTCGCAGTAGGTTTTCACGCCGCCTTTCGCGTAGCAATTCAATAGATTTATAAATATTTACATTAATATCTTCTGATATCGAAATGAAGCACACACAAAAATTTAAGTTAAAATTCCTGCTCAATCACTGAAATTTTCATTGAAATCCGTTAAGCCGTTTTGGTCAGCCAACTGCTTCCTGAAACTGGTGGGGACACGGAGAAGAGAATGCTGCGACCCCACAGCAAACTCGTCTCTCGCTTTTCGGAAGAGCGTGAGAACAGTACCCAATGCCCGACCTACGTGATTTAGGTTTTATAGGGTTTTCCCTGCATCTCTTTTAGGTGAAACACCGGGAAGGATCCTTAAACTATAGCCCGGGGACCGTAGTCAACCCTTGGCTACCTTGCTCTACCTTCCGCATTCCCCCTCTTCAATTCCCTTCGTATGCTATTAAAGGAGAGTTGCCTGTTTCAGGATCACCCTTATGTAGCCTGTTAACCCCCCCAAAAATGGAACCTTTTCGAGACAAACATGAAGACAGACAGACGCTTCAATTTATTTATTTTCTAATACGTTGATTAAATCAAATCAAATAGAAAGTTATTAAAGGGCGTCACTCGTTTAGCATTGCAAATATGCATGTTGGTGTGGATATATATTAATTTACAAGCGACTTAATTTTAATAATCTTTGATAAATGTATTAAAGCCCAACTGTCCAATGTAATAATAAAAAGTAATAAAACAAATAATAATAAAAAATGTGTATCAGAAATGCATGTCAAAGATTTTAAACTATACGGTCATAAACTAAGATGTATTGTCAGATTTTTCTGAATGATAATTAGATTTATTGCTTAGCTTTTTCGTGATTGGCCAATTACTTTCTGTTCTTATCGGTTGAACGGCTTTCGTATTACATAATTAAATTTTCCAATAAAAGAATAATAACGTAAAAATACACAAGATGAGGGAGGAAATGTTAAGAAAAGAAATAGATATATTTTTTTATAAAGAAAGATTTTTCACTCGTCAGAAATTAAATATAGTGAAGTTCAGTTAATGATGAAAATAATGATTAAGACCAATGCTATTTTGGTGGGCTCTCTGTTTTCATATTTGTTTAAATTTGTTTATCTAAAATAGTTTAAACAGTCACTAAATTCAATTTAAGCCCTGGAATATTATTTTTAATGTCACGGGGTTACTTTTCCAAAATGGTTCAGTTAGCTTGTTGTATAATAAATAGAAGGCCCTTTAAGTGGAACTTAGTTGGACGGAATTAAACCTTGCCATCTAGAAATAGACAACTCAATCGATAAATGCAGCACCGGCAGTCTAAAGTGCTCAAGAACCTTCGCATATCTTTGCGGTAAGTTAACAATTCCTCTGATGTGGGAAAAATATTATAATTAATCTCATATTTTTTTCAAGAAACTTAGAAATGGACGTAATAATGACAAATTAAATTTCTGTGCTGGCAACATATTTGAAAATAAATTAGAAGTATGATATAATTACTACCATCATAGGTACATATCGTAAATAGATTATATATATACTATTTAATTACATTGGAGGTATAATCCGCCTAATAAAAACAGAAAAAGAAAACATCGCAATTTCTGAAAGGAATTTTTATTTACGGAGGAAAGATAATCTCAGAATTGGAATTAATTATCAATTGGAGGTAAATTCGTTATGTTAAGACAATTTGCGATGTACGAATATAAATACGTAATCTGGAAATATTCAGCAATCAAATCAAATTTGTAAAACTAACTTTTACACGACAAGCACATGGACTTTTGTATATTCAGTGATTTGTATACATTATCCATTATAACTCAAACTATAGTGACTTCAATATTTGGAAGAGCGTGGGACAATTAGCGCGAGCTCGACCTTCCTGATTCAGATTTTCTAGGATTTATTCTTGCATCACTTTCTGGCAAGTGCCGGGAAGAATGTGTAAACTATAGCACGGCGCCCCTAGTTAACTCTTGTTCTCCTTTCAGCATTTCCCTTTACAAAATTCCTTCATGTCACAGGAGTTATACCATTACGTAAATTACCACAATCAGCAAATGCCATTAGTCTCATACGTTATGTATATACCAGGTGTGATAATAAATGACGGGCATTTTCGTTTTTCTTAGATAAACTTTATTAAGCAAGATCAATTTTGCCCCCTTCAGATATAATACACCTGTGCCAGCGCCTTTTTAATCATGGAAGCACTTCTGGAACTCGCTTCTCGGCAGAGGAAGTCGGGATAGAACGGGACACTTTTAACAATTTTTGTAAAATTATGGAATTATTAAATACCTTCATAAAAGCAAAATAACATTAGTTTATTCTACTACGTACTCAATATAATATCAATATAACTTAAAACAACGAATTTATATTATGATGAATTTTTAAAAAGAAAATTACAAATATCCTGTTCTGCCCCATCCCCGAGGATAGGATGTTTTATTTATACAATTGGTGCAATAAACTCACATACTTTACGAATTAAAGAGTTAAAAGTGAGGAGTTTTTTAGATTACTTTCTGTCGAAATGCTGCCAAAATTATAAATTCAGAGATGTAAGACGCCAAAACACGAATTCATTCACAAGACTCAGTCATATTTTGGTCAAGCTGGCTGACAGAACTTCTTCCTTGACCAGTTACAATGTTACACCCCTATTTACTAACCTCCACCACTATTCAGTAAAAGCAGAGTATTCCGTTCGCACCCGCTATCCCGTTCCTCCCCTACTTCCCCTATAGCATTCAGCTCATCCAGCTATTCTGTTTTTATCTCGTTAATGGTGGCAAAACGTCGTCCTTTTAAGGTTTTCTTCAGTCTTGGGAGTGAAACGAAGTCTACAGGGAGTCCTGTCGCGCAAATACGATGGCAGAGGCAAAACAACAGTTTTGTTTTCCACAAAAAAAAATCACGAATAACCAGTGAGGTGTGAGCGATACAAATTGCCACAATACTTGGCATTTTCGTCGGATTGCTTCACGCAAACAGCGCATAACTTCCAGGTAGTATTCGTTATTAATAGTACGACCACTTGGCAAAAACGCATGATTCACTACGCCATAGAAATAAAAAAAACAGTGCGAATAACCTTAATTTTAATCGAATTTGTCGTGTTTTTTTCCGGTCTTGGTTCTTCAGGCATCTTCAATTGGGATGATTGGGCCTTGCTTTCGACGTCATACACATACACCCATTTTTCGTCAACTGGTATGTCGGTTTAAAAAAATTCTGGATCGTTCTTGAATTCATTAAAAAATTCCTGAGTGATGTCTAGGCAGAGTTGTTCACGGTTGAAATTGAGCAATTTTGGAATGAATTTTTCACCCACGCGTTTTATGCTCAAAATATACCAAACAATTGCTTGGAACGAGCCAAATGATATTCCGTCGTCTTCAGCAACCTCTATGATAATGATTCGGCTACTTTTCAGAATAATTTTCGTCACTCGTTCGGTTGTTGACGTATTCGGGCGTCCACTTCTGTCATCATCAACGACTTCACGGCTCTCTTTGTAACGTCTGTACCTCTCCTGACTCTTGTCTTACTCATAGTAGATTTGCCAAAAGCTACGATTAACATTTAGATTAAGGTGCTGCAGTTTATTCAATTTTGCAATAAATATTGTTTAAAATTCTTATCGTCGAGCACACGAAAACACTCATAACCTTTTCGACAGTCAACTATAAACTAAACATTCCCGTTATATTTTTTATCACATCGTATAAGATGTACGAAAAATGTAATTATTCCTACCACAAATTAGATCATAATTAATAGAATGGTCAATGGACGATTATCAGCATGTCTGCAGATCTCTTAGTATATAATACACCATTTACTTATTGTTCAATAATAACAGATTGTAAATTGACTACGAAAAAGTCAGGGTTATATATTTTTCGAAATAATTAATGCTCGGCCAAGAACGACAAGAACATAAATTAATAAATGAAGATAGAAAGTAGACAAGGAGAGAGATACCATTAAGCATTTTCTGCAAAAGAAACTCAACCTTAGTTTGGTAAACCAATTTCGTTGAATTTTTGTCCAAAGTAATAAGTTTCGCAAATATGCAAACTGGTTGTATTTGCTTGAAGATAACGATTGTAGTACAACTCTCAATTAAATTAGTCAACCAAGACGTTTCGCTCTACTGACACTGATGACTTAATAAAAGCAATTTGGTCGTGTTAGACGGAGGTTAATCGTCAATTTTATAAACAGAAAAGAGTCGTGTTTCCCGGATGACCTACATCGCTGCGTGACTGGTTATCGACCTCCTGCCGGGTCCGCGGATTCTTTGATAACTTCCCCTAATTCGCAAAGCACAACCTCGGAGATTCCTGTAAAGCCAATACACTTTAACGAGGTGTATTATGTAGTCGGTCAATTACAGAGAAAGATTCTAATAGTGATGGAAGGTTGGTTGAGAAAAATACGTCGTTCCACAGATATAGGGGTTTAATCAAATGCGGATATAGAGAAATTGTAGCAATGTCTCAGACGGTATAAGATCATAAATTATTTTCAATGAAGAATTAACGATCAGTATAACAGACACACAATAAATTTTGAAAAATAATTAAACTTAAGGCAATCGTTTCGAGCAACCATTGCGGACCTTGTCAATTAACTATATCAACTAAAAATATAACACAAAGAGTGTAGCCAAGAGATAAAATGAACCAAGACAATTTAATAAACCATCATATAATTATTTAGTTGTTAAGTGAACTGTTTAATAGTTACAGAAAATTTGTTGCTTTTAATATACAAGTTTCAGATTTTTATCTATATGCCCAACAGAGATATAGCGTTTCAAACATTGAAAAAATATAAAAAAATCCCATTTTTAAACGGGTGTAATTTGTAAAGGAAACGTCATTACCATTTATTATTTATATTAAGTAACTAGCGTAGCTTAGAAAGCAAAGAAATTATTGAGGTTCTAAAACGGTTTCTTTTTGGGGAAATTAGCCTACGAAAATAGAATTTTCTTCATTTGGAATCGACAACTTCGTGGTACACAGAGTACATGAAAAATTCATATTAGATTAGTAGATTAACTTGTAGCCCTGAATATACCGAACACGATGCAGTTTATTTGAAAAAGTTACGTCAACACAGTCGTGGATAATTTAGAGAGATTCGTAGATGCCTGCAAACGCGAAAAACGGCGTGCGCCCAACAACAAAAGCGGCGGCCATTTCTCAACCGAACACAATTCAAATGAAACTGAACTGCCAAAACATGAGGCAATGCTCAAACAAAATATTATTTTTTTCTGAGATGGTGCGGCAACCGCTTGGCTTGGATTGACCCGATACCAATTACAACGTTATTTGTTCGTACATCAGCTTATTACTGTAGAATACTTTCTTACGACCTTTCCTATCCTATTTAATATATTAATTATCTCATCATGTACTTTTTGTCTTCTTGAAAAACATTGGAAACCATATAGATAGTGAGTCTGTTATACTAACTTTCGCCCTACTACAACTTAATTCTCAGCGTACTTCACTGTCGTCTATTTCAAACGGTTTCTATGCATTATTTATAAAATTATGGCTTGCTGATTAATCCAATAATGAATAATGTTGCAGTACAAAGGCTTAAAGAGATATAGTTATGGTCAAAAACTCCAAACGTTTTTCATCTACGCATGTATATTTGTTATGAACTGACGGAATAGACAGCAATAAAGATACAAATTTAAACTAAATATTTTTAATAACACAGGTTTCGTCCCGATGTAAATCCTCTTCAGGCATGTTATGACATAAGCATCAATTCATACGTAAGATAAATATATTATCAAAAAATGAAAATTGATGTAATTAAAGTAAAATAAAGAATTATAAAAAATAATTGCGTATTAAAAAGTAATTAAAGGCTTATAAATAATGGTTTCTGAGAAACTATGTTAGTTTTACTTAGTCTGACTTGTATATAACATTTACGAAAATAGGTTTTAATTAACAACTATTATTAAATAAGGAACTTGTCGCAATTAATCATGAAGTTCTATATTTTATTAGCGGTTACGTAACACTTATTCACTTTAATGCTTTTAATATTTTCATACTTGTTTATTAATTATAATATTTAACGCCCATAAGCATACTTTAATATTATAAACTTTTAAACAATGTACCTGAAAGATATTCATAGCTAAAAATAAATCATGCCCGAAATTGATGGTGCATCATGTGGATTATTATCTTCTCTGCAACACACAGACTGGATACATCTCATTTACCTTTTCAACAATGAAATATAGAAAATATAAGATAAAATATTCCGCGCCACTGTCACTGAACTTGAAAACTGGAAAACCGTAACTAAGTTCGAACAGGAACAACTGTAATAAAGCTTAAAAAAAGTTCCCTTCGTCCTTGTGCCGTTGCCAAGTTTTTCTCCCCATCCATTTGATAATTGACACGAAAATAAATTGATTTTTATTTCTATGGTTGTTTCCACCATATCTATGTATTTTTTGCGGGAGTTGGGTGAATTAAGATCGGAACTGTGTATCAAGTACTTTTTACCTCAAATTGATGAAACTGAAAAACAGGTTGCCATATTTTCGCATATTTTATAGTCTGTTAACAATAGCTATTAATACCAGTCATTCATTGTTATAAATAACCAGAAATTTAATACGGATTAAGACCAATGTCTCAATTATCATTAACATTTATAGACACCTACTTTCAGTCTAAATTTTAATCGAACAAGATACTCAAAAGCAAATAATGTTGTAACATTTGACGTACGTCAAGGTTAATTTAATTTGATGAATTTTATTATTTTCTACATATATTTAGAAGAACAAGGATTATGAATTATTTTAATTCGTTTGAAATAATAGATTTTAGCCATGACTCATTACATTTCCACCGTTTATAAATGCGTATACTGCATTTTAGAAACACGTAGCCGATTTTTTTGAAGAATTGTTAAATTTTGCTGGGATCTCTGTAAGTAAATAGGTAAAATAGTCTTCCTTGTTCTCAATACTTTCTCACTAAAGAGCAACAATTCACATCTCACTTTCAACTCTTGTTGCACACTCCAGCGAACTTCTCCCTTTCAAAATCCGTTGGACTCTCTAGCCTTTCTCCTCCCTTCCACGTCCTGATTATCTCTCCATCTCTACCTCCTCGCCCTCTCAACGTCTAGAACCCTTATCCTACTTTGCCTACTCGCCTTTTCAAAGTCCTTCACCACACTGAATATTTTTCGGCTCCTCACCTCCCAGCTTAATTCGTATATCCTTTCTCCAAGGAAAACGCTATCCCACGTAATGTTTGTTCCGCCAATCCTCGTGAGTCCTTCGTCCAGCGCGGGAAATTTTCCATGATACAGAAAACAGTGTCCTTCGGAAATTTTGAAGGGTGAATGTTCCTTCAGCAAAACAAGCTTTAAATTATAAATACACAAGCAGGTAAGTCTTCCGACCGCCAGCCAGGCGTCTTGAAAAAACCCCTTTTACCTGCCTGTCACCACTTAGAATGTTATTGATGAATTTTTATTTCATTTAAAAATCCAAAAATTCGTATAAAAATGGGGAGGGGTCCTACTGAGCTACAAATGCTTATTCCAAAATAAATAAAATAATAATTATTACCAATATGTAGTATTTTAACATACTTCCATAAGAAAATAAAGTTATCCGTTTGTCTCTGGAATCTACGTGCCAAGAAATAGAATACATAAAAAAGTACCACTAACAAATTTCAAAATTAAAAGTTTGACAGAGCAGAAGGTTATGGTTTATTATAAATATTATTTATATTAGACAAAGTCTCAAATAATTTTAATCAACGTTAGCAAAAGTTATATGACATATTCGTTTTTTAATTACAGGAGAAAGAATGAATAAACGATGAGATGAACTCAGCATTGAGTGAAACAACTTTGACATACGATATTCACACCACAATACTTAAAACAGTACCTCCGGGATTTTTTTATTGTGGTCGATAACGAAAGTCTCACTGGAAAACGTTGAAAAGGAGATCCATCGGTATGGGTATAAGAATGAGATGGAAACTATTTCACTTTCTCCGTTATTCATCAAATTACTCACTTTATTTACATGATTTTGTATCTTATTTTCAAACAGCTTTCTACAAGTGTCTAAAGACCAAACGTGACCTTAAAAATAAAATGAACTGTCTAATTTAGCTTATAAAATCCTAAAACAATGGGATCTTCACCATTATATTTCATTCTGAACATTTTATTATTAACCCCTTCTCAACCAACTCCCCGTCAACTGCAATTAAAAACACACCTACTTTTATTTTGCTCCTGAAAGTAATTTGTGAAATATTTGGTCCAGTGACTCAAAAGTTTTTGTGGAACATTATTTTATTCTGTGCCCTCGGGTTCAGAGAAGTGTTCATTACTTTAGATGCTAAGTTTAGGGGTAGGATTTATCAGTAATTTTAAATTTATCCTTGTCTGATGTCGTAAAGAACAGCCGTTTTCAATGTCGACTTAAACTTGCAAAACAGGGATTTAGTGAACAAAATTATCTGGTGTTCCATTATCTACATTATAAAGTTCATGATGAAACGAAGCCACCTATGTTCTGAGCAGAATAAAAATTTGATATACTTTAGACAAAAACTGGTTAGAATCCGGGAGTTATCGAATGTTCTCCTATATCATTTTCCCCTTTCTTTTCCTTTTCAGCTCTAGCACTGAGAATTATGCAGTGATTTTGGGAAGAGTACCACTATCGCTGTAACAGTAAAAAAAGTGAAATAAACTTGTTGATAGTTTTACAGCCGTTACCGGGACCTGACGCCATGTCACTAATTTGCATAGTTTAGTGGCAAGTCGAATATTTGCTTATCCGAAGATATATTGGAGGACTGCTCATATTTTTCAAGAAAAATGAACTGCCAGCCATCGATTGTCCTGTCAGCTATTTCAGAGTCAGCAATACATTCAGCGTCCAATTTTAGAATTCACAAGTGAAAAGAAAACTCTTCAGAGTTGAATTATTGTCTGCTCTTAGTATATAATTATTTATTAATTACGAACACACTAAGTAATGTGTGACTATATATATGAAACATTTTTATGTATCTGTTATTCATATATCAAATATGAGGATTTATTGGGAAGTAAAAATCATTAGAATCATTATTTAATAAATGTCCGATTAACACCCAATGAACAAACACTATTTTATATACATATATTTAAATGCAAATTCTTCTCCTGCACGCTCTGTCCTTCATATTATTAATTTATCTGTCGAATTTAATATTTAAGAGTCGGTTTTTACTACTTGATGCTGTCGAATGTGTTCCCTTTGTTTCTCTGTTGCTTCATTTTACCATTTTCTTATAGTTTTACTAACACTACCCTTCTCGTAATAGCAATTATGTCGTTGAATTCATTGTCAAATATTCGCTACGTACGTTATACATGAAATCAGTAAAATTTATTTACATACCTCGCCGTACGTTAGCAAAAGTTTAATTCAATTTATGTTACTTTATATCATTCTAAAAAGTTACAATATAGTTACAAACAAACGTCCATGTATTAAAATCACTAATACCTTATTTAACGTCCTTCCTCTCTCAAGGCTATATAAGCTTAAATCTATTGTTAGCGATAAATTCCAGACCACAGGTGCAAAGCAACTTAAATGGGGCACAGTATGAGGGTCGTAAAATCCGATAATTCTTTGAAAAGGTTTACGATCCCCCATTACAGAGAAGTCACCTGAAATTGCCCAGTAATTCAAAGGCTGAGATTTCAGTAACATCCTGGTGACTTGCTAATGTATAGAAATATGATAGTTTAAATATCTAAGATGTTTTTTTCTACATAATGATTTAGTACGAAGAACATTAAATAATAAAGTGTCAAATTGATCTAGAAAAAAAGATATGAATTTTCACGAAATTATTCGTCAACATAATCCCCACGAATATCAATACACCAGCGTTGCCGGCGTATTTATTTATATTAACCCGGTACATTATTTAATTCTTCGTCAGCACGTTATTGAACCGTTATCGAAAGCGTCATAATGTTAACCCCAAATATACTTACACTATCTCGGGATAAAAATATTGGCCATTTTTTATTATTTAAAAATGCCGCACCCTCTACTCCCGCCCCTAGAGTTAGTAGCCAAATATTATCCAAACAGTGCTGATTTCCGGGTCGCGAAGAACACATGTACGAAATTTGGTCGAAATTGGTCCACTCGTTTAGATTTGTATGCAGAACGTACACACGAACAAACAAACATAAATACACACGTACAGGCAATTTTATGATCGAGATTTGTCCCAACGATAAACTAGTTTTTTATACATATACAATAAAATCTTTTTATTGTTGCTTGGGCCAATTTCCCACGAAGTCTTTGTTTTCCTCATCGTTGCTGAACTTTCATTGGACTATTATTCAAAATAGCGAACACAAGTTTCATCACACGCTAAAATCTTGTCACTTTCGCTTTAATAACGTTCTTTCAAGTCTGCACACACTTTTACGCTATTGCGTTGACTCTTTCCGGACCGACTTTACACTCGTTTTACTGTACTTGATCTAGTTACCGATAACATTATGAAATGTGTTAACACTTACTGCAACTCATTTTGCTATGCCATCAACAGAATAATGGCATCAATTTGGGTTTCCTAGTCGTTATTGACGTTGCGCATCAATGAATGAGGTTCGACCGTTGTTGAATTGTTCTACGTAGATATAAAAAGTTTTCACATTACTGCAAAATCATTCAAGAAAAGATTTTAGCCTGATTTTCACCTTTAGAAAGCACAAACCGTATAAATACACGTTGTTCAATAAGTGGACAAACTCAAACGGATTCACCTTCATTAAATGCAATTTAAAATAAACAACTTCTATGCCTCAGGTGTTGTCAGCTCATTCCCAGTAATGACAGCCTAAATACATGAAAGTACCAAATACCTCATACAAAACGTTCTTTTCAACATCAATTTGTCTTTACTTATTGTATATTGGTCTTCATGGTAGAATGACATAACAATTACAATTTTTTAAATTGTATTTTATTTATGGTCTTGTATATATAAGCCTCTTTCCTAATACATATAGTAATGATTTAATGTTGAATTTTTAAACATAATTATATGATTAAGATGTTTAAATTATTTAACTAGTTGTTAACCCGCCAATATAAATGGAGAATATATACTGCCACTATTACTATTTCCCGTGTTGTGTTGTGCGGTTACCGTATTGAATCTTGATTGATAGATTCAGTTTCAGTGGGTGATGAGGTAATTTAAAGAAGAGATTACGAAACATGAAATGCGACACGTGATGTGCGCTTTAAAACAATGTCTTCTTCGTTTATGTATGAAGAATCTAGTTTTAAAGAGATTGTACATGTAATTAAACTAGGGATGTAGAAACTAAGAGGTAATTCATTCGTTGGAATATATAATTTTCCGAAATAACAAGCAACGGCGCAGGAGTCGGTTAAAATTGACTGCTTTTCTAGCAGCTTATGACAAAACTTTTAACTGATCATTGTAAAATTAATGAAAGGAAATGCATTCAAAAGCAATACTATTCGGTTTACAAGAATCAGAAAAATTGTTAGAATATAACCAAAAAACTAGGCGACGAATTATTAGAAGTATCCAGTAGCTGAATTCTTTTTGGTGTAACGTTTAGACAAGACTTGTCATGGGGTAACATCCAAATTCAGCGGCCAGTAAGAAATGGAAACTATTAAACTTTGTAAAATGTTATTTTTAAAGAAAATCTAAGGTCATTCCGTATAGAACTTAATTGCGACCTATTCTACAATATGGGGCAGCATGTTGGGATCTGCATAGCAATATATACATTCAGGCACTGAATTAATTCAGAAAAACGCATTGACATTAATGCTATAGACTTGGAAAATAATTCAGAGACTTTGTCAAATATATAGAAGGAAAAAGATTAGACTTTAGGAGTTATTCGTGGAACACAATCACGAAACTGGAAATTAGAACAATTTTCTCTTACCGCCCAAAAGGGATCATTCGAGCAAAAAATAGAGAAAGGAAACATCGAATTAACAAAAGAAACAGAACAGAACAATTCGTGATTGGAACAGTCTACCTGCAAACGTGTTAGCTACAGACCGTTCGGAAGAATATCAAACAATTAAAAGAAAATTAACGACTTACTGTTGGGTACAGTTTAAATATAATAGGTTAGGTATTAATAAAATTGACTGAATTTAAAAATAAAATTATATTTAAATCTAATACTTAAGTAATTGCAGTGAAGTGCACGGTAAAGAGAAAAAGCGCAAAAATAGTTAATATATATATATATATATATATATATATATATATATAGGAATAATAATAACTATTAATAGTGTCCTGTTCTGTTGCATTCCCACCGAACTTTGCCCAAAGCAATTAAATAAATCTATATATTTATATATGTACTTCTAGAGGAACAAACAATACTATCAACAAATTAGGGAAAAATCGTATAGTTACAAAAGTGGAATTATGAAATCAAGAAATAGAATTTCTAATAGTATGATGGAATGATCTGTCGGACACCGTATTTACAACGCTATTACTAAACTCATGCTTTTTACTTGTTTTATATCGTTACAGATACGCATACTGAATACGGCTGAAAATGAGACTTAAAAGAATAATTATTGTCATAAATCTATAAAAGTTACTTATAAGGGTACTAGGGTGTTTTTTTCATTTTTAAATATCAATGCGAGTAATTCATAAGCCTTTAGTGTGTCAGTAATAAACGGAGGTGTCACGTAGAATAAACGTGCCAAGTTTCTAGCTGCAGTGTTAAAGGGGGTGGACGTGCACAACCCCGGGACTACGTGACAGATATTTCAATACATTCTGTGGGGGAGGGTGATAAATTTCCCCTCACACCACTCACTACTGTTGAGCACTGCAAGCTTCCAAACCCCCGGGCCTAAATCTATCACGCCGGCAGTTATTGGATAAATGGAAAGCTTTGTTCGCCACTGGAAATCGACCAAAATGGTCACGCGGAATGCTCCTTCTAAAACAATCTGTACTTGGGACCGATTTCTTGTTCGAATCCGTTAAAAACCTTTACCGTGGAGCTGATTGTTTCAATAATTTTACTCTGTTAGGGAACTCAGAGGTCAATTCAACTCGAAAGAGACTTAAACAATCACAGTTATCATCCATGTTTAGACCTTATGGAACGGTCCAGTTATCAAAACAGTAGCATCTCCTAAAAGTCACGTAGACCGACGTTTCCTCCCTCTTCTTCTCTTCCTGAAGATAAGTCATGCAAACGTCGCTCAACGTAAATTATACTTAGTTAGATGGCCAAGAATTGATTGTTCTAACATTATCTAGAGAAGGGCTTATTGTAACCCTTCATTACAGGAAGTAAGGTATTTTATAATCTATAAATTATTTTATCAAGCAGAGTCAGATATGCCAATAAAAGTGGCATAACTTTAAGGTAAGATATTATTTCAAATTATAGACTTCTTTCATATACTTATCATTATGAATGACAAACCTTTTCTGAAGGCAGCAACATATAATTTTATTTTAATGTGGATTTACTTTAAAATTAGTCAATGTTAAAATTCAGGAGATCTTTGTCTATGAGTTTAATAAGCATATAACTATTTTGTTTGAAACTATTAACAAGAGAAATCACTTGTGTGATTTACAGTACGAACGAGTATAAATGATTCTTTAACAACTTATATGCGTTTATCATTTTCGGTCAACTAATTTTCTGGCGAAGAAACTGAATGGTATTATTACTCTTGAAATGCTTAAGAAATATACTTTTGTGATCGCTATTAAGTGTACGACTGCAACGAGTATGGCAGTAAGAATTTTGAAAAGACTAAAAGTGAAATAATGCGAAAAGGGAAAAATATTAATGGGTGTTTCCCCTTAGATGTTTACTATATATAGCAAACTTACTTAATGCTCTGTATGTAAAAGTAGATTGTTAGCGGACATATGAATAAAAATATTCAGATAAAAACGGAGCCGTCTCGTCTTTTGTCAGTATTTTCAATTCATAACTTAAATTATAGATAAATTAACTGGTGTATAAATATTTTTTCGCTCACGTTTCTGAGAGGTTCAAAGATTGTTTGCAGGTAAGAATCAGGAAGGGAATACAGGACCTCGAAATCTATGGTTTTTATCTAATTATACATTATATTTTCCAAGAAGTACCTATTAAATGTTTTTGAAATTTAGTATCAAATTTATTGAGTCTAGGAAAATATGTACTGTTTGAGTTCGAAAATTGTCGGGTAAGTAATGTTTAATTGGACCGTCTAAGGTCGCACAACTGGAGAATGTCTTTTCTCCAGAAGGGCAACTTTAATATTCAGTGGTGAAGTAAGAACCGTTCTCATCTCTCTCAAGGACTTACAGTAAAAAATCGAGAGGTTTTGTAGATTTTTAATTAATTTGAAATTACTGAGGTAATATATAAAATTAATTTCGTTTTCAATGGAGGGGTTCGGAGTTGCTCTCGTCAACAGAAAGTTTTATGACGTTTGAATTAATTCCTGGAGTGTTTCCAGATGAGTAATTACAAACATCTACAATCGTCCAACTACTCAAATAAACACGTATTTATTGTGAAGTTATTAGTTTATTCAGATTTAGAAGTTTAGTAATTTAAATGGCGTTGTAATTCAGGGAGGAAATCTTAATGCGCAAGTTCACGGTGGGTCGTTCACCTTCCCCTGTCAGCTTCGTATGGATCGTCGAGGGTTCTGTGACGTCTGACGAGTGTTCTGGTTATTCTTAATACGATCAAAACCGTTCTTTCTTCTAAACACATAAAAAAGGGAATTCCATAATTATAACTATGGGCATCGAAGATTTTAGAACATTGGTCGCAATGAACTGGTACGACATAGTCGAGCAAAAAATTCGTTTCGAAGAACGAAGAAGCAGCTCTGTAACGAGAAAGAAATATAATCCAGGTAATCAATAGAATAATGGCCATGGAACGTTTATCCTGGTACAGCTTGTTTGGTTATGCACTCTTGGATAGAAAGTAGTAGTAGTACGAAGATAAATAGGAAGTTAAAGAGGTCAAATAATAACGAGCCTCTAATTGTTGTCTTGAAGTATAAAATAATGAAATTCCCAAAAGACTGTCATAATAAAGTTATTCTATACTTGAGTTTTCTTCAAGTGATATATTGTAAATTCCAACCTATCTGGGTGCCCAAAGATTATATTAGGGTGACCATCCACCCCGTTTTTCCGGCATCATTCCCCGGTTTCAAACCTCTGTCCCCGGCTGCGAAGCGTATTCTCGGCTTTGTCCGCGGAAACCAGCCTTGACCCTATTGCGACGGATATAGCAATCTATTATAAAAACATTTAATTTCATCTGATTAGTGATTTACAAATTAGCGTGGAGCTGAAGCTAAAAGCAAACAAATGATGACAGTCCTATATCTGTAATAACAATGCTGTCACAATAACAATGCCATGGTCTCCAATCAAAACTCCTGCAATCCAACAATATATGGAGTGATAATATTCGCCTGTCTCTCGTGCTGCCAAAATTACGATTAATATAACACAGATGCAACTCAAATAATATTCTCTAATATTCTCAAGTCCTTTCGAATGACGGGAGATGAGTTTGCTGTGGGGTCGCAGAAATCCCTTCTCCGTGTCTCCACCAGTTTTAGGAGGCAGTTGGCCAACTGATCGAACTGGATCAGCGGACAACTCTTACCGTATGCCCAAGGACTTCGACCCCACTGCATACACCTCCTACAATTGATTAAGGTAGCTCGGCACGCCAGAACCTTGAAACAACAGAATACGACACATTCCCAATGGGAGCCCCGCATTTAATCTGGGGAGAAATACCTGCGAGAGAAAACTCACTCAGGCAGTGTCTATTCACATCGTTATCTTCGGAAGTTGTGCCATATAGAAAAACTAAAGCAAATATACTAGCGGGAGAGAAAAAATAAATAGCCTGTATAATAATGTAATATTAAAATCAAAGAATGTCGACGAAGACATAACCTTAGATTTATTGATTTTAATGGGAAAATTTACCATTGATCTAAGGGGTTAGCAGATGGAGCGGTTTTTGATTTATCTGTACCGTCATTCCTTTAGCAATGTGTATAATAAAAAGGGGCAAAACAAACTTATTGCGTGGTGTGATGGTGGGTTTTCAAATACACTTCATGAAATTTTGTATTGCATAGTCAGATAACTGCGATTAGGATGGATCATGGTGGCAGAATATCAAAAAGTACATTCAACAACTGATACCTTCTTCTTCCGTGGCTCTGAAGCCCATTCAGGGCCTTGGTCTACCGTCTTGACTGCGGACTGTCATTTTACGTGACACATTCCGAATTTGGGATGATGCGTGGTCAGCGTATCGGTTCTCCAGCGGTCTTAATCCCAGTCTCCGTGGCCACGATGGCACTAACATCTAAGCCTTGCCAGGACCTCTTTCTTATGAAGCAGCGACGCTAGCCAGTAGACCACAGGAGGTCGTTAATAAATAATGCACACAGAGGAATATATGAAATTATTAATAAGCTTTTATTAATGTTTATCAAAAATAAGTAAGTCACACTTAATAAACAATTATAATCATTAAATTGAAACATCACTACACTGTATATGATTATTATTTAATTGAAAGTAGGAAAATAAGGTAAAGGTAAAAAGAAAAAGAATATTGTCCTCTTCACAATGTTCGTAGACAAAAGAGAATTCAGTTTTAGTAATTCTTCTTTGATCGAATAAGTTTATGTGGAAAATTTTAATGTAAACACTGGAGCTTATTTTATATGGCACCGTATTATATTTCCATGCACGAAAATTAATTACACATGAAATAGTTGTGCCAATAAGAGTGTTTGTTTGCTTTGTAAACAGTCACGTTGTCAATATTTATTGCAAATTTGGTTTGTGTTGTAACAACTGTGCTTTTGCAAATCGTCAACCAACAAGTCGTGGAGAGCGCTAAAAGAGCATTACAAAGTGCGTGTTTGGTGCGTTGTAGCCAAAGCTAACAGTAATGACATGAACAATATATTCTTCTAATAAGACGGTTTTAAATGTCTCATAGCGAACCAAAATACTGACGGTCAGTCAACAGAATGGTTATGTATAGTGGTCGCCCTGATGGTGTGACCTTAACCTGGATTTGTGTGTGTGAACTTGTGTGAAACCTAATGTTTACGAGGGTAAACTAGGGACGATTCGTGACCTTCAACAGAACATCTGTACAAGTACGAATTTTTTCGAAGCGAAGGGTGAAAGCGTTGACAAAAGGCACCGGATCTCTTGAATCCGATCAACGAAACATTACACAGGGGGATATTTGAATGGTTTTATTTTCTAATGTCAATGTTTTACTTGTAATTCATAATTAATAAATATTGATTATGACGTGTCTTCTTGTAGTTATTTCAGGTAATGATACTAATTTTGACTGGTGAGGAAGGATAACGACCTAAGGACATTGAGAGGCGCTGCGGGATGCTTCAGCCCAGAGTGACTGCGGGGCTTACCTGATCATGTCGGGAATGCCTCGCACTCTCTCTGGGTATTTTTTATCAAAGTTCTCATATGCCGAGACACCTTCACCTATTTTAGGAGGTATATGTACTGGGGTCAAAGACCTTGGGCATATGGCAAGAGTTGTCCGCTGATCCCATTTTATCAGTCGGCCAACTGCCTCCTGAAACTGGTGGAGACACGGAGAAGGGAATGCTGCGTCCCCACAGCAAACTCGTCTCCCGTCATTCGGAAGGGCGTGAGAATAGTACCCAATGCCCGACCTACCTGATGCAGATTTTCTAGGGTTTTCCCTGCATCTCTTTAGGTGAAACACCGGGTAGGATCCTTAAACCATAGCCCGGGGGCCCTAGTTAACCCTTGGCTACCTTGCTCTACCTTCCGCATCCCCCTTTTCAATTCCCTTCCTATGCTATTAAAGGGGAGTTGCCTGTTTTAGAATCACCCTCATGTAGCCTGTTAACTCCCCCCCCCCCCCAAAAAAAATAGGTGATGGTGAGGAGCAAGGTGCCTGCGAGAGAAACTCTCACAGGTGACTGCGGGGCTCACCTGATTATGTCGGGAATGCCTCGTACTCTCTCTGGGTTTTTCTCATATGCTGAGACACCTTCACCTATTTCAGGAGGTATATGTAACTGGGGTCGAAGATATTGGGCATATGGTAAGAGTTGTCAGCTGTTCCCATTGGAACAGTCGGCCAACCGTCTGATGCAGGTTTTCTAGGGTTTTCTCTGAAACACCGGGTAGAATCCTTAAACCACAGTCCGGGGGCCCTAGTCAATCCTTGATACCTTGCTCTACCTTCCGCATCCCCCTTTTAAATTCCCTTCCTATGCTATTAAAGAGGAGTTGCCTGTTTCAGGATCGCCCTCATGTAGCCTGTTAACCCAAAAAAATGTGATGGTGAGGGGTGCGGGTGGGGTGGAGAATACCGTGGAAACACTGCGGACATCATATTAAAAAAATCGTGGCGGAAAATATTAGCGGAAATCGATGAAGAATTCCATGGGTTTGAAGAAAGAGCACACTGGCATCAATACTTTACAAGGACATGAAAATGTTATCGAGGAAGCAGTGCTTGAGTGACAGACGAAGACGATAATTTAGCGGTACAGGACGTATTGAATGACAATGAAATCGTACTACGCGTAACCGTGACTGTGGAAAGTGAACTAATAATAAACAAAAGACATCATACAGTTACGGACACGTGGAAGGTCTTCCAGACTATTAAGAGCATCAAGAAAATAGTAACTGAGCAGCAAGAGTATCCCTGAGAAATCTAAGCGGCATCATTCAGCGAAAGGCTAATGAAAGAAGAAGCAGGATTCGTTGGTGCAGCATTTCAGCAGTAATAAATTACGTAAAGTACCAAATTTTTTTAATACCACACTGCATAAGCCTATATTTCAGCTTCTCATTTACAGTGGTTTAACCGGGATTTTTATAACCCGGGATAATTTATTTCAGTGCCAATAAATTATTCCACCAACAATATAGTGGAACCAAAAATCGCAACAAATCTTCCGTTGAGTTTGGAAATCTATGAGGATTTATTCAAATTAAAATTAAGAGAAAAGTTAATAACTAGGGATATTGCAAACCAGTTTATGCCATCAGCGTATCCCACTTTTCATAACGAACTTTAGTAAGTTGTTGATTCGTGCAGAACGCTGATTAACTTCAGAGTTTCCAGCGCACTGGATTGGCATAAGATTGCATTTGTCTGCTGGGGGATTAGAAGGATGAACAAAGTGACAGTGAAGCGCACAATCCTATATAATTTCGAGACGGAGGACCGTTCTTTCCGTGGCACAATGGAACAAAGGAATCACTGGAAGGCCATTGTGTCCGCGGATTTACCGTCTTTCAACAGATTTCGTTGGCTCCGGCACAGATTCACGCGTAAAAATGTAGAGAACCGATGGAAACCGCGGTCCATCCGTGATAATGGCTTTCATCGTGGAACTTGCCAGGCTTTGTTCGACTAGAGAAAAAACTAATAAATATGCAAGGGGACTGATGGGGAAGTAGTTAGTGAGACTTCCACTGCAATCAAGAGTCAAACCAAGTTGAAATGAAAGTTCTTCTCGGGTGACCCAAGTTGTAATTATCGCATTTTCAGTCCGTATTAGGTGAAAATGCACAGTGAAACCCAACGGTATATATTTGAAAGTTATAAATGTAAACACATTAGGAGCGTTGATAATACCCAGCGACACAATGCATACACCAATAAAAGGGAAAGTGCAGCATTTGAAATTGGTTTCGAGTGATAAAGAAAATATAGCCATTTTTTACCTTCTTACAAATGAAACAGATTAAATTTTCTATAACATTGCAGTACTGATCTAAATTCTTCCAGGAGTTTAAGTTTATTTCACATCAGTTCTATGTCACATTAACGACGGTTTCACGTGGACGAGTCCAGTCATTTCTTCGCATCTCAGATATTCCAGAGGCAGTGTTTGATATCAGCAGTCTCACAATTCTCTTATAGCTGGTTGGCAATTTCCTTGAATACTTCCGAATCCATTTATTTTCCTATAAAGGAATTACTTAGCGTCGGGGAAGAATGCGACATCGCCCAGAACTGGCACACAGCCCAATAGAAACTCCTTGAAACAAGTACAATGAAAGCAAAGCTGTATCATGCAAACAGCATAAGCTTTTTTTGTAGGTTTATGTCTCTCGAAAATTATTGTATTTATAATCTTGTTACAAGATGTTATAAGTACTGCTGCAGTTACATTTGTCTTCACTACATTGAGAACTGGGGAGACAATTTCAACTACGTTTTCGTGGAATCCAGTACTAAATTGAATACCAGTAAGATTTACATCTTCCTTGATCTGTTAGTTAAGTTAAAATGACACATATAAATATACAGAAAAGAAAACAGTTTCTTTAGGGACCAATGACATTCAGTATTCGGTCGACAGATGGACGGCCAACCATAATTCGAGTTGACAGTTGGCTATTTTCATCTGTGGTTTAACTTTGTCGTGATAGCCACTGAAAATAAACAGTATTCATCTTTTCACCCAGATATCAGCAATATAACAAAATTTCTAAAAAAAAGCACCCATAGAACACTGACCAATGTCATTATTTATTTTCTAATTTGTTTGTAAGGGAGTCGGAAATCTTAGGTACCTTTCACACGGAAACCGTTATACATACAATACTAAAATTTTCATGCTTCTCAAAATATTTTGGTTCCCAACGGCCTTTATTATCACAATTTTTCCGCGACCCTCCAAACCAAAACAATTATCTATTAAACGCATTTTAATTGTAATGCGGTTGGTGAGTTTGAAAATATAATAATAAATTAAATATTATTTCAAATCCAGAAGCCATTTATTGAAGGGGCATAGTTAAAAGATTTAATAGGATGGATGAGCTCAAATCTCGGAATCAAAGTGGATACTGCTAACTTCATCTCCTTTTCCATATTAATTTTCCAACGATTCTTTCTTTTTAATATCCTTCGCATAGATAGAGAGTAAATTGCAAATGGAATTAATGTTCTTTGAGCTTTACCACTGAGTTGTAGATATTCATATCTTAATAATATACAAAAATCGGTGCCAAATTTTGTCCCCCCGTGAATCGACGCAAGAAAATAAGATTTTCTTCTTCAAAAGACGTAAATTTGGATGGAGGCTTGATTCGAAATGGTTCTTCAATAAATTTCTCCACATCATGTGCCTGAAAGTGTTTTTAGAGCCATTTGATAAGTTATAATAGTAGATCATCTAAAAAAGAATTTATTTTACAACAAAAAATGAACTTCATTCGAGATTACAGACTGGTGCAGCAAGAGGAAAACAATTATTGACACTATCTTCACACCAAAAAATAGATACAGAAAGAAAAGTAATGAAAAAAGAGAAATATGCTAGCAAAAACTGTACAGTTACAAAAAATCTCTTTACAAACGAAAAAATTACTAAAGCCATCCATCCGTAAGCAAAATAAATATAAGAAAGAAAACACAAAAGGTTTTAAGAATTGTCTTAAGTTCAATTTAATTTTATTGTAATAATTGTAATTACAAAAAATTCTATCCCGTTTTGCCTCGGGGTTGGGTAGAACTCGAAATATGTAATCTTCTTTTTAAAAATTAATAAAAAATCTAAATTCATTGTTTTAACTTATGTTGATATTACATTAAGTAAATAATAGAATAAAATAATGTTTTATACGTTTATGAAGTGATTTTTATCCATGTGTTTACCATAATTGTTAAACAAGAAGTGTCCCGTTCCGCCCCGACTTCCCCTACCAGGAATATAATTTCTCTCAAACGTTTATTCAAATTAATTAAAAAATCAGAAATATAACACACGTTCGAATAGTAAGAAAATTACTAAAGCTAACTAAAATTTTTTGGATACTTATGGGGCAGAACTGTTGTTGTGGTGGCAATCAGTCCTAAGACTGGTCTGATGCAAACCTCCATGCTAATATAACGTCCAAACCTTTTCCCACATCCTCCCTAATTTGCTTAGCGTAATCCATCATTCGGCTTCCTCTTCTGTTCTGACCCCACACACTTCCCTCTAATGCTAATTTTACCAGCCCCTCATGTCTCAAAACGTGGCCTATTAATCTCTCCTTTGCACAATAGACGCAGTGATCTGATGTGATTAACATAATATGTATATAATAATAGAAAAGAAGTAACCCTCTTTAGAATCTCACAAAATGGTGCAGGAAACTGAGGTGATCCTGCAAAAATTAATCCTTAATTACGGTCGTGTCAAGAGACTCATAAGACGGATAACTCCCAAGTGGACAACGTGATTTTCGGCTCCTCTGACTTGCTGGAGTAAATAATGGAACCTCCAAGGTCAATAAGTTAACCCAACCAATTAATTATTTTATGAAGGCACCTGTGACGACAGAAGTTAGGTTAAAAACGCAACGGAGAGTCCCAGCAAGGACTTCACGGAGGAATCTAAAATGAAAAGACGAATTCTACGATTCGGAGGAAGGCAAAGGGGAACCGCAGGATGGGGGAGGAGTGTTCGATAGGAAGAAGTGCATGTTGGCGGCTTTACGATGTTACAGGCCAAGGACGTTAGCGCGGATCGTTATGCGGCGGAGGGAGATATGACAGCAATTAGTCGCACTGCCGCCGTAATGGGACAACTTCGCTAATTATGCTACTACCAACAACAATAGACTGTGCAATTTGTAAATGGGACTTCTTCCATCTCGAGTCGAAATAAACGCGGCACTTGGCGCGAAACGCACACCACTTGTCTCCCATTCAGACAGAAGCCCGAGACATTTAGACCAAGTGGCTAATCAAAGATTCTTTGATCTAGTGCGAAGGAGAACACAATGATGAGAAATGTTATTTATTTCAATATACATTCTGCAAAAGTAACGAATTTACTAAGAATGCTACATGAACTCCTAAAATAGATAGGTTTATATATCATGCTATTTTTGCAAGAAAAAAGTGTAGACCTTCGTAAATGAAATAACGAAAACAAAAAAGACATAATATATGTTAAATACGTATGGCGTGTAAGAATAAGAAATAATATTCTATTACATCACACGTTAAATAAAATTAAAGAAAATCAAAAGACAATACAATTATCCGTAGGCGTAACTGAAGTGTCTCCTGACTTGATAATAAACAAACTAAAAACCTTGAGAAGGTAGAAATGTAAGTAAGAAAACTCATCGACATAGGCTCAGCTGTTTTCGAGCTTATTCACGTTAAAACAGATCAGAGGGGCTAGCGTTTTATTTTCACTGATCATTTATACATTAAAGATTTTTACGTGAAGCAAGGTGAAAATAATGGATATGGAACTGACGCACAATTCAAATTATTTCTATAAGAAGGATGCCGCAGGTGCTATTAAAATTTCACAGAATGGTGTAAAGTGATTGATTCTCGGCACCAACTATAATATATTTCAGCACGTACAACTGTAACAAATTTATGTGGAAAAAAAGAAAGCAATTATTTATAAATGAAAGGCTCATTATGTGATATGGCCTGAGAACTTAATTATTGCACGGACTGATTTTTATATTTACTCGTAAAAAATTATTAGTTCAAGATTCTTCACAGTATTTTTTTTAAAAGACTTTCTACTTCTCAAATAAGCAGAGTAATAATAGATTATGGGGAAATACTGATATGGATTTGTTAATGAAATAGCTTTTTAACATAAATAATTTTAACTTCAAAACCACTTAAAACGCGCAGTTATTCAAAAGGAAATGTATATCATTCTAAAGGTGTGCCAATTAGTTATAAATAGAGAACAGAACGATAATAATTATTACGATTCGTTTTTTATTTAAATACGAACAATGTAGATAAATATTAAATCGATTAACGTCTGCTATTAAATAACAAATTAAATAACTTCCGACAGATTTTTATAAATTATTTAATTTGTAATTTAGATAAAAATGATTTATAAGAGAAATCTTAATATTTACCTGAATTAGTTAATATACTTTATATTTATTTTTAAATTAGATCTATCCCAATGTCATTAGTATCATTGAGGTTGTCCTTGCTTTCATTAAATAATTCTCAATTAATTAATGTCAAAATTTTCAGTTCAATCACAGTTTTAATAAGAACTAATTTAGGTCAACTAACATTCTCATATACTGAGATACGCGTATCTTATTGTACATTCGAAGTACCTGAATAGTAACAAAAATCAATCTCATTATAATTGTTTGATTGTTATTACGTATATGCAAAATAATATTTGCCAAATAGATGGATGCAGTTCGCAAGAGTATAAAAACAGAGAACTTGGTGATTGATTACTCAACTTACCGGTAAATCGTCGGTACAGGAAACGCATCGTCATCTTCATTGTTGTTGTTGGTATCATTGTTGTTAGCGTTACTGTTTCCGAGACTGCACAAGACTATGGACGACATGTTTTTTCCTTCCATAAACAAATGTGCTAGTGAACCCAAAAAATACTATTCTAGCGAAGCATTCACAGCACTAGTTGTGTGTACAAATTTAAATTGGCATTAGTTAGGCTCGAAATTGTTCCAGAGATTTTTTTATTGTGAAAATAGTGGTCTGTTTCGAACCGGATTTAAAAATGATAAACAACCATTCGGCAGAATGTGGACTGAGCTTCTTAGTGGTTTATCAAAATTTAGTTAAAACATTTCATCATCGATTCCTTATTTAGAGACCGTTATTAGTTCTGAGCAATAGGTTTTATTTTGTAAAAAATATTGACATTTCACGTTTGAGTTTATTAAGAACGCGCCTGTAGCAAGGTTTCAGTTTAAAAATTATGGTAACAATATTTTTCAAAAATATTTTTATAAGATTGATACAATCTGAATTATTTTAAAACCGTAAAGCACCTTACATCTATTTATCTATCTAACAATCTATTTCCATGTAATGCTTTAGTTATATTGCTTCATAGTACGTGAGTATAAAGCTTATTCGTATAGTATGTGTTTTATATGTATATATTTTTTAAAAAATCTCTAGCCTTATGAATTTTTAAAACGAAGCTAAAACGAACTGTTATTGTCACGTAGGAAACAAACCAGCAATTGGCGAGTAAAAAAACTTAACTAACGTTAATGACGTTAAACAATTTTAAAAATGTGAACTACTTTCGACGCGAAATTATCTATAATAATTCTGTTTTTCGAACATTACAGCTCACTTAAAACTATTACAAAAATGCCGACATTGCGTTTAGGAATTGTTATGCACCAAACCTAAATATCATGCCACTAACATCTTTAAGAACCTACCACAGCAAATTCTAATAGTAAAAAATGTGTGCGTAATTTATTTGAAAAACTTGTTACGAAGCAAACAAACTTCTTTTTAAAAAATTATTTACTTTGCACTGCAATATATCTGCTGTATAAGCGTGTAATAAAATGTTGCCGTAAATATGCGAAAAAAGCAAATATCAAAATCCCACTGTCTGTCTATATATTTCTGCGTAACGTTTAGGTCTTCTCTACAATAATATTTATCACAAACTTCCCTTCCCTTCACAAGAATAGAGCACCACCGAGGTTTCTTCTTTCTGTTTTTTCTCTGTGTCTTTTCTAATCCAGTCACAAGGTAACCGTTTGTCGCTCACTTATGTCAGTACGCACTTTCCATAAGTCATCCAAGTCCATGTGAAATTAATGACCTCATGAATCGGACACGTTTTCCCTCACTCTCTGTCCCTATCCCTCTCTCTCGACCTATCGCTCGCTCACAACATCGTAAAAAAATACATCACTTAATAATGCGAAACAAAGGACGCCATCAAAACTTTGTGTTACCGAACTGAAAATAGTATAAAAATAAATTGTTATTGGTATTAAGGCGACAATGAGTGTTAAGAAGCAGCACAGCGTCACCGGTCTGGCCACGGCATGTAGACAGACAGTCTACACGGCAGAGGGAGAATGGGTGAGGTGGGGGTGGCGACCCGGCTACAGAATGCAGCACTGTCCAGACCCGCCGCCAGGGTTCGATCGGCGCCGCGACGCCGTGACGTCACGCCAACATGGCCGCCGACAGGCGGGACGAAGAGGAAGGGCGCCGCAACTAGGTCAATAAATCCACGCACTCAGACGGACAGCCCGTGACCAACATTTGGAGACATGTTAGCCCTAGGCGGTGCCAAGAACAAACATTTTACTACACAAGTTCTTTCCACACGCTTATAAAAATTGGGAACCTAACAGCATGGCTTTATTTGGATTATGGTGCTATCGAGAATTATCAACAATGCCATGGCTGAAAATCACCAGATTCATTGTCAATACAAATAGAATACATATAGTTTGCTGTACTTGGATTCGAGTGGTCTGATGCAACCCCCCTGTATCCTGCTCAAGATTTTTAATTTCCGCATAACTACCACATCCCACCTAATCTTCTTACAGTATTCCATTCTATGCGTCCCTCTTCTGTTATTACCTCACACAGTTTCTCCTAATGCTAATTTTACAAGACCCACATGTCTCAAAACGTGGTCTATTAATTTATCCCTTCTCTTGGTCAACTTCCTCCAAATTGTTCGCACTTCCCCAATTCTGCTTAGAACTTCCTCGTTAGTGATTCTATACACTCATCTGATTTTCAGCATTCTCCTGTAGCACCATATTTCAAAGGCTTCTATTTTTCTCCTTTCTGAAACTCCTATCGTCCACGTTTCTCGCACATGTAACGAACATTTTTAGTAACGATTTCATAATAATCATACGTATTTTAGCCATACGTAGATTCCTCTTTCTTGCGAAAGCCTTCCTTGCCTGTGCTATCCTTCTGTTTATGTCTGATATCCTTAGTTATTATGCTGCCCAATAGCAGATTTCCTTATCTTCCTTCAAAATTTCCCTTCTTAACCTAACACCCGTTGTTATTGCACTGTTTCCCATAAAACACGCTATTACCATGGTTTTCCCGCTATATTCAACTTTTTCTCCAGGACCACATTATGTTTTCCAAGTCTTTGTCTGACTCCCCTAATACTGCAATAAAATCTACAAAGCGTAGGGTTTTTATTTCTTCTCCTTGCTGAATAATCCCTTTTCCACATTCCGTTTTAACTTTTTTCATCGTCTGTTCTATATATAAATTAATTATCATGGCGACAGACTGCATCCTTGACTTCCTCCTTTCTTTTTCTGCTTTATTTTCTAGATCCTCAATTCTAATTACTGCTGAATGCCTTCTGTAGAGGTTATGGATAAGTCTTTTTTCTTGATATTTTATTCCAGTGCTCTTAAAATCCTTAATAGTGAGTTCCAGTTTACGTTATCAAAGGCTTTTTCTAAATCTACAAATACCATTAAAGTAGGCCTTTTTATCCTCTCTTCTAAAATTAGAAGCAAATTCAATATTGTCGTTTCATCCTACTATATCCTATTTTCGTTAACATTTTGCATGCATGAGGCACTAAGCTAATTGTCCTGTGCTGTTCCCATATATCAGCCCCAGTCTACTTCATAAGGGTATAATTATATATTCACTAAAATCTTTGTGTATTCTTCCTGTTTCGTTGATTTCACAAAATAAACCAGAACAGCCAAGATATTGCTTCTTCGCCCCATGACTCCGTTGGAATGTTATGAATTCCTGGCGCTTTACAATTGCTCAGATTTGTCAGCGTCCTATCAAACTCTGATCTTAAAATGTTTTCTCCCAAATATTTATCATCCACCTCCTCTTCTTCTTCTATTATTGACTGATCTTGATTTCCATCGCGATACAAATCTTCTAGATATTCCTTCCATCATTCTACCTTTTCTTATATATTTATAATTTGTTTCCCACCCGCTCTCCTGATTTTCTGGCTATTATTTTTCCTCTCTCTGAATGTTTCTTTGATTTACGTATAAGTTGCGTCTATTTTTCCTTCCACCATGAAATCTTCAATCGCTTTGCATTTCTCTTGGAGTCAAGCCTCTTTGGATGATTTGCAGAACTTATCTATCTCATTCTTCAAGTGTCTGTACTGTTCTTCACCATTTTCACCTCTCGTGTTTTTATATTTACGTCTTTAATCAATCATTTTTATTATTCTAGTATATTAATATGATCTATTTTCCTATTAATTCGTTCGCTGCTCTAGTCATTTCTTTATTCAAAAATGCCCATTTCACTTCTGTATTGATTCTTTGCCCTTTCTCTATTAATCTACTATTGATATCTTTTTTTTGGGTTAACAGGTTACAAGAGGGTGACCGTGAAACAGGCAACTCTCCTTTAATAGCATAGGAAGGGAATTGAAAAGGGGGTATGCAGAAGGTAGAGCAAGGTAGCCAAGGGTTAAATAGGGCCTCCAGGCTATGGTTTAAGTATCCTACCCGGTATTTCACCTAAGGAGATGCAGGGAAAACCCAGGTAGATCGGGTAGGGGCACTATTCTCACGCCCTTCTGAATGAAGGGAGACGAATTTGCTGTGGGGTGTGATTGGTAATAATGCACTAAATATGCCAACACAATCTTTAATTTAAAAAAATACAATTTTAACATATGAAATTCGTTGCTTATATTTTTATGTAAAATAAATTGATGTCCATTAACATCGATGGGGCGACGATCCTTAGCGAATGTCGTATTTCATACATGTTTATATAATGGCACATCGGTCTTTGTTGTCAAAATAAACATGAAACCAAAAATCAAAACTAAATTTTTTACTCAAACAGTTCTCTACAAAGGTAAAATCTTTGTATATGTAAAATAATAACAATCGTACAGCGATCTAGTCGGTCACCACGATATTACGCGGGCGCAGCTCCCTGGTGGCCGGATACTCCTTGACGGAAGAAGAATGGTCGAGGTAAGCCAAGTATGGCGTGAGTTTGACAGCGAGTGACCTTCTCGTCTTGGACGTTGGTGTGGACGGTCGACTGCAGTCCTGACCCCAGAAGCGAACGGTGGCGCAAGTTTGGAAATTATTTTGGTTTTATACGCCTTTCTATGAGCTTTCATAAACTTTCATTTCTTTATTTTCTTCATGTGAGTAAACCTTTGATTTTTTTTGTATTGTACTTTGGGTTTACGCTTATCCCTACCTGCCACATTGAAACTTGAGAGGTTTGAACCAAATACCACGACTACGATAAGGAGAGTTTCGTTACTATATATATATATATATATAAATTAATATTAACAAAACTGAAAAGGAAGATTATGAACATTCTGTAAAGTATTAAGTTACTAAGGTTCGTTTACTATTATTTGTGTTTTTGATGCGTTTCCGAGTTCTTTTTAATAGAGGTGATTCAAGGACGAAGTTTCTGAAATAATACACTACTCTTGAAATGGAATTATATAAGACCCGATATATCATTGAAATAGATTTGAAAAAATTTTTAGTAGATTGAAAACGAGACGTCACTGTTGGTGTGTGAGATGAGTGCTTACATTCGCTGTTCTCTGGGATGCATAAAATCCACCAGGGGGGAGTATCGACCGAAACGGCAGGGTAAAACGGCTACTTTTAAAATGCATAGTGATTGAAGAGGTCGTTGACACGGACGGTTCGATGAGATCAGCTGTTAGACGCCTCTCACTCTATGCAGAAGAGTTTTGACCTCGGTGGTTTTGCTACTGGCGCAGATAAAATAATCTCAAGTGAAGTTGAGATAGTTATACATTTTTGAAAATACGAGTTCATGTTTACTGCCCAGAACGGAAGCAACGCAAAGTTTTGAGTTATTGAATTCTCAATTGGAAACAACTGCTTAGTAGTTCACAGATGATGGTACGAACACGATAGATCGAGACTGATAGCAAAAAGCGAGAAAAAAATCGCAAAGATAAAAAAATTATTATTTTAATATAGCTGGGTGCTTGGCGCATCCGAGTATTTATATATATTAGCCATAAAAATGATTTAATTCAACACTGATCTCTTGTGCAAAACGTCATTTCACTGGAATCGACTCAGTCACATCTTTTAGTCAATATTCCCTATCACGACAGAGTGCTAGCTTCAAATTAAACGGGATCATGACTGAAACTACCTAAACCCAGTCAAGAATTCTTTAAGAGACTCTAAACAATCTGGTTGTATTAACACTAAGAAGTGAAAAATACACGATACACACCTTAAGTATGTTAAAAAGTCCAGGTATATTAACGGAGTAAAAACTTTTCCAGATACTTTACAACGTGAATAGTACTCCTGGTACAATAAGGGACTCATTAATATTCTTGATAGCTTAAAACAGTGATATATATATATATATATATATATAATGTACCTTTTTCTTTAAGTATCTTACTCAAAGAGTTGACATTATTTAAGCTTGTATATTTAAATCTTGTATCTAGATTAACACAGAGGTTTTCTAATGTTTAAATGTTCTCAGAATTATTAAAAACTTGCTCTACAGTCTTGTTTATCTTAATTTTTTAAGGGAAGACGGATGACCATAAAATGTCAGTGATAAGAAGGTACATTTTTCTCGGTAACGGTTATACATACAGCAGTGACATTTACAAGATTTAATTGTTAACTTATTAAATATGTGTGTAAGAATATTAAATTATTTATTATAATTAAAATTTTAATTAATAATTTATTTATAATCTTTTTTTATAAAAAATATAGAATTTTTCAAAACAAACTAATAATTCAAATAATTTATTTTGATTACACACGTATATTGTAAGGTTATAAAATGCTGTGAAAATTTCAGTATTGGAGAATACAGTAAGACTTGTTCCTGATCCTGTTGGATCAGTCGGCCAACTGCCTCTTAAAGCTGGCGCAGACATGGACAAGGAAATGCTGCGTCTCCACAGAAAACTCCCCGGAAGGATGAGGGAATAGTACATAATAGCCCGACTTTCCTAATGCAGGTTTTTTAGGCGTTCCCCGCATCACCCGGGGGTCATAGTAAGCCTAGAATACCGTGCTCTACCTTCCAAATCCTCCCTTCCTTCCAATACTATTAAATAAGAGTTACCTGTTTCAAGACCACCATCATGCAGTCTGCTCCTGATCTCTCCCCCCCCCCTTCCGGCCAAAATGTAGGATTGTCAAATTCAATTTTCATAATACTAACATTAGCCATTTATTGTTTTCTCCTCCAATAATGAAAACACAACACTATAGTCGTGCTAAAAACAGGAGATTAACTTTTTAACAGCGAAATTATATACCTAAAATGTGATTCAATAGTGTTCTGTTTACAGCACACAGGAGGATTGAATTGACAATCCATATTGAACGCGTTGACGTAAAAGCTATGTTTCTCGGTTCACGCTAATGTCACTTAAATGTCCTTGGATTTAGTTAATTATTATCTATTATATCGCGTTACAGTTTTGGTGTGTAGATACAAGAGAATGAAATACAGCGTTCCTTACTTATCACAAAGCCTACGATATTTAAACAACAAACGAGTCTTATATTGGCAATACGAGAAGAGCTGGTTTCATAGAAAAAGAACTCAATATTATTCAAATCAGATGTGCGGCTCCGACGGAATATAAATGTGTCTCAAATACATGCAGCGGAAGAATTGTGACTTCGTGCAGTACGGTGAATAAGGTAAATTTGGCGAGCCTCCGTATTATACATATATATGTAAGAATGTAATTTTGTCAAAATAATTAAATGAATATATGAAAAAGAGTGTCGGTGGCTTGACTGAAATAGAAGCTCGGTGTCTAAGTTGAGAATAGCATAAAAATTATTAAAATGAATAAATCTATTATATAATAAATAATTTAATTAGCCTCATTGTCAGAATATTTATAATTTAAAAATAAATATTAATTTTTTTGCAGAAATGATATTGAGAAATTGGGAGCTTTAGACATCTCCACTTAAGAATTCAAATCAATATGTTACTATAGATATGTGGATGATATTTTCTGCATCATGCCCTAAATTAAACTTGATTACTTATTAGATACTTTCAGTACACACCACCCTAACCTGAAATTCACCTTTGACAATGAGGAAAATAAATTCATTAGCTTCCTAGATATATTGATATCAGCTGAGAACAGCAAATTAATAACGAACTAGTTTCAAAAATCTACATATTGCGGTAAAGTTCTGAATTATATATCCGACCAACCCTTTTTCCAAAAGAAATCAATGGTTTATAGACTAATGTATAAAGCTATCAAATTATCTCCTGAAAGGTACCACACCAATAATATATTCAAAGTTTAAAAAATTCATGTACTTAATGGATACCCCACAAAATATATTAACAAGCATATCAAGCTTAGATTAGACAATACTAAGTATAGAAGAAGAAATTCACAATAAATTAAGGACACTTATAATGAAATATATAATTTTATAATATTTCCCTACATATCTTGCTTACCACACAAATTAATACAAGTATTCAAAAATTATGATATCAAGATTATTTTCAAAAGAAATAATAATTTGAATTTTGTTAAATATTAAGTTAAAGTTGAAACTTTAGATAAACAATGTTATATATGAAATTAATTGCTTGGATTGCCAAGCAACATATGTAGGGCAGACAAAATGATTGTTTAAAATACACATTTCGGAGTACATGATGAAATACATATTAAAAGCAGTTCACAAAATCATTCCGTTTTATCTAAGCACATAATAGTGAGTAACCACTATATTCATTGGAACCATGTTGAAATTCTGGATGAAGAGCAAAATTATTTCTCGAGAATAATAAGCGAAATGCTGTACATGAGAATAAACATTAATTGTATCAACGTAAAAAGTGATACCAATAACTTAAATTGTATTTATGACGCTTTATTGTTGTAGATCATTGATGGTTTGAATATGTAACTTAACTTCACTCTTTGTGGAACTTGCTTGCAATTCACCTTTCACATTTGCACACTTCAGTTGTTCAATGTCGAATTAATCGATAAATAATACACCCTGTGTGAACGAATAATAACACAAAGAATGTATAATAACTCAGCAATCCGAAATCGAAATGTCAAACAATGTCAAGCTACGACGCAATTAACTCACATATGTATTGATGCGTAAGTCAAATTCCACAGATTATTCAAATGGTCAGGCTGAAAATTCGGGATTATATGTATTTATGCGAGAAAGTCATGAAAAATATTTTAAAAAATTGGTTCCAACTATAACTAAGAACCGTTTAGTTTAGCCCATAAATAAAATAAAAAAATCATCAAAACCAGTCAAACCGTTTAGGAAAAGGAGAATTACGAACATACACACACCGAAATTTTATTTATAAATATTTGCAATAAGTGACCACTAAACAAAGAGGATTATTGAGTAGTATTCTTCTGCAATGGTTGGGAAACATACCGCCAATTCTATAACGGCGCCCGATAAGGCATAAAGTTTCATGAATCAGACTGAACACTGTGAAACTATTGCCGAAACAGCAACTCAATGGTTAAGTCACTTGCCAATTGGTCCATTTGCCACCCGGGGTTCAATTAATGTAAATCGGCGAGCTCCAATTTTATGAATTGAATCTCCGGTTTGAATAATATTTTTTCTTTTTAGTAAATGAACTTTAGTGTGATCTCAATCCAGTACGCATAAAAAATTTACATTTAGGGACAATGGTAGTTTCCACCCACTATTTCAGTTGTCACTTGACAATTTTCTGGGCGACACTGCGAGGTGGCCGCTGTGCATGAAATATTGAATCGCTTGGGTCGGAACATTGTTAATAATGGAATATGTTTTATGAGTCCGCCAAGTTCAAAATACTACGGTGGGAGTAGATTGTTATACTTGGAGAACTAAGTGGAAATCAAATTGGAATTTATTTTTAATTTTGAATTGTAAGAGCGTTAAGCTCGCTTATATTAATAATATTTTGACTGTACAATATTAATTAGTCTTATACAAGCATATATATTTAAACATTCCTAAAATTGATTGGAATAATTAAAAATTTTTAGGTGTGCAATGAGAAGCTTCACATCACGATCTAATAATTCGGTCATAAGTGTAAAAATTTGGCACTAATATTTTCAACATAATTTATAACTCCGTTATTTTATACTTTACCGCTAAGCCATTTTAAATTTCTTTTCCATTGTTATTTTGAGCACCAACAATGTACTTGAAAGTTATTGATTGTAACCGGTCACTTTGCTTGTGCCCTCAGCACATCTGAATTTTCATCCTGTTTAATTTCTTGTAATTCCGTAAACAATTTTTCATTAATTATCTTACAATATACATACATGTTAAAGTTTTGTATTTTTTATTTTAATTAACACTGATTAATTTATGTAATGCATGCCGTATACTAATCTTTATTGAATGTTTATATTTTTTTTTCAGAAGTGGTTGATGTATTACTCAATTATTATTTTTTGTATAACAGACTACAGGAGGGTGATCTTGAGATAGGTATCTCCCCTTAAATATATATTTAATAAATAATCTTTTGGTTCTTTAAGTTATATTCCGTTTCAGTCTGTCTGCAGGCAACTGAAGAGTCTTCAACCAGTGTTTGAAAAAGGTCAGTTGAAAGATCGAAACGTAACACAACTTTAAGCAGCAAAAAATTATCGATACAATTTATTTCTGTCATCCGGCCAAATGCTTTTACAAAATATTACTTAATATCAATATAGTATATTATATTAGAACGATAAAACACGGACAGCTATTTTAATCATTTCAATTTTTTATCATTACGCTAAACTTAACTGGGTTCATACACTGATTTTGTTATTTGTAAAATTAACTTAGGATAAATTACCGCTTAAGACGTAAAAAAGAAAACTATCTAAAACTTTTATCCTTGAGGTAATATTTAATATTATTGAAAGTACATAATTATATGAAATAGAAAAGTAGACACGTGTAGTGATCATATATATAAATAAATATATATAGTAATAAATAAAGGTGGGGTTTACTATTTTATTCAATCAGTGGTGATACCGATCACTCACTGGGATGACAACTTTCTTATTGGCCAATTAGACGGCGATAACATACCAGACAGACGCTGATCAGGCGGGGATAAGCGACCCGTACGTGACGATTTCTAAGTTTCGGGGATTAGCAAACGTCACCTACCAAGGGCATCATCCCCTCGCAAATTTCGAAAGTTGTGTCTCCCTCAGCGAAATCAGATTACCACCGCGGGCCAAGGCGGAAACTAAATTGGAGCAGGGGGTCATGTGATCTGGCATTCACCCTCATGGTGGGGGTATGAGAATAGTTGGGTTGAGGCGAAGCAAGGAGATAAAAAGTCAGTTGGGGAATGAATTTTGAAGAAGGAGAGTGGGAGGAGACGAAGTGAAGAAGGAGGGGGGTGAATCATAGAACAAGTAGGACGTCAGGAGAGTGTGTGGTAGTTGGGCCACGGAAGGACAGAAGATAGAGTTTGGCTTGAATTTTTGTGGATAGAGTATGTAAGGAGATAGTGTGGGAGTTGGACCACGTGAGGCGAAAAGTCAGTCTGGGTCGAAGCATCAGAATGAGGGACGCGAGAATAGTTTGTCTCCATTAAATCAGCAGTGAGCTAAATTTTTTACTTCAAATCTCTTGAGACAATGTGACTGGCCAAATAGCAACAGAGAGAAGGAAAGAAGCGAGTCGGACTGCAAGTGTCATTGCACGACTACGTAATCGCCAGAGACAAGGGAGGAAGCTAAATTTTGTATTTATCGTAATTTAATCGTAAGGCAAAAAAAATTTATAATCTAAATTTTCATAACTTATTTCCCCAAGTTCATATTATAACATATATCACTTTCACCCGCCAATAGTACAAATTACATTATTTGTGAAAGGTATTTCGGAAAAATGCCGCGTGCAGTCTTGAAGCTTCCAGTTCGTCAAACTGAAACACTCGTTGGTATATTGGATCACTTGAAATGCAAATAAAAGAAATAATGGAAACTGGTGATGCCAGTCGTATGTTAAAAAGGAGAATAAGTAAATTACACTGCGCGTCCGATTAATAAAAAATAAATAATACTTTACTTTAAGGTTTTAATAGTTCTGATGTTCTACATATTCCACTCCCACTTGAGTTGAACGCATAGAACGTTAATATAACCATATAATGCTGGTAAAAACGTTCTTATTTGGGTTATTTAACTCACGTGTCACAATTGCTTCAATGTCGTTTACGTTGCCAAAGCGACGCACTTTCATGTGAATTTTTATTTTTGGAATTGAAAAATGTCACTGGGCGATAAATCGGGTGAATGCGGAGGATGTCTGACAACTGGCACTCGCTAGGAACTGAACTACGACCATAATGCACTGCGGTGCATTAAGAAGGAATTTCTCTTCTGCCACTGTTGCCTCTCAAGTTCTCTGTAGACTGCGAGAAGCAACTAGTTCAAAAGAACTATTCCGAAAAAAAGAACTGTGCAGATAGTTCACTGGTTCGTGAACTAGGGAGTTCGTTCATGTGCCTCACTCTGGATGAGCGGTTAACCGGGCCTTTTGTTTGTTACAACTTTTCAGTTGTCCGCTATTGTCGTCTGTAGTTGCACCTTATTCCTTCTTTCACTGCGTCTTTATTTCTTTTATCTTCCATGCGATAATATGAGGCACAAACTTCTAGTAAAATTATTGAAAAAATCGGAGCATAATCTGACTAAAACTAAACAACTTACAGATTATTGGCCAGGGGGGGCATGAATTTATTAAAAATAACATTGTCAATCAGACAGATCATAAAGCTTTCATTGTTGTAACTGACTTTATTTAAACAGAACAGTTAAACTTCGAAGTTCCAAATGATGTTTTTCTTTCCGCGTTTTTCAATTTCATCAAAATTCGGCTGGCATGCATGTGCAGTTGTTTTTGTCCTGTAGTCACGGCGGGCGGGACAAACGTTTATCTTCATCAAAACAAGCCGGAGAAAGTCTTGGACACTTCTTCAGTTCTTCAGCGATATTTCTGAATGAGAGGTCACGAATTTTGTTATTGTTTCCGGTGGATAAACTTGAGGAGGGACACCCTGACGTCTCATTCGCCATGAGCGAAACCAGTACCTTTTTAAAATGTCTAAACTACGCAAACACTCTTGAACGCATTAAAAGGACTCGAATGTCCCGGCAGCCATTGTAGCGAGTAAATCGTGAAATTTTATCTGCTCAAGCTACGGTCGCACATCAACTTCTTAACACCGTTTGCTCAAAACTGACTGGCCAATTGAAGAGCTATTTCTTCAAGTTGTTGGTTTAAGCTACCACGGCTGCACTGCGACAAGTAATTTTTTTATCTGTGAATTTAAATTCACGAGTGCTGTTATAGAAACTACAAGTCGTTTACAAATTCATAATAAACAACTAACCTCCGAGGACGATTATAAACAATATTTTTTCTTTCAACTTGAGAAGGGCCAATAAAGAAATTAAAGGCTGAATACATCCTTCAGCAAACGACATAAAGTTACCCATGGGAGAAACATGGCACCCTCACATCCATTCCTCTGTACTTTACTAGAAATGATTCGGGTGACTAACAGGTTAATCCGAAGTATAAAAACAATTTCCCTCGCCCTTTCCAGTTAATTTAGCCACAACACATCTTATTTACATGTAGCCTTTTAGAAGATTCTACATAGTTATATACATATATAGATAGACATTCTGGCCGATGAGTGCCGCAGACTACAAACAAACAGAGGTCTGGAAGGCAAGAGAGTTGAGAGGCTCAAAACATATGAAGAATGGCAACGCCGTTGGGATGAGTCCAATAAAGGCCGATGGACCCATAGGTTAATAAGATCAATTAAAGACTGGATTGATCGGAAACACGGAGAAGTGAATTATTATCTTACTCAACTTTTGACCGGTCAGGGCTGCTTCAGGGCATACTTCTATAGGTTTGCCATAGATAATTCACCTGCATACCCTGAATGTGGAGTTAATGAGACACCAGAACACGTGTTTTTCAGTTGCTCGAGATCTTCATAAGGGAGACGAGCATTAGAAAGCGATATTGGAACCTCAATAACACCAGATAATTTGGTACCCAATATGCTGCTCTCACGTAATACCTGGAATAAAGTAAGCGCATATGCCTCTAAAGTAATTCAAAGATTAAGAAATTACTAAAAAGAGAGAAATAATGTTTAAAGGAGACAGAGAGAGCTAGACGCTACGACTGCTTCCTGTGAAGTAATGTCTAATGACGGTCCCACAGGAAGATACACACAGTCATCGTTGGAAAGGGAGGTGTTTTTAATGGGTAGAATCCCACACTACTATCCAGTGCAGACCCTGAGATAGTGTCTTTAGAAGATTTTCACCTGCCCTGCACACGACTGAATTGGGCTTAAATGTTACTTGGGCCTGCCACCAATCAAGTTATGATTCCAAAAACTATTAGTTCTACAACAATATTTTAGTAGTAACCACTTTTATTAATTAACTCTCAACGTGTGATTTTCCTCGGCTTCTCATAATTCGTGCATTATTGGGGGTCAATGGTTCTAGAAGCTCAAAAACACATTTATAGTTTAATTTAAGTAATAATAGATAAAGTTAGTTTGAAATTAATTGTATCGGGAGAATTATTTTTTTAGAATGATTTATCTAAATAAAGAACAAAAAATGAGTGACGTTATCAAGGAATAAAAAAGGACATTACATAATATAGGGCTGTTTCTTTTGCATAAAATAGTAATATGAATTTAACTATTTTAGCGTGCTTCTCCAATAACTTAATTACCGGAGAACTGGTTTACAATTGACGAATACAGAATGTGTGTACAGTTTGTTCTAGAATCATACAAACACAGGCTTAACAGAGTTTCAAGTATCTAACTGAATTGTCAGTGGTCAGTGAGCGGAAAACGTTAACATGTGAAAATATTTATACATGCTACATATTCATCAGCGCTTGAGGATATGGAGCAATTCCAGAAGCTGTATTTGCATACAGATCGCTCCATTTCTCTGGTGCCTTGAATGGGACGGATGGATTTGGTTGCACATTCCTGTTAATTGAACGCAATGAATTCAATGAAGAGGTCTGATGCAGTTGAGTGAAATATTAGATGCGGTAGAATATTACGCCAACAATAAATATAAAAACTACGTAGCATAAACATGTTTAAATGATACTATATTCTTTCACAATAATAATTTTAAGCCAATGGAACGCCTGTAGAGGATCTAGAGTTGTTTCTTAAAAATAACGTCGGTTTCACTTCTACGTTCAGGTAATTGTTCCCAATTTTTTTGTACGCCATAGCGCAATTAATAGCAATTAATAATGGAGTATAATATCTATTTTAAAATATCTGTGTGGAAAGCTAGGACAGAATAAAGTTCGGGTTTCCGATGAAACAGGAGGAAATAATTACATGAATAATACTTAAGTGTAATTGCTAGTGAACAAAAATTATTTACTGGGGAAACTATTGTCGCATGAGCTTTTACGGAGAAACCTAAGAACTCAAGTTTCATTTTAAGTTGGACTACGAATGTATTAAATGTCATTAAAGTGTCATATAATTTAGATTCGCATAAACAGAGTGGTTCAGAATTCCTATTACAGACCTCTAGGGGCTGTAGAGGCTACTTAACATATACAGGGAACCCATGCCCGGAAATGTACCACTTCAATGCAAAAATAAGTTGGACAAACGAATCAATTTCAAAATTACCGCTTAATGGTACGCAAACAATCAGTTTTTCTGAGTCGGCGTTCAGTTTTCATTCAGTTAATGAGCAATACGGGACGAGACAGTACAGGATGGTAGAATACCATCTCTGACAAGTTGATTATTTACTGCAACATCTCCGGAGCTTTGAAATAGATTAGATATTGAAAATTATTTTGCATGAAAACAATACATTTACGAACAAGGGTTCCTTATTAAAACTTTATCTACTAAGTCCTCTCTAGAAGTCTGAAATACTCAGTATATGCCCCAGATGGAAATGAAGCTAAGAGCTGGTACGAGTTTAATTAATATTTTGAGTAGTTATAAAAGAGTACTGAAACTATACCATTAAATAAAATTGAAGTGTCTGTCTGTATATTCGTCTCAAGCATACTCCGAAACGGCACAACGGATTTAAATTAATATTTCAGGGAATCAAACATGAATTTTAACTTTAATTTTAGTGTATGTTTCATTTCGATATCTTGCAAATCTCAGAAGATATTAATGTAAATATTTTTAAAGGCATTAAATTGCAGCGCGAAATATGGTGTGAAAACTAACTGCGAGTTATAAGTCCTTTTTCGTATACCATCCATCCGACTTACTGTTTTATTATAAACGTAATTTTGGCAGTATATATATATATATATATATATATATATATATATATAATAGAGAGAGAGAGAGAGAGAGAGAGAGACAAGGAGGGCGAATATTCTCATTCCGTATATTGTTGCAGTAGGATTTGCGCCGTAATTAACCTATTGTTAGCAGAGAGCTAACTCTCTGAAAAATAGCCAATTGTCTCAGAAACGTATGAAAGTGGGACATATGCAGAACTAACTGCGACATATATTGTTTTTCCCTGAAGCACTGATAAATAAATGATACCCTACTTTTTATATTTTCAATGAATTCAACTTTATCAAAATTCTGTACCTGTTGTTTCGTTTTTGGGGCAAAATAAGCAGAACTATTTCCGAGCGAACGAAGTCGCGGGTTTAGATAGTTAATAATAATATTTCTTTAATATGGGGAATGATTTTGGCTCTTTCTTTTTAAGAAAATAATCTCAACATTGTCATTAACTTTTACTAATGCATGTTACCATTACTAATAACTGAAGCACAATTTTTTTTATAAACGGTATTTGTTCGTATTTAAATAAGTTAGTGCTGAAGAACAAAACTTAAAATTAACTGAACACCGGATGCCTTATTAAACTGATACAGAGAGAAGACAAATAATAAAATATGAGGAAACTCTTCTTTTCAAAATGTGTAACCTTTAATTAATAACTGGTTTTAGCCCAGAAAATAATGTTACACTAAATTGATTAGTTTTCACAGGAAAATTATTAATTAATAGAGCTACGTTCACTCCCGTATTTAATTAAAAATTCTGTACAAATTTGACGTTCTACAGCAATAAGTACACATTTTTTCGGACAGCGGTTCTTTGTTATACAAAAACGTTCATTTTACTGTCGTCCCACCTATAATTCTAAGCGTCGTATTTTCTTAGACGTCCTGTATTTACTAGGAGTGAGTATCCGTCAGCCACATATTATTAACTACACGAAGAAGTAGCAATGATATTAAAATTAAACATTATATTTACTATTTATAAATTAAAATATTGATTAGTGGCCAATTATGTCAGGAGAAAAATATTAATTGATTTCATGAATAAAGTTAATACTAATAAATCACGCAATTACAGATATTTGAGATCCCATCAGGTGTTACAATATTATTAATCAATTTTTAACTTTTAGATATATCTTAAAATGAAACATCTTCAAAGTTAAGAATTAAATAATGTGCCAATGAAGTATCAATAAATAAATAATACAGCCAATTTACCAGAAAACAATTTCATTTAACATTTGTTTAATATATTTACTACGTTTCGTCTCATATTTGAGGACTTAACCATGGAACTAGACAAGAAATTTAAAGAAAAATGTTTTATATTTTTCAATACAGAATATTTGAATAAAATATGAAAAGTATAATTTTCAACTAATAAAATAAAATATATGAAACACGGCTATATTGTAAGTTTAATCAATTTTTTAATTTATTTAATAAAATAAATAAGACAAGTAAATTCAAAATTTAATGTACTTATTTGATAATTATAATTTTTATATTTGAACAAAATATTCTATATTCAAAATTGTAATTGTTTTTTGTTTAATTTTTGATCTACTTATGAAGTCCACAATTATGTATAAAACGTCGTAAGTATATATTAAATAAATATTAATTCTTTTTTTGCTGACATTATGGCTGTATTTGTTTACGTTGAAAGTAACTCCATAATTTCATAGTTCATAAATTCATAGGTTCTTACTTAATTACTTATACATACAAACCATGATATTCCAGATGTCAGTCTGGTTGCTCCCCACTCCTTCCCCCCTCCTCCCCCCAAAAAAACTGATGAGAAACGTTTTTCGTGTAGATAAGTACTCACAAATTTGTTTTGTCTATTTTTTTCCAGTTAAGATATTGTAGCGTAGTAGGACCCCTCACTAATTTTCGTAGATTTTTCTAATGATCTCAAGGCTCAGCAAGAACATTCCGGCTCGGCGACATGCAGGTAAGACGTGTTTCTTTCTGGCGCCAGGTTGCCGGACCGAAAACAGTCTACAGGTTTATAACATTAAGCTTGTTTTGCTGAAGGAACATTCACCCTTCAAAAGTTCAGAATGACACTGTTACTTTTGTCATGGAAAATTTCCCACGTTGGACGAAGGACTCATGAGGATTGGTGGAACAAGCATCACTTGGTGAAGGGGATATATGAATATATCTGGGAGGCGAGAAGACGGAAAAATATTAAGAGTGGTGCAAGATGTTGAGAAGGCGAGAAGCCAGAGGAGGAGATTTGTTCAGGACGTGGAAGGGAGGAGAACGTTGGAGAGTAGAACGGCTGTTGAAAGAAAGGAGGAATCTGGAGAGTGCAGCAAGAGTTGAAAGGGAGGTGTGAATTGTTGCTCTTTAGTGACAAGGAAGGCCATAGGGAAGAAAGAGGAAAAACTGGGGTTTTCTCAATCACTGACTGACAGAGGGCAAATATAAAATTCAACCCGAAGGAAGTAGAAATCTGGAGAGTGATCCAACACGAGTAAGTTACGGTCGCCTAGTACCTGCATCGAGAGACGAAAGAAGATAAAAACAGGCGATTAAAGAATGTACGAAAATCTCAACTGCACGTAGTTACCCCTATAAGTAATTAATTCTCTGATATTTAAAAATCGTCCCCTTTAATTTATTTGTCTGTAATAGCGTGCAGGAGCCTAGTAAGTGATGGTTTTTTATAAATAAAATTATTATATTTGATCGTAAAGCGCAAGTAATTCTATTACATAAAAACCACTAATCATTTACAATATACTAAATGTATTCCAGATAATCTTAGATGACATTTTTTGAATAGCATGTACCGTACGTCCCTTTGTATAATGTTTGAAGTAAAGAAATTCCATAAATTTTGAAAATATAATTTTTCATCAAAGTGGAAATTAAATCCCAAAATTTCTACCTCCAGTTCGAATAGAAGGAAAATAGAATGAACAATGGTCTTGACTGTGTCGGGGAAAATGATGACTCCAGTGGGAGTCTAGGATGCTGCAGTTACATAAATTAATCTGCATGTCCGCGTTAGGTTTACGACTTCCCCGGCCACGTTTGAGGGATGCGTTTATTCCCAACGTGGAACGTAATTTACTGAATATCGCTCGACGGTTAAAGATTTATAAATTTAGAATCGGCCCAGTTACATTTTACTCTTTCTCATTGTGTCCTGCGAAAGGTATAATCAATTTAATGTCTCATTTAATTTTAAGTTGAGTAGAAAAAAAGGACTCATTTAACTTTAGAAAGTCACAATCAACATATGGGAGGGGTAAAATTTTACTGATAAGTAATATTCGGATAGATAGAGGGGAGGGGCACTGGTATGCTGCCCCCGCATGGAAAACGTTGTCCTTTTTCAAAAATTAATGCTTTAAATTTAAGAATAATACAGATATGGAAGCTCTCACGCAGTCAGAGAATTACCCTTTACTGAACAATAGAGAATTGCATTTACGAATAATGATTGTTATATTGTTTGCATGGTGTATGCAATGTTCATTATAATTACATAATACTAATTATTATTAAATAAATCTTTATTCAAATATAATCATTATCTATTAATATGAAATACAAAGTAACGATTCTCTATAATAAAATTGCCCGTATGTGCATATGTATGTCCCGCATAAAATATAAACGTGTGGACCAATTTAGACCATTTTTCGTACACAAGCTCTTTGCGATTCGGAAATCAACATTAGGGGGGGGGGTGATTTTTTAAATGAGCAAAAATGGCTCAATATTTACATCATACAAATACAATTCTGGGTCAATTAATTTGATAGTGTGCCCTCCGATGCCGTCCATCCATATCACGAAGGAGTGGCGGGTCATCACATAAAAATACCCAGAAACAATCGAGATTGGGCTCTAAATCGAAGTAATGTGAGCCGTGAGTTTAATTCTGACATTAAAAATGCAATGAAAGTTATAGTTCATCCCCTAATAGATGCTACAAGAGAGTAAAAAAACTCCGCATACTATCTTTAACAAATGGAACAATTTTGACCAAATTGTGAACAATTGTTCTTGGGGAACAGAATCAACACAGCTGGGGTAAGTCACATGGTGGAGGGGGCAGAAATTTTGTTACTTGCTCGTTATTTTCTACTGGATTCTTACTAATAATTTCCACTGTATCTGTGTAATGTTTGTAATTACTTCTATGTTTGAGTTTATTGTCATATAGGTGCATTTTTAATTTAAGAAAACTGTCAGTGGTGGCCGCATGAATAAATATTTTCAGACAATGGGACTTCGTGCAATAAGTTGAAATGACTTACATTCGGTAAATAGTATTTATGTTTTGACAATAGAAATAACGGTGTTATTTTTCTCGCTTCCTTTCGTACTTTAATGACAAAATTAGGGTTTATGGGTGCGTCAAATAGAAACTGAAGAACTGTTCTCATTAATGAATGTCTCCTAATGTTTCCAAGCTAGTGGTTCACTTTACTGGCTGATTGTAAAAGTTGTCTGTCAGTTTGTATACACGTATTTGATTTCTTTTAATACAAGCAATCAATTCTGTTTGTTTCTTCGTCAATAAACGCTGTATTTATTGTTTTTGGGTCGCCCCGCACGCATTGGAAGCGCTTCGTGTTTCACGGAGCGCACCTATCGGGCAGATGGCAGATTTTCTGGTAATTGTGGACTGTGCAGTTCCAACCGAGGCTGCCAGATGGCTGTGAGGGCGCGCAATCGATTTGAGGAAGCTAATAACCTGGTAATTTAACCAGTTTTGGCACACGGGCTGCGCTTTAGCTTTGTCCTCGCAGCAGCAGCCAGCAGTGCGTCGCTAATTAGGGAAAGGGTGGGAAAGAGACGGTTGCGTGACATCATGGTGTGTATGACTTTCAACCTTGACCTCAGAGAGCGTTGGGTTGGAACAACGAGGTCAATGGAGTTACACTTCGAAAATCGAAAATTAACTTAACTTCAGAACAGTCCAGCGGGTAAATCCTTGAAAATGATTTTTTTTCGAAAAAAAATGTACAGATTTAGGTGAGTTAATTATCAGAAGGAGAAAAATTAATTTAATCTTTTTTCTTCTATAGGAACCTCTTGAGATTCGAAAATAAATTATATGAAATCAGAAAATACAAAGTAAACATGACATGTATGATATAACTGTATGAAACCTCACTTACAAATGTGCGTTAAACGCGCGAGCATTGTGGCCAAAACGACAGCTATAAACCTTCAGATGCTGTTTAAAAATTAACAACGGTAAAAATTATTACACTGAATGATCATGATTGTAAATAATCATAGATTTAATTCACATTATTATCATTCTTTACATTAATGGCATTATTATTAAATCTCACTCATCAATTTTCAAGAATAATTACTTTCTACTCACAAAAGTTTAATATTTTGTCAATAAAATTTATGAATACTGATTATGATGACTGATTTGGGTGTGATTAGTAAATTAATTGGAAGCCAGTTTAGACAGATGGAAAAGTAAATTAAATATAACATATCACATTCAGTCATTCCCAGCGGACGAAACTTACACAAACAGAAGGCCTTGGGGTACATACAGACCGACTCCTGAACTGGAGGAAACGTATCTTCACACAAAGAGGAAACAACTCGGTTTGAAACTGAGACAAATATACTGGCTTATTGGCAGATCATCTCAGCTAACACTGGAAAATATGCTTCAGCTTTACAAGGCTATCATCAAGCTGATTTGGACCTACGGGATTCAACTATGGGGAACGGCGAGTAGTTCAAACCTGGAAATATTACAATTACAAAATTAAGTATAATAATAATAATAATAATCATATTCCGTAGATCCTGTAAAGAAGCTAAGCTTCAAGGATGCGGAATGAGTCAGGGTGTACATTTATTACATTATTTTATTATAAAAGATAAAAAAATTTATAACAAATTTTTGTAACCAAATAGAAAGGCGATTCCAACATTATAAACTAATTACTCGTCTCCGATTCTTCTATAAATTCCTTTACAGAATAGAAGGAGTGGCTAAGCAAAAATGAGGATAATTCAGCCTTAAATTTACCTTGGTTAACGGACAACTGTTTAATTCTATGTTGAAGATGGATATCCCACAATAATGCACACCTTTCTGTGCAATTGACAATGCTTTACATTTTTTGTACAGATTATTTTTGTTCATTGTATTAAAGGGATGAATACCAGAATTATTCAAAAATAAGTGCCTATTTGTGATTAAAAATAACATCAATGAATAAATGTATTGGCACGTCAAAGTGAAAATACCTAACTTTTTGAAGAGAGTTCTGCAAAAAGTTCGTGAGGAAACCTGACATATTGCTCTAATAACACGTTTTTGACTAATAAAAATCTTTTCTTTGCCTGCTAAGTTGTCCCAAAATATAATACCATATGATAAAACAGAATGGGAAAATGCAAAGTATACTAATTTTCTTGTTTTTAGATCACTGAAGGTGGACATTGCTCTTGCAACATATGTAGTTGAGCTGAGTTTCTTAAGTAATTGATTAATCTGATCAGTCCAATTTAATTTATTATTTACTAAGAGACCTAAGAATTTAACAGAGGAAGTTTGATTTACATTTTTGTTGTCGTATTTAAGTGTTATAGACTGTAAAGTTGTGTTGTGTGTGTGAAATTGCATGAAATATGTTTTGTCACAGTTATTTGTTAGTCCGTTCACATTAAACCATGTTAGCAGGTTAGTTAAATTATTGTTACTTGCCTCTTCTAGTGTGTCTTTGTTACTTTTTACTATTACACTAGTATCATCTGCAAAGAGGATAGCTTTAGAAGTTGAATCTATGGTATTAGGAAGATCATTTACATATATAAGAAATAAGATAAACAGTAAATGCATCATGTAGGTTCACTAACATTCAAATAGCAAGAGACCTACAAGTTCCATCGATTAAAGATAAAATTAAGGTAATTTAGAGTACGTTATTATACTATAGAACAGAAGTTTATCCTAAAGCAGAGCCACGACTAAGTCAGAACCCTAATGGACAGAAAAGATTAGGATTAACTTATGTGTATGGTATTTCGTAAACGTATTATGTGTTATCAGAGTCATAACTTATATGGATAAATTTAAAAGTTAAATGCTAAAGGTTGCTTCATTGGATGTATCCTTACAACTCACTTTCTGTTTAGAATATTTTTTTATCTAACTGTACAAATCAATTACTTACTGTTCTACTGGGACAGATAGTAAGAAAAGTGAGGATAGTAAAAAGTGAGTGGGGAGACGAGAGAGGGGGAAGAAGATTAGGAAGAGTGAGCGCTTGTTGTTGATAAGCTTTGATCAAAGATAATAAGCCGTATATTTTAAGTGTCACGAATGACGGTTTAAGGACGTGCATTCTACAGGTTGTATCAGGAGTAAGTCCACAAGCATAAAGGAGGGATAAAGGAGGCCATTTTTGTCTGAAACATTTCGTCACTACAAAGTTTGAGAAAATAAAACTGAGAAATCGAATTGGAGAAGTACGCTTCAGATCATACCCGCCGGACACAATCTTCCATTTTAGTTTTTTCTTCAACAGACGAACACTCCCGATTTCGGAAGCTCGGTTTTGTTTTCTGACGAAGCCACATTTTCACGCGATAGTCTGTTCAATGGCCAGCACCAGCTCTTCTGGGCTGATGTAAACCAGCGTGTTGTGCAAAAGGATCAACTTCCACTGTATTATAGCTTCCACTATTTCTCAGTTCTCTTTTCTCAAATTGCACAAGAACTAAGCGTCCGCGACAAAGCTTACAACATGGAGTAATGCTTTTATTGACCTTCCTGTGTCCTCTTTAAGTTTGAGTATTTACTTCTAATATACCCAGTATATATATATATATATATATGCGCAATTGGTGATATATATAACATAAATTGTCTATTTAAAGAAGGTATTACTTACCTAATATTCGATTAATGTGGCGTAGGACAGTAAAGTTATTGTTAGACTATTTAGGCGATTAAAGAGAATTACTTTCCTGTTTTTAAGATTTTAATTGAAACTCTTAAATTTATGCGGACAGCAATTCTGAAAATATTAGCAAAGTAGACAATCGTGTTTTGTGGGTCAACCAAATGTACTCTTTCAGGCGGCTTTATTTTGGTGAATATTTAGTTTCTTAAAGGCTGGCAGTTTCCTGCTCTTCACTAGAAATGCTCCACCTGGAGGTTGTAAATCCACGACTTCATATTTATTGTCCTAACAACAGTAGTAGTTGCAGCAGCGAGGCGGCGGCCCCGACCGTTTAATTTTAATTTTTAATGGCGTGCAGCGATTTTACGCGGAAACTGCAACAGTAATTGAAACGAATTTGTTCCCTAAAGCACCATTAAATATATCAAACCAAAGGCTTTTCTTAAAACGTCATTTACATTGCTATAATATAATTCCATGAATATCTTTTCCCCCTTTTTAGTGTTTCATAAAAATAGTTTTGAATGACTCTAAAAATTAAATAAATAAGGTTTTAAGCAACCTGTGTTCACTATAAGAGTTAATTCAACGGCATTGAATGGGTAAAGAATATATATTTAGAAATTCTCTCCAAACATTTATATTACACATTGATATTTCAAGAAATAAGTTACATTCAGAATTGTAAAATTTTTATAATGGTACCTGAAGGGTTAAATATACGTTGAATATGTTTAGTTTGTTAATATTTTCATGTTCCGATGCAGCAGTTCCAGGAAACTTATAAACTGATCAATTTGAAAAAATCATTTTAATATTCTCTCTGTAATATTCTATAACCTTACTGTAATTTTATTGGTAACTAGAAAATACAAGCCTATTTAAAGACAAAGCCCACAAAACTAACACGTTTTAAATACATTATTAACATTTTAATAATATAGTTATATCCTATATTGCGTATTCAAGTTAAAAAAATATTAGTAAAATGATAATATAAAAAGATAATGTTAAGTACTCGATTTAAAATATGTATCATTCAATGAGTTCACATGTTTTCAATCGCAGAACGGAAGAATTTTTAAGGAAATTAAAAATTTTGTTTTCACTATAGACTTATCGAAATTAAAATACAGTCGATTTTACGCGGAAATTGCAACAGACATCACAGTTTGAAAATATGAAAATAATTTATAAACTGTTTGTAATTATAACAAACTATTGTCGATACTATTCCATTTACGAGTCATGACTTAAATTCAAATTTATTACGTGGACTCCACAAATCAATATCAATTTAAAACCTTACCATTATTTTTACAAAAATTTTGATCATTCAAGGTAAATTATTTACTAAACTCATATTTTTCTAAGACTTTAGTTTGTAACCATTTTCCTTTAAGTTCTATATTTTATAATTTACTACTTGTACATTTAATGCCGTATATAGTCGTTATCCATGTACAATTATTATTCAAAGGATTGTTATGGAAACCATTCGCAGATTAAGTAAAATTGTGAGAGTATTTTCGAAATAAAGGCTGTTTTAATGTTCCTAAAACTTTTGCCCACTGCATAATGAAGATAATTGCCTTAAGAAACAACACCTAAAGCAGTTAGATTTTATGCTGAATTCTGCAAACCGCAGTCCGAGTGATGTCCCTAGGCTTAGAAGCGCCGCCAGAGTTAATTAGGTTCATTCGTGGCTGGTCAGTTGGTATTCTGGAACAATCACAATCGGGATTGAGTTAAACCGCAGTCTCAACTAGACCCTATATTATAAACTTCCGCCTTCAGAGACAGAAGGAATAGTTAATTTCCTCAAAGTAAACCACCTCGTGAAATGACCTAGGTCTCATTTAGTTTTTTAACTCCATTGGTAAAATTGTTTTTTGTTAATAATAGGAATTGTGGCAACTCAGCTCCTTTCCCTATCCTAGTCACGAACGCTGATGTCGAAATTTCATTCCTACTTATAATTTATTCTTTTGAAACAACGCCCTCAATTTACCTGACATTATAAGGCTTAAATTTAGGTTTTAAACAATAATTTTACTTGATTGAAATATGATTTTTTAACATAATAATTATGAAAAGTAACATGATACAATTTATATATTATTGAACAGTATTGATAATTAAGAGAAGAGGGCTTTTTATATGAACTACTAGCTGGGTACGAGGCGTTGTCCCGGAAATCATGTACAAATCAGCTACAATATTTAAATCTACTGTATTCTATTTGTCAACAGGTCATTAAAACATCGGCAAGAGCAGCACATTATTTAAAATATACGTATGACAGATAATGGAATGTTAAATTCATCATAACCAGCGCGATGACCCACAATATCAGACAATAAATAGCCAGCTTCTGTTGTGGGACGCAACAGACTCGACTACTTACTAGATTCAGAAAGTAGCTAGCCGACTGGTCCTATGGGAACAGCAGATAAATATTACCGTATACTCAACGTATACGTTCTCGAAACATACACACTACAAACGTGGCGGAGGTGTCTCGGCTAGTGGGAGATCTTTAAAAAAATTATTGATCTGGTTCCTCTGGGTTGGGTTTACCCTTTTTATAAAAAAAGGTCAAGCTCCTTCAGGTTTATACCCTATAATAGCACAGGAAGGGATGGAAACGGGAGGATGTGGAATGTACAGCACGGGAGCCAAGGCTTGATTAGGTCTCCGGGCTGTAGTTAAGGAGCCAACCCTAATTGTGAAGCACGGAAAACCCTAGAGAAACCTGAATGCTTGGGCATTTCTTCCACGGCTTTCTCATAACGAGAGACAGCGATTGTTATGGGTGCACAACAAACCTAACTCCAAAGCTCGACCAGATTTGGGGGAGACAGCTGGCCGACCGGTCCAATGAGATCTTTGAACAACTCTTACCATATTGCACGACGTCTTCGATCCTCTAACATACACCCCTCAAAATTTTGTCTCGGTTCGTGGGAGAATAAATTTAAATTCCTTGGCCTGGGACCAAGAGGAGGAAAACCATTAGGAGAGAGAATGTAGGCTATCTCAATGAATACATTAAATATAAATTTCTCGGCACATGCTACCTGAAGACGATGGTGGAGATAGCTATCGAAACGTTGTATTTTACAAATGATATAACCCGGGTGAAAACCCGAGAGCTTTGTATTTAATAGGAAAGAGTTAGGCCTTACGGACTTGCGTGTACCGATCTGGCTTTCCTGAGGCCTTGGTAAGAATGCTTCCAGTGTTTACACTGCATTTTAAAAATCATTTTGCATATTTATTAACTAATTTTAAGTATTAGTTAAATTTAAGCATTATTTCGCGCTTAAAAATATATAAAAGTTTTCACCAGGCAGGTTATATATTATATCTTCTGTTACAAGTTCTATATAAGTCGTGTCGTTGCAGGTACTCGCGAGACGCCCGGCGAAAGAAAAAAAAATACTTTGGAAACTTCGTGCAAATCTCCAGACATCTAATAAGGAACGTAGGTTTTCCCGGTGTAACTGACCGCCATCTTCTTCAGGTGAAGTGCTGAAGAAGATGGCGGTGCAAGCCATCGAAACATTGTGGCAAATAAACGACGCTACCCGGTTGGAATCCCGAGAAAACTTTATCCTCCAACATCTGTTGGACAGTTTCTGAATCTGATGTAAGGGTGGGACCTTGTTTTACCATAAAAGGGGGGTAAGAAGAAACCTAAATCTTGAAAATATCCACCTCTGGGTGAGAAATACGACTCAGCAAAATTTTATGGCAATCGGATGAATGGTATTGGGAAGCATAGGGGACATACATACTGTTATATTTATTTAGGTTTGGGAAGTTATTTAATAATTACACGATTTATTAATGTGTGTTTTCACTTGTTGGATCTGCAGCCAATTTCCAAGAATTCGGTGGCTGGTGACTATTAGGAAGAGCATGCTGAAATACTCCACAAATACAAATTAGCGTAACTCTTGTATCAATATTCTTCCTTTAACAGAAATTTAACACTTTCTTCCACTGAGTCTTCTACGTAACTTTTTTTTCTCAAACAATTTTTCCAATAAATCATTCCAATTCTACCTCTTTTCAATGATGTCTCTTCTCTGGTAGATTTATAGCTTTGCCATTTTTTACTGTTTAATTTTTCATCAAAATCACCTCTATTGGTATTGTTGCACAAATTTCAGTTCTAAACTGTGAAATTGTCACTAAAAATAGTTTCTGATGAGCCATTATGAGAAAAGCTTAATAAACAACTATGCCTAATGTAATTTTTCTGACAATCCGTAAAATCTGCTTGATTTGGAAATATATGTAGAACTTTAAATCCATTACATTTTTACATAATGAATTATTTGAATACAAAAACGAATAATGTCGTTTTAATTAATAGACTAATGGTGTTATATTACAAATTTGTTGTTTTATTCCAAATAAAAGGAAAAAAATTGAAGACAAATCTCAATATCTTAATTATCTGAGTGCTCTTAAGTTCCAATGGATGAACAGACTATACCCGGGAGCCGTTAATAAGTAAACTTGATTGTAATAGAGTATCTGGACCAGTCTGCGTAACTATTTGCTATTCGACTCAACTCTGATTGTTCCAGAATTCTCGGTTCGCTAATGAACTCTACTAACTACAGCAGCGTTACTAACGCCAGGATCGTTACCTAGATTCTGGTATGTATATCGTATATAAAGCCTGGCTACATGCATGTATCGCTGATAGTGTATTTACTCGACGTTCATTTTTCGCGCTGATGTTTAACAGAACTTTGTATTGCGATTACAGAAAATATTGTTAATAATTTAGACAGTTTGGCTAAAATTCGAGATCATCCGTTGAAAATGCACTATTCTTAATGTACTTGAATCGTCAGCCTTATAATGAGGCTTGAAATTATGTAATTTGAAATAATGTGGGGCGAAAGTTATAAAAATATAGGGAAAATGAGCTATCGTGTACATTATAAGTACAAGGAGTAAATAGTAATTAAATATAAATTGATAGAAGAAATAGTTCTCGTGTTTTTACTCCGGTAACCCTAGAAATTTTTTTTCAGCAATTGCAAAGGGAAAACCTTTTCTATCTATAAAGTTTAGATTTTTAGTGATGAGTGGTTGGTTAACGCTCAATACAAAACTAAAAACAACTACAGGACAGTTAGGTAATTTTGCAGAGCTCTCCTGAATTCGTGACCCACAAATGAGTGTGATGTTAAGTGGTTCCGAAATCAAGAATCATTGTCATTAATCTACGCCACGGATCTGTTGGAAGGCAGATGTTTGATAAGGGTGTGACTTATTCATTTTGTATAACCGGGTGATAGCAATAACCGAAATCAGTTTAAATTAATATCTGACTCATCATCCTCTGGTCGTAGATTGTCGTAGAACAAAATCCTTTATTTTAGTCATATATAAAATTCTTCACAATTATTATAACAATTTGATCATCAGTACTACAACGAGGAACTTTCGTCGTTGCTACATCTGACTGACACACAATATCAGGCCACTAAAAATCGAGGTTTCCGTTCAATAATAAACTTTGTTGTTCTATTGTTCTTTTTGTTTACGGTAGATTGCTTGACTGAGCTCTATAATATTCAAATTAATAATTATATATTGTCTTGAATAGCCTCAAGGAAGTCCACTATGTCCTGAAAAAAAAATCCTACAAATAGTGTTTGTCCTTTGAAAATTATAAAGAATGCAGCGCTGCTGGTGGAGACTGAGGAAACAAGTTTTTTGAGTTTTAGGTATTGTTGGTTACGGAGCTGCGGGCAGTTGCCTCCTACATATGTTAAGAATTTAATATAACGATTTAAAGTATGGATTACTTTCTTTTTTCCACTCCACCAGTCCACTTCAACCCTGAAAAAATGGTTTATTTTTATGAATATGTTTGTTAAAACCGTGATCATTCAATTTTGTAAGGAGACTAAAATTTTTGATTTAATTTAAATGCATGGTATTTTGTGCTTTTAAATTTAAAAAACAAATGTAATGAAGGTTTTATTAATTAATTAGTGGTTAACGAACAGAAAAATGGACATTGCCAGTATCTTATTTTGTAAATTCATAATTGTAAATAATATGTAAATAAATAATTGTATAACAATATGTTAATAATTGTCACTGTGGTCGCTAATGACCAGGCAGTCGATGTGACCTTTATAAATAAATTTTAAGAAGCCAACAAGTTAGGTTATATTTTATTTGTTGCCGTATTTTTTTATATTATTTTCAAGTGAATTATGAGCCCCAATTCGCAATACAGTACAGGCGTAAATTTTTCGTTGCCAAATTGAGAGTAAAAACTGCTCCGCTTTGTATTGACTCGTTCATCTCATGTCATTTATTGTTATAAAATACTTTTAGAAACTATATCTTACCCTTCACTTTGTTACATTTAAGTGAAGGTTTTATTTAAGTACATATTTGTTCATAATTATTAGTATAATTTTACTGGATAATTGTTGCAAACTATTCAATGATTGCAAGTTTTTTTTAAAAATTCACGAAGCAGATAGCTAATTCAGTATTAATGCGCCAGAGATATTGTTAATACAACCGCTTATAGTTACACATTAACTCATGAAAACTTGATATATTTTAGTACCTAAGCTATTGTTTCCGTCTTGTTATAATAATACTATAGAAATACTGAAGTGAAGGTTCTTAATTGCCTAACCAGTCTTTACTCTGTAACTATAGTAACAACTCTGTTCTACGCTCCATTCGTCTTGAATAGTTTTACGAGCCTCATTAATTTCTGTAGCCCAATGTTGAAATGCTCCATCATTTTCTTCGGCCTCAAGGGAGTCTATTATTTGTAGCTTAGCTTTATTCTGTGATTATTATTTTCGGCGCAGAGGATTTTTTATTTAATTAAATATAGTTAGATTCAGCAGACAATCGCTAAGAAATGATATTTATTGCTGCAATGATAATGGAAAGAGGTATTATTATTATAATTATGTAAATTACGTGTTTTTTTCCAAACCAACAGCTCAGATGATTTTTGTAAAAGCAAACAAATGACCGTGAACGCTTCGGACAGCATTGTGTTTGTTGCACAAAACAGCAGCACCCGTGGACTATGAAATCCGCGCTCCGTTCCCTCATTTCTCGCTCGCATGAGCACGTGTTATAATCCCGCTGAATACAAATAACCTCGACTTTCCTGAAGTTTGTTTCACGTGCCAGTTGCAAGGAACAAAAGCAAATTTCGACGACGTGAAAGACCCTCTTAATACTACGTGGAGGGCTGCAGTGTTTGCATTACACTAGGCTTGGTTTTATACCACTCCAAGGGAAAAAAGGTCAAAGTTCATTTCCGTGTTGCCACACTAACATTTGCAAGCGACCCTCACGCACAAATCATTACACACTCCAAAAACAATCCTAATAGATTAAAAATATATCATCAGCAACGGAAAGAGTTTATTATTCAAAAACAGATAATTTTATTCTTAGTTGATTATTGACATTTTCTTATTTTACTTGTTTCAAAATTTGTATTTTTGTAAAAATAATTATCTGAAGCTAAGTGGAACCGTATTATTTATACCAAAATAAAAGCATACATATAAATAACTTTACGTTCTGTTTCAACCAAACAAGTTTTATTATTTTTATTATAATTTTAATACATATATTCTTATCAAGTCGCTTCGCAAGAAGATACAATCTGGTACTTAGAAGGTGATCTTTAAACTGATTTTTCTAAAAAATATATACACAGATCAAGAATGTGATAATGAATTTTATTATTATTATTTCATATTTAAACTAAGATAATATGAATGCTACATTATTTCAATATCTCTATTACGAAGTGATATGAATCTGAGACTAAAAAATTCCCTCATGGGAAAGTACTACTGAAATATCGTACGTATAAAATATATGGTACTATTTCACGGTCTATTATTTATGAGGTTGGAAATATTAATACTTAATTGTTGTAGAAATTGATGTTGAAATTATCATAAATAATCGTGGGAAGATAAAATTCAGTTAATATATTATTTATTAACTTAACTGATTATTTGCAGTAATAATTCACTAATGAAAAAGTTGTCAATCCAGTTATATACATTGTTTTCCGGTACATGTTTTATTATTTTCCGTAGAGCGGAATTATTTAAAAAAAATGTATTATATTTTATGCCATCCTTAATACACATTATTTTAAAGGTCTTATTTATTTAGTAAATTCTTAATTGGAAAAGATTGAATATAATAGGACATTTTTCGCTTTTACGCGCATATCAGAAGCCTCTGTGCGTTGGGTGTTCACAACCGTCTTCACACCTCACAAAGAGCTTTTCACTGGGGATTCCAATATCAGAGAGGAGGAGGAGTCACAACCGAGGATTGAATAGCAAGGATAACAGCGGAAAGTGTAGCTTTAAAAAAAAGGAGTTCAATGATTGCAAAGGTCGGATAAAATATTCACAGAGGCAGAGGGTGCATTCTGTGGGCATCACAGAAAGGAGGGAACGCAGGCTGACGATTAAACCATCATTCAACACATGAAAATAATTCAATTTATTGTTATTTAAATAGTAAACTGATTTCTTTTATAATAAGCATTTTACACATAGAAAGTTATAATTTATTCCTTCTACAATTTTGATAAGATGAAAGAAATTTATGATGACAGTAAATTATTATCAGCATTTGTTGTTGTTCAACATATTTCAAGTGATACTGTTACCAATAGTATGTTATTTAGAGCATTGTAAAAATTAACCCATCGAAATGTAGCCAAAACTGGAAAGATTTTTAGAATTATCAGTTCTTATAATTATATTTACTTTTATTTCTTATGTAAAGTATAATATTTTTGTCTATTATGTTTGAGGACTTTTTTATTCTATTGGATTAGAAAGTATACATTGGTTGAATGCATATTATTCAAGAACCGCAAAGTTAAACCAGGAAAGTGAACCAATAACATGGTAAGTATAGTAATGCATTGTAATGCATATATGCAAAGCATTGCAACTCGTGTTCCCAGAACATTCAAAATTCGTGTGCGTGAACTGAGGAAGGCTAGGGAAAGGAATGTTCCGGTATTGTCTGAGAGGGACGACAACATACTAACATTAACAAAAACTAGTTCTAAAATGTTACACCGGACAAAATTTCTTTTTTTCTTGTGTACGATAAACCCAAACTGCAGTGAAAGTCAGTACATGAGGAAATATAAAACTATTGAGGTGGTAGAATATCGAGAGAGTTTTCTTCTCAAGAGACAAGTATTTATGATAAAATGGTTCGATTTATATGATTGACGTCCAGCTAGCCGCAGCTGGTGTTCTGTCAAAAGTTGCTTGCATCTACGCCTGTTACAGAAGCTTTCGGCCGCCAGTTTTAAGGTTGGGTGCCTCCGGAATTTGTTTAATTTTATAACTTGCATGGGCAAGTTTCTCTCCTGGAAACCCCATCTTACCCACCTTTCATCCAAAATTAACACTAAAATAAAAATTCTTTATCCACTCCTCAAAAAAAACGCACCAATTTCCATCTCCACCAAAAGACTCATTTACCTTTCCCTAATCCGCCCCATATGGTCATACGCATGCTCCATTTGGGGGATCAACTGCCAACTCCAATTAAAATAAAATTCAAACCAAGAAAAACAGAATTCTTAGAATAATATCCAACTCCCATGGTACCTTCTAAACTCGGTAATTCACAATGGCATCCAAATTCCACCGATCTCCACCACAATAAAATCGTGCATATCCTCCTTAATCAAAAGCTCCATCAATCACTCTAATGACACCATAGCCCATTTCCACAGCAGTCCACCTCCTCCTCCGCACAACCGCAGACTCAAACAAAAATTACCAATCGACTACATCCTTCCACTCTCCCATTCAGGTATAACCTAACATTAATTTCTTATCAAGTTAGCTGGCAACTCATTCTCCGACTTTCAAAAAAAAATTCCTTTAATACTCTGTTATCTGGTTCCCATACTACCCTAAATTCTCATAATATTCACCGCCAATAATAAGCTAAACAAATATTAATAACGGCAATAACAAATAATATTCACAGCTTAGTCAAATCTCTCGTTATAATATTGTTTGTCACTGGACATTCAATTACATCATATAGTTACGTTAATTATTTATTCGCAGAATAAATACTATATATAATGTAGAAACAACTATATTATCCTCGGAAATAAGTTATGATAATAATAAGAGAAAAGAAATAGGCAAGTTCAAAGCCAAATCATTAAACTTTAGAGTAATTTTATGTGTTATCATTCTTCCACACGGTATGATCCTATGTGCATACGTTTGAAATCGTTTGCAACTTATTGAGTTTACATACTTTTGTTCTCTTTTTGTGATTAACTGAGAATATAATAATCTTTTGTTTGTCAGCTAATTCCTTTCATTATATTTTATTAATTAAATAATCTGATATATTATTAATTAACTTTAACTGTTAAATTATGTTTTCATTTGCATAACAGAAAGGTATGAAATATTACAGTATTTTATTCGAATGAGCCAAACACTCTCCAATACAATAGGTAAAATATTTTTCTCCTAAGTTCTATTTGACTGAACGTCATCTAAATGAATACATACGATGATTTATGTTTCACCATTTTTTAGTCTGTAAAGTAATATACCAAACGAACAATATTTTCGAAAAAAACATTACAAAATATAGATAAAACATTCTCGGAATTCCAACACAGCGTTTGAATAGCATGCTATACAACCGTCAATTCAATAAGTTAATTATTTAATTTAGCGTATATGTCCATAGCAGACTCTGTTATCGACTAGAGCACGCGATGGAAACGTAGGGTATTAATAAATATTTGTAATGGTTTCATATAAATTCAGGGGGAAATATATTTCATTTGCAGGTGAAGTATAATAGAAATATCGTAGGGTTTGGTTTTCGCTGGCACCAGAAAGTTGAATTATTTTGAACGTGAAATAGAATTCAGTATTGCGCATAATATAAAGATATAAACTTCGTAAGGGTTCAGAGAACAAGCTAGGTTGCACTCTACAATGGCGTCAATAAGGGTGGTGGATTAAATTATAAGGCGTTAGTTAATGTCGACTTAAATGGGATTTATCCTTAAAAAATGCAGCCTAATCTTAAGAAAAATACATGAAGAAAATCAGAAGGTTACACAGAAAAACTTAACTTCTTTTACAAAATTGGGAAATTTAATATGAAGTTGTACCAATAAGATTTCAGAACGCTAGAATCGTAAGGAGGAAGGGATGACCAATAACATTAATATAATATTCAGGCCTGGTAGGGGACAGGTCTAGACTATACATGCATGAAGGCGGAGTTTTAGGTTCGGGTTGAAGGGAAAAGTTATTCTTATTTATAACTAAATCAATAACTGAATCATACTGCAACGAGAAGAAATAAAAACCTTACGCTTTACAGACGATATTGTAGTATTAGGGGAGTCAGAAGAAGACTGGTAAACCATAATAAATGGCATGAACGTAGTCCTGGAGAAAGTGTTAAATATGAGGATTAATAGAGGGAAAACCAAGGTAATGGAGTGTAGTATAGGAAACAGAGGAATAACAAAGGGTGTTAGATTGGGAAGGGATATTTTGACGGAAGTTAAGGAATTCTGCTACTTGGGAAGCGTAATAACTAGGGTTGGTAGAAGTATGGTAGACATAAAGAGGAGGATAGCACAGGCAAGAAAGTCTTTCGCGAAAAAGAGGGATTTACTTACGGGTAATATAAGTGTGAATATTAGGAAATAGTTGCTAAAAATTTTCGTATGGCGCGTGGCGTTATATGGGTGCGAAACGTGGACGATAGGAGTTGGGTAAAGGAAAAGAATAGAAGCCTTTGAATTGTGGTGCTATAGGCGTATGCTGAATATCAGATGGGTGGATAGAATCACAAACGAGGAAGTTATAAATAGAACAGGGGAAAAGCGAACAATATGGAGGACGTTGACCAAGAGAAGGAATAGATTAATAGGCCACGTTTTAAGAGACCAGGGTCTTGTAAAATTAGCATTAAAGGCAAGTGTGTGGGATAAGAACAGAAGAGCGAGGCAAAGGATGTGAGAACGCTAAGTATATAAGACGTGATGTAGGTTGTGCGAGTTATAAGGAAATGAAAAGGCTTGCAGATAGGTTAGCATGGAGGGTTGCATCAGACGAGTCTTAGGACTGAATGCCACAACACTATGTCCTTAAATGGAAGAGGTGGAGTGGGAAATATTAGGTCCAACGTTGGTGCACGTGTGTTTACAGCAAAAGGACTGAGTAAGAGGAAAATTCACCTTACTTTCCTGTCTCGGATCTAAGTACAAGAAATATTAATACATTTTGATATAACACAAGAAAATGTGTAATATATATATATACGCCAGCTGTAGCATCGTCGGTCGGATAAGAAGGGGAGGAAATACCCTGCCCACTGATGTCTTGCGCGGAGAAGGGTTCAGTCGTAAAATTCAGAGGTCAGTCGGTAAAGAGACGGAGAAGTGGGAACATGGGAAAAATCATAGAAGAGTTGCGGAGCTGTCTTCGTCACCAGCAAGTATTTTTTTTAATTTAATTGCGAAAACGTTTATCCGAAGTTAGTATAATTTTTATTACATGAACCAGCACGTATGAGTATCCATTTTGACCCCGAAGCAGAGAAGTTCCTCGCTTAATGGAAAGGAAGCCGACGGACAATTGCCGATAACCAGACATTAACAAGTCGGAGAAAGTATTAATTTAAAATATAACTTGGATCGTGTGCCACAAAGACCGCCACAAACCCCCACGCGTACCCTGTTTTATAGAGCTCTCAAATATTTTATTTTATTATAAATAAATCTACTTCATTATTAAAAAGTCAATGCAATTCATTTAAAACTCCCCATCAGGAAAACTAAATAAACTAATAAAATGCATTAAAAAAATAAAAAGGAAAGAGCCCTTACATATTTAACCCGTTTGGTAATTAGACAATGTTTTACACACAATTTATATTTTTAAGTATCAACTATATCATTTAAAAGATGCCATTTCCTCAATGATATCAATAATTATTTCATCCCGAGCCAAAAGGATAAGTAGACAAATTAATATATATTACCTTGAATTTATATAGTTTAATTACAATTCCGTCGTAGGACAACAATGAAAACTAAAGGTTGTCATTGGACTAATTTAGATAATAAGTAACTAGATATAAGAATTTACAAAGTAAAACTAATGGTTGGTCTCTACAGACCTTCACGGCGTCTTTCCACCTGCTCACGAGAAAAACAAAAGTAAAAATTACAATTCCAGAGGAGTAGAAATGATTTCAGCGAAGCACGGCCAAAAACGATATGAAATTCATGAAAACATGAACATTTAAATATATTTAATTCCTTGTATGAATTCATGAGTTAAAATATATAAGTATCCCCAATTATGGTACGTTTTTTAAATATATCTAGCAGAAAATTAAGAAATGCACAAGTAAAATTAGTTTAAATCCACTTATTTACATGAAAAAATGTAAATTTACTTGCATTCCTGGGAACAAACCTCTTTAAGTTTTCATAAAATAGTGTAGCGCAGTCGGACATTCCCTAATTATATTCGAATTTTTGGATTTTTAATGATATTAAGTTTTAGCAAGAATATTATGGCTCGGCAGGTAAGAAGTGGTTTTTCCCGTCGCCAGGCTGTTGGACGGGGGTTAAGACTGTGTGCATATTTATAATATTAAGCTTGTTTTGCTGAAGGAACATTCACCCTTCAAAATTTCCGAAGGGCACTGCTACCTGTAGTCATGATAAATTTCCCCCTCTGGACGAAGGACACATGAGGATTGGCGGAATAAACATCACGTGGGATAGGGTTTTCCCTTGGAGAAGGGATATACGAGCTTAGCTAGGAGGCGAGAAGCCGAAAAATAGACGTTGAGAGGGCCAGGAGATAGACATGGAGAGTTGATCAAGACGTTAAGAGAGCGAGGAGGCATAGAAAGAGAGTTGTTCAAGACGTTGAGATGGCGTCGAGGCAGAGAAGGTGTGAAACATTGCTCTTTAGTGAGAAGGTATAGAAAATAAGTATGCCAGAGGGAAGAAGGGGGGAAAAACTGTGTTTTCCTCAATCGCCGTCAATTCCAAACTCATCTCACTTTCCGCCGGCAGCGGAAAAATTTACAATTCAACCTGAAGGAAGAAGAAAGTTCCGGTCGTTTGGTAACCTTCATCAAGACACGAATGAAGATAATACAGGTTCGTCAAGTGAACGAAGTCTCTGCTGCACGTGGTTATTGAAATAAGTTCTAATATTTAAAGATCGTCCCTTTGAATTAATTTAGTAGCGCGCTGGACCCCTATTAAGTTACTTTTTATAATAAATAGAATTATTATATTATATCCTAAAGAACAAGTGATTTAAATAATACCCCATAATCATTTAGAATAGTATTTTGCCAATTGTACACTGTGTGTTATGTATCTTCTAGGCTGAATATTTATATTTATAGAAAGAAGAAATAGTCTGTTTCAATGTCATAATTTATTTTTTCGGTGTTGGCTAAATACTAATTTGAATATGCAACTGCTGCATAATTTTTCCCACTTAATAATATAGGAGTAGAATAAATGTTCAACTACGTTATTATATTCTCCTTGATCTTATTTACTTCCCCTATTCTTGTACTTGAATTGTAAATGCAAGTTCGTAGAGTCATGAACTGTTGATAATTTTAGTAATTGTGTGCACTGAAGACGGGGTGGTTAGTTTTTATGTTTCGATAAAGCTTTCTGTCATTATATTTATTGTTTTCAGAAATGGATAACAATAAGGTTGTGATAAATTGAAATCTCACGAAATATTCAAGTCATTCGAACATTTCGCAACGTATATATTTCCAGTTATTCGATACATTGAACATGACTGCTAATGCAAAAGTCTAATTCAATTTGAGGGCAGAATTTTAATTTAATTATTTGAGTAGCCATGTGTTGAAATGGATCACTTCGCTGAGCCATCATGAGCCATCTGGCAGCTAAATATTGAATCAAACACGATTGTGGCTCCACTTCCAAGCACTAAAACTTTAACATCTGAGTTTCCCGTAAAATTACCAAATGACAGATTCATTTAGTTTTATATTTTGATATTCGTCGCAGCATACTGCACGAACTGTGAAAAGATTGGTAAATATCTTGAAAAATTTGTATTATCATACAAATTTCTGAAAATCCCACATTCTGTGAACACAAATCAATCTTTCTGCATTGTATTTAAATCACAGTCTGCTCTAGATAAATTATACAAATGTAAAAATATATACGATGGAAATGGGAATTTGGGTTTTATATAAAACTATAACATTTTTAAGATAGAAAACGTAAGAATCCTGTAAATCAAATAAACTCGGGGTTCTGATATATTCCTAAATTTCTGTTACAAGTAGTGTTCATATTATTAATACTGATCAAAAATTATTGCGGTTTAGACTTAAATGAGTGAAAACCAATATATTTATAATTTTTAGTGAAAATTTTAATCTTATGTTCACGAATTTTATATATCTTATTATTTATATAGATGATTGCAAATAAATATAGTAAAAACTAAGACAGGAATAGTGTTTTTAAATTATATATGAACTGTCCCGTTCATTACAGACAAAAAATGTAAAAATGTTAACAGTTCTGTAAATTTTTTATTTGAAGAGGCCAAACATGGAAATATACATACATGCGGAATGAGACAAATTCAACATCCAGATTAATGTTGCACTGATAACTAAATTCGATAACAGGATTGCAGGGGAGTGAAAGAGCTGTAATGATATTGGCCATTAATTAAAATTCATGATTAGCAGCGCTCGAGCTGCGAATCGTTAACGGTCTAGTTCGACAGGTTAAATATTTCGTAAAGCCATATGGAAGTTTTTAACTACATAAATATGTTACAGAAATCTGTACACAAATATTTCTCGCCTATTTATGTTTCTACGAGGGTAACTTTAAGGCAATAGTTTATTTACTTCATATTTAAAGTTTTATTATAACGATTTTAAATTCTATAACAATTTGATATGAGTTTCAAGATATGAAAACGATATAAAACTCGTTGAATGTGCTAGAATATAGGGTAATTGATCCTTCCTCAAATGAAGTTAGTAGAAAATAAATAATAAGTAAATAAATTATGGAATGAATTATTATTAAAATATCAGGTTTTTATATTAATAAAAATAGAGGAAATACATGGTTACATCAAGCCCTGTTTAATAGAATATTAAATGTTGATTCAATAACAAATTAAATGCTGAATAAATAAAAAAATCGATGAGATGAATTATGCGATCGCGTATTTCTCATGAACACTCGAGGCATAGCGATTGCTAAGCTGGATTCTTACTTCGTATTCCGCTGGTGGCGGGGCTCGATATTCACCAATGAAATTTATTTTCTCTCGTTTCGTGGAGGAGTTATTTTATCCAGCTTTGGTTTCCATATTCAAGAGGCCGTGGGACAACACCAGATAGCACCTAAATGTCTTATTTTTATCAACTTTGCCTGAAATGCAATGTCTTTTGCCTTTGACTTGGCAACGCCGAAGTCCGAGTAGATGTGTTTTACAGTTATACTTGCATCACTTATTCACCGTTCGAAGGTTCTCGGATGTAATACTATTCCAAGTGAACTTTTACACGAACAATTTAATTCAATAGCTTGAAGTTTACAATAAATTCATCTTGTTAAATAAATAATTATGGAAGCAATAAATTGGCAAAATTGGGCAATAAAGTCAATGCCTCAGAACGTCCCTACAAACTTTGTTTCTTTCTTCAGAAAGTTAAGACCTTTTTGAACGACACGAGGCCTAAGATAGGGTACGTAAAGCAAAGGAAACGTACAAATACCACCAGAAATAAGTTATCATACCGATAAGAGATTATAATTTACGTTTTAAAAAAAATGTATTAGGAGATAAATTAAATAAGCACATTTACGAACAATTAAGAAGTTTTATTCAGCTTCAATGTTTTGTCCTCAATTTTTGGGACGTCATAAGGTACAAAAGAGACATGAGCTAATTTAAAATTTTAAAATTTTTTAAATATTTGTGTATTTATGCAATGCATTTCAATACACAATATTCCAAATTGGTGCGAGTGGCCTAAATGGGATTGGAGAAGCTCGTGGGGTGGTCTTTGTTCGTCGGCAAATTTATGTCCATGAAATCGGCAAGGCTACTGGTTGTCTGTCACGCATTCCAGAAAAGGACTGATGAATGGTTCGCATGGACAGATAACTTTCTTTGTGTGTCTTGGAGAATACCGAATCCCAACCAGCTATGAGAAACCAGTGGCTTGGAAATATATAAATACTTGGAGAGAATAATGAAAAGACAGTCTGAGGAAACGGACGAGCAGTTGGGCATAGTTGCTTAGTTTTGAGTAATAATTTTTGCAGTGTAGGAAGAGAGAGGCTGTAAGAGATATTAACTGGACAAGTGGAAAGTATGGGGTCTGCGGGACGTCACCTGATGTCTACCTACTGGTCCTCTCCATGCCAGCTTCTTCAGAAACCAGCAGTCGCGATTATTGACGAAGATCCGTGATGTCATTAATTCCTTGCATAGCTAAGACCTAAGCCGTGTCCATAAAATAAGTTTTGAATGTTGCTCAATAAATTTTAATTTTTATTTAAATTAAATCCTTCTTTCGTTAATATATTTTCCCCCCACAATAATTGTTTAATAATTAAAAGTAAAGTACAACGGGTAAATATTAGATTTTGACGTCCAACAATGTGGCTTAACTAAACAAAATATTCCTGTAATTATACATAAATTTTGATAAAAATTAGAGGTCCAAATAGATAACTGTGTGACATTGACTGTTTTCATTGACAGTTAAGGCAGAGATATTCCAAGGTTTCGTGAAGTGTAAAAATATTTCAATAAATTGTGCGTTTTACTCTGTACAGGAGTTTCTTGATCGTTCCGCTAATAGTTGAAATAATGTTCCTTTAAAAGTGTTGAATGTGTTGCGCTGTAGTGTTAACTATTACATATCTCTAAAACTTTCTGTATAGTTTTTTTTCTGTTCCTTTTTTCATATATAGCCTGGAGCTACTACGAAAGGCCAGATTCTTCGCCGTACATCTCCAAGAAGTGAATTATCCCATGGCTTATTCGAATGTTTGTGCTCTATAGTGTATTGTTTTCAATGATTTTAGACTATATCCTTTTTTTGGTATCTATTTAAAGATTATTTGTAGTTAATTATATACTTTATTTTGCTATTAAAATTATTTATTTGTAATGAATGACGTATCCTTTTTCCTCATTCGAGGATTAATGGAATCAACAACAAATTTAAATCTTTCATCATCCGAATTTTTCTAATCGGTCATATGTTTGGGGACGACACAATATGGAGTTTTATTCTGGGCATAAGTTTTTTTGATAAATGTGTTTAATGCCATTTTAGTTTATGTAGCAGGAATTACAATCCGAGCAAGAGATTTTATACACCTTTGACAATGTACTGAAATAGAATAAGTAGCAATAAAGACACCTAGAAATATGTAATCTATTTAAGGAGGGATTTTTAGAAATGATATATTTATAATTCTAGAGGACAAGTGTTATTGGTCATAATGTTCCTATAGCCACTCAAATGACATAATTTAGTTGATAGTTTTCCAGTTACCTTAATTATTCTATAGTTTTCCTTTGGATAATATTTTAAAGTATTTTAGTAAGTATTTGGTTGTTAACATGCGTTACATTGGGTTAAATGTAGAGTGTTCTCAGAAATTTTGAGACACAGAGCATGCTTTTAAGGTTTGTGAGTTACTAGCGATATAGGAACAAAGCGTCTAGTCTTAGCGAGGAAATTGATTCAGGCGTGATAAGCGCAGGGGAAATGAGAAAGTAGCGGGACTAAGTGCTGATGTACGATGGGGATTTACAGGACCAAGCCAAGCCAATCCTTCTCTTATTTCACGGAGGGCGAAGAAGGTTAATCCGAAGCAGGACAGCACGACACGGAGAGGAATGCAAACTTTAAAGAGAAGGGAAGGAGAACGGGAAGAATGCTTGAACGAATTTACATCAGCTCCCTCATTCTGGAAACATTGTGCACGAAATTTCGTTTCGTTAAACGCAACTCAGTGGCAGAGCTCCCATGTTGGGAAACTGTCAGGACTTTACACGGACCTACAATTCTGGAAAAGAATCTTTGGAACGTGCCCCCTGCATAAGAGATTCCTATTTTAAACGAATTTCCATTGAAACGACAAGTAAAAATTCGTCGTAATTGAACATTCGTGATTAGCAATTTCAGAAATTTAGTTAGCACAGCCCTCACTAACACGCAAAGGATAATGGGATCAATCTAAAGGACATAATTATGACTGAGCATAAATTAATATAGTCCATGGTTTATGTTCTACTAGCTATACCCGCGACTTTGTTCGAAACAACAAATACAGACTTATGACACAGCTTAATCCATTTAATATATAAAATGTATAATTTATTTATGATAGCTTCACGGAAAACATTACAACTCGCAGTTGGTTTTGAACAGGTCCCACTTTCACACGTTTCGGAGCCAATTCCATACAAACGTACAGCCAGAAACTTAAAATTTATTGGAAGAATTATATTTATTTTATTTGCTAAATTACTAAATATTATAATTTACCTGACGCGAAAAATAAAACCAATTTACGTACCAACGTATCGACAATCCAAAGAAGTTTATTATTTCTCAGGGAGTTAGTTCTCAGCCAGCAATAGGTTAATTACGGCGGGAATCCTACAGCAACAATAGATTGAATGAGAATACTAGCCCTAACTCCACATATCTATCATTATGCCAAAATTACGCTTATGATCAAACAGTAAATGGGATGACTTATTTAGGAACGGCTAATAGGACTTATAACTCGCTGATGGTTTTCACACCACCTTCGCACAGCAATTCAACGACTTTATAAATATTTACATTAATATCTCAACTCTTGAAGATATATAAATGAAACATACACGAAAATTTAAGTTAAATTTCCTGTTTCAATACCTTAGATATTAATTGAAATCCGTTAAGTTGTTTCGGAGTATAGATCAAGAGCACAGGCAACCTGCATCAACTTTTACGTATCCGATGCGCGTATACCAATAATCTTCCCGTAGAATTAATATTTATATTATATTATATATCATCTGCAATATATTTAAATGAAATATGCACGAATATTTAAGTTAAATCTTTTGTTTTATACCCTAAAATTTTCATTGCAATACGTTGAACCCTTTTTGGAGCATATTCGAGACAAACATAGAGACAGACACTTTAATTTTATTTATTGGTATATTCAAAGCTGACACACTCAATGATTAATTACCAAACAAAGTGGCTGATATCTCTACATGTGGAAACACAGTTTATGTAAGGGATTGGTGATTATGACACAGCATTACTTTATGACGATACTGACGAAACACTTGGACTGATAATTTCCTACTGTAGTTTACATGAGGGTGATCCTGAAACAGGCAACTCCCCTTTAATAGCATAGGAAGGGAATTGAAAAGGGGGGATGCGGAAGGTAGAGCAAGGTAGCCAAGGGTTAACTAGGGCCCCCAGGCTATGGTTTAAGGATCCTACCTGGTGTTTCACCTAAAGAGATGCAGGGAAAACCCTAGAAAACCTGCATCAGGTAGGTCGGGCATTGGGTACTATTCTCACGCCCTTCCGAATGACGGGAGACGGGTCTCCTGTGGGGACGCAGAATTCCCTTCTCCGTGTCTCCACCAGTTTCAGGAGGCAGTTGGCCGACTGATCCAATGGGATCAGCAGACAGCTCTTGCCATTTGCCCCAGGTCTTTGACCCCGGTACATATACCTCCTAAAATAGGTGAAGGTGTCTCGGCATATGAGAACTTTGATAAAAAGTACCCAGAGAGAGTGCGAGGCATTCCCGACATGATCAGGTGAGCCCCACAGTCACTCTGGGCTGAAGCGTCTGCGAGAAAACTCCCGCAGCGCCTTCTCCATTCCTACTGTAGTGAGTTTACTATCGATATAAGGACTACTCTTCATGACCTAACAGGAGGTGTCGTCTACTACAATTTGATTAATTCAACGTTTAGCTCAATCATTTGTAGTAATTAGTATGGTTTACAACCTCTAATAATAATGAAATAATGTTTTATATAAATAAAATAATTTAATTAAACTATTCTATTTTTATTTTCACCATTATTTGTTTTAAAATTTACTTTTAATTTCGTCTGTCAAATAGCAAAAATATATTGTAGACGCTAGGAAAATCGATTAAAATGAATGGAGGTGAGTGCTACAATCTGATAAAGTAAAGCTGAGAACGGAGAGAATACGCAATTTAAATATCAGTTACGAATTCTTCCGGCGTTTCCATGTTTGGTACATAATTGTAGTTTGTATCACAAACCGTAATTTCAGATTATAATTTTCTTTCCTTCATAATAAACGGTTTTGCTACCTTCGTACACGTTAAGTACATCAGTAATTTTCAGTATGTGTAATTTTTGAAAGACAAAACTTCTAGAAAATTAGTTAATTGTCGATCGGAGGAGTACAGGTGCTTCAATTCTGGCAACTGATATAGCATTTTTGAATAATATATTTAGTGTCGATAAATGAAAATATTTTATTAAAGATATATTTTAGAATATCCGTACTTCTGAATCACTCTACAAGGAATCGTTATTTAAATCATATTAATTTATTCCCCATTTTCAGAATAACGTTTTTTTTCTCTTGTATTACAATTTTGCAGAGTCAGTGGCCACGTACAGACTCAATATCGAGTTTTACTGACTGCCTTTGATGTTACGGGTGATTTGTTCTCTTAACTTTGAGGGGACGTTATAGAACCTCCCCCCCCCCCCAAGGAAACAAAATTTGGTTAGTGACAAATTTCGTTCGTGTGGTTTTTCTTACCGTTCAAGTGTATTTGTTCATTAATAATATTCATTACTCACACACATTGCAGTCACAATAGTTTTATTTATTAACTTTCCAGAACTTTCGATGTAAGTCATATCAATCATTGGCTTTTCTGTAACAACATGTTACATTTACTCTATCATTACCTATAACATTGTGAAATTTTTAAAGTTAAGTTAATAAATTAATAGTATATAAAATTTAATGTCGATCCATATCAATAAATTGTTAACAAAATATAAGTACTTTATAACTATAACTTAAATTATTTATTATATATATATATACCACTAATGACAGAAAGACTAGTATAATCATAAATTGACACTTAAACCTCTATATCTAAAAATAAGACAGTCTTGTCTGATCACGTAGAAATTTTGTACAATTTTAAAATTACAATAAATCTTAGATTTATAAAGGTATGAATAGAAATAGTACTGTTAATTACAGAACTGAAGTAAGTGAAATCGAAGTTCATTAACATTATACATTGAAAAATTTAGTATAAATTTCCGGAGAGGAGTGTAATTATGTTTTGAATAAATATTGAAAACTTATATATCGATTCAATGCAGTAAATCGAACCGAATATGTGGGCTATCTTTGATATTGTTTACTATAATAAGACGACACGGATGTATGAAAACAATGAGAATTGTTTTAGATAATTAACCGACTAATAATAATATGATATTAAAGTTAGTCGTAGCTTATTATCAGCTGAAACATAAATTGTAAAATAGGTATTATTTACTATTAATGTATTGATAATGCATAATGATAAATTAAATGTAACACGTAAAAATAAAAGAAAAAACAATGAATGTAACCCGATTTAGATCAAAAGCTCTGGAACGTTAATAAATAAAACTATTGTGGCTAAAAATAATTGGAATCACCAGAAATTACTATAGTCAGCAAGTCAAATGGATTAAAGAACACCATCAAGGGGTGTATAATCGGTGTTTGCTTTTTTGTACGACAATAATGCTCAAATTAGACGTATGAGAGAAATGAAATACACCATATAATGAAGATATCTTGCATGCTGGTCCTATTTTTTTGTTTATGAATTACAGGATGTTCTCTCAGTCTCTAGTCGTTTTTTTATAAATTTCTTCGTATGTAAATCTTCCGCATCCCCCCCTTTTCAATTCCCTTCCTATGCTATTAAAGGGGAGTTGCCTGTTTCAAGATCACCCTCATGTAGCCAGTTAACCAAAAAAATATATATCATTTTATAATCTATTTTATACGTATTTTGTTTTCGTCGTTATGTCTTATTGAATAGTATTTTCAACTTAATTTTTTATTACCTATTATACGTTATGATACTTTTGCATGCACTATTTTCTGCGTAGGAACAACGAAAACAAATATAGAGCTTCTATGTATAGTTTGTTATAAATACGGCTGGAAGAACAAAAATAAAAACTCTTTGAAAAGTCTACCTGTTTAATGTTTCCCTACAGTTCCTTATCTACGGGCGTATTAGGTCAGCAGAAAGTTTTCAATGTTTGGCATGGCGACTAAAATGTGTGACGTGAATTAGTGTTTCTAATGTACAGGATTGGTAGCATTAAAATTCAAAACACTGTAAAGTAATAATACACTGTTTTCAAACACGCGTGTAGGCCATTAGAATCTCTTTTCCTCGGTCCTTTGAGTGAAGTCCAGCTCGACTTCCGACCATTAACAGTTAATTTGAGGAAAGGTCAACAAAAGGTGCCAAAGTCCGCAGTTGCGATGCAGCTCACACGACAAAGCTCCGTCTCCTGCTTTTGTTTCATTATTTAAAACCGTAGAATAACATGTGCGTATTTAATGCGTTAGCACGAAAACAGATTCGTTGATATAACTTAAAATTCCAAATCTATTAACAGAAACCCATAGTTGTTTTGCAAAGACAAATCGGATGAAATGTTTGAGAAATAAAAAAAATAAGTTACAATATCCGTTGTATTGATTTTCAACTTGATACCCGATGTTGCACGGGTATATTTGATAACCTCGAAAACGAATGATATCAAAACTAATATCTTGGTCAACACGTGTTTTATTTTTACTTTAAACTATTAATAGGAACACGCTAACCTATCAAGACGGGGACGAAGACTAATGGTACTTTTACCGGATCATGAATTGTACTGGAACTTTAAATAGGCACAGCATATTTAAAGCATATAAAACTTACCATTGCATTAGCAGAATGGAAGTTTATTGGAGTTATTTTATATTAAGGAATGTGAAAAATAATTCCAGAATCATAATTTAGTCCACAATACATATTAAGGAAGTAAACTATTCCTTGTGTAAATTACATAGAGTTTTATATATAAATTTTGACAGGTGGATTATGGTTAGAAATTTGCAGCAGACAATTATAGTTTTATTGTTTGTTGCATGTTAGAACATTTAGGTTCTTTGCACCTTTTTTATTTATATAACTTGTTTTAACATACAGAAAATATTCAATTATTAACGACGGAAAGTTAATTTATGTCAGCTTGGTCTACAATAAAATGTGAGAAATTTATTACTGAAACGGGGTATATAAATGTAAAATATGTATTGAATAAACGTTTAACACCTTAACATTTTTTTGAATAAAACTGCCATCTGTTACTTTATATTTTGATTAGTAAAATTATATACTATGCGTAATTACATTCAATCACGTGCAGTTGAATTACGAGATGGGAACTTCTCGAGCCGCAGCAATTTTTAAATTACAGAAACTTACGAACCGCTTAACATGTGGCAAAAATAGCTCTAGAAAATTTAACGTTACATATTGCAAACATTTGTAAACGAAATGTAAATCTATTGCCTGCAAAGGGAAAACAGCAGGTGTATAATACCAAAAGCCGAGCGACTTTACGGACAGACAAACGTCACATGTCAATTTTTGGCAAAAGTATACATTATTCCATTTCAATAAATTAGTAATCTGACATTATGCTCAATTATCAATAAAAATTACAGCCTATTTGCAGGCTAACAATAATTTGTGTACTGATTTAAAAAAAAAAGTATTTTCGGTCATAACAGTCGCTGAATGCAGTCCATGGCGCCAAATTATTGGGTGTATACCCGAGGAGGTCCACAAAAATGGACGAAAAGTTGTATATGTATTAATATTGTTTGTCTTCAGATTGGCTGGATTTAAGTTTATAATAATACTATTTAATTGGCATTAGAATCACAAATCATATTTTTTTGGGTAAACAGGTTACACGACGGCGATTCTGAAACAGGCAACTCCCCTTTAATAGAATAGGAAGGGAATTGAAAAGGGGGGAAGCGGAAGGTAGAGCAAGGTAGCCAAGGGTTGAATAGGGCCCCCGAGCTATAGTTCAAGGATCCTACCCGGTATTTCACCCAAAGAGATGCAGGGAAAACCCTAGAAAATCTGCATCAGGTAGGTCGGGCATTACGTAGTATTCTCACGCCCTTCCGAATGATGGGAGACGAGATTTACAATCGTTGAAAAGAGTTTCCAAATAAATTCTTACAGAGACAACAACATTTATAATGTGTATGTTATCTTCTTGTATTGATAAAAGTGTAGTGTTATTTGCGAAACATAGTGTGCTACTTGTGAAGCGAAGTTTTTATTAAAAATAATTTGTATCATTTGTTTACAAATAAAGTTTCTTATTTCTGGAATGAATATTCTTTTAATGTAATGTGATCCTAAGATATGTAGTTTCAAATATGCAATTCATTATATTAGTATTTATCCATTTATAATGCTATTTACGTATAGTCCTAAGTATCTATTGTACTGATTTTATTCATATTTGTAATGGAACTGTCCTATCTCCTCAACAGAGGACTAATGGAGCGAATAAATCTAATCTACAACAGGAAATGCTCGGGACAAAATAATTAACAATGATTTTTACTAAAAACACTTAAGTGAAATGTAATTACTTTTGTAACAACTATTTTTCAGGAGTGAAAGTATTTTATTTCGCGTTCTTGAAAGTTTCAACGAAGTATTACCTGATACTTCCCAACGAACTAGAAAATTATTGACATCTTTTCAGTCACTTCGACCAGTTTCGGAAGTTTATGGCAAATGTTTCTGATGACAGAAATGTTTCAAGTACCAATTTACAATACTTTATTTTTAAAGAAACGCAAGTGAAGTCATGCGAAAAAGGTGAAAGAAAATCGGAATTATATAATGAGAAGCTCAAACTCTATGATTTTGCAGCTGGAAAATTGTTGATCGTAGCAAGAAATAACCAAGTGTGCACTTTCTTGTAAAAGAATGTAAGGGGAGCCCATAATTATAAATATGTTCATAAAAATAAGGTAAGGTCGTTTTAAATTGCAGCGAAGAGAGAGTATCCCATTACAGAAGTTGATTCGTAAATTGAGCCATGGAGGAGAACTCTAGAAAGATTTAAGTTATTTTATAAAAGAAATATGCATAAGAAACCTAGAACAGTTGCTGAATGGCTGAGGAGATTTGAAAAGTGACCTGCAGAAAGGAGAAAGTGTAAATATTTACAAAGTCAATTTGAAAATAAATTATATTTGTGGTTGTTGAGAGTTGTTTGACAATGATACGAAAAGTATATTTCCTGTGGAGGACAGCTGTGTGGAACAGCCACGTTCATCTGTCTAAAAGGCGGTCACACGCCAAAATCCTTTGTTCTGCTTTAAGAACTGCATTCTCACGCCAGAATAAGACACCTCGCTTAAGAGAGGAGATTTGCTGTTTGAAAACTAGCAAGTGAGATTATGAAGATTTATTAACATTCATCCAAAAAAATATCGAGCCATCTTGTAGTATAACTGCTGTTTTCGTGTGAGGGCGTACCTCATTTAAAAGTTCAAGTTTCAGGCTTTTGCCCACGACTTTGTATGACATTCTATAACTATGTTTGCCTGACGTGCCTAAAAGTATGATGAGAGCTGGCTGTGCTCTTTTAGAATTACGTTTCTTTTTTAAATTAGGATTGGATTTGCGGTCCCGTTAGGTTGTGGGATTTGGGATTTATATACAGATACTTTATATGGGAATATTCTGGAATTTTATCTAGATGTTATATTAGCCATTAATTTTGTTTGCTTGTCGTTAATTTGGCCGAGATTTTGTATTGATTTAAATTTAGATTTCTTGCAGTTTTCATAAAATTTTTTAGTTGTGTTTTTAATGCGGTCTGAAATTTTTTCGGTTTGAGTAACTTGGTGGAGGTCTTGGGTTTTGGTGTAGGGTGGGGCTTTGGTAATTAGTCGGAGGAATCTGTTTTGCGTAACCTGGGCCCGTTCTATTAGGGTTTTACAGGCTGCACCCCAGACTTCACATCCGTAAAGGAGGGCAGGTCGGACTATTGTCTTGTAGATTTTCAATTTTGTTTTGGTACGAAGGGATCGGGAACATAGTATTGGGAATAGGGCCTTCATCGCACCGAAACTTTTGTTTCGTGCTGCCTCAATGTGAGGTTTGAAGGTGAGCCTTTTATCAAGGGTGAGGCCCAGATATTTCGCGGTTGTTTGCCACGGCACGATCTCGTGGTTTACCTCAAGAATCGTGTCGGGCAAACGACGGCTGTTTGTGAAGACTATCGCCTGTGTCTTCTTGTGATTTAGCGAAATTCGCCATTTCTTTGCCCACTCTTGGAAGCCGTCTAGTGCATGCTGGAGCTTTCGAGACGCGTAGTTTAGATTTCTTTCTGCTACAAAGTAGGCTGCATCATCTGCATATAGTGCAAGTCGTGTTCCGGGATGCGTCGGTACGTCGTTTATGTATATGTTGTAGAGTGTTGGTCCAAGACAGCTGCCCTGGGGCACTCCACTTCGTACTGGTCGCGTTTGGCTGTTTTTACCATCTATTCTGATGTAAAATTGCCGGTCAGTTAAGTAAGAATTAATGAGATGCGTCATGTAATCTGGACAACCTATTGCGTCAAGTTTGTATATGAGTCCTGTGTGCCACACTTTGTCGAAGGCTTGTGTTTGTTGCAGTTTCCTCAGAAAAAACTATTGTTTTATAAGAAAATGTAAATAGCCATATAAATAGTGATTTAAAGTAATTTACGTAAGGGAAAAAATATGTTGAGCTCATTACAAGAGAAGGTAAAGAGAAAAAGCCCTATCCAGCAATTATTATTTCCTTATTAAATCATATCTCTCATGCATGTACTTTTCAGTAAAATTTAATAGAGAACAATCCAAATTTCAGCCCATCAATTCTGACGTTCCTCAGGGTAGTGTTCTAGGGTCTCTGCGTTTCCTGATTTATATTTCAGATGTTTCAATAGGAAAATCGCCTCCTTTACTGACGATGTAGCAATGTTTTCTACGGGCGAAGGACCAGTCATTGCCTTCGCATAACTACAAGAACACTTGAACCTTCTCTAGAACCGGTACACAAGATGGCAAATTAAAGTCAATCAAGCAAAATCAGTGCACATAATGCTTACTATGAGACAAAATTCGTGTTATGTCCACCAGTGACAATAAACATCGTGCTCTTCTCTACTACAACGAACACAAAGTACCTCAGCCGAACACTAATCTGGAAGGATCATATAGTAAATAAAAGAAAAAAACCTAACTAAAATTCAGACAATTGCATTATCTCCTTAGGCATAGATCAAAACTATCTCTGAGAAACAAAATAATTATTAATAAAACCCATATGTACATATGGGCTCCAACTGTGGAGTTGTGCAAAACAATCCTGTCTGGATATAATATAAAGATTTGAGTCCAAAGTCGATTACTCAAGGAACTCAGGATTCCTTTTATATATAAGAGAGGAAATACGAGTATCTGACAACTATTACAAAAAATCGCTGACCATAGGTGACGACTGCAACGTGTGTGCCCGAAAAACTTCGGAAAAATCAAATAATGTAAAAAGAGAGTAAGTTCAATGATGTTTCCCCCTTACACGTTTAGAAAATTACAACAAACTTACTCTGTATATAGATGCGAGTCTATATTTGATTAAAAAAGTGGCAATCATGACTACACTACACACTTTTACATAAAAATGCTCTAGTTTATGACTGAGAAGAGTGGAGTGGCCTGGGAAGGGGGGGGGGGTGAGTGAGACAGCTGGACGAACCAGGAGAGAGGAGTAATAAAAATGGGAGAAAGGAAAAACAATTATTCAGCAAGATATTGGAATATTAAAACACTGTTATATCATTATGAAACGAATAACGTAATATTTTAGATGATCAATTAATACAATCCTATAACTAGCGAATGTTTTACTTGGTGTTGAGTTAGAAAATAAATAAACGACAAGAATGGCTCCTATTGAATTTAGGCTAATCCCAAGCTATCTATTTTATTTTTCAAGCAAGAAATAAAAATAACTTTTAATCTCAACCGTAAATTGAGAAAGTACTTTTTGGGTGCAATAGATAGTCATTTTGAAGATTATTGCGTTATTTGTGGACAAAGGTGCAATAGATTCGGATACGGGGAATGTGTTTGCCTGTCCAAGCCACCGAGGATTAATGGCTTTGGGCGTTACCTGCGTCAGCTGGAGTGGCGGCGACAATTCAACGGACGGTTTATGCACGTGTTACCGAAAACTCAGAAATACGGCCAGTTTTGCTGGTCTTAAATATACACCATTTGTTGCTGTTTTAAGGAAAAATTTGTTCGTGTGGGGGGGTAAGTACCGATGTACAAATATTTGCACCCTAACGTCGTATATTAGTTTACCTTTCCAGAAGTGTCTGTAAAATTGGCCAACTTTACCAAGAATATGTAAAAAGTGAAAAAAAGACGTAAATTAAATGCATATCAGATTAGTTGTGATTATAATAATTACGCTGAAAAAAATAGTAACAGAATTTGGCAACAGAAAAAAACGAAATTGTGGAAACGTATGATTGATTAATAGAGTAGTGTAGCCGATTAGAAGAAACTATTACAAATAATTAGGACTCGAAGAGAAATAAACATGTCCAGACGAACGTGAAGCAAGATAACGTTAGATTAATCGGATGGGGGTGAATATACAAACAGTTTGTATGAAGAACTAATTATAAATGTGCATAAGAAAACTTTTATTTTAGAAACGGGCATGAATGACGACGTTGTGTCAGTCACACGAAACGAATAAAACGATGAATTAATGTTTCTACTTCATTACGACTGGAACAGAAAATCATTTCTCCCCTTTTCAAATTTATTTATGGTTTATAAAAGAAACCTGCCAAATATGAACGATAGGAATCCTTCATTGTATTGCTAAATGTGGACATCACTCAGTATAAACCAGACAATACTTTAATTTTATAAAAAATAATGGAAGAATGTATTGCTCGATGTATTGCTAATCAACAGCCATGCAACCGACTTTCGGGTTATTTTTTAAGAAACGGTTGTATTATTGAAAATTAAAATATCGCATCACCCGTTACGTCACATTTACCGTATGTGAAATATGCAGACTAATTTAATCTGTCGTTGGTTTAATCTGTTACGCTTCAGCTGAAACAGTGTCATTTTTATCGGTGTTGCCGAGTGTTCGAAATGTGTCATGGGACAAATGTTTTTCGTATTGTCGTTGTCGTTACACGGCTGTTTTGTAAAACAAAATATATCCCCCCTTTTTTCCGAACCTTTCCCGAATTAGTTAATCGAATACGATTTATGATGTCGATTAAAAAGTAAGCTTTCAAGCTCGTTAAGCATAATGGTATGCAGATAAATGTACAGAAGTGTTTGTTTGGTGACCAACATACAACCAGAGTTTGCAGAGTGTCGCGCAATTCAATCAATCAGTTTGGAACCGCAGCAAAGCGTGTCCTATGTTATTCGAATTACCCACTTGTCACAATCAGTACTGCTCCCGAATGCTAGGCGATTGCAATTTCGTGATTTGCCTGTGGTACAATCAATATTGAGAGTTACTCAGAATTGTTTACGAACGATGCAATACGATTTATTGGAACAGGTATTGATTTAATTTTTCTATTCTATTATTAAGATAGATTTTAAATAGTGAACTATAAAAATTAAGGTTTTTATTGGCATTCACGTATTGAATGTCCGACGAAAAGTTTCGAGAATTAATTTTTTCCTGACGTAGCTATACAGTTTAAATTAACAACTTTTAACAATAGCTGTAATTGGTCAGTCAGTTGTTATCAGGCAGTGTTAAGTAGTGGATGTTCGACCGTAGCTGTTCAAAGTTATGCCAGGAAAACGCAATTGAGCAACAAGAAGTGATTCAATTTCACGCTTTCCTCTGTAAAACAGATACGGAGACACTCGATTCCATGAAAGTGGCTTACGGCTAGAATTAAGTCGTCCACGAGTGTTTGCACGTTTTAAAGAGGACATGTGTCATCCGAGGAACATGAGAGGTCAAGGCGTCCAACCTCAAGTTCATCCAAAGCCTTTCATGCAAAACTCTCGATGAAGAGCTGAACATCTCTAAAAGAATTGTGCAAGACCTTCTCAGGAATATTTTGATGAAGAGAAAAGTGTGAGCAAAGTTTGTCCCAAACTCCTTGACTCTCGAACAAAAAGAACAAAGTCTGAACGCCAGCAGAAATTTGGCTGAAAAGAAGAGCCATGGCAATTTTGTTCAGAAGAAAATTAAAAAGGTCAACGAGACTTGGTGTTACCAATACCAACCTAACACAATAAAACCAAATGCAGAAACGGTCGGTGAAAGTGTTAATGACAAAATCAAAAGCTAAGACAATGCTAATCGAACTTTTTGTTCCCACCGGTAACTAAAATATATTCCCAGAATTATTTGTGTATAACGGATGGGTTGTGCAAGAGGATTGAGGGAGTTCGCAGTGGGAGAAGAGGAATTTCTTCTGCACGATGAGGCTCACAATGCTTGAGCCGTAATTCAAGTACCAGTTCTCAGCCACCCTCAATATTCATCCGATTAAGCGCCAAATGACTTTTTTTATTTCCAAAATAAAAATATGCATGAAGGGTCATCCCTTTGACGACGTAAACGACATTCAAGCCAATGTGACACGCAGTTTCGTGTGGTTGTATGAACACTCAGTGCGTTGTACTCAAGTGGGAAAAGTTTACCTGAACCACTAAAGCTTTCATCTTCTCTATTTTTATTATATATTAGCTAATCGCAGAGACTTGATTGGCGCTGAAATAGTTCTTTGTATTTTGCCCAAAAAAAAGAAAACAACAGGTACAGAATTTAGATATAGTTGAATTTCTTAAATATGTAAAAGTACGGTATCATCTATGTATGATCGCTATAGGACAAACCGTATAACTCGCAATTGGTTTTCAGCAGGTCCCACTATCATACGTTTCGGAGCAAATAAAAACGAGAGAGACGATTGCCTGTAGGAATTTCCTCTCGCAGTTTCCTCCCCAGAGTGACTGCAGAGATCACCTGACTATGTCGGGAATGCCTCGTACTATCTGTTGTTTTTTTTCTTTCAAATTTCTCACATGCCGGGCGACCTTAATTTATGTTAGGAGGCATATGTACTTGGGAAGAAGGCAATAGTTGCCCTCTGATCCCATTGGATCAGTCGGAAAACTGCCCCCTAAAAATGATGGACACGGAGAAGGGAATGCTGCGACCCCACAGTAAACACGTCTCCCGTCATTTGGAAGGGCGTGAGAATAGAACCCAATGCTCGACCTAACTGATGCAGATTTTCTAGGGTTTTCCCTGCATCGTTTTAGGTGAAACACCGGGTAGGATCCATAAACCGTAGCCCGGGGGCCCTAATCAACCCTTGGCTACTTTGCTCTGTCTTCCACATCCCCTCTTAAAAATTCCCTTCCTATACTATTAAAGGGAAGTTGCCTGTTTCAGGATCACCCTCATGTAGCGTGTTAACCAAAAGAAATATAAAAAATAAAATAAAAACGAGTAATTACTAAATATTCGAATTTAGAAGATGCGACAAATAAAACCAATTGACGTATATTAAAGAACGAAGGGTTTCCCGGTGAAGAATATGTAGAAACGTTTCTCGGGTTTCCAACCGGGTAGTCTCAGTAAACAGCGACGTTTCGACAGATAGCAACTCCGTCAACTTCCAGGCTGCCAACAATAAGTTAATAACGGCGAAAATCCTACTTCAACAATGGATGGACTGCTTCGCAGCATAAACAGATCAACAGTATAGGCAACCCGCATTCATTTCGATGCATATATATTTATATTAATATCTCCTGAAATATATTAAAATTAAATATGCACGAATATTTAAGTTAAATCTACTGTTTTAAAACCCTCAAATTTGAGCCCTTTCGGAACCTGTTCGAGACAAACATACACACAGACAGACACACAAATTTTTTATTAATACAGAGTTGAAATTTTTCGAACACATGGCGTGCATGTAGAATTAAAACCGAGAATTTGTGTTCCAATTTAAGGGATATAGCAATTGAAACTTAAGTCTCAGTCATAAGCATATGTTTCATTTTACAGAAATTTTAATTTTACTTGTGTAGTGTTAAATGATTTGTTGCGCAACGTGTTCTAAAAATCTTAAACATTTTTAATATTCCATGCTTGGTAGGAATGCATGTGTCAATTTTTCCTCTATTCAAACTTTTTCATTACGCATAAATACAATGACCATCTGTCCCCGTTTCCCTATTTGAATTCTGTCCTCGACTGCGAGGCGTATTCCCGGCTTTGTCTCTGGGAACCAGATTTCACCGTATTAAGTTCTCGCATGTGAAAGCATGTTACTTGTTTTTCGTCGAGTCCCTCCCGCTCTTCCTCCATCCAAAAATGCATCCTGTACCCGGATTGGCCGAAAATAATATAGTCAACTTATTATAAAACACTTCTCTGCCCTACATCTTCTGCTTGTGACACATAAAATGATCCTATTTGATTTTTAGTGTCATATGGGAAACTACTTTCCTGTTACATTAATTGAATGTTTGTAATATAAGTGCAATTAATGTGCCGATAAAATGTATCAAACCATTATATCGCTATCACTTGAAATTAAAGTAACTTCGTCCTATGTTGTTATACGGGAATTTACTTTACTCGTGCTGCATCCAATTTCAAAATGTAGGAATTGGATTCAAACCCAGCCGAGATGATAAATTTACTCCAATCCCTCTGTAACGGTAAAATAATAGTAAGACTGGGTTGGTAAAAAAATTAGTGGTAGTTCATTACCGGGTTAATCAAAGTCAATAAAATAAAAAAATAATTATTAGCAACTTCACTCTAGTAACGAATAAAAATCGGGATTTTAAGTTTCTTTCGGATTTTTTCAGTGAAAAATTTCTTCATTACCCGAAATGTTTTTGGAAAGATGTCCTTACATAATCATGAAGGAAAAAATCTATTATTTTTAACGACACAATAATTTTTAAAGAAACAAATAAAGGCATTGTTCGTCTGTGTAAAACGCGTAAGAATGATAGTTAAACAAAAGAATCAAAGGGATAAAAGAACGAACACAAAAATCTCCGTCAGTGAGAAGAACAGAGTCTAACAAAAGGGACGGATACGGGTCGCCATACGTGGAAACCGGGAAATAAATTTTACAAAAGAAAAACTGAAAGGCTGTTAAAGGGCGTTGAGGGACACAGGGAGATCCTCTGAGATTTTATGCAGAATCCTCAGTAGGAGGGTTGCGTTATATATTTCTCGACGTCTAGGACAACATACAAAAACTTTTTTTTGTAAGCAATTAATATTCTACAGTTGTGATCATATAAAAATAATCTTAGCTTGTAAAATAAATATGATTATACTTTTTATATATATTCCTCATACATTGAAATATTTGCTCCAAACAATCGTTTCAGTTTTTTTCCATACTAGCCATTTTTTGGGTTCTTATTTCTATTAGCCCGGTAAATTATTTAATTCGATACTAGTCTACTTTAATCCACTAATCTATGTATGAACACGTCTACCTGTCCCATGGGTCGAAGGACCCTTTTGGAAAGTCTTATTAACGGAGTTATAAGCAATTGAACTTAGTGAATCTGTGACGTCAAGTCGAGCCGTAAACCAGAAAATAATTTTGTTTTTGCCGTTACTAGAAACTCAAGATGATTCGAATACGCATTATTCAATTCTATTCGTAGCTACGGAGATATTTGCTAATAAAATTTTGCCACTGAGACGTCAACACTCACCTCGTTGCAATCGCCACACGTATTATGCCGATAACCGTTTACATGATGCACACTCATCCCTTAATTTTTAATGAGAATATTACTCGTTTCATATAAAACAATAGATCTGTCATTCACTACCAGCATATAAACGTACGTACTTAAAGAATAACTTGTAACATGTAAACTTTGTTTGAAAACCTTGATAATGTGCTAAAACTATTTTGTAATAATATTGGCTTGTCACTTCTTAATTATAGTAAATAGCATTAATTATGTGTAATGTTAATTATTTGAATCTCTCATATTTTCAGGCTTTGTAACTCATACGTATAATTCCTTCCACGTTTCAGCTAGAGTTTTTTTATCCCGTCAGTGTTTCTCCTCGTGTTGAGTATCCAATTTTGTCGCAAACTGTCCACGTATTTAAATATGGATAAAAAATTACAGACATACAAATATGCATCTTCTTTGATTAAATATGTTATTTATTGGTTATGTTTTTCTCCCTTACGCCATTTTCATTTCCTGTAATACAAGCCAATTTCGGGAGGACATACGATCAAATAATTTATAGTCGAATATGTTGAGATTGACGTTGTGAGAAATTAGAACTATTAGTGTGCATTGTTCATGCATTAACAACATTAATATTTGAAAGGAAAAATTATTTACTACACACTTAACGCTGAAATTTCAAAACTTGTATAAAAAATGTTAAGTTTCGAAGAGAATTATACCAAATCTTTTACTGATTCCCACCTTGAAGAATAATTTATATTATTTACGTATTACTCCCTTACTAAAATTGTGAAGCATAATTGTATAGGTTCATATGGTAATGTATAATTGTTGTTCTGGTAATCAGTCCTCTATGCTAACATATCCTACGCAAACCTTTTCGTTTTTAAATAGCTACCACATCTAAAATACTCCCTAATCTTCACTGAGTAATCCATCCCTAGCCTCCCTCTTGTGTTTATACCCCGCACACTTTCCCCTAATGCTAATTTTACAAGATAACCATATCTATTAATCTATCAATTCTCTTCGTCAAAGCCCTCCAAATTGTTTTATCTTCTCCTATTCTGCTTAGAACTTCCTGGTTCACCCATCCGAATTTCAGCACTCTCCAATAGCGCCACATTTCATTCTATTCATTTTCTGTCTTCAACTAATATCGTCCACTTTCTCGCCCATATAACGCCACACTCCATACGAACGTTTTTAATGATTTCCTAGTATTCATACTTATTTTAGCCGTAAGTAAATTCCTAATTTTATTGCGAAAGCCTTCATTGCCTGTGCTATCCTACTCTTTATGTCTACTACACTTCAACCATCCCTAGTTGTTATGCTGCCCAAGTAACAGAAACCCTTAACTTCCTTCAAAATATACCTTCCCAATCTAACACCTTTTGTTATTCCACTATTTCCCATACAACACTCCATTACCTTGGATTTTCCTCTGTTAATCCACATGTTGTACTCTTCCTCCAGGGTCACGTTCATGCCATTTATTATAGTTTCCAAGTCTTCATCTGACTCCCCTTATATCACAATATTATTAGCATACTTTAGGGTTTAATTTTTTCTCTTTGAATTTTTATTCCACTTCCATATTTATTTTTAACTTTCTTTATCGCCTGTTTTAGTTAGTCGCCAGTGAGTCGGAGACAAAGGATACAAGGAAACTGGATGATGATTAACATCATTTAATTATGATATAACTATAATGGAACACATATATCAAGGCCGTTGTCATGAAGCAATGCTTACGGATTACTACTGGTCTGTGTGAAGGATGCTGTGGAACTCACAAGAGGCAACGGTCTCAAGACAACAAATTAGTCCGCACTAATACACTAATACATCCGCAAAATAAAAGAAAAATTTTAAATAATAAATTACTTTATATATATATATATATTTCCGCCTGACAGCCTTTCTCGGTTTCTGCTTTCTTTTAGTGCTCTTCAATTCTAATTACTGCTGACTGCCTTCAGAAGAGGTTATGGATAACTCTTCTTTCTCAATATTTTATTCCAGTATAATAATGCATAATATTCAACTCAATTGAGTCAAAGTACGTGTATCATTATCAAATTAAAAACAAAAAATAAGGATTTTATGTTGTTTTTGCACAAGCAATAAGTGTGGGGGTTAAGGAATTTCGTCGATGTTTATGCAAACGCCAAGGGAGAAGTGGGACTATCTGGTGCCTCCGGGGCGAAGTGAGGAGGGGTTTTGTAAGCCGCTTGCTTCCTTCAAGAGTAAAGTGGGTCTCCAGCACAAAAGGCGAAGGAAAGGAACAAAGGAAAGAAACGGAGGATTATATCACAAAAGCTGATTGTCTGCCGCCATTTCCGGTAGTGCTGTTTATGCCGTGGCAGGAAGCTGAAGAGACGACAATTTTTCGTCTCTTTTTTTCATACAGATACGAACGAGATACTAATTTCAAGTCATATTCAGTGTTACGCGGGTTAGTCGCTGCGGACGCAAGGAGGAGGTGGATGTTGGACTCGCCAGTGAGCCGGAGACAAAGGATACATGGAAACTGGATGATGATAAAATTTTAGCCACACAGCTGATAGCTTTCTCTAATAGATGAAACAACGGACAACAAATTAGTCTGCACTAATACATCCGCAATATTTATATACAAAAGAAAAATTTTAAATAATGAATTACTTTATATAGCAGTGAAAGTGGATCTAATTATAACCGTCCTTCTATTCATGATTGCATGTCTGAGGTATGACTGAATAGAAGTTATAGGGTTAATATTGTAATAAGTTTGAGACGAAGTAGGAAATTATCGAAGCATCGTATAATAGTTTTATTTAAAATTCCTTCAAGACAGCCATAACAAACTTTCAGATTGGGAAGCAACATTACTTAAAAAATTGAAGCCTGTAATATGTGGTTCATTTATTTAATTTAAATCCCGATGTCTCATTTAACAAGAAACATTGATACTAGTAATTATAGTTGGTCGAACTCTTATGTTTCCCTTGCCCTTTTTCCAATAATAAAAATGTTTCGCGTTCAAAAATAGCTTAATTTTTTATATATATTTTCACCTGACAATTCAAAAAAACTCACCATGACCGATTAACTTTTACTTCGAAGATAAGTGGCATGCCATTTTCCCCGAGAATTGTTACTGTTGCTGTGAATTTCATATTGTCTGTGTTGTGATTAGTAAGGTTTGATGAAAAAATTTGACAATGGTAGGAACCGAGGGTACTTAAGAGAGACACTTCCTGCATTAATTAATGCAAACGTCAAGGAAGGTATTCTCGTTGGGCCACAAATTCGCGAACTTGTAAAGGATCCTGCGTTTGACCAAGTTTTGGAGGAAAAAGAAAAGGATGCTTGGGAAGCCTTAAAGGGTTCTATTATTGGATGACAAAAAATTTTAGCCGGCCTCTGTGGTATAGTGGCTAGCGTCACTGCCTCGTACCGCAGAGGTCCGGCTTCGCTTCCTGGCAAAGGGATTGCGTGTTTGTGTGCGTCTTGGTGTTCCCAAATAGAGTAACCATTACAGTGAAGATAAGATGGTAAAATATTCGCTAATGACCTTAGCTGTTGATGTGGCACAGTTAGTGAGAGTACTTCTGCAAAAATACCATCAACTCTGATGTAACATGTCTTGTAAAAGCAATTTTCTCCATTTACACCTAGACTTTTTTCCTCCTAATTGTGAAGCTGTTAGTAATGAAAATGGAGGAATATTTAATTATGCTATAACTATAATGGAACCCATATATAAAGGCCGTTTCCATGAAGCAAAGCTTGCGGATTACGACTGGTCTGTGTGAAGGATGCTCTGGAACTCCCAAGAGGCAACGGTCTCAAGAAATCACCACATGATTCTCTTCAGACCCAACTAACTGTCAGTCATTCTTCCATAAGTTTGGAAATATTATTATGCAATTGCCAATTAAAAATATGAAAAGTTCTTCCAATATTATTGGGATATGTAATTAAAATGTATCGTTTTCTCTTAATTCGTTAAAATTATTTCACCCATCGTATATCACAGAAACTAGAGATAATAAATACGTTTTTCTTAACCCAACATTAGTAAGACTTGATCCATGAAGTGAAGTGATGGAAACATTAAAAAAATATAGTTGGTCTTTGTAATGTTACAGGTCTCATATTAATGATAAAATTATGTCTTACTGTATCTATTAATCCTCTATTTTTAACAGGTTTCAATATATCTTAATTAAATAATTTTTGTAACCGTGATAAGGTATAATAAACGACCATTAACAGACATTTTTTATAATTCAAAAAATGTTTTATTCATCATAAAAGTTTTATTGAACTATCAACTTTTCTTTAACAACTTGAATAGGGTACAAATATTTACAGAAACGTGGTGCTGCTCTTTAAAAGCTTTAACATTATTATTTTCTTTATGAAAAAAATAAATGTCTATTAATGTCTCCTGATATATTAATATACCAACCAAATTTTTTTTACTTTTCACTAGGTATAATAGTTATTCATTATAACTGTTATTTATTTAATACTGAATTGCATAATCTAACGTCTGGACGATCATGCTACAGTATTATGGTAGACGGCATTTAAGGTGAGCGACGCACGTGTTTCCCATTGGCATCAATCAAGCCTCTTTGCAAAGGCTTAGTGTCTTGGCCATTATTGTGGGCGACTATTGCAGAGGTTGATGGGGTTGTGCGGAGTCAAAGGCGTGATGGTGGACACAAGGCTGTCCATTATGGCCGGATTATGGACCTGGTGTTGGAGGAATCGAAGGGCTAGGCTACGACTAGGAAACCACATGTTCCATTATCCCGATTAAGAGGCACGTTTCATAAACAAATGACAATTTAATAGCTCATATTGCTCACAAATTGAAATTATATCCCACAGGATTAAATAACGAGACTAACAAAGACAAATAAAATGCAGATCTTATACTTTTGTTAATACAATTGAAGCCTCATATTAGCAATATGATGGAAGAAACGATTTCAAGTGTAACTTTGTTATGTTGAATTTAAAATTTTAAAACTTTCATCTCATTCATCGTATTACTCAAGGCTCATTAAATAGCATGTTTATTTGCGATAGGAATACTCATAAAAATGTAGTACTCATAAATAAATCATTACTTCACGTACGTAATGATGCTGTCGTAAGATACACGTGCATGATCGTCACCAGTTTTCTTTCAATAAAATAAGGTGATTGAATTTCAGGTTGAAAACGTTACACGACTATCTATCAGAAATTTTGGTAGCATATGCTTCAAATTAAAAAAAAAATTAACCACAGCATCTGACAACGAGGATTCGGACTGAAACGTATATTGTTTAATTAGTGCGGAAGTGAATGAGTAATTATAAACTTTCTTGATTCTAAGTTTTAACACCTATGGACAAGTAATAACCTAACTAAATTCTGGCACTGTTTGATTTACATGATTCGTTGAGGATTCTGATTTCTCTTCCTTAAATTTAGGAAGGAATTGATGGGAAAGAATAAGCTCTTTTTCTGCACTCCTCAAGTGCTAAAAAACAAAAGGTGACAATTATTGAAACACTATTCAATATTACCACATAAAAAGTATGAGATTTTTAAAAGGAAAAAAATAAATTTTATAAAGCCCAAAATATGATATAACGCCTATCAGAATGGAAATCATTTTGACGTACTTCTTAAAATTAATTGCACACATAAGTGTTACAAGTTAGCGTTATTATTGGCTTTTATCTTGCATAACGTCATGATTTATAACAATACAAATTTCCCCCCCCCCTCAATTTTTTTATAACGATAACAGAAGCCATTTAACGTGATGAAGCAGAGAAATTTTTATCAGAAATGTAATTTAAAATTGCTATTTAATTATAACGTGAATGATAATTTTGGTTCGTGTTTTGTTTTGCCGAAAACTACCCATGAAAGGTCACCATAAACATATCAGTAAATAATTAATATTTAAAAACTGACAGATGAATCTGGCAGTTTTATCTTTCTCTCTACATATATAAGACCATTTTAAGTTTTCACCCCTCCTTCGTTTACCAGGCTCACTGAAAGCATTCAAATATCTGGAAAAGCGTATATCGTATAAAAAAGGAATACTAATTTTTTTATTCTGGAAGGGTTCTCTCCAATTACTCTCCACCTCCTGAAAGTGTGGAGATAATATAATAAAACAGGAACCCCTACTTTTATTTGACAGTAACGTTGATGTAATTTCTTTAGCAGCGACCGCTTCAATCGGAAAAAATTATTAATATCTTCAAAAAAATAATGTTAGCGTAACCCTGACAAGACGACGTAGGCGTCATATTTTGTTCATATAGGGGTGTTTGTTCCAAGTGAGACCCCTTGGCTCTCACATAGTGGGTAGCCTGTTTTAAGCGAATACATTACTGAATTATCTTTTATTTATCTGACGTTAATTTACGGAGATATCCATATTTATCTCTACTTAAATTTTTTGTCGTCTGCAGTTCTTTATTAGAACGAAATGACTTCGAAAGTAAGTTAAATGAATGTAACTGTGTCTCGATAATCATAATCTGCGATAAAAATTGGCATTACCAATTTAATATTGTACAACAAACTGATAAAAAAGTCAGAAATTTATTATAAATTTAAAATACTATCAACAAAACTTTTCACCCCCCTCCCATATACTATTTTATGACCAGTTATTTATAGAAATCAATAATTAAGTATAATTATATACATATATAGTCGATTTACAAACAAACTAATAAGTTTAGTGCAACATTAACTAATGCGAAAAGAGTTAAATTTCTTTAAACAGAAAAATTTGGATTGCTACCACAAATCTGGGGCCGAAATGACGCAAAGAAATACTAAGCAAATAGATCACAAAACTTACACTGTTTAACAGTATTCCTTACACCACAATATTTAAACTTCAAAGTTTCATTATGAAATTTTAAATCATATTAGTGCTGAGTCATACAGTATATTGATTTAAATTTTCTGTATCTCCATTTACATTAATATAATCTGTAACTAATTTTGTGTAAATTCTGAGATTATTCAAACATATGTTTGGTTAACACAAATATTTTATCTAAAGGTTGTTTCGTCTGACTAATAAAACAGGCTCTACAGCCCATCAGTATAAAATACATTATGTTTATCCAAATTATGTAGAAAGTAGATAGAATTTTTTTAAATTTTAAATGTTTTATGATCGTATTTTTCTAATTTTATTTTTGGCAAACAAGTTAATTAAATTCTATTTTATGTTTTCTAATTATGGTAAAAGAAATGTATCCCATAGATTTTTTGCTATTATTAGTTGTGGGTGAACTATTTTTATTAATCAAATAATTAAAATCTACTTATAATATTATATATTAATGAAACTGGCAAGATAAGAATTTAAAAAAATACTATTCAAAATATTGTGCAAATTTTCCTGGTATAATTTATGATGAGGTAACCCAATTAAACACAATAGCTCTTTTATGTTGGAGGTTGTGATTCGAGCAAAAATTTATTATTCTACCTGAATACGAATAATTTTTAAAACCAATTAGTGAAAACTTTACTTTTAAAATGAAATATTGAACCTTCTGGAAAGTTATTAGTAAATTATTATGATTAATAAGTAAAGTTTAAATTAGGGGGAAAGTAGATAAAACTATTTAAAATTTTTAAATTGAGATTTCGAAATAATGCATAAATATTTTCAACGTATCTTGTAGTTTGGTTATCTAAAAAGTAAATGTAAGAACTAAATGTCTCATGACATTTTCAACAAGAAATGGGCAAATATTTAACCAGTCAATTGTAATTATTTTGTAGTAGCTGGGTGCCCGATATGTCGTAGAATTAATTTTTTAAATATAGTATTTAATCCCTTTGTCGACAAATTATTAAACGTTCAGAGAAAAGTGTCACATTTTAAACCTATGTGAGCTGACGGAATGTTAATTTCACCATAATTATTATGAATACTCATATTAATGGAGTATATTGGTACCTCAAAAACCGCTGAAACTTGAAATAATACTCTGAAGATAAGTGTGTGCGGCCCTGGTCTTTCTTTTATATAATGAGCGTCAATCATGTGCAAGGCGACTTTAAACGTTTTGCGTATTTATTAAGTAATTAAAAAGTATTATTACGTAGGTAAAATGTCACATTTTAACATAATTTCATGTTTAACACACACACAAACGCATATATACATAGTCATATCGCTTGACAGGCCACGTGAGGGTTATATATTCTCTCCTTCCGCAAAGTTTATGCATCCCGCGAGACATCTAGCGAAATACAAGAAAAAGTTTTTCTTAAAACATCCTGCGAATCGCGTCTCATCTGTAAAGTAGAATTTTCAACTATCTTTAGGGTGGAACAAAAATTTTTATTTCATATTTATGTAGATTAGTTAGATTAAACTGCCTATTATACTTATAACTGAGAATATCATCTACTTATTTCCTCATCAACAGATGGTGATCAACTTTGGTGAACACTACTGTGTTGATAATAGTTAAAATGGGGTGGACTAGGAACAACAGACAGGAAGTGGCAAATTCACTTTTTCACCTTTGATAACGTATTATGAAAAATAATCTAAGTAACATTTTAGTAAATCACGACATAAATTCGAACTATCATTTATAGTTTTGTGAATTACAGCTTACAGTTTAGTTTGCTGACCCTGTTGGTAAGTCAACACACATTGTTAATTAAACAATTCATTACCTTATACAGACTTTATTCTATAAATTTACTCGTAACAACGTTTCGACATGTTTTTATCCCTTCTTCAGGTTTTTTTCCCTCCCTCAACAGTGTCAAAACATAACAAAAAATTACACCAGAAGTCCAACAATAGTGTAGAGATCCGAAACAACACGTAACACTTGTTAATATTTGAGAACGTTTGTCAATTGGAATTAGAAAAGTGTTCAACTGTGTATGGGAAAACCGTGGTTCCAAAGAAAGTATACCCTGACCCTAGGTATTAGTGTATATTGTACAATAGGAGTACACGAACAAAAAGGATGTAATGTAATAATACTCGCGGCACAATTCTGTAGGCGACAATGCGCAAAACTAAACATTTCACGCCCAGTTGTTTTTGGAATCAACACAGTCGACGTGTTCGTTGGTTTAAAATCCACAACAAAATAAAATGCTTCAAGCGAGCAAATTGCTTGTAATAACGGCTAAGGCCGACGTTTTCGAGTGACGTGATGAGTGGGAGGGAGGGAGGAATGAAGAGAGATGGATGGCTGATTATATCGTCGTGTGTTTACTGGAGGGAAAGAGGAAGTTAGGTTGCAGCAGCATCAGCAGCAGTGAGGGAAAACAGAGAAAAGCGAAAGAGCACTAAGTACTTTTTGCTGCTAGCTTGAGTGCATCTGGTGTGAGTTTCGTATTGATCTGGAGAAGGGCTAGGTTACGGTGCCTCCCGACAGATGGCAGAGGAGGTCAGACTTAAGGTCTGAGGACGAGAGGGAGGCTCACATGTACTGCGTTGACGATCCGCTTGCTTGATCGTCGACCGTTGGAAGTTGAAAGTATTATGTCATCCAACAACTTCTTCTCTGTAAATCACAAGGAACCCCACAGCACGCAAAAAGCTAACCCAAAAACAATCTTGGATAAATTTGAAGCTCATTGAAGAATTTTTAAAATTCTCATCGTCACTTTAATAATTTTTAGCGTCAGTAAGTAACCAGGTTATTTGGCTCCCTTACCTTCATTGCTGAATATTTTCCTTTTTTTAAATTTGCAATTGTCCTTTGAAATGTTTACAAGAAAGGAAAAAAAAAATCTTCACTTCTGATTAAACTTTTAAATTGGACTATTCATTAATAATAATTTATATTTTTGAGGAAAACCACTTCAAAAGTTTTCTTAGAAATAACCTGAACTTATTTTAGTGAAGAATATTTTCCCCAAACACTCTACAGCTAAATTATTCCAGTCGTTTATGGTCCTATTTAGAAATAAAAATTTCACAACGTCTGGTTTTTGTTTTCTTGTTTACCTTGAATTGATTACGCCACCTAAAAATATAACAGGGCTTTTGCATTTTGGAGCTGATTTCAAGCCAGGGTTTTCGCCTCATATGCCATAAGCTTTGAATAGCACATGCAGTTTTTCTGTCTACCTCTTCGTTCCTATGATCTGACCCGACTAACACAAAATTAGCAGCCCTTTACTTAACTTTTCCTGATAATTTTATTTCATTTTTTCTACGGGGATCCCAACAACGCGCCCCATATTCCAAAACTGGTCTAATTAAGTTAAATATACCACCTTCTTTGATTTTTAACTTCCCTTTTTAAGTTCCTCGCTTTTTGAGTAGTTTCTCCCACCCAAGTCTATTGTTGAAAAGCATTACTATATATTTTCAGTTCGTCCCCCTTGGAATTAGTTCCATCTCATTTATCACTGTACGTTTTTCTAACGAAGCTTATCAAGATGTTTACCACTAACATGTGTAGCTTCGTTATCTTTCTCTAGATGACACCGTCGTTCGAGAAGTACCTGGCGCCAGTTTTTAAATTGATTGGCAAATCGTTGATGAAAATTAAAAATAATACAGAGCATTGAGGAACTCCTAGCGTCACAATGTCTAAATCCGATATTATTCTCCGATATCGACTTTTTGAGATCTGTCGCTTAAAAAGTTTCCACCAGTGGTACCACTCTTTTGTCTATGGCTGTTTTACTTAATTTATCCAATACCAATAGAATCACATGAGGCAGAAGACAAAAGGCTTTGGTGTAGTCTGTGATAAGCACTTCTATTCTACCCACAATACCTACCAATGCACTCATAGCACATGTCATCACTCATTATCCAGAGATAAAGAATTGCGCTGCCCCAAAACTATTATAATTAGACTTGTACTTGCTTTCATAAAGTATAACTACAGCTGGTTAATTTTTCATGTTGCCATTTACTGTTCTGAATTTCAACGTGTCACTCCTCGGTAGCTCAGAAGATTTCAAGGTGGTATTCTAACTCCCGCCAAGTTTTGCCCAACAATTCTTCTGCAACATTTCACTCAGCACCTTTATTTTAGCCTTCAGTGTAAGAATACTTCCATGAACTTGTGAAGGATTCCCGTTGTATGCGATTGGCAATGAACTGTGGGATTCCAAGCGGCTGTAAACTTTCGTGTTCCACGACGATTCGATTACGGTCACGGCACTATCTTCAAGTTACGATTCTTCTTATATACTCTTCTGAAGGGGTGATGCTATCTTCATTATTGGTTCTGGTCTCGTCATCGGCTCTCAACAAAGATATTGGCAGTGACCGCCATAGAAAAGTCGAGTAATATAAACGCCTGCACCTTGTTAGAAACCCCAGAACCCTTTGTCACTTCTTTCCTTTGTAATACTATAAAAGATAATTCAAGCCGAGAACTATTAGGGAAGCTGTTGATCCATCTCATATAATCAGCTGGAAAAATATTTGGTTCATCAAATGAACCACATATGACAGGTGTATCATCTTCATTATAAACGAACCAAGTTGGATTATGATTGAACAGTTCTCATGAATGAACTGTGATGGGATTAATCTCGTGGATAAGAAAGGACCAATGATCTTTTATATGCATAAGGCCAAACGAAACAATCACTTCAGCGATTTCTCCCTCCACACACGAAGAAACACATAGATTCTCGGATTCCCAGATTTGTGGATTAAATGAGAAGTTACAACATAATTTTATGAATTTAAAATTTGCAATAAATAAAAAGACGGCCAATAAGTAAGTGTATAAATTTATCACTATTTATTCAAGAGCGACGTTTCGTCTCCTTTTTGAGAGTTCCCCAGGCGTACTACAAACATAATATTACAAGAAATTAAATATGAGTTCTATGTTACAATGTTTTAATTTATATATATATATATATATATATATATATATATATAAACATGGTTCAAAACTTACAAATTTAGCAATTCATCAAATTTACTTACTCCTTGATTCCTTCAGCTGAAAATATTATTGAATGTACATCTGAAGAATTACATGAATTACTTGTGAAGAATTTAGTGCCGCGCATAGACCATCTCCAGCGACGGTTACTGCCGAAATGATGTAGTAAGAATGAGTGCTTTCGGTAGTTAAATTTTAACAATGGAGAAGAATATTAAAACCTAAACTACTACAACAAAAAAGTATCGTAAATTTTCCACTTTTTGCCAATCGAAATTGTGATCATTAACAAGTATGTGTTTGGACACAACTGTGTACTTTTGAATGTCTAATTTGATGTTGTTTTTAGAGTTTTTAGAGCTCTTTTAGTTTGTCCGATATACAATGCATTAAAATTCCGTTCAAAATGTTAAAGGACAAAATTAACTTTCTGGAAAGACATGCTATCTACAAGATTAATTGTTTAAGTTGTAATGCATTGTATATCGGACATACTAAAAGAGCTTTAAAAACTCGCATCAAAATCATAAAAACAACATCAAATTAGGCATTCAAAAGTACACAGCTGTGTCCAAACACATAGTTATTAATAATCACAATTTCTATTGGTAAAATGTGGAAATATTAGACGAAGATAATAATTACTTCTCGTGAATTATGCGTGAAATTTTCTATACCAGGTGCAACCCTGATGTAATCATGTTAAAAATGACACGAATAATTTGAATGAAATTTACGATACTCTTTTGCTGTAGTAGTTTAACGTTTTAATATTCTTCTGCATTATTAGAATTTAACTGCCGAAAGCACTCATTTTTACTACATCATTTCGGCTGTAACTGTCGCTGGAGATTGTCCATGCGCAGTACTAATTTCTCTCACAAGTAATTCATGTAATCTTCAGATTTACATTCAATAATCTTTTCGGCTGATGGAGTCAAGGAGTAAATATGATGAATTGCTAAATTTGTAAGTTTTGGACAATGTTTTTATAAATACATTAAAATATTGTAATCATGGAAGCCATATTTAATTTATTGTAATATTATGTTTGAAGTACACCTGAGGAAGTCTCAAAAAGGAGACAAACCGTCGCTTTTGAAGAAACAGTGATAAATTTATATACTGACTTATTGGCCGTCTTTTTATTTGTTGGAAATGAGACGTAAAGTCTCAGAAGAAGCACACTTTAATAATAGTTGACTTTTTTTTGACAATTCGAATTGAAAATTCAGCTCGTCGTGTAGAAGAGTAGCTTGTGCAATTTGAACTTCAATATGAAGAATTTTAACGGCTGTGTGCAATATTCTCAATTTACGCGACTAAGGGAGAATTGAGTTGGTAGGGCTGTGGTGATACAACCTGCCAACAAGTTTCACATTTTATTCACTCGCTGTAGGTCTGCTATTTCTGAAAAGGTCACCAACGTCCAGAGTTTCTTTGAACTTTATATACAATTGCATAATTGTCTTCACGTCTGTATAACCACGTTCATAGCAACGTCGAAATTCATATTGAAAATAAGTGGGCGAATTCCTATCATGAAAATTATTTTGCATATTTTATTACATGTCTTATAATAAGGGAATTATTTTTCCTTCTTTCTTTTATACAGCTGGAATTGTCCTTAACCACCGTTATTGTACCTTAATTTCGTCCCCACATCTTCAGGTAAAATGAAATCAGTCTTGAAAAGAAATTGTTAAATTAATTCTGGCGTTTTAAGAAAACACTATAACACTTTAAACTTGATTAGTTTTGAAATGAAAGATATTTACTTATCAAAAAATTTCACATTAGCTTATTAAATACTGGGAAAACGAGTCTCGGAGTGAGGTTCCATGAACAGTTAAATTTTTATACCTTAAAAGTGATTTTATTTTCAAGGAGACGATAGTTGATTCATTTCAACCTGTTTAACATAAAATAATTTGCAAATTTAATGAACTTTTCATTTAAATTACATTATAAATTGTTAATAAATATGAAAAACGATTTTATAACTCAAATGATTCCCATACAAAATAATTTTATTTTATTTTTCAGTTAATTGCTGTAATGAATTTACGAAAGATTAATATTCCTAAGAAATAAAATGTTGTTTCTCTGAGAAGTAAAATTTTATTATAAACAAATTGTTTATTTCTTAAAAATATTTGAATGCAACATAAGATCATAATAAAATCGGAACAAAAGTATCAAAAATTTGGAATGCTATAGCGTTTATCGACCATTTATTGAATAATACTATAAACTAGCTATGCCCGTGACTTCGTTCGCGCGGAAATTGCTCTTTTCATTTTGCCCTAAAAACGAAACAACAGACACAGAATTGTGATAAAGTTGAATTCATTGAATATATAAAAAGTACTGTATCATTTATTTATGATCGCTTCAGGGCAAACCTTATAACTAGCAGTTGGTTTTGAACAGGTCCTGCTTTCACACGTATCGGAGCCAATTCCATACAAACTTCCAGGTAGACAAACTATAATTATATATGATTTTATTTGCTTTTAAAAATGAGCAATAACGAAATATTAAAATTTACCAGGTGAGACAAATAAAACCAATTGAAGTATATTTCGTAGAAGTTTATTTTTTCTCGGGGAGTTAGCCCTCAACCAACAATTGTTAAAACGACACGAATCCTGCTGCAACAATATGAGGAGTAAGAATACTCGCCCCCTCTCTCATGCTGCTAAATTTACGCTTATAACAAAATATTAAGTGGGACGAATAGTATAGGAACGACTAATAGGATTTATAACTTGCAGTTGGTTTTCACGTTGCCTTTCGCGTGCAATTCAATGGATTTATAAATGTTTATATTAATATCTTATGAACTCTGTAAGATATTGAAAATTCAAGTTAATATTCCTGTTCCAATCCCTGAAAGTTTAACTTAAATCCGTTTAGCCGTTTCGGAGCATTAACAGGTCAAGAGTATGGTCAAACTTCAATTACTTTTTGGAGATTCGATTGCTCGTATACCAGTAAACCTTCCCGTAGAGTTAATATTTATAATATATTTTATATTAATATCTTCTGCAGTATATCGAAATGAAATATGCACGAATATTTAAGTTAAATCTCCTGTTTTTAAAACCTCAAGTTTTCATTGAAATCTGTTGAGCCGTTTCGGAGTCTATTCGAGACAAACAGACATACTTCAATTTTGTTTATTGGTAATAGATATAATACAATGAATGACCAATAGTCATAAATAGAAGAATTTTAATTCAAAATAAGACGTTTTGTTCCCAACTTTCGAGACCTTCATTGAAATTTTGTGTTGCTACCTAACATCGAGGGCCTAAACTTTTTTATTAAGTCAGATTAATTTCATTATTTTATTAATAACTCAATAATATTGAAGTAACAAAAGATTTCAAATAAAAATATTTGCAGATAATACTAATGCAAATAAAGGAGCAATGCCGGTTGCTGTGGACAGAATAGTATCAATATCGTGTTGTATGATATGAGTATGAAATATTAATAATAATGTTATTAATTTATTAATAGTCACATTAAAATCATCCAGACCCAGGACACGAACCCAGTTAAAACAAAATAATTTTCGTTATTCCTATTATGTTATACTAACTATTGCTTTGGGGTTAAATGGTATCATGTTAATCATTACATTGGTTAATTTTCAATTGGAAGGAACAATGACTTGTTCCAATTTCTACATAATAGTTGTAGGGAAGAAAATTTTGTAAACTCATTTGCGGTTGATTAGAAAATTAAGGTTAATGAATGACGAACTTGCATTCAAAAGCAGTTTTCATCTACAAATTAACAAAAAGTAATTGATGTTCAATGTTAATGAAAGACATGACTAAGACTGAATAGATACGGGAATATTATTGTACTATAAATTATTTTTAGCGTAACAGTAATAATTCATACTTTGATTTTAACGAGTAATATGAAACCCTTTGTGTCAAACGTAAGAGTAAGCGGCTTAACGAAGTTACAGTTAAGCTAATAAGAGTTCGGTCCTGTCCGCCGCGTAACTTATAGCATCATTTTATCGATAAATAGTACCGGAATTACACTTACGAAGATAAATTATTATTTAAATTGGTTGTAAAATATGGATTCTTTTTTTGGATTGTGTGATAAAAGATCGTCGTACGCTACTATTTAATCTAATATGCTACCCGAAATCTTAAATTAGGATTAAATAAATGGCTGTTATTTTTTCGTACTTGAATATTTTAGAAATTTTACAACAATTAAATTGTCTGGCACAGTTTTTACGTGGATGTGCATATATTTAACCCAAAATTTTGTAGTGTTTTTCAACTATTGTCTTTGGTTTATACTCCTCATATACTTTTTGAGAATGACAAGCTACATAAGGTTAATTAATTTTCACTGCGAAATCTGTCCAATGTCATTTAAACTACACTTTTAAAATGGACACAGCTTCTTGTCTGACATTTTTTCCATAATTTGTTTCACCTTCTAGTATTAACAGTACGTAATAATTTAAATACATAAAGCACTTACGTTCTCTGCTTATTTTGATCTAACAACACTGAAAATTTCGTTTGAGACATTTACGACTCAGTCATAGCAATTTGGTTCCACAGGATCTCTATCCAAATAATCACGTAGTCTAATAACGTGATTTCAGAATTTAATTAAAATAATAGTACACCTCAGTATTGTATTACTTACTCTTATACAGATTTTCAAGGTTCTATTCTGTGGAAACTTATTACACAAAATCCGATAACAGGCCTTTTCAGTTTTCTGTGTAACTCCCCCCCCCAATTTTTCCCTGTCATATTCGAGTATAGTAATACCGTTACGTTAATTTTTGTTTCGCTATTTCCATCACCAATGTGGTATGTAATTCTATCTAATTTCGTTATTGTCTGGGATTAATAATTTTAAGCATTCATATATTAGTACATATTAAAGAAAATCTTGGTAAATTGCAATCGTCCACATTTTACGTCAATGCTCTTTAAGCACATCAAAGTACACCTTACTTCCATTTTAAAAGTTCAGGGGAGTTTCTTTTAAAGTAATATTTAATTATTTTAATCAGTTCCCAAAAAGTAAACGATAAGAAATGGGTGAAAGTAACGTACCTTACTTTCTTCATTGCAGCCAGTGAAATTTTTCCCTTTTCGGTTTCTACCGTTATTCAAAGTCAATGGAGTAAATTTTGCTTTCTAAGATGAGGAATAATAAGTATGCCTTTTATTTTACATCGTCTTTCAGTGTAATATTTTTATGTAATTCGAAGTATATAAAACAATGATAGATGACTTCATGTAGGTATAGTCATCAGCGTGACTGCCCAAAATCACAGAGGTTCAGTGTTCGAATCCTGTCCAGGGCATGGATGTGTGTCTAAGGTTACCCACTGGGAAACATTTCATTTAACAAGAAAACAAGTTCCACTAATAAGCACAATAATTGTTACGAATTTAAATAAAATAATAATAAATAATACTGATGATTCATTACGATTTACATTTATGAAGATACACAATTATCTTACAATTCTTTACAAAATAAATGTAATGTAAAACAGAACGCTTGAGATACTAACATCAAGCCAGGGAATCTTGCAGTTGATGGAACAATCTTCGATCATCTTTTCTCGGACACTAAGGAACGCCCATAATCTTTGAATTACTTAAGTTATATGTAATTATTAAAGTTTGAATTCACAAGGTCTGTTATACGTAACATTTATGTAAGAGAATCTGTTGATGATATTCTTGTATTGAATAAGGATGACATAAATAGAATTTTTTGTCACGGGCTGCATCTCGTTCATTTTTTTAACTGTATTGTGGCTGTAAATGTACGCCTGGGTAACAGACTACATTGAGGGTGTGGGTTGGGGTTAACTGACCAATAACGGCATAAGAAGGGAAATTAAAAAGGGGGATGTGGAAGGTACAGCAAGGGTAGCCATGTGTTAACTCAGGTCCATGGGCTGTAGTTTAAGAATCCTACGCGGCTACCTAAAAGAGATGCAGGGTAAAACATAGAAAACCTGTATCAGGTGAGTCGGGCTGTTAGGCACCATTCCCACGCCCTTCCGAATGACGGAAGAGGAGTTTGCTGTGGGGTGGCAGCATTCCCTTATCCGCGTCTCCTCAAATTTTAGCAGGCAGGTGGCCGACTGATCCAATGGGAGCAGATGACAACTATTACCAGATCTTTGACCCCAGTAAATACATCTCTCAAAAGTTTTTTTTGTTAACAGACTACATGAGGGTGATCCTGAAACAGGCAACTCCCCTTTAATAGCATAGGAAGGGAATTGAAAGGGGGGGATGCAGAAGGTAGAGCAAGGTAACCAAGGATTAACTAGAGCCCCCGGTCTATGGTTTAAGGATCCTACCCTGTGTTTCACCTAAAGAGATGCAGGAAAACCCTTGAAAACCTGCATCAGGTGGGTCGAGCATTGGGTACTATTCTCATGCCAATCTGAATGACGGGAGACGAGTCTGCTGTGGGGTCGCAGCATTCCCTTCTCCGTGTCTCCACATGTTTCAGGTGAGAACCTTGAAATAAGAGACAGAGGGTTGTGAAATACCTTAGAGAGAAAGCTTCCAAAGTTTCTCTACCTGATGTTATGGCTAATCTCAGTGTATTAATTGATCTTATAAAAATAAAATTGCCTGTTTTCAAGGAGAAGAATTAGCGAAATAAATGACGAGTATTGGGTTGGCTTTATATTTGTTTGATGACCTGGACTCAATCAATTTATAATCAGGAAAATTAGCTCTCGGTGAGCTTCAGGTGATTATGTGTGAGAAATTGTCAATTTTTAATTATATGGCAAATTACTTTAAATAGAAATTGATTGTGCAATTATTCCCCATTAACGGAGTTAGTGAGCCTTGCTCTCCATGTCGCGTGAGGCATACGATTAGTTTCCCAATTTGGATCGATCATGGGACTGAGAGAAACAGCAACAAGTGTTACCTCCTCCTACTCATGCAAAACTCCACATTAATGCCCCTAAAGCCTCGGGCCGTAATAACTGCTTACTTATATGCTACAATCGCGTATTATGCCCCGCAGACAAAAAAAAACAGATATCGGGGAAAAAATATTTCCTGCAGAATGAACAAAATACAGAACAAAGAAAGAATTGTTACTGCGATATTCTGAGCGCCACTCGTGAATGTAGTTGAAATTTACAGGATGGGTATGAATGCAAATGAAATTTTGTCCTAGAATTCGTCGTCAAAAAGACGAATGAGATTATTACGTAAACACAGGGACGGTATATCTCTGTTTCAATAGACTTCTATTTGGAAGATATCCCTGGAAATAGTCCGGAGGAGAACATTTCATTACGACTGTGTAATTGTTACGACAGATTCAGAATACTCACAAGGTTAAATTAATTTTACCCAAATATGAACACAATTCATTACCACCATAACCGTAGCTACGTTTTCGTTATTGAAGCATATTCTGGGTTGAATAGAAAATGGCTATAATAAATTTAGAATGTGACAGCAAAATTTTGAATAGAGGGAATTGTTGATATTCTACACAGGTACCGAAAGTACTAATTTAACCTAGAACATATATATAAATACAGTCAATTTTGTCGTAAAACAATTTAATTAATATTTATTTATTATAACCACGATATTTCGTCCATCTTTGTGTACTTCATCAGATACGTTTTTAACGGACACAACTATTATTGATGTGGATAATTTTGTGTCGTGGACTGCGTCCAACGACTTTTACGGCCGAAATGCATAATTAAATATTAATTAAATTGATTGCTGTATTTACTATTAATTATATTTGATGTCACACAAATAACTACATGACAATAGTTATAATTACCTAACTACATCGAAATAAATTAATATAGACACCCTATATGACATAAATATTGATTAATAAAATAGAAAAAATATAAATTATTATTAAAGCTAGTGCGATTTATCGTTACTTTTGTTTTAGAAACATCTGAAGGACAAATGTAAATATTTATAAGTCTGAATATAATTTTTTTAATTCAGTTATTAATTTTCTAGAAATAAATTATAGTCTTTCTTAAAAAATAGTATTTGCACTTGACGTGGTACAAAAAAGCAAGATTCGTCATGCTAGTTTTATCAATATCTTATTATTATCATTTAATTAAAATATATTTATGAAAAATTGCGCTGGTGTATTTATTTGTATAATTTTATATATTCGGAAATGAGTAAATAGAATGCTAGAAAAGAATAAGAAAAGGACTATTGTTGTTTGTTCAAAAAATTCATAAATACGTGCCTTAAAATAAATTTATATTTAGTAATTTTATTTAACTGATTCTTATTGAAAATCTATTAACACTTATCCTGTGTAGATCCCAGCATGCTGCACCACATTCCATAAGTCAATTAGAATTCTTAGAAAGGGTGCACTAAGGTCCGCAAAATTTGTGCATACATTCACTTCATATTATTTATTTTTTGCACCGTTAATAGATTTGAGTTCAGATATCTGAAATATTTTCCGCTGACAACAGTCTGCACAAAAATCACCAATAATCAAGGTCATATTGAATTATAAACATAAAATTTATAAACCTTTAGTTATAATTTTTATTTCTATTTTTTGTTCCAAAAGAAGTTCTATTTTTCATATACTACGGTCATTTTTTCATAACTGTTAATAACCAAGAATTTTTCTGAAAATATTTAACTGCGAATATTGTTTATAATTATCTAAGTACGATGTACACGTTTCCTATTTGAGTTTTACAGAAATCGGCGATTTTCTTATGTAGTCTCATAGGATTCGTTTCAAGACTTATTTTCTGTGTCCACACTTGATTTTCTTGCTTTTCAGAAAATTTTAAATAATTTAAATATTAAGTAGAACTATAGTCTTTAATTATTTCATTTACCGCGTATTTCAACTCCTTAGAATAGGTTGAGGGCATGAAAAAACTTGTTTCGTTTCATTTTACATAGACTACAACGTTAATGAAACTCTTACAGAAATATTCCGGCTACAAAGTGTTTATCTTCGTATTTGTCCTCTCCGTAGTGGAAAATTTCCTAAGGCCAGCTTTTACCGTTAGTTACCGGAATGAAAACTACTTTACTTTACAGTAACTTCTGTGAGTTTATGCTTTCCAATTTTCTTAACGTTGCACGTACCGCGCGCACGTTAAGTTTGTAGAGGGGGCATAAGTTCCCCTTACTTTTCATTTAATCCTAGTTTGGAACTTTGCAATCGTCCTACAATAAATTTTCCTAGTTTCTCTGTTTGCTTTTTGTGAAAACTCAATTTCTCTCCGTTACTTGCCTAATTACTTACACTTTGCGTTGAGTATCAGTATTTCTATTGAGTAGGACGGTGGCCACTGCATATTGATTCTAATGATGTTAGTAATTATATAAGTGTAGTAAATAATCAATCAAGAATATATTATGTTAGTGTATAGAAATTAATATTTATATTACATGGAGACAGAGGATGATACGAAGTAAACACTGTATGTAATGAATATCAATTTCAGTGTGATTACCCAGTGCCTCGTAATTAGGACGATTTTCCTGTTAGCAAACAATCATAAACATGCTCATCAGTGAGTCAAGATTTACGAGTATGTTTTTATTTTATTAAATTCACGTTATAAGATCAAATGGTTTTTTATAAGCTCCAGTTTAATTTTTCTCACTAATAATTACACACATAAGTCGGCGGCTGAAATATAAAACTAATTTATATTTTTAATCAGGTTTCTGATGCTGCTATGTCTGACACAGGCTCGTTTCGTGTTGTATAACTCTTGACTACACTTGTTGGCACTGAGAGCTTGATAAGCTTGGAACTTGGAATTGTCGGTTCTGTCTGTTTTCCAGAAGAACCGTTATTAAGTTCTTCTATTTCTGACTTTTGGTCATTCATTGCATTTATTTATAATACATCTCTAACTGTGAAATGCTTTCTAACCATGTAAAATTCAAATAGGCTGAAGGAAGCATTGCGCCACTTTTAATCGTCCAAAGCACGACGTTTGGCGCATGCACGACGGTTGTCCACCTCTGATATAAGGGATCATAACTTCTGAATCGGAGAAAATATTTCCACACAACCAAATAATACTACACAAACATGAAATTGAAAATTCAGTTTCTCATTTCTTTAATGGAAGGATATGAAACTGAATTGAAGGAACAGGATGGAAAATCTCGATTGAACCTAGAATCAATCCCGAGACATCCACTTGTGTATAAATTAATTATAGGTGCAATGGTTTTAATCAATAACAGTGTAGGTACCGAATTCGATTGTTGGATTTTCGAGATATTTCTGTCCTTACATTTTCTGTATTTATTGAATTATAGCTAACTTAAAGTGAAGTACGGTAAACCCTGGAAAAGCCGTATTAGATTCGTCGGGTTATTGGGTATTTGTCCCACATCCTGCTGGATTAAGGGATGGGAATTTGCTGTGGAATCCAACATTCCTTTGTTCATGCCTCGAGAAACTTAGAAAGCAGCTGGCCAATACGAGTAACGGACACCTCTTACCGTTTACCCGAGGTCTGTGACCCCGGAGCATACTCCAACAAAATTTATTAATATGTTTAAAAACTAATTACGTTATAATATTCTTTTGTTTCAATTTGTAACAGCAAGTAGACACTATTGCTGGGTGACCACATAAAACATCAGTTATTAATGCCATTATTATGCATTGCTGACCCGGCTATATTATTAATATAATAGTAAAGTTGCACGACGGTTAAATGTTGCTTTCTTCGAATGAGTCAGATATTCTGATTGGAAAATTTTCAGTTGGCTTAAAAGTGAAAATAACCGTGAATCGTGGGATGGAAGAAAACCTGCAACCGCGTGTGTTCCAAGTTGCGTACTTTATCCTAGGGCTCTAGTATGGTAGGTACTGTTTTAAAACAGAGCAGAAATTTGCAGCAAGATACATTCTTGCAGATTATTCCATTGATATTGTGCCTTTATTAGCAACCATTAGCTCGAAGAGTTTTTTTTTTCAGAGTCTTAGATCATGGAACAGCCACGCAAGTTCGCGCTGGTAGTGAGAAATCCAGTATTAGCCATGCTGTTCCTGATGAAAAACCGTGAACTCTCCGCAATTGGTTAACAGGGATCCTGGGATCGCAACCGGACCGTGATGTCATACCACCAGTCACTCCTCACGCCCCGCAGCAGTGCGGTTGCCCTGAAACGACCGAATTTTGAGGGACTGGGTCATTCAGAAATAATGTCAAAATATGTTATCCTATCTTTCTGTGAAAGAAATTTGTTTCTCATGATTTATATAAAGTCGATCGAAAACACGGCAACATTTTGATTAGAAAGCGTTGGAGAAACAAAAGCCATTAAATAATAAATTGTTGGCTTATGTGTTATATAAAACATTAACTGTCATTCTAATTATGATAATTACTTATTGTTTAATTCCATTTTGCATGCCTAAAATCAGCAAGCTATTTCTTATCCCTACGATCAGCAACTCGTGATCGACGAGAGAGTGAAACATTATTTCTTCGCCATCGTTTGTGGTGGCTTTGCGCCCCATAGCTACCGTAATCCTAAAATTGTTCCATAATGACGCTTCATTTCGAATGTTCGTCGACATTTCGACGCGTATCCCGGTTTTAAAAACTGATAATTATCGTCCCTATTAGAAGCTAACAGGTCGTTTTGTTGCTTAGTTATGGCGTGTAAGAGTCGTAAATAACCATGCGCCGCGAATAAATGCATTTAATAAATCTGTAACCATGTGAGCGCAGACATGAGTTTAGACGTGTGTTACGTCGGCGGTGATTTACTGCCGGCCGGGACAACTGGCATGGCTTCAGGAAGAAAGCGCTTCAGGCCCAAACATCGTCAAACTTAAGCCTTTGTTCTCTCGCTCTGTATACCTATGTGTGTTACTTTCGTGAAGATCTGCGTAAACACTCCGGGCTACAGAGCTAGGTAATTCTTGTTCTAGTTTAGGCCTCTAAATGTGCGGCAATTCTGCGAATATTTCAACGCGTATCCCGGTTTTAAAAACTGTTAATTATCATCCCTATTAGGAAAATCTGAAAATACATAAACAAATTGAAATAAATATCCTTCCCTTATTTACAAACATGTTTGTGCCTCAATTACATTTCAGACGTAGTAAAAGCTCTTCTTGCACCTCAATTAATAGTATTTTATGTCCAACCTTACTTTCCCCCAAGGTAACGCAATGCTATAAACTATAATTCTTATCGGGAAATAAGAATGCCTTTTTTTATGTCTCTCAATCTCCCACACGAAATAATTCATTTTATCCATTCTCTTGACACTAGTTCGATAATTTCTTGAATATGACAGCTCACTCTCAATTTTGTTAAGTCTGCTACACCCCTGGCTACTTCTCTTTTCCGCATCCCCTTTTCCAATTCCCTTTCTATGCTATTAAAGAGGATTAGCCAGCTTCTACATCACCGGTGAGACAAGTACCCGACCTGCGTGATTGAAATTTTCTATGGTTTGTCCTACATCTATTTCAGGTGAGTACCTGGTAGGACCCTTAAATTATACCACAGAATCCTAGCTAACCTTAGGCTGCCTTCGTCTTCCTCACCCCTTCTCCTTTAAAATTCTCTTCCTATGGTATTAATGCGGAGTTGTAATTTATTTTATCACCATAAAGTAGCCTATCACCCTACACAATGAAATGTCCCTTTTTTTATAACAGATCGAATTTAAAAGCAATAATTTTTACAACATTCATATTGGCTGAAGGAGCTTTTTGACAGCTTCATTTAAAATAAAATATATTTGTAAAACATTTGAACGTTAATTTGATCAATTCCTATCTGTTTTACGTCAATTATCAATTTAAATGAATGAGTTAAAATAACGAGATGTCGTGAAAACAAAAAATATATACTTTCCATTACCAGAAATATTATTGGAGCACAGACTAATGTAATTATAATTTTAACAATTATCAACCAAAAATCAGATTATTTTAATGTTAATAAATAGCAAAATATGTTAAAAATTTATTTAAACATTTTGGGTAGTGAAGAAAAAAGCAATTAATTTATTATAAAGCATTTATGGACATTTAAAAATAACTTTTCTGCATACGACATGTTAAAATATGAAGAAGATACAAGCAAATTACAAAACGAAAAACAGCCAAAATACAGACAGTAAAGTAGTTATGACGTAGATACCACACAAAGTTTTCATTTTTTATTTTAAACAAAGGAAGTTGTTTCACCGTAGTTAATAGGTTTTGAATAGTTGAAGAACTTGCATCAGAAGCTATATATACTTGCTAGGTATAAATATTTGCTGATATTTCTACATAAGGGAAATTATATTCTTCAGGAGTTGATGTATTACATCAGTTGAAACTTTAAATAATTGAACATACAACTACAGCCTATTATTAGGAACAACAAAATTAAAGACAAAGGAAAATTTTATGTTGATCATGTAAATCTTCTATAAATTTGAAACTAGATAATTATTTTGCTTCATAATTCTTTACAAAGTTTCATACAGTAGTAACAAATCAACCTTTTACAGCTTCCTTGTGAAATATTTGATGATAAAAAGTCGTATAAATCAAGTCTTATTGTTTTAATATTTGAATAGCTAAATTAAACAATACCTGAAAGTCTCCTGGATTCTTCAATTAATCCTTAGCTCAAGCTGTGGGGAAATTATTCACAGATATCTTTGGCTTCATATTTTAATAATGACTTCTTAAATAAAAATTCCGTTCAATATCCATATCAGCACTAGTGTGTTAAACCTTTCATTTTTTCAGTTGAATTTCTTCGAACAATTGTTCCGTATTCATGTGGTTAAAAATCTGCTCCGGAGAATAATATAAATCAGAAGTAATTATTCAGTACAACAGAAAGTAAGTCCCGAAGTTTTGATTATCAATGAAACGAATATTCAATATTCTAGAAGTTACCGCCACGAATTTTAATGCAAATAATTTTCCACGGAGGCCACTTCTGCCGAGCTGATTAATTTCACTCCGAAACATCTGGGAAAACTGAGAGAAATTATTTTCTCAAAAGGCCGATTGTAAATAAATACGATTTTCACTAAAGTTGTAATTATTATTATTCTTTTGTTTTAGATGTAAGAATAACAGAAATAATAGTTTGCTACAGAAGTTGTTAAAATACACTTCCTCGAATATCTAAGTTTATTACTTAAAACGAAGAATATTTTTGGGTGAAGAAACAAAAAAAGCTGCAGCTTCAGATATTATTAATATATAATTTACATATTTAAATTACTACACAGTGTGTGAGGAGTTTTGTCGAACAATGAAATGAGAGTATTCCGCCATACACACTATTAAAAAGGCTTACTTTCGATGAAAAAAACTGTTTTTTGCTCAGTCGTCGAAACAATTTTCAATGTTTCTCGTGAAAGAATATAATGGCTTGTAAAGAAACGAAAGCTTTCATAATTATGCGTGCAACTGTGAACGACCACTTCACTTTTCACACAGCTCTACGGTACGTAAATTGCAAGAAGACGGAAAAGAGACCCCGCCGCCCTCCCCGTGAAGTATTTTCCATCAGCACGGGCTCGGAAGGGTTCGCACGACTATTTTCATATCTTTCCGGGACGAGAAGCGTGGGAATCTTGCCAGGTCTTCTGTCCGAAGTTGGTCCCGCAGATTGCGACTAGCTCTTCCCTCTGTCACCGTGGCGATATTTACAAGACGTTTGGTGCCAAAAATGCAGAGGACAAGTCGATCTGAACGAGGGGGTGCGTGTTCTGCTCTCAGGCAACGGCAATATATAAAAAAATCATAGTAGGTCTATCACACACCTTCGGAAAGAAGCCAGGAGGGAAAATTTAAAGCCGTCAGAAACGTAAAAAGAAAACCTAATTTGCAGGAGTCGTCAGTGTGGCGGAAATTGCCTGGACTGCAGCCAAATACTTGATGTTTATCTCATCTGACCGCAACATTTATTCCTTTACAACGCAGGAGCATAACAATAAATGGCGTGCAATTTGAGATGGGAAAAACTTCAGACAAAGTAAAGATGTGGATTACAAACAACTGCCCAATTTTTTGACATCAATATACACCGTATTTTAGCTCGTGAATGTATTTCAATTAGTTTGAAACTTATTCCCCCGCTCAGATAATGTTTAATATTTAAAAGAACTATTTTGCTTAGATTTTAATGATTAAATTAAATTTAATAAAGGACAACAGTGGACAGTCGAATTCATGTGACGGTGTTTACGTTATATTTAAAATTGATTCAATTGACGTACTGTCTTATTTGAAGTGTTAATTTCTAAATTAATTGAGTGCATGCAATGAATTGAAAAATATATTATTGTCCTATTTGAAGGAGTCTCTTACATTCCAATGAATTTGCATTTACTTGCGGATGTATTCCTTAAAAAAGGTATTCGGTACATGATGTCTGTAAGTTTCAAGGAAGAAAAGGCTACAATTAAGAAAGAATAGATTGCACAAGTTTCAACAAGTTCTCTTTTAAGACATGAATATGTTTACGGAGAGTAAGCCGTAACCTTTGACGAGAAATGCGTCTTAATAGTATATTTCTTTGAATTTCCGAAAAAAAAATTATTTGGATAAGGATGAGGGTGATTCTGTTACAGAAAACTCCCCTTACATAACATAGCAAGGGAATGTGGAACATGGTAGCCAAGGGTGGACTAGGAAGGGAATTGTAAAGGGGAATTTGGAAGGTAGAACAAGATAACCAACTGTTGACTAGGACCCTAGGGTTATAGTCTAAGGATTCTACCCAGTGTTTCACCTAAGAGAGACGTAGAGAAGTCCCTAGGAAAGGTGTATTATGTAGTCGAGAAATTGGGTACTATTCTTACTCCCTTCCGAATGACGGGAAATGAGAAATCTCTTCTCAGTCTCTCCACAAGTTTTAGGAGGCAGCTGGCCGACTGATCCAATGAGAGCAGCAGACAACTCTTACCGAATGCCCAATTTCTATCACCACATACAGCATCTATTCGATTCACATGAATATTTTTGTGTTATTTGCTCATAAGTTATGAAGTGGTTTGGCAACCGATGACTAGCTATGCTGGCGTCTCACTTAAGAACACTAAAGAACTATACACACTAAAAATATATTTCTGAGATGAAGTAGTTTTAAAATAATTTTAAATTATTAAAAATTAAATTTCAATCTACCAATAATCAAGGATTCTGTCGATTATTTGACGATTTAGGTCTTTCATTTCCTTCTTTAAGGTCAAAAATGCCCCACGTCAATCATCTGCTCTGCGACTTCTGCTCTGAGAGTTCATTTTGTCCCTTCCGATTTCCTATGCCATTAATATACCAAGTCTTCGCAGAGGTTATGACGTCATAAAGTAGAGGGCGTGAAAAGGTAAATTTTAGTGGTGACTTAATCACATGCTGACAAAGTGATTACTGCTAATGTAAATGAATGCTTTGGTATCGCCGGACACCGAGCTAGTATATAATATATTTAAACAATTATTGATAAATATAATCATATACATTTCATTTCCCAGCTTGGTAAACCGAGTTCATTTTTGGCACAGATCGTATCTGAAAACGAAGATACTATTCCGAAAGATTATTGGTAGATTAAAATTTAATTTTTAATAATTTAAAATTATTTTAAAACTACTTCGTCTCAGAAATATATTTTTATTGTGTATAATTCTTTAGTGTTCTTAAGTTAGACGCCAGCATAGCTAGTCATCGGTTGCCAAACCACTTCATAACTTATGAGCAAATAATCAACGCATAGTACAATGCAGATTATGTTTTATAATATTTAACAGATAATAATAAGAAGGCAAGGAATTAAAAGAACGGCCAGGACTATTCATTTAACATTGTACAGTTTCTTATTTTTACATTTTTAGTCTCATTGAATAGGCGAAGTAAACTTACTTTATTGTTAAAATATTTACATAATATTACTACGTCCTATTCACAGTTATTAGGAAATTATATCTTTCAATTCCTTGTTCATGTTTTCTATAATGCAATCAAAAACTAAATTTTGATTATAATTTGAGTTCACGGCCATAAAGGTAACACTAATGGATTTTTACCAACAATATAAATTTTTTATGCTTTCTTAAGCCACGATTCACAGTCATTTGAAAAGACAATGTAAGCCCAATTTCGGATAGACGAATATGGAATCAGTGAAACCGATTCGACCGAATTCAATATCCGTGTTATTTAATTTCGTTAAAAGTGATTATTGTTCCCTACATAATTTCTAGTCAGAACTAATAAAAAATAGGGTTTTTTTAGAAACAGGCTACTATTGTGACTATTTCTACATAATAGGAAGTTTGAGGCTAGCTTAAGAGTCTAACTAATCCTAAGATGCAGAGAAATCTGTATCACGATATTTGTTCCACGTCCTCCCCATAGAGTTGAGTATCCTGTGGGAATCTCGTCCCCATATCTAGACTAACGTTGAAGGTAGGTCGAAAAATACTTTTTTTATTTTAATTTCATTACGTTATACGGATGCCAGCTAAAACTATAAATTCTGGTAGCCTCTCTGTTAAAGCTTTCTCTGGGTGCCTGTTTCCAATTAATTTTATTTAGAATATTTCACTATGCTGTATTTAATGTGACTGGCACGCCGTTTTATTAATTTTTTAACGGAAATATATATCGTTCAAAGGAATATCTGATTTTTCATACAAACGGATACCTATTTAAGTATACGTAGAAAGGATTCAAGATTAATTAATTGAGAGAAATATACCAATTTTTTAGAATATTGTGATTAACGTGAGATTCTTGTGCTTCTAACTTTTATTAAAGTTTACATAACATTGACTAAAGATTTATTGTTTTATTACTGCTTTTTTAAATGATTGATGACAATTTTCATATCAATTTGTCATACAACAGAAAGATACTCTGGTATACAACAACAGCACTACAAACTTTGTGTCGATTTGTCAATATTATGTTTTAAATTTTTTTATATTCTTCTACGTAATTTTTTGTTGAAAATGGCATAGGAGCCGAAAGCTTCAAATTATACTACCTTTCTACTAAAAATTGTTATATTTCTCTCGAATCCAGTATTCCCGACGTAAATTGAACATTAAATTTCATCCTAGTAACAGATTCTCTGCTAGTAGGACGGTTTCATTAACTCTCTTCTTTTTAGACATAAGTTTAATTAAAGTAGCACAATGGAGTCTTTTAATCGCAGTGGCAAATCTATAGAGCAGCAAGACAAAAGGAGTCAGGGTGGATGCGAAGTGGAAAGATAAATGCTAGTCTAGAGTAGTTACGTTTAAGATTAGCTTGGACCTTCGGGTCCCGCGAATATTACAGGGGAGGACTAGGCATATTCGAATGAAGGTGGCTGCTTTCTCTTTTCAGCGAATCTTTATGAAGGACGGAAACGAAAACATTACTTTTGCCTGTTTGAATATACTTCAGAGAATTTTCATTGTAATTTAAAATGATGTAATAGAAATGTGGAATATTCGGCTGCATTTCTGCATAATGAAATACGCAAAAGTGATTTATACCCTCTTATTTGAACAGATTTATAAAAGAAATATTAACGCAACTGCACTTATCGCGTACGGGGGTTTTCCTGAATAATAACGAGGAAACATGGAAATAAATTTTTATGCTATTTATGAAAATGTTATATTGATTAAATTTATTTTGCAGACAGTATGTTTATAATTTAAGGCGAAACTTACTACGAATTAGTGAAGTGCTGTTATTTAGTAAAACGAAGCTAAAATAATTGTTTGACACATTCATTAGATAAATAAATTAATATTTAATTATTTTTATTTCTAAATGTTTTTAATTTAATAAATATTACACACACTAAGTTAAAAAGCTTCAGTTGGTTTAAAATCATACTGATTTTAGAGTGCAATAGGGTTAATATCGCTTTGGGTTGACCTCTCCATGCAATAAAGTTTGCGCTAATCATAGTCACAAAATAAAATGGTAAATAACGTATAATGTTCAATTGAAAAAATACTTTAAATTTTAATCTTTCCTATATTTAGAAATATAACTTCTATATTAAGAAGAATATTTTTATCATCCAAAGTTTTAACACCTGAAGCTGTTTCAAGTTATAAATGAATCATTCAGTGTTAATTTTCAGCATAAACTAAGTAAATGTATGAGATGATCTCTGTTTCTGTAAATTATTAAACATAAAAATCAGTGTCGTTATATTTTAATTGTATTCCATTGTAAACTCATAAAAATCTTCGAGAAATAAATTTAGCACTATTAAATAATTAGCGGAACCATATTTCTATGAAACAGCTTCAAACTAAAATTAATTAGAAGAAAAATCAGAACCTACGTATGCTCCAATATACTGCACATATGCAAAGTATATGCAAAGTAATATTAACCAGCAATGGAAAACCAATCATTTCAAAATAATTTTTGTTTGAGTTTCCATATTTATCATTCAATTTATGCAAAAATTTGTTAAGGCTAATACAGTACTTAACGTAACAGAGAAGTATGTAATAACTAGCTATGGCCGCGACTTCGTTAACGTGGAAATAGTTGAATTCATTGAATATATAAAAAGAACGGTGTCATTTATTTATGATAGCTTCAGGTCAAACTTTATAATTCACAGTTGGTTTTGAACAGGTCCCGCCATCGTACGTTTCAGAGTAAAAAATGAGTAATTGGTAAATATTAAAATTAACCTGACGCGACAAATAAAACCAATTTATGTATACATCATATGGAAAATCCAAAAATGTTTATTATTTCTCAAGGAGTTAGTTCTCTGCCAACAATAGGTTAATTACGGCGCGAATATATAACAATAGATGGAGTGAGAATACTCGCCCACCCTTTCTCTCTCTCTCTCTTATGCTACCAAAACTACGCTTATAATAACACAGTAAATTGCACCTCACAGTTTGGTTTCACACATTCTTTCGCGCAGCAATTCAATGGATTTATAATTGTTTACATTAATATATTATGAACTCTTCAAGATATCGAAATGAATTATACATGAAAATTTAAGTTAAAATCCCTGGACGTTTCATTAAAATCCGTTCAGCCGTTTCGAAGATCTGGAGTATAGGTAATCTGCATTCACTTTTGGGGGTTTGAATGCACGTATCCGAAGAAATGTTTATATGATATATATATATATATATATATGTATATATTAATATCTTAATATATATTTTAAAATCTTTTGTACACATTGAAATGAAATATGGACGAATATTGTTTTTAAGCCATCAAATTTTCAATGAAATCCATAGAGACGTTTCGTAGTCTATTCGAGACAAACATACAGACAGACTGACAGAGAGACAGACACTTTAATTTCATTTATTGGTATAGATGATCAATGACGTTGAGAGAGTGTTGTTTAACAATTGAAAAATAAAGTGCATTATCTGACAAACTTTTCAGACGTTTTATAACTAAGTTAACAAACGATTTGATAAATTGATTATAAGAAATTAAAGTGATAATCCATTTTCTCAGTGATTGGCAAAACAGCTGAGAAATCTGTCCTACTTGAAAATTCGCAACTTTCCTAAAGTAGTTTCCCAGAAGCCTATAAAACAGAATAACTGCGAAAGGCACTCAACGCATATATTCTCAACGAGAACACACTACGCGAATATGAAATACTAGTAGCTGTCTTCGTGTAAGCAACAATGGCGAATCTGACCGAGGGAAAGTGACACGCCGGGATTTGGGAATTTCACGACAAGGCTGGCCGAAATTTTTATGGTTCTAGACTACACAGTAGAGGGACAGGATCTGAGTGTTGAAAATGATAACCAAGGAAAATTTCTGGATATCATTTTCCCATGTTGAGATGATATATAAAAATGATACCAAAGGTCTCGTGAAGGTTCATTTTGGAATGCTATTACTATGGCTTACATTTTTTATATTACTGTTGCCAATTATAGAGTTCACTGATTCACTGATTGAGAGAAGCAGGGATAAAAGTTTATGGCCTTAACGAAGAAATAGTCACAACCCCAAGCGTACAACGGACGACTTTGTGACTGGAGGAACATCGACGCTTGCTATTTCTTGAAGGCAGCCATCGACCAGAAAATATTCATCCATAAAGTGTCAAGGTTATGCAAGAAAACTAGGTGAATTATTTCTTATAAATTTTTAACCAGAAAGGTGCAGCTTAATGTTTTATTTAGAGTAATATTATGGCTCATAGTTTACTAATTAAAGTAAAAACCCGTCTGAATAAAACGTCTTGGTCGTCATATTACAATTTCAAAATATGTACATAACCATTATGTCTTACATATTGTATGTAACAACTCTTTCACCAGGTAATAGACGCCAGTGGTCAGCAAAGTAATAACTGTTGGCTTTTGGGGTAATTTTATGCGCTAAAAAGAACATCCTTATCATGACTGTAAAACCCAGGAAGTACGTATTTCTTACATACAATAACAAGTGTTTCAATAGATTGAAGCGAATCACACTAAGAATACCTGGAAGTCGGTTGTGCTGGTTTAGAACCTATAGTGGAATCATATTTAATTGGAGACACAAATTTGATTAAACCAAAAAATATAACTGTAAAATGCCAACAAATATATTTAAATTAAACATTTTTGTGAGCTGTAGTAATGAAAAGTTTCTCAAACAATGTAACGAGTCATCTTTGAAGTTGAAGGGGTTCTAAACATTTTTCCGTAACGGCATCGAAGTTAAACAACGTCTGCCATTTTGGGCCTATATTGCTGACTCTGCCTACTTTTCTGGGGTCAGGCAAATCTTTCGTAGCGTTGCTTAATGAACTCCTCTGCGGTAGCGTTCCAAATTTCTTCGTCAGCAAATGTCTCCCATAAAACTGTATTCGTGGCATTCATCTTTTGTTTAAACACGTCGACAGCATGTATTGTATTAAAAAAGTGGAATATCCAGCAACTTATACGTTTGTATATTTTACTTTGAAATAATTGAATAAATAAAAATAATATAATTTTTAAATGAGCCTTATGCCAAATTAATTAGTATATGTCTTATAAATGTTCATCCTTGTAAGATGAGAAAAGCAGTATTGTTCTACGAAGCTAATATCATATCGCGGAAAATAAATTTTATTCCTGTGTACTGGTTGCATTGTACATGTTGTGTTGTTGTGGTATTCAGTCCCAACACTGGTATGATGCAACCCTCCATGCTCCATGGAGTATACATACACCTAATAAATTAATCCTTCATTTTATTTTAATTTAAATAAATTTCTGAAGTTAAACTTAAGGGGTCTTTACACTTCAGTTACTGAAAACCGTGGAAAAACAAATCTCCATTAATTAGGCGTCCTTTGAGCGTATTAACTTTCCGCCGCCGACCAAGATCAGGGTTATGAATGCGCCAAGGGTAAAACTCGGATGTCACAATATTAGTACGAACGGTTTTATTCCACGGAATTTGGGAATATTCTGGAAGAAGACGTTTTGTTCCGTATTAAAAGCTGTGGGAATACGAAATGGCTTGTCATTGGCCAAAGTCTTTAATAATTTTTAGATTTGGAAGGGGGAGAGGCGTACCGAAGTATTGAGGTAGATAGAAAAATGAGAGTTAGTGGTACAGGAGTCGTCAGTTAGTTGTAGGAGATTTTAGACAGGCAGTTACAGACAATACGTGAGACAGCCAGTTATCACAGGACACTGCCGGCCATCATGTTACAGAAGCTTAACTTCACCGATTCTGTCAAGGCTCCAGTATTGTCAAAATATCCTTCAATGCTGTCAATTATAATGACTTCGACAACAATTATTATTTTTAAAAGTTAAGACCAAGGTATTTGTATCCACTATTCCCTTAGAAAAAGAAACAATTTGCTTTTACTATTTCTAAATTCTTAATTCATCATATATATTCTTTTGACACAGCACGACGATAATATTTTCTTTTTTTGTTGTTAAGTATATTATAAAATTTTATCACACTTATTCCCTAACTCAAAAACATTACGAGGCGTTTTAGGTATCAGCTTAATACAGACAACTTAAGACTTGCACAATGGAGTCACAATTACTTATAGAAACGTTTCAGCAATTACATAATTATGGGTTACTTTATTTAAAACATTTAATACAATAGCAACGTAACTGAAAATGTAATATGAAATAAACGGAAATTAATTATAAAAAGTAGCAGTAAATATCTTGCCGTTTGCATAAATCCTTTGTGATTAAATTCCTATTATAACATGGAGGAAAATCGAAATGAATGTCCAAACAACAAAAGTATAATGATGCCTCTGGTATAGATGAAAATTATCACTTAAACGTGTTTCAATCAGGAAGAAGAATGACAATGACCACATGTATTGTGGCATATCTTAGGCCATAATTTTACAATTAATAGGAAGAATACAACCAAGGTAACCAATAAACAATTTTTTGGGACAGCCTCGTTGCCGATTACAAAAATTACATGACGTGGAGCTTTTGTCCATACGAACATATTCATCCGAAGGAACCAAAATAGGCAGGTATCAATAAACAGACCACTAGTTATAAATCAGTTTGTTCCGCCAGAATGTTTTCATTATATACTGAGATGTTGGGTTGAGACTAAGGTACGATTAAATCCTTATGTTGATGTTAATTTATGCATTTTATTGTGAATTATTTCAACTATTTTTTTATTTTGGTTAATTTAGATGACTATCGTCGTAAGAAATGGAAGCTTCTCACTTCGTACTTTTTGACTTCGACAACGGGGTTGTCTAAAAAATGGTTGATTTGTTAATTTGATTATTGATACATAAGCCAATATTAATTTGTTATAGTTTATAAATCAATGAAATTAACTTAGCGAAGCAAATTGACATTAATTTAAATAAATGTATTTGAGGAAGGAAAAATTGAAGTGTTTCTTTCATATAACCAATAATTATTTAGATATTAAGTTCTACTTTATATGGTCAGGTTAATATAGTTAGTATTATTTCATAAATATTATTTTATTAATTTGACTTTTGCTGACATAGAAACACGTCTCGAGACTAGACCTGGATTTCGTGAAGTTGGAGAATTTAATTTGTAAAATTTTCCAGCCGATAAATTTGTTAAGAAATATTTGAATACTTTTAGGTCGCGATTGAGAATAAAAATTTGGACTCGGCGTTGACTGTCAATAACACAACCGTAGACGGAAATTTCTCAAAACTCATTTATTTCGAGAAATTTTAGGCTCCAATGACTAAAATATGAGGACACTGGACATTAGTTATAAATTTAATAAGATATTCGGAAAATTAGGAAACAATCTTGAGATTTTCCGGGAGATTATGGCTGCGTTTGGAGTATCTTAAAACCAAAACCCGATGTAAACGATCAGAATCTTTCTCGGCCGAATAGAAAGTTTTCGGGTTACCACGCGGGTTCAGAAATTATTAAACTGTGTCTTATCGACGTCAATATATTCTGTCGCCATCTACCACTACCTGGCGACAGTATATGTGGTCGCGGAAACGTCGCGAAATAGAGACAATTTACATCTTCTGTGGGACATATTTCTTTAAGTTATTAATAATTCCACTATTTTATGTTTTAGATACCAATTAATTTCCTCTTTCTTGGCCAGTGTAACCTGAACACCAAGTAAGAGAATATTGTAGGGTATATAACATTTCCTGTCTTGTACATTAATTGCTTTGTGTCAACAATTCGCGTAGCTTCGAATGTGGATGTAACGCCGACGTGTGGAATCATCGACATTGCAGTTTGTTGTTTACTCACATGGACTGCAACGAGGCTGATCGGCATTCCCGCTGTTGTTGCTGTTGCAGCTCTTGCTCCCGGATCTCCCGGTCCAGTTCCCGTTGCTCCCTTTCTAGAGCCCTCTCCGCCCTGTGCTGCGCTCGCTGCTGTTGTTGGGCCTGAAAGCAACAGCGGATAATATTAAATACACGAAGTATAAATTACAAGAAAAGATGTATTATAGTTTCAAATATATGTTCAATTTGTGAAATATGTTGAAAAAACCAACACCTGTTCCACTATTTTCCAGGACATGTACCTTTAAAATCAATTCTATAAGCCAAAGAAAATTTGATAATCATCTTAGGAAAGTTGCAACAAATCTCGATAACCTAAACGTGTTGAGAATTTAGAAACCAACTGCCTTCTTTGCACATGGAACGTTAAAATTTTTAAACACTTAAATAAGATTGACCAAAAATTATATCAATTACAATAAATAAAATTGAAGTGTATGTCTGTCTGTCGGCAAGTTTGTCTCGAATAGGCTCCGAAACGGCTCAACTGTTCTCAATAAAAGTTTCAGAGTTTAAAACAAGAGTTTTTACTTAAATGTTTGTGCACCTTTCATTTCGGTATCTTGCGAGGTTCAGAAGATATTAATATAAACATTGTAAAAAACATTCTTCGGGATGTGTTTCGTGGCCTATACGCGCATCGAGATCACCAATAAGTGGATGCGGATCACCTATACTCCTTTATGTAATACTATGTGTAATTTAAATTATAAACATTTCCACCGTAATTAACCTATCGTTGGCAGAGAGCTAACTTCATGCCCGCAAACTACATCCTCATATATCCTCCAATAATCAGTTCACTCCCTGTCAACCCTCACCCACCCACGTCGTATGTCTCTCAGATACGCACCATAGGACTAACCTACCTTCACGTTTACAGGTGAATTATATACACTATTTTAATTTTGTATTCATTATTTTGATATTTTATGTTTTGGATCAATTATTGTATTAACTGATAATCACTATGATAATAGTTTTTTTATATGAATAAAAAATAAAACTTTTTTGTTTTCTTGTTTTGATATGACTATTTATTTCTGCAATATCACAATGAGGTAGATGTTAAATTAAAGTGGACGCACAACAGAAATCTAATTATTGAGAAACATCGATCATCTTGTTATTCTCTAAGAACATTACTGCATTAATGATGAATTTAAAGAATATTCCGCTATAAAATAGGATAAATACGTATTCCGCACTATGTATGCAACTCTATATTATTTGAGTAAAACAATGTTATACATATCCAATCTCTTTCAAGGACTTTTCCAGAATTCTAAACTATCTTGCCGCTATGCAGTGTAATCCCACGTAATAGTTTGTTGAAACATTCAGCTGCTGAAGCTTAGATAACTGCTCTCCCGGGACTGGGTCGAACCAAATAGGTTCACGCCTTTGTGGCTGTGTGAACTGCAGATTCTCTCAGCGCCTTCAAGAAGGACAACTTTGTAATTTGCAACAGGAAATATAAATTTTAAATGATCGTTTTGTTACTTTTGATAACTATTCGCTACTCTTTTTATTTCGGCAGTACTCAAAATTACCTTCAACTTGTGTCTCTTTGGAAAAATAATCCAAAGAATCTGTAGTATTCTAGGCAGAATTATTTCATATGATTTCATTTCATTATTATTGTGATATATAGTAATCCGTTTCTATGCTACATTACAAAGACGCATTAGCTTTTAGATTACTTTTCAGGGCCACTAATCGAGAACGTTAAACACCTTAGAACACTTGAACTGGTCGGAATTTAAGATTCCTGGCTTCAAGTACGTGGTAGAGGAATAGAGCCGAGCAGTTCTATTCTTGAACGCCAGTAAAGTATTAGTATCGCACAAGTCAAAAATATCTCAATATAATTCTATCTGAAATCCTACGTATACACTACTACACTTCTTTAACGATATGAATGCTATGCTTGTATTGTATTTGCTAATAATCTACAATTGGGCGCAAGCCCGGTGGCAGATACATAATTAAATATACATAATTATAAACTAAAGAAAGATAAACATGTTCTGTGGATGCCTTGAAAGAGAAAAGAGAAACACTTCACTTCACTTAAGTTATTTATGTTGGGAAACACATTTATATTAAAAAAATATCCACTTCACACGTTTTTTCAGATTTGACCTAAATTTATTTTCTTTAAGAGGATTTCCTCCAAACACCCCCACAGGTAAATTATTCCAGTGGTTGATAGTCCTATTTAGGAATGAGAATTTGCCAACATCTGTTTTTTGTTTTCTATATTTCACTTTGAATTGGTGATCCCATCTACCTATATAACTGGGCTTTTGCATTTTGTAGCTAATTCCAATCCATGGTTTTGCCCCGTATAAGCTTTGAATAGCAAATGCAGTCTTGCTTTCTCCCTCCTTTCTGCCAATACCTCCCAACATAGCTGTTTTACTTTTTCCTTCCTATTACCTGGCCCCTACTTGCACAAAATTAGTAGCCCTTTTCTGAACTTTCTCTAATGATTCTATTTGATTAATTCTATAAGGATCCCAACAAGCCGCCCCATATTCCAAAATTGGTCTAACTAGAGATAAGTATGCCACCTCCTTTGTTTTTGAACTTCCCTTTTTTAAGTTCCTCATAATGAAATGTAAGGAATTCCACGCTTTTCGGGCCGTGAAATTCACTTGTTTCTCCCACCCAAGTCTGTTGTTGAAATATATCCCCAGATATTTGCAGCTCGTTACCCTTGGAATTAGTTCCCCACCTATTCTATATTCTGTCTCATTTAACAACGTGCGTTTAGTAAACGAGATTGAGCTGCTTTTCTTTCCATTATTTTTCATTTTATTTTCCAGAGCCCAGCTATTAACTTTATCTAGATCTTCTTGTAATAATAAAGTGTCTTCCTCGTTTGTTATCTTTCTATATATGATACAGTCGTCAGCGAAAAGCCTTACCCCTGACTTCAAGTAATTCGGTAAGTCATTAATGAATATTAAAAACAGTAAGGGGCCGATTACAGAGTCTTGGGGAACTCCCGATGTCCGAAAATCCGAAAATTGTGAATAACTTTATTCTTCTACTACTAAAGTACCTCCTTGAAAAACCCAGTTCATTCACTAATTTACGACAAAAAATAAATAACGGTACTTAAAAATCTTGTATATATATATATATATATATATATATATAGTAACGAACCAACATTATTGGAACTGTAATGTTACGTTACAGGATGCCAAGGCCATTCTTGTTGGCCCTGAGCTAGGACAGCAACCCGCGAGAATGTTCTAGACTCAGCAACGTTTCTCGAAAATAAATGGATGTTTTAGGTGTTTTTCGGTTAAGCAGCTCAGAGAATTAGTGAGCGATTAATTGTGCTCTTAGACTGAGAGAGGGAAATATTTGGTGTATGGTAATATCCTGTTCGTCTCTATGTTTCTCGACCGACAGAGTATTTGGTCAACGAGTGAATATGCTGAAAGCTGTCTTGGAACATTGTAGCAACCAAGCCGACATTCTGTTTTTTTTTATGAATTTTCAGTTATTGTATGAAATTGCATCACTGTCATTATTCAATGTCGAATCTCATCTTTTCTTAAGTATACATGTTTTTTTACATAAATTTTAAATTTCTGGTTTTTGGTAACACCTGAGAAAATTGTTTGCATCAAATCATCTGATCATTTTAAGCATATGTATTGTGTAAGGATTGAACGATTTTATTGCAGACCTTAATTTTGCCCTAAAACAACACGTGCAGAATTATGATAAGGTTCAATTAATGGAATATATAAAAAGTACGGTGTCATTTATTGATGATCGCTTCAGGGAAAACCCTATAATTTCATTCATACGTTTCGGAACCAATAAAAATGAGCAATTACTAAATATTAAAATTTACTTGACGTGACAAATAAAACCAATTTACGTTTTCATTATATCGACGATATAAAGAAGTTTATTATTTCTCAGGCAGTTAGCTCTCTGCCAACAATAGGTTAATTACGGCGTGAATACTACTGCAACATTAGATGCAGTGAGAATACTCGCGCTTCCTCTCTTCTCTTATACTGCCAAAATTACGCTTATAATAACACTGTAAGTGGGTTGAATGATATAGGAACGCCTACTAGAATTTTTAACTCGCATTTGGTTTTCAAGCCACCTTTTGGGCGGAAATTTAATGGATTTATAAATATTTACAAGGACATATAGGAGTGCATATGGGAGTTTTCTCTCGCAGGCATTTCTTCTCTAGAAAGAGCCAGAGCCCGTCTGGAATACCTCTTACTCTCTCTGGTTTTTTCAAAGTTCTCACATGCCGAGGCACCTTCACCTATTATGGGTGGGCCGAAGACTTTGAGCATACGGTTAAATTGTTCGATAGTCCCATTGGATAATTTGGAGAAGGGAATGCTGCGGACCCACAGCAGACTCGCCTATCATCATTCGGGGGGACGTGAGAATAGTACCCAATGCCCGACCTACCTGATGCTGGATATCTAGGGGTTTTCCCTGCATCTATTTAGGTGAAACGCCGGGTAAGACCCTTAAACTATAGCCAGGGGGTCCTAGTCATCCCTTGGCTACTTTCTCTACCTTTCACATCCGCTTTCCAATTCCATTCTCTGCTATCAAAGGGGAGTTGCTTGTTTCAGAATTACTCCTATGTAGCCTGTTAACCAAAAATAAAAAATACCATTATTTACAATAATATCTTCTGAACTCTTCAAGATATTGAAATGAAACAGACACGAATATTTAAGTTAAAATTCCTGTTTCAATCTCTGAAATTTTCATTGAAATCCGTTAAGCTATTCAGGAGCACTAACAAATGAAGAGTATAGGCAACCCGTATTTACTTTTGGAGGCTTAGATGAACGTACTGGAAGAAATAATATTTATAATACAGACATATATATGCATATATATATATATATTGATATTTAGAAATGATATATATATATATATTGATATTTAGAAATGAAATATGCACGAATATTTAAGTTCATATCTTGGTATTAAAGCCTCAAATTTTCAATGAATTCGTTGATCCCTTTCGGAGCCTATTCGGAACAAACATACAATCATACAGACTGACAGAAAAACATCAGTTTGATTTATTGGTATACTCGTATATACAATAACTGCAATAAATTAATCTTTCTTCAAATAAGCCTGTTTAGCCGAAGTCCTTTCATAATCCAATAGTATTAAAACATTGTACAATACAATTTGGTTCAGCACAACATGAGGCTGTTTATAAAAATGCTAAAAAAAATTAATAAGTGCATATTTCAAGATCAATTATGAAAATGGTAAATTTTAGAAAGAGGATAAATTTTCTTACATTTCGTAAAGTGTGAACAGACTAACTGCTACCGTGTTACTCAGGTTCGTTTGATATATGAATATGCCAGTGTTTGCTTCACACAAATAGTGACTTGGACTGCCCTACCTTACCAATCTAAATATTAATGATCTTAAGGTAACCTTTTCTCAGAAACCGTTATAGATGCAGCACTGAAATTTTCATAGCTTACTTTTAAACATATTGTGTGTGTCTTTAGCATATTAAATTATTTATTATAATTTATTATTATTAATTTAGTGGCCGAGATTTTTTATGGAAAAATGTATAAGTTTTCCTATCTATAACTAACAACTGAAATAATTTCTTCTGCTTCCAAACACACAACATAGTATTAAAAGCAAGCAGTGAAAAATTAAATGGTGTATCTGTAACGATGTCCGTGGAGAAGCTACAGCCGAATGTCGTTTATTCGAACGACAGTTTTCTGAAACGTCAAATATCTGAATTAATTTTTGGTCCACTAATTTAAAAGACATTGTTATTTTTAATACGCTGCTATGAACGAAAGTTTTCTTTCAATCCAAAGTACTGAAAGGATCTTAACCGTGAAAGTATGAATACTGCAAATTCGTTTTAAACCTTCCGGTTTGTCTTAAATTGGTAGTGTAAGGGAAGTAAATGGACTGTTAATCCAGTTTTAAATAAATTTGCACTACAATATTCGGAAATAAGCTATACGACTCTTTCGCGAAACGTTTATTGTTTTCAAATTAACGCACTAATCTGTATTTTTAAAACATTTTTTTACAGCATTACCATATAGGTACTTTTAAACTTTTATTATTAGACTGTGTATATATAATCTAATAATGAAAACAACCACTAAAAATAGTCTCACAATTTATTTTGTTTAAACACGTTGACAGCTTTCGACTTTTGGCATAATCATTCAACGTGTTTAATTAAAATAAATTTTCAAACTTTATATATTGTTATCCGACTATAGACGGTCACAATTATTTTGGATTATAGTCTTTCTACTGTACCGTAAAAAATTTAACATTGCCACGATAGAGCCCTTAAACGTATCTGTTTATACAAGTGATTTTCGTAAAAAAGGGTCATATATATAAAAAATTGTCGTGTGCGTGTGTCCATAATTCTGCTCTCCTGAACGGCTTGATCAATTTTGATGAATTATATTTTATATTTATGGAGTCACCTGGATTGTTCTTAGCTCTAGTTGGACCCGGTAGGTGGCGCTGTTTTCAGGATCCAAAATTTAATTTTTTCGACTACATGTTTTTAAAATTCCTTTTGTTTTGATTTTTCACGAAAAACATGTAATCCTAAATTTTCAGCGTTATACGTTGTATAATCTGTGGTATTTGACTTACGCATCAATACATGTGCAAGTTCATTGCGTTCGTAGCTTGGCATTGTTTTGACATTTAGATATCTGATTGCAGAGTTCTATTATATTCCGTGTATTGCAATTTCGTGCACACTGAGTCTATTATTTATGGATTAACTAGCAATTGAATGAATGAAGTGTATTTATTATAATATTTTATGCAAATGTGGAAGCACCATTGTTTGATTTACGGTTTATACACACGTTCATTCGGCGGAGTTCCATATAATCTCCTAAATAAAATAAAAATATTTTCACGTTCACTTGTGCGATTTAGATGATAGAAAAGGTAAATAAAAAAATTGACGATTTATCATATGATTTTATCACGAATTTACGAAGAGATTAATATCGAATTAAAATATGCAGTGGTTTAATATAAGTGAATTACCGGCCAATAATAAACGAATAAAAAAACTTACATGTTCTTTTTTCATGAAAGGTAATATTATTCAAAATTAGACAAAGCCTCTGTTGACAGCATATGACTGAATTTCAAATAATTAAATTTCAAACCTTTCATCACTAAGATATATTTCATATATTTTAAATTAATTATTGTAAGAGTATTTCTTTTCTTAGGTCGTATCACTTTCTATAATTTATTGTGTTCATCTTCCCAGTTAATTAATCCGATTTACTAGCTTACAGATAGAAATTAGACCTGGAATTGGGCCCCGCGAGGAACATAGTTTTCCTCTGAAATATTGCCACCATTTCCCAATCCCTTGATGAGCCAGACATTTATTTTTTACGCGTGGCCGATTTTTCACGTAAATTGATTTAAGTGAGAAGACTGTGCCTTGCCAGAGAAGAGCACCTGTCGCGCTCCTCTCCTTTCTGCGCTACGTCAAAAAGATAAAAGAGAAACTGGATGAACAGCTATGTTAAATTCCGGAAGGGTTTCTTCGGAAGACTCTACACAACAAACGATGTGATGAACTTTTCTTGTTGACGTTTAATCATTTATTGTGTGACCCTACAAGAATTGTTTTCTCAACCTGGGTTAAAACTAATGGCGGAAAAATATTTCTTCTTTTACTATACATAATATTGCCTTTCACGTAGATTTATTTTAATGATAAAGATAAAGATAGTAGCAAATAAATGATTGTAAAATATGACACTCTTTAAAATTAATTTGGAAGAATATAGTCCTAACATAATTTGCTAATAGGAATGAACACCGTAATGAAAAACGACTATATCATACAAATACGCTGCAGGTAAAATTTACCTGACTTTTCATGATTTCTTAGATGTTTTTCTTACTTACGCTTGGGAGTTCTTTAAAAAAAGTCCTGTATATATTTTGAAATGAATATTCTAGCCGGATGTATGTTTGATATTCTTAGTTTCTTTTTCATTTAAAATACTCAGGAGGTCGTTACTTGTTCAAACAGAAGTGAAAAGTTTGGCTACTTTGTTTTGCGGAAATATATACTTTTTATGAGTAAGTTATTAATTATTTATGTTTCTGTATGTGTAACACAGACATAAAGATAGAAAAAGCAAAACTGTGTTCAACTTCCTCAGTCTTCATATGAGCAAGGCTATTACTATCAATGTGGAATATGATATCTATATTTTTTTAAATAATATGACATGTATCTTATAATATTAAGTATGGTTTGTGAATGCATACTGTACTCTGTACTGGGTGGAACGTTACTACAGTAAAATAATTAAGCAATTTTACATATTTTAATAATAAATATATTTAATATAATAACGTATTAATGTAATGATTAGATGTAAATATTCCGCCGCCTTATCATTTAACCTAAGAGGAAATTATGTTATTGTGTTATAAGAGAAAAATTTGTTCGTGTGGGATTTGGATGATTTTTTTATAACTACTTCAGTAATATTGTAGCAGAATCCATCATTATCTTGATGAAATGAATAATGGTGAGAGTCGTGCACTAACTACTGTTACAATCCAACCAAAGGTCGAGTACTACCAGCTCAGTGCTGCTGTGAGGATCAATACTTCCGTTCATAAACTAGTTGGTGCTAGTTTGGAAGATGTAACGTTAACGCCGGGAAACGACAAGCAACCACAGGAATATGACAGTTGTACGTCATCGAACCCAAGTCTGCTACGTGCTCATTAGAGGGAATGTCATCAAGTTAATTAGCTGCTTATACTGCATCGATTTCCCATTTGGTATTTGTGGCTCTCCTCTTTGAACTAGTGCCTGTTGTCGATTCATGGGTAATTAGTGATTCCTTCCCAAAAAAGTCTGTGTTATTTAGTAAAGTTTACCCTATCCTACCCATCCTTAGTTTTACTTTGCATAACATAACATTTTTATTTCATTGTTTTAAGTTCTTATATACTCTTTCCGGTACTCGAATTTCAATTTCTAGACATTTTTATCAACAAGTACTTTTCTATCTTATCAGAAACGTAATTATATCACAAGTAAAAATATGTAATAGAAAAAAAGAAAATACTCGAAAATAAGTGACGCGTTGCATTTAAGGCTTCGAAACGGCTCGACGGATTTCAATGAAAATTTGAGGGTATTTAAAAAAGATTTAATTTAAATATTCGTGCATATTTAATTTCAATATAGTGCATCAGATATTAATATTATGTTAATATAAATAGAAATATTAATTCTAAGGAAATATTTATTGGAATTGCCGTGAGAAAGCCGGTGAGTAAACCAACTGCGAGTTTTGAGTTCTATTAGGCGTTTGTATACCATTTCTATCTATTGTTGCAGCAGGCTGAGAAAAAATGAACTTCTTTGGATCACTGACACGATGAATACATAAAATGATTTTATTTTTCGAGTCAGGTAAATTTCAAAATTTAGTTATTGATAATATGAAAATAAAAAGAAAACTTTCGAGTTTGGTGTCTAAACCGGTGTAATGCGAGTCGCAGTGATACAATATGACCTTTAATATGCGATTTAATAAAAAATTTAACCATTAAGTGGGGGAAAATTTTTTATTCTATTAGAATACTGAAAATATTTTTATGCCTGTTATTGTACCGAGGCTACTTTTCACTTTCTCGAAATACTGGGAGTATATTTGAGATTCATATTGTGGCGCTTTAGATGTCGGTTTAGTTATGTGTTGACCAATCAAATTATATACCGTAATTATATAAATAAATGCTCGGGCAACGCCGGGTCCCCAGATAGTTCATATTAATTTCAGTTCGCTTTTAGACTACGTGGTTAATATTATTTTTCACCTGAATTCGTGGATATACTGAGTTACTTAACAATGTATAGTATATAACCAAAATAATTCTTTTCCCGGAGTGGTAACCGGGCATACAATTTTTACAAGATTTTAACCGCCAGTTTATAATGTCCTAATGACTTATTAATTGCGATGAACCATAGATCGTCATGCAAATAAAATTCCTGAACAACGTTTAGGAATATTCTTTAACATATTTCTTAGACGTTCAAGTGAATTGAATTCCTGTATTATTTTAACGCTTACAAAACTTTAAGTTCAGCTATTAATACTTCTGACGAAATATTTTTTGGATATAAAATACGGAAAATGTAAGCGTAACAACAGTAGATGCATTTATTTGTAAACCACGTCATACGTTATACAATAGTAACAGATCTACTGCAGTTGGTTAGTAAATATATTTTAGTCAATTACAGTGGTTAAATAGATACGAAAAGGACAGGACAATTAGATTAGTATCGGATGCGTGAAAAAAAATTTTTTTGGGGTTAACAGACAACTCCCCTTTAATAGTATTGAAAGGGACTTGAAAAAGAGGAATGTGGAAAGTAGAGTATCGTAGCCAAGGGTTGACTACGGCCCCCGGGCTATAGTTTAAGAATCCTACCCCGTTTTTCACCTCAAGAGATGCAGAGGAAACCCCGAGAAAACCTACATCAGGTAGGTGGGGCATTAGATACTATTCTCACGCCCTTCCGAATGCCAGGAGACGAGTCTGCTGTGGGGTCGCAGCATTCCCTTCTCCGTGTCTTCACCAGTTTTAAGAGGCAATTGGCCGATTGATCCAATAGGAGCAGCGAACAACTCTTATCATATTCTCAAGGTCTTCGACCCCAGTCCATAACCTCCTAAAATAGGTGAAGGTGCCTCGGCATGTGAGAACTTTGAAGGAATCAGAGAGGCATTCCCGAGCGAATCAGGTGAGCCCCGCAGTCCATCTGGGGAAGAAATTCCTGCGAGAGAAATCTTCCACAGGCTTTTATAACGTGCAAAACATTATTATTATTATTGGGTTAACATGCTACATGAGGGTGATCCTGAAACAGGCAACTCCCCTTTAATAGCATAGGAAGGGAATTAAAAAGGAGGAATGCGGAAGGTAGAGGAAGGTAGCCAAGGGTTAAATAGGGCCCCCGGGCTGTGGTTTAAGGTTCTGGTCAACCCTTGGCTACCTTGCTCTACCTTCCACATCCCCCCTTTTAAATTCCCTTCCTATTCTATTAAAAGGGAGTTGCCTGTGTCAGGATCACCCTTATGTAGCCTGTTAACCCGAAAACTAAGTACGTTGTTTGTCAGTCACGGCAATTTTGATAATTGTCGATATCCAATTTAATTATTCATAACCTCTACAGATGGTAGTCAGCAGTGATTATAACTGATAGGTAAGAAAATAAATGAGTAAGTCAAGGATTCAGTTTGTCGCCCATGCTCTTTAACTTACATGTAGAGTAGGCTATGAAGAAAGTTAAAAATGAATTTGGAAAGGAATCAAATGCAGAGAGAAGAAATAAAAACCCTAAAGTTTGCTGAGAATATTGTCGTATTAGGCGAGTCAGAAGAAGACTTGGAAAGCATACTAAATAGCATAAACGTGATCCTGGATGAAGTGTACAATATGAAGATTAATATAAGGAAAACCAAGGTAATGTAGTATTGGAAGCGGAGAATAACAAAGGGTGATAGATTGGGAAGGGAATTTTTGAAGGAAGTTAAGGAATTCTGCTACTTGTGCAGCATAATAACTAGGAATGGTAGAAGTATAGTATATATATATAGTAATATATAATAAATATATAGTATATATATTTGCATTTTTATATTGTAGTATAATAACAATTGGAAAGGGAAGATGCAGAAGGGAGAGGACGGATAACTAGGGCCTAAAATTGGGAATCCGTATATTCTTTCCAATTGTTATATATATATATATATATATATATATATATATGTATTTTTTGGCCCGGGGCACTAGTTACCCTTCCCCTCCCTTCCGCTTCCCCCAATTTATAATTCACTTCCTATGCTATTAAAGGAGAGTTGCCAGAAATAAAATTTGCTTGAACATGTAAATAAAAATAATACTAATGAATAATGTTAGTTGGATTATCTAATAGTAGACATGAAAATAATCGAAATAGTTTCAAGTTTTCATGATCTTCGTGGTTAAATTAAAAGATGGTTATTGACGCAACAACTCTACAATTTTTATTCAGAGTATATTGTAGTAGACTGACAATAACGTCCGACGGTAACAAAATCGATGCAAAGAACACGAAGAATATAAAAGTCTCTTTCTTTTAGAGAATGTGTAGCTTTTACATGTCGATCAAACGTTTGATTGTCTTGGTTACAGTTGCTCTACAAACAGCTTTGGCTATTACGTTCAAGTGCCCAGTAGAAACTACCTTTGTTCTCACTTCGCATTTCACAGTTTCGCTCGTGAGCTGTTGAATGTTTGAGACTAACTTGCAGGGATGTAAAAGAACGGAAGTCCTGAATAAAAGAGTTGCCATAACGTTACCCTTTTTCTAATATAAGTTGAAGAACCGCAGAAAGGGAATTGTTTAACTGCTAATTTAGAGTAGGTGAATATGAAGTTGTTTGACGAGAGCCAAATTATAGTAAACTTTACAAATATTGACTCCCTTGAAATTTTTATTTCTGTATCTAAAGACTAAATTCAAGGATAACTAATGAATAAGGTAACTTTTATTATAACCATCAGTTTTTAATTATTATTATTTTATCTAAATCTTGTAATCATGGTAACTATGAATCAGTAATTTTTTTCAGTTTGTTATATTTCTCAAACAACTGCTTTAGGATGTCAATAACTTTTCAATTTTTAAAACGTCTTATTCCATAACTTTCATGATAAATATATTATTTGAAATCTACCTGGGTGCCTGGAGTTTAACGCATATTTATTTATATTTGCTTGGTACAGTAATTAATTTGACAAAAATCGCTTGGGAATTCATAATTAGTGAAGGAAGTCACATTTTTTAAGAGATAGAGTTAAATTTACCGTCAGCTAAAAATATTCCCGGTACCTTCAGAGCATATACAATATTCCAGACACCCCAATAGGGCCAGGAATACTCTTGTTTGATAAAAGGGACCAAGAAATTCCAGATACACAAACATAGTGAAAATAATGTCACGTCAAGGGGTAATTTAAGTAAAATGTGTACAAAGTTATGTAGAAATTGCTCCAATTCTATGCAGAAATTTATTACATTCCCACTGAGCGCCGGAATTGAATTCGTTGAGACCCACAACCCTTGATTATACACCGATCTCAAACCGTTATTGTGTATTTATTAACGACGCCCCCCCATGGGTAGTCACTCTCAATGCAAAATTGGGTTGATATTATGCACAAAAACACAAGGAGTACGACTATGTATCTAATAGACGCAGGAAATATTTATTCGAACCAAACATCTGGTGTTTTTACATGTTTCTAAATTTTCACCCTGCGTTGCATGTAACACGTGCGAAATGAATAATAGACGACACGTGTTTGATTCCCTGTCCGTTTGAGTTTCCAGATTATTGAACAATTTATATTTTACATCTATTAAATACTTGGAATATTTTTTATAATTCACTTGACTGTAGTTTCTTGTAACCTTATCAACTAAAGCTATATTTTTCTTCAATTTTTTCAAACATAATATTCCCATAAATCCTTCTTTAAGTTAATATTCTAAGAATATTGTCATTTTCCCTGGCACATACGTACTCTTTCATGACTTTTAATTTAGAGTAGTACTTGCTTGAATACGTTTCAATTATAAATTGTGAATTGTTTTCATCGAGGTTTTGTGGTAGCATATCCATCTCATTTCTTGATATTATTAGACATAATGTGAATAAAATAAAAAATCTCCTTACTGGAAAAGAATTCTTAATTACGTCATAAAAAGCTATGGTTCATAATCTAGGAAGTAAAATTATCTCATCAGCGCTATCAAAAATTTAATCTGGACGAAATTGTAATAACTCTTCTTAATTATAATTCTTTGCATTTCATTTACAAACATATTAAAATTATGTTGACTAAGATTAAATATGAAATTTATGATTTACCTGTTAAGGTACCCAGTAACAAATTTGTAACTCCATTTTCGTGAAAAAAATATGCCCCAACTTACTGTCTTGTTTAAAAATGATAGCTTACCTTTAAATCTTACAGTAATTTAAACCACGTTAAAAATTTTAAAAGAAAATTAATAATTTCGATTAACATAAATCAACTGTTTTGATTGTTCAAATGAAAACAACACTCATAAATGAACATAAAAAATAATTTCATATTTTATGTACTAAGTTATTCAGTATTGTTGAAGTGTATATATTTAAACTACCATATAATTAATTCGCAAAAATTAAAATTTTAGCTGTCAAATATAATCTATGTTGTGAGGGTCCAGTGACCACCACTGCATCACATTTTTTCTTTGCAATTTACCTATCCTTTCTTTAACCAAAAATAGAATTTCTTTAATAATAATTGAATTTCTATCTGTAATTTTCTGAAATTACCCTCAATTTTCAATATTTCTTTCTAAAATTCGTTTCTACAAAGATAGAAAAATTTTCCTAGTTTTTCCAATTTTTTGTCTATCACATTTTTTATCTCAAATGTTTTCCTAAATAACTTGACCAGTGGCATCTTTATGTTTTTGACATTATCGATTTCTCTATCTCAGAATGATTTTGATTAGTTTTCCACGCAGTTTATCTGTAATTATTGAGATATTTTCAGAATATTCCAAGATAGGCGATTACAGACGCTTGTCGGTGCGCTCCAGGAGTTGAGGAGTCCGGTTTGGACTTAGAAAATTTTCAGGAGATCTGCACTTAGTCCGAGGGCGGTCCATTGGTTGGTTTTTACTAGCCAAGTTTAGCACTAAGCATCCGACACCCTAGTCCGGGCAGGCCACCACGTGAACCAGAGGCTGAGTCAACACTAAACAGGCACCTTGCTCTCACCGAGACTTTTGAGGGTGAGTTCCCTTATCCAACCTGTCCGGAGTCCAGCCTTGTACACCAGGGACCTGACTTCAACGCCCACGCTTGAGAAGGCTCAGACGATTTCCTGGGAAGCTGCACCACTCCTAATCAGGTGAACTTGTTCCAGAAAATTTTCTGAATTTGAAATTTTCTGATAAAATGTGTATATTTTTCTTCAAGTCAGCCGTGGTCAACGCGTATACCTAGCCCTAAGCCGGGTACGAATATTAGCAGCATATAGTAATGCAATTTGAATTATTGCTTTTATTATAGATCATCTAGCACATTATTGTAGTTAAGGTCTACATTATATTACGAATATATTCTCTTTCGCTGAAGATTTTAATGTAATTATTAATTGACAACAAATTATTTGTGCCTTGATAAACTATTATCACTGAATACAAAGTGATTATTTATCAATAATTTTGCATTGTGTGACGATTGCAGAAGGAGAAGGTCCTATGCATACTTTTTACGTATTCAATTTAATGTTAACTCAAAAAAACCTCCTGTAAGGGAGTAAGGAGGTTTCTCTCTCAGACGTTTCTCCTCAGAGTGACTGCGGAGTTCTCCTGATTATCTCGGGAATAGGGTTTTCAAAGTTCTCACATTCCGATACACCTTCACATATTTTGGGAAGTGTATGTACTGGGGTTGAAGAATTTGGGCATAAGGTAAGGGCTTTCCGTTGATCCCATTGGATCAGCCGACCAACTGCCTACTAAAACTGGTGAAGACACGGAGAAGGGAATGCTGCGACCCTACAGAATTCGGAAGGGTTTGAGAATAGTACCCAATGCCCGACCTACCTGATGCAGGTTTTCTAGAGTTTTCCCTGCATCTCTTTAGGTGAAACACCGGGTAGGATCCTTAAACTATAGCCTCGGGGCTCTAGTCAACCCTTGGCTACCTTGCTCTACCTTCCGTAACACCCCTTTTCAATTCCCTTCCTATGCTATTTAAGGGGAGTTGCCTGTTTGAGTTTCATGTAGCCTGTTAAACCAAACAAAAAGCTCATGTAACCTGTTAACCCGAAAAGAAACTTAAATTACTTTAAAATATACTGATAAGTGTGATGCTTTACGTCTGATCTAACAATTCGGCTATTAATATTGAAAATGGCACTAGGAAAAATTTATGATTCTTCATGTTCAAATTTTCTGTTTGGCTCATTGTTATAAATTTTTACATTGTTTACAATAAACGAAAATACGGCCAATAAGTCAGCATATAATTTTATTTCTATTTAATTACTATAAATGGGATATTTCGTCTACCTTTCGAGACTTCCTGGTGCATAAAATTTAGCAATTCATGTCTTTGACTCCGTGGCCTGAATATATTTAATGTATTTACATGACAGGAATTTAGTGTCACGGACTATTTCCCGCGACGGTTACATACGAAATGATAATTAAGTTTTCCATCTGAATAAAACAATACTCATATGAAGTACTGTTTTAACTGTTATTTCTTCCTCTTCGTTGGTACATCTAAATTTTTATCATTCTTAATTTATTAATTCTGAAAGTAATTTTTCATTTTTATAAGATAATTTTATTAAACATATTACATTGTATTTGTTTCATATTTTTAGTTAAATTAATGGCAGGTGATGTTCCAAATTTAGGAAAAATACGTTTATATTAAATACAGTTCATATTAATTTTTGTTTGTCTTACAGGCTGTTTTATACTATATTGATTTACAAACAGTCAGGTATTGCAACTAATTAAAAACTTATTTTTACATGATCCAAAACTCTGTATAAATCCCATGATTTTTGAACATCCACTGAGCTATGTTGTTTCGGGGCAGGATGTAAAAGAAACGATGTTTTTCAAACTTGTAGTGCTTTGAATCAGACCGCTACTGTAACGTACAGCTATATTTGTCGATGATGTGACGGAGTACTAGATGGAGTCAGATTCACTATTAAATCGCCCCATCTCCCCCACCAAACACTTGACGCTTGTCGATCGAACACAGAATGCTAATTGGATTTCCAGTCATTCTGACCGGACGAGATTACTTCACATACTGTGCTCATCGTGCCATTTGAATAAGTGAGAGGGCGAAGTAGCATCTGTGATTATCGCCTTGTTTAAGCACACGTATCGTAGGGATGGAAAACTTTGTATTGTAATACATGGTCCTAATGTAGTTCATGTAAGAAATTAGTAGTAATAAATCGGCCGATATATAACGTTAAGGTATAAGGTGTATTTTTAAGATACTTGAATTTAAATAATTAATAGTTAAGAATTCCCGAATCCCCTTTGAAAACGCTATTCTTTTTGACGGTATTTGAACATTAACCCGGACGGGTATCATTGATGAAGATCCTCATTGCTGTGTTATTCAACCACGAAAATTATTTAACTTAAAAGTATTGCGAATCTGATAAGAAAATTCAACGTTTCCTATATTCTCTAGTATATAGGAGAATGGAACATCAAATAGAATGCGAATTAGGATATCAAATTGGTTTTAGGAAGAATGTAGGAAGAAGAGAAGCAATATGGAGTTTGCGTCTAATTTAAGAAGACAGGATACGAAAATACCGGCCTACGTTCATGGCATTTGTAGATTAGAAAAAACATAATGTGAACTGGAACACACTATTAAGGATTTTTAAGAGCACGTGAATAAAATATCGAGAAAGGAGGCTTATAAATAACCTGTACAGAAGGCAGTCTGCAGTAATTAGAATTGAAGATCAAGAAAAGAAAGTAAAATCAGTAAAGGAGTAAGACAATGATTCAAACTGTCGCCCATGCTGTTTAACATACATATAGAACTGACAATGAGGAAAGTTAAAACGGAATATGGAAAATGAATCATAGTGCAAGGATAAAAAATAAAAACCCTACGCTTTGCCGATGATATTGTAGTATTTGGAGAGTCAGAAGAAGACTTGGAAACCATAATAAATAGCATTAATGTGGTCCTGGAGAAAGTTCAATATGAGGATTAATAGTATGGGAAAAGTGGAATAGCAAAGGTTGTTAGATTGACGAGGCGATATTTTTATGGAAGTTAAGGAATTCTGCTACTTGGGAAGCGTAATATATAGGGATGGTAGAAGTATAGTAAACATAAAGAGTAGGATAGCACAGGCAAGGAAGGCTTTCGCAAAAACGAGGATTTTACTTACTGGTAATATAAGTGTGAATATATTGTTGCTAAAAATATTTGTAAGGAGTGTGGCGATTTATGTGTGCGGAACGTTGATGATAGGAGTTGTAGAAAGGAATTGAATAGAAGCATTTAAATTTGGTGAATGTTGAAAATCACATGGGCTGATATAATCACTACTGAGGAAGTTCTAAACATAATAGGGTTTAGAACGAACAAAATGGAGGACGTTGCCTAAGTGAAGGGATAGATTAATAGATCACGTTTAGAGACATAGTAAAATTAGCATTAGAGGGTAGTATGTGGGAAAGAGGAGGACAAGGATGGATTCGCTAAGTAAATTAACGAGTATGTGGTAGTTATGCGGAGATGAAAAGGCTTGCGCAAGATAGGCTAGCACGGAGGGTTGCATCAACCCAGGATTGAATACCACAAGAACAACAGATTCTCTACGAACATTGAAGTTTTACGAATATAGTATATTAATTTTATATTTTAAAATATACTCCAGCGTGGATCACAATTTAAGATTCAGATTGACAATATTTGAAACTACGTTACACCTTTGATTATACTAAAACGTGATCTTTTTACATTTTTTCTTTATTTGACCTTATCACGGATTATGTGTCCTAGCCAAATATTGTTTAATTTTATGTATGAAATTGAGGTGATAATTTAAATTCAGTAACTAAGAAAAGTATAGTCTAATTGGTCATAAATGTTATTGAATATTTTTTCCACTATATTTAATAAATATTTCATTTTGTCTTTCATATATTATTATGTTTTATTTGTGTATTGAATAAAAACACTAGATTTTATTCAAATGTATAGGAAAATGAAACGTAATTACAGTTCATCGACTAAATAATTATTGATTCATACGTTTCTGAACTTTGGATAAATGACTTATGTTACAAATTTATACTATAAACAAATAAAATAATCAAATAAAGTATTTGTGAAAACTGTCATTGATTTAAAATTGGTTTGATGTAGAATATAGATTTGTAGACGGGCAGCTATGACGTAAATCTATATATCTAAAAACCTTTGTCAAACTGTCAGTATGTATGTCACAGCTTTACTGGTACAAATTTGACAAAATTGGGCAAACGTGTTCCTTAGAACCTGAAGCTGCCAATGATCTTTAACTTTATTACATATACTGAAGTTGTATATGCGAAAAAAAAGTGAAAATAGATTTAATGTAAAAGCTTTCATGTCCCATACACGCATCGAGATTTCATAATCAGATGCGGGTTGCCTATATTATTGATCTATAATCCTATACATTTTTTTAAACTAATAATAATTCGTGTTGTAACTAGCCTATCGTTAGCAGAGAACTAACTCCTTGAGAAATAATAACCATTTTTGAATCAAGGAACTAATTTACTATCATGTTTCGTGTCAGGTAAATTTTAATGGCTCATTTGTAAAGGAAAATAAAAACATTGTGCATTTTTAAGTGACATTCATGAGAGGTAATAGTATTAAATTAAATATACTTTTAAAAATTTTTAAAAAAGTGATTAAATCAACAAATCTCGGGTTTTTCCTCTTTATGAAGTTGTTTCTTTCGGTTGTTTCCGCCTCTAGCAATGTCCGTACTTAAATTGAAGAAACGACTAAGAGCTTATTCTGTCTCACCGAGACCTGTTGGTCTATCCCCGAGCAACAACACATAAAAAAACTTAATTTGGAACCTCTCCCAACTTTGGGCCACTCTAATTATAAAACTGAAGATTTTAGAAAAATTGTGAGTACACACGGCTGTTAGAAATTCTATTGTCTACATTTATTATCCTATGACGTTTTGTTCTAAGACACTTCTCTGTATAAAACTACAATTTTCATGACTTTTCGCCATTTACACAATCTAGGATTGAAAATAGATTGAATTTGACAACATAAATGGATCTAGGCTGTTGGAAAAAAAAGTAGTGTTATAGGTCCTAGGAACTAAAAGCGGAGTAGATCTATAAAGTAGTGTACCCTCAAGTGCTGCAATAAACTTAGCTTTAATTATATTCCTGCTTTATTATTTACGTGGACCAAGAAAACGCCGGGAACGTCAGCTAGTAATTCATAAAAAGCAACAATATAGTCGCAATAAAATAGTTTCATTATTTCGTAGATTTCGACTGGTTGAGTCAGACAACAAATATTTTCAAGAAATGTATAAGAATCCTGCAAAAAAATATTTACAGCTAAGAAATATACGAAATATACATTTTACATAAATTATTTATGTTTGATAGATTAATAATTTATTATGCGACATTAGTTATTAGATGATAATAATTACACCGAATATTTTTCAATTATAGCTGAACGTTTCCAAGCAGTTTTGAGTCTTTCTCAAAGAGTGTTCGAACATAGAGTCGTATAATTAATTATCTTATACATTCTTTTAAAGAAATTATGTGCTAGAAGAGTATAACGTACGGGGTGGATCGTATTATATATAATAAACGATTTTATTAAGACTGTAGTACAGTTTTTTACAAAGAAAATAAATATCTAAATTTGCTTGAGAATACGATTGATAATATATAAACAGTTCTCGGGTTTGCAACCGGGTCCATTGATAATTTAAACACAGCATTTCCATAGCTTGCGCTGCCATCTTCATCGCTAAATCTGAGCGCAAACCATTGAAACGTTCTGTTTAAATCCTCAATTGACCCGATTGCAAACCAGAGAACTATTTTTGTATCATCTACACCGGGAAAATCTTCGTTCTCTAAAATTAATCATTCTCATACCTCGATACAAGCACATATTTCAGGAGGACTACATCTCGTAATATTTCTGATAAACTTCCGCTAGATTGAGTAAAAAGTTCTCTGGATTTCACGCGGGTTATATCATTGTCAAATACAATGTCTCTGCAGCTAACTCCGCCATCGTCATCTGTTAACTGAAGATGATGGCGAATTAGCTGTCAAAATGTTGAATTTTACAAATGATATAACCCGGGTGAAGTCCCGAGAACTTGTATTTCAGCCCATCCACCGGGAATTCCTACTTTTCATCTATATTTTACAATAAAGAACATTGTAATACATCTAGATAGGTGTTTCATTGCGTTAATTAGTATTATCGAGAAAAATAAATTGTATAATATACGAAATGTGTTACGTAATATTCGAGACACATTCATATTTGAAACTATTCGTAGAACAACACAAACCCGCTCTGATTACGAATCCTGCAGTTTAGAAGAGACAGAGTAAGCATGCATTTCATTTCATATTACGAGGACAATAGATCCCTGGAACATGTCCAAGGGGAAAACATTGCGACTCTTGTACCACATAAAGCCTCTCACTCCCATTCTCATCGGTACACGGTATATGTGTGATGAAATTGGATGCGTTTCAAGGAAAAATCGTACAAGTCTGATAATTTGATTAAATACGTAATAAAAGTATTCAAATCTCCCCCTTTGTAATGGATTAAATTTTAATGGACAAGAATAATTAAATAAACATAATAGATACTAGCCAAATACATTATTTAATTCTTAATCAACACATGACAAAAACCGGAATCCGAAAGTCATAATATGAACCTCAAATATACTTTCAGTATCTCGACAGTTAAAAATACTCACGATACAATAGCAGGACTAAAAATATTTTCAGAACTCTAGCAATAAAATTTCTTCCTTACTTAAGGGATGAATGTTTATCGCATATTTAAGGTCATAATGTAACATAGCAACCCCCTTTACACCGGTTTCGACCCCAAAGTCGATAATTTCCTTGTTATTTTCATATGTCTCATTTCCACATGCTGCAAGTGGTTGAAATTATACACAAATTTTGTCGGGGAAACAATTATAAAAGTAATTGATCTTAAGAATTCTGTTTCGACTCAAATAGGAGCCTTTATTACTTTCAAAAATTCCACTAATTCCACCCTTCCATCAGGGCAGTTGTTCGGAAGCTATACGCCAAACGTTCATAGGTAATTGTTACGTTTGACCGTCTGTTTTGTCGCCTCTCGCCTGAACCCAACGGTAGATTATGAACTCGACTTGTGTTACACGTACGCGAACCGAAATTTTGACTCCTCACTGGTGGCAGTTTCTTATCACTAACAATAATTAACACGACAACAAACACATCAAAACACACTAATTTTGGTTGTTACGAAAGAAACGGTAATTGAATACGAATAAATGTCAATATATAAATCCTGAATGAACACAAGCTTTTGATCGCTTCACAGCTAACCTTATAAGTCGCAGTTTGTTTCGAACAGGTCACCCTTTACCATATTTACAGCAATAGATGGAATTAGAATGCTCGTCCCCACCCCTCGTCTTTCTCTCATGATGCCAAAATTACGCTTATAATAACACAGTATGTGGGGTGAAAGGTATAGGAACGCATAATAGGACTTTTAACTCGCAGTTGAGTTTTAAGCCGCCTTTCGCGTGACAATTCAATGGGTTTATAAATATTTACATTAATATCTTCTGAACTTTGCAAGATATCGTAATAAAAAGTACATGAAACTTTAAGATAAAATTCCTGTTCCAATCCATAAATTTGTCACTGAAATCCGTTGAGCCTTTTCGGAGCATAAACAGGTCAAGAGTATAGGCAACCCACATACACTTTGGTGATTCAAACACGCGGATATAAGGTAGCTTTTCAGTAGAATTTTTCATAATATGAGATATTGAAACTTTTACGTGCGATTTTTTTAAATTTTTGTTTTATACACAAAAATTAAGCTTATAATAACACTGTAAGTGAGATGTATATAGAACTTTTAACTTTTTACACAAAACTTGCCCTGACAATAACGAACACAACAAAAATAGATTTATCCAATTGTGTGCAGTCATTCGATAGTTATGCACGTACATACATTACGGCGATTCATTAATATATATATATATATATATTTAAAGATCGAAGGATTTCCCGGTGTATCTGTTACAAAAATCATTTTAGGATTTCCACTCGGGTTAAATAATAATTATTGCCTGATGTTTGGAAGACACAGAATAAGACGAAGATGACGAAATTCGTGCAATGATTATTGGTTTACCCGGGTGGAAACCCGAGGAGAATTTCTGCAAATATAAAACACATTAACTTCCTTGCTAATATAAAGGCTATTAATTTAAAATAACATCGTCCTACTGGGCTTAAGACATTCTATTCTTTGACCTTTAGTTATACAGTTGTCGTGTTTGCATTAAAAACGTTAACGGTTATTTGTCGTTTCGAAGAAACTAGTTCGGAGAATACTTTTTTAAAAAAACGAACATCATGCTAAACATCTGAACACTCGGAAAAAGTCTTAAATGTTCCATATACGGAATTAAATGGAAATGTCAATATACATTACGGTTAAATCTGTGGAATATTCAGAGAGTTGTAATGTAATTGTATGACAGGCTCCGTGAAGACACATGGGAGTGTGAAGGGAGGTGGAAGGACCTACAATGGCTGACATATTTTCAACAAACTGCTTCAGTTTAGGGGAGTGGGGGGCGTGAATTTTTCGTAATCGTGCTCTGTTCTTTTCTTTTAGCATTTCTCGTGGTTTCAAAAATCAGTATGGAAAATTTTTACCTAACCAGAATCGAACCCTCCACTTGCCACTATACAATCTGTTTTATCCGAGTCAATTCCCAGCCAGGTACGAGGTTCTTCAATCCTAGAATTAGGTGGTGAAGAATGTGCTTAAGTAAAGTTTAGGTGAGCATGAGATTCAGGTTTGTTACAGTCTCGCGTCTGGCTGTGAATCGACTCGGATAGCTGAGATGGTGGAGTGTCCATCCGACAAATTGAAGTCCCTGCTTATATTTCGGGCTCTTGTCGAGTTTTATCCACCCAGATCTTATACTTAAGTTTGATAGTATTCATGGTTGAACTTCAATTGAAAGCAATTCTTCTGTTGCCATTGAAGTACTATCTGGGTGCCCGGCATTTCCCGGTAATTCTGTTACATTAACCCGCTGCAATATTTAATTCGACTGTAATATTTTGGGCAACATGTGATTAAAACACAAGATAGGTCGAACATTTTTTGAAAGTTTACCTTTTCGCAGTCTCTATTATCTAAATCGCACAAATAGACGCTGAAAATAAAGCGTTTTATTTAGGTAAGTTGGAATGTCGCTGATTGAAAATGTGTACAAATATTAATCCAAGCAATACAACTTTCACATATGCGCCCTTCATTTGTTGAATGTCGAATTAATCGGTAAATAAAACACACAGTATACACGAAATTATAATACACGGAATAAATGATAACTGTGCAATTTGAAGTTGAAATGTGAAAACATTGCCAAGCTACGACGTAATGATTTTTTTCGCATGTATTGATGCGTAAGCGATTCCACAGATTATACAGGAACGAAAATTTGAGATCATAAGTGAGAAATCTAAATTATAAACAAAAATAATTCTTGATATCGACAGCAACGCCACCCACCGAGTCCAACTATATAACTAGATGACCTCATAAATACGCAAAAAATTCATTAATGTCGGTCAAGCCGTTCAGGAGGAAAATAATGAAATTTTATAAATAAAGATAATTACAATACTTGCCATGCAGACTTTTGGACGTTAAAAAAATTCAAATAACGGTTAATATTCTTTCCGTTGAAGAATACGGCAGTTTCTTTAGTCGAATGGCAATATTGTGGGCGTCTCACCTGTTGAAAGTGTTCAGCGCGAGCCAGAGCTTCGGCAGCCTCCTTCTTCTCTTTCTTCTCCTCGTCTGTCTGTGAGCGGTTGCTGCCGCCCCCGGGCGGGGGGTACGAGAACCAGAACTGGTGGGCCAGCTTGCCGCCCCTCAACTACGCCCCGGCCACTGTCAACAAAACATCTTTTAGAAAATACTTAATTTGCAAAATGTATAAACAGATAGAAATCGTAGGTACATAACTAAGGAAGAATTATTTTGAGAAGCTGGAGCAACGGCACCAATATTTTTAACAAATAGATTTTATTATAACTGCGTTAAATGTCATATCAGTTAGAAATGTTCAATAAATATATTTGGTAATGTTTGTAGCGTAGCACTGAAAAGACAACCTCGTAACGATAAAACAGACGTCGTAAATAAAGGCGATTTCTGATTACTACTTGCGATTATGACTACCTGAAAGACACTCTTTGTTCTAATAAATGAACTATTTATGTATTACAAAATTCTTCATCGTTCACGTCGTTTCTCTGGCACGCGAAACCGGAATAGAAGAATATTATTTAAGTAGACAACATTCAAAAGGAAATTATTATTATTATATCATGTATGCTCGTGAGCTACTAAGTTGATAAAATCTCCATTAACGTAAAAAATATATAATTCCGGGCAGTTTGTCTAATTCTATCATTAAAAGGCGCTTAATTATTATTTAATATATACTTATTACATGAATTTTATTATAAACTAACTATACCCGCTATTTCGTTCACTGAAAAACATGGTCAAATAGCTTTTATAATTTTGACCTAAAAACTAAACAACTGGAACAGAAATTTAATTAAGTAGAATTGATTGAATATATAAGAGGTACGGTATAATTTAAGTAACTATTTTATTTTTAGTATCTAAGCTTTAGGGTAAACCTTATAACTCGCAGTTGGTTTTGAACAGACTTCGGAGACTATTGCAGACAAACTTTCCGCACCCCTCTCCCGTTTTCAATCCCCTTCCTATGCTATTAAAGGGGAGCTGCCTGTTTCAGCATCACCTACATGTAGCCTGTTAACCAAAAAAAATCACATTCAGGTACAGAAACTTCAATTATACTAATCAGGATAGATTATATTCATTTTATTTGCTTTTAAAAATGAGAAATTATTAAATATTAAAATTTACCTGTCGCGAAAAATAGGACTAATTTACGTACACATCGTATTGACGATCCAAAGAAGTTTATTATTTCTCAGAAAATTAGCTGCCAATGGTTCATTACGGCGCGTAATGTTTATGATTTAGTAATTATCTCCAGTAGTCTAGTGGCTAGTGTTGCTGCCTAATAACCCAGGGGTCTCGTGATCGAATCCTGAAAATAGTATCATCGATCAAGAGTATAGGCAATGAGCATTCACCTTTGGATATCTGAATGAGAGTATGGGCCAAAAAACTATCTCGTAGAATTTTATTTGACTTTTTTATATGTTTGTATATTATTATTCTTTGTCAGCCCACTGAGGCCCTGGTCCTACCGGGTCGACTGCAGACTGTCGTCTTGCATGACGTGAAACGTGGTCAGCGTATCGATTCTCCAGCAGTCTTAATCCCGGTCTTAGCGACCATGACGACCCATATCCAAACCCATGCCAGGATTTGAACCTGAGACCCCTGGATTGTGAGCCAGCGACACTAGCCACTACAACACAGGAGGTCGGTAATGTCTATCTATATATAGAATGTACTATCGTAGGTTAGATATACTATGCCAAAAACCTTCGCGGGAGTCTACTCAACAACTTCCCAAAGTTGCATGGCGATCCAATGAATGGCGTAGTAATATATATATATATATATATATATATATATATATATATATATATATAAGATATTAACGAAGATTGAGAACTGGATAGAGCGCTGGGCTGTTCCTGGACGGTCCCATGGTTAATCTGTGGTGATGGATTTTAGGTACGAACCAGACAAATCTGGATTTTCCCGTCCTGCATTACCTTGGAAACTCTGTGCTCTTGAAAATTTGAAATATCTGGAGGTCGCGTGGTTGCCTCGACGAATAATATTTTTTGGTCCTGGAAGATCAACCAAAACGTCGACCAGCATCACCTCACTTACCGTGATCTACAGCGAAAATTTCATAATCAACAAAACCGAACTCATTATACTGTTGCCACATCTTATTCTTCTTAACTTCTTCTACTCCTCACTCTCCGACTCTCTCTTTTATGCTTTATTTAAACGTCTAGATTTAAATTAATATCAGATCATATAAAACTGGACTTAATTTTTTATTTATATATAAATATGAAATTATAATTTATAATCTGTGAAACTAATAGCAATCCAAAACTATTAATTAAGACCCTACAGGAAGGGTAACATTAATTCACTTTTCCGATGTTTTATCTGAGTGACATTTGTAATCCAACCAACTGTTTTCTTTCCACAAACCGACGTCTGCCCTAAAACAACGTACTGACGATATAATGCACATGTTTTCAAATAATGACAAACTTGATATGAAATGGCATGCTTTGTAAAATAAACAAAGTATTTCTTTCCGTGTGTGTTTTTAGTCAGTTGAAAACAAATGTTATCGCCTGTTCAATGTGTATCCGTTAAATTGTAAACGCGTTATTGTTCCTCCCAGTTTGTTACCTTCTTTATTAATAAAAAAAAACAATACGGTTTTTGTGTACGGGATAATGAAAATTTTCCTTTATCTTGTTTCATTTATTATTACATTCTGGACTATAATTGTTATGTTATTAACGACTGCAGCACTGTAATTGGAAACGCTATAAAAATACATTTTCATCTCGGTAAATACCAGTAAAAATATTCATACTGTTCAGAAACACATTACGAAAAATGAAACTATCAGAATTGCGTAGCACAAAATGTTTTATTGGAACTGACAACTGATTTTATTTACCCGACATCCGACAGAATATTAAAACGTTAATTTTTACAGTTATTCGTGGTATTTTGTTTTGCCCTTTGTTAGGGATACAAAGGAAAATTTTTGCGGGTCAGACGTGTCAATGGCGTGTCAAGCCCACGACAAGGTTTCATAACTGTTGCCATTACTTCATTACAAACGACTTTATTTAGAATTCATCGTGTACAAATTTGAATTATTGATTGCTGCTTTACTAGTATGGTGAATGTGGAATAAGAAAGCATTTCTTTTTAATTTTTTTAAAATTGGGACATAGAACTGAACAAACATGCACTTCAATGAAAATCTTTTTATAGTCTAAGAAAGTAGAAATGCTTTCTCCCGAAGCTCATTCAGGAGCGTATAGATATTTTAAAAGATTAAATATTGACCGAACTAGGTCCGGTCGACAATTTTTCCTTTCTTGTCTTTGTTCTAAAATATCTGTACGCTCCTGCTTGAGCTCCGGGAGAAAGCAATTATACTTTATTTGACTAGAATTCAATGAACCTGTGATCAATTTACGCAATGTCCAGTCTTCACGTATTCCCTAGAATTAGGGTGTGAAGAATGTGATTATTGAATTGTAGGTGAGCATACATTTACGGGAATGGAAGGACGTTGATTTGGATTATCTCAGTGGTTAGGGAACCTGTCCAGAAATCGGGAGGTCCGGGGTTCGAGTCCCTGGTCCGGTCGAAATTTTTCCATTCTTGTCTTTCTTCTAAGTCTGAGTGTGACAAAACGGCTCGTGGGGAAGAATGTTGGAGAGCCAACCATTTTGTCAATTGAGAGAATAAATTATACGTCGTCTAAACTACCAACTTACCAGTTGATATTTCAGTTGGATACTTATCAGAAAGGATACTCAATGGGAGTACGTACATGTAACTAATTCCAGTAGATTGGCAGACTGGCCGATTTTTAGTTGTATATGCTACCTGATTCCCATCCAACTAAGAAGTTGGTCAAATATCGCCCGGTGCTTATTTAGTACGTTCTATGCGCACACTTGCCTACAATTCAGTTGGTGAATCTTGTGGATCGTGAACACTGTTTCATGCGTTCGATATTTGTGAAAATGGCAGTAATTAATGACTTCAATAGAAAAGTTGATAGATGAAATTGAATAGATTTCATATAAAACGTTTTAAAAATATTTCGGTATTAATGTAACGAATAATCTATGAGAAGAAGTGTGTGAAATTGTTGTTCCTGAATGTAGAGTAAAACTTTCCTTTCAACATTCTATCTCTGTAAATGAAATGAGCGTTGTTGACCTTCTGTGGTCTAGTGGTTATCGTCTCGTCCTCACAACATATAAAAATGAGTTTAAACCTCTGCAAGGGCACGGGTGTTTTTGTGTGTAATGCAATTTCACAATTACCAACCCCATTGCAGAGCTCCAGCTGTCACGTTCGAACGGTGGAGTAATGAAACGGGTCCGCCACTAATCGACGGAAGGCAATGGAGAACCACAGTTTAGTGCAGTAGGACCCTCTCTAATTTTATTAACATTATTGAATTTTAAACAATCAAAATGCAATAAGAATATTCAGAGACAGGTTGGCAAGAGGTGAAAATCCCAGGCGTCAAGGTGCTAATAAAGGGTGATTGGAAAGGTAAGAGAAATGGAGGTAGACCCTATGGACCTAGTGAAATAAATGCAAGGAGAGACAGGCTAGTAGAATTTTGCATGGAACACAAATAAGTGAAAAATACCTATTTTAAGAATTATAAAAGAAGACGTGGATTACACGTGGAAACGGCTAGGTATCAATTGGACTACAAAATGGTGAGACAGAGGTATACGAATAAGGTTCTGGACTCCAAGACCCAAGAGCAGATGTGAACTCGGATGTGAACAACAATATGAAATGCAGGCTGAAAATGAAGAAAATGAAGAAAGGAATTAAAATAAAGAGTTGGGAACTAGAAAAACTGAAACAACAGGAGGTGCTTCAGAGTTATAAAGAAGAAATAAAGAGTAGATTAATGGAGAAAGAAACAATATAGAAAAAAACTGACTCCTTTAAAAATAGGAAAAATCGGTCAGACTAACACAAAAAAATAATAAAAATGATCGATGAAAGAAACAATATGTAAGAGAAATGGACTATTTTGAAGGAAGAGATGACTAGACTAGCCGACGAAACAATAGGAAGAATAAATCAGACCAATAGGAAAGCTTGGATAACATAAAAAATAATAAAAATGAACGATGAAAGGCGACTGAAGGCTGTGATAGATAGGAAGTGCGAAGAGACTTTGACCCTCACAAAAATGCAAAGCGTTTGAAGATTTCATGGGGAAAGGGGAAATAGATAGGAAAATCAAATAAACAATCGGAGAGAGGAAAAATATTAGCGAGAACACAAAGCTATGTCAAAGTAAAACAGGACATTATTTGCCAGTCAAATGAGAGAAGTTATCTTTCACAGTGGAAGTGAATGCACTGACTCGACGCACACAAAATTCTGCATGGTCACTTCGTTAACGCGAAATAATTAATGTCTGTTATTACCGAAAGTGAAGAAGCAGGATACAGTAGATAGTACTTTTCATTTCTTGGTAATCTTTTTTTTAATATTTCAGGATACTTGAATTGTGTATTTTGATGAATTTTATCAATTGTAGTGTTCCACTTGTATTATTTGAACTTATATATAAGCGCGCGTAGTGAATATCCTTAAAATAAAACTAATGGAATTAGTAAATAATATAATACGATCTTATAAGTTTCAGTAACAAACAATTCATTTGGGATTATAAATAAAAATGATTTCTTGTCATGGTTAACAAATGTTAACGCAGTGATTGGTCTATCAATGTGAACATTTCAATAGCTCTACGACAATATTAGTCCAACTAAAAGTATAATATTCTGGTTATCTCGTCACTTTATTTCTCTGTTTTCCTTGTCTAGTTCTTGCAATCGCAGTATTTTTCACGCTACGTTACTTTTGTAGAAATTTTCTGTTCATGTGGAATATCTGTCGTTATAGTCTACAGCGTTTTAGTTTTATGAACGTTTCCTCTTGCAAAAGTCCTGGTCTTTTTAGTGCAGCTTAATGATTGGTCCTCTGCGTCTGAGCCGCTTAAGGATGCAGAGGAGTGGAGTCTGTAGTATCCCTCCCTCCATCCATTTGCTCGGTTTTGTTCAGCCTTCTTGATATTCGTCTCACGAATCCGTTGGCTGGCTGATTCTGCTGGAAACAACTTCTTCTTCCACTGCTGCTGACACCGTAAAAATTTAGAAATTTAACATTCAAACCACTGTCACTTTGTTACAGATAAAAAGTAGTCGTAAAGTGTGGGGCTTGGCCATTGGTTGCAGACAGCTCCAGGGCGGTCGCAGTTTACGACTTACTGCTTGAAACATCGCGGTGCTGCTCCTCTTTTGTAATTTCAATTCCGTTCCTGTTCCGGGACTTCTATTTACTCGGAAAAATTCCGATAATGTTTTCGAAGCACTTAAGTTTCTGTTAGTATAAATGAATGAATATTATAAGAAACTATCGTCTTATTTTTTCTATTGCATTTTTATGGAGCAGATTTTTAAAAGGCGTCTGTAAAATACTTTTCATTCCTTCGTGCACTTACTGTGAGTGTACTACGTTTTGAACCAGCGTGTTTGTGATTAACATACGCAGTTTATTAAAGAGAAGTCTCCGCGGAAGCTGGAATAAGGCCACGAAACCGAATATTTTTTCGTTAGAGTCTAAACATTTGCGTTAATGCCAGAAGTGTGTCAAAACAGTCGCATTGTGTCTTTTGTGTTGGCATACATCCTATCCATTATCTAAACGTTAAAAAACTGGTTGAATCTAGAATGTAATATATATTTAAAAGCTGCAACTTCAGTCTTCTAAAGCATGAAGTAAACCAAGTCGAGATTTCCCACATATTTGTAGACAGCCATACAGCATTAAATTGTTACCCTTTAATTCAACCAGTTTGTTATTTATAGCAAAAAGCAACATGAAGTGGAAAGAACGACAAGAAGTTGGTTTAACAAAAAGTATAATTAAAAGAGCTTAAAGTTCAATATGAATCTCAGAGACTCCGTGTGACAGAATGTCATATTTAGGCCGTAGCTATCAAGTATATGCGTCGATGGGGCCGGAAGTAATAGCTTCATTACTTTATATTGTAGAAAGATAAATCATTATGGTACGTATACGAGTTTTTATCATGCAGACATACAGCGTATGGTGTAAACACCAGATGGCACAGAAACAGTGTTTTGGCTAGCAAAATGACATGATACCAATTAATTTCCGCTGGAGATAGTAGCATTTACAAATTTTGTAGGGATATAAGCTGATTGGGTACCAAAAAGATTGTTTTGGAATAAAAAGACAAAGGGAAAGAGGTTTTTTACAATACTGTGGATCGTGAGGAGTAGATATTTTTTAAATGGATTAATTTGACATAATATAGCTCTAGTAATACAAGGGTTGGCCGGGATGGGTTGGAAGTCCTAAGAAAGAAAATTGTTGTAAGCATTTGTTGACACCACCGAATTGAAAATCATTTTACTTAAGCCTTGAATTCAGAGCAACAGACAAAAAAGCCGATAGGTCAGTAAAGTGCCTACGAACCCCAAAAACAGGCAACTCAAGTGAAAGTATTCCTTCAATGAGAATTTCGAAGCCGCATCAGACCCGAAGATTATGTTTGTACGATTTAATGCCAAACATTATGAATATAGAAATCAATTAGCCACAAGAATTCAATCTGTTATTCATTTAACTTCCCTATATGAAAAGGATGAGTTGGTTTCCAAAATTTTCCCTAGATATTTCGTATATTTTAAAAGTTTAAATGGTTTAAATAATAGGGATTTTATAATTTCTTGACTACTACCATTTATTTGTTTGTTTCTAATTAAATTAAATATGCAAAAATTGTGTATTATGTTTAATTAACTCTTAAGAAATCGCTATTTAACGGTAAATAAAATAAAATTAAAAATTCATATCAATTTATCGGAGGTCTATTTGAAGGAAACTCTATCTCTGTGAGCTTTAAGAATTCTAAATGATTCCAGATTAACTCGGATATTATTATGCCATACATTTAGATGTTACATTCTCATCGAAACGTCCGGGCCATCGAAATTTTTTCAGTAATGTTCTCTATTGAACGTTTGTCTGCTTAAGGCCATACTTCCCTTATTGTTCTTACAAACTATATACATATATTGTTCTTTTTGACCTATATTTAATGTTTATCTATTCTTGTCCATAATAATGTTACTATTGTTGTGAATTCTTGAAACATATACTGAAACTTATAAAATGATGCCCGAGATAAATTCTATTAATAACAGGTATAAGTTTGTAACTGGACTACGTAGTAACGTAAAGTTATTATTATTATTACTAGTGTCGTTACGAAGCATATTGCTGGAACCGAAGTTGATGACATGGAGTTATAAATCAAAGGCATGTGATGCGAAGATATTAAAATGTTTAAAATATTAAAAATATTTATTATGTTATTTTATGTTGTGCCATAGTAGAAAAACTGGGATTAATACTCCTAAAAAAATCCGGTTTCCCTTTATTAAAACATCTAAATTTATTAACTACTATATAGGCTGTTGTTGACCTGTGTTGGTAAATTTGGTTGTGAAGTTTCTCTTAAAATAAATATCAATTGCGAATTCAGTAGTAGTTCAATTAATTTAAATTACTGTCGTAGTCTGAGTAACTGGAATTACTGTATCAGATTTAAGCAATTTTAATTCACAAATTAAAAGTAAATGCCACGAATGATCAAAATAAGTAATGGCTTCTCGCTATAGATGAAAATTACTATAGCTTTCAATGCAAGTTAAATATAGAGATGTCCGAGCTCAAACTTTTGTCTTCGCTCCGACCTTTGACGTCAGAAGAATGAGAATTCAACCCTTAAAAGTCTTCTGCAGGAATAAAAGGTCAGTTTAATTTCAGGTCACCGTAAAATGTCTCCTACAAATTGTTATATATATTCCCTGTGGCTTTCCATATAGTTATTCGATATTTCGATAGATCGCTTGCGATGAACTCAAACTGAAATTCAAATTCAACATACGAATTGAAATTGTCATCGTAAGAATTTGATCGTAGACATATTTTCAACGAAAAAATACCTTGACAAAGCAATTAATTTAATTGAAAAACTGGGAAATTATAAATATTTTCTACGGATAAGATTTTATGAATTTAATATTATAAAGATGGAAACTAAAATTATGGTGTTTTAATAAGCATGTTTGTAAATGATGGAGCAGTTCCCATACACAGCGCCCTACTAGCCTTTAATTTTCTTAGACGTATTTAAATTCAAATACAAATACCTATTGGTGACTCGATACACTAATATTTCCATTTTCACAAAAACTCTCACATCGACTCACTCAAACGATTGTTAAACAACAATTGCGCGTCTAAAATGGCTGAAACGTTGGTAAATACCTTTCTAAAGATGCACTAATATTTCCATTTTCACAAAAACTCTCACATCGACTCACTCAAAACGATTGTTAAACAACAATTGCGCGTCTAAAATGGCTGAAACGTTGGTAAATACCTTTCTAAAGATGCACTAATATTTCCATTTTCACAAAAATTCTCACATCGACTCACTCAAACGATTGTTAAACAACAATTGCGCGTCTAAAATGGCTGAAACGTTGGTAAATACCTTTCTAAAGATGCACTAATATTTCCATTTTCACAAAAACTCTCACATCGACTCACTCAAACGATTGTTAAACAACAATTGCGCGTCTAAAATGGCTGAAACGTTGGTAAATACCTTTCTAAAGATGCCGAAACACATTTCCTAGTTTTCGTTGACGAGTGTTGCCATATTCATGTTGAAACTTTTGTGACCACCCTCGAAATGCTGCTTTGCCTATAACCCATTTAGAACCCTCTCCTTATGAGGCTCATTGGAAAACTCCCTCTGATTGGTTAAATATAATATGAACGTCTCTGCCGCACAAAATTATTGTTAACTTCTTATTCGTTATCACAACCGTTTCAGCCTCGTGGTCCAATCATTCGATTCCATGGTTATCCTCCATTACTTTAAATATTAACAACACCACGTTTCATAAGGTCAATTAGGCTCTTGATGCACTAGTGGAATTTTTATTTGAATATTAACAGTACCTAAAATTATATAATTATACACAGACATAGTACCTATATATCTCAGCACGGAGTATCTGAACTGAAATTCTGTAACGAAATTTCTGTTCAGTCCCTATCATCTGCCGACTGAAGTTCATTTGCCCGCGCATAGAAGTCAAATATGAGTGAAAAAATATTCGAATCAATATATAATTTTAACGGCACGAAATCACACTTTATATTTACAATATTATATGTTATTAAGTAGTATTTATAAGTTAAAATTAATAAAATTAATTATAAAATTCAGACCCAAATCGATAAAATTAAATTAAGAAAGATTAACCAATAATTAATGTCATTAATATTGCTACAGAGTATTTTTAAAATGCTCTGAATTTGAATGGAAAGTATTAAGTAAGTAAACTATTTGAGAAAATGATGTATTTTGTGAAGTTAGGATACAACAATTTTTAATGACGTTGTAGTAAAAATTTGGCTATGAAATTTAATGAAACTGATGCGCTCAATAGAAATATATTTGTTGGGCGATTGTGAATTGAGGGAAAGAAACAAATGGAACAATTGAAAATAGAAAGAATCGTAATTTGAGAGAGAGTGATATGTAGACGAATTATGTGAGTGTGAGAGAGTTACGAGTTAACAGGGAACTCTGAATGTCTTCAAAGAGGCGGCGCATACATTCACAACAGAAGGGAAAGAGGCCGACAAGGACCTGAATGATGCATAAAGTCTCATGGGATGTCTCTCTACAGTTGAGAAGACATAACTTTCCGTCTCTATGTGCAACACAATACTTAAAAAATTTACTGTATTCTTCTGGACTCTACCGAAATATTTGATCTCAATTTTATAATACGGATTCCAATAGATGGTAATCTCAAGAAAGCTATAATATCAAGGCTCTATTAGTGATCTTATAATCATTTTATTCATTCAAAGATGTAGACAGACGTGCTAGTTAATCTATTTCCTTCACTCCATGCTCGCAAAAATATTTTAATATCTTATCAAAATTATATAAGTTTGTTTATTATCAGTTATTAGGTACTAAATTTCTGTTTTCAGAATTAGTGCTCCCTCACGCCTGAGCTAAGGACTTTTATTCTTGGGTGTTCTGCCTTTGTGTTTGCCAACGGCGTATGAGATGCACGTCGATGTAAACAACGTGTAAGCAATGTCAACTCCTACATTATACAACGTCGGGAAGTGCAGCTCAGTTTCCATTGACGCTATCCGAAAGCTTGTCTTCAAAAGTATGGATTGAGTAATGAGTTATACATAAATTATAATAATACACTATAATTATAATTAATTATAAACTATAGGTATATATTTAATTTTTAGCGTGCGTAGTAATATTATTTCCATTAAACGTTTTGAAATAGAAATATAATTAAATAAATAAATTAATATAATAGAATCATTGAATTAATAAAAAATTGGTTAGATTACTTCATTTGATTTAATCATCCTTTGTCTGACAGTTCTTAATTACACTAACAGCAATATTATAGACTCATTTATGTGTACCTAAATTGTTAAAACTTGTTAGAAAAGTTGTTTTTCTGAGTCGCATAAAAATCGTGACTTGGCCGTTAACAGATCAGTGTTATTTCTTACGAACGACATTAATGATTCCATGCACTGACATGTAAGAGTAACAATGTAGAATATTTCGCAAAACCACTTTAATGGAATTCTAGAAGAAAACTGACGCACATGTCTAACGACCCTTTCTTTAAAAAAATATTATATTTCCGGGAAGAATTACCCATGGAAATTATACATTTGTCATTAAAGTATGCAATTTAACTAAAGTCTATATATGTCTATGTAACTTCATATTGATAATATTCTAACCGATTTCCTTGAAAGTGTATTAATGAGCATCTTAAAATTAAATTGATTATCTACAGAAAAATTTACTAATTTTGAACTTAGAAAATTTTTAATTGTTTTACACAATAGCTACTTAATTTACTATAATATTATAGGATTAAAAGAGTTGACTTATTAATTGATAATCTAATGAATTAAGTAGTTGAATGCAGTAAATGAATTGACTACTTCCACTATGGACTTGTTGGTTTGGTTTCTTGCTGCTGTTGTTGGTTTGTAGTTGTGACTTTATTCAACATGAAGTTCATGGCTCATAAATGACGTATTTGGGAGTATACGTTTTTTCACAAAGAATCATCCCCTCTGTAAGGCTCATTATCCTATCAGTCTGTCGATGGTGTCTTGTAAAACCCTGTATTTTTCCCGATCAGAATTAAATGCTTTATAAAAATACGATTTCATCAGAATTACGTGTCTTCTGTTTCTCCATAATACTTCAATATCTATACCAATAAATAAAATGTAACTGTCGGTCTTTAAGTTTGTCTCGAGTACACTTCGAAACGACTCAAAGGATTTCAATGAAAATTTCTGGAATTGAAACAGGAATTTTAACTTTAAGTTTCGTGTATGTTTCATTTCTATTTTTTGTAGAGTTCACACGATATTAATGTTAATATTTATAAATGCAATTATTCGCTATGCGAAAGGCGACGTGAAAACCAACTGCGAGTTATACGTCCCATTAGGAGTTCCTACACAATCCCACGTTCTGTATTATTATTATTAGCATAATTTTGGCATCATGAGAGGAAGAGAGGGGGAGAGAGAGGGTATTCTCACTCCATCTATTGTTGCAGCAGGGTTCATGTCGTAATTAACCTATTTTTGGCAGAGAGCTACTCCCTGATGAATAATACGCTTTATTGAATCGTCGATACGATGTATACATACATTGGTTTTATTTGTCGCATCAGGTAAATTTTAATATTTGGTAATTGCTCACTTTTAAAAGCAAATAAAATAAATATAATTGAAGTTTCTGTCTGTCTGGAAGTTTGTTTGTAATTGGCTCCGAAAAATGTGAAAGTGGGACCTGTTCAAAACCAACTGCGAGTAAGAAGGTTTGGCATGAAGGAATCATAAATAAATGATATTATCATATATCAAAATTTCATACCTGTTGTTTCGGTTTTGGAGCAAAATGAAAAGAGCTATTTCCATGTGAACGAATTTACGGGCGTAGCTAGTTTCTAATAAAATATTACTATCGATGCATACGTCAATGTGGTTAGGAGAAATCATAGTTTATTAACACACATAAAAACAATGTAACACAACTAATGTATATCCACTAAAATCGATATATGTTATGTATATATCTTTTACAGAAATAAGATCTGTGCTTTATAGTGAACAAAGAAGTCGACGTGAGGGCGAAGTAGGAAGCGAAGAGAAGAGAGTAAAAATGTTTCTCTTGGTCTCAAATAAGCACCTTCGCTTCTGTTATTGGAGAAGTGTGTGGTTAAGACACGGGATAATCTGGATAAGAAGGGTTACTATGGATTGCCCGTCACATTTCCCCCACAGGAAATTTGAAGGCTATAAAGTCCCGAGGTCTTATCTTGGAGCTACAACGGCGGTTTGATAATAGGCCGATGTCGCACAACGGGGCATATTGCAGACCGAAGCACTGCTGCTGGAAGTTAGTTTTTACAACGTATCAATATACTTTCCATATTTTGTGAGTTTTATACTGTAAAATTAAATGGGACATATTGAAAATGTATTAGTAATGTTTTATGGTACTTATCAAATAACTTGTAATCTATTATTCTTTCATTTAAGACTATAATTCAAGAAGATTTTTCTGACCTGCGGTGGTGTAAGGGTCAGCGCCACCGTCTAGCAATACAGAGGCCGCGGGTTTGAATTCTGGCAATGACACGTATGTTTGTGCTTGTTATGTTCAAGAGAACTGGGAAAAGACTTGAGGAGAATTGAAACGCTGACCATGTGCCTTTCCAAAACATCCAGTCGATAGTCTGGCAGTCGTCCCGGTAAGCGAAGTTTCTAAATGAGCTATAGCGCCACGAATAATGAAAGAAAGATGAGGAGTTTAAGAATGTAAACTATTACAGGGACCAAGACTTATGAAGGGTTCAGGGAACAAGAGGACGAATCGTACTTATGTAACATTATTATTGATCTCCCTACTGATAAGACGTAATTTAGTAAAGAAATTTCTAATTTCGTAAATGACGAATATCAGCATGTGTCAGGTTTGTAAAGGACCTGCCACCGAAATTTTTACTTCACTCTGAAGGGGAAATGACGGTGGAAGTTAGAGAGTCATAGCAAGTATAGCACGAAAATTGCAATTTTAACAGTGGAAGGAATTTCTTTAAAACGCTAATAAGTTTTCCCTAGCATAGCCTAAAATTCTTTGTAGTAACTAATTACTTGTTGTGGTGGTATTCAGTCTTAAGACTGATCTGACGTAACCCTCCATGCTAACCTATCTTGCAAAAGCCTTTTCATTTCCGCATAATTAGCACATGCCACATCCACCATAATCTTCTTAGCGTATTCCATCCTTGCCTGCATCTTCTGTTCTTACCCCACACACTTCCCTTTAATGATAATTTTACAAGACCATCATGTCTTAAAACGTGGCCTATTAATGTGTCCCTTCTCTTGGTCAACGTCCTCCATATTGTTCGCTCTTCCCTATTCGGTTAAGAACTTCATCGTTAGTGATTTTATCCACCCATATGATTTTCAGCATTCTCCTATAGCACCACATTTCAAAGGCTTCTATTCTTTTCATTTCCCCAACTCCTATCGTCCACATTTTGCACCCATATAACGTCAAGCTCCATACGAACATTTTTAGTAACGATTTCCTAATATTTACACTGGTATTACCCGTAAGTAAATTCCTCTTTTTAGCGAAAGCCTTCCTTGCCTGTCCTATTCTACTCTTTATGTCTACTATACTTCTTAGAAGAGGGACGTCAAGGATGGAATACGCTAATCAGATTAGGGAGGATGTGGGTTGTGCTAGTTATAATGCAACAAAAGGCTTGCTCAAGATAGGTTAACATGGAGGATTGCATCAGACCAGTCTTAGGACTGAAAACCACAACAAAAATGATCCTGTTTCTCCAGGACCCTATTTTTTATGTTTTCCAAGTCTACTTCTGACTCCCCCAATACTACAATATCATTGGCAAGGCGAAGGGTTTTTATTTCTTCTCCTTGTAGTATGATTCCTTTTGCAAATTCAGTTTTAACTTTCTTCATTGTCTGTTCTGTATTTCTGAATTTAAGTTAAACAGCATGCCTCCTTTCTAGATTTCTATTTTCTTTTCTTGATCTTCAATTCTAATTACTGCTGCCTGTCTTCTGTAGAGGATATGTATAAGCCTCCTTTCTCGCTATTTTTTTCCAGTGCTCATCAAAATCCTTAATAGTGAGTTACAGTTCGCATAATAAACGCTTTTTCTAAATCTACAAATGCCATAAACGTAGCCTGGTTTTTTCGTATCCTGTCTTCTAATATTAGTCGCAAAGTCAATATTGCTTCTCTTGTCCCTAAATTCTTCCTCAAACCAAACTGATATTCTCCTAAATCGCATTCTATTTGACGTTCTATCCTTCTATATACTATTTTCTTTAATATTTTGCACGTATGAGATACTAAACTAATTGTCCTGTGCAGTTCGCATCTATCAGCCTTAGTCCTCTTAGGTATGGATACAATTATGTTTTTACTCAAATATTCTGGTATTCTTCCTGTTTCATAGATTTTATTGCTTATAGAATGGAATGAAAAATGACTCAGAGTGAAATGAGGTCTTCGGGTTCAAGTTAAGGTAACTGCTGAAAGCATCCAGTAGTAATGAGTAACGCTTTTCTTTGAGCCCTTAGAGTTAGCCAAGTTTCAGCCATCGACCAAAATTAACTCAATAAACTGAAAGGTTAATGGGGATAAATTCTGAAATTTCGGAGCATGCTGTGTTTCAGAAAGTCACGGTGAAACCTTTCTGTGAAGGCCGTGGTTTCGTGAAATAATTTACCTCCTGAGGATCGACCAGGCTATGTGAATATGCAGAGGGCTTCCTTCGCTGTCACTCTGTCAGTCTTCGGGGGAACCAAACTTGCAACAGTGTTAATATTGAATATTGAGCTCACACAGGCCGCACCACTGTTTCTGAAAGAACTAAAATCAATCTATTCCTTCACGAAGCAAGATAATTTCAAATATGGGCCGAAAAATTATGGACGATGATTATATGTAGGAAGTCCACTTACTCCTCAAATAAATAAATCAAATATTTTTTGTGTTGTGAACTCGCTCTTTGATTGTGTAAAATCAGTCATCGAGAAACTTTATAATGGAATTCAGAAAGAAGTTCACATAATAGATTCTTAACATAAACTTACAACCTATCGTACAATTTTGTCCAGGATATTAGCAAATCCGTGTTTGTAGGATATCCCTATATACTACAAAGCTATTGCTCGATAACTGGATATCGACATTTGACTTGACATTCAACGGCCGTTTCAGGGTCCCAAAAAGTTCACACGAAAATAATAATACTTCGAATCTTACACGGTCTGTCAGTTTTAGTTGTATCGAAAGACTTTGTTGTTTCTGTATAAAAAGTAGAGTCAAAAATAATTTCTTTCAATATTATTCTTAATTCTTGCAAAACACTCACGTACAAAAAAAACACAATGTGTTACAGTCAGAAAATAAAAATTACTTCTGTCGTGCTAAGTGAGAAAATATATCTACAGTCGGATGGCTTTAACCCAGCAGCTTTAGTGGCAGTCAGTTCGTTGAGTTAAATCTTGGCACTTCTATAATAAGGTTAAGTTCTAAGTAAGGTAGTCGACACCATGCGTCGTTTCAGTGGCTGGAATAGAGAGGGAATTCTAATCACTACTTACAACGGAAAACCTTCTATATACTTCACAAATTTTTGAGGTGTAGTCTCGCAGAACGCTTATTTCAAGGGCTTTATTATGTTAAAAGTGAAATTAATTGCGTACCATTTTTCATACAAACATATTTAAAATTAGAGTAAGAAAAAAGTAGAATGTTGAATTGCAAACTATGAAATTGTGCATTACTTGTTAGAAACCTTGTAATTTGAGGAGAAATTCTTTTTCATAGCTAATGAGCGTGGAATGTGTACTCCGTACCAACACTGTATCGCTTATTGCGTCGTCAAAGTGACGCTGTATTTTTGACGACGTGGGTGAAAGACAGAAGTAAATTTTTCCTTCTAAAATATTTTGTAAACTCTGGTAATGGGTACACAGAAATTCATGGCTTCAACAGATACTTCAGTTACAAATGAAGAGGCGAATACTTAGCACGAATAAATATAGTTTGGCATGTGCAGGTGTCATTCAAGCAAATAAATTGCCTAATAATATATTTTGCCTACAGAATATAAAAGGCAATTAACCAGCATTTAATGCCAAGTATATTAAAATTTACAGGAGGCTTACTACATAATTTTATTTAGAAAGGACTTTCTTTTAAATACAACTTAATGTACAGTGAAATTTAACATACAGCAGAAACATATTGATACCTAAATTTATGTACATAATACTAATTTTGATTAACTGAAATAACCCAATATTTCTGTATGTTAATATTAATATGTTTTAATTTGCAGGTCTACGCCACTTTGCACCTATTCCCGTTGTGTCTTGAACAGCGGTAAACTTTTGAAGTGGGAACATCGTGTATGTCTTCAGGTAGTAGAATTTGGCGGATGTTATCCTATTTTACGGCGTGAGGGAGAAAACAAACGGACCGTCACCAGGAAATCACTTGTTTGCTTGTGTTGACACCAGAGGAAAGTTCTGATCTTCGTTTCACAGCTGTGATCCCGAACCATAGCCGAGCATCTGACATTCTGCAGAAAGACATGACCGATTTCTTCATGCACATTTCCGCTCATTTTGCTAATGGCGTCGGGGAGATTCTTTCATTATCTTTCTATCCTCTTCTTTTCTCTAATTGGAATTATGTAAAGTATACTTCTTTACAACTTCTTACAACTTGAAATTAAATTCCAGGTCGTCTCCGCAGAACGAATATAAGCTAGGAACGAAATGTAATATACCATTTGGCATCCTGAACTTTCGTTATTGAACAGACTCACACATTAAACTGATTTTCGATGTCACGATTTTTCGATGCTTATTAAATCAAGCATGACCATAAATAATCTAATGTTTAATTAATTAACTGCTTTCTCTCAACGTTGTTATAAGACCACCTTAAGGATGTATATAACTTTATTAACTATACGTTTTATAATTGTATCATAATGGACAACAGAGTTAAATGCGTTTTTTAATTTGAATACATTAAGTAAACTTTTAAAAAACAAGTTATTAAAATTATTGCGAATATAAATTCTTAAAATGTAGTTAGCTTATGAAGGGACTCAATATATTTAAGGGTCATGAATATGAATATGTGGGCGTTGTTGTGTAGCAAGAATTTGTCATACACATTTTGGTGCAATGGCACTGATACACATGAGATTGTTGTTTTTGTAAGCAGCTTCATCCTTTATCGGAACAGCCAGGCACCTGGGGCCTTCCTTCCTACAATTCACGTCGTCTTCCTTGTCACTAGCGATGATTACGTGGAGGGCGAAGCCACCTGCTGCTGCCTTTAGTCCGTCTCGCTGTTTTCTCTTATTTCCTTCTCTCGGTTTGTATCAAGAGGTTAAAGACAAACTTCTCTCACGTATTAGCGACCAACTATTCTCACTCCGTCTCTCTCAGCTACGGCCAAACTAACTTGTCTGTTCAGGTGGTCCAACTTCCGCACAATCTGCTCAAAGATTGGAGCCAGACTTTATCTTCTCGCCTGCCGGGCTCCAACTACCACACTCTCTCCTGACATTCTCCTTCTTCAATGATCTCTCCAATTCGTTTCCTATCCCCCTCCTTCATCTCATCCATGAGGGTGGATGCCAGATCACATGACTCCTCTGATCCAATAAAATTTGAAGATGGCTCGCGGTGGTCATCTGACTTTATGGATATTTCCGCTAATCTTCGTACGATTCAGATCACTCTTCGCTGCCTCACCGGCGTCGAAACGAATTCTGTCGCTGCCTGACTGGCGCCAAATGTAATTTTTCAACCATAGTGATTCTGCTATCACTGCTAATTGAATCATAACAGTAGAGAAAGAATGGTTATGCGAAATTATTATCATACTTTCAAATTTGCACTTAATATTTCTAAGCTGTTTGACAAAAATGTATTACTAATACAGTGTAGCACAAAAGGAGCTACACATATTGATTATTTTATAACTTTTTATATACAATGCAACATAACTAATTGAAATCATCTTAACTGAAATTTGTAGATATTTTATAACATAATATAAATAAATATAATAAATTTCTTCTCTGTAGTGGATAGTAATTATAAATTTTATTTTATCATTGAGTCAACGCTATTTTTCCAGGACGTTATTAGAAAAAAACTAAATTTTCTTCCGTCCTGTTTTTCATGGAAACTCCGTCAAGTTTGCAATTTTACTACCCGATTCGGTTTGAAACCTATACGCCTCCCTTGCAGCGTTGTTCGTAATGCTCATAATTAAGAATTTGGCCCTGTTAAAAAGATTAATAAAATAATCGTGACTTAACTATCAGGTTCAGAAAACGAACGTCAAAGGTATTAAATATCAAGAAATAATGTAACAGCTTTTTGTACGTTTGATTACGAACTTGCATTTCACTTTCACTGCTCCTATTTTGGGCCATTTAACGCCATTTCTGGTAACGAAAGTTAGAATCATAGCAACATTGGGGAAACTCGTATAACGGATGACTTTTAGACTAGAACGCAGGTTCCGCTTCAGGAACACAAACTTGCAAGTTTACCAACTAAGCTGCTCACGAATGTTTGCCTACAACTCCACCGAGCGCTCGCTCTCTACCAACTTTTAATCGTCTTTGCTTTCGTTACAATTTTCCATTACCGTATTTCCCTTTCATATAAGAAGGCAGGTTCAAAACGCAACGTGATGAGTTTTAATAGTTTGTTGAATGACGAAACATAATGTGAATGCCACACCGGAGAGGTTCAGATGAGAATTTAATAAGAAAATAACTTGCGTTGTTGATAAATATAATGTATAATCACATTTTTACTCTTTAACTACACTATATAAATTAATTGTTTGATAAATTTAATGTATATTCATATTTTCTCTCTTTAACAAGACGAAGGTATCTTCGTATTGTGTCGCGTGGGCTTGCGTGTTGCATTGACCTCGAGAACTATGTCGGCGGTAACTTGCTGGTAGGGTATCCGTCGTAGGACAGGTCTTCGTGAGATAGGAGTCAGATATAATGACAGAAAATGTAGTCCTTGTTATTGTTAAAGACAAAGTGTTCGTGCCTCCATTTATTCAGAACGTGCAGTAACTGAACAACTATTATAGAAATATTATTGAATGTTTAGTTAAGTAAAATCAATTATTGTGTTTGAGTTCTATGGAGAAGTTAATTGTATTTTCTTACGTCCTCCAGGTTGGGTATGATCGCTGGGCTAACGACCGGCCTCATAAAAACAAAACTGTTATAAATCAACAACAAAAATTGACTCATACAGTAGACAGGATGAACAGATGACGTCCTGGCTTTGCTCTAAGCAACTACGACTTGGTAAGTGGAATGTAAGAGCACTGGCAATACCTGGAACCAGCGATATTGTATCAAAAGAAATGAATAGGTATAACATAAATGTTGCTGGACTTCAGGGAGAATTAATACCAAGACCTACGTAATCTACAGGGGTGTTTCATACTGAATAGTACAAAAATAATAGCATAGTACAAATTTTGTAATTAATTTATTTAACTAAAACAAAAATTCTACAAGTTTATCTGGTAGCAGCAAAAATCTTCTGGTTACGAAGTTGCAGCTATATGCAGTCTACCCCATCGCTTAATTGACCTTGCTGGATTAAACCATATGACATTTCTTTGCTGGTCACCGTATAACCAGATCTAAACCCTTGTGATTATTCGTACCTCCGCTTTCCCAGTACGTACAGAAACTGAAGAACTGGATAACTGAAGTGCTCGAAACTTGAACAAATGATATATCACCAGTGTGGCACAAACTGGAACACCACATAGATGTTTGTCGTAACACCTGAGACGCACACAAACAACATCTATAGAAACTTGGATAACTATAGCTTCACTGTAAATTTGGTTAATTACTGAGGCTACATTCAATGTGAAACACCCTGACTGTGAATATTATAGAGACTACGTCGGAGTAGGTTTACGCTGTAGAAACAAACGGTGAATTTCAAGACCAATCCTAGGCTAACTGGTGGAAAATTTACTAAGTTTCGAAATGATAAATTATTCTAGGAGACGCAAATCGAAGTACATAAGAGATAATTTGTGAGAATGTTGGATATGCCATAAACGACAATGTAACTCGACTGGCAAATTTTCCACTGGCAAACGAGTTTAAAATAATGAGTAGTAAGTTCCCAAGAAAAGACGTATCTAAATATACGTGTGCATCATCTAATGGAGTGAATAAAAACCAAATTTTCATTATCCTCGCTGTTAATTAACACAAAACTGCTATAATTTATATCAAAAGTAATAGAGGAGCAGAATGTCGGACGGACCACTCATTGGTTATAGTGAAAGCGACGCAAAGAATATAACTTCAGAGAAGACAGGAAGAACGGCATGAAAAAAGAATAGACAAAGAAAGACATATGATTATGAGGCTGAGGATTTCAAATATAAACTTGAAAATAGGTTTATGATTCTGGATACATTGTCAGCAAGGAAATTGTGGACCGTAACTCGATCAACTTTAAAGACGCTCCTTTATATATAATGGAAAACATGTGGCAAAAAGAAGAAACGAGTCAAAAACAGTAGTTTTATCACGAGCCTTAACAAATATTAGATGAATGAATTAACGATTAAATAGATTAATAGCAACAGAATGGAAGATAAATAATGCTATAATAAATAAAATCGGGAGACCAATAAGTTGTTGGAGGAGATTTTTTTACATGTATAGTTTTCTTGACAAGTCTGAATACGATAACGCAGCGGACAATGCAAATGACTTCTACAGGAGGATTTACATTCAGCTCCTGTGGATAGAAGAACAAGGAGTGTTCAAGAAATTTGGCGAGACACAAGATACGATTCCAGGTCAAAACGATGAGTCTAAATGTTCAACCTAATGTATAACCACCTATCAGTGAAGAGTTTGCTCCTGGGCAAGATGAAGTAACATCAAAAGTACGGAAGAAAGTAAGTGATGTAATAATAAACAGACTATGAATGTTTCTAATAAAAATCCTTGAAAATGAAGAGAAACGAAGTGAATGGCAATAATTGTACCAATATATAATAGTGTGGTAATTAGAGAGGCATATAAAATTTTGGATGCCTCATAAAGTGTTAGCAAAAGGTATCTTAACAATCTAGATTACAATTCAAGTGAAAGAATCCGAGAGCATCAGGCTTGAAGGGCAGGTCCACTACAAATTATACATTTGTAATAAACGAAATTATATTGGGAGTAAAAATGGAGAGGTATTTGGAGTTTTTATTGAGGATAAAACTAAAAACAAATTCATTCCAAGTAAAAAAATTGATGGACTTAAGTAAAAGTAACGTCACAGGCTCAATGATTTCTGTGAGAGTTGACGGATGTGCCTGTGAAGCATTTGAAATAAACTTTGGAGTCGTACAGAAGGAAGCTTTATCAACAATTCTGTTCAATAAAGCCATAGAGGAAACATTACAGAAATAGGAATCAAATTAGGTGATGTAGTAATATTCACATAAAGTCTGAAAGGATTGAAGAAGTTAATCAAATATTTATTAGAGAAAAAGAAAAAGTAGAATGACGGGTGAATGACACAAGACACGCGTGTATTCATTTTACTAGAAACCAAAATTGAAAGAAAGGGTCTCTACCGTTTTAATGGACATGATTTTTAACAAGTTGATGAATTTAAATACCTTGGATTAATCATATCAACTCAGAATACAGAGGAACCAGAGATACAAAACAGATTAAATAGATGCTTATATAAATAAATTCAACAGAATACTTTCATAAAAATCCTTGTCGCACAAAACGAAAATAAGACTAATCTGCCCAATATTTTTTATATGTATCAGTAACACGGAGGCTAAATACGAAACGAAACAAAAGTCTCTACGTTTCAAAATAAAATCTTACGGAAAATGTACAGGCCTGTAAAAGGACTAGAGGAATGGAGCAGAAAAAATAATGAGATAAGGGACCTCTACAAAAAATGCATATGTATTAAGTAAAATTAAGCGAAGGGGGATACGATGTGCCGGACATGTGCTGAAACGAGAAGAGAAATATTGGCTCAAAGAGGCGATGAAAAGTAATCCTGAAAAAAGATGACCCTGTGGAATGCCGAGACAAGCGTGTAGAATAAGGTTAAGGTCGATATAGAGAAGATTTGAGGTGCTACAGAAGATGTAGAAGCCCGGTCGAAATGGAGATCATTTGTTAATGCAGCTAAATATTAACTTGTATATTAATGGCCCTGGATGTAACTACACTATTTTCCAATAATATATATGATTCGACTTCGATATCCGTCCTACCTCCGTCTTCATCTTAATATACAGATTTTTAATATAATTTTACTTTGCAGCATTTGGCTAAAACCTGGTAAATTTCTTTCAACGGCGAAGGATGTTCGATGTAGAGGAGAAATCGCTAACCCAATCGAGTTAAAGAAAGAGGCTCTTAATCTTGTATTCATTTTTTTTGTTGGATCGTAGTTATGAAAGCTGTATTAAGAAATATGTTCATTAGTTCGCGCAGAACGTGTTAAAGCTTCAAAGCAAGCAAAACCAACGATACTCTCGAGTAATACAGACGGTACAGCAGAGGAAATTTCATTCCCTTTTTTTCGGCTATAAATTGCCGCTAGCAACTACGTATCCAGTAGCTCATGTTTCAAACGTCTCCCCACAAATTCTCTCCTTACTGCTGCAGAGAAATGATTGATGTTATTCCGTAACAATCCAAAAGAGGAAGTGAGAAACATGTTCTGCCACGAAAAAAAACAAACTTTGGCACAGTAAATGCGGAGTTGACTGCGCTTGTTAGAAAACCGAGACAAGTGTTGTAGAATCAGGGGAACGGTATTTATGCTATTAAAATTATAATGAAATGGTTATATTTGAAATCTAGAACAGATTTGGAGTTCTGAGCCGGCCATACATGAACAATACGGTCATGATTTTCAACTAAATTAAATTACAAAATTGCTTCTCACGTAACGTTTCTCACTTTTTAAAAGTTGTATCAAAAATGACTTTAAAAATTTATGAACACGTAGAAATTAATTCTGCCATATCTCGTGGAACAAATTGTATGCACTCTATAATAAATAATAAACGACAAACGAGTGCATTTATTAATTTAGATTGTAAATCAACAACTCTGCTGAATATAGCAGTTACAAACACTGATTCTATAGAGTAAACATTTGTTTTTAACACTGAAAAAATGTTCATTTGAAGTACTGAAGTGAGAAGGTAAAGTTCGAGAGGGAAATGAAGGTTTCACATTTTCAGCTAATTTTACGAAGATTTATTATGACTCCTTTTTTAGAATATTTCTGGTTGGTGAATACCATACATATATAAATTTGCCAAATTAATTAAGAACTAGTGTTACTGACTAGCAAAAATTTTTAAGTCACCGAGACCGTTTTCCTTTCAAGGTAAATAATCATTAATCCACTTCTAACGCATCTTCACAGGCTAACAACGGGTTTGCGTTTCGTTTGTAGGAGCTAATGCAAACTATTTATTTTTTAATGTCTAGATCCAGAATGAAATACGTTGATGATATGTCCAACAAGGATGCTTGATGCTGTTTTTGTGTGGCCAACTACTCTGAGCCCTGCTGAAGGCTTGGTAATACCTAACGTAGCACACAAAGCCGTTGAAGGATTCTGTCATCGGCAATATAGCCCGAGGCTCCGTGACACCAGCGACATCCTATTTTCCTGGGAAGGAAGAGGGAAAGGAGGATCTCAATGCTAAGGCGGTGATATCGTAAAGAAAGGCCAGCAACCTCGTATTCGAAGACATCAATACAAACACTTGGGATAACGAAAAGGTGAAGCGAAAATGTGCTGCTTAAAGGGCGAACTCACAGTATTTGGTCGAGAATTCCGTTCATATATGGTAATGTACACGTGTCGACGTAAAAATGTACATATATTCGAGGAATATTAATAATTTTCAATAGTAATTTACAATAAATAAAACGTTATAAATCCCGGAAATTTTTTTTGGAAATAAAAGATAATATTTTTAGCTATGCACTCACATCACAATTTTTGTATATTCGTTAACGACAATAGAGCAGAAATGGCTGCTTATAACGTAAAACATTTATAAATATAATATTGAGCTAGATCTGAGAATATTATAAATGAAATAAAATAAATGGCCAAAAGTCAGAAGGAGAATCATAATTCAAAATAAGAAACGTTTCTCCCCAACTTTCTGAACCTATTCAGTTTCTGCAAAAAAAATAAATTATATATACATAGTGGAATTAAAAACAAATAAATAAACTTTGTACGCAATGGCTCCTTACAATTAAAACCTTAACAGATATTTTGTGTTGCTGCCGCAACATACAGAACGGTAAACTTTGGAAAACAGTGCCCAGAAAACACATCGCAAAACTTTTATTGTTCTAACCAATTTTTTAAGTACAATAATTAGACTTCAAAGTTTCAAGAATGCAACTTGCACATCAAAGAATTAATTTTGTTGTTGTTGCTGTGGTAATCAGTCCTAAGACAAATCTTTTGCAACCCTCCATGCTAACCTGTACTTCGCAAGCTTTTCGTACCTTCATGGCTATTACATCCCATAAACTTCCCTGATCTGCTTAGCGTATTCCATCTTAGGCCTCCCTCTTGTGTTCTTACTCCACACACTTCCCTCTAAGACTAACTTTACAAGAGACTCATGTCACAAAATGTGGTCTATTAATTTATTCCTTATCTTGGTCAACGTTCTGCATATTGTTCGCTCTTCCCCTATTCTGCTTAGAACTTCCTGGTTAGTTACCCTATCCTCCCATACCATTTTCAGCAATCGCCTACAGCACCACGTTTCGAAAGCTTCTAATCTTTTCCCGTCTGAAACTCTTATCGTCCATGTTTCGCATCCATATAACACTCATTTTAAGATTAAGTAGATACATTCACACAAAATTAAAATGTCACTCAGTTAAAGTAATTTTCATTCCTGTAATAGTTAAATTAGTCTTCTAGCAGCTTTCGGTATCTATTGTGCCATAATCATCTATGACTTTATCAAACTGATAATATGGCAAACAATTCAATCAACTTATATATACTTACAAAAAAAATTGGAATATTCCCTAGTATTTTTCAATTACATACCTTAAATTGTGACTAATAATACTGATTGGACGATTGAAGAACTATAATAATTTTATTAACTGAATGGCCGTGAATTGATTTTTATATCCCTACTCATCAAATTACAACAATAAGCTAATTATAATTTCTAAATGTGTGTGCTTTAGAGATCTGTAAAATATGATGCATCAATTTTTTTTTATATTTGTGCTCCTGAACAGGGTACAAAACATTTAGACTATACGTATTGCTAATTTTTATTTTATTAAAATATTTCTGACAAGTCGGCTGGTTTATTACTTTATGATTAAATTATTGAAATCAGATAAATATAACTATGCTAATGAATTAATTGTATTTATTGAAATATCCTACGACTGTTATGTCTTAAAACTAAACATGTTGTTGTCAGTAATTTTATATGCTAACGTATTAGATCGCAAAACAAAGATAATTTTTCACTCAGACTCATATTCTGTATAAATTTACGGGTTATAAGTTCTTTAAGTAAACAGCTTAAAGCACAGAAAACAATGCCATAGAATCATATATCCAAGAATAAAATTTTCTTTCGAATTTGTCGGTTATTTGAAACTGTTATAGAGTCTACTCGAAAATAATTCCTATGGAATTACCCTAAAAGTAATTGGATTCCAGGGTTGCAAACGTTGTGAAACAGATTTTTGTATTGGAATGTAGATTCTACAGTTTATTTCGTTTATTCTCTGCGTTTCAATGGTAACTTGTTTTGCTTTGAATAGTCTGAAGCATTAAACTACAGGATTTTATTGCAAGTTTTTGATTGAATTTAATTTAAATGATGAGAGCCTTTATACAAACAGTGGAAAGGTTCATATAAAACTTTCGAGATATTCCGACTCTCACGTGAATTACGCCCAATTCTTACATTTGCTGCGCAGTTTAAGAGGATCGATTTATTCATCCAGGCGCAGTGTCCTTCGTCTCTAACTGCTAACAGCATTTATCCAGCCCCGATTGAAAAATTCCAGAGAATGGTATGTAGTCTAAATCTTCCTGTTTGAACCGTATCACCCGGTTGAATTTCAATCACTTCTGCGTGCTAAATTGGGAGAGTTCGTAGAAGAAAGCTCAGCAAAGTATTTTTCTACGCACGAAACTACACTTGTTTATAACTGGTTTCGTGGGTTTCCAACGTTGTAAATATGATTTTTATTGGAATTCACAGTATAAAGTAGGCTTGTAGTTTGATATTTGGGATCTACATGGACATTACATACATTATTATTTCTATTTTTTGCTTTTAATTGAAATAATATTTTTCTTTTTAAATTAGATTACTGTTATGTATAGAGTAATTAATTAAAGACATCAGGGGAATAATGTGAGTCTTTTATTGCAAATAATTTTAACGGAGCAGCAGCGCATGAAAATTTTTAATATAAACTTACCTAGGGTTAAGTTTTACCAATAAAATCATTTATCATGAAAGCTGGACCGCCTCAGACAGTTCTAATTACCTCCTCCCCCCTGTCTCTGACCCGATCGCGTACTTCTACTGCCCATAAGTAAATTTTGATTTAAATATTTTTTTAGTTAACAGGCAGCGTGAGGGTGATCCTGAAACAGGCAACTCCCGTTTAAAAGCATGGAAAGAGAATTGAAAAGGGGGATTTTGAAGGTAGAGCAAGGTAGCCAAGGGCTGACTAGGACCCCCGGGCTATAGTTTAAGGATCCTACCGGTGTTTCCCTTCAAGAGATGCAGGGTAAACCTTATAAAACTTGCATCTGGTAGGTCGGGCATTGGGAACTATTCTCACGCCCTTCCGACTGACGGGAGACGAGCCTGCTGTGGGGTCGCAGCATTCCCTTCTCCGTGTCTCCATTAGTTTCAGGAGGCAGTTGGCCGACTGATCCAATGGGATCAGCAAACAACTCTTACTGTATTCCCAAGGTTTAAACAGCACATTTTCCAACCTCGTCAAATTAAAATCTGAATACTTATGAATTTATGAAATCGGGTAATACATTTTTTAATTGTGGTTTATAATATTTATGTCACTATGTAACCTTAATGCCAGTTTGTTTTAGAAACAGACTACGTGTGAGTGACTTCTCATTATGTCTTCCATTTATTGGCACAGGAACGTATATAAAAGGAGTAGCCAAGTGGGTGTAAGTAAACACAGTATTCGTCCAACTGTTATGCAGAAAAACCTTAGACAAACCTACATTATGTAAGAAAGACCTGTTTTAGGGACGCTACACTTACGACTTACTTGATTAGGTTTTCAGTCAGCTGCCCGAATATTCCAATGAGAACATATTTGAAACTTTTGATATAAAGCTCCACTCTTTATAAATAAAGTTCTAATATGTCTATGTATCAAACTAACAAATTGAGGAACAGATTTTAATGAATTTTTACATGTATTTCTTTACTTTCGCATCATAAGGCATATGGTAAATATTTTACAGGATTTTCAAGAGGGTGCATCAGAGAAAAGAGGGAACGTAGTTTAATTATTGGCTGCGAACAACTGCATAATCTTTTCTTTAAACAATTCATTAACGTATATAATTAAAACTCATTTGTAAATAAGAAACTGCATCGTCTTTGAATTAATAATATAATGCACATTAAATCCAACTGATTTCAGTAAAACGTTATGGAGCAAAGAACGTCTTACGATAATTATTTATTGACAATTTCAGAATTTCACCTTCTTTTCTCAAATTACGTTAGAACTTTAATTTTGTAAACATATAATTGATCATGTTTTACTTTATGAAACACCATAGTAAATTACGGGTATTAAGGGGGCGTAATATGTTTCTTAAATTGTTAAAATGAATTCCAAAGCTGAGCACTGCTTAGATAGAAAATAAAGACATTATTAGCAGTTCCAGATATTGGGAAGGAGTGATAAGGTGAAAATCAGAAAAGTAGTGGGTAAGATAGAATGTCAGGAAATACAGAAACAAGTGTGGATATTCTAAAGCCTGAATGTAATATGAGTAATGAAAATGAGAGTCCCACAAAGAGAATCAATAGTAGATGAACCAAGAAATATTATATATGCGCTGAATGAATTAAGCAAGTACAAAGTAAAATACATAATGTAAGAACACGAAGAAAATATTTTTTAAATGTGATAAAAGTGCTTGTTAACTGGTAAATGTAAAAAAGACATTTATGAATGAGAGGTTCAAATAATTGTAACTGCCATCAATTATGACGGAAAGCATTGAAACTGTCTTGCAGAAGCACATTATATGACTCATATGGCAGACATTCAGGGACATTCAATAATTAGAGAAACAAGTTGATTTGAAAAACATTTTGGTGGTATGGGTTTGGTACTTTTATGACTTTTGTTTGGCATCAGTAATATGAACCGATAAACCAGACGGATAAATATTATTTTCCTTATAACCTCAATATTGCAGTTAACAATGGCGTGTTCCTCCAGAAGTTTGCACATTCGTTGATCTCATTTTCGAAAAGCCGGCTAAAATCTTTGCTCGAATGATTTTACAGTATGGGGAATATGTAAAACAGCGGAAATGTTTCACACTGGGCAGAAAAGTTCAAAAACCGGCCTGGCAGGTCATTATACCCACTTGAAATCCGCATTGACGTCATCATTCGTGAATTCTATGTATTAATGTTAAAGATGTAACAGCTACAGTTAATCAGTTTCATAACAAGTGCAAGGTGGAACCAGAAAGAGTTAACGTATCAACACAAGAAAATACCACACGAGGTGTGTGGAGACTTGCAAAAGCGCTATGAAAGAGAAGGTGACCCTTTTCTAAACTAGATTGTAACGTGTGATAAAACTCTAACTTTTTTGTCAGAGTCCAAAAGAAAAGCATGAAATGGAAGTGCACTAGTTCTCACCCGCCTAAAAGTAATTCTGAAACGAATCATCAGCGGGTAAAGGCATGTTGATCGAATTTTGGAAACCCCGTCTTTGGAAGATTACAGTAAATTGTACCTACTGCTCAGACATACTGATGGAAAAAAGTAAAGGTAGAGACAAAAACGTCACGGATCTCAAAGAAAAGGTGTGATATAACTCCACGGTAATACTCGTTCTCACAGTGCTAAGAAAACCCATGAAACAATTGAAAAGATAGGTTGGAAAACTACCTTCTTCTCCCTACTGTTCAGATTTGGTTCACTCCGATTTTACTTTCTCTGGTCTACTCAGAAACGGGAAACATGTCAAAAACTTATTTTCGTAAGGTATTAAATACTAGTTCATCGTTTGGAAAAATGTTTTTTTAGAGGGAATTATGTTGAGAAGTAGTGTTAATATCTTTTTTTTAAAATAACTTCTGTTTCTAGATCAATTTATCCCATTAATTACTGAATGTCCCTTGAATACGTGTCATGGCTTTAAAGTATTCCAAGTCTAACGTATACTAATCGTTAGTTCTTTTCTAAGCGCCTGAAAGCTTTTGGAGGCAGAGAGACGTCCTTTCTCTCAACGCGGTACAGAGGGAAGTCATCTGAGCTTTCAGCATCTGAATGGGGACGTCTTCTTTCGGTAAAACGCCAGCCAGTTCTATATTGTTCAGTCGGTAGAGAAAGGAAAGACGCACATACATACACACACACCACAGAAGAAAAACTGCGTCCTTCACTGCAGGCTGTTTCACTTTCCTCTTCTTCTGCGAGCAATATCAGTATCGTTTTCTGAGCCTAGCTTAAATGCGATGTCTTAAAATGTTATCCAAAATTTTAAGCTCTGTGTAATAATTATATGAAGTCAGAAAATTTTAAATATGAAATGTTGTTGAGATTATTACGGAACGTTTGCCAGTCTAAATAAACTGATCTCGGATCAATTCATATTGATGGCCAGAATTTATAATGTAAAATGTTTACTAAAATAACAATGTAAACCTAATATAAAAACGTACGCGATATAAAAGTAAGATACGATATTAAATGAAGACTTATTTGTGTGCATGCATTTTAAGGTTACATATAAAATATTTGCTTATTAAACATAACTTGATAATAATTGTAAGCAAAGAATACAGTATGCCAAGCATAAAAGAATTAGAAGAAAAATTAGGGGATATTATTAAAAAACTTACAATTATTACGACGTACGTACCCAAAACTTAGAGAATTAGAATGAAGTAGGTTGATAATATTTTGAATTTTCCCCTAAAGTACGGAAATAATCAAACTGGATCAGAATAGATCAAAGAAAAATCAATTGACGAATCTTCTTCAGCTATTTAAAGGAAGAGAATTTATTGTTTTACATTGACAACGCTATGTCATAGAAATGGTTTCGGAATCGGTTTCCGAATTTAGTTCAAACTGAAGATATGCCTACCCATCACTGAAACCTAACACGGCCTGAATATTGTGGAAGCCATTTTGTAACTTGAAGCTTCTGTTGCTTCCTGCCACACCTGGCTGGTTTCCTCAAGAAAACTCTAACAGAGTCTTACATGATATTAGATTAAAATGTATTGATCAACGTATGACACAATATCCTGGCAACTTCCCCCCTCCCTTATTTAGATTTAGAAACAACTGACGAGGTCCCTAAACTTGGAGATATAACTTTTAGTTTGCTTATAATTTTATTAGTAATTATTTGAAACAACTTTATTGAACTTTATGGAGTACACAAATTCTGTTTTTCACATTTATCCTATAAAATATTTCCTTGTGGTACTTATAATTGGCTAGTATCTCCCCCAGTTTTAAATGAATACCAATGTGTACCTTAGGTTTACATTTGAAGTCATTTTTAAATTGTCATCTTCAATTTTACGAATAGGTGTTCAAGAGAAATGTTGAGGAATGATCACAGTATCTTATTTTCGCATTTTTCCTTCCTGTGCTTAATGAACTTTCTACTTTCAAAATTAATATTTTTTTCTGTGGGATATATTACTGAAAACCTTTTAAAACACTCATTCTTTCTGTTAGAAACTTGCACCTGAATGTCGCAGTTAACAATATTCGTTCACGCTTTTTAAAACATTATTCAAAGAATACCCTTTCGAATAGACAATTGCGAATGTGCTACATTTCTGTAAAGCCCGTTTGTTATTACAGTCAATACTAATCTATAAATTTAAATAGTATATTGACACCTTCTGAGGATTGCATTTAAATAATTTTGTACTTCCATTGTCAATGATAATGGGTAATATGAAGCTTCTTCAGTTGTACTGACCGCTGTTAATTTATTTATAGTATATGGTATAGAACACATGAGCCTTTCAATGGATATTTTAAAATGATTGAGTGTAAAGCTGTCACGAAAAATGGCTGAATTTAGAGTTTATATAACGACTTCCTTTTGAAGTAATAATTATATGTAAAGACATTAATCAATTAAAACTGTTTTTATTATTTCTCTTTTCATAGATGCATTTGCTATTTAGGTTACTAATTTTTCTTTTTCTGACGGTTATACTCAGTCAGGGTACTTAGACAAAATCACAAACACTCAGGCTCTTGCAAGGAATCGAACCTTGGACCTCTGTGGTACGAGACTATGATGTTATCCACTAGACCACAGAGGCGGCCATTAAATATTATTTCAGGTTTGGATTTGCTTCATCTCCTCGACTTTTTTGTGTGTGGCTAAGATTATTTTAGTAATGTTAAAATATAGCGTATTAAAATTTATACCAAGTTAAAGTTATAACTCGAACGTAAGAGGTCATCAATTTAATCATATTATTACCATATCGGTTTCCAGGTATTTATTTATATTACCCCGGTACATGATTGATTTTCGAAACCGCATAATAGACAAGAGCCTTGTTGACTTCTTGTTATTGCCTTTCACACCCATTTACGCCAACGACAAACTCCTGCGTCTTAAGTACAACTTATGTTGCGTGTTGCAATTCAGGATTACACTTTTAGACTTCCGTAACCTCGAAATTGACACAAATCTTAGTTGATTTCACTGAAGTACAACTTATGTTACATCGTGTCAGTTTAATACAGTAAAAAATACTACCTTTACGATAAAGAAATAAACTCTGGTACCTGAAAAGAATACAAAATACCTCAGTATTCTAAGATAGTGAAATATTCACCGAACCCAGCCCTGTGCGAGAAGAAATGTTTTACACATTTGGTTTTCTACCGGTATCGTAAGTAACATTGTTACGCATATTGAATTAGTTGTATGCAAAACGTAGTTTCACTACCACTACTAAGGTCAGAATTACTAATTAACTGGTAGGAATTAAGCTCAGCGACTTACTTCACCCAGAACTGACGCTAATCTCAGTTGATTTCATGCACTTGGCTTTTGTCGCCTTCACTCGCAACACCCCACACAATTTGGTTGAAGTTCAGGTTGAAATTATGTACAAACACTGAGAGAAACACGATAAAAGTAATTGGCCCCGAAAAATATTTATTTCACTTATACATCGTTCTTCATTTAAAAATTTTCGCTTCCTTCCCGTTTACGAAACTTGGTCTAATTTTCTACACGCGTTTTAAATTTCTATAAAAAGTTACAGTATACAAATAACACATTATTTTTTATATACGTGTGTTATTGTATAATTTCAAATCACTATTCGTTGTATGTTGTTTTGCAGATACGTATGAAATTGTCGAACGAACCTGTAAATGAATGTTTTTTTAACGGAATAAATTGATGACCATTTATTGTGATTTTATAATTATACCTAGTGTTCAATTTATACTTAAACGATTCAAAATTTATTATTGGCAGGTATAAGGAAATATTTGTAGAATATTTTTGACATTTATATTGTCTAATCGCAAAACTTATAAAACTGAGCGGAACCAATTCCGATATAGAAATAAACTAGGAAAAGGTTGTTTTAATTACGCCACGATCATAAAATTAGAGAGAAGTTGAGCTCAATTCTTAAAGCCTTGAAAGCTGCAATCGGATATTTCTGTATAAAACGGAAAACGATTTTGTTTTCGGGAAGGACCATCATTCAGAGGAAACCGCCGGCGAGGTATGTTGACACGCAACCCGCAACAGGTAGTCGACTTTCATCCCTCCCTCCACCACCACCACCAGAGACAATTATTTTTTTATCGATTAGCAGAAAGTTGACGAGCTCACTTAATCATTACGAGGCTGTGGGAGAGAGAGAGAGACTGGGAAATGGTGAAAAAGGATTGGATGTTTGACGATCGCAAAATTGGACAGTTCATTTTGGACCTCCCACCGCATAATGCAGGAATGCTGCTGTACTATTTGTTTTGTATTCTTGATATTAAAAGGTATATAACATCCATTTCTTTAGAAGTTACTATAACATCAACTTTACAAGAAGTGACAGCGCTATGGAAATTAGGGCCCGTAACTGATAAGTATTCAGGTTCAAAGCCAGTCGTGATAAAATTTGGGTTAACGACTAAACTATATCGCTTACATTTATTCCTGAAAAAACACTAAAGACCTACAAGTTCTCAATTTTTCTCTTCTGAATGGTTACAGACAAACAAAGAAGTAAATGTTTTGTAGGAAAGAAACAATAACGCCCCATTCATTCAAGCTTTATTTCTCATTAAATTTTATGTTCACATCTTTAAATAACAGAAAGTTAAATACAATAGAGCTGATTATAATTCGGAAAAAAATATTTCTTCCACTATCTTGAACCCTATAATCTATATCTGATTATGAACAATAGATTTTTACGAACGAATTCTTTATTTAATATTGTTTTCTATTGGCACGTTATAGTATTGTACTTTTATTAAATTTCATATTTCGTGTTTATTTTTGATAGAAAGTGTGTTCTTAAATAAGTGGAGAGAGGAAACATATTAGCAAGAACATCAGGAGAGCGGATGGGAAGACAATTATGGGTAAAGAAAAAAATCAGAAAGATGGAAGGAATATATAGGACTGTATCATGGTGGAAATCTAGATCAGTCAGTAATAGAAGAAGAAGTGGATGATGAAGATTTGGGGGGGGGGGGTTGAGGTTTAAGTTGAGAGTGCGCTGACAGACAGGACCAATTGTTAAGCGCGGATTATTAATAACATTCCAGCGGATTTCATAATATCATCGGGCGAAGAAGCTATATCATGGCTGCTCAGAATAGTTTGCGAAATCTACGAAACAGGAAGAATACCACTCTATTTTAGTAAAAACATAATTATACCTATAAAAATATACCTGATGTATGTGAACAGCACAAGACAATTATTTTAATATCTCATACATGCAAAATATTAACGAAAATAGTATATAGAAGGATGGAACAACAAATAGAGTGAGAGTTCGGAGAAGATCAGTTTGGTTTTAGGAGGAATGGATGGACAAGAGAAGAAGTATTGACAGGATGAGAAAAAACCGGCCTACGTTCGTGGTATTAGTAGATTTTGAAAAAGAGTTTCACTTTGTTAACTGGAACACTCTATTAAGGATTTTGACAAGTACAGGAAAGAAGGCTCATATATTACTCTACAGAAAGCAGTCAGCAGTAATTAGAATTGAATATCAAGAAAAGAAAGAGAAATCAAAAAAAGGATGCAGTCTGTCAACCATGCTGTTTAGCTTATATATAGATCAGGCGATGAATAAAGTTAAAACGGAATATGGAAAAAAATCATACTTCAAAGAGAAGGAATAAAAAATCTGCTGTTTTCCGATGATATTGTAGTATATGGGGAGTCAAAAGAAAACTTGACTAAATAATAAATGGTATGAACGTGGTCCTAGAGAAAGAGTTCAGTATGAGGATTAATAGAGGGAAAACCTAGGTAATGGAGTGTAGTATGGGCAACAGTGGAATAACAAAGGGTGTTAGATTCGGAAGGGATATTTTGAAGGAAGTTAAGGAATTCTGCTACTTGGGAAGCGTAATAACTGAGTATGGTAGAAGTTTAATAGACATAAAGAATAGGATAGCTATGGCGAAAAATAGGAATTTACTTACCGGTAATGTGTGAACATTTGGAAATCATTGCTAAAAATGTTTAAGTGGAGTATGGCGTTATAGGGGTGTGTAACATGGACAATTGGAGTTGCAGAAAGGAAAAGAATGGAAGCATTTGAAATGTGGTGGTATAGGAGAATGCTGAAAATCACGAGGAAGTTCTAAGAAGAATAGGGGAAGAGCGAACATTATGGATCATGCTGAATAAGAGAAACGACTGATTAATAGGCCACGTTTTAAGACTCGAGGATCATGTAAAATTAGCATTAGAGGGAAGAGTGTGGGGTAGGAACAGAGGAAGGAGGATAAGCAAATTTCGGAGGATGTGGGATGTGTTAGTTTATGTTTAATAAAAGAATTTTTTAAGAACGACCAATTAAAGAGATCTTATGAGAATAAATTTTTTGATAGTGAATTCTTACATATAATTTTAATATATAATGAGAGAGAGGGATAGAGAGAGAAACCGGTGGGGGGGGGGAGGTAGACCTACTTTACTGGATAAGGAATTGGCACAAAATTTCACCCGTTTCCAACCGTCAAGAGGTATAATGCTTTTACCTTTCCCAAGACTTCCGGCAGAGGCGTTTAATCAAGTTTGTGAGACTTAATAAGCAAATTTATCTAACACGTAACTCGACGACCTACGCCATACTTTCGTAAAGTGGCAATTTATCAGCATGGTGAACGGCAAGTACTGGTCTTCATTTGTCTTAATCAGGAAGTTCTTATCGATCAGACTAATGTGTACTTTTGTTGGAGATGAAGAGCGGAGAAGAAAAGAAGGAGGGGGTTAGGAACAACGGCCGTCTAAGGAACTCTCAGACGGAGAATAAACATAAAAATAGCCTTTATTGCTCGCAGCGACGCAGTTCTTGTTAGCGCTTCGTTAAGAGACAGAGAGACTTTTCATCTGTGTGGACTCATTCCTGCGTTAGGACAGAGTCCGCCAGATTCGCCGCAAAAGAAAACTTGAGCATAATATACAAATTATTCGGGTTACCCCTACTTATTTGAGAAAGTCATATTCTATTTGAATACGAACAGTTCCACGCAGGAAACTATTCCTGAGTTATATTCTTAATAAGAACACATAGAGAATGTCAATAAAATTTATGATTCGCTGGAACTATATCAGAAATTATTGTTCAGAAACGAATTTGGCATAGCTGAGTTTGGTTGATAAAAAACAAAGCTAGTAATCAATGTCCAAAAATATTGTAAGAGTCAAAACTTGTGGTATTTTATAAGTATGTATGTTAAATCAGTATATATTTTCATAAAAATTATCACATATGCCGTGGCGTTAAATGACCATTAGTAATTGCACTTCGTGTTTATCCATGCTTGCCACGTCTATTTAAATAAAGTTCTAACGTTTCGAACAGGATTAACTTATAATCCTTTAACATAGTTCTAAAAGTTACGTACACTATTTTTATTTAAAAATAAATCAATTAAGGTATGTTTACCACAATAATTAAATATAATAAATTTCCTCAGGTAATGTTAAGTTTTCATGAAAGAAGGGAAACCAAATGTACATAAATCTGAACTTGATTGCCTAAAAGGGCAGTTTCAACCAAAATGTTTCCGGCAAATGTTTGTAAGCAGTCAATTTTAGAATTATTTACATATGACTTCCTTTCTACCGTCAAAATTTAACACTACAGGTGGAAGTCTTAAATATGGCCATGAACCGTCCGTTCTACTAAATAAAAATATTCTCTCTGTTTGAACGTAAATTTATTCGACTTTTTTTTCTTTCCTTCTCGCTTGCGCTGAAATTCAGTTAAACTCTCTCCACACTAACATAGCATATCTTCAATTACCTGATGCACTTGTCATTCCTCAAAAGCAACGTTCTGTTACAGAATTCCTGTAATTTGAGAACTGTTGTTTGTTGTGGTATTCAGTCCTACGATTGGTCTGATGCAAACCCTCAACGCTAACCTATCTTGCGCCGGCCTTTTCATTTACGCATAACTAGCACAGCCCACATCAACCCTAATCTGTTTAGCTTATTCCATCCTTGGCCTCCCTCTTTTGTTCTTACTGCACAAACTTCCCTCTAATGTTAATATTACAAGACCCTCATGACTTAAAACGTGGCCTACGCCTTCTCTTGTTAGAACTAGACAAACGTACACCGAGGTCACACTACAGTCAGTAGGTGCCGAAGCAAAATAAGTGATGGGAGAGGGAACGCCAATATTCGAGATACTCCTCGCAGTGGCACACCCCACACTGCACTAGTTTCTCACAATATGCAGAGTGGTAGCGACACGTTTTCGGTTGACCAACGCATCTTAGTGAGACGACAGTCTCTTAAATTTGTGGGTGGGTGGGGAGGAGGTCGTCGAGTTTCGTATTATTAAATGTCCCCATTCGAGACGAACATTTTCATTACACGTTTGTTTCATCCGATGTGTGGTTCTCGTGATATTTCTATGCCTTTCTATAGGCACAATAATCGAACCGAAGAGATCGTTCAAGTATCTATCTACATCTTATAAATTAACTCTTTCTGTACATTTTTCTGCAGGTGGTAATATAAGCTACTTGCGGATATCTTGACTCGATTAAGATGCCGAGGGATGAAATTCACGTTACGCCAGTTCTCATACAGTAGGGAGCGTGAAAATATAAATTTCCAAAACGTGACGCTTTCGCTGAAGGGAAATGCAATACTGTTGAATTAAATATGAATAGGGCTAATATAAATGGATTCCTGGGCAACGCCGGGCAGTCAGCTAGTATTTAACATTATTACTGGTGTATTGATCTGACGCCTCAGTTTGTTTATCAGATTCAAATCTTAAATTATTTTGTCACAGATATGCTTGTGCATGTATATACTAAACGTGAAGGTATCATTATGTAATGAATTGTGTTGCGATTAACGAAACAAAGTTAAACTGACACGCAGAAAACAGGCAAGTAGACTGATATGAGTCATCAGCTTATTGTGAAAAAAAGAATATTCAACTGAAACCGACGATAATTTTAATAGCGACGTTATCTAAATTTATGTTAACAGGAGTCGTGTTTCTCGCAAGGTGTTTCACCACTGAATACACGATGACCTGCATAAAAACGACTACCCTGCCCCTTATCTTAACCACTGAAAGTAGACTTCTTCACAATACTAACAGCTGGGATAAAATAAATAGGTACTGCAGAAGTAAATGTCCAATCCTCCCTATGACGTGAATTACTGCAGCGTTCCTAGAATTAACTTTTCTATTCCAGAACGTTTTTTGATCATTATTTGAGAAAACTATTTACTATTTGTTTATATATACATATATATAAGCTATAATTTTCTGACTTTTTCTCACGAATAATACTAGCAACTGGGATTGTTACCAAATTTTATGTAAACACTGTAATTAAAAATCCCATTATACATTATTAAATACTACAGATTGCCTCCTAAAACTGGTAGAGGCACGGAGACAGAAAACTCCTTTCCTGTCATTAGGAAGGACGTGAGATAAATACTCAATAGCCCGACCTACCTGATATGAAGCTTTTATAGGGTTTGCCCTGCATCTATTTCAAGCGAATACCTGGTAGAGTACTTAAGCTACAGCCCGGAGACAACTATTAGCTGTCATCTTCTACCTTCCACACACCTCTTCCTTCCTTTTCAATTCCTTTCCTATGCCATTAAATGGGAGTTTCGAGTTTCTATATCATACTTATGTAACCTGCTACCCCTCTAATAATTTAATCAATGATACATCATCTGACAAAATTTTGCACTATTTATCCTTGTTGTTATATTTTTCAGATTTATATATTTAATTTTTTATCTTTATTGTTAACTAAAATACGGTATATATTCCTACGGACAGTTTTCAATAAACTTAGTATTTATTAATAAATACAAAATATAATGTAACATTTAAAAATTGAAAAAAAATACCGTTTTTAAGCCAAATAACTTTCTTAGCAACTTAAGAACTGTTGTTTTGTTGATAATTTTTTTAAAAAAAATTTTATATATTTAAATTCGCTTTATAAATGTGAAAGTAGACTCCTAAACGTCCTATGAATGAGAAAGAGTAAAATATGAATACATTATTTATTAATGCTTCGATTTAACTGAGACTGATTAAAAACCATTAGTACCTGATTAAATTAAAATCTATGTCACAATCAGTCAAATAAAACTTCAAATCCTTGAAGAAAATATTATTGATTAATTCTTTTTCATTAAATATCTCGAATATAAATACTACAAATCAAGCAATTTCACGATTTCTACACATAATCTGAATTTATATTTTCGTCTGTTTTTAATTGACACATATTTAACGACCATTTTAACAGACTTTATTGTTAGTCAAAACTGTTTTACTAATCTTTAATCAACCAGGCTTACTTATAGTTTGAACCCTCATCAGGTTAACTATTATGTTTATTTTTGCCAAAACATAAATTTGTGGATTAAGATTAAGTACACAAGATTTGTACACAAACGAAATAGATGCAAAATTAATTATATGTTTAATAGTTTTATCTATAAAACATTTATCTAATTAAGTCCACAAATAAGGACGAAACGTCGTAATGGGTATTAAATAATTCTTTTTCAGACAAATTGAAAAGTAGATAACGTTAAAATTTCAAGATCTTTGAAAAAGTGCTCTATAAGTTTCTCTTTCATTTTTACCACTTAATATTGAGTGGTATAATGCAAATTCGCCTAAAAAATAAAATTAAGAACTGTGGTTTTTTATTTATAAGTAGGTCTGTTTAAGTGGTCATTACATACACAGCTTATGATATAAATGATTTTTGTTTTATTTATTTCATCAAATCATTCACTATGAATAAATTGTTACACGAGTTAGTTTATATTCCCTATGCGAATGGAGAATTTTCTATTATAACGATATCTTCAGAGTGTCTCTTCATAATTTTATTTCATGTCTAATAATTTATATGAAAGAGTATATCGCCTCCATCCTTTTCATCTGTGTTTAATTTGTATCCGAATCTGCAGTCTGGTCGCAAAACAATACTTTTGTCTTAACTCAATTTTAACTGGAGACGTCACCCGAGCTTCTCTGCGAGTATCTCAAAAGCATTTAAATCAAAGACTTCGTTCTATATGCTAATTCTTAAATCTACAATTTCACATTCTTATGAATAACAAATAAACTTAATGATTCCGAAGCGTACAACAAAGTACATAATTCGAGCTTGTTTAATGGCCGTCGTAACAGACCGATGTTTATAAGTGTTATGCCATACGAAGTGAAGTATAATGAATTGATATTTCATTAAGAGAAATCAAATGAAAACAATTTAACATTATCAAACGAAATTAAGAGAGACGGTTCAAAAATTTACAGTAATAAATACGAATCATGTTACTTGATGGAACCTGTTTGACTGTATCTCCAGTTGTTCTTTCACAACTAATATTTACATATTGGAACATGTAGATCTGTAAGAATATCAAACACATTTAATTTTATTTTGTTCATCTGGTGCCCATTTCTTGAGATTTCCCCTTTTTTCGATGACTTTTTACACATTTGGATTTTTGTCTATAACAACGCCATCAGTGACCGAAATAACTCGAATCGTAGTTTAAATAGGAGTAATGTTTTTTGGGAAATCTGAGTAAAAAATAGGGTTCACATTTAAGCTTCTAAACTCTTCCCTCTCCAACTCTCAGCGGGTGAGTGGTCGACTTTTATATCATTAGATGCCCCCTTTGAGATAAACATTTTTCTTTACATACTTTTTTGATCCGATGTGTGATCGTCGAGATATTTCAATTGAAAACTCTACATATCGACAGTAAAAATAAAATTGCATGTGTTGGCCTGTGGTCTCTATATAACGTCCCTCATCATCTGCACTGCGGCTTATAAAACATTTAGCATATTTACTAACAAATTAAAACATATTTTTACACATTAATTTTAAGAATTATTTAACGGTTGCTACGCCTACTACTTCTTTCGCGTGGAACTTGGATGCCCGGGAATTCAAATATATAAGAATGATCATCCCACCTCGTTTTCCGGGGTCAATTTCTGGTTTCACACTTCTGTCCTCGGCTGCGAGGCTGATTCTCGGCTTTGTAGCCGGAAACCTGCCTTTACCTTATTAGGTCGGATATTTAGACTGCATGTAACAATCTATTATTAAATCAATATTTTTTTCTGATTATTGATTTACAAATTTGCGTGGAACTGAAACTAAAAGCCCACAAATGCTGATAGTTCTGTATCTGAAATAACAATGAGTCTCAACAACAAAACTCCTGTTTCAACAATAGATGGAATGAGAATGCTCGCTCTCTATGTCGTGCTGCCAAAATTACACTTAAATAACACAGTAAGCTCTACCTTCCAAATTTCGCGGAAATCGGATAAATGGTATTGGAACGCTTAATAACTCGTAGTTTTCACACCGACTTTTGCGTGGCAATTCAATGGATTTATTAATATTTATATTGATATCAAATGAAACTTGCATTATATCCTAATGAAACGTTCACGAAAATTTAATTTAAAATTTATTTGTATTAATATCTTCTGAACCCCTACAAGATATTGAACTAAAAATATACACGAAAATTTAAGCTAAAAATCTTATTTAAAATGGTTTAAATTTTGATTGAAATCAGTTGAGCCGTTTCGGAGGCTATTGGAGGTAAACTTCCAGCAGACACTTTAATTTTATTTATTGGCATAGATTAACAGATATATATATATATATTTTCTTCGGTCTGATTAGCTTGACATAATGTGTATACTCTGGCGTAGCCTGTCAAGCGTGAAATAATGCATAAATATACCTAATATTTTATTCAAGTATTTATAATTTTTTATTGTTTCTCGCGAACGTTAATGTAGCCGCCTGCTCACGCACGCAGCGGATAAGAGTTAAGATAGGCTACGTGCTGGCATAATGCTGGAAATTTTACGTGTCTTAAAGAATAGAACCTGTTTTTTCCTTGAAAGTAGGGGAACGTAAATCTTCGTAAGATTAACACCAAGAAACATCAAAATTTTATAGCAATTGGATGAATGGTATGGGAACGCATAACGGACAAAAAATTATAAGTCGTAATGTATTTGATCGAGGAAATATGTTTAGAAACCCTTGGTGTTCAGTATACTTTACTTTTTATTCATATAGATAAGGTGTCCCGTTCCAACCACCTATATTAGAACAATACAGTAAAACAAATACTTTGTATATTAAAATGTAGATTGTTATAGAACAAAACATATTTTAAATTTAAGACCTAAAAGAATATCTCTACAACTGAAAAATTTGTGGCATGAATAATCTATTATACATATTGAAGTTTCTTTTCATGGGGTTTCGAAGTGTGGAAGCCTTGAAATGAGTATATTTTAGTTGAAGAAGCACATGACTTCAGGAGAATACCGGGTATAATCCCTTGGCTACCATTTTCTGTTTTCCTCATCTCCCCTTTCAAATTGCATTCCTATGGTATTAACGGGGAGTTGCCATTTACTTTTTCACTGCTATGAACTGGTATAGTGGCTAACCGCAATCCGTGTGATCTGTGCTGTGAGCGAGTATTGTGGCTAGAGGAAAACTTTCCTTTTAATGCCTCTACTGTGGCTTTTGCCTTTCTTCGCTTCTACTGCGCGTAGACCACTATTTTTTATTTCTTTTATTGGTATGTTTAAAATCGCATCAACATATACTGTTAATATGAAACGTTTTGAGCGTCACATTGTCTATAGTTTCTGGGATATTGCTGCTAATGTCAGATATCGTTGTCTAGTCCTATGTTGTTGAGAAACTAGAGCAAATCGTGGATCGCTACTGAAGTAGAACAGTAAGCACTTCTTGTGTGGGGTTCCAGTGTTTTTAGTACTGAGGGCGTTCTAATAGGATGTGTTAATGCAGACCTGGAGTTAGCACATTCAGATTATGGTGAACCGGAAAACTGAAAATTGTGCGTTCATTGAGTGTGTTAGGTGAGGATTCTCGATACTGTGACTTGCTTCCTTCTTGATATATATTTTTTTTTGGGGGGGGGAGTTAGGTCGTTGTAGATTTCAAGTTCGCTGTAAAATATTCCTTCTGTCCTCTTCGTGGACCATTTCTTTTAAAAGTAGCCAGAGAGAATGGTCTAAATATTTGGTTTAACGTGAATAAATTATCCCTCAACCTAGATAATACTAAGTTAGTTCAGTTTAGTGCTGATGCGAGTAATAGACCCGTAGGCAATTTCTCAGCTAATGCACCTTTCCTCGGCCTTCGGATTGACGATAAATTAAAGTGGAATGACAATATAGATCTGCTTGCCGGAAAACTAAGTTCAGTTTGCTATTCTCTGAGAACACTAATGCAACACGTTAACAAAAAGTACGTCAAAATGCTTTACTTCGCCTATTTTCATTCAATTATGAGCTATGGCATCTCTAATTGGGGAAACTGCTCCAGGAGTAATGAAATATTTAAGTTGCAAAAGCGTGCAATTAGATACTTTCTAGCACGAATTCTAGATCGAGTTGCAAACCTTTCTTCAAAAGTTTGCAAATAGTTACTTTGCCAAGCGTATATATTTATGAAATATTAAACTTTGTAAAGCGGAACACTAATTTGTTTCAAACAAATGGCGAGTTTCATGAATAGGCTGCCAGAAATCGTTCAGCTCTAAGGTCGGACAAGCATCGCCTTACTCTACACCAGAAAAGTATTAACAATACCGGGATAATTTTATACAACAGCCTTCCGCCAGAGGTTAAAAATAGTACCTACAAAAGCTTCGTGAAGCAGAGTAAAACTATTCTTTTAAATGGCGCGTTTTACTCGGTACAGGATTTTATTAATCGTCCTTCTAGTATTTAAATCAAGGCTCCTGCAAAAAGTGTTGAATAAGCTTCCTTGTAAAATAGCACAGCACATATCTTTAAAATTTCTATTCACTTTTATCTGCTCTTTTGTTTGTTTGTTTCATGTATTTCCTGGAGCTACGACAGAGGGAAGGACAGTTTCCTAGTCGCAGAGCTCCAAGTAGTTAAAACTCTATTGCGTGTTTCTCAGTGTGCGCTTGTTTGTGTTTCCCAGTGTGTGTGTGTGACATCGTGTGTCCGTGTTGTGTTTATATTGACTTTTTTCTATATACATTTTCTTTTATTAATTTATTTTAAGATTATTTGTCTTTAATTATGTACTTTATTTTGTTCATTTTTAATTTTTAATGGATGACGTATCCTATTTCCTCAATTGAGGACTAATGGAAACAACAATAAATCTAAATCTAGAGGGTTGCGGTAGCATCGTTTTTCGTACATACTGGGATGGTTGAGATATTCAGTTTTGAGTTGTCAGTCGCCGTGTTTCCTGGTGTGCCGGCGAGTGTAAGATCGCACACTATCGTTATTTTATTGATCCTCAGGTTGCTCCACCAGATGTTGTCGTGGATTTGGTTAACTTTTTAATTCCTGCAGGTATGTTTTTTTAGTGAATTGATGGTGGCGAGGGTGTCGGTTGGAATAATGGTGTTCGCACTGCGAGTTCCCACTCAGAAACTGCTTGCCATGAGTAGTGCATACGTTTCTGCTGTGGTTATAGATGCTTCTTTATCTATTGATGTGGTTCTGAAGGTGTCAGCAGTTACAAATGCGCAACCTACGACTTCTCCTGATGTGGAGGAGTCAGTGTAGTATTTGTTTCTTCTGGACTTCAGTAAGTTCTATCTCAGTCATCATTGTTTCTGAGTTTTGTACCACTTTTGAACAGAGAATGTGTCTGTTGGGATGAGTGGAACGTGAGGGAAGAGTTTAAGACCACTATAATTCCTGGTGCTTAGTCGCATTTTATGGGGCAAATAGTTGCTAAACGCTTATAAGTTGCACCAGAAGGTGTTGCGGGTATGATGTATTATGCTGACCATACAATTGACACATAATAAGTGAGAAAACATGTGGTGATCGAGTACTTACTCTTGATGTATTGATAGGAATGCACTGAAATAATACAGAAAATTGTTTTTTCATGCTCTTGGTTTATCTTTTTTAATGTGCATTCAATCTACTTCATTCCACCAGAAAAGAAGATAAAACTTGCAAAATATCATCTTTAATCAGTAAGGGAAATTCCTTTGAGAAAGAAGAAAAGTAGATAAAAGAAACCCCAAAGAAATGAATCTAACATTGACCGGAAGACATTATATAAAGAGACTTTGACGTAAAACTCTCAGAGACATCGTAGTATACAGGAAAAAACGGGAAAAGGAAGAAAACCAAATACTGCTGTCAATATTGTGAAATTCCACTTTACATGGACAATTGCGTTGAATGTACCATACATTAAAAAAAACTACAGTCAAAGAGACATTTGTTTAATTAACAAAAGTAAATAGTCTTCATGTACAAAACATTATTTTAAATACTTCCCTATATAGTTTTCCAGGTTAAAACGCCGTAGCGTCACTGCGCCTAATACGTTTGCGCCACAATCGTGCGAAAAGTTGTCCAGCACAGGATTTTACTTCACAGTCCTGTGCGCCTAGCGACTGAATCGCGGCGAGTTCTTAACTCACAGTTGTGATAGGGTTTTTTAGTGGATCATACTAAAAAAATATATGCTGTGAAAATAAATAAAATTACTGCGCAGTTTCCCCTTCACTTTTAAAAACTCTTTAGTTTAGTATTGTCAAAATGAGCAATAGGTATTTAAACCGAGGGTTGCATGACGAGAAATGTCGGTGGGAACATTTTTATAGATTATTTAATAATTCGAGAAAAATGTACATTAAATTATTCCACTAACAAGAAAACTACCCTAAAATAATTCATTTTACATATTTTGTTGTAGTTAAAATTATTTTCTAACAAATGGTAATTTAAAATACAAAATCTTTTTTAAAACTTACCTCGAGCCTTTTTGACCGACCGTAACCGTAATAAAACTAATGTCTAGAAATCAATGCTGCTATTAATTGGCAATTGGTGGGTTCATTTGATAATTCGATGGAATTTAAAAGCAAATCTTGCCATGTATTCCAAAATGTCTTAACTCGCCGCCTTTGACGTCGTAATGAATTCAACGTGCGAGCAAGTAATCACCTGAAAGAGAGGTACAAAGTTGGCTGTGAATCCGAGTGGAATAATTAACATCTCTCTCAACTAAAGCAATGATTATCGAATTAAACTACATTTGACTGGTCCTACTGAAATGAGATTTCTGTTTTCTGAAATTGGACGCTCTAAAGCATTCTCAAATAACGAGTAAGTTATTTGCAGCGGGAGGTTAACTTCCCATGAATATCGAGTCACGTCGTTTAATCTGCAGCGATGATTGCTAAAACAGTCTGTTTTTTAAGTACCATTATCATTGAATGAAATAACATTATAACGGCCACTGTTATTAAAACAATTTATTTTCCCTTATTCCTCATTAATCTAAACACACGATACACATATATAGTAAAAATAAATTAAAATCGTGTTCTCAAAGTAATATGTTATTTTAGTATACACGTTAATTGATATTAAAATTAGGGAATTGGTGAAAATGCCCAGAGTTCCTATGTAAAATAAATAATTTTATATACCATGTTATTAACTTTGACATCAATTAACTTGAGGTCTAATCGTCCTAAGGTAAATCGTAAACACAACACGTGTTGAAATCTTAGTGAGTAAAACCGGTGAATACGTTACGAAATTCGGTGATACGTTGTGCGGTCAAGAAATGACATAATCTATGTAGGTAAAATACAATTTGTGCATTGGGGGGGGGGGTAACAGGCTACATGAGGGTGATCCTGAAGCAGGCAACTCCCCTTTAATAGCATAGGAAGGGACTTGAAAAGGGGGAGTTGTGGAAGGTAGAGCAAGGTAGCCCAGGGTTGACTAGGGCCCCCAGGCTATAGTGTAAGGATCCTACCCGGTGTTTCACCTAAATGTGATGCAGGGAAAAACCCTAGAAAACCTGCATCAGGTAGGTCGGGCTAGTGGGTACTACTCCTGCGCCCTTCTGATGACGGGAGATCGGGCTTCAGGCTTAATATATGAGACTTGTTTAGACACACTGCGACTTCTATGGTTTGCCCTTATGCGTTCCTATAGCATAGGCTTTTAGTGTTTAGCGGTGCTCATTCCAGAGGAGATTTCTGTTGATCTTTCGAAGATTAAGGTGCCTTCCTTCCCTTCCTTCAAGCCAAAAAAGGTCACACGTCAATCATCTGCTCTGCGACTTCATGTTTGACCATTATGCGTTCTTATACCATTAATCCTACTGCCATGAAATTTTAGTGTATTACAGTCCTCTGCCCAGAGAAAGTTCCTGCTGATCTGCCTCCTTCCCGCCTGTTACATTATACAAGATCCTACTCTTAAAAATATAAAACTTGCCCTCGCGTAGTCTGTCGTACGAGGTGATTCAATTGCTGTTAAACCTAAAATAATGCATGAATTTACCAAACATATTATTTAAGCAATCACAATTTTTATTTAGTTAATAATAATGCAAAATGTTTTATAATTCGGAACGCAATGCAAACGAGACGGATTTGTCTGTAACTAAAAGTCTCTTATACGCTGCGACATTCGCGAAAAACAATTAAAAGGCACCATCACTTAAGTAAAATACCATTGTTTCACTTAACAGATGATAAGCAATGATACTTTTTATTTTTAAATAAATATGAATGTTTTATAAAATTATATATTCGACTAATATGACCTGACCAAAAATCGAGTCCTACGCTAAAGAATTAAAATAATTGTGACTGTATATAGGTAGAGTTGCCTTTTAAAATTTATATCTAGCTAAACTTTCAAATGCTTAATTAATTATTGTTATTTATTATTCGTGTATTTTTATTCATGAAATTATAAATTTTTATACGTAGGTCTATGTAATTAGCTCTTAAACCATTGCCGAAACTGGTAAACGTCGTGATTGGAGAACATGATTAAAGAACGTATATCCCTGTAAGTGCAAGCGAATAGAAATATTTTGTTTTAGCAACGACAAATTAAAGGACGCAATACGACACAAAATTATTTCATCCAGAAAGAAACATGCTTATCGGCAATTTCGACAGTACTTTATCATTCACACTCCAACAGTCAGTAACAATATGTCAGATTGGTTCACAAAACAATTTCCTCGATGTTATTTCCAGCTTTACAATTTCCCGAATCAGGTTTGTGAAGCGTAAGTATGGACGTGGAAATAGGAAGACCTGTTTCTGCACGAATATCCTGACGTAATCGGAACACTCGTCGATACGGAAAATTTAAAATTGGAAATAGGAAGTTTTTCCTCGAATGAAGTCGGAAATTACCAAGTTAAATATTTATTTTTGTAGGCCCCTTAATAGAACCCCTGCCGTTCACAGAGTTAAGAGGATAGTTTCAATTTAATTAAAACAAATGTTTCTCAACTTAAAATTACCGTCGTAATCTGTCAATTAATTTAAATCAGTAAATTTTCAAATTTTATTACTTTACTGTTATGAATTGGAATAGTAATATCAATAAACCGCGTGGTTTGTAAAGGTTACTGCGTACGTCTGAGTCGGTACATTACTTTTCATTATACATTTCTGCCATTACGTTCCGTAATTTATTATTCTCTTTTTCGCTGAAACATATTTGTTTAAATTATCAAATGCAATATATATATATATATATATAAGTTATCAACGATTGAGAATAAATAACTAAGTCACAAATAAACTTATTTTTCAATGAATCATCAAAGTTGTGAAACACTTATTATTTTCCTTTAAAAATAATACGCGAGTCAGACACCAAACGTCTCGGAGAATTTAAAACCTCAGATGTGGGAATTTCTCACAAAAGGTGTTTACGGAATCACGTATATTCCAACCTGAATATTTTTTCTGCGGAAGAACCTATTTCGTAGAAGCTGCACAGGAGAGATAAGCTCAATCGATGTCACATAGAAGCGAAAGCCGCCTCTCTGTAGTGATTTTATTCCATTACGTCGATGGATCTGCAGTTGGCGAAAATTGATTCAGTTGGCACAAACACAATACACAGATCGCACTTGCTTAGGCAGCATCCCAGCGCTGTTTCGATAGAGGAGTTCTATAATTTATGAATTTCAAATCAAAAGTAGTTAATTTTTAAAGCTAATATAATGTTTGAAATAAATGTAACAACATTTTCAGTAGCATTTTTATTTAAAAATTACGATTTTATATAATTTTAAGTTCTTTGAAATTTAAGGTATGATATAATTTGTTAGTATACAATATAGGATATATTTTGTGCATACAAATTCTTAACGTCAATATATTTTAAACGAGTAAACTCTGTAATTTATTTAATTTGGCTTCATGTTTCGGTTCTAATGTAGTCTATTATTATAAATAGAATTTGATAACTATATTCTTGTGTTTACAAGTAGTGACGGCTCCTAAGATTTTAAATTGATATGCTACGTCGACCCAAAAAACAAATTTTACGAAGATAATTGCGTAAGATAATAATACCACAACTGCTAAAGTAATAATGATAATTTGGAAAATTTTACGTAGTGTCGTGCGATAATTTTCTCACAGTTACAAAAGCTTTCAAAATGCCGCTCGATAAATGTTTATTTCTTTGATTAATTGAAAAAAACTGCAATGAATACGTAAATATTAATATTTTTACTAAATCTTCAAAAACATTTGAAACTTTATCCTGATAATGCCACCTCTGAGTCAGCAAGCTGTGTATTTTGTATAGCTCTTATAATTAGTTCTTGAACCGGCAGGGAAAGAAACTAAATACTGCGATTAAGAATTTCTGATTATAGACAGAATTATTGTGCTATGAAGAATGTAGCGTGTATAGTACGCGGGAAGGCAGGAAGTTTAAAGCTTTCGAAATCGAAGCAGAAATTAACACGCTTAAAATACGAAACAAATAATTCTTCCTGAATTAATTAATGTGCTGTAGCACATGTGCACTTATGCACCGGCCGCCAAAGTAACTAAATTAACATGGATGGATGCTCTTTTCAGTGTATATGCTGTTTTTCCACCCGGGTCAATAAAAGCATAAGGTTTTTCTCGATGGTGTACTCTGCTATTTTTATGAAATAATTACAATATTATATTCTTTTCTATTTTGGCATTTTGCAGATTTATATTTTATATACGAAACAAAAATTATAATAACAGAAAATTTTAGTAAATATATAATCATACCCATACCGAAGTAGAACAGCACAGGACAATTGTGCATGCAAAATATTAACGGAATAGTATATAGGAGGATTGAACGAAAAATAGAATTCCAGTTAGGAGAATATCAGATTGGTTTTAGGAAGAATGTAGGGACAAGTGAAGCAATACTGACTCTGTGTCTATGGCATTTGTAGATTAAGAAAAAGCCTTTGATAATGTGACTGTAACACACTATTAGAGGTTTTAAAAAGAACTGGAATAAAATATCGAGAAAGGAGGCTTATACATAACCTTTACAGAAGACAGCCAACAGTACTTAGAATAGAAATTCAAGAAAAGAAAGCCGTAATCAAGAAAGGAGTAAGACAAGGATGCAGTCTGTCGCCCATGGTGTTTAACTTATATATAGAACAGTGGATCAAGAAAGTTAAAACGGAATATGCAAAAGGAATCATACTGCAAGGAGAATAAATAAAAACTCTACTCTATGCCGATGATATTGTAGTATTAGGGGAGTCAGAAGAAGACTTGGAAACATTAATAAATGGAATGAACGTGGACCTGAAAAAAGAGTTCAATATGAAGATTAATAAAGGGCAATCCAACGTAATGGAGTGTAGTATGGGAAACAGAGGAATGACAAAGGGTGTTATATTGGAAAGGGGTATTTAGATGGAAATGATGTAATTCTGCTACTTGGGAAGAATAACAACTAGGGATGGTAGAAGTATAGTAGATATAAAATGTAGGATAGCACAATAAAGGAAGGTTTTCTCGAAAAAGAGGAATTTACATACGGGCAATATTAGGAAAATGTTGCTATGGAGACTGGCGTTATATGGGTGCGAAACGTAAACGGTGGGAGTTGCAGAAAAGAAGAGAATAGAGGCCTTTAAAATGTGGTGCTATAGGAGAATTCTGAAAATGAGATGGGTAGACAGAATCACCAAGGAGGAAGTTCTAAGCAGAATAGGGGAAGAGCGAACAATATGAAGGACGTTGACCAAGATAACGGATAAATTAACAGGCCACAAGTTTTGAGACAAGAGGGCTCGTAAAATTAGTATTCCAGGGAAGTGTGGGGTAAGAACAGAAGAGGGAGGCCTACGCTATGCAGATTAAGGAGGATGTGGTAGTTACGTGGAAATTAAAAGGCTTGCGCAGGTTTTGTCTGAAGACTGAATGCCACAACAACAATATTATATATATAATAAGTTATGAAAGGATTTAGTACACTTTTATTGTGGTTTTGTATAATTTTTAATATTATTGAAACCGAAATGATAAAGTTTGATGTTATTTGGCACTTCTTAAAATGTCTTTAAGCAGTTCAATTATAATGATTCACGATTTTTTAATATGATTTGATAGTATAAATGTGGTTTATATGATTTTACGAATTGTTTTTTCATATTTATAGGACTGTGGAAAGAGTTCGTGAAGGACAGAACGAGGATATTACGAAGTTTGACTGCATAAGAGATTAGAAGAAGAAGAAGCTAAGAATGGAAATATTTGCTCTTAGGTAATTTGATGGATTTTTATAGCATTTGCTGAACCAATTTTCGAGATATTCTTAGAGGATCAGATAATATTTAGTGCTCTTTGATGTGATTTCATGTGAAGTTATTAGATTTAGGAAGGGCTTATTGGAGCAGTGAGTTGTCACAAGCCTATCAGATTCACTTCGTCTGCAGTTATGAATTCACATTATATACGGGCAAATTTGCCGGACGTTTCTCTGAAGAATAACGTACTTTCAAATTTAGTTACCGCACATAGAGATAATGAAACCAACCGAAGATAATTTTTATAAGGTAAGGCACTCTAAATAATGATCTAATATTAATAAAAATATTATATCTGTATTATTATTGATTTTTTGCAGTTACCAGGATCAGAATATGATATCGCTGATGCGACTTTTAAAAAACAAATAAAAATCATCTCGTTCTTTTATGTTCCTCAAAAGTTTGTATTTTAGTAAAGAACTAAAATGTTCTCAATTAACTTCAGCTTTCGTACCGAGGGGAAATAGTATCATCATCTAGAAAAATCCTTTTTTTAAATTCAAACAAATGTTCTAGTTTTACTAAATATTTCTATTTTGGTATAATATTTCGGGCTTAACTCTTTCACACAGATATAAATTCTTTTGGCAGTTTGAAATACCAGACAATACCGCACTACAGAGAAGTTCAATGAAAGAGCGGACTGTTGGCCGCATACACATAATTACATAGTTTTAAGAAACATTTTATTTAAAATAGCTAACTTCTTAGAAACGTTATTCTTTGAAGATCATGCTCCCTACTGGGTCCCACGTCGTGTGATATCGAATTACAGAGGAATGTAAAATCGTAAGTGCACGTATTCACACAAAGAATTTTCCTTATTTAAATTCACCGAGAGACAGTGTGGAATTCTGGACATTCATTTATGACTTTTTTTCAGTTTGAAACTTTATAATGAGCTACGGCGTGCAGAGAAAATATATATTTTTATATTTCCGGAATATTTTATGCAATATATTATATATTATCTTTCATTTATTTACTTACATAAATCTTTTCACGATTATATCGAAATGTTAATGATTACAGATTTACTATTATGTTAAGTAAATTTATGGATTTACAGTTGCTATGTTCAATATATACACCTGTATTTACATTGTGCAATATCGGATGAAACTAGTTACATAAATGAGATAATTCGAAACTGATGTCATCTAAACTTTCTATACCGTCACTCTAATTTTATTCTGTTTTTATAATAAAACAATATCACCGATTTGGATGAAACATTCAAAACTTATTATACACTTTCGAGAGAAAGTACATATCATTAAAATTACGGACTTGACTTCAAAGGTATTTCAATATTATAGCCCTGAGAAGATTACTATCAACATCAAATTTCCTCACAGCATGTAGTGGAAAATTAGTGGACTTAAAAATATGATTTAAATTTCTTAGGCAGAACTTTGGTTTGCTTTACAGAAATCTACAGGACATTTCTCCTCCTTTTGTGGAGCATTTATTGTTGTTAAGAGTAGGTGAGAAGATAATGTTATTGTTACTCATTAAGTTAATAGTAATTTAAGAATTCTGTATGGATGAATTAAATAAATGAAAATTAATGGTCAATTGAGGCATAATCACAAGTTTAATAATTAAATTACAGTTTCTCTATGTTAAACACTTACGACATTTATTTATTAATTATGAGAGAGTTTAAAATACATAACAAACTCAATCACGTGTAAATACTGCTTCAAGTGTGATTAATAAGAACCAGAAACTAAAGTTTAATAATGGGCAGCATATCATGGCCACTACCAAAATGAAGTAAATGTAGAAATAATATAATCCTAAAAAACTGTTGACTTAAACTTTGTACTTCATAAAGTTTTTATTGTTTCAGCATTTATATATATATATATATATATATATATATATATATGTGTGTGTGTGTGTGTGTGTGTGTATAACACACAAATTTTCAAATTTATGTGATTATTTACATAAAGGTACTATTTTTAATATCATTCATTTTGAAATCAAACTTATTCTTGGAGCAGGGTGATATCACAGAGCTACTCAAATTCTACTTATTTTCAAAACCGCAGTCGAAAGGACTAATGCAGTGAGTATGGAAATGCCAAGACTGACTCTGCATAGATACCGAGAAGAGATAAAATTGAGCTTGGAGGCCAAACTGGAAAATCGTTAAGAGGAAGAGTCTGTTAGAGACACTTACCTACTGGACATTGATGTGTGAGGGTCCGCAAAAAATTGTTTTCAAATTAAAACTCATAAACTTTCAAACAGTTTATTTCCAATAATGCTTAATGTTAAAAGTCAAATTCCTATGTGCCATAGAAAACGGAGTTCGGACACCCCTTTTCGGGGTTATGGAAGTTAGAGAAATATCCTGGTTTCAATTCTTGAAAACTTCCTCCAGGCTGAGAAACTGGCAACTGTGAAATGCTATCGGGAAAATATGAATATACATTACTAAGTGTAACACCCGTCGCGTGACTCTGACGAGTATCACAGGAAATAGGAAAAGAATTCTCAGTCTTTTAACAAAATTTAAACATATACAATTCTTATAACGTGGACTGCTTATCGTTAGCTCTCATTTTTATTTCACTCGTTCAAAGAACATCCCAGCACCCTGATGATAGTATCTTGATCATTAAATGAAAAAGACATATTTCACAAATATAAATAAATTTTCATACAATGTATTTCAGCTTTGACATTAGCTTTGTTAAAAGAAAGAAAGTTTTTGAATCATGTATGATAAACCTTTTATCTCATAAAGTGCCAATATGAATAGTGATAATAAATGTTTATTTTTCAGTACAATATATATGTTATAAGTATATTTTATTCCCGTTGAAAGAATGGGCAGCGGGTCCGCTAAATACAACAGCCATTTTAATGAAGGATCATATAAGTAAGGAAATTAAAGTTATATTTTTTCATAATACCGTATAATATATTAATAAATTTAATTAAATAAATATTTGAGTTACGGCAGGAGAGTTAAAAGCATACAAAAAATATTTGTTGGAAAGAGGGAGAGTTATTCGGCTGCTGGGAGCGAATATTTATATTTGGTACGATGCCATATAAAGTCATATATTACCTGCATCAAATGGTATTGGAAACAAATATTCAATATCGATATTGCAATATCGAAAAACATTTCAGTGTTATATAACACGGAAATGGAGTAGAAAAATGACTTCACGAACTGAATGTTTATCAGGAATAAAAAGTAATACATGTTGGATATGACGTCTAAGTGTAGTTGCTTTTGTCACTAGCGGTTAATAATTTTTGGGGGAAAATTATTTTCATTTCAATCAGCAAATTTATTTTCTTTTACCTACGTCCATTACATTCTATCAAATTAGAGAAATTTCCTGTACTTAGAACAATCTATGTATCACACATTTATCTCATGATTAAGATAATTGAGTGTGATACCAAAGGTCGTGGGATCAAACATCGGTGAAAACACTGAATTTGTCAGTGTCTGAACATTGTGACTTACAAATACGTCAATGTTTGTTTATACAGACGATGTTGATGAAAAATAGGAAATCAACATTTATGTGCCATTAAAGAAATATTTTATGCCAGTCGTATTCATACGAATATATTCTTTCTCTTTTGACAGTTTTGGTTGATATCTGAAATTATACCTGGAAACCATCTTTTTTTGTCATTCCATCACAAAACCTCATTTTTGAGTCTTCGTCCCTACAAAACTTCTTACATTTATCCCCGCATAATGTTTTTCGCAATTTTGCCGGATGTAACTTATATCAATGTTCCAAAATATGAATGAAATTTTCTGATAAAACCTGAAGTGTAAAGATTATCCAGTTTTCAAACACTTATAACTTTTCAATCAGTTCAGATTGGATTTCATTGCTTAGCAGAGAAATCAATTATACTTATCACGAGAGCTCTTAAAAGATTTTCCGAGATTTTTATTAATTGAGAAAGATGAAACCAAACAGGAAGTGGTCATTATACGACTATTTTCCATTCTTTGAGAGAGCCTAGTGAATTTTATTTTTCTCATACCATTGTAAAGAGAATATTCAGTTATAATAAATTCAATATTCACTATTTTGTAACCTCGTTTTATGTTGATGCTGAAAATTGTGGTTGAATTTCGCTTACCAACTACAGATTACATTGTAAAGTACATTATGATTTAAACCTTTGCAGAATATCAGTAGATACAAGAATCTTCATTTTTGCTAAATTGGAACTAAATCTGAAATGGTCGAGCGGGTACGTTTTGTCCACATGGGATGGAATGACGCGTCGTTTTGCTTTATGCACATTTTTATGCGAGTAAATTACAGTTCGTTTATTTTCTGTTCACTTTTTGTGATGTGCTACAAATAAAATAAAATGTTTTAGTAGCTCATTGAATACATTTATTTTATAAACCAATAATTGTTGCTAGTGGTCTGCGGTAGAAAGTTTGGTTATTTCGGTTTAAAACACTGAGCTATGTCAATTTCTGCTTGAATACATTTATTTTATAAACCAACAATTGTTACTAGTGGTCCGCGGTAGAAAGTTATTTATTTCAGTTTAAAACGTTGAGCTATTTCAATGTCTGTATAATATATGTCATCGTTAAATAATGAGCTCAAATTCATGCAACTCTCTTTCTCAATATATTGTTATCTAGTTTTTTCTAAAATACCTTGTGCAACTAATAGCGTTTCCATATGAGTAAACGTTACGTGTAGTGTGTAAAATATTATAGAAATATGTGTAAAATGTAATACCAAGGAACGGAAAATTGGTCTGAAGAACTAAATAATAATTTCTCGTTACGTGTCAGTCACAAAACTGGCTGTGTTTCAAGTTCATTTAGCAACAAAGTGAAATGAATTGTTTAATGCAGGAGGAGAGTATCGATTCTCGCATCTATTGTGTCCCTGCACTGCACACTTATACGTCGTTCAAAGAGGAGCAAACAGAGAGTTTGCGAATTCCAGTTAAACAGAAACACGCGTCACTTAATTCACCCAATGGGCGTGTTCGCCGGAGTTGAAATTGAACTTTCCCTCTGTCAAACAGACGAGGACAGAGCTTCAGGGAACATCCGAGAACCTTCCTAGGGTCAACAGAAGCGACCTTCTATGACGTCACGTCATAGACAATGCCACCGTTCTCTTTCAGCGCAAATTTTATCTACGGGACAGTAAATTGCTGGTGCAAGATATGCAAAGCCAACAAGGAATGAAAATAAAACTCCCCAGAACAAAAAAGAATTAACTAGTCTGACGACTGTCACTTTTGGCATGATGATTCAGAGAAGTGAAATTTGATTTGGAGTGACTTGAGTAGTTTCCGCAACTTATGAAAAATTATTTCAATATCGGCGGTTTATAGAATTAGTGAAGTTCTTATAGTGAAGTGCAGTGAAGTGATTTCTGTGCGACTACTGACTTCTCTTTTTTTTTCAGATCAAAACCTACACTTTAAAATTGTTCCTTGTTGTGATTTGTATTTTCTGTTTGTAATTGTATTTTCTTTGTATATAGCAGCCACCGGGAAAATGCCCAATAGCAGCTAAGTAAGTAAAATAATACAAATTAAATTACTTGTTCACCAACTACAAAAAATGTTCAAACGCGATTATCCACAATTTCTAGAAGTCCGTGATTTCAGGAAACGACGAACCATAGAAAGTATAGTGTGAAAAGGATAACAGATATTTTGTTTTGAGACTTAGAAAAGCACAGTAAGGAAACGTAAGTCATACAGAGAGAATTTAGAGCACCGCCGCGTAATATCAAGCGAATTTAAGGGTCTGCTTGAATCCGTTGGGAATTAGTTCTTGATATGTCTGCATATGAATGTTTATTTTAGCAAATGGGGCAATTTGCGTGGTCTTAAATAGAAGGCGATAAACAAAACACATGATTCTGTAGTTTTCCACCCCATTCAGCTGCAAATGTTTTCCCATCGCGCCAGCGCCAGCGCCAACACCCACAAGGGGTTATCGATATCCCTTCTGGAAGCAAAGCATACGTGGCGGCTGCTGCTGGTCGTTTGTTTATTTTCGCTTTTCAATTATCGCTAGTTGGCCTGGCAATCACAGATCCCCTACCACTCCCTCTCACACTCTCTATTTTTCTGTGGCATCTGTAGCGGCTATCACATGAGTAAACACACAACTCTCCCCCAATTTGCATTCGTCCCTGCGAATGGTTATTTAAGAGAATGATCGCCCTAAACTACCCTACATTTTACGTAAAATGATTGGAACAATTTATTTATTGGTAGTAAATCACCTTTACATTTCGAAAGGTTGGACAACTGTGTGACATCATTGCTTGCTGTCACATAAGCACTCATTTAATATCCTCACTAAACTAACACACTCACGAGGTTTTTTAAATATTGTATACATATTGATAAGAAAATGTCATAATTTCAAATAAATCTATTTATTTATTTTACATCAAGTGTATAAAGAAGAGCTTTTGGATCTCAGGTCCATAATAATCTGAAATATGTACAAAAACATTAATAATACGGTTTACATTCATTTTTAAGCGTCTAATTTGTTGTCCAATACTATAATATTTATGCCCTAATTATACGTAAGTTTACCGTTGATTTTATAATCGAGTTGGAGGAAACACTACTGTGAAATAATTGGTTCACCACACTCGTTTATACTAAAAAATTTGTAGTTCACACACTCACAAGACTTTGTTAAATAGTGTATCTCCAGTGTATATTTTTGAGAAATATACATTGGGTACACAAAATTAAAATAACTTCCATAGATTTCTCATTTAATTTACCAACTTCATTTACAACAGGCATGCCATTAGACGATAGAGATAAGATTTTATTTGCAATTAAGTTACCCTTAGTTTAGGCTCATGAAATACAATTGTTTTAAATATTATTAACCACAGTCTTGTATGACGTGTATTTTCCAGGTATAGAAACCTGAACATTCGTTGAATAATGTTTTCAAGCACTTTATATTCATAGTTTTGTTTGATTATATTGAACGAAGAATTACTATTTTCAAGTAAGTTGACAAATTGCTGTGTTTTGGATATGAAAAGTTATTTTATTGTTAACAATTAACAGATAAAATTGAAGAGCTCAATTGAAACTCAAACTATTCATTCACATTGTTCTTCTTAAACATTAATTAAAGAAAGTATATTAGGTCAGTAAATTACAATGCTTTTGATGAAAAGCTTAAGTATATTTGTTGTTGTGGTATTCAGTCCTATAAGACTGGTCTGATGCAACCCTCCATGCTAACCTATCTTGCACAAGCCTTTTCAATTCCACATAACTACGATATCCCACATCCTCCCTGATTTCCTCAGAGTATTCCATCTTTGGTCTCCCTCTTATTTTCTTACCCCACAAACTTCCATCTAATGCTAATTTCACAAGACCCTCATGTCTTAAAATGTAGCCAATTAATCTATCCCTTCTCTTGATCAACGTCCTCCATACTGTTTGCTCGATGCGGACAGTTTGAGTGACAGCAGTAGGTGAAATGTAAAACACGAATTGCGGGAGGAGTCTATGTTATAATTTAATAGGACATGTGAAATTGAGTAGAATTATTTTAACAAAATCGTGGAGAGAATTATGCATTGTGCGTATTTAACCAAAGGAATAGTTAAGTTACTATGTCATATCTTCGACAAATGTTGTTAACAAAGTGATTGCAAATAGAGTGGAGGGTAAAATTAAATGTCGGGATGGAAATTATAAAATAATATGGTGGCAGACGGCAATTTATTCATTGTGTAGGTGTTTGCCTGAGTTAAATTCCATAATTCACGATTATTCCTAAATAAATCAAGTTTAAATATTTGATATACTGAAACTGAGTAGCGAGAAGCCACTTAATAGTGAATTTACTTTTCAATATATTCCTCTATAAAATTGGAATATAGGGAAATAACAATTAAAGGATGGCGCGGAATGGTTTCGAACACATAATAGGAACTGGGACTAATCAAAGTTCTTTTGGTGGCGAATAAGTTTGTTGTTTTGGTATTCTGTTCTAAAACTGGTCTGATTCAACTCTCCGTGCTAACCTATCCTGCGCAAGCCTTGGAAAATAAATACAGTTAAGTTTTACGATAACAATAGTAAAGTTATTTCAACCATTTATGAAGAAAATTAGTATATTTGTTTGAAACTCAGTAGCCACAAAAAGTCAAAACCGATTAAACAATTTATTTACAATGATTTGTATAAATGACTGGAAAAGAAAAGAACAACTCTACAAGTTTATGTAAAGAAAAACAGTTGTAGATAACGGTCAAGCTATACTCGCTGAAATCTATAAAAAAAAATATTATTCTATAAAAAATTAAAAACATGTCCTCATCACATTTTGAAACTAAATAAATACTCAAGCATGAAGTCACTTCACTTGGTGGCTTGAGACTTAAAGTGTAAGAATGGACTTTTCGTAAATTGGTCGGAACATACGTATGGATAACTCGAAAAAAAAGATATAATTTTCGATTTTTATGACAGATTTCGTAGGTGATTAATAATGACCTGTATTAAAATGAAAACACCAGAATAAACTGAGTAGCCCTTTGAGGGGACGCCGGGTAATTACTTGGCTGGAACTCGCCAAAGTTGGTCCGCATCGGCTCGATAGTTCTGGGGTTTGACTTTGCTGCTTCTTCTGTGGTTCCCTCCTGCTGTGCTCTGCTCTGCCTGCTTGGCTCATTTCCAATACATCGCCCTGAGAACGCTCTCCATCAAACCCATCCTTGCCTACCGAGGGGTTTTGCTTGAACAGTAAATGCATACACACAGGCACGTCCATTATAGAATGAAGAATGGAAGGATGGAACTACCATAAATCTTGACAGACCGCCTTTTTTGTCTAAGAAATGACCAGTGATTAATCAATGAAAGCAGAATGTCTTGTGCAGTAAAAGAGAAATATATCATTTTACAAAAAACGCTTCTATCAGGCGGCGAGAAAAGGTGAGAAATGACGTCCGTAGATGTATTTTTTAGGATACTTGAATTTGTAAATTTATTTCTTATACGATACTAAAACATTTACATTAAATGATAAATAAGAATAATTAGATCATATCCTGTATTATTAATTCAGCGAAAAGGTAAGTCCAATAAATGTTGGCTCAAGATTTGGACGAATTCAGTTTTAAATGAAAATGATCACGGAAATTATACATAACTTTATATCGCACAGCCTGTAAAATAACGTTAGAGACAATTTTTGCGTGCCTTATCCACCAATTACTGCATTTTTTCTCCCTAAGTCCTCTTCCTTTTAACTTTCAATGTACACTGACTCTCTTCTCTTCCAACCTCCACTTCCTTCCAGCTTCTACACAGACTGACTTTTTTTATCTCCTTGACACCTCCCAGACAATCTCTGTGTTTCGTCTCTATGGAAAAACTCTATCCCACGTAACTTGTCTTCACCAACTGTAATTAATTTTCGAGGACCGCGGGATGAGGTGGAAGAGGTTGGCTTTGGGAAAATTTCATGGGTCATCGTACCCTTGTGGTCAAAAATCCTTAACCCCTGTACGTAGCTATCAGGCACGGATCTACACCACAGGAATGCACATTTCTTATCCTTCAATTTCCGCATCTCCTCCACTTGTTTCCGAATATTCTCGTTCAATATTCAGAATTTATTCGTCATAAATTACAAATTAAATTGGGGGAGGCTTCCTTCTGCGCTATAGGTCTGACCACAATTCAATCGTACGCAACATATGGAAACAGGAATAGCTGGAAAAAAACATGGAAGAAATTCTTACGTCATAGAGAAGATACAACGAATCGTATTCTTGTTTTATTATTGGACTTAAACCTTTATGCGAAGGTTGTATAGTTGAGAATGTACAGTATAATAAATATCATTAACATGGATGGTAAGTTTATTAACTGCCCGAAACTTATTGGAAAGATGTGAATGTGCCCCGGGGAATGATGTTTAATTGGAGAAATTCACTGTCGCAAGGTAAGATCTCGTGTTAAAGTTTGATAATGGAATCATGGCGATTTTTCCGCTTTAGTCTTATGCTTTCTGGAAATTCCAGGTGTGACGAAAGGATGGCGACTTGTGCAAATATTCATATATCGGAGGGGTGCTTTCCCCGTGGGAATGCCAAGTCATTTTATAGTTTCTTCAATACCGGGAATTCATTGTTTTCCGTCAGAACGTAGAAATGAATCAGATAAATGGCGATATATTTATGGAAATAAATTGATCTAATTTAAAAATGCTTTCGCTTTCAATCAGATTTTTTGTAAAAAAATATTGTTAAGTATTCTCGATTGCATATATATTCCTATATTTTCCATCTTTGTCAACAAAGGTGGGACAGAGAATGCAAACGTAGGCGACATTTACAAAATTACCTTCATTTTTTTTATCTGAACAGTCTCCAATGGCCCGTGAGCGGAACACTACACGTAAAAGAAAACCCATTACGCTCGCATTCATCATAGATACGGCTCCCGCAGTCTATCGGAAACGAAAGGTTTAATGCGGATACTTGGGACTAACTGCGGTGAAGGGGATAGGGAAGCAGGCGATGTCGATAATGGAGACTGAGAGCGAAAACCTCACACACGCTCCAGTTAATTCCCTTTTTACGACGAAAGCAGGTGCTTAGTGAAGCTGCGATGTGTAAGCCGAATTTAAAATTATCAAAGTTTAATACTATTAAGTGAAACTAATAACCAAATGAAAGAGAAATAAAATATTCTCGGGTTTTCCACCCGTGGAAAACAGCGATCAAAGCGCAACGTTTCGACGGACGAAAACCTTGCCGTCATCTTCAAGCGTAGTGTCAGAATAGTCAAGTTCGGGGGTATATATACTGCGAGCGCCTCTGGGTTAGCGAATCGGAATTTGACCAAGGTGGAACCAGAGAATATTTTATTCAACAAATATACCGAGAAAACCTTCGTTCTTTGAAAGTGAAATACCTTCCTCTAGCTTAGTATTCGAATATACCCATACTGTTTATTTCAATTGCCTTTAACAATTATTTTTAAATTTATATACACGTGATAGAATCAATGAAAAAAATATATATTTAAAGTAAGAAGAATCCTGAGAAATGTAGATTTGATATTATTATTCCTGGAATGAGGACTACAAAATCGTACTTTCAGGCTACCATTAGTAACAATCAGAAGATAACGTGTGCCTGAATAAAAAATCATGACATACATATTTGTCTGTACAACATAACTAAAATTAAGATAAATCATAAAAAGGAATATAATGGCTTCGGTAAGAAATAAACTACGTTTGGGTAATTTGCAATTCCAATTTGTTTTCTATCGAAGATTTGAATATTGTCCTGAATGTTGTCTAATTGTGTTCAGTGGTCTCCGTGGCTACTAGAACATTGCCCTTGTAAACCACAATACTACCCAAATTTATAAATTATTGTAATGCATTCTTAACAGATCTTTGAAAACATTTTGTAACTACGTTAAGACCAAATGGTTTCTTTAAACATTAGACTTGTACAAATGGCGTAATTAATGACGTATTTTGATAATATTCATCTTTAAGGTCCAATAAACTAAAATACATTTTTCTTACAGAAATGACAATATCAACTTCTATCAAAGAGATGGAATAATTATTGTACCCTGAAAATTTATTCAAATTATGATAATCGATTCGCATAAGTTGTTTTCCATTTTCTTCTTTACAAGTACAATGAGTATTCCGAATCACTCGGTCAAATAATGCAGCGTTTTAACAAATTATTTAATATTGCTTCAAATCGTATACCTCTTTGTGTCTAATTTTAGAAGACAGGATAAGATCGCTCATTTACATTTTTATTAATTTACTTCAACTGTTGACAAATATGAAATGAAATCAATGTTGGTATCCAGTTCAACGTCTTTTCTTACATCATTATATTTTACGATACGGTTCTAATACAATTCACCTATTAGCTAGTTTTGTGATAAATCAAAACCGTTAAACGCCGCTCTATCCAATACAATTCCAGATGTCATAATACAGTCTTCTACGGACGATATTTGAACCTCACGAGTAGTGTCGTTCATAATACAATTGGTTTAGAAATTACCTCATAATTTCAATCTGAAACGGTTAACGCCATAATCATTAGAATCACTAATAGGTATAATGAGCTCAGCACTTGTGTTTAGCAAAATTGACTGGGCTGCCATTGTCAAGCAAGAAATGAGTGAATTATCCAAACAGTAATAATTATTTCTGAGCTAAAAGGTTACGTTTGAATGACATGTATCAACAATTTTTTTATATAATGTTTATAATTTCAAGATATGATTTTATCTCTATATATAAACAATCTGCTATTACTTGTTCAATTTATAATGGTAAAACACATCTAACTACGGAATTTGGTGTTACAAAATCGAAAGCAGTCGGCTCGAAAGAACGTTACAGACAGAATAATAAAACGTAGCAAGTTTTTCGGCGGTTTGGGTTTTCCAAAATCGTTGAGACACTTGGCTGTGACGAGTCCTGATATTTTTCCTACACATCGGCGGTAAGTGTGGTGAATGGTTCCTTTCAAATTGTAAATGATTTCGTCCCCGCCACAGAAATAAATTAAATAATGTAGTAGGGAAAAATTATTAAAAACGGACGCAAATTGAGTTTCTATCATTAAGAAATCGGACTTCAATAAGGAAGAATTATGATTTTGGCAGTAGGAGATTGTCCATTGGAAATGGACCGAATGATTCTGATGTTCATTATTAAAAAACCTCGTGACAACATAGTCAACTGATGGAAATATAACTCAGCAGAGATTATGCTTTAACGTGGGTATTTTAATTATGAAAGTAATTGTACTATAATTAATTTCAAATAAAGGATTAATTTAACATAATTTACGAAGGAAACCAATTATCCTTAGTTCTTTGATTCATTGAACAATTCAAAATGACAAGGTTTAATTTTAGTTGTTGTATGTATTTATTTATTTGATGTGATGTTTCATGTAGAAATAATGACTGTGTAGTTAATATGTGTCGTTACTATTTGTTATTTTCTATTTTATACAGACGTTAATTGTTCTTAGAAATAGCTTAATCTAATTTATTTACATGAAATTATAATAATTTAGTATGTGAATAATTTTTGTATTACTTTTATAAATAACTACGACATTAAAATGTTATGTCGAAATAACGAAACAAAAGATGCTATTGCAAATCGGAGAGGAAATTATTTCCAGAAACCTTTGACCGTTTTTTGATTTTATAAATACCACGTAGTATATCAAACAGCCACCGATTTTGGCTAGAATCCGATTCATGTTTAACTGAAATGAGTATTGATGATTGATCACTTGGTCGCTTTATATGATAGACTTAAAAACATATAGGAACCATAACCTTTGATGTTGAGCGTATGGAATCCCAATATTTGTATTCAGCTACAAAATATATTTATGTTTCTGAAAGCAACGGCAATTGTGTCTATAAAGTGAGAATATTATAGTACAAAATCCCAAATAGCAACATTTTCTGTCATTGAAAGACGAAAGACAAATGGATAAATATTTCCGAAAACAAAATAAACGTGAATAATCTGCCTGATTACTTACCACAAGTGATTTAATTACTCAATTATTCGGAATTATAGTAAACTGACTCAAATAACAGTTTATAATTATTTTATACACTGATTGGCCAAATTATTATGTCACCCCCTCAATACAATTATGGGCCATATTTTGTTCTTAATACTGCATTAATTCTTCTAGATTTTAGATTTTGGTGGGTTGTAGGAGACATTTAAGACCATATCTGATTTTCTGTACTTTCCAATTCCTTAAGATTTAATGATACTGGGTGCATCTGCTGGATAGCCGCTTAATTCTCATTCCACAAATTCTCAATTGGATTGAGATCTGGTGATTGTGTAGGCCAACGAAGCAAGGTAAAATCTCCGTCTTCTTCCAACTATCTGAGGAAATTTCCAGCTTTATGACAAGGGTTATTGGCCTGTTATAAGTATCCATCCTTGGCAGAGTACACCACTATCATAACAGAATGTATTTGAGATGCAACAATACTTAAATACCTTTGCACATTCAGACGTTGTTTCAATGGAATCAAAGTACCCATACCATGACAAGTAAACACCTCCAAACCCTAATATTGCCGTCACCAGTTTTAAGTGATATGGAAATGCATTTTGGGTCCATGCTTTCGTGTTGTTTTCTCCATATTCGAACCCTTCTATCTCTCTAGTGCATTTTAAATCGCGGCTCATCAGAACGCATGACCATTTTCCAGGCATTTACTTTCCAATCCATTTGCTCCTTTGCGAACTGTTCAAGGCAGACATTAGAGGCTTTCGAATAGGTCATCGACTTCCATAGCCCTTACGGTGTGATGTGCGGCAAACAGTTATTTCAGAAATGTTCACAGTTAGTCCTTAATTTAGATTCTTCGCTGTTTGTGTCAGTGTTGCTCTCCTATTGCTCTGGACAACACTGACAGGTTTCCTTTCAGTTCGAACATTGAGTGACGACCACAAGCCTGACGTTGACCCGGCTTTGTGCTTGTTAGTCCAATCTCTGTAAACATTAGTAACTGCTGCTCTAGAACACTACAAATGATGCCGTTTTGCTGATACTGGTTCCAACGCTTCGAGAGCCTACGGTCAACCCGCGTTCGAACTCACGTATTGCTCGTTTCATCTAAAAAAAACTGGTGCAACTGACGATTCACTTCTCTGCATTTTTTCACTCTCTCACCCTCTAGCGGCAACCCTGTGACGTTGTCAGGTGGTCATAATAATTTGGCCACTCAGTGTAACTAAGTGGAAGAAGTTCTTGAAACCAAGTTACCGTGAACAGACTCCTTACAGCTCACTGAAAACAGTAGAACTTACTATGATTATTCTGCAACGCTGCTCGTCACCCCCTTTATTTAATGCAAGAACATACCGTCGCGGAAATTAACAGAGAAGAACCATGTAATTGTATTCGTACTAATATCGTATAATTGCTTTTTGTAAAAATGCCTGCTTAATGATTAAATGGATACACGTAAAGGAATGTTAACAGCGTTTAATTTTACAGCTCCACCAAATTTAGTCTTTGTAAGAAAAAAATTTCAATTAGTTCTAAAACTATGACATTGTTTCCGTTTTATTTGAAGTGGCAATTTAGCCGGACGGTTCATTTACCTGAATCTCGCTAATAAAAACAAATTTTGGAGCATGAAAGCTTTTTGATGCCTGCAATTATTAAGACAATATATGATTACAAATTGACTTGACATTTTACAAAATGTAGCGACGGTGAACGAAACAAGGGAAACAACGCAACGCAATAAGTTAATTTACCGTAGTTAACTGCACGTTATCTTCTCGTTTAAAAAAATGTGAATTAAGGACCACTGTAAGTTTATTGTCATAGACTTGTCAATGTTGATGTAACCATGCCAACACTTATAAATTCCTAAATGGGAATATTGTGAACCTAATACCATTTAAAACGATGAAGGCGTATTGTAAAAGCGCACATTCGTTTGTTTAATATATTTTTTCGACTGTACAGGTTTATGTTCCGTCGTTCACCATTTTTTTTATAATATAGTACCATACAATTATTATTTCATTTTTGACATTATTTGAAAGCGCTTCTCAACTTTCCAACGGTGACAAGCAAGTAAACGACTAAAGATTCAAGAAAGAAAGTGTCGAGCTAATTGAAATTGCTCAGAAGACGAAGGATATGAGAAATTGTGCGAGAGAAAGGCGAAATAAAACGATGCTGCCACTATAAATGACACTCCTTATAATCTAAGCAATATTTATATAACACGTTCTTGAGTTTTTATTATTTATATGAAGATATTTTACGAATTATATTAATATTCAGGACATAGAATATCATAATCTTTGGCTCTGTTTAACTTGGAAGCTACCTCGTACATCGGTCGGTCTCTGTGATTGATATGGGCACAATTTCTGTATTGCAACATGTGTATGAGACTTTTTGTGATAATTAGTCCTAAGAGTGATCTGATGCAACTCCCAATGCTAACCTATCTTGCACAAGCCTTTTCATTTTATACAGATACCACAATCCCACATCCTACATAATATGATTAGCGTATTCCATCCTTAAGCCTCCCTCTTCTGTTCTTACCTCACATACTTCCCTCTAATGCTAATTTTATCTTGGACATAGCCATCCAAATTGTTCTCTCTACTCTCCTTAGAACTCTATCCACCCATATGATTTTCAGCATTCTCCTCTAGCACTATATTTCGAAAGTTTCTATTATTTTCTAGTCTGCAACTCCTATCGTCCATGTTCATAAAACGCCACTCTACATGCAAACATTTTTAATAGTGATTTCATAATTTTCGTCTTATATTAGCCGTACGTAAATTCCTCTACTTTGTGAAAGCCTGTGTTATCCTACACTTTATGTCTACTGTACTTCTACCGTCCCTAGTTATTATGCTTCTCAAATAGCAGAATTCCTTACCTTTTTTCAAAATATTCCTTCCAAATCTAACACAGCTATTTCAGTATTTTCCATACTACGCTCCATTACATTGGTTTTCCCTTTATTATTTCTCATCTTCCAAGATCACGTTCATGCCATTTATTATGGTTTTCAAGTCTCATTCTAATTCCCCTAATACAATATCATCAGCAAACCTTTCGGTTATTATTTATGCTCCTTGCATTTTTATTTATTTTCCATATTCCGTTTTAACTTTCTTTATCGCCTGTTCCATATATCCAATAAACAGCATGGGTGGCAGACTGCATCCTTTTTTGATTTCTGCTTTCTTTCCTTGGACTTCAATTCTAATTACTGTTGATTGCTTTTTGTAGAAGTATATATGAGCCTTCTTTCTCGATATTTTATTCCTGCTTGTCAAAATCCTTAATAGAGTGTTCCAGTTAACAATGTCAAACGCTTTTTCAAAATATATTAATACCATGAACGTAGGCCGGTTTTTTCTCTTGTCCATACATTCGTTCTAAAACCAAATTGATCTTCTCCGAACTCCCATTCTATTTGTTGTTCCATTCTTCTATATACTATTTTCGTTAATATTTTGCATGTTTGAGATACTAAATTAATTGTCCTGTGCTATTCACACATATAAGGTATATTTGTATGGGTATAATTAGGCTTTTACTAAAATAGACTGGTATTCTTCCTGTTTCGTAGATTTCCTAAACTATCCTGAGCAGCCCGATGATCTTATCAATTCCGTTGGATTGTCATCAATTCCTGTTGCAGTAGCCTGTCAGCGCCCTCTCATTCTCCGACCTTAAAATTTAGTCCCCCAACTTTTCCCGGGATAATTATAAACTTTCAATGTTATTTTCCAGTTACGCCATATTTTCCCGTTGTTGAAAGCCGACTTTGATGCTTTCGACGCAGGCTCCAGGAATTTCATATTACTGGCTGATCTAAATTTCCAAAGTGATACAGCTCTTTAATTTTCTTATAAGCTGCGTCTATTTTTAATACTTTTTCGTATGATACCTACAATACAATTCAGTATGTATCTAAGATGGTAGATTTTTTAATTGAAACCGGGATATTCTCGGGAAAAAGACGTCAAGATTAAAATAATTGTTCAACTGGAATTAATAATATTTGAAATATAACGAAAATTTCGAAATGCCATACTGCTATCCAACGTATTGAGACTAAATGCCGAATCCAAAGCATGACTTCAACTACTTGGGCAGGGAATAGCATATTTGAAAGGTGGTTCCCAAAGCGTCAAATGACTTTGAGGATTTCTTTAAAATTTTACCCGCCGATAGAAAAAGTTAATACTTTAAATTCAGTATGTCCAATTAACTTATCTTTATTAATGTGCATTATTGGTACGCAAAATATCTTTCTTATCAAGTGAATCTAATCAATAGAGCCAAGAAGTAATATAAAGTACAAATAAATTAAGCTGATACTGGAATAATTAAGTCCTGAAGTAAGGATGGTAAACAATATATTCTTGGATATAAATAAAATTATTTCTATGGTTCAAAAGTAGCATAAAGTAGGATAAAGTAGCAATTGGTCTAAATAAATGCTCGTGGTTTGATAAGAACGCTTATGTCTACTTCAAATTTTTAAAAGAGTAAAAAAGAGTCGATAATCTTTTGAACATTTTCATTAGTGATTGTGTATAAATGAAAAAATTAACTTAAATCATCTACGGCGGGTCAATAGTCCTCGGATTCTTTGAGGCAATCTTTCTCGGCACTGTCATGAAATTATACGACTGCTTAAGATAATGATCTCGTTAAACCAGAAAATGCTCCGTTATCTTTACTTCCAGTGGCGTAGACACTTCTCATTTAGCTCCAGAGCGAGGTACAAAGAAAATTTACATCAGTGAGTGGATGTTCTGTATACGGAAAAACTGACGAAACACGTCAGCACCAAAATTCTATAGTAAAATTTGCTCTGAACTGCACAACAATTGAGAATTGATTAAGTTTTAAATGTTAGTCTACAAAGGTATTAAATATAATCGGTAATTTTATTTTAAATACAATCCCAGTCCATGATTTCTTATATAAAACATTTTTTCCTGAACACATTTAAATATAAAATAATGTTTTTCAATTTTACAATATATCACATCAGTTAGTACCTCTACATTTCTTATATAAAAAATATTTCCTAAAATAATTATATTGTACCTTATTTACAATCACACGAGAAAATGATGAATAATTCTCGTGATATCATATTTAACCTGAGGATGACACTAAGGGAGTTTTATGTATAAATTGTGTAAAGTTATTTAATTAAGTTTAAAATTCATTCTTAGGCGCCAGTGACGAAAGACAACATTTTAGAAGAAAGACAAGAATGGAAAAATGTCTACCGAACCGGACGGGTGTTCTAACCACTGAGCTAATCCGAGTCGACGCCCAAGGACCGATTCAACATCCATTCCTGTAAACCTAAGTTAGGCTCACCTACCAATTCACTAATCACATTCTTCACGCCTAATTACAGAAAACACGTGAAGAATGGACATTGCGTAATTTGATCACAGTTGCATTCAATGATAGTCTAAGAAAGCAGAAATGCTTTCATCGGAAGCGGGAGGTCAGGGGTTCGAGTTCCTGGTCCGGTAGATCTATATGCATTTCTACTTTCTTTGATAAAATTTTTTATTTATTAAGGAAAGAATAAAAATGATCCTTTTTTGAGTTTTATACCTGGACTAAACTTTTATGTAATATTTAATCAAATTGGCATAAGATAAGAATGAATATATTCTGCCCTCTCAAGGGCGCTGTTTCTTGGGTACCCGGGATAATTATAAACTTTCAATGTTATTTTCCAGTTACGCCATATTTTCCCGTTGTTGAAAGCCGACTTTGATGCTTTCGACGCAGGCTCCAGGAAATTCCTTGATTCTTATTTGCTATTTTCAGTGGCCTTAGCCTAGTTCCCCATTTCCTCCTTCCAACATGAGGACCGCATTGCATTCATAAGATGCATGCGACTGGTCTATTTCCAAGAGGCGCAAGTCCAACTTGTCTCAGAATAAAGACGTTTTCTTTGTTAATGTTGATGCTACAAGCCAGAACATTTTCGTTTTAACCTTCAAATCTGAGCTGCTTGTTTCAAGAGACAAACCTGATCTGTCTATTTAACGCTTTGTCTTCCTCGAAAGTTGTACAGATGGTCTTGGGTCTTTGATTTGGTGACACTTAGCACATGATCAATCTTGCCAAATATTTCGTTGTTTACAGCAAAATTCTTCCTTCAGAGAGATCGTAGGAGCCGCTACTCTCGATTATTTCCAAGTAACTACCCGGCGGCTCCCTAATACTTGGACATCACCAATTGGAACTAACTCTTCTCAATTCACGCGAATTTATGATAACTCGGTATTGTGCCTCATAGATTAAATTAGTTATATATACAAAATGCGCGTAGCAAAAGTATGTCGCTTCATGGATACTGAAATACTGCAAATGGCTCACGTTCATCATATAACTCGTATTTATTAATAATCTACTTTAATTATTTTATTAATTTATTATCTTTGTTCAAACGCTGAAGTCTTCTTCTTCACCGGGACTACAGCTCGGTGTGAGCTTTGGCCTCCGCCACTATGCGCCTCCAAACATCTCTATTCTCTGCCGAATTCTCGTGATCATTAGATCCTCCTCCACACCGTCCATCCATATAGTTCAGGGGCGTCCTTTTCTTCTTCTCGAGTAAAGTCTTCCCTTTCCCATTTTCTTTGGAAGTGTACTATCAAACATTCTTATAAGATGGCCCAGCCATCTTATACTTTGAGATTTTATAAATTTAACATCTTGCCCATTCATTAGATCATTAAGCTCGTTGTTACTACGTATTCTCCACTTGTTTTCATCCCCCTTCAAAGGCACAGAAACATTTCTGAGTATTCTTCTTTCAAAGGCCCTAAGGGCAATAGCATCAGTAAGAGTTAGAGTCCATGCCTCTGAGCCATAAGTGACAACAGGCCGAATCAACGTCCTGTAGACTTTTACTTTGATGTTACGAGAAAGTAGTCTTTTTCGGAGAAGAAACGAATTTGCATGGTAGGCTCGGATTCCAGCCTGAATCCTTTCTCTGATAGTATCATGGTTAATTGACCTAATCAATGTGCCAAAATATTTCAAACTAGAGACTCCTTCAAATGATTTACTGTTGACGTTCAAGTTATGTGGGGATGTTTGTGAAGGAGAGACCACTGGGTATTTTGTTTTATTTTCGTTCATAGTAAGTCCAACTTCTTTCGAATACTCTTCCAGCTGCGTGAATGTGTCTTTCTATTCACGTTCATTTAAACTTACAATCAGGATATCGTCAGTAAGCCTGTCAAATATTGTGCCTTTGGAGTCAATTCTTTCCAGGATGTTATGCAAGGCCAGGTTAAACAGGGTGGTAGAAAGTCCGTCTCCCTGTTTCACTCCAGTCTTAAAGTTAAATGATTCGCTCAGTTTATTTCCAAATTTAACTTTTGCCTTTGTCTCTTCCATTGTTAATTTTAAAAGCCTAGTAATCCTTTTTTGGAATTCCTTGTTTCTCTAATACTATAAACATCTGTTTCCTGTTAATACTATCAAAGGCTTGTCTAAAGTCCACAAATAACATATGAAGGTCAATTCCATGTTCATAAAACTTTACCATTATTTGTCTAACACAAATATCTGGTCTGTGGTCTCCCAAAATTCTTTCTGCAGAGATCTGTTGTTTGCTATAATCGGTATTAAGTATCTGTAGTTCTCACCTACTTGCTTATTACCCTTCTTGAAGGCTGATATTAATAATTTAATAAACGTTACTTATTTTTTATAATTATATATATACATTCATATTTCTTTAGTAACTCCAAGTCTCAATACAATTCTGGAGTGACTTCAAAAACCTTAAATTATGTATGAATGTCATCCCAACAGATTGCAGTCTCTTGTGTATCATTGTTAAAGTTTGTCCGTCTATCATCCATCCAATCTTCTAGCTATGATACGTCCTGTCCCTTGATGTGTCTTAAACTTTATACGCTCCACCATAGTATTCTCATCTTTCATGTGTCTTGTTAACTCATTCCAGGGTAATATCTTGGATGCGTATTAAAAAAGTTTTGCAATATAAAAACATCTATATTAGATGAACGATTACAAATAGGTAATGGCGGACTCTGTACAGCGACAAAATCAAGTGATGGAATAAATAGCAGTCGAAATATATTACCCCTTGTGCGGCGTGTCATTCTTAAAGCTCTTTCGTTTATTCTTCACTTGAGGAAATCAATACGGACTCAGGAACGTTTCATGGTCTGAAGTTTATCATTTATTTTTTTACTAGCTCCCAAATTATATATTCTTTATTTAGCAAGTCATTTATAAACAGCGACATTTAGGAGACTTTAGTGAAGTAGCATGGTTAGTGCGTTGGAACCTGACGAAATTAATAAAATTATAAGTTTCCCGCGGAACACCTTGGTGGGCAAGTGTAATTAGGAGAGTTTTTTCAGTAGGCGGTCAATGTTCGTCGTGCTCAATGTCCATTAAGAATTGAGAAAGTAGTGGGACACGACAGTAGAAAAAGAGAAGTTAAAGAAAAAGGAAATATAGGGGAAGTGATTTTAAAAAGCATAGCCCAGTAAGGTGATCTTGTGAAGAGGAAGAGGAGCTATATTCTTGAAATTACAAAGATAATATTCCCGCCTCCTTGGCTGTGACAAACATGATTTTAATACGTCCCTACAAGGATGCTAAACTAAATGCAAGGGTATGACATAACTTGATAAAGGATATTATTGTGCGTAAAAGGATCACCAAGGAAGTTAACGTTTATGCAACCATGCAGGGAGGCAAAATTGGTTTTTCCATTTACACCACTACTGAAGTTCGTTCGTGTTCTTTGGAAACTAAGGCTAATGTCAAGTTAGCTGAGTGAACCGCCATTCTAGAAGTTACTGTTCTGGCTAAATGTATCGAGGAGGAAGCTACTGTATATTCTCTGATGCCTTGGAGGCTGTATTAGAGATAGGTAACCCGTACAAATCAAATGATATCCTCAACTGCATCCGTAGTTAATCTACTTGTAGTAACATAAATGTAATGTGGCATGTAAGATGACAGTCCTCAGTCATCCTCGTAGGCAAAGGCTCGAATTCGGGCTAGAATGGCATAGGAAGAAGAAGAAGTAAAAGAAATGTCCAAGGAAATTTACATGTGTTGGATCCCGTCCCATGTGAGAACTATTGGAAATGTGATAGCTGACCTTGAGGTGAAGCGAGTGAATTCAGCAAATAACAGTCATCCCATATATAACTGGGTGGAAATCAAATCGAGTAGCAAATTATGGAGAGGTGCTATTTTTAAGGAAGATAGTTTCAGATACAGAAAAGGCTCACTGGGTCCGGAATATCCAAATAATGGCGACTACCCATGGATTATTTTTTTCCCTGCAGGTCTAACTAGAATGAAGCAGGTCATCTTATCTAGAATCCATTCTGGTAACACCATGCTTACTCATGCGAACTTATTTAAAAGGGAAGTCGACCTATTGGTAGTAGATTTGGGTTAAATACTAACGATAAAGACCATAATATATACCTGTCATTCTCATTCGGATAATGTATCCCTAGGTGCTCATCAGATTAGAGAGAGGAAACCCGCTCACTTGGAAAGAACCATAAAATTTCTTTTCACGTTCCTGGATAATAACAATGCATTAAAAATATATAAATGGTTGATATTCACTTGGAACTAAAATTAAAATCCGTAAACATCTTGTCACAAGTGTCTCTGAGAGCAAGACGATCGTATGAAAGACCCTAATGACTAATTATTAATGAGACGTTAAAATAAAATAGGAAAAGATAAGACGAATGTAGTATATAAACTTTGTGCAATAAAAATATATTTATATTTTTCCACTAAATGAAATTATACCGTTTCATCTCCCCACTGTGATTGACCCTGAGAGAAACGTTATTTTATAGCAATTTTTCGTCTCACTTTAAATGTCCATTAAAAATATACGAATATAATAACATAAAAATATATATAACATTTTTATATAGCTCTAAATTACATCTATTTTTCACTTTTAGTCTTAACAAATCCATTATGTTAGAAAACTATAATTTTGTTAGAAAATAAAAACTTTTATTTTAACAACTTGCCAAAACTTAAAGTCTTATCTAATAATACAACTATTGCAAGTATATGAAACGAAATAGGCCAGGGAACGTATGTAAAACAAGTGGCGACGGAGGCATGGGATTGGTTTTTAAAAGGATTACTGGAAAGACTGGAGGATTTGCTTGCAAATCGCTTTTACGTCCACTTCGAGTATATGCAGCGGGCTCCGAAATTGACGCGAACATTGCCCTACAAGGCTCCGTCTACACGTAAAGTTAGAAAAGTTCACGAATAGGAAACATCTATCTAGTTAAAAATAAGAGGAACGAGGATCTTAAATATCTCTGCCTATTTACCAGTGAGAACAAGTTCATGCAATGAAATTTTATCAAAATAATAAGTGTACTTAAAATTGAAACAAAATAAATTTAGAAAATGTGATTCTAGGTATTTCATCGATTAGAAAAAGATTACACATATTAAATTTTCCAAAGGGAGAGAATTAAGGAAAGAAGTTCAAAAAAATGAGTTGCAATTTTCATTCAACAGCTAAACCTTTCTACTGGCTCACAAATACCGATAAAATTCCAAATCTACTAGACTTCTCGGTCACTAGAAAAGTAGTATCCAACTTCATTGACGTTGGAGAGAATTTTAATTTTGACACCGATTACTGAAGAGTTAATTTAACACCCAGTTAAAAGATAATAAAAATTGAAATCAGAGCCAGTGTAACTAACAAAACTACTGACCGGGAAAGCTTTCAGATATACCCTGTGAACAGTATCAGCCTTGGAACAACGAGACAACTACAAGGAGAAATCGAGTGTCACCAAGCTTATTCAAAAATGGCACAACATCACTAAAGTAATTACGCACCTAACCAAAGGAGTAGAATATCCAAGTGAGAATTGAAAACTTGCGAAACAAACGAAAAGCAAAAGAAAATGTCAACGATATAAAGACAAAGCTAACAAACCGTTACTTAAAAACAGATCTGAGAAGCTCAGATAAGAACTATGAAAGATTTAAGAAGAATCTGAAAAATCCTATTTATAGAATAATTTGAGGTTGAATAGAAGCATTCCTTCTCTTTAAAAACTATCCGATTATGAAGAAACGGATTACTCGCTCAGGAGAGAAACAACAGATCAGAGAGAAGAAAAAAATAGCAGACTTCTTTGCTGAACACCTGACAAAGTTATTCACACCCAATCGTAGGAAATAGAATCACGCTACTATTAACGTCTACAACGTATGATCAGAAAATAAAATATCTTCCCCCCAAAAGTAGTAGCATTTGAAATGGAAACATATCTGAACAAAAATAATGTACCATATTCTATCTAATGTATGTATGTATTAAAATACAATGGGACATAAGTCCGGTGGAAGTTACAACGAAAAAAAATACATTAAATACAAAAAACTACTGACTATAGATAACTTATATTCTAATAATTACTATTTATATTATTTCTCCTAATTAAGTAAATTCAATTCCCTCAAAATTATAAAGTGAAAATTAATACTTAAGGATTAATTTCTGTCCCAGAATTTATATCAGCCTCTTAATCTTCTCGCGAAATGACCTAATACTATGAGGTTTCACCTCGAACGGCGCTGCAGGTAACTTATTTCAATCTTCTATGGATCTATTTAAAAACGAATATTTAGCTATGTCATTTTGCTGCGGTCTTGTTCTAATTTTAAATTGGTGATCCTCCCTACCTTTATATGTTGACTTCTTTAATTTCTTGCGTATTTCTCCCCACGCTTCATCACCAACGTAAGATTTGAAAGGGGCACAAAGTTGGTCATTTTTCCTTCTTCTCTCTAACGATTCCCAACCCAAAGCATTCACTTTTTTGCGCCCTCGGCCTACCTAGTCCCCGTACTACAAATTTTGCTGCATTTCTCTGGACTTTCTCTAACGCATCCAAGTGGGTTTTCCTATATGGATCGCAGCACCATTCACCATACTCCATAGTGGAACAGACTAGCATTTTGTACGCCACTTCCTTTGATTTTCCGCTTCCTTTCTTTAATATTCTGTTAACAAAGTGAAGAGATCTCCACGCTTTTCGTGTTATGTAATTTAAATGAGCCTCCCACCCCATAATTAAAGTCAAATAAATTCCTAAATACTTGCATTTGTTTTCCTGTCTATAATGTACGATGTTAAAATCTGTTCATATCTTGTGGTATCACGTTATTAATTTATGTATCGATTATTCGTGCTATATTCACTGGTGATATTTTAAAGCATCTACTTATTTAACGCTTAATTTATATAAAAAGGTGTTCCTGCGAAATGGAACGTAGCGGTAGTGACCATGCCGTTGAAACCAGAAAAAAAACATCCATGTTTAATCCTAAAGACCGAACTCTCTATTGCTAATAACCTCAAAAATGTTTGAGAAAGTACTACTTTAGAGGATGTGGCCAATAATATAAAATAGTAACTTAATACCACATTTCCAGTTAAAGTTTGAGAATAAAGTATAGAATAACTGGCAATATTGAACGAGTGTTGGAAGAAAAACAGTCTTCAAAAGTTTTCGATAAAATGTGGCACGAGGAATCTATACACAAATTATTAAAATGATACCACAACAATATGAAGAGATTTTAATATCATACATTAGTGACACAACTCAAAATCGTCTAGAAGCTGAATACTTTGAAAGAGATAAGGCAGCTTATTGAGTACTATCGTATACTTATTATACAAGATGTTCTAGAATGTCTATTAGAGACTTCAAGGGTTAGTAGAGGGGATTTAGTAGATGTCTTTGATGAGAAACCCATGCCCAGAAATATACCATTTGGATGCAAATTAAATTAAATCTAGAACGCAACAAGTCCATGGGGCACCACAGTCAGCTCTCCTAGCTTCCAGGGTACCTGCTTCTCGCACCCGTGGAATATTACACTGAGTTGTTAATAATTTACGGCGAAACTCTACGTTAAGTTTGATTTTCACGACGCATATATCACGAACGTGACCCACAATATCAGAAACCACTCTTTGAAACGTCCTGTACACTAGCGATATACCAAAATTGGAATGGACTGAGGTGGCTAGATATGAAGGTGACACCACGATACTCGCAGGAAGATATAAATTTGTCAACTAGGAGAGCGCAAGTGGCCAGAAATGCAGTAGTTGACAGGGCTACGCAGATAAGAAGCGAGCTAAAGCATACCCGTATCGTCTTTTCAGATAATCAGTCAAAAGACCCAAGTCTCTGGATATAAATGGTATCACTGTGCTTTATGAAAACAACGCCAAACATAGGAGGAAAGAACATGCTATGAGACATAACGGAATTAAACGTCAAATATAGACAATACTACTGGATAATTGTAAGAAAATATACCTCCAATCTTGAACCAATGTGGATGAAGGTATCCGCCCTTGGGTCTTTACCTGTGCCCAAACATTTTCAGAATAAAAAGCTAGGAAACGTAGTGAATGAATGTCCTCTGGTATACCCAAAATACCGATCTCCATAGGAATCTTCGGATTCCAACCATTAAGGAAGAAATGCATTGGTATGCTGGGAAGCATTAAGCAAGGCTTCATGTCAACCCAGTGGTCCGTCAACTTCTGGACAATCAACACCGTACCAGATTACTGAAACGAAGAAACCAGCTGTTCTTGCACAACGTACAGTATACAGAGCTCATCTCAGATAGAAGACATCATTGGATAGGCTCCAGTTGGTCAGTATATAGTTTAAGATTCGTTATAAAAAATAATTGGGCAGTCTTCAATCACTAGTTTTAATAGTAGACACACTAATGCTACCATTAAAAAACAGTGTAAATTTATTTTATCTGAATGTTTCCGTAACTTCATCTTTTTTTAGCCTCTATTGATCTTTGTATCATGCACCTGAAAAAAGTTATTTTTGATTAAAGTTTCTCCGTTGTATTCCTGAGCCAGGCTCTTGAAGGAAGCCTTCCCTCTTTAATATATAGGTGTTGATTACTTGGGACCATTTATAAGGTTGCGTGAATAGTTATTGTCAAAGGTGACCGCCGTAAAAATGGTGTGAGGTAAACTGTAAAGGTTTAAGCACTTGATTCCTGTTTTGCGAAGGAAAGGAGAGGAGAGGAGAGGAAAGGAAAGTAATTAGGTGGAGAGGCGAGTTCCGCGTGCCCTCGGCCTCCCCGAATCGATACCCGGCCCGTGGATCAGAGCGAGGCTTGTGGTCGTCCCAGCAATTCCACTGTACGCCTGCCTGGTAATAGTCCTCAGGTCGGCCACATTCACAAAGACCACCGGAACACTACCCCCAACGAATGTGCAAAAATGAAACTATGGCGGAAATGTGACCGGAAACATTGTTGCAGCCCGCGGAATTGCAGAGGAAAGAGAAATGTCACAGAATGCCGTTTGCAGGATAGAATTTCTTTGTGATGTCTATGACGAAAAGCGTTGGTGTCTCTCATTTCTATAAATGTTCTTATAGGGTAGAATGAAATCCCACACTATAAAAGAGTCGTTCTGGTTCCAAATTACAGTAAGATAATGTTCATTAAATTGTGAAGAAAAACCTTAGAATTTAGCCTACGCCATTCGAAATAGCAATAAAAAATTATTTTTTCAGGAATTCGCGTTTAACACTCTTGTGCAGAAATTTAATAATTTAATTTCCTATTCTTTTACAACTTACTAAGTGTTGAAATAATTTGGTTTATTTTCAATATTCAACAATTTAAATTCTAAAAAAAATTCTTTATAGTCTCTTGTAAGTATACTTACTACCTTTCAACACAATCAATGAATTATATAATAAATTTAAGAAAGCTTTTCCAAAGACCTCTTGTTTGTAACATTTAATATTTACGAAGTTTTTAAAGTACAGTAGTATCAAAGGGCAAAAGGCAAAGGAAAGGTCCCCTCGTCGATGTGTAACCTGAGAAAGGAAGGCGAAAAGAATTTGAAGTATTGTTAATCATGATAATGCAGAATCTGAAGACTGCGAACGTAGAACGGAATGAGGGGCTTTTAAATTGGAAGGTATCTTTTAACAAATATAACTGAAAGCTTTTTCGCAAACATTCATTAATAAATGGAAATGAATAAATAAACATGCTTCTAGAAGTTGCTGTGTCTATAAATGGCAAAGGAAGTCAACAAGTGGATTAAATTATAGATTTACTTTAAGTACTTGTCTACCTATTTGGCACGAAATATACACGATGAAGAACTATAACACTTCGATTATTGGTCTGAAGGATTGTCCTTTAATTCATAAATTCAAATGTGCACTACAATATAAATTAATTATCCAAATTACTTTTTGGACGTTTTAAAACTGATTTTTTGGTTGCACATTGAGGTGACGATATAAATTATATTAATTATACCCATAGATCGCTTAGTTTTACACAGATTTAATTCTCCGGCTGAAACAAGAGTGAAAATATTTCCAAACCCGGTAACATATTATGTTTATAAATTATATAGACGTATTAGTTATTTATTTTATAATTTTTTTGTGAATACAATCGTTAAAGATCTTAGTTTATTCCCTCAAGGAGTTCTTTTATTAAATGACAAATTATAATTTAGATGTATATAAATGAAAACTTGGTTTTGGAATCAGTCTCAGTTGTAATAAACAGAATTAAATTTTATTAATTTTTATCACAAAATTTTTAACAATATATATAGAAGAGCCTTTTTGGTCAAGCCATAGTCATCTACAAAAAAATACCAAAGTAATTGAGGCATTTAAAAAAATATTTTAGAATTACATATAATAAAGATGTAATTTTTTTTAAATCCTTAATCTATTGAACATTCCTTCATATTGTCAAAACAAAAAAATAATCTTTTTATTAAATATATAAATTTATAATTCTTCACGTGGGGTGTGCATGATTCTAGAGTATATCGGCTCACAGTGGGTACTTGTCAAACTTTGGAATTCATAAAGTTTACATTGCTAAATACAAATGAAGTATGAACGACCCGTATAAAAAGACATTTACACAAACTTTTCGAACAACTTTTATTATAAACTAGACGTTTCTGCCACTGGGATCCTTGTCAATATTTGAAACCAACAAGTTGGTGCACTGAAATGGATTGTCAAAACGTCTAGTTTGTATTAAAAATTCTTCAATATTTTTGCGTAGTGTACGGATCGTTAATTCTTCATTTGTATATGCTATTCACAGACATTAGTTGTTCTAATAATCAAAATCTATGTGGTTACGGACCACAGTCGGCAACATAATTAACATGCATCGTTCGAATGGTAGAGTTTACGAATAAATTGTAAATCAAAATTCATTGAATACAAATTTGTAGGAACGTTATGTTTCTCTGAGTATGTTAACGGAGGCTTCCTTTTTCCAAGGTATGAAACGACCTATTGTGGTGTAGTGGCTAGCGTTGCTGCCGGGTTCGAATCCTGGCATGGGCTTGGATGTTTGTGTCGTCATGGTCGCGAACACCGGGGTTAAGATTGCTGGAGGATCGATACGCTGACCACGTGTCACTCTAAATTCGGAATGTGTCATTCACGATGACAGTCCGCTGTCGACTCGGTAGGCCCAAGCTCTCAATGAGCTGTAGAGCCAAGGAAAAAAAAATCCGTCTGGTATCAACAAACAGTTTTGAAAAAAAAAATCAAATATTTAATTATTTATACTAAATTGAGTAGAACAGAAAGATCGGAACTTAGTTTTTTTTGAGCAGAAAGTTTATTAATTTCAATTCGCATTGATGTGAAGGTCAAGCGATATAATCAATGATTATGTATTTTATTAATGTGCTTGTTAACTATGCATAATTTTGACTTATCCTATTTCCTCAATAGAGAGTTATGGAACCAATAAATATCTAAATCAAATGTCTACCGCTTTAACACAAGTGGGAATCAGGGTTAGAATTAGATATTGTTAAAAAATTTAAACATACGTCTTCCATTATTTCGCACCACAATTAGATAGTTCATCAAACTTGCTTCTATTCTTGTAGTTTTCTACAACTATAAAATAGAAACCCTGGCCAATTTTTTGCAGCAAATGGAATTTCTCGCTTTCAGAGCCCTATTTGCATTTAGGAGTACGGAATGGGGCCCAAAGATAATTGAAAAGTAATGGCAGGCACGCATACGGCAAGTAAAGCATAGGGAAGCAGAGTTACGAACGAAACGCTCTTGCAGGAAATGAACAGGCATAAAGTTGCTGGCCATTAAAGAGCAATTGTTCCAGATGCACAACTTGGCGACGAGATAAATCCTTTATGATCATCACAGCAGAGTGGGTGTTTCACTAGAAAACAAATTTGTAGTTGGGACGAAGAGACTAATATACGAGAGTAATAGGGACAATTTTTAATTTCACATTTACCGTGTTAAGTGTTTGTGTTATGCACAGAAGATTTCGTGTATTCCATTGGCAGGTGGAATTGGGAGGAGCGTTTTTTCATTTTCCTCAGTTGTCACAGATAATGTAAAACCGGAGAGTTTTAACAGTGAATGTAAGTAAAAAGCTGCTATTTTAATCAGAATTATAACAAGTTAAAGTTTTTATGGAATGTTACCCACTGGTTTTTTGGAAGTATTTGTCCATTACGAACAAATGAATACTTTAACTTGCTGCCAACCTGGAGGTGACAATAATGTGAATATATATCCGTAGAAATATTAAAGAAGTAATTGCGGAATAAGATAATATAATTTTAATCTCGTGTTACATGAATACATTAGAATTAATTTTCTTCCTCAACAGGGCAATACGACACCTTTGATGTTTAAATAGTGTTTTAATGCATATTAACTATATAGGAGCGTTTTTTTTGTAAAAAAAACCTAAAAACTGCAAATTTTCTTTGAAATATCTCAGGCTTAATGGGGCGTATTGAAAATAACTTGTTTATAGGATAGTTAAAATACAAGCAGCTATAAGTGTTTAAAAAATATAAGAAAGATAGCATCTTAGCATGTTGATTTCTGAATATTCTCGTTTTTATTATTCAGCTGTTAATGTGTTCCTTTTGTATTGTGGGTCAAAACAAATATGTGAATGAATGGAATAAAACGTTTAGAGCGCTGAATAAATACTTCCGTTTTTAAATGGCAATATACCCAAGGAATTCAACCCAGAGTTGTATAAAGAACTTGATACATCCAAGACTAGCGTTCAAAACCATTTGAACTTCTGTATGAGTTTATACGAGGTTGGACGTCGTCGAGTGATCAACATCGTCAATGATATCGACTGAAAGTTACTACGTCAGAAATTTAAAAAATCCAATACGGACCCTCAAATAATCGAACATGTTAAGGCCATAAGCACATCATTTCACAACTTCAGTTTTCAAAATTATAATTAAAAAATATCCGGATGATGAGTGCCGCATTTGCTCCTACTTGAGATTAAACTCAATCGATTCGTCGTTGCAGTTCCTGTTTTGGCGTTTTCTGGTGGCAATACTGAAGAGTTTCGACGGCGATACATATATGTTCATTAAACAATGACCCGTCACATTCCATAAATAAAGGAAAACGATAGTTCCAGTGGGATTATGATGGGCACGTTCCTCAGGAAGCAAGAGGTATTATTTTCAACTCTTTATTAAAACGACTAACAATAAATTGTGTGACCAATTCGTCGTTATTTGTCTACATAAAATTAGAAGACATAATCATATGTAGTCAAGAAGGAAGTGGATGAAAATCTGTCTAGTTTCTATGACAAAAAGGGAACTGTGTCATATTAGATTTAGCTACATGTGATTCGTTTCTATAAATAACAAAAGAAATTATTCGCTGGAAAAATTTAATGTTGAACGAGAAAATAACAGCCAAAATTGTCGATTTTAAGGAAACTTTAGAAACATACCTTTTAGACAGTTTGAAATAATAAAGAATAGCTTACGTATGTGAACTAAAAAAGAAATTGTCTTGAGGAGTGAAGATGAATCAACCCAAAATAAGTGTTGTTTAACTATTCTTCGGTAATTAATTACTGACTTACCAAGGAAGTAGACGATAAGACGTTTAGGATATGTAATCTAAATCGCGCCACATCTAAATGGTAATTACATTTTATCGACATCTGTGTTTTGGACTTTTTGCTTATTGGAACGTAATGACGAATGAATAATCACAGTTTATATTCGCGTGTAGTTAGTGCGAGCTTAAAAGTAATAGAGAGGAAGACTACTGAGAAAGAGCAGATATAACACTGAGATTTTTATCGACGTTGGTTTAGCGTCTATGGTAAAGTAGGTGTCAGACCTTAATGACAGACAAGAACTAGCAAGTGTAAAGAGAAGCCTCAGCTATTTCCAGAGCATCTCACTTTAATAAACGACCCAGTTATGGCAGTTCCTGGCCGCCTTCCAGCCACTAATGTTGTTTTTTATATACCTCTCCGTATTATTTTAGGAGGCGACCTTGCCAAAAAATAGACCAGGATGGGAACAGCGCTTTGAACTCTGCCCCACGTTGTTTATCATCTAGCAATTGGGGGTTAGGATTGTATGTCTCAGTTACAATTTCCACAATCTTGCTTTTTCTTAATATTAGGCTGTGTATATATTCTCAAGTAATGAAAACAACCACTTAAAACACTCACTATTTGTTGAAAGCTTTCGACATTTGTCAAAATCATTCTGTAAAATTCAATGAAACAACCTATATAACGATTACATGCATTATTCTTATGTCATTAATTAAGTTTAGTATAAAATTATATTGCACACCTTATTTAACAGACTGAATAATGGTAGTGGCGGGCAATAGTTAGATGGTAAAAACACTGAATTAAAATTTATCTTGCCTAACCTAAATTGGCAATCGTCGTTTGCTGTGTAAATGCTCTTGCCAACTGACCGTTAAAGTGTTTTCTTAAACATGTTACAGAAGTCAATCAATAAGTCGGCAATGGTCGATAGTATATTATCGTCATAATATACCACATACGTATGTTTTCAAATAATATTGCCTTAGCTTATCTATAACAGCAGTACAATGCATTCCTATTTCTGCACCTTCTGTTTTATAGTCCATTAACTTAATTCTGTTTATATTAATGTATAGAGCTTCCGTAAATATAAATTTTTTTCTTATTCCTTTTTTTGAAGGATTTTTGTATCCTCAAATTTAATTGCATGGATGAGTGTTTTTACGTGGGTGGAAAGTGCAGTGTTATTTTTGGATTTATGTTTAAGGGTTAATTTATGGTGGTAAAGCCTGGTCTTAAGGCGGGTCGAAGTATATCCTATATAAGATTTATCACAATCATCAAAATCGATCCTATAAACTAGATTGTAGTTCTCGAAGGTATTAATTTCGTCCTTTAATTTTGTGACTAGGTTTTTAGTATTGTTCGTCGGTTTCATAGAAAATTTAAAATAGTTAATAATATTGTATTTGTAAAATGTTTTAATAATTTTATTAGTAATACCATTAATACAAGTAATGCTGACAAATTTATTTTGAAATTTGTTAGATCTGTTCGGGGTGATATTGTTGCAGGTGTTTCTAGTATCATCATGAGTTTCTGAGAGTTGTTTTATAGATGTGAAGTAATGGCCATATATTATCTGAAGAATTGGGAAATTGTGTACATATTATTTATAACATTGTAACTCCAATGTATACCCAATGAAGTGCTAAGAACGAAACGTTGCGTAATTACATTTTAATTAATTGGTTTATTATCTGACTTCATTCTCTTATGGGCACTTTAGCGAGTGATCAAACGCTAATAATACTTCTTGTCATGTCTGCGCCAGTGTACTGTGCCTTGTCTGCAGAAACACTTGCGTTTCTTGTGCACTCTCCTGACAAAACACTATCGTAAGTTCCGCCACGAAGCATAGTGTTAAACGTTGTAGAACTTCAGCCTGTGGAATTTAAGATAACACCACTTATTAACCGTTCTTTGGCAGTATGGAATTACTCTCAGGCTGTTTTTTTAATTTTAACGTATTGAGGTAACAGATCTAGAAATTCCATCGCTGGTCTGACAGGTGAATATTTCAAATATTGCAATAAGGGACAACTCCCTGAGCGATTATTTTCGTAAGGCCCACTAGCTCGTCCTGTCATCAGGCAGATGTTGCGAGTTGGGAAAGCAGGTCCGTGGGTTTGAAAGGACCATGGCAAGTCAAGTTTGTGTCCTGCTCGGGAGGATCGGCACCCTAAGAGTAACGAGGTCGGTGGACAGTCGGGCCACCTGGAACTAACCAAGTTTTCTTAATTAGTCTAAAAAACAAAGGCAGCGAAATGCGGAAGAGGCACGTGTTTTCATGAAGATGAGATACCTTTTCAGAGCAATCGGAGGCAGTTACGTCTCTAATCTGTGGATATTTATCCTTCAGGAACAGAAAGTAAGTCGTTTTCGCCAATGTTCCAGGAGTTCGAACCTGGGCCAGCTGCTACAACAGGACCCCTCTTCAAGAAAATCGAACATATAGTGTAAGTCACACCATTCCCTGTTACTGCGTGTGACAAATTCGCACAGTTTAGAAACTGAAACCCGGAATCATATTTAAGATATTTATTTTTTTTGTAATGAAATAATTTTGTTTATTGTTAGCTTTAATTCAAATTGCAGAGGGTCCGTATCAGGACCGAAACAAGTGTTTGTATTAAATTATTGTTACTTTTATTTGATTAATTTCTGTCTGTATTCGCACTGATTAAAACATTAATTTAAGGACATGAGTCCAAACTTTGAAATTATAGAACAAATTTTATTATATTCTGGAACGTTTGTGTTTAGTTTTTCTTTCTCCATGACTCTACAGCCCATTGAGGGTCTGGGCCTACCGAGTCGACTGCGGGCTGTCATCTTGCATGACACATTCCGAATTTGTAGTGACACGTGGTCAGCGTATCGATCCTCCAGCAGTTTTAATCCCGGTCTCCTCGACCATGACAACACAAACATCCAATCTCATGCCAGGATTCGAACCCGGGACCTCTGAGTTGTGAGGCAGCATGTGTTTAGTTTACCAACAGTAATATAGTTATTCAGTAAGTCTGTATGAGATTGTGAATGTTTTAGGACTCTTGTGCGATTGAGGAGCTGTGTGACTGAGCTTGTGGCCGTGGTACCGTTTTTTCCATCTGTATTTATTAAATATCAATTAATTAATATATTAAAGTCAAGACCTCGGAGAGTCTCATGCTTGGCTCAGGTATTCAAGTGTCTTGGTACGATGCCTATCACCTTCCTGGTTGGATCATGTGATTTAACAGGCGATTATCGAATTCACATAACAATAAATTAATTCTGCGTAAACAGTGATGTCCGACCCGGTTAATAGTATCAAAATATCCAAAGAAGAGGATAAACGGTACAATTTTATAAGGCTGAAATTTTCTTTTCCACTTATAAATGACTGAAATAACATAGGAATTTATAAGAAATAAAATGCACATTAATATTCACACAGATATCATAGTATTTTAGGCGACAACATTATTAAATTTAACCCCTGTTAGTCAGTCCAGGCCTGGTGAACATATGCCGTTTAATTTATTTTATATTTGGAAAGCCAGGTCAGGTACTGGGAAGAACTTTTATGACATCCCAGAAGGTTTTGTTTACAATGGACTGCCGAGGTCACATTCCACAAGAGTTTCTAATAAAATGACGAGAGATTGGGAAAGGAACACTACGTAGGTCCCAAGGACCTACTGCACCCACTCCCGCACTATTTTTCTTCTTCTCTTTGCTGCAATACGTTGCGATTATGGAGCAATATTCACTATTAGGATTTACTATTTTATTTTTGTTACGCAAATATTTATTTTTATAAGTAAAGCCAAAAATATTTTGTGGCTTTTTATTTCATAGCTTTTTTGAGAGTGAATAGTTTTGCAATATGAGTAAAAAAGTGTATAAATTTAATAACATATAGGAGAGTATCGTCTTATTTTATAAGACGATATCTGTGACTAAAATGTTGTGCCGGAAGATGATGTTGAAGAGTCGTCGGACGAATCGGAAAGTGAAGATAACGAAGAGAATTACAAAAACGTAGCAGAACACACTGTGGACCATAAAAAAGAAACTAAACAACAGTGTAAAACTCAATATTGCTGTAAAAATGCAGTAATTATTTGCGTTTGCGGTTATATACGAAGAAAATGTGCCAAGAATGTTTTGACGAATCTTCAAAATAAATTGACACAGACACAGTATAATTTACTTATTTTGTTAAATCTATAATTACCTACTTTATAAAAATCATGCATGGAATAAATAAATCAGTAGCTTAAAGTCAAATTAAAATTTAATAATATAAAGATCTTATTACATTTTTAATAATTAATCTCTTGAACACACTTGAACGGTTTATTTTTCAAGCCTCAAACTGATGTTTAGTTTCTGAAATAACGTTTCAATATTTTTAAGAGTTATAAAATACGAAATTTTGTTTAATGTAAAACTTAAAATTTTATAAAAATATATATGTAAATTATCTTAAGGTAAATTTATAATAATTGATTCATAATAGGCTTCCACAACGTAAACGTCAAACTGTAGGTCTGCTAGGCCTAGCGCGCCTTACGGCGTTACAATATGAGGCGCGCCTAACGGAGGGTTAAGAACCTATTTATTAATTTACGTCATTATTCAGAAAAAGACAATGCTTAATAACCAGACCGTCTTAATACGGGAATACGCACCACTGAATATTAAATTGGATGAAGAAATGTAGGCGAAATTAAATAATTGTACATTATATAGAATACAATTACCGATCCAGGATTCATTTTACTAAACTATGGAACCTACAAACAGAAGCTTCAACATATATCCACCGCCTTCTTTCTCATTTCTTCCAACAACAGACCAAAATATTTTAAATTTTTATTTTGGTGACAGACTGAAGTAATAATTACGATTAAATTAACAAACATAACCAACTGACAATTGTATTACCATTTTTATGTAATTCAAGGTTTCTTTTACTGTTAATAATTTAATGCTAAAAAATATAAAATTTCAACATGTGCATTGTATTCAGGCTTGAAAAATATTAATTTTTATTAGTATACTTTAATTTTATTATTAGAGGAGAAGAAAGAGCATAAGGTTACACGGAGTAACTGGTTACAAGAAAAAGTGAAATGAGGAATATACTAAGGGCAGAGGTTATTCCTCAGGGACACTGACGTGAATATTTCGACTTGTAGTATAGTTTATAGAACAAAGAAAAGATTAAACAATTGCGAATGCAGCTGAAACCAGTTTGACCAGAGAGAAAATGACTGGAAGTTTTTGAAACTAGTGTTCTTTAAAGGAGAAATTAAAATTAACTAAAAGGATTTATCGTACAAAACTTGTTTAGTAACGAGAATATTTAGGAGATGGAAGATAATTGTAGCTATTAGTAAAGTAAATATAGTGATTCATATATTATGACACTCCGGTTTAGTAAACACGGTGATTGATGGCAGTTCAAAATAAGTGTTTGGATTAATATAATTCATACCTGGAAACTATGAAAAAACTAATCAAATCATCCTGGTGTCTTCCAAATTGTTGACTTATTTATATGCTAGAAATGTTTAAAATGAATTAAAGTGTTTCAGTGTAGTTACAGACTGAATACGATCCAATGGCTCATCTAATTACAGTCCTTAAATAAGTTTTTTTAATATAATTATTACATTAATGATTTGTTATAGTGTGGACTGTAGTAGTATATTATCTATTTTTCATCAGGAAAAAGACCAAAATGTCTATATGGTAGTTCCATTGTCATGCATTCTCTGACTTGTTACAATTTTTCTTCTAATTGAAATTTATAATTCGTCTTTCTGAAGAGACTTCATTCTCCTGGATGTACAAAGATTTGTCTGGTTTTGTTTATATTTACGGTTCGATGTTTTCGATCAACTTTAATCGGAAGAATTTATGGTTAAGTTATAAAAAACGGAGAGAATTTGAATTTTCCCGAGTATTTGCAGCAGCAGCCTTGCACTTGTAAATTGGAATTGATTAACGGACTTAATTTTGTTTGCCTTCTTACTGAGGTGCTTTGTTTCCGACGCAGGTGAAACATTACCTGTTAAGTTATGAGCTGAGCGGTTCGGTGCCAACTTTTCCGCTGCCAATTTGCTAGGCAGATGGTGGCCTAAATAACGAGACGGTTGGTAGGAACTAGACCCCAGGAAACTATCAAACGCCCGTTACCAGCTTAGGTTTTCCGTTGTAACGACAAATCACCGCCGCAGCAGGGTGACGGAGGGTGCGGGGGCAGGTTCAATTCCTCTCTGAGTCTTTTCCTTTCCAAGATTTACGTTCCCGCAATGCAGGTAGTTTCTTCTCTTACCTGAGAGCGAAATTTCACACTCAAAAGACACGAAAAAGCTGAGAATAAAATTTATTCACGTAGATAAAAGTGTGTGATGCATTATCGGTTTGAAATACATTAACATCAACTGTTTCCAACGACTGATTTTGAAATATGCAACTTAGTAATGGAAATAATATATACATATCTTCTATGAGCACCTTAATTACAGACGAGAAAAAGCAGTGTCAGTGACTATATCACCTAGATTATCAAACATTATAATCGATAAAATGTGATTGGGTAAAAAAACTTGAAAAAAATTATTACAAAACCTATCAATCACTCTTAGTTCATATTGCCTTATCATCGGGAAATCATAAGAATTACAATAAGTTAACAGGCTAAGAACACACGAAGACGTTCCTTAAAGAATAAAACAAAATGACCTAAACCTTCGTGGTATGTAGTTTTTTTTGAAAAGTAGTAGTCAGAGTCAATGTTACATCTTGAGTGTGATTTTATGTCTAATGTTTATTTTAGACCAGTTTCGCAGTCCGATGCCTTCGGTTAATTACTTCATTTTCTTATGTTTTTTCTGTTATTAGTTCCCTTTTTTAGTTCCTAATATCGATAAAAGTAAACTATTCCTTTATTCACAGCGCTCTATCAATCAGTAGTTGTATATTTAAGCGACTATTTAATTAATTGCTTTTATGCAGAAAGGTATTCACGTAATCATTACAATTGTAGGTCATTTTACTATTTTAATATTAACTAGTTTTTAAATATCTTCATTTATTTTGTTTATGTAAAACAGCTAACGACTTTTGTTTGAGTGATTTTTATATTAGCATCACGAGAATTATTCGGTCACGTTAATACTATAATATTTGAGCTACTTCCATAACACGTTCATACTTTTTTCATTTCTTTAAACTGATGACGTCTTACTCTATTTGTGAAAGCTTCCTTATTCATTTTTGCTCATTCCAGATTTTTTTCTACAGTCTTACTGAACTTAAACAGCCTAAATGAGTTTGAGTACCCCAATTTCAGAAAATTTCCTTGGAGTAGCTTGACATATAAAGGTAACAAACATTTTTAAATGTTTTTCTTCTCTGATCAATGAAAATTATACCACGAGTAATAAAGATGTAGAGATTAAACTTATTTTATAAAGTTTATATTACTTTACTGTAACGTTATTCAACAAGCATAGGTACCAGACCTTAAATTGTTATCAAGTCTATTTGCAGTACATATTAGGTTTCAATAAATTACACCCGATATTTAACATTAACTGTGGCCTTTGTATTATAAAACATCAAATTGAGTTATTTTACATAAGATATATTTATATATTTCTTCTTGATCAAATATCATATTATCATTTTTATTAGGTATGATTTATTACAGAGTAGAACGCCGAATTGGATTTCTATATTTATTAATGAATATTATACGAATGCTATGTAAAAGTGCTGCACAGGAGTATCAGTAAATTTAAATGTTTTATGGCAACAAGAAAATATAAAACTATTGCTGAAGTAACTTTATATTAATTAAATATTTAGTACATACGAATGCCTTTTTTTCTGACCCCGCTACATAAAAATGGTTACGATTGTGCTAATTCGCTTATAGCGTGCTGCAAACAGCCATAAATGTTTTTTTACTTAGTGTGTGGCTTTTACGTCGTCCGCTGTGCCTCCCAAGAAGGACAAGTAAAATTTGTAGCTCAAGAGAAATTCAGCAAACAGAATTACACTGGCTCTTTTGAAAGGATCCTCTTATATATTTACCACTCAATTCATCTAAAACGTCGAAAGGCATTTGTTAGCACACCACTTTATGAAAAGTAGCTTCTCTTCCTCAATTAATTGAAGCTTCTATTTTCACGTACTTTGCTGGTCTCGATAAAGCTCGGAGTACAATTAACAATGAAAGTTATTTCTTTTTAAAAACGGTTTAGAAGATTTTAGCTTCCTTTTAATTTATTGTACTAATGCGAGAAAGAATTAAAGTGTGTTCATGAAGCATTCTAAAGTGGCAACCATCTGAAGTGATTCTTCAAATTTAAGGATGTAAAAAATGTCATCCAGTCCTTCCGTTTGACGTGTCTAACGAACTAAAATATGAAAAATAACTTGATGTTCCAGCGACTTTGGCGTGGTTTATGAACAGTCATTAATTCTTTCTACTAACTTAATTACCATACACTTTAAAAAGATTGAATATTTGTCATTTGTCGTTGAATAATTTTAGTGCCAATAATAGTTGACTGATGTTGAATGATGCGTGTTCAGGCATAAACCTGACTAGGGATCGACCTGTTAGAGGTTCCACAAGGGTAGTAGAAGAACCCAGGCTCGATTGACTCACGGCCAGGTCGACATTTTTACCATTCTTTAATTTTAAGAATTAGTACTCTCATATTAAAATTCTATATTCAGCGCTAGTTTCTCACCTCCTTAGATTAGGAAAATAATTGTACTAAAAGGGCAATGATTTTATATTATTATCTTAATAATTTTTGAACATGTACATGTGTTATGTTCATGTGACCACTCTTGACAATATAAATGTGTGGTTTAAGATGAGCAAACTATCAATAAATTTAGGTAAAACTAGAATAGTCCAGTTCTCAGCTGATGCTAGTAACAGACCTCCAGACAAGTTTTCATATGATGCGCATTTTTTTGGGTCTTCACATTGACAACAAATGAAAGTGAATCAGTGTATAGATCTGCTTGCTGGGAAACTCAGTTCAGCATGTTATTCTCTCAGAACATCAATACAACAACGAGAACGAAAATGGTTTACTTTCCGTATTTCCATTCCCTTATGTCTATGACAATCGAAAATTGGGACAATTGTTACAGGACCATTGAAATGTTTCAGTTGCTAGAATACTTTCTACTAAGGATTATACGTACAGCTGTGAACCATTTTTTACAAGTGGCAAACATTAACTTTTTAAGCAAATAACAGTCAACCTATGCATAGCTGGGTGAAAATCAAACCGATTACAAAATTATGGAGTGAGGCTATTTTTAAGCATGATAGTTTCAGAGACAGGAAAGGCTCCCTGGGTGCGACCCACCGATTATTTTGCCTGCTGGCCTAACTAGAAGGCAACAGGTCATACTATACAGAATCCGTTCGGATTACACCCTGCTTAGTCATGCGTTTTTATTAAAGATGGAAGCTCGACCTATTTGTAGTAATTGTGGGGACATACTAACGATATAGAACATGCTGACTCGGAAAATGCACCTCTAGGTGCTCATCAGATCAGAGAGAGGAAACTCGCCCACTCGGAAAGAACCATAAAATTTCTGTTCACGTTCCTGGCCCATAACAAGCTATTTGAAAAAGTATAAATGGCTCATATTCTCTTGGAACTACTACTATAGTCTGTTATCTGCTCGTCATTAATTTCCCTGAGTGCAAGGTGATGGTATGGAGGTCCGGAATGGCTATAAAATTAATATAAAAACATTTACTTTGCCCAGTTCACGAAATTTTAAAGATTTTAAAGCGGTACAATAATCTGTTTCAAACTAATGAGGACTAGAAATCGCTCAGTTATAATTTCATAAAAGCATTGCGTTGCTGTCTTTTAGAGACGTATTCACCATTCAGGGGTCGTTTAAATAAATATATATATATATATATAGCCTTTCTCCAGAGGTGAAGAACAATAACAACTAGAAGAGTTTTGCAATTCATTGCAAGAATATTTTAATCAACACCGGAATTTATTGAGCATTCCTAGAATTGAATTTTTCTGTACTGCAAGCATGTGGTAATATATGCGTCGCTCTTCAAACTTTATATTTAACTTGCTTACTTTCTGTTTCCTGCTGTTTTCTTCGTGAGTTCATGTGTGGCCTGGAGTTTCATCGGAAGGACAGATTCGTCGTCGTTCACTTCCGTGAAGTAACTTGTCCCTCCGCATTAGTGCTTCTTCCTAGTCAGTATGCGTTGTGTGATTTCATAGTTGTGATTTGGATTATTTGACTATCTAAACAATCCATTTGTATACTCACCGTAAATTCATATAACTTTAACAACGTTAAAATATTATTATATTATATTTATAAATATGTCGGGCAGGAAAATTTGTTCCTACATTTTTAGTTATCTACACTTATAATTGTAGCATGTAATTTTTTCGGAATCGTTTATGTAGTGACGTATCTTGTTTCCACATTCGAGAACTAATAAAATATATAAAATAAGAAAATAATTGTTAAATTTACAAAATATTAACCATATTGGAGTTAAACATTTGTCAAGTCAGAAATTAGACCCTAAGAAAGCGAAGGTAATAAGAAAGAAAGCAGACATACCAAAGCGCAAGTTATGGAAAAGGACATGGTTTTTGAAAGCATTTAACTTTCATAAGATGGAAAATTGTCAAAGCAACGGATATTAAACAAAAAACACTTTGTGAGGAAGGACTCCAGCGACGTCTTTAGCAATTTTCCTCTCTAAGTGATGGGAATTCGTGTTAGTCGAAATTAGGTTTATATGTGTCGGGGGCGTCTCGCCGATTCCTTCTTTGGCAAGCTGGGCCAACTTTTCCCTTTCGCAACTTCCACGAAGTCGCCATTTGTCTTATTAGCACCATCTGCGCTGCTGGCCCTCTTCTCGTATCTTATCCTGCTACCAGTGCAATATTTCCAGTATCCGCCAATCACCAACCTGATATCTTTCATATCTCCGCTTATCTATTGGATTGGTTTTGCATATATTGCTGCGATATATTTTTAATTTATATAAAAACGTAAGCTTGCAGGTTTATTATATATGCAAACGGAAGAAAGAACACAGTAGAAAGGTGTTTTCTTACAAGCAAATTATTTAAAAACTGTATTCCCAAGAATTCGTCCTCATATTCTTGCAACGAAATAAACTTGTGTTGGCTAATTTGGCTGTCATTTAAAGTTTTATAGATTTAAAAAATTAAAAACAATTGAGTAATTGACCATGAATACCTATCGAGAACAAAAAACTGTATGGTAGTGGATTTCACTTCACTAAGCATATACTTTACTCATAATACTATTACTCAGAGTTTTCAAGAAAAGAAATTCGACGATCACCTCACTGAGCATTGAGAACTTAACGATCATTGAGTTACTTTATCTGATAGTACGTAATTGATATAGCCTTAATTGTCACAACACTTATAAGTGTGCAACGTTTTGTCTCCCCTATTTCGACTTCATCTTTAGAGGTTGATGCTTGAAAATTAATAATTCAAATAATAATTTACAATATGCATATTATATGTGAACATTCTAACTTTCAAACACGTTACTTTTTATATTCTTAACTGTTTATATCCAGATTGTAAATTACTGATTGAATGATTACTTTAATAGTGTAACCACTAAATTTCCGTGATGAACTCACAAATAAACGAGAAAAAATGTAGTACAAAATCACAATTTAAAATCAATAAATGTTTTGAAACTGGTTTTTTTATTTAACGTTCTATATCCAATTTTAAACTTTAATAAAGTTATTGTTCTGAGATTTCTACAACACCATTTCGACAAATCCGAATGTACCTTACGAGGTTCATTGCTACAAATTCATAACAATATTTCCTACTATCACAGTTTCTAAAAATATTGGCTCGGCTACATTTTATTGGTTATAAATACATTCCACTTTTCGTTGAAAACAATACTGAATTTGAATATTTTTAAAGTATTTAACCATTTTACCTAGTTTCTGGAGTGTATATATTATTTAATTATTCGCTTCCTTTACAATTTCAAACGTACAGTAGCAATCCAATTAACGCATGTTTATCTAATCATTAAATGAAATAAATTAGCGTGCATATACAGACAAAGTTTCCTAATGTATATAAATTCAAACTTGATTGCTTATAAAGGCATCTTCAACCGAAATGTATAATGACATCAATTAACGACTACATACAAGCACAGTTCGATTCAACACAATATTTTGGAATCTTCAGGCAGGGTTAAATTTTGATGAAAAAAAAGATGGTGATGAAACGTGTATTCAACCAAAGAAACCTCTGTCTGCATATCGTTTTTATTAATTTTACATATTTTAATATTTATACTGTTTTGTGCTTCGTATGTAAAATACGTTTGTTATGGCTTTTGATGTATTCTTCCTTCTTTTTGCCTATGTGATGTATATGCACCTTTTTGTATTATATTATCATGTCTTCCTCAGGAGATAATTAATGGAGTCAATAAAATTTTCTACAACTGTAGTTTCGTAATCTGTTATAATTTTAACGGATAGAAGTATATTGAACGTAATTTTATTGCAGTATTTTCATGTGCTTTTGTTTCTTCTTCCTAGAATTTGTTTCCGTGAGCATCTTTTGTGAAGTGCAAAGCTTTTAGTGGTTTTTTCACCGACTTGGCTATAATATTTTTTCTTCGTGGTTATGCGCACTCTTTGTAAACGCTGGTAAAAGTTAACAATTATATTTGCTTTTATAATTTATTCTTTGCTTTTATGAAAATTTATTTCAGACGTTTGACTTAACTTATGCAAAGTAACTTATCTAATTAGAGTTCAACTACGGTCGGGGGTTAAACCATGAACGGTTATAGCTAAAATAATTTGAAGTGTAATTACAAATTAAAAAAGATTTTTAGATCAATCTCTTTGTATGACTTATGCTCTTCATTTAAGTTGATATTTAATTTTAGTTTATCCCTGCGTGTATTATTAAAACTCTATTTGGCAAAATAAACGGCGTCGAGGTCTGAAAATGACATACATTCAATTTCTGAATGCGTATTTGTTTTGAAAAACATCTAACCACCCACAGTTTTCCTTCCTCACCTAACAATTTGGCATTCATTGTAGTTTTTCCTTTCAGTTTGGGGCCCTTTTGTCGTTGTTGGGTGAACCAAACATAAAGAGTTTCACCGACATCAAGGTTGTCAGATGTTTTCCGAGGTTTTCTATGAGGACTTTTAACAGCTTGCTCTAGATATTCTGAAACGGTTGAAACACAATATTAGCTTCAACAATTTTCAATAAGCTTTCTCTTTCAGTTTCTTTGATGAAAGGTAATTTATCAGCGAATGTAATCATTACACCCTTCTTCTTAGTCACCATAACATTTATTTTTCTGAGATCTTTTTTATATTTTGTAATTGAAATTTTTGGAAGATTTTCTGACAATTCGGGTTCAGCTAGAGATGGGATCGGAAATGTTCGCTCAGGAAATGATAAATCACTCATACCACATCCGATTCACCCAAAAGAATATTGCTTTATTTTCATGAATTTCCAGATGATTTTCCAGTGAATATGACTTAAATTAATTACAAAAATTATATACATTTTTCATGTATATTAATAAATACGGAATTAGCCATAAAATTAGAATAAATAACTCTTTGTGCGTAAGTTTATAATTGATATATTGGGTGGTCTCGAATGGATTAGGATTTTCTTATAAAGAGGAAAATAAAGTACTTTAAATATTCATAAATACGCTTATTTTGTAATTTTTAATTGCTCTCGCTCCCGCTTCCGCTGTTTCAAATCCCTCCCCATGTTATTAAAGGGCAGTTGAGATTATGTGCTAAAATGTAGGTTTAACTCAATTAAAAATAGTGTAGTAACCGTTTTAAAATATACAGCAAAGCCGTGGACTTCGTCATCTGTCTTAAAACGTTTCAATTTAAAATTTTGTTTTGATGTATTAAGCAGTATTTTTTTATTTTTCTCAATATTTTTTGTACCGATCTGGTAAATAAATTCTTTGTATTTATATTCTGACGAATTTTCATAATTAAGGGCAGGATCTATATTCTACTCTGATATAAGAAAATGAAGGGAATTAGTAATGTTAATAAAATAATAGTATAGAGCTTAAAGTGGAAATTATAGCATAACATTTAGCGAGAGTATGTGGGCCAATAGGTTACATAAGCCATTATACGATTATACTCTGGACAGTCAGATACGAGACAATCATATTAACGTTTGGTTACAGTATTTTGTGCATACGCCAAGTAATTTAATTTTGGCAAAACAATTGCCTCAAAATAAACTATACAGAAGGAAAAAGATTCTGATTTACGAGTGAGTGATTCAAGCAGCAGGTAGCTTTTGGATCACAGGAGTGAAGTTAAAAGAACTAAAGCTTTTTTCTTACGAATCAGTGATCACTCACTTTCACAGAGCTCTTTGAATCAGATCCCGATCAGATCTCCCGTCTCAAGTTAGGGTTGACCCGAATTCGGACAACCGAGGTTGTACTGTATATTCTAAAGCTTCTTAGATGCTTTAATAATTAGTCATAGTTATTAGGAAAGCTGCATTTTTAAACAGTCGTAATTAGGAGTACTGGCAAAAAATGACATAAATTTAGAAGTGAAAGTCATTTGACAAGTTTTTCCTGTGTTAATAAAATCAAAAAACGTTATAAAATAACAGAATAGTCATAATTTGTTTATAATATTTTATGACATTAGAGTACATAATTCATTTTTCTTCTCTGCAGATCGTGTCCCTACATTACAAATTGACTTTATTACTTTTATATTTTTCTTTATTTTGTGATTATTTATTTTAAAAAGCAAATAGTTAAATTTTCGTATTTCTCACAAGGCATTGTTACCCAGTTAAAGTCTTTACTGACAATGTAAGTTTCTAATTTGTACAACAGTTCAATTCTTTTTAATTTTCAAAAGATTGTAGTAGAAATTAAATTATTGCATTGTTCTCACAAAATATAGTACGCTTTTATTTTCATTTTTATTTTAGTTTGTTGTTCTGATAACATAATGAATTTAATTTTCATCTTATGTTGTGTGGTAGTCTTCCTTAGCCGATCTAGTAGACGAAAACTTTGGCACCTTTAAAGGATATATTGAAGGTTTTCCTCAATATCTGTTGTGATTAAAGAGATTGTTTAAAAAAACATTTAAAAAAATAGTCTAAACTTTACGTATCGAGACTATGTCATTTGTCTATTTATCAGCAAACGGTGCATCTCAACTTGTAGCTTTCGTAAGGGGGCCAAAACCATAGGGATTTCTGAGAGTGGTTATAAATAACCCAGACACGAAAATAAATAAATAAGAAACAGAAGTTGTCGTTTCAGAGGCGAAGGATGCTATATATAATGCGGCAAAGGCTGCCAAAGCGAGGCGTCCTCGCACTTGGGAAGAGAGCGAACGGCGTTTGGATAGTTGACAGCCGAAAGCAAACACCATTGTTGGGAACTTTGCGTGGTTGGTTCCAGGTGACTGTCTTTTAACGGCAAAGCTTCTGTCAACTAAGGACCTCAAGAGGAAGAACGATGTTGTGTAAATGATTGGGGTTGGGGGGTTTTATTAATTATTTAATGAATTTAAGTTTAGGATTTAATATACACATTCATTTAAAGAAAAAAATTTTTTAATGAGGTCCAGCCGGAAGATTACAAGTACAAAAATTAATAATTACTGGGGACGATTTTAAAGTTCTCAGGATTAGATTATTATTTGGGTAACCACATGCAGCAGTTTCCGTTCACTTAACGAACTTGTTTTGTTTACCTGTGCGTCTTGGTGCGGATGAACTGGTGTTTGTACATTCTTCTTATTCCCTCATTGTTCACACCTTATTCCTTCGCTGCTGTCCCGAATGTCTCACACCATGCTGCAGCTTCCTCGAGTTGGCCGATGGCTTACCATTACTATACTATTCCGCTGCTGCCTCTTCTTTTCTGACACTTTATCATCACTTTATATTGTTCCGCTGTTTCCTCCAATTGTCGGACGGTTTACCATACAATACTTCTCCTGTAGTTCCTCAACTTGCAAACGGTTTACCATGACTATACTGTCCACTGCTTCCTCCAATAATCAATGTACGTTTCATACTGACTCTTTTACCGCCCATCACCTTCGTATCTGCCCCCTCCAAGGGATAGAACTATCTCACGTGACGATTGTCTGCCAATCATTGTGAGTTCTCCGTCATGCGTGGGAGATTTTTTTATGACACAGATAAGTGTCCCTAGGAAATCCGGAAAAGTGAACGTTCTTTTAGACAAAAACAAGTATACCGTTAACGAAGCAGTCAGATATATCTATCCAGTCACCAACTCTGCGCTCAGAAAACCCCTCTTTTCCTGGCCAGCGACATTCTCTTGCAGAAATTTTATTTGGTCTAAATTTCCATAAATTGAAACTAAATTTTGGGACGGTTCTACTGCGCTACAGTTGACATTTAGTTCTTCTCCCTTACGAGTAGTTCTTCAGCTGATTTCACCTGAAGAATAATGCATCTTACGTATTCTTGACGGATTTAGCGCCAAATATTTTAATAATTATATATATAAAACTTAATGCGAGGAACATTTATATGTTCCTCACATTAAGCTTTGTTTAGTTTACCAATTAAGATATTTCCTTTAAAGAACGAAGGCTTTCCCGGTGAAGAATATGTAGAAACGTTTCTCGTGTTTCCAACCGGGTAATCTCAGTACACAGCGACGTTTCGACAGATAGCAACTCCATCATCTTCCAGGCTGAAGATGACGGAGTTGCTATCTGTCGAAACGTCGCTGTGAACTGAGATTACCCGGTTGGAAACCCGAGAAACGTTTCTACAAGATATTTCCTGATTCATATTTTATAGAATGGTACAGGATCGTTTCTCATCAAAATATAAATGGATGGCTTAAGTTTCAAAATTATTTCCAGTTATTCTGAAGAATCTTCCCTTAGGTAATACAAATCTTTCAGAATTAACTAACAATCGAGATCAGCCATCCTATTCCTTATTTTTCAAAACATGAGTTCGAATACAATTTATCGGCCATTCGCATCTCAAAAATAACAATTTTCCAGCAAATGTAAGATCTGGATGTCATTGAGCTATAAACACCAAGAAGCCTACTTCATGAGCTAGATTGAAAACTATTTTGATTATAAAACATATTATCAATGATTAGTAATTCTGATGTGTTCAACAATGGATTTTAATGGTTTAAGCTTGTGAGATTGTTTGACTATTTCATGTTTTCTTAGCATACCGAAACGACTGATAAAAAGCTACTCTTAAGGTATGCGCAGTAGTAGAGGATGGAATATTATATTGTCGTCAGGGAGGAATTTGCGTTGAATAAAATCTGGCGTAACGGTATTATAAATCATAACAATATTATATTCCTGCGAATAGATGGCAGATTCTTTTACCACACCCTGAAATGTACTGCACTGTAGCTTGGACAAAACGCTCCAAAGTAAAGTCGAGAAGGTCCTGAATGTCTGGTTCCGTGCAAAAAAAATTGATTCCGAACTTTTTTAATGTAATAAAATTGCATAGTTCGCGAACCAAATAACTGATAATGCATCATTTCCCGGTGCTGAAGATGACGGAAAGTTACGATGTAATGAACATATGAAAGTACTCGCAAGTGAACTTAGTCCCGTCTGTTAACTCCCTGCAGTTATTAACTCAACAGGTGGATACTGGAAAACTATGTATTCTGCATATTTACACTTAACGGAACTACGAGCTTGGTAATTTTTTCTCGTACTGCTATAGTTTTCGAATTACAGAAACGTGAATCAGAATACTATGTTTTTTAAACAAAATTATATGAGAATGCAATAAAATTAACCGTCACAGGTCTGTTGGCCTCTTCCTTTTCAATCTGCGACGTGTTGTTATTTCATTTGCTAAACGTCTGACCTCTTCTTTATGGCGTCCTGGGAGATTTTGACGATATTTAGTGCCGAATCTGTGTACTTCATCTTCAATAGTAGGTATGGCTAAATCTTCATGCATTGTTTCGTTGCTCACAATCTAATCCCCAAGGACACCATAACGAATAGGTCAGCCATATAGCAAATGAACTAATCTCTCGTCGCAGATTGAAGAGGAAGCGGCCAACAGATATGTGAAGATTAATTCATGTATCACGGAGCGTGATCACTGGACCACTTCTCCACTCATGTGTCAATTATCCATCCAATTTGCTAAATGTTCTTTTGAACAGATTGTAAATATCTTAATAAATTAAAAAAACAATCTAGAGTGCGTTTAAGATGGTTCGAAGGATTGTTGACTGAAGACGTTAAATAATTTTTGAATTCTAAGGCTCGGTAAACCTTCATAGCTGGATTCCATATGCCCATATTGGTTTAATAATGCATTTATATATAAGTTTTTTGTTTTCTGTTTTCAATTTGGAATTTCTGCTAATTTATGCCAATTCATTTGGCGAAGCTTATCCTTGATATGATGGATGTTAAATTCTGTTTCCATGTAATTTTAGAGTCCAATAGTAGAGCAAGGTATTTGACTTTATTGGTGATAAGTAATGGTGTATTATTTATTGAGACATTTAGACAGTTTGTTTTCATGGTGGTAAAAGTTACTTGCACTGGCTTATTATGATTCACATTTATACTCCAAAAGTTTAGCCTTTCTTTAAGATTATTTAAATAGTTTTGTAGAACAGCAGCAGCTGTAAGGTGTAAAATTGCAGTGTCATCAGCTTAGGTTTAAAAGAATTGTGTTAACTGTTTCAGGTATGTCCACTATAAATATAAGGTATAAAATCGGTTCCAGGATACTACCCTGTGGTACTCCAGAGGCAGTTGGATGAATTTTGAAAATATCGTTGTTACACTTAGTTTGAAAAAAGCAATCACTTGATAGGATTTTAAGTTGAGGTAATCTGCTCATTAACGCCGCCTATTACTCTGAATATGAATACGTTAGTTCTCTAGAAAACACTGAACAATATATGGTAAAATAATATATAAAACTGTATTTGCTTGTATGCGCAACTGAAACTACATAATTGTTTATTTTAAACCGTTCGCACGAGATTTTCAGTGGCTGAGAATACTTATATACTTATCAGACAGCTTTTTGATAAAATGTTTATTTTGAAAATATATATAATCTTCATTTACTTATCGAAGTCTAGTGTTAATTGAGAAATTTAGTTCTACTTGGAAGTCAATAATAATTTCTATACTTTGCACATATTGCAGAGGTTATTTTTGTAATGTGCCGCAATTTCTATTGTTTAAATGGATAGTATTGTTTATACGAGTGCAAATTCCGTGATCATATTTCTATTATTATTCAGATATTTTCCAATGAGAACATTCCTATTTATATAGAGTCCTAAACATCTATTTCTTTCTTTCTCCATGGCTCTACAGCCCATTGAGGGCCTGGGCCTGCGGACTGCCATCTTGCATGCCACATTCCGAGTTTGGAGTGGCACGTGGTCAGCGTATCGATCCTCCAACAGACTACTACTACCTTTCTAACAGAACCTTCTGTATCAAAATAAATAACTACCTCTCCAAACCACATTGAATCGCGGCGGGCGTCATCCAAGGAAGTGTCATTGCACCTTCCTATACAACATGTTCTCCCACAAGTTCCCAAAACATACCAGCACTAACACAATCTTTTTCTCAGACAACATAGCTATCTCGTATGAAACCTCCTCTCTCTCATCTCCAATTTCCAACCACTCCAATCAGCGCTCGACAATCTAGAACACTGGTCCAAACGATTGCGAATCAGAATCAACCCCACCAAATCAATAACCGTCCCATTCATACTAAAAAAAACCCTCCTCCCTAAATCCACCTCTATCTAAACAATTCATTAATCCGTACCTAAACAGAAACCGCGTACCTAGGAATCATATTTGAATCAAAACACTCGTGGTAACTTCATACTAATCTGTACTCTCCAAAACAACCATAATTCAGAACCCTATATCCCCTCTTAAACCGAAGAGTCCCTGTTACCATCAGCACAGAACACCTCCTTTACCTCTCCACAATACAGCACACTTATTCCTATGCCTCGTCCATACGGAGAGCAACAGCCAAAATATATTCAACCAAAATTCAAACAAAACATAATCCTACGCATCATTACAAACACTACCAGGTACCTTAGACACTCCGTCATCCACCATAACATAAAACTTCCCAAAGTAAACTCCGTAATCTCCAAATCAAATAACCTCCCTAATTAAGAGCGTCCTCAACCACCCAAATCCCACGATCCAACAATTCCATGACAATCCTCCTCCACCTCTACGCTTCCGTCGGCTAAAAATAAAACTCCAAATTGACCTCTTTCTACTTCCTTAACATCCAGGCACATCCTAAACCCACCTTACCATCATGTCCGCAGACCACATCTTCATATATTCTCCAATAATCAGTTCACTGCCCCTCAACACTCATCCACCCACGTCGTATGCCTCTCAGATATAAACAAAAAAACCTAACTCATCTGCTAAAGTAGGTTAATCAATGGATTAAACTATCTACATGTCTGCATGTTAATTATATACACTATTTTATTTTTGTATTCATTATTTTAACATTTTATGTACTGGATCATTTATTGTACAAACTGACAATCATCATGATTTTATATGAATAAAAAATAAAGTGAACATCTTATGTGTTTACGTATATGTTATCCTATTCTTTTTTGTAATTAATATAAATTTGACTTGTCCTATTTCTTCGGGACAGAATAATGAAATACATTAATCGAATTTAATATCATCATCTATAAAGTTTCTCAAGTACAAAATATCCTTAACAGATCACAAAATATGTATTTAGCGTCGATATTTGCAGTATATCTTTTACACTGGCAAGTTCCCATAATAAAAGTTCATGTTAAACAGAGATCCGACCTATCTTCACCAAATAAAGTTCATTGGATTATTGCACATCGTATTGTTTTTGAAAAATAGCTATTCCGCTTCATTTACTCTTTCTTTTGTGTTTAATTGCGACATATTTGGAAATTTTCTAGTTTCTCATTCCATGTACGACGTGCATCGCTGGAAAACATGTGGATGAGGATCAAGCTGCAGCAGGGTACATAACATCAGTAATTAGTCTTTACTTAATTTTATAATGATGAATAGTAAATCGTGATGTATAATTAAATTGTCTTCATTTTGTAATAGGTTCTTAGTTTCATAAATTCATTTGAATATAGAGAGTAATATTAAGTTATTATTTATTAATACCTTTTTATTTTATTGGCTTATCCTATTTTCTCCTTCAGGGACTAATTGCAGAATTATAGTAAATCTATACAATGTAATACGATAAAAAGTTTCATCTGTGGAAAGTTAGTTGTAACATGAATATGAGTAATTATGTATTTATTTTAATATTACTTACAAAAAGTAATATCAAATTAAGATTTAAATAAATAGATAAATTGGCGCGTGAGAATTATATATTAAGAATTTTTTTCACTATATTAATTGAAAATTTAAAATTCATAAATAAATGTTGTAACTTTCAATTGTCACTATCTATATAGAATTGTATTTAATATTTGAATCTTCGAAAAACTTAGTCAAAATCTGGTCTGATGGGAATAATTGTTGTAAAAATGGATAGAAAAAACCATTCAGAGAGAAAATTCTAGAAATAAAATGCGAATGAAGGAGCTGCTCTATTGAACATTATTATAGAAGACTAGACTTCGTTCGCGCGCGGGAATTGCTCTTTTTATTTTACCCTAAAAACTAAGCAACAGGTCCAGAATTTTAATAAAGTTTAATTCATTGAATATATAAAAAGTACCGTATCATTTATTTATGATCGCTTTACGGCAAACTTTACTACTCGCAGTTGATTTCAAACGTTTCGGAGCCAATTCGACACAAACTTCCAGACTGACAGAAAATGAGCAATTAAAATTTACATGACGCGATAAATAAGATCATTTTATGTACACATCGCATTGACGATACAAATAAGTTTTTTCCTGATCCAACAATAGACGGAGTGAGAATAATCGACCTAGCTACCTCCCTCTTTATCTCATGACGCCAAAATTACGCTTATAATAACACAGTGAATGGGATGAATTGTATAGAAACGCCTAATAAGACTTATGACTCGCAGTTGTTTTTCATGCCACCTTTCACGCAGCAATTAAATTAACTTATTCATATTTAAATTAATATCTTTCTAAATATTGAAGACATAAAAATGAAACATATACGAAAATTTAAGTTAAAATTCTTGTTTCATCCCTGAAATTTTTATTGAAATACTTTAATCCGCCTCGGAGCTTAAACAGATCAAGAGTTATTTCAACCGCATTAAATTTTTGTAGAATTCGACGCGCGTATGTCAAGGAAACGTCTCGTAGAATTAATTCTTCTTCTTCCAATGGCTCAACAGCCCTCTTGACGGCATAGGCCTACCGAGGCGGCTGCGGACTGTCATCTGGCGTGATACATTCCGAATTTGGGGTGATATGTGGTCAGTGTATCAATTCCCCATCAGTCTTAACGTAGAATTAATATTTATATTAATATCTTCTGCAATATATATATATATATATATATATGAAATATGCACGAATATTAAAGACAATCTCCTGTAATAAGACCCTTACATTTTTATTGAAATCCGTCTATCCGTTTCGGAGCCTATTCGAGACAAACATTCAGACACTTCAATTTTGTTTAATGGTATATAATAAGTAAATAAATGAAATAATAAGAATAGAAGGTCAACCTGTAATGATTAATTATTTTACATGTAATATTACTACCATGTAAATTACATTAAATAAATTAAAGCCGACGTCCTGTGGTCTAGTGGCTAGTGTTGCTGCCTAGCGACCCAGGGGTTCCGGGTTAGAATCCTGGCATGGGCGTGGATCTTTGTGCGTGAAGGTCGTGAAGTCCATGGTTGCTGGGGAATTAATACACTGACCACATCACTCCAAATTCGGAATGTGTCACGCCAGATGACAGTCCGCAGCCGCCCCGGAAGGCCGAGGCCCTCAATGGGCTGTACAGCCAGAAGAATAAATTAAAACGATATATGGAAATTGAATAAGAGATTTTCTGACATCTTCCTCCATGAATATATTAAAAGTCTCTGCGTAAATTTATTCGTTTACCGTCATTCTGATTCCCAATTTCTTTTACAGAATCGATGGGCTGACGACAATATTTAGAAACATTATCCAAAAATCGTAAGTAATATTTCAATAAGAATTTGATTTACGATAATTTTAAATGTCAGAAGCAGAATAATATACGACAGAGGTTGTGGTAAAAATATTCACGTCTACGGGCATCGTAACTCGCATTTTTACTCTCTTTTCTTGTGCTGCCACGTTGCAGCTGCAATTTTACCGTGATTAAGTCGTTTGAGATTGGTGAGAGGAAGGCTGAGAGTTTTAAAGAGGTTTTTCGTCAGCGGACTTCCAGACACTCAGAATTTTTTTAAACGAGAAATAAAATACTCATTCTTAGCAGAAGTAGACGACAAAGTATGTTTCGAATTCACATGCTGTAAATAAATCAAGAAACACTAAAATAATATCGGATTGGTAATATTAGTCAAATATTATTTTAAAATATTTCATTTCCTTCTTCAGTTGTAAAAGTCGGAGTAAAACTAGAAAGACCTTTTGAATAAGTTACGGTTAATTTGAGCGAGATAAACAAAGACATCAACTGCTATTTTGTTTATATAATTTCAGGTATTGTTGTTGTGGTATTTAGTCGACTGGTCTGATGCAACCCTTCATCATAACTTATATTGCGCAAACCTTTCCATATCCGCATAAGTACCACAACCCAATCCACCATATTCTCCTTACCGTATTCCGTCCTTGGCCTCCCTCTTCTGTTCTTACCACATACACTTCCCCCTCATGCTAATTTTACAAGATCCTCATGTCTCAAAACGTGGCCTTTTAATTTATCCCTTTTCGTGGTGAAAGCCCTGTCTTTACCCCTATTTTCCGTATAACTTCGTCGTTAGTTACCCTATCTACACACATGATTTACAGCATTCTCATATAGCACCACATTTCGATAGCTTCTATTCTTTTCCTGTCTACAACTCCTATCGACCATGTTTCGCACCCATATAACGCCACTCTTCATATCAATATTTTTAATAATTATTTCCAATTTTCAACTTATATTAGCCGTACGTAAATTCCTCTATTTTGCGAAAGCCTTCATTGACTGAGTTATCCTACACTATGCACTATACTATACTTCTTCCACCCCTAGTTATTACGGTTCCCAAGTAGCAGAATTCCTTAGCTTCCTTCAAAATATCCCTTCCAACTCTTAGCTACTTTACTATTTCCCATACTACGCTCCATTACATTGGTTTGTCCTCTATTAATTCTCATCCTCCAAGATCACGTCCATTCCATTTATTATGGTTTTCAAGCCTCCTTCTGTTTCCCCTAATACAATAATATCGTAAGCAAACCTTTGGGTTCTTATTTATGTTCCTTGCATTATGATTCCTTTTCCATATTTCGTTTTAACATCCTTCATCGCCTGTCCTACATATACAGACTGCAACAGACTGCATCCTTGTCTTACTCTTTGCTTGATTTCTGCTTTCTTTTCTTGACCTTCTGTTGAAATTACTGGTGACTACCATCTTTAGAAGTTATGTAAAAGCCTTCTGTCTCGATATTGTATTCCTGTATTCTTCATAATACTAAATGATGTGCTCCAGTTTACACTATCAAACGCTTTTTCTAAATCTACAAATGCCATGAACGATGGCATGTTTTTTCTTATCCTGATCTAAAATTAGTCGCTAAAATCATTTTGGCGTCTCTTGTCCCTACATTCTTCCTAAAACTGAACTGATCGACTCCTAGCTCAGATATTATACATTCCACTGTAGTCCAAAAATAATGCCTCTAATATTGTCCACAGTCTATTAAAATGCTTGTCTTTTAAAGGTGCCAATGATTTTCCTTTTGACATTTACTTTAAAGCGGACTTACTGCTGCCGGAAACCATACTGAAGTAGATTTTAATTGTTCATACTTCATAAATTGACCATTAATATAACTGTTAATGACTATATTGCCACAGGCTACATTATTTTGTAGTTTAAGTTGAGTATTTCTCATATATTTGTTATTCGTAGGTATACAATTTTAATTGCAGAATATTCCTAATGAGAAACCGTGCGAATAATTTTATACTTATTACACAGCTTGTAATGTGAGAAGCTGTTTTCTATCTAAGACAATCGTAGTGTAATAGTATATGTGTGTAGTGTGTTTCATCGGGAAGAGGTGCTCATGTTTAGTGACGAAGAGTAGACTTCATGTGTTGGTATGGAGATTTCGAAGATTGCGCCTTATCAGAAGATTCCATTGCAAATATATTCGTGAATATAGCTCAGATTTATATGCTCACTCAAATAAAATATGCCATTACGCGAGCTTCATTTTTATTTTTAAAATACTGTGTCTCATTTTCCAACTGTTTGCTATAAAGGACGCTTTCGTCGCGATAATTGATGTCTGGAAGGAACATATCAAAAACACACAGTTACAACAGTTGATTCAACGGCGTTACCCATATGGAAAATTCCTTTCTCCGCAGCTGCTGTTTGGGAAATTAACAGAATCAGTCTGGCATTTGCTGAAAGATTTGGATTATTCAAGTTTGAAAATGAAATATTATTCCTTATGGAAATTTAAAAATTTGTCATAATAAATTGCGTGTAGGATAATTTAAATTCGTCATTTGACGGAAAGGAAGTAAACTACACTAATAAAATTTTGTGTTAAATTTAGTCAATTTTAAATCATCAACAGAAGTCACACAAAACCTTATTTAACTTTATTATTACCATTTATTTCCATAATTATTTCTTTGTGATAAAATAAAGGGAGTTACTCATCACCAAACAATATACTTATTGAACTGAAACGATCGCTTCACGTCGATACATCAAACAACTTGAATTGATAATAACTGTCTCAATGTGAGGGTAGTTCGGATAATCCGTACAAGAATAAAACATGCTTATTTACTTATTCACATAACATCTTTATGTTTGTGCACTTTGCCCAAGCTGTTCCCGTTTGCTGATTACTTTTTTGAAAATAACATGACTCGTCAAACAACAATAAATTAATATTTAAATAACTAGAACGCCTTATTTTTCATTAATCATTATAAAATTCAATTCTTTGTACTGGAGAAACGTAAAGAATCGACGTGCCATATATAGTTTTCTAGTGATTACATTTAAGCCTTGATTTGTGTTCGTATTTACCTCCTGAGACAAAGGAACTCTGTGTAACGTTGCAAAAAAGTTAAATGTAGCATTTACAAGAATATAATATGCATATTTTTAAAGAAAAGAGAGGTAAGTGAACTCGTACTTGGAAAACATATTTTTTATATCATTATGCAATCTGGAATATTTACGTAAACTAATCCTTCTAATTTTACCATCCATGTTTTCATTTTTTTGGGAGGGTTAACAGGCTACATAAGGGTGATCCTGAAACAGGCAACTCTCCTTTAATAGTATAGGAATGGAAATGTAAAGGGGGGATGCGGAAAGTAGAGCAATGATTTCAAACGTTTTATCCTATACAAAACTTAGATTAAATGCGAGTATAATAGAAGGAAAAGTGGCTACTTCGTTTGTTTCACAAACATTTCTTACCGCTCGAAGCTATAAATATTAAGATTAAGCGATGGTATTTAGCATTGTGGTCTGCTTGTATAGTTTGAGAATTTTCAAACAACAGTCATGGTAATACAGTTTTTATGTTTCTTCAAATCTTGGACATATTCTTGGATGCATTTTGATAAACATTGATTTTCCCTCTGTATGTGTTGCAAGATGACAGTCCGCAGTCGACTCGGTAGGCCCAGGCCCTCAATGGGCTGTAGAGCCATAGAGAAAGAAATGTATATCTGTGTAGAAGAATAAAATTAATTGCTTATTATACGCCATGCGAGACGAAAAAAATAATGAACAAACACTCATTCTTCATTAAAGCGTAGTGGTTTGAACAACTACGGTTGCACACAAAGTTTTAGCCGAACGTCATTTGAACAAAACAATAATTTTAACATTTTAACGAGGTTGTGGATTTTTCTGTGTGTAGTGTGTTATTAATTTTTATTTTTACAATTGTGCGAAGTTAAAGAAGGAAGGTAAACGAAGGGAGTTTGATAAGGAATCCACCCTGTACTAGACCGTCGATGCAGAAGAATATTTATGGCATTGTTAATATCTGCTGAGCAAACACCAGTACAGCTGACCTACTTTCAAGTACAGTCCGATAAAACTTTATGCGGCTAAATGCACGATAAGGACCCTTTACAGATACGACATATAAATTGGAAATACTCCTGAGACTACTAACGGGAATCGCGATATTGAAATTGAGGGGCCGTGCTATTTACTGAATAATTAAATCACACTTATTCTGAAACTCTTAGGCATCCAGTGTCTTCATTGCTGAAGTATTATTATCGATTGATGATTAACATCAAATAATTTTATTGGAGAGCCTGATTCAATTAGCTAACAAGGAAAGATATTGTAGTCACAGAAAACAGAACTGGTTTCGGAAAGTTAGTGAACTGTACCGGATAACTCATTTCATGACAATTAAACATTTTTGTTTACTATATTCTTTATGAATAAAACCGTAGTCCCATATAAATTTAAAATATAGAGATTTCTACCACTTATACTTTATATAATTATTACGTTGTCAATACAGGATACGAGCGAGCATAAATATTATACTTATTATGATTGAAATTATTCATAAAGAAGTTAGAGTTAATGATGTCAGGTTAAAGATTAAAGTGATTGTAAGTAGCATAACGATGTCAATTTTGATAATGATAACGCAGAAGAGATCAAGATGGGGATTCACGTCAATCCAATTACCTGACTCTTGACTCAAAAAAGATTTAAAAGATAATATATTCCTGCTTCGATATACGAGTACTTGGAAAGCCAGACTTTCTTTTCGCGGGTCATCGACTGCAAGTAATAATAAAATCTGAGCAGGCTGTGGAGGTTTGACAATGGCTCTTGGCTGTCAAAGGAAGCCGCCGTGCGTGCAAGCGGCAGAGAACCCTTGGCTTTTAGTGAGGCTCGTGGCAGGAGCTTTACGCCGATATCAATCTGTAGACAAAGTCTTTTATTAGGATAGGTCCTTTATCAAATTTACGGCATTGGTTTGGTAAGGTCAGTTTTCTGAAAAGAGAAAAGTACGATGTTTAAATGGGTTCACAAGATATTTTCCACTGGAAGGGAACCCTTAATCAGTCCTCCGGACTTTTGGCCACTTAAATAAAAGTTTTATTTAATTGTCTATGTCAATAACAGAAAATTTCGGCACTATATTTCCATACATTTCTGTACGCTTACAGTGAGATGGATTAGATTGTAGTAATTGAGTGTAAGCGTACAGATGAATATGGAAATATAGTGCCGAAATCTTCTGTTATTGATGTGGGCAATTAAATAAAATTTGTATTTAAACAGCCAAAATTCTGGATGACTGATTAAGGGTTCCCTTAGTGTAAATTATATAAATGAATTAAAACGGTTCTGGTAACTTCATGAAACAATATTTAATATTAAAAAAAATTTCAAAGCCGAATTATGGCAAAGTTTTTTTTATATATATAACGCACAATGAGTTGATATTAAATATTTTTAATTCAAATAGAGAAACGAGATAAAAATCATAGAATGTAAAGGATTCACACCGAAAAATAAATATGTAGCAATATATAAACCGAAACACAAAAATAAGGCTATATTATGACATATACTAATTTTAGAAGATGAAAATAACTCAGATTACGGATAATAACTTCAAGATTCATGAGCAACGATAACGGTAAATTTACAAACTTCTCTTTTATCTATAAAAATTTCACATTTTATAAGAGGGCTGTTTTTAAAGTAAGTACCGTTTTAATATTTTACCACTGAAGCGCTGGAGTTGGGATTTTGAGCATGCGTGATCACGTCCTGCATTCATTTAGAAGCCAGTCGTAGCTGTAAGGTTTTGTGACTTAGTGTTTTCCTGTTGTTAGAGCCTTTATAAATATTCAAAACAAATGAATGACCTGCCGAATGTCACATCAGTGATTAGTTTTTTTGAATGAAAGGTATGTTAAGCTAGTCAATTGTGTGAGATTTATGGGAAAGCAATAATATTGAGATGGAATGGTGAGTGGATTAGACAGTTTAACAGAGGTGGTGAAAATGTGCACGACGAGTGCGGCCAACCGTTTGCGATCAAAAGAAAAGTCATACAAAATCTGGTTTCCCGTTATAAGAACCTGAATAACGGCGGTGGCTGTGTGGAAAAGTATTGTAAGGTTTAAAGTAATCATTGATAATAAATAAGTAGAAATAATGTAATATTATTTTTAAAATAAATATCAGTACTGTAAACGGTCATCGTATGTAACAACTCGTCAGACACAATTACTCTTCAATATTGAATAATTTTATATGAAGAATTGATGAAATAATAAATCTAAAATACATACCCACAAATTACACTATTAATACTTATTAAAATTATTATATTACATCTGACACTTGAATGATTACACAATCAATACAAATTTTAATTAATTACTTATTTTTCTTAAAATTGAAAGCAAATAACATCGACTCATACTTTAATTGGGTGCTTGTTCTGGTACTATAGATTAAAAATAGTAAAGTGTATAATACAAACATTTAAGGTTATATAAATGTTTTCTGACTACCTGGTTATTGTAGCTGTTGATTTTATATTTATATCGGGAGCTGATACTTCAATTATTTTGAATTTATCGAACCTAAACCCCTGAAATTTAGTGGCTATGTTCTAGTATCACTAATACCATACATTTTGTAAATTAAAAAAGGAAACTACAAACGATAATGCATATTAAATTACAAACGTTCTACGTCTGAATCATTTTCTCGAGAATCTCACGTCATATTCTTATAAACATATTTCATTTGTTAGAAGAATAAATATGTAACTGATTGCATTATTTAATAAAATAACATTTTGATTACCTGGAAGTTCAAATGAATAAATAATTATGAGCCCTAAAATCAGTAATGGATGATATCTGAAAAATACGTGATTGAATATAGACGAGTTAAAGGCATAGACACTTGGATGATTGAAGGGACATAACTTACATAAGTAGAGAAGTATAAGATCAGAAAAATTGAAATACTTGGATTATAGAGAGCACGTCGGTATTGGACAAACTCAAGAAGCGCTTTTAAGCGTAGAAGAATATTAACTTGCAGAAAACGGTAAATATAAATTTATTTTTCCGATAGATAAATAATCAAAATAGTTTTCTCTTGATGTGTATTAAGTATTTATATGTTTAAATTTATATAATACCAACCAGGGAATTTAATATCATTATAACCTATAGAGTATTGGAATTTCACCACCATACGGAAAGGGGGGGGGGAAGTCTCCTTGAAGCTCCCTGGAGCCTGCAATCGCGTTCCAACAGGAATCAGGAAATTGTGATACATAACCTAGTTTCAACCTTCGCTCTCTGCTCAGCAAGAGAAAGCTGAAATAGGAAATACTTCCTAACTCACTTTTACAATTACAATTTCCTGTCTTCGCCAAAAAAGAGTCCACTTCTGCACCGTGTCACGTAATTTTAGGTGCCTGAGTGAATTTTTGTTTATTACATTTAAAAGGAAAACATAAATCATAAAGAAGTCCAAATTAAAACTAAAGAAATTCTCACAAGAATCAAATTCAGTTCAAGCACTTGTAATCAAATGAACAAATCAATAAAATTAACAACAAAAGGATTCGTCAGTAACGAAATACGATGGAAACAACTCACGGTTTACTACGAGAAGTAAATTGTTTGTATGGCGCTGCATTGAAAGTCAAACATCTTTGGAAGGACTCACCACTGAAGAACTTCAAATAGGCTTCATTCACTGTTCAAGTTGCAATATATTACTTAATAGGGAAACAGCATATTTATTTTATTCCGAGTAATTGATAATATAGCATGTCTTAAAATCATACAAATTTTCCTCATTCGAATTTCTTCACTTCTTGACCAATTCTGAGGTTGCTAAAACAAAATAAGTTTCTGTATTTTTAAAAAAAATATTTATGCCTCACTTTTACTCCACCACTTTTAATATTGACATTATCTATAAATCTACCAACTGTTTGACGTGTTACATAAAAATGGTAGAGCCGTAAGCACACACATTTTTAATCCAGAACACACACGTTCTGCAGTGTAAAAAATAGAATGCAATGACTGAAATTTTGTTTATATTACAAACGAAGATTAAGAAGCAGATGGAAAGCATTAAGTTGTTACAAAACATGTGCATTTATTCAATCATAAATTTAATTGTAGTTTGTTTGATGGCGAGCCAAATTATCACGCTAGATTAATTTCTGAAGGTATTAACGTTAAAATTAATGACGGTTATTCTCTTAATGTTAAAAGTCACTCTAACTCACTCAGTCACATCTGTGATCTCCATCTTGATACTTGAGATGTATAACTTTTTATCTTTCGACTTACCTGATTTATGTTAACCTGTTACCGATCTTCTACAGTTAGTTTATGTTGCACACTGTACGTTTTCATCAGTGTCTGTAAAATTGGCCAACTTCACTGAAGAATATATTGTGTAACAGACATTAATTTAGTGCAAAACAAAATGCACTTATTATTATTAACATCGTTTAACCGAACTGAAATTTAGAGTTATTATAGCTATCTTTGCCAAAGCAAAGGATAATGACCAAAATTTTAGTATTATTTTATAATTTTAATATTATTTTAATTGATGCTCATATTCCACATTAAAAACATTTGCTATTCACAGCTAGTGTGTTTGTCCAACGTTACATGCAATCACTTAAAAGGCCATTCTGTTATCAGTAATATACTACAGACCACTTTTTATTGAGGAATATGAGCAACAATTAAAAGAATATTAAATGATGAAATAATACCGCAAATTTTGGTCATTATCGATTGCTTTGGCAAAGATATTCTGGTTATAATTCTCTAAGAATCATTGTGGTTACTTATGAGTTTATTGGGAGCGACCTTAAGTGCATATCTATACACGAGATTTAAATTGTTCACAGAAATAATTTCTCCACCAATAGTTGTGTTTGCATATCCACGATAGTTAGCCCGGAACTGTGTTAAATTTTAAAACATATCAATTAATGCACAGTTTAAATTACTCAATTGCCAACTTTTAATTTTATTTGCATTAGTCATGTTCTTTTTTAAAAGACGGTGTGTACAGCCGTTTGTTTTTAAGTAGCGTAGAGTGTTGAAGATGACATTCTAAACTTTTGTATATACATTTTATGATGTAATAAAATGGCACCCTCTTAATTCCATATGAAATGAATTTTAACTAAATAATTTTTTGCATTCACAATATTATATAGGGCAGGGTGACGTGTGACTCGGTAAAATTTCCCCAAATAAAGTACGTTTGGGGTGTACAAATAATTTTAAACCTTCATTTAGACCTCAAGATGTTTGGTCTGGAAGAGCTGATGCTTTTACAAACTTTCTCCAGTGTGAAGGCACCCAAATGAAATTTTGTAATCTCCTGAAATTCTCTCTTTGTCATCTGGGTTAAGTCTAAAAAAAATAATTCAATTGAAAAAGTAAAAATTTCGTGAATACTTTGTTTTTCATATACAACTAAATAATACTTCAAAGATTGCAGAAATTATATTAATAGTATAATTTCATATTCATAATTAGTTAACGGAACATTATTGTAATGAACCTCTCTTACGGTCTGAAGTTATTCCGCTGAACGAAATTTCAGTACTGAGATGGACTAAAACTTACATCGTAAATCTTTAATTAACAAAAAATATTATAAAATTTACTGATTGATATATTTAATAACATTAGAATAAACTTATACATAAAAAGAGTTGAAAATATGCCTGATATTCAACAGTGAAAATAATCGCGAAACTAAGTTCTAAATGGATATTCTCGATTTGAATGCTCAACAACTGTTATGAGAATCGCTCAGTAAGAGCCCGTTTCGGTTTAACCTTCGTGTTTTATGAATCTTACGACTGCTAAGGGAATACAGTTGATGTTTCTTTGGAGACGTTGTAAGGAATAAAGATTGTACGACTTCAATTCCGGTGGTAAGAACTATTCTCGTTGTTTTCCTTGCGCTGGCATTCCTTACAAAATAATTATCCGTATTAAACTTTAAATACTGAATATGTATGTTATATATTATATGTAAACGTAATTTAAAATTATGTCAAGGCTAGTTTAAATATGAAACCTATGATAAATAACACTTAACTTTTTCCCATTTTCTTATAAAAGCTGTTCTATTACAATATAGTGTTCATTTTTCCTGTATATCATTAATTTTATTGGTAAAACTGTGAAGGTTTTTTGATATTAAGAATAAATAAGTCAGACTATTAATCAGAAATTGACAACAGTACTGAGATGAGCTAAAACTTACACTGAATATGAATATTATATTTAAACGTAATTTAATGCTCCAATGGAAGGAAGGTAACATCGTGTTACTATCTTTCCCTATTAAATTTACTTTTTACTAATAATATAGATGTATATTATATCATTAATCAAAAATTATAAATAAAAGAGAATTTACACAATGATATATATTTATATATAATACAATTCTAAGAAATTTTATGGAACATTACTTACAAAATTAAGAGATGAAATAGAATAAAAAATTCGATGTGCTCAACGCTCAAGCAATGAACCCTTAATGAATGTTACTAATATGTTAAAATTATAACGTTCAGTGAAATACTTACATCATTGAATGAAGTTTATTGTAATAAATAATCGTAAATTTTATTTAAATTGTTAGAAACGCTTTTTACACAAATGGCCGACATCTGATGTGAAGCATATCAGTCACATATGTAGAACAAATATTTTCAAAAATTCTTGATAAAGCAATACTTATGAGAATTGCAGATTTTCTTACAAAATTCAAACTTATTTCCACATCGCAGTATGGTTTCATTAGTGGAAAATCCACCAACACGGCTTCATACGACTTCGTTCAAAGTATTCATGACGCACTTGATGAAAGACTTAAAGTGACTGGCATTTTTGCTGACCTCTCGAAAGCGTTTGATTTAATACATCTTAATATTTTACTCAGAAAATTAGATTTCTATGGAATTAGAGGAGTTTCCCTTTCTTTATTGACATCGTACTTGCAAAAAAGACGCCAAAAAGTTGGGATTGAAAACTCGGATGGTAATGAGCATCTGTGAGAATGGGAAACAATTACCTGCGGGGTCCCTCAGGGCTCAATTTGGGACATTTACGTTTCATCACTTACATTAACGATTTACCTAATTATTTAGATCACTTAAAATCAGTCCTCTACGCTGATGACACAAATTTGGTAATCACGGTCTCAATCTTTGGTTCACAGCAAACACAAACAGTTTATCTCCTAACTTGAAAAATATTTCGGAGCACGCGCCTTTTCTCGGTCTGCTGATTGACAATAATTTTAAATTGAATCACCACATAAAAATCTATCGGGAAAACTCAGCAAAATTTGCTTTACATTACGAGTGTTAGCTTGGAAAACCTACAAAGCTATATCAAAAATGATGTACCATGCATATTTTCATTATCATGTGTTACGATATTGCAAACTGGGTTCATTCGCATCACACGATTCACATTTTTAAACTACAAAAGCGGGCCGTACGAATAGTATCTGGTGCGGAGTGGAATACCACTTGCAAGCCTTTGTTTTGCAAACTTGGAATTTTAACCTTGCCTTTTACGTATATTCTAGAAATTTTTTAAAATTTGTATGGGGCAATATCGATCTACATGCTCTAAACGGTTCAAGCCATTCGTACAACACAAGAAATCGCTCTTACCTCCTTTTTGAAAACAAGCATTCACTATTTCGGTATAAATCTATACAATACTCTTCCGGAGGAAATAAAAGCTTTAAAGGTTCAAAAATTTATTTATAAAGATTTGTAAATCTCTGTTAATGAATGGAGCGTATTATTCACTGAAAGAATTCGTAGATAGGAACAGTTTTCTGGTGTCCTGCCTCCTCCGTCGACTGAAAATTGAAGATTGAATTTTATCTTTCTTCTTTTTGTCCTTAAATTTTTAATTGTAAAATTTTGATTATTTCTTGTAATATTATATTTGACGTATCCTATTTCCTCAACCGAGGACTAACGGTTTGAATAATAAATCTAAACAAAAATTACATTCTACATAGAAAAAATTAAAATTCAGTCAAACAATTTTATGATTGTTGAAATAAATGTGCTTTGGTGAGATAGTTTAATTTTAACGCCGATTTTACTTGATACGAGGTTTTAATGAGCGTCTATCTGGAGCAATATAACAAGCTTTACAAAGTAAACAGTTAATATTGTATATAACATTATGTTTATTAGAATTGTTAATTTTATCTTTATTTTTTTCCTATATTTAAATTATAATTTATCATTATTACATTATTTGGAGTTTGGAAGGAAACATGGTACTACTATCTTTCCCTTTTAAATTTACTTTTTACTAACACGCTGTTGGACACATTTAGTTTCAAAATAGGCAGATTAATGCAAACTAATAGTATTTTAATTCATCTGATCTCTTTACTATTTCTTCAGATTACTTGATACTACATTATGGTTTCGTAGATGCTCAGAAATTAAGCCACACGGTTATGCAGAACAAAACATTGGAATACAGAAGACCATAAAATCGAGCTGAAAGATCTTATAATTGATAACAACTGTCTCCACTATTATTATTCGACAAGAAAAAACGATGTATATTTGAAATTCAATATTTTTTCAGAAGAAGACAAATTTCATTCAGATACAATTATTAAAAAGTATTACATTTTTACACAAATGTTAATATATATATATATATATATATATATATATATATAAGAAAGTCAAGTAAGGAATTAAGACAAAAGGATGGAAATTAGAAAAAATGAAACAACAGGAGGTGCTTCGGAGTTTCAAAGCAGATATAAATAGTAGATTAGTAGAGAAAGGCGAAAGAAACAATATAGAAGAGAAATGGGCACTCTTAAAGGAAGAAATGACTACAGCAGCCGACGAAAAAATAGGAAAGCATGGATACCACAAGAAATAATTTTAAAAAATGATGAAAGGCGTAAATATAAAAAAAACGAGAGATGAAACTGATAAGGAGCAGTACAGACGCTTGAGGAATGAGATAGATAGGAAGTGTAAAGCAGCTAAAGTGGCTTGGCTCCAAGAAAATTGGAAAGCGGTTGAAAAATTCACGGTGAAAGGAAAAATAGACGCACATTATAGGAATATCAAAGAAACATTCGGAGAGAAGAGAAATATTAGCAAGAACATCAGGAAAGCGGATGGGAAGCCAATCTGGATAATAAAGAAAAAGCAGAAAGATGGAACGAATATCTAGAAGACCTTTATCACGGTGGAAATCTGTTTCCGTCGGTAATAGAATAAGAAGAGAAGGTGGATTATGATGGGTTGGGGAACAAAATTTTAAGCTCGGAGTTTGACAGGGCGCTGACAACAGTTAAGCGCCAGGAATTGATAACATTCCAATGTAGTTGATAATATCATGAGGCGAAGAATCAATATTGTATTGTATTTATTGTTGGTCTACAATTGGGCGCAAGCCCAGTGGCATATACAATCGTAGCTTACATTCAATTGTTACGAATTCAATCTTATATTACATGCGATGCTAAAGTAATATACGAAATGTTTTTCTACTAGCGTTCAAAAAATATATATTTAAAATAAAGCGAAATGGTTACTAAAGGACACCTTTTGAATTGTTCATTTTTAATAATACAATTATCTAGGCGATTGCTGTAGACTGAAGCTGTCTTGTAATCGTTCAGTAGTTTCTCACTGTCTTAATGGTTAGCGGAACTGTTAGGTTGTTCCATCACCTGTTAAATCAATTGATAAATAAAACGGTCAAGATGTCAGAAAAAATTTAATAAAAGTAACAAATAATTTGTAACAATTTTTTCCGAACTTCTTGAGGTTTAAATGAATTGTGATTCTTATTTCTTGGCCGTTTTATTTCTTGATTTAATTATTATCAGATAAATATAACTTTCAAATCCTGCTAATTTATTATCACCTTGGAAAGGATTCCCTACATAGTGACGAGTACCGTACATTGTTCTGTAATTTTAAACCAAGTTTCGAAAATTATCAAAATCCATTCACAGTGACATTATAAAGGTGACTTTCACATCGAAGCAATTATCGTTACGGCTAAACCATTCAACTCTTGCTATCGGGTTACATCATAAACACATGATGAACGCGAACATAATCGCCAAGTAATGAGGCCTATTTAAAAAATAAAAGTGATATGCCCTTGAGTATTGTTGCGACGCGCACCGTGACCTGTTCGGATAAGTGCATCGCTATTACGGTTTACGATCCACAGCGTCTCCGCGAAGCACGCATTGTGATCCTAGGAGAGCGGGCCTTTGACTGAGAGTCTGAGCCGAGCTTTTAAATGTTTTACGCGATGCCATTGAAGTGTTCATAAAACAAGCCTGAAATCTTAAAGGTCGCGCGGTGCAGCGGGAGCTAGGCAAAACTCGCTCCTCTTGAGTACACACATCAAGAAATGAGGACAGACGACAGAGAAGAGGAGAGGAGAGGGGAAGGGAAGGGAAAATCGACGACGTCTAAGCCAGGAAACTGCGTCGCGAGCGGAAACTGGAATATCCTTCGCCTGGCATCCGGTGAAAAATCACAAAAGACGGAGCTTCCTTCGGTTTCGGCAGCAATGAGCGAATTAGGTAGAACGTATCTCCGTTCAATAAAAATAATACTACTTCGTACTATAAGTGATATACAACGCAAGGAAAGAAAACTCCATTCGTAATAATGAAAATATTAAAATAGCAGAAAATACTAATGATAGATAAAATATACCACCATATAAATTCATTGCAATAAAATGGCCAAACGTCAGGCATAGACAGTTAATACGAAATTAAATAATTATTAAACTAAACGTGTCAACTTCAAGTTAGAAAAAATATATCAACATAAACCTGTTGTGTTAGCAATGCGAAACTTTGTTATAAATTTTCTAATTTTACATTTATAATAATCTGTACCAATATATAAAATTGAAGTGCCTGTCTATCTGTCCGTATGTTTGTCTCGAATAGGCTCCGAAGGGGCTCACCGGATTTCAATGAAAATTTGAGGTCTTAAAAAATGGAGATTTAATTTCGATACATTTCAGAAGATATTAATATAAATGGAATATAAATAAAAAATATTAATTCTACGGTAATATTTCTTGCAATTTTCGCGCGAAAGCCGGCGTGTAAACCAACTGCGAGTTATACTAATACATCATTCATCCCACTTACTACCTACTGTTGCAGCGCAGCAGGCTGAGAAAAAATGAACTTTGGATTGTCAATAAAATGTATTTATAAAATGATAATTTGGTTTTATTTCTCGCGTCAGGCAAATTTGAAAACTTCGTAATTGCTAATATGAAATAAAAGTAAACTATCGAGTTTCGTGTCGAAACCTGTGTAATGCGAGTCTCTGTGCAACATAATGACATTTAATATGCGATTTAAGTAAAAATTTAACCATTAAGTGGGGGAAAAGTTTTATTCTATTAGAATACCGGAAATATATAATACTTAATATATTGTACCGGGGGTATTTTGGACTTTGTCGAGATACTGGGAGTATATTTGTTGTTCATGTTGTGACGTTTTCGATGTCGGTTTAGTTATGTGTTGAACAAGAATTAAATAATGTACCGGGATAATATAAATAAATACCCGGGCAACGCCGGGTCCCCAACTAGTATTTAATATATATACATATTAAATGCGGTTGAATTACTCAAATTAAGCTCCCTATTAATAACAGGATATATATGAATTTTTATTTAATTAATTTCCATTTAATTATAGTAACAACAGAATAATTCCGTAAACATGAGCATGAAATCACAAAAACAATTATTGATCGAAACATCCATTTGTCATTGCGTTTTTATTTTTAAAAAATTGTGAATATCTGCTGTACGGGTCGTTAATTTAAATTTATTTACAATTTTATTAAATTTTCATTTATTAGTTTTGGACAGTTCGTTGAAATTTATTTATTTAATTTAGTCAGATTAACCTCGCTATTTTATTTATAAAAATATGTACGAGTATGTATGGATTAAAATCACTTCGTAGGCTTAAAAAGGAGTATTTTCAACGGAATACGCCGGTGGGTATATTGCCATTATAAAGTGTACTTTCGGAAGGAACATCTCAGGGAAAATAGTTGACTTGATTTTTACTTCTTTTACCGTAAGCCCACGTCTGTGAACCCGAAGCGTTCACCCCTAAAAAGGTCTTGGTCGACTAAGCTTGTGGGAGACCTAATTTAAAATCCCTGATCTGGGGTCAAGGGGGACAGGAAAACCTAAGCGATTTCGGTTTTCTTATTTATAATGAGCCTCATATTAGGACGATGTGATATATGAGATCTTTTCACATATTAATTTAGGGCTAAGTATATATTATTACTTTAATAAAACTGTTGTTAAATTACAAATTATTTCGGGATAGACTGAAATGATGGGTCAAATGTATTATTCTTTTAAATAAAATTCAATATTTAGTTGGTTTATGAAAGCTCAAATTTCGTATGAATATCTGTGTATGTTTGTTCGGCATACAAATCTAAACGCACGTACCAATTTCACCCCGGGGTGTTCTGGAAACAAGTACTGTCTGGGTAAGAGACGTCTACAACTCCTTGGGGCGTAGGTGGAGGGGGAAGAAATTTTAAAATATGCATAGACCTACGATATTAAAATGGAATAAATATTTTCTGGGACAATGAAATCGATAGTGTTCGCCCCTTGTTTGTGTTTGTTTTGACCCCTGTTCAAATGGTAGGGGAGCACTCATATGGATGGGAGTGAAAATTAACACGAAAACAATCAAGTTTTCCGTTGTATTCCGGTTGTTTTGACGTCACCGGAGTTCATCTCCGACATTCAGTACGCAACTTAAGTTGTACTTAAGCCCCAGGTTCAAGGATCGGGCTATTATAATTAAATACGCTGGCACGCAGCTAATATAGTAATATTAACTAAATTTATGAAATTGTTTATGATAATAATAAATAAATGCTTAATTAAATCTTATGAAATTAGTTAAAATATTCATGGTTTGGAAAGTATTTAAAATTATGAAATTTATTTCACTTAATGATGGTAAAGAAGCCCACGGAATAAACTTCTGTATTAGTTATGATAAAACGACCAATTATTCTGTCAAAATAAAGCAAATAGATTAAAAGGAAGTAATCGAAGTACAATCCTGTTGTAATGAGTGAATATTAACATTAATCTGCATCACTCGATGTAGGGAGGAAGGTGGCCAAAGTTAGGCGATTTGGTGGGGGGGATAACATGCTACATGGGTGTGATCCAGAATAGCAACTCCAGTTAAGTAGCATAAGAAGTGCCCCCGGGCTACAGTTTAAGGATTCAATCCGGTATCCACCTGAAGGAGATAAAGGGAAAATCTGCATCACCTGGGTTATGCGCTTAGCTACTCGTCTCATGGATTTTAGATCATTTTCATGCTTTAATATTTTGACTGAGAATTCATATTCAGAGAAAAGCTTAACGTTTTATTACTAGATTTGCTCCTGACCGTTTCGATATAATATGCATTCTTACCTTTACAAACGCAGCGACTCGTCTTTCCTAGACTGAGTTCTTCCTCTTTCATCACTGGTGATTGTCTATTGACCTGGAAAAGAAATGTAATTGAATTGTCAAATCACGCAATCTATTAGCATAGTGTTTTTAACTTTATCTCCCAATTCAACATCAATGAAACTTGAAAGTCAATAACCAACATTTAGTAAAAAATGAATATTTTTGACAATTTATATTTTTTTAATAATTATCAATCTGTTTTACATAATTTTGGTAAACATAATATTAGACATAAAATTGAGTGTATAGACTGTAGAGCCTGCGATATTGGTAAATAGAAGCTTCTTACAAGAATTGAGTAATATTTTACAAATCTAAATAACCTCTGTACAAACAATATGTATTGATGAATATTAGCAGGATTGCTTCGAATAGTATAATTATTACAGCTTTAAAATGTATCCTTCATGGGTGAAAATTGCTTCATATTAGATCACATAAATATTCAATAAATGTAAACACATGTATGATTCATTATTGTTATGATTCAAAATAAGATACTTGAAAGTATGAAGTTTAATTATTGTGTAAATTGTGTGATCTATTTCTTTTGTACTGTATTCCCACATTTGGGCCCGTGAAGTTGTGTAATACGTTTAAGCTGTTTCAGTTGTAAGGTTTAATTTCTTTTCTCATTTTTTAAATATTTTTGGCTTGGAAGTCAACTATTGTCTATGTCATTGTATTTCACTATTTAGTTCTAGATACAATAGAATAAAATGAAATGTTTATTGAGATTTCATAAATTTAAGATTTTTAATCCGAAGACTGGGTTTAAAACTGTTGGAGTATCGATACGCTGACTACGTGTCACTCCAAATTCGGAATATGTCACGTAAGATATCAGGCCAAGGCCCTCAATGGGCTGTAGAGTAAAAAAGAAATTTTGGGCCAGTAAACTGTACTTCATGTAATACTAGCTGGGTATCCGGCTATGCCCGTGTTATTGATTGTTAAATATAACTAACGTTGTATTTAAACTATAATACTTTTTGTTTCTCGCTAAAGTCATCGTCGCCTCTGCCGCACGTATACATGCAAACCATAATCTATCCCTAGGGTAGGACGGATACAGAAACACGGTAAAGATAATGGACCCCGAAAAGTATTTATTCGACTGAAATATCGGTCGATGTTGCATATATAAAAATTTCCGTGTCTTACTCCGACAGTGCTGATTTTCAAGTCGCAAAGAAATTGCGTGCAAAATTTGGTTGAAATACCAATACACACATTCAATCACAAATACGAAATTCGAGGTTTTTTACATATAAGCGATAACTTTCATTTACAAGAATGAGATAGGTGATTCATCTATTTGGTCTGTTTAGCGCGAAGTAACTTATAAATATAATGAACATTTTATTTTATTTTAAGTACTTAAAAAATATTCCATAATATTTATCTCCCGAGTGCGGCGCTGACGCTGCGCCATATAAATACAGGACGCTTGTTCCCTCACAGCCAAGTGAAATGGGGTTATTCATAAGGGCTCATAGGGAAATATTCAATTCCCTTCCTATGCTAATAATGGGGATTTCCCTGTTTTAGGATCACTCTCATGTAGCCTGTTAACACACACGAAAAAATAGTAAAAGTCAGGTGGAGCTCTGTTAAGTCCATCATGGCTGACTTCCTCCTTCCTGGTTTTCCTCTTTCCTCCCCCCTTGGTCCATGGCCAAGGTATTTAAATTAAGACTCCAGCAAACAGAGATGACCTCGATCAGTTTGAGAGGTGTATGAACGAGGCATTCGGAAAAAGTGAGTGTTGATCGCTGATCGCATTGGACCAGTCGGCTAGCTGCCCCTCAAAACTGATCGCGGCATGGAGGCAGGTTGTTGCATCCCCACAACAATCCAGTCTCCCGTTATCAGAAGGGAGTAGGAGTAGTACCCACCCGTCCTATATACCTGATGCAGGTTTTCTAGGGTTTTCCCTGCATCACCTTTTGGTGAAACGCTACAGCCCGGGGACCCTAGTCAACTTTTGGCTACCTTTCTCTACCTTCCACATCCCTCCTTTTCAATTCCCTTCCTATGCCATTAAAGAGAAGTTGCCAGCTTCAGTAGCCTGTTACCCACCAAAACACAGTCAATGTTATTTTATTTAAATTAATATCAGTGAGATTTGGAACACTATTTCATTTATAATTTTAGTAGAAAATTGTCACACGGTCATGCTAACGCATTTGGGACCGACGTAATGACGATAATGAAAAGGAAAACGGGACAACAATCGACATCGGAGAACTAGTAACAAAGGAAACAACCGGGTTACCGCTCACCAAGCTTGTGGGACCTGTACGAACTGTCTAGTTCACCAACTGGATAGTCCACATAACTACGTAGTTCTTTTTAAATAGTCCTCTAAACTAGTTCGCGATCTACAAATCACTAAAATTGTGAAATATTATCAGATTTCTTGGTAAATGTTTCTGTTACTAGAATGTACTGACATTTCTTATTATAATTTTTAATCAGTAAAACAGTAAACGAAAAGGTTATACTGTTACCAAGTATATATTATTACGGGTTCTAGGTGCGTTAGAAAGATGAAAAATTTGATTAAAAAATTATATACATTTGTTGCTTATGCAACAGCACAGCCTCGGTCGTCTTCACATAATAGAGTTCTCATTAGAGTTATAAATCTTTACCTCTTCCTTTTTCATCGCCAGTGTTGAGGTCACGTCTCTTTCACAGTGGAAAGAAGAGCAGACAGACGTTTCTCCCTCTTTCTTCCCCTCCGTGACTAGCCCTTGAAAATTTTACGCTTTCTACAGTATGCCAAGCGGCTCTTTAATTAACGGGCTCTTCTCCTTTTTCTTATTGCCGCTAGAGCTTGTTTATTAAAGAAGAAAAATCATTATCAGTTACTAGTTAACTTTGTCTTTAATCGCATTGGTAATTTTAATGCGAGAGATTAATTACTTTATAGGGATTAAAAATAATCTGCGAAATGGACAATTCAATTAGAATGATTCTATAGATTACTTATTGAAAATGAGAAATTATTGATATTTAATAACTTCTTGATTTTTGAATTATAATGTTGAATGCAAACATATATTTACATATCCGTTAAATTTAATAAAATGTTTTTTGTCTTAATTAATCATACCATTCCTACTGCTAACGAAACTCGGCAGATAATTTGATTTATTACATTAACCCATTTATTTTACAGATTCATTCTTCGCGTAAATACCGGAAAATTATGCCAAAAAGTCAAATAAACGATTAAATTGATTCTATGAACAATTGTTGTTAACTGCATCGCTAACGGCTGATAGAGTTAATAAATTTTAATATATAGTATAGTATTCCGGTTTGCGAGTATTCTTAATTCTTCTCCTCCTTAATGGATTGTATTTATGGAATCACATGGATGGTTCGTAGTTATAGTTGGACCCGATATGTCACGCTGTTATTGTGACCCAGATTTTTTAAATATTCAATCTAAATTTTTTTTCATTTCTTTCTGGATTAAAAAAATACAAATAATCCCAAATTTTCAGCCAAACTGTATGAATAATCTGTGGCGTTTGACTTATGCGTCAATACATGCACAAGTTCCTTACGTCGTAGCTTGGCATTAGTTTATATTTTGATTTCGGATTGATGCGTTCTTATATATTCTGAGTATTGTAATTGTGTGGCATTGAACAAATGAAGTGTGAAAATTTGAAATGTTCATTGTTTAAATTATTATTTATTCACATGGTCGTTCGGTATAATTCCAAATAACCTAAATAAAACATTTTATTTTCAGCGCTCATGACAGGTGGCGTGAAAAGGTATGGTTTAATCAAGTGTTGGCGAAGAGAATATAGTCGAATTACTGCATCGGTCTAATATAAATGAATTACCAGGAAACGCTGGGGACCCAGCTACTATTAAAGTACAACTTTAGTTGAATTTATTTCCTGATTTGACCCTAAAAGGATTGATTTTACATTATATAAAATTTAGAATTTCCAGTAAATTACGGTTTACAGCTGTTGTATCGGCTTATTGTTAATAATTACATTTCTACCAGAAAAATGTAGTTTCAATTCAATGTTTTCTTTGGATAGTTGCATTAGCTTTAATCTATCCGAAAGACTATTTATACTCAATTTCGGCTTATATTGTAGAATGATTTTGTAATATAAAAATCTTATGTAACTTAAATCAAAGTTGGTCGACCAATATTCAAAAACAGCTTAGGAACATTAGAAATTACGGAAATATGTTTTTATTGTTGTAAGGGAAAAAACTATTTTTATTAAAACGATTTAAATGATCAGATGGGAAAAAATATTCAAAATGGTCCGTTTATCGAACCCAAGAACTTCACTGTGTACGCGATTCTCGTAACATAGCAAGGGAATTTGTAAAGGTTGAATGTGGAAGTGAGAGTAAGGTAGACAAGGATTAAGGATCGTACGTGGTCTTCCTTAAAGAGTTACAGGGCAAACTCTAAAAACCTGCATCAGGTAGGTCTCACGCCATTACGAATGACGGAAGAGGAGTTTACTGTGGGGTCAGAGCTTTCACTTTTTTGTGCCTCCGCCAGTTTTAGCAGGCAGTTGGCCGACCAATCCAATAGGGTGAGTGGAAAACTATTTCCATATGGCCAAGGTTTCTGCCCCAGAACATAAATCTGCCAATTCAGGCAGAGTGAGAACCATAAAAACAAGAGAATGAACGAGACATCCTAAAAAGTAGGTCTCATCACTCTCGGGAGAGACACCTTCGAGACAATGGCTTTCACAGATATCCATGTGGCGAACTGGGAGGATTGGGGGGGGGGGGGGCAGGATATAACAGATTTATCCTTTTCAAAAGAAACAAAATTGAAAGGAGGGTCTGTAGAACTGTGTTCAGATTCATAGCCTTTAGTGTAGTTTCGACTGAGTGTTGCAATTGTACCTGAATATAACGATTTATTAACCCAAATATTCTCTAAATATTAAAAATCCAATAATCATATATATATATATATATATATATAGTAGTGTAAAACCATGATACCCTTAGTTTCCTTTTATTATTTCATTGTATATATTTGAATAAGGCTGCTACTATTAATTTAATTGTTTGTAAAATATTGTTGGGTGAATGGATAGTGTTATAATGCGTGGAGTGTGGCTACAATATGACATTTAGCGCGGATTGTAGTTCCCGCAATATGCATTGTTACTACCGCGTGATACCGATCGTGTGCAGCTAATGTAGTGACGGGCGCAAATACCTTTGGGAAGATTCTCGAAGGAACTTAAACATTTTGACGTGAGAGAGTGCTAAGGTGATCGATGGTAATTGGTCGAACAGGTCACCTGATCCAGTTTCAGCAAGATGGCTGAAACGGGGTTTTAAGACGAACAAGTTAGTCGGGTGGTGGACCCAGAAGAGGAAGGACGTAACTTTCGAGTCGGTGTAAATCTGTCTATCGAGTCGGGCCCGGGAAGTCTAGAGTGACAGGCGTGTCCCCTGTGTTATAGTGAGCAAAAATTGTGGAGAGACAGTGTTGGGAAAGCGAAGGGTGAAGACTTACTTTTTGCAGACGTGATTTTACAGAGAGACGGTGTGGACGTGTCTTGCCGTGTTACAGAGTCTGAAACGTTGGACGGACACGGAAGTGCTCGAATGTAATTTGGAGAGCAGTGATGATGGTTGTGGAAGACAATCATACTTGTTGCAGAGCGGGGTCAGAAGATCCTCGCAGATAAATCCGGATAATCAATTAGAAGCAGTGAAGTGAGTCGAGCAATGGACAGTCAAATGTTGAGGATTCGATGTACATATGGTGTAATCCAGACTAATAGTTTACCTATGTGAAGATATATAGTTGTGTTTGACCAAGCCACATGATTTGTAGTCGAATTTGGGCATTTGTCTTGATACAATAGCAGCAGCCAACCCAGATGTTGGGAGAGGGGAAGGTATAATTGTAAAACTTGCACATATTTTATTGCCCATAATTTTAAAATCATAATTCTGACACTATTTTTCTTTTATTTTCTAGTTGCTGCAATTATCTAACTCTTGAGAGGCCCAAATGCCCCATCAGATTTTGAGTTTTGCTGTATAATAATTGTAAATATTAATTTTTGTGTAAACATGGATTATTTATTTCAAGTATCCCTTATGAGTATATTACTATATATATACGTTTTATATACCAATATTTGAATAAATTTGAATTTCTGTGTATCCATTATGATTGGGATTTGCTGTTCCCCAAATCCTTACGTTTTATCTATTTAATTTCCCGGTAAGTAAAAAGTCGCTTCATCACTGAAAATTACTCTTTCAGAGAACCCATCCTCTTCCATCTTGCGAGAAAATCAGTATAGAAGGACGCCCGAACATGATAATGAGCCTTGTACCAGTTGTAAGCCGTAGTGTTTCATTTGTAAACGATTCTGCAGAATCCGCCATACAGTTTTCTGTGGAAGTTCAAGTTTCCTCGCTGCCCGGTAGGTTGACTTCACCAGTCGCCATTTTCTTTAACTGCTTTCTGCGCACTCGTAGCGGTAGACAATGAAACCACGCGGGAGGGAAAGTAAACTTTGAGAGTTTGCCTTTCTTTGCGTATATCTCACATTACGATACGTTAATTAGATTTCACAGAATAAATTTATGATATCGGGTCCATCATTTTGATTTACGAAAATTCTGTGAAACCTATTTTTGAAATCTGTTCTACGAATTTTTTAATTATTCCAGGAAACGTAATAATAGTTTGACACTGAACATGTGCCAGGTGTAGTAATTAAAACCACGCGTTGTTGTCTCTGTAGAAGTGAGAATTTCGTGCTGCCTGCCGCATGAACGATGCGTTTCTAGTTCTTAGTACTCTGTTAATGGCGTGACACTTCTTTAAGCATGTGCTCCGCCCCGCTGTATCTTGATGAAAACAACCTCGGTGGTTGATGGTCACGCGAACGTTCTGACTGACGGACTCTTGAGGCTGGTCAATACCAGGCGAAAGAAAGCAACACGTGAATTTGATTAACATAACATAGCTAGCAACCGTTCTTGTAAAACAACACAATATGTACAAATACGTAAATAATATGAATAAAGGATTCTTGGATTTGTAATAGGGTTAAACATACATTAATACAAAGGTTTTGATGGCGTCAACGACGTCCGGTGGATTGTGGTGATATATTTATTTGCAATCTTTGATTTCTAATTACGTAAATTATAGGAAGAAATGCACTGTAGAGTACGCAGATAACTCTCATGCGTGTCTCAATAACGGGATCGAATATAAATTTAAAATTTCAGGTGACTGTCAGCAGAGGACAATAAATTTTTGCGTATTCGGTTTTGAACTTACTTGGTAATGTCGCTATTACAGAAACAAGGCAGTCATTCCTAATGGTCTTCATGTTTTACTTGCGAAAGTTGCAGAATTTATAGATAGTTAATAAGGGCTGCTTGAGGTAAATACCAAGAGATATTAGGGATAGGGCAAAGAGTAATGGGCTGAAGTTTCAAACAATCAAACCTTTGTCTTTGAGGAGGGTTCGCAAATTTTCAGACCATAACTCTTTAGAGGCATGGAACAACGTATTACTGAAAGGACGAGATTTGTGTCTGAAGAATGTCCAGCGAAAGTCGTTTATGTGAGGAGTTAGGAATGTTTCCTAGGAATTCTAATAACATAGCAAATCTGAGGACAATATAATTTCCTCTTATGTGAAAGTAGGTGTCAAAAAACCGTGTTCAGTAATTTCAAAAAGTAAAAAATACTTCTATATTTCAAGTAAATACCATATTTTTCATTTTTGTTTCGTTCAGACTTCTCTACAAACAATGGTAAGGTTTTAAACCCTTGACCAGCCTTTGAATATTACCTTAGGAGTATTCAAGTGTTCAGTTGCTCCTGAATATTTCTTTTGTATTGTAACGATCAAGTATCGCAATAAAATATAGTTTCTCTTATGTAATTATTGTCATCGAAGTTAATTTTTGAATTATTGTCCTTGTGATTTTAAGAAATCAAACGCATTATAGTTTGAGGAGGCAACTTAATTTTTTTTAAAGTGCTGCCACCAATTTTCAGATACCGTGTGAGAAAACTAAGATAAATGGATCAATTTCTCTAAGTCTGAGTTACTAATTGGATGATTGGAGAAATGCTAACATAGGCGGTGCATGGATACGACGGGAATATCAGAACATGGCGGGACGCTGTCAACGTAGTGGTCAATAAAACGTAAGCTGTTGGGAAATCAAAACACTTATCTGATGGACATCGATACGTGTGAGTAGCTGCATAATTCTATGTTCACATTAAATCTCATAAATATTTGTCTATTTCTATCAGTATTTAGCGCTAAAGTCAAATTCCTGTGATAAATAGAAAAGTGGAGTTTATAGAAACCTTTCCTAATTTACGGAGGCTCGAGATTCAACGTGGTTCCGGCAGCTGGAGATGTGGCCCTGACTGACACCTGGTCTCGGCGACACCCCAGAGTGCCTGTTCGGGAGAGATCGGTGACAACGCAGATCTGAATCCTAGGCTTCATGAGCGAATATAAGATACTGCATTTTCAAGACCACGTACCATTGGTTATACAAAATACCATTGTATTTCTGAATTTTTATTTCGCTAAGACGGAAAACACCTGTCCATAATTTTTTATTGCTCGTTAAATAAAATTGATGTTATTTCAAAGTGATATTTCCTCTCACAATTTTGATTTTATTACTTTGAGATTTATTTTGGGGTCATATTTTGATTCTGGTTCAAACAAAGGATTTCTTTACGCTTTACTGTTTTAGCTAGGATTTGGTATGTTTTAATACACGTGTTTAATTATATATAAATTTTTGCTGACCTTTGGTGCAAACATGTTCTGAACAGCTGTTTCCTGTAAACAAAATCCGTGGCAGTCCTGCTTCGAGAAAAATGCATGGTGTAATATGCTGACGGTGTCATCGATATTATCAACATACTAGAATTTTTTATAGAATTATTCGTTACAGTAACTAAAGAAATCTTAATGCGTAGCCGAAAGCGTAAGCTAGCGCGTCCGGAAGTAGTTTGTTCTTTTATTAGTTACACTTTGTTGGCAAAGAAGGGCTATAAACATAAACTCATAGCCAATCGTATCACAGGCTACAACGAGAGTGATAAAAGGCAGGAATAAAAGGCAATAAAATTACTTCATCAAAACATACTAACAGCGCAATTACTGCGCAGAGAAACAATGTGTGTGGAAAAAGCGGTACTAGTCGGGATCATTATTATGGTCGCATGTTTCCATTGGTGCAGGAAGTGTGTGGTTCTTAAAGCAGTATAATATATTTGCGTCAGAAAGAAGCGGTTGTACGATTAAATCATGACCTGCAGCTTTCTTGGTTGGTGAGCTGTTGATTATTGTGGACACTTGCTTTGGAATGAAGATTGGTGTAAGTGGTGACAGTTGCAGATTTTGGTTCAACAAGTCTCTAACTTCCTCGCAACACCGCTCATCGTCGGTGGGATTGGGCATGAATTGATCCTTTAGGTGAGCGGCGAATATATCCGCTTTCTCTTGAGATGTGGAAATCCACTGGTTGTTAACTTTTAGCGGTGGAATGGTACTTTTTTTGCTTGACAATGGATTTCGTTTTCTTCCACAGGGTGCCATCGTATGGATCAAGTCACTCTAGTTCATCTTGTAGACGTTGGGTTCGGTAGGCCTTTAAAGCATAGCTCAGTTCCCGTGTCGCTCTGTTGAAGCATTTCTTGTCCTGAGGGAAACGAGTTCTCAGCCACTGGGTTTGGCATTGTCGTTTTTCTCTGAAGAGAAGAGAGAAGTGAGGAGATAGTGAGGGTTGATTACACTGCTCAATGCTGTTATTGCTTTTGTGTGTTTCAATATGCGATTCCGTGGCTGCCCATTGTATTAGCCTTGTTAATTCTGAGACAGCTTTATCGATGTCTTTTGGTTCCTTTAACGGGATGCTGAGATTAATATTTGTATCTATAACGGATGTCTATTTATCCAATTGAATGGTAATTTCAATAGCGATGGTAGCGTCTCGCGGTGTTAGGTGAACGAGGTAGTGGTCTGAATGTAGTCCGTGGTGTAGTCACTTCAGAACACAGGTGCTGCACGTTTTTTCCAACGAAGAAGTCCAGAACGTCAGGATTGTTGCCAGTCAGTGAGTAGTAGGTGGGTTCGTTAGGACTTATGAACTCTGGGCTATGCCTAAAACCAATATCGTGCAAAAGTCTTCCTCTTGGATTGGCAATATTAGAACCCCACCTAGGGTGTTTGGAATTGAAATCACCTCCTAGTAGAAAGTGATATCCCATTTCATGGAGAACACCCAAGAAGTGAAGTCTATTTTCTGGCGCAGAATAGAAAGACGCAAGTTGGTAATTTGTTTTTCCCAGCATAATTAATATTCTGGCGACTTGGAGTTCGTTTTCGCATATTTTTGGTAGTTCGGCATGCTTGATAATGTTTTTGACGAATATTAGTGAACCACCTTTGCGACGCCCACTTGGGTGATCAGCCCTATAACGGTTGTATCCGCCTATATATAGTTTGACATGGGGAGACAATTTGGTTTCTGTGATCATTATAACATTAATATTATGTTGTTGGAGGTAAAGCTCTATTTCATTTACTTTATGGGCTATGCCTTGAGCATTTAGTGTGAAAATTCTTGAATTATTCATGTCTTTAACAATACAGGTAATATTTGTGATAACATAGAGACGATCGGCTGTATCGTGGCTAAGAGCGTGTCTATTTTCGAGATCAAGATGCTGAAGGTATTTTCACTTTGGCCGTGATTATTGGTACTGGCCATTTGAGCATAGGAGGGGCGATCATATTCATGATTTGGTTTTCGGGGGGAGCGACTGGTTTCTTGGTAACTTCATCATTAAAGTTTCTATTATATTACCCTGTTTCCTTTTGTAGCTTGAGTGCAGTCTTTGCGACAATCGACTGTTATATGGTTTTGGTCACATTTAACGCATCTTGGCTTCTTGTGGCAAAAGTTTTTGGTGTGATTGAATTATTGGCATCTTGTACATTGTACGATACTCCGTCTGGGGCATGGTGGTTCTACTTTAACTAAAGAGTGGTATAGTTTAGTTAGATTGAAAAATTTTTCATTATTGCCGGATTAAGGTCAAGGAAGAACAATGGCATAGGGGTTTTCTTAATTGGATGAATAGTGTTTGTCATTTGGATTGGGTCAAATTCTAGGTTTTTTAATTCATCCATCATTGAAATGTTGTCACACGAGGGATGTGGGCCTCCTATTACAACTCTAAACGGACTTTCGTGTCTCATTTGGAACGTATGGTATCAACCTTTTGTGATTCTAAGAAGTCTACAATTTTTCTATAATCTTCAGGTGTATGAACAACGAGCTTAACCTTGTTGTCAACTGTCCTGTAGTTAAACTGGCTTACGTTCATTTTGGAAAGAGATTTTATTAAACCATTCATGTTGTTAATGTTATGAAAATAGATTGAAGGTGGTTTTTGCACTATTTAAGATGTTTCGGTTTCGCTAGTTTCCATTTCATTGACTACATGAAGTGGCGAGAAATGATTAATAGAGTGAAATGTAGGCGCATCTATATTTGATTTGTTAGGTTTTGCTTTTCTTATCTTTTTGTTGGGTTGTTGGAAATCATCCTCCATCGTAGGAGTGGATAACGGAGTTCGACCTGTTTGGTTTAAAGTAGTAATAGGCGTTAACTCACCACTGGCAGAGCGATTACGAACAATAGCTCTGTTATAGTTCGCAATACAAGATGGATCCGGACCCGGACTCGATCGTTCGCTCTTAGAGCCCAGGCTCCGCGATGATCACAGTTTTCCTTTGGCGCGGGTCGACTGCACGTTTGAAAGCACAGAAGCACTATCGGACTCGACGAGAACGTCTCTCGCTGCTGGCACACTGAGGCGAGCCCCAGACAATTTTCGAATGCGCGAAGTAAACAAAACTCATCTTCAACTGGGTCTCAAGACGCGTGCTGACTCCTCGGAGGCAAGAACACAAACCTGACCCAACTTTGAATAAAAAATATTACTAACATATTTACATACGAGAGAATAATTTATTCCTCAGCTTAAAAACTTCATAAAGGGAATATAAAAATTATAAAATAACACTAATGAATGTTATCTGTCTACATGTCATATTCTTCTCTGCTTTAATAAACTGGTATTAATATATATTTAACTTCTGTGGTTACACTGAAAAATATTTGAGCATGTTAACGGGGTATATAGTGTAATGATAAATTTGAATACTTATTAAATAATTTCCGACCGATTTTTACAGACAGTTTTTATTTATTATTTAAACGACGTTTCAAATTGAAATATGTATTTCACAGATTATAAACCTGAAGAATGCGTGAAATTGCGCCGAAACTTCGTTTAAATAAAAAATAAAAACTGTCTGTAAAAATCGGTGGGAAATTAATTAATTTGTTATTTAATAGCAGACGTTCATCGATTTAATATTTGAATACTTATGTTGTAACGTTTCCAACTAACAGAAAATCTTGGTCAAGTAAAGTTTGAGTATGAACCGATGTTTGACAAAGACCAACAGAGTTCATGCGACATTTTTAAATAAACTTACTGGGTCTATATTTGGCCTTTATTTCGAATGTAATCCCTTTGTCAAGCCATCTGCAACAGTATAACATTTTTGAAAAATTATCTTTCCACTCTCCCTACTTTATGAGAGCTGAATTTCATCATAAACACAGCGATCATTCAGCTTCTTAATCGAATACACATAATTTGTTCAATGTTGAATTAATCGATAAAAAGTTCACTCCGTATGCACTCAATTACAGTAGACGGAATATATCAGATCTCAGCAATCCGAAATCGAAATGTCGAACAATATCAAAGCTACGACGCAATGAACTTGCGCTTGTATTTGTGCGTAAATCAAATGCCACTGATTATTCAAACAGTCAGACTCAAAATTTGGGATTATATGTATACCATGTAAGAATACTAAAATAAATATTGTTAAAAAATTTGCTTGGAAAATTAAAAAAGAAACTGTTTTTATTTTTGTTGAATTCAGTATTAAGACTGGCCTGATGCAACCATCCATGCTAACCTTACGCAAGCCTTATCATTTCCACATAACTAGCACATCCCACATGCTCCTTAATCTGCTCAGTATTTCTATCCTTTGCCTCCCTTTTCTGTTCTAACCCCACATACTTCCCCCTAATGCTAATTTTACAAGACTCTCATGTCTCAAAACATGGCCTATTAATCTATCCCTTCTCCATATTGTTTTCGCTTCCCCTATTCTGCTTTGAACTTCCTCGTTAGTGACTCGATCCACCCATATGATTTTCAGCATTTTCCTATAAGAATCTGGAACTTGACAAAGGCGCCGCCTACCGGGGATCATTAGTAGCTAAGAATCATCCACGTGACATTTATGTTATAAAGAATCTGAATATTCAGTCAAGCAGATTAGGAGGAAATGAACACATTTACATCGGAATTTTATATATAAAGATAGAAAAAAAGACCTACAGACATGTCTAAGTGTTCCAGTTTCTGTAATTGAATTTTTATTATCTTATATAGCGTGTAATCATTTAAAAAATGCTAATAATTTATGTAGTATTATTCTTGGATGATGTTATAAATGAAGAAATAAATTCTAACTTCAATATCGGTAGATCACAATATTATTGCTGTCAAATAAATTCGTTGATGATATTAATAATCACAATTTTCAATAGAGAAATATCATATTCTATAAAGAAAATTAACTTCACCTAAATATAGAATATTCGATGTTTCTGCACGTGATGTTTTATACTGTTTTAAATAACAGAATTTTTTATGAATAAATGACTATACCGGACCTGAAAAGTAACTGTTTTTAGTGTAGCGGGTGGAAAATAAATATTTCAACAACATTAATTTTGAATTGCGGACCAGCGTTTGTGATTCCACGTGGTAAATTTTAAATCTGCAATGTAAAAGTTTTCTCGTCGGACTAGAAACAAAAGCTTGCTACGTCACTAATAAATTAAATTCTAGAAAATTAATCTGCTAGGATTTTTCATCTTAAGGTTATAACTGTATATCGCGATATTGTTTGTCATTTGATTCAGAAAATGTGATTTTTGTAAACTCTACTGTTTAACTTACATTTTTGTTTCCGGGCCAGATCGTTGCATACATTTTCTGCAGTAAAATTGAAATTCTTTTAATATCTCATTCGTGTACAAAAATAAATAGTGCCATACAGAATCATATTTTAAACTTACAGGCGCATATTTTCCAAATGTATAAGACTGTCTTCTATATGGGTAATTTTATTTTAAAAATTCCTTGTTGTTAATAATAATAATTCAGTATTTTAAAGTACAATGGGGGTTTCAAACTTAATTGTAATGACCTCTCTGTAGTGAACATATTGCCTAACATTTCCTTTTGAACAGAGATTTATTTAATTTCCTCAAATACATAGGACCTAGTTTTGCTATTGACAGTAACAACATTTTCGTTTATATTAGAAATAATATTCTTTAAATTACTTTTATTTTTCTACAACTGCTGTTACTTTAATTTTACAGGTAGAAACGTAACACAAAATATTAATATGTTTCATATAATATTATAAACGATAATCAAGGTAAATTTTTCTTACAAATCATTATTTGCTTTTCTTGCCTTGTTATTTTAATTCCAGTTAGAAAGAATACATTTTTCTCTCTAACATAATTCGTTGAACAGATTAGGCAATAAACTTAAATATTCCTCACTGCGTTTAACACATCCAAATCGATTACGCTTGATGTCAGATTTAGTGTGTGCATGCCCTACACCAGTCTTTCCCGAAGGAAGGAAACCCTAGACGTCTATTCAGAGCCACAAGGGATCCATGTCAGCGAAAATAAAAATTGGAAAGGGGAGGAAAAGCTAGAGTTGTAAATGGGGGTCTACGAGAAAGGAACCCATTTGAGCAGTTCGTGACTGAAAAATTATCTTTCGATAAACGAAACAATTAACATGAAACATATAGTACCTATGTACTTACATAATACTTTCCTATCATGTACATATAAATTGACTATGATAAATGTTGAAAACATAAATGCTTATCAAACAGGATGAAGATTTGGGTAACGTTATACTGTTTTAAATAACAGAATTTTTTACGAATAAATGACTATACCGGACCTGAAAAGTAACTTTTTAGTGTAGCGGGTGGAAAATAAATTTATCAACAACATTAATTTTGAATTGCGAACCAGCGTTTGTGATTCCACGATGTAAACATAATACACATATCCTTTAATCGTAGTGAATTGGAGATCGCTAAAGGGGTCATTCTCCATCCATGAGTCAAAACAACACCTTAATTGCTTTGGATAATAATTAATGATAATTGTTAGAATATTTTCTTGAGTCTAATCAATCTGTTCTGGTTTACTTATAAAATTGTTGTTATATTTCTGTTATTGAAATTCAAGTTATTACTTTCTTAAGGGAACTTGATTCCCGAGAATTCAATTATATTTTTTACAGGGTCAGTACCCGGTTCAAACCTCTGTCCCGGCTGCGAGACGGATTCTAAAGTTTGTCCGCGGCCACCTGCATTGACCGTATTAGGACGGATATTTAGGCTGCTTGTAACAATCTATTATAAAACCATTAATTTTATCTGATTAGTGATTTTCAAATTTACGTGGAACTAACACTAAAAGCGAACACATGTTGATAGCCAAGTGTCTGAAATAACAATGATGTTTCAACAACAATACCGTGACTTAAGAAGTATAGTAGACATAAAGAGTAGGATGCACAGGTTAGGAAGGCTTTCGTAGAAAAGAGGGATTTACTTACGGGTAATATAAGTGTGAATATTAGGAAATCGTTGCTAAAAATGTCTGTATGGAGCGTGGTGTTATATGGGTGCGAAACGTTGACGATAGGAGTTGGGGAAAGGAAGAGAATAGAAGCCTTTGAAATGTGGTGACATAGGCAAATGCAAAAAATCAGATGGGTGGCTAGAATATCAAACGTGGAAGTTATAAACAGAATAGGGGAAAAGCGAACAATGAGGATGACGTTGACTAAGAGAAGGGATAGATTAATAGGCTATGTTTTAAGACCTGAGGGTCTTGTAAAATTAGCATTAGAGAGATTAAATACGCTAAGCGGATTAGGGAGGATGTGTGGGTTGTGCTAGTTATGAGGAAATGAAAAGGCTTGCGAAAGGTAGGTTAAAATGGAGGGTTGGATCAGATCAGTCTAAGGACTGAATACCACAACAACTACAACCCTTAACATCCAAAGAAACTCCAAGGAGTAATAAGGCTCACCCCCCCCCCCCCCGTTTTCTGATCCTACCAAAATCATGCTTACAATATCGCCTTCAAAATTTCACGGCAATTGGTTGAATGGTATAGGAACGCCAAATAAGCCTCATGGTTTCCATTAATATTTATATGAACCTCTTATGAACCCTGCAAAATATAGAAATGAAATGTACACGAAATTTGTTTATTTATTTATATTAGCCTCTTCTGAACCCTGCAAGATATTGAAATAAAAACGTATACGAAAATTTTAGTTAAAATTCCTCTTTCAATCCCTTAAATTTGTATTGAAATCCGTTGAGCCGTTTCGGAGCTTATTCCAGACAGACACACTAATTTAATTTATTGGTATAGATTTCATAGTATCAATTATTTTAGTTACTACACTCAACTAAAAATTAATTAAGATGCTTTTCACTGTTTGAGACAATTGTTGAGTTTTTGGATATTGAAGATTGGATGTTAAAAGAAAGTTTAATCAATCAGAAAAAAACGTTGCCTTTATAACGGATTTATTCACTACATTTAATAATGCTGAATTGCTGTTACAAGGGTCATAATTTGAGATTTAATGTTCGAATTAAACTAATGAAGCAAAATATTGGATGCACGAACTTTCCCAGTTTCCCAATTTGTCACGGACAAACTACTGGGATGATGATATTTCAGTCTACGTTCAACATTTAAAAGTACACTCTACACAGGCTTTGAAAATAGGCTTGATAATATTTTTACTATGAAATTACCCATAATTTAAGGTATAGTTCACAAAGGGATATCAATAATTTTGGCTTCAGAGGACATTCCTATTTCTTATCCAGCATTATAGTTTAACGAGAAAGTTTTTGATAGCTTTTCCACGGTCATACCTCGTGTTTTCAGCCAAACAATACAAAGAAATCGCCGATCGAGGAGATTTTAGGAAGCGTTTCCGGGCGTCCCGAATAATCGGGATCATCTCCGGGTTTTAAGCCTCGAGTCCCAAAGTCCCGAACAATCCTCTCTGGACGCTCAAAAGTTCTAATTTTTATTTGACTTAGTGGTTAGAGGTCTCGGATCTATTATGATGCTATATATTTTTTTACTATGCATATTTTGCGAGAATTTTCGTCCATCGTACGTACAGTTGTGTATGGTATCGAAGTGTAAAATTGAAGAAATGTAAATTCAAGAAATACACATTTTCTCTATTTATTTATTCACTAAATATATTACTTTTACTTGTTTCACTTAACATTTTATAAAAGATAACTATAATCACCAAACTGGAATAGAAGAATAACTTCAGAATAATGGATGGTTACATATTTTGAAATAAAATAGAATTAACCTGAACAATATAAAGATTTATATTGAATGTGCGGGTGTATTTTGTCCATACCAGAGATAACGTTTTGTACGGTGCTTCGAGAAGTATGATTTCAATTCTTAGAAAAGCTTGATGATTCAGAAGGCCAAAACTCATGAAAAATATATCAACTATTTTTAATATTTTTTATATTCCTATTTATATATTTTTCTCTTGTCTGTTTCTGTTCCAATTAATAAATAATTAATATTAAAATTGGTGTGTAATCGGCACCTGAATTTTGAAACATTTGTGGGGAATATTTTTCGTCTGAATCCCAATGTAGATTTAAACAAGCTTCTTTCTGCGAGCTGTGGCGACGCTATAGCATACATTAATAAAGTCGCATTTAGACCGGAAAAGACAATTGTTAAGAAAATTATGGAGCAACTGTTGACTATAATTTTTCCGTTCGCCGAATCGTCTAACTGCGGCTATGATAGTGATAAAGTGGCAAGCGATTATGAAAGAAAAACAATTAAAATAACGTTCGAATGCAATTCGTTGAAAGCTATGAGCTGGGTAGATGCAAGCAAATTGGGCAGCACTAAAGGATTGTTACTGTAATTTAAAAATTCTGTGTATAAGCCGCACTCCATTTTTTTCCTAGATAACTTAAGTAAGAAAGTGCAGTCAATACACGCCTAAATACGGTAATTTAAAAATTACGTAACGGGACCAAAATCTCGTAGGGCACCGTGAATGAAGTTGCTAAAAATCTTGTAACCATAATTTTAAGATAATACTAATTTTAATTCAATTTTTGAAAATATTTAATTAAGTCTTTCAAATGATTAATTTTTTGTATAGTATAATGTTTTGTGTCGTTTTATGAGTTAAATAATATAACATGTGCTTTTCTTAACATGTACACTCTACAGTTAAACCTTTTAAAGTGAGTAGACTGTGTCAGTTGTCAAACACACATTTGAAGTTGATGAATTTTTTAACAATTCAATTTTAGAAAGGCGGCCGACTCCCTAAAAGAGAAAATATGGCACGTGGTGTCTACGAACTGAAAATGTTTGTGAACCTCTGCCCTACATTGTCTGTTATTTTGTTTCGATGTTTTTTCCGTGCTGGAAATACGAACGTACTGTAACGGAACGAACGTGGGGTCATGTAAGTAGAGTTGAGACATACGCGGCATAATTTTAAACTTTTATTAATAATTGACCTATATCTGTTGAGTTAATGACGTACCTATCATAAAAAAAGACCTCGAAGCTGCGTGTCCTTATAAAACCTCTATCTCCAAATAACGGAAAGGAGTGAGACAATTATCAAGAGCCCGACTTACGTGATAAAGATTTCTCTTGGATATTTTCCTGCGAAAGTCGGGTTAAGTCAATTAGCTTTAGTCATAGAGACAGTAACAAGTAATTAATTTCTTCTCTATTAAACACACATCATTCTATCATTAATTATGTCGTTAAAGGAAAAAGGTGAAATTTAAATGTGAAGTAGGCATTTTTAATGAAATTTAAAGTAGTTTTATATATGTAAGAGTTTATGTATTATACTTGCCTCAATCGTAATTTTAAATGAAATTTAATAAGAAATAAAAGTTGTACTGTGGCAAATGTCAAAGGTTTTTAAGAAATGATGAAAATTACGATGAAAATAATGTATTGTTGGTTCGCTAATAACCCTTGGGTTGATGCGAAATAAAATAAAGTATGGGGAAAGGAAAAAGATGACGCTGAGACAGTTTGTTACTAAAACATAAATGAATTTTAATAATTTCATTTTATTGAATGTCAGTATTAACATATTATTTAGTAATTTATTTCTTTAATGAACATAATATTTGACTATACACAGTTCTCTGGTTTTCACCCGGGCCAAAGGATAATTAAACCACGACGTTTACATTTTTCGTCTGGTGTGCACGTTGTGGTTTGTTTCTTCATTGACGCGGTTGCGAACCGAAGGACTGTTTATGTGCTAATTACAACCAGGAAATATATGGATCTCTAATAAAGCTTGTGATTCATATTCCCTATCTTACACCAAATTATTTAGTCACAGAAAGTTAAAATGAAAAATATGTTAATTTTGATACGCATTATTGAATCACAACAATTATTACATTACAAAGTGCCATAGATCTATTATTGACTGTAAAAAGAGTGCATTCATTTTCGAACATATTTAAGACTATAAAAGATTCTTACCCTATACGCTGTTTTAAAATGTTTTATTGTGGTATATATTGCCGTTACGTTTCCAGTTAAACACTTAATGATGACGACAGAATCGAGTGACAAACTTTAGTGAGAGTTTTCAGAAGAGTAAACATGTGACTAAAATGAAAATCTACGTTGATGATCTCAGAAAGATTTATTACTAAATATGAAAATTATTCAAAACATAATGAAAATTATGGAATCCCTCACCTTCGGATGATGAATATACATTCTGATCCATTTAAAACTTTTGTGATGAAGTATTAAAATATATAACACCTAAAGCTGTTATAAGTTGACAAATGCTCTGCTGAAAATTACCATAGAATTTAAAACATTAAATAGCAAGAATAGTACAGAATAATCCTAGCACAGTACCAATTATATAACAAAAATTTATCCAATTTTAAAATACGTGGTAAGTATAGTCAATAAACGTTATCCGTTTAATAATTTGGTAACGATTTAGTAAATTCTACTTTACCTAGAATGATCCTTTATTTCAAACTAGCACCTTCTCGTATGCCAATTAAAATAGTTTCGGGGTAGTTAATAAACTGGTAATCATTCAACTACATAATTTATTTTACAACCAATCATAAATTTGTTATTCTTGTTTAATGACATACCATAAATTTATAAAACGTATCACACAGAGTTAAATCTTTTAACAACTTTTATAAGTGACGTAAATACAAATTTCTTTCTGAGAATATTATGAATAATTATTATTCATTAATTTAGTTTACATATTACATTCCAAGTCCTCTCTCATGATTCATTTAGGGGACGACGTTTTTAATACAAAATCACTTACGGATGATATTTGAAGGTAAAGTTTACCGTCAAATCTTTACATGAAGGGATAGACAGGCTTGTAAGTTTCAAGGTCTATTTCATCAGGATAACGAGTTCTCCCTTCAGACAATTCCCCTCCATTCGAAATAACTTAGTCGTCGGGCTGGAAATCGTTCAGTTTTACATCTGCAGAGAATTTACTGGAGATTTGCCTCTAAAGCCTTACGGTATAACTATTAAATGGACGAGTTTATTGCGGCCATTACATCAGATTCATTGCTTCTCAAATATTGCCATATTTAAACAGAGATTTGAACGGAAGATCTCAGGAGGAGATAAAAATAATATTCCTTTCAAGACTTTATTGCCTGCGAATATAAATCATAGGATTAATTAAAATCGATCTATAGAGTGAAATAAGCGAACACCAGATATCCTCATTAAGTCATGAATACAATCAAGATATGTTCTATTCTAATTTTTTAAACATGCCTACAAACGAGCGCAAATTATATTTATTCTCTTATCTCTTTATGTAACATAATTGAGTATTTTTATTTACTTCATGATTTATGGTTGTGAATATGAGAAATTGTTCTCATCTATTTGAGGAGTTCAAAGGCAGGATGGGCAATACCTAAATTTTTCATAAATCAAGTTGTGTGTTGGATCATATAGTTCGTCATTAGGAACGCAGCCATAGTGGGTTAAGTTTAATTGGATCAGTATTCAATAGATGACAGAACTATAAACATTTTGGCATTACAATTTTAAGTGATTAATATGAGAACCACAGTGAGCGAAATCTATTCTTTAAACATGGCACTCTCTACCAGCGAAAATACAGCTCATTATTTAATAAGCGGGTTTGTGTAATTTTCGTTCGCAGGTTATGACAAATAATAAAAACATAAAAATTATGATTGTTCGGTTGTTTTACGTAATTGTTACAACTTTTAAATAATAGTTCCTTAATGTTACTATAGTTAATGTATTTTGTACTTTTAACTGAAAAAATGGATGACCAAGAATTATTAAGAAAAGTGGGTCTTGATAACTCCACTATTTTTAAAAAAAGTTGTAAGCACAAAAACGGCAATGCCTGTGGTAGACGAAATCAAAACATTAAACTATCAGCTTCTGTCAACTCGTGTTTACGCCTACTGAGATTGAAGAAATACAGCACAACGTCTTGGTAAGTGGCCACTCTTATTTAAAATGCAATTCCGATTTCGGATTAAATGAAGTAAATAAATAATATCACCCAAATATTTATATGCCCGAAGACTGTTGTAAGGTAATTAAAACTGCAAGGGAAAATTAATTTTTTTGTGAAATCATGAACAATGACGATTTGTCTCAAAACGCATTTATGACAAGAAAAATTAGAAATATAAAGGTTAATGATTAAAAGAAAACGGTTATATAGTTTAAAATGTTAACGCTCCTATATGTTAAAACTGAGCCATTGATCCCTTTTTTCGTAAGAAAGCAATGGATTATTTTACTATATAGAAAATTAAATCTTGCAAAAAGAAGTAATACTCTTAGTGAGAAACGTTTACCTGTGCTGTAATCAAAAGGACATTTTATTTCGACAGAAAAAAATCTCACCTGTTCTGTCTATTAAATTTTAAACACAGGTTATATCAAGACTGTGGAACTCGAATATGATTCTGAGGATTAATTTTTTGAAAATGAAGGCTGATATAATTTTATAGTATGTCAATATTATTTGCATTTTATGTATTATTTGCATTTTATTTTTTTCTAATTGTAATACAGAATTTTAAATAAAGTTGTATAAACCTTGGTAAGACCAGTTGTCAAGACGTGGACGCTGAAAGTTGAAAATGAACAGCGTCTTTTAGTGTTTGAGATGAAGATTACCCATAGAATATATTTGAGAGGGAATTGTGAAATAAGTTCCAACAGGAAAGTGCATTAAATACTCATAGGGGAGAATATTTTATTCATATAAAAGCGTTGAGTAGATAGCTAGGCCATGTGCAAATAATGAATGAAAAGAGACTACCAAAGAAGATATTAAACGTAATCATGGGAGGTGAACGGCGGAGAGGAAGACCTAAGAAACGATCGCTTGATGCAGTTGAAAACGATCTTAGAAACGATCTTAGGGCCCAGTACAGAATCGAATGGAGGACAGTCGTATGGGAAGCCAAGGTCAACTTCAGAGGACCATAGAGCTGATTATTATGATGCTGATTTTAAAATGGTGACAGTAATTTTTATTTAACGAAGTCTATAATTTTAAAGAGAATCATGGAAATATTTAAAGCAATAATGGCCCATGTCTAAGAAAAAACAATTTTCATGTGCATTGGAAATTTTTTCTACTCAGTTCCTTGAACAATTCTCAAAATACGGGCATGTGAAAAGTTTCGTAAATATTGGAGTGTGCGTTTGTACTAAATACACAAATTTATTTATGATAATTTAAAATGGAATTATTTCCATTTAATTCTGATTGGATTTGGCCCACTCTTCCTTTGAGCTCATCATTTAAGTTTAATATTATTTTAATCCATTCTATTAATTAATAAGTAATGATTGTAGTAACTCGTTCCTATATATATATTATTTATTCCGTTTCCAAATCAAGTTGAAAAGTTTTATGTTTTTAATGCAAGCTATTGAAACGATTTAATTTGAAAACGAAATTATTAAAATATAGGAAAATCTTAAATTATTTAAAATAATAATAAAATAAAATGAAATATACAAATTTTGTTTTTAAAAGGGAGGTTATATAGGATAAGTTCATTAAATCTTAACGAAATTGAATCGCCATTCTAGCGGATAGATAACAATGAAAATCAATTCTTGATATCTAATTTCCTTAAAAAATACTTTCAAATAAAGTTATGAATGACAAAGATACTTATTCTAGCGCATACACAATCGCAGTAATAAATAATTTGTACAAAAAGCATTAACAAAATATACTAATTATTTTAAATTAACTCCTAGTGTAAATTGTTTTTTCCGAATCCATTGTAAATGAATAATGCAGAAAAATAAATTATATTAGTACTATTCAGTCAGAAAATATCCTCAACAATTATTGATTGTTAAGAATATTTTAGGAATAATATCAATTTATAAGTATATTTTATAGCTCAATGGTAAAAAAATTGAACATTGCGTTTCGGTGAATTAAAAATTTTACTTAATTTAGTTACGTTATTCTTACTTTCTCTTTTATTCTGTTTGGGAAGTGATCGTATTGTAAAATTTTTCCACTAAAGTTCCAAAGATATAGAAAATGTATATTTTCACCCCTCTAAGAAATAAGTCTGAGTTATCCATCATTCTGTTCTAGAAACATTTCATAACCATTAGATTTTATCTGTCACGTCACGTTTACTACATTTCTATCGAAAGAGCGTTAAAATTGTAAATACCTGATCAGTATCTGTTTTATGTCATTCAATACTTAAATTTTTAGTTTTAAGGATTCCTACGACTGTTGAATGAGAACAGTAACGATTTGAAAACCGAATGGATCCAGCATGAATACAAATTTTCTGAACTGCTCCAAGTATACGCTGGATTTTTACCACTTTACCTTTTTTCAGTTTATTTACTTCAATTTTACAATGTCACCCTAATGTCATATTCAGATTTGAGAATAAATTATGTTTGATAAAATTTAATACCTGAATACATTTATATAAATAAAATATTCTGCTGTACTAAATAAGTATGAGTGAACAGATACTATTTATATATGCTTACATTTAGTAGTTTCGTGAGTCTAAATAAATATTTTAAGATTAAAATATTCGGAGCAAGAACTATGATCATATAGAGGACTAATTATTAAATTTTCATGACAAAATCAAAAGTAATTTCGGTGAATGAAAAGTTGGGCCATTCAAATAGTTAAATACATATAACTAATAACAAATATAAGTGCTATTTATAGACATGCAAAGTTGCCCTAGGATGCAAGGGACTTAAAACAATGATACGAGGTCACACCAATTACATAATTACAGCAAAAATAAATATTAGATAAAAAGTTTTTGACATTTTAATTTTCTATTTCACGTTCAGGATATGTAATAAAATGGATCAAGTGTCGTATGTGAGTAATATTGAACTCATAATAGTCAACTCACCCGTCCAGGACCGTATTTAATATACAGGTATACGCGCTTGCCATCAGACTATTATCCCCGTTTGTGATCATTTATGCGATATTCACACGCGTCGGCATACTCGTAAATCGTCTGAAACTTCACACAACCCGATGAATTTCTCTCGAGTCTTTTTTTAAACAAATAAATACGAGTCGAAGCACATGTATCGATCAATTTTATATTTTTATTTGACATGATACCTTCCAAAAATTTCCAATTCAACAAAATAAAACACATATGAATATGTTTCATCCAAATAATTGGTGAAGTGATTTTGAAGTCGTTAAAAATTATTATTATTATTACTGTTACAAGTCAGGATGCGGTTAAGGAAATGCATTTACGGTAGCCCCTTACGAAGTCGTAAATTCTACTTTGGCGGTGTTCATTGTTCGAAAAGCTTACAGATAAGACTTCCGCGAATATCGGAAATTTAACTGATGTTCGATTCAACAGAGATTATTGTAAGGATGACGGTTGTTCAACGAAGCACCTCCCAGAAAAATACTGTATTATTTTTTTGAATCTCAGTTGATTCAGTCTCTTAAAAAATATTTTGAAAAAAATTATTTTACTCGATTAACAACATATAAGTAAAAAAAAGAAAAGTGGTACATCTGACGTTTGGTATTCTTAACGATTTCAACGTTAATAAAGGAAATTACAGGGATCGAACTTGCATCATTCTTTCCTTACTTCATCAAACACAATGTGAAATATTAGGAGAAAGGAAAAATGTTATGATAATTTACTTCAAGTAAACCTAGCGAAAAACAGAAATTTCCGACGTTTGTTAAATCTTTGTTGTTTTTTTTCCGGCAGAGGTACGGGTTGAAGGTAAGTGGGAATTTGATTTACACACCACACGGTAGAAGAGAGTGTATATTGAGTAGTACCAGTTTCTGCAACGTGAGGTCGCAGACCGCATGTGCGCCTCTCCGGAGTCGTCTTGTCTTTGTTGTTGTTCGCAGAACCGCGGCCCGGGTCTGACTGGAGAGCCAGCAGCCTCCGCCCCCGGGAACTCCACCCCCGCCCCACCCCCTCGCTCGGTCCCGACCCGGGAACGGCGCCGTGCGGACCTGCTGCCATCTGTCGGGCGTCGCCACAACCAAGAGCGCCTCAGCCAGCGGTCGACTCTGAGGCAGTCTCATCATATCGATAGTGACAGAATTTGCTGTGGAAGGAGGGATTATTAAAAAAAACAACAGTCAAAAAAATATGTTACAAACTTATAGTTCTTTTTGATAGTTAAAAAATCTTATATCCTGATTTGGGTTTCACTTCATAAGGAAACTTAACGTTAAATAGTTTTTACAAATATCATAATGCTGGCATTTGCATTCATTGCATATTTACTCATAATACGAAACTATTCTACATCTCTCTTTTTTTAGATAATTAGAAAAAAAGGTCATGAACGTCAACGATGATGCCGGCTATCGTACACGCGTCTTACACTTTCTATAATTTCGCTAGGGAGACGAACTGTTTCACATTTTATTACTATGAAACTGTCCTCTCGTACCTTTCTCAAAACTCTGCTCTGGAATTACATAAAATACAGTGTGTTTCATAAATGTTAACAAGGACTGGGGGAGATTTTATAGCTATATTCGTAAACGAAGGGGGAATTGTGAAAAATTAGATATCTTAAAAACTGACGGCATCGACGTAACTTCAGAATAAAGAAAATGCAATTGTATTGAACGAGTACTTCGTTTCTGTGTTTACCAAATGTAACGGTACATACACGGTAACAAAATGAGACTCCGAATCTGAAAAATTCCATATCACGGCAAACGCAGTAAGGAGCATTAGTAAATTAAGATAAAAAATCACGCTGTCCAGATAACAACTCCACAGAAATAATTAAACTGGGCGGGGAGGCAATTATTTCGCATTTAATAAGCCTATTTAATATATCCATAAATACCTCAACTCTGCCAACAGACCGGAAAACCTGTATTTAAATATGGAAATGAGGCGCACATACGAAATTATAGATATATTAGCCTAACCTCAGTAGGAAGCAAAATCATGGAGAACTTAATAACTACCTACATGCTGGTTGCATTTTAATTTATATCGGGTTTTTCGTGTGAAAGTCAAATAATCAATTTATTTCAAGATCTAGCAGTCGAAGTCGATCGTGGTGGTAGAATAGACGCCATTGTTATTGATTTTGCAAAGGCTTTCGAAGTAGTCCCTCACGACATCTTCATCCAGAAGTTAGATGGGCCAGGTATTGACAAAAGAGTAGTTCTCTAGGTGCAATAGCCATTAAAAAGTAGGCTACAAAAAGTTAAAGTTGGGAAATAAACTTCAGAACTCGGATCTGGAGTCCCCCCAAATATAGTTTTTGTTTCTCATATTTATAAATGATTTGCCTAATAATATAAACTCCAAGGTCCGACTTTTTGAGATAGCTGTGTAATTTACAGGGAAATAACTGGGGAACAAGACGCAGCTGCTCTCCAAACTGACTTAGATACTCTAACTACATGAGCTAAGCGAAGTAAACTCAAAATCGACAATAGTAAAAGTAAGGCGATTAGTTTTACTAAAATGCGCTTTCAATATGCCTCGATATATAAAATATATGGGGAAACAGTGATCGAAAAGACAAACTGTAAATACCTAGGCATTTATTTCAACAGTAAGCTGAGTGCAGGTAAACTATGCTACAAGGAAAGTGTGGAACACCTTGCACTTTGTCATGAGAACACTCAAGAAGGGGAATGCGAAATCTAAGGAAATGGCATATTTATCATTAGTATGTCCACTTATGAAATATTTGTACAGGATAGGTGAAATAGAAACCTTAGAAAGGGTGCAAAGAACGGCCGCAAAATTCATACAAATAGGACCTGGGCATGGGAACGAAAAGGTAAAGCGACTAGGGTGGGATACGCTACAGACAAGAAGAGGAAGAGCTAGGCTACACATTTTCTACAGAACATGTGCAGGTCAAAAACCTTGGAAGGTAATCCGAGATAGAATGAAAGAATCGACTCGGAACGGGAGGAATGATCGCTTTTTTAAATTACAAGCAAGGCACCAAGAAACGGACGTTGGAAAATACTCATTCCTAAATAGGAGAATTAATGACTGGAACAATTTACCTGCAAAGTTTTTGACTATTACCCTCAAATACCTCCTCATCGACCGTCAAATGAACAGTTAGATTCGGAACTGGTATATGTTTTTTTCTGTATATTAACGGAATATTTTTTTTCCTGATTGTGAAGAGGAATTTTGAAAACGACTCATTGTCCAGTACTGCGGTCACCGGAAGAAGGAGCTGACGTAACGAACATCGCCGCGGGACATCGTTGGATCTCCATCGACGCCAGGACAATCCTAAGGAAGATGCGATAACTTCATTTCTATCTTTCTTCTTCTCATCTTGGAAAAAAAATGAGTCTAGACCATCCTGTATGTTCCAAATATGACGAAACATGCTTGTGAAGAATATCTAGGCCGCATACGCGATCACAAAGCTTAAAATTATTATGTCACGTGTAATGCCGAATAAGAAGAAATAAAAACCTTATGCTTTGCCGACGATATTGTAGTAGTAGGAGAATCAGAAGAAGACTTGGAACCAATAATAAATGGCATGAACGTAGTCCTGGTGAAAGAGTTCAATATGAGGATTAATAGAGGGAAAACCAAGGTAATGGAGTGTAGTATGAGAAACAGTGGAATAACAAATAATGTTAGATTGGGAAGGAATGTTTTGACGGAAGTTCAGGAATTCTGCTACTTGGGAAGCATAATAACTAATGATGGCGAAGTATAGTAGACATAAAGAGTAGGATAGCACAGGCAAGGAAGGCTTTCGCGGAAAAGAAGGATTTACTTACGGGTAATATAAGTGTGAATATTAGGAAATCGTTGCCAAAAATGTTTGTATTGAGCGTTATATGGGTGAGAAACGTGAACGATAGGAAATGGGGAAAGGAAAAGAATAGAAGAATTTGAAATGTAGTGCTGCAGGCGAATGCTGAAAATCAGATAGTAGGATAGAATCACAAACGAGGAAGTTCTAAACAGAATATGGGAAAAGCAAACAATATGGAGGACGTTGACTAAGAGAAGGAATAGATTAATAGGCCACGTTTTAAGACACGATGGTCTTGTAAAGACTGAATACCTCAACAACAACAATACCAAATTGACAGTGTGTAAGAAACGCTTAGCATATCTGATTCACGTTTTCGATGCATGCTTGAATGGATAATGTATGTTTTCAATGTATTTAATATAATTTGATCTTTATTTCAATTCAAATAATATAAAAGGAAGTAAGTGGTTACTAAAATACTTTTACTGTAAGATAATTACAATATTTTCCTAGCAAAGTAATTTTTTCAATCTCTTTCAAATGCTTCTTTTTCCTTTCCCTCTCACCTTTATAATTAACAATGCTTTCTCTTTAAATACTTATAAAACTAGTCGAAAACTTTTTCCTAAAAGTATTATGAAGTAAAATTACAACTATATTGAAATTAAATGAAATTTTTGAATGTTAAATTTAATATTTATTGAAATATATCTTATGTTCTAAATTATTTAATTATTGTATGTTTCTTATTATTATCATGTTCTTAACAGAATTTTTTATTTTATTCTATATGACGTCAACGTTGGTGAGATATATATTTTCTACTTTTGTTTCGATAGTATTGTTAAAGTTTTCAAATTCAAGAAATATTTACCATATTGTCTGTTAAGTATTTTATCATCAAGGCTATTTAGTTGATTCTTTTATGGTTTCCTTTAAAACAGTTAGTAGAGATTGCACGCAAGCGAAGAAGAGAGCATGGCAGACGTCAAGCGAATGTCACGCGTGACCAGGTGCGTGGCGAGGCTTGCGATCGGGACCGACGAAATTAAAATATTTTAATCAGGGGATGAACGAAAAGCCTGATTAACACTCGTACTAAAATTTACATCGTAATTAAGGTTACTAAAGTAAAACACTAAAGAGGAACAATGAAAGACCAGATAATCAAAATTAGAAGCTAAGAGTCGCCTTGATAAGTACTTCCGTATTTTGATGGATAATCTAAATTTCGCGGCCGATCTTGGGTTAGACGTTTGAAGATGAAAGACGACACGACTCTGTGTTTTGATTTGGCTGTGGAAATTTAATTTAGTACAAATAGTTATTTTTCTCTATTATTATTTTGGGATTTTGTTTATTTTAATTTCATCGATCAAACTTTTTGATTAACTTTATTTAATTAAATATTTGGGAAATTTTACTGTGTGAACTGTCAAGTGAAATATTGGTTAAAGATTGAATGTTTGGTTGATTATTATTTTCTGTTACTCAGAGGATTACATATATGGTTACAAATACATGTATATTACACATATGAGGATTACATAATTTTTGTTTTATTTTATCACAAATGGTAAATTTTTCTGTATAGGGTGAGGCGATGTATTTTGTGATTTTGTTTATTTTTATTCAATTAATTGAATTCTAGGAATGTTTATTTTAATCATGTTTTAATTTCATGTTTTTCTTTGTATTTATTGGGATAGAGATAGAAAAGTTTGATATATATCAATTCATATTGTTTTTCTTTCAATGAATTGGTTGTTGTTAGTAATATATTGGTAAAGAACCATGCTCAGTGAAAATAGTAGAATATATTCATATTTTGTAAACAAAAACAGACACTTAAAGATGGAAGTCAGTTATATCTGTTATTCTGTAAAATATGAGAAATTGTTTATATATATATATAAAACTTTATTGTGCATATCTCACTATAAGAGACTCAGCCTGGATAGTAAATATTGCTTAATAAAGATATATTCAAGGTAAAAACGTTTATTGCAAACCTGAAGGAAGGAATTCTTAATAATGACAATAGCGATTTAATAGACAGGCCTGAACCTAAAAGGTAGTTAAATAGAAACGGTGCCTATTTTTAACTGACACTGTTTCATTTAGGTTGAGAGATGTCATATTGTGACCAATATAACGTTACGTCCCCAGACATCTGTAAAATTCCATTAGACGTACAGCAGGATACGGCTGTCTGGAAATGGCGCCATAATAAAGAACAAGGCGTTTTGTTTCAGGATGACATTTGCAGAACTAATGTCGCGTTCGGTTACATAGAGTCACTTGTATAAAATATGATGTAACTAGTAAAGTAGGGGCCTCTCAGTTCCACATGTGACTAAATTTTAGTTTGAGATTAGATATTGTATCACTTCATTACATTTAGCTTTACAAAGCGCTAAAGACGTCAATGATATGATCGTACTTCCTTCTGAAAACATGACAAGGCTCCTGGGTTCTATTCAGCTCAGTATTCTATTTCTCATTTATTAAACACAATCTTCAAAACCATTCTAGCGTTTTTGGTTCCGTTCACGTTTGGAAGGTTTAGTAAAAGAACCGCACGTACCGAATCTTTCCTATTGTATATCCTGAATTCTCTTTACTTCGATCGATGAAGAAGAGAAGACGATAGAGATATTTTCTGAAGTCCAACTCCCTTTCAGCCTGATCAATTCCTTTCCTCGGTTAATAGCATCCAACTTATTTTGCTTTTATACTCAAGTTTGAGCCAGGAACATCATATTATCGTGTTAATTCCTTTCAAACGATTTCCTCTCCAACCCTGTTATCCTCATAACTGAGTATAACGTATGTATAGGGCATTAGGCTTAGGGACTTTCATGGCTGGGAGTATTCAATATTCAAAAATCTCGGTTCATTTAGTTTTATAGACTTTCACATCCCTTCTTCTCCGCCTCCACTCTGAAGCTGAAGTACAACTTAAGCAGTATTTTTATGACTGAATTAAGAATTACAACTTCTATAATCCATTACTTTGGCGTTATTTTTATTGTTTCGCCTCGCCACCCCAACACATATAGGTACTTCCTCATTGCTAAATGAAGCTTTAATTATACACAAAAAAACAGGAATAAATGCTATTAACCTAATAGACCCCTAAAATCATTTATTCTATAAGTACCAATGTCTGCAGTTCTTGCTTATTTGACAATTTCCACTCCGTACGTGCGAAGGCCCAAGGAGAGTTAGTCGTGACTTCACCGTAGTGTTTGTTCCCTAGTCGCATAGGACTGTTGTACAAACTACGGTCGAAATTGCCCCACGAGCGTCTAAGGTTAAGGGTATTAATATTAATTAATCGGCATGTTGAATTTCAGGACTTCCATTACTCCAGATTCGATAGCAAACTCGGTTATCCTCGCCTTAATTTTATGCTAGAACCTTCCAACCGCACGTATCCTTAAGGAGTCTTCTCGTCTCACACCTAATAGGGTTGACAGTATGCAGGAGAAACTAGCAATCTCTCTGCCCAGAATAAAATTTATGCGACGCAAATATCGGTCATATCTGCATTCTTTAAAATTATGAAAACCTGCATTACCGCCCCTAATTTTATTTATTAGAAGATATACCTATTAAATTTCCTTTATTCTGCTTCTCTTCATATAAATATCGCGTGAAATGTTTTCCATCTCCGAGGCTACTAACAGGTACAGTGTGTTTAAAATGAGATTTTTGGAGAGTCATCATCGTCCATAAGCGAAAAGAGGTACAGTTCGCGAGATTCTGCATGACGTGTTTACATGCGCAGTAGGGAAAGGAGAAGGGGAGTATAGTCGTTTGAGGAGGTACTACCCCTCCAAGTGGCCTGGCGAAACGCTACTATCATTCTTAAGAAAATTGTCTTCATACAAACGGGATATGTAGACTGGGACGCCATCTTTTAAACACATGCTATACTTGTTTTGTATTACATTTTAAGGATGCATTTCTTGACGTACAACATATTCTGAACTGACAGAAATATATTTGCCAACGCCAATATTTTCAGAATTGCTTTTACACTACCAACTTGTCGCAACAGAAACCGCAGTAAAAGTTAGCTGACGTCTAACCCCACTACAATATGGTTGTCCACTGCGCATCGTATTGACACACGACTAGCTAATTCTCCTGAACTGTACAACCGTTCCTTTAGAGCTAGGTATGATTAAATATGTCTTCAGATTTCCACCTCTTTCTGCTCTAAAGTTCTATAACATTATTGGTTAACATATTCTCTTCTATTTCAATGATTCACTTCCTTCATTCAATTGTGTATCTTTCATTTGTTTGATACAATTATAATTTGGTCCATTTTCTCAATATTTGCCTTCTATACTTCAGAATGACTGGAAACCATTACTACAAGTCCACCACACTGTCCTCAATAAATTTCAAATCCAGAGTCTGAAAGATTTCAACTTCCCATCTAAAGGAGATGATTGTTCGCAAACGAATTTTCATCCGTAATAAAAAGATGAAGGTTCTTTAAACGGTGAAAGGAGATTTGATTCTTATTTAAAATGAAATTATTAATGATTGCTTTAAAAATATATTATTTAATTAAGATGATGTACATATAAACATATTGTTTACCTTGTTTTTAAATAAATACTAGCATACAATCATTCATACATAAATTAATAAATAGGTATTTTAAATGGCATAAGAATCGAATGAGTGCCCTTATTCATCCGCTTGCAGTGGTTCCAAATCTTGGGTTTATGCCACCGGCACTGCTTCAGCTGGTTGCACAGCAAACATTGGCTCACCCGCCATCATATCAAGCTGAAAGAAGGAAAAGTGTAAGATAAGTATAGAGTTGTGACAAACATATGCTTAGAATTTCTTTAAATACATTAGGTCGAACTATTGATGACGACTTATCGAAGACTACATGAAACGTATTAGCAGCGACTGGGGATACTCACAACTCCCATCGGAAGTGCAAAAACGATGTTGAGTATACCAATGCCGATGCCGAATACCCATTCAATGAGGGCGAAAGCAAAGTCCGAAGCCCCCAATTGTTCCAGGAGGGCAAATTGAGCGTTGGCAACGTCGACGACAGACAGGAGAGCTATGATTCCCGTCAACACGGCGAACCTCCATTCGAAACTGGCTGCCATTGTGTTGTTGTAAATGTCGACTTATGAACGGTGACTGTGCTGTCCGGAGGGCTTGCAAGCCCTTATATACTCCCTCGCGATCTGCTACTGTCAACATGGCGAAACTCTACTATCTTATCACTAGGGCGCCGGGCTCTTCGGCAGTGAGGAAATTGGGTCCGTCTTTGCCGAGTAAGATAGCACGACTGAGCGCTGACACGCGTATCTTATACTTCGTGCCTTAAGAAGATATGATACAAATAATATAATATTCCTATTCAAGTACATATGCTGTATGAGGAACTAATGAACGAAAAATTAGGACGAAATTTATGTTCTACAAAAAATTATAATATGAACACAAATTAGAGTCCTGTATATTGGGATGTACAAGAAATACTGCCTTATTGATTACGGAAATTGTATCTAATTACAGTGAACATACTATAGTCCGTTTTCTATAAAAAGTCAACTGGCGTGTCTACGTTGAGCGAGGCTTAGAAACCACATAGAAAAGTGATGTCATGTTGCTCCCAAGGTAACACCCGTGAGGTTTGCATTTTCATCAATTTTGCATGTCCAGTCCATTATTTCAAGCGTTATGACTGTATACTAATAATACTGAATCATCAAGGCCACACTGGAATGGCTTATTCACATTAAATACACGGCCAAATGTAAATAAAAATGCCAGCAACCATCAGAAGATCTTAAACCTGTTGAGGACAATAGTCCACAAAGAACTTAACATTCTACGATAAATTTTTGAAAGGAAATTTAAATAAATTCGACTCCTCGGTGGTTAAAAATAAATTTAAAATGCAGTAATACATCGAATTTTAAGTTTCTGATCTCTAAATTTTTTCATACCATCCGATACGGGAGCGACATTCACGTTAATGGCGAACATGTTCTGGGGTGGGAGCCCATGCGTGGTTTCTCCGAAAATGTAGGTAAATTTCTTGCTGTTTTGTGTGTGTGTGTGTTTGTACGCGCAATTTCAGCTGATGTATATACAGGAGCTAGCTGACTATGGCTGTTTACCTAAGACAGTTGCAGTTGAAAGACAATTTTAATTTCAGGTAAAAATTTCCGTACGACGAGTGGCAGCCACCATGAATTCGTTAAATGCTGATTCAAACAACGTTTCTTCGTGTGTGAAGTGCGGTAGATAGGTATTTTGATTGATTTTAAGGGTTTAAATTATTAAAGGTAAGAAGAAAGTACAGGTGCGAATAAGAATAAATATGGTTTATGGGTGAAATTTGTGATTACATGTAATTTGTGTTATCGTGATGCAGACGAGTGGTAGCAGCGATGCTGGGAACTTCGGAACCACAGGTATTTAGAGTGAAAATGTGTTTACAGTTTGATTGTACATATAAGCAAACATCTGGGAAGACAGCGAAAAAGAAGCTGCAAACAACATTCTAGTAGAACCTTTTAGCGATTCCGAGGTAAAAGTTATAATCAAAAAACTGAAAAATAGAAAAGAAATTGGTCCATATGGTATCTACAATGAGATGTTACAATCCATCTTGGACAAACTGGTTCCATACCTTAGTAGCGTAGCAAATGCTTATTTAGCCCAAGGCAGGTTTCCTGCTTCATGGAAGGAGTCAAAACTCAGTGTTGCTGAAGGACGAGGAAAAAGATAAAACTAACCCTAAATCTTGAAGACCCATTTGCTTCATAAATACTCTAGGAAAACTTGCCGAAAAAGTATTATGCAAAAGAGTTACAGAATTTAGACATCTAAAATAAATTTGGGAACATCAGTACAGCTTTCGGATGGGTAGATCAACGGAGGATGCTATTAGAAAGGTATTACAGACAACCGATCTCTCTAATAAAAAATACGCACTTGCAATCTTAATTGACATTGCTGGTGCTTTTGATAATTTGTAGTGGCCCGCCCTAATAGTTATATTAAAGTACCTGAGCTGCCCCAACATACTAATCAATCTTGTTAAAAGTTACTGCAATGGTAGCCGAGTCACTCAATTGAAAAAACAACCACGAAAAGTTAGTTGTCCGCAGGTATCCGTGTGCGGCCCCTTATTTTGGGACTTGTGCATTGTTGACGGCGACTAAAGAACGGAGATCGAAGCTAAGTCAATGCTTTGCTTGCAGCAAGTTAACTCGTGGTGTAACCAAAGTAAGCTTGAAATCTCCAGGCACAAAACAAGGTATCTGGTATTGAAAGGTACACTCAAGCGGAATCCTGTTATAAAAATTAACAAAGATTCGATTAGGAGATACAAGTCCTTAAAGGTATCTCGGGGTGTCGTTGGATGAGGGCAAAACTTTTTGCCAACAAATAGAAGAAGTTAAAATGAAAAGTTCAAAAATAATGAACAAAATCATTCTAGCAGCGATAACAAGATATGCTGCGAGCTCGTGGGCACACAGATTGAAGCTGACAAACCCTAGCAAGAAAATCCTCCAAATTCAGAAAAGAAGCCTGATCAGAATATTTGGGGCATACAGTACTACATCGACAGACGCACTAACAGTTCTGCTGAGTATAGTCCCTCTGGAACTAGAGGTGAGAAAGAGAGGTGCTCAATTTAGGCTAAAAAGGAATAATAAAGAAAAAATCAAGGATGTATTAGGCAGAGAAAGTATAAGCAATAGAGATATTGTTGAAATTATTCTTGATACTTGGTAAAAACGATGGGATTAATCTAACACTAGCAGAGGAGTCCATGGCCTTATTGCAGATGTTAGAGTAAGGTTAGACATGTGTCACCTCCAACCAACAAAAGGGTTGATACACTTCCTCTCAGGCCATAGACCATATGGGCTGTACCTTAGTAGGATAAAAAGAATCAAGGACACCCTGTGCAAGTGCGAAAAGCTAGCCTCTCCTGAACATGTAGAGTTTGATTGCCCAGGATATGATATAAATCAATAAGAACGGAATGCCTTAAAGGACACGGATCTAAAAGCTATAATCAGAGATCCGTATTTATTAACAGTGTTAGAAAATATAACTAACCAGATATCCAGAATTGTGCTAGAAAGATATAATTGCAAATTATCTCTGTAGGAGCCAATTGTAGAATTTCACACTACCATAGACATAAAACAAAAAGCAGAATTGATATTCTCTGAAAAGCGGGTAGATAGGAAGACAGTTATAACTGCTTCAAATAAATCGACATTTCTTTGGGTCCCTCAAAGATGTTGACTGACAGCATCAATCTCCTGGACCGGTAATCCCAGGAACTGGAGAGAAACATAGACATTAATCATATAACAGACAAGAACAAAAATTCCAGACATTTGAACATCAAAATGGTGGTATAAGTAAAAAAAAATACATATGATGGAGCCAGTTTAAACCCTCATCTCCTGGACGCCGGAAAATGAGGGAAACTGGAAGTACAACCCGTGCTAGAGAAGTGGAGACGCAAGAAGGCCGGAGGAAGCAAAATATTCAAAGGCTGTCTCCTGCCTCAAAAGGGAAGCCCAGGAGACATGAATAGGGCTAGACTGACCTCCTGCATCTCCACGCAGTGTTACTGGTAGAACTTATGCAGGGAGAGCGTTCTGCATAACACACAGTCTGCTCTACAGACCACCTGCAGACAAGTGCTTTCTAATTTGATGTATAAAATAAATAAATAAAAATAGCTGAAAAAATATATTAGTCTGTAAATCCCATTTAATGTATAAAAAGGATGGAAGCAGCTACAACTTACCATAGTTTTCCTCTCCCTTCATATTTCTTTCTTCCCTTCCATAGTCATCCAGCTGTGATCTAATACCATTTTCCCTTCATATTCATACCCCCATTCACCCTATTCCCCTCTAATCATACCTCTAGTTTTTAGTTAATTAGTATTATTGTAAAAAATAATGGAAGAATTTTCTGTTACACAATTTTTGTAAGTTTGTGAAGATAAGGCCTGTTTTAGATGTACCAGAAAACAGGCTAATTATTTTCTAAATAATTAATAAATAATTAACAAACATAAATAGCAAGGATCATTAAGAGGAATTTTAATTTCCTTTCTGTTACGAATCCCGCGTAATCATAACGGACGTGACTGTTATAAAACTAACTGTAATAATTGGAAATATATGTATAATATTAATGTGAATCTTTTAATTGTGATTTTAAGTAAATTAACACAAACTTTTACAGATAGTAGTAAATAAACAGATTATAGTGCGTTTAATGCAGAAAGGAGTATTAGGAAATCATTTTGGATTATTGTACGTTTTATTAGAAAAAATTACGAACTTTATAGGACGTTATAGGTTGTAATGCGACGTACGTAAATTACGTATTATATAGCAGTTGTCTTACAGTGTTAAAAATAATTTATCGGAATTTTATGCTTAACATAGATTACCGAAATAGTTGAGATTTAAGACTTATAATAATAGTAACAGAGGTTTTAATATAAGAAACTAATTTTTTGAGCCAACTATAGTGAAGTTATTATTGCGTCGGGACGATCGGTGTAAAGCCTGCGTCACACTTGTGCCGGACGTTTAATATCTGGATGATTCACAAAATTAAAAGAACTACATCATTTTATTGTTTTATAACTCAATCAGAATGCATCTTCGTCGGCAGAAAGTGAATTTCACCAAATGTCAGGACTATTTAGCTTAGGAGCCAATAAAAAATATATTGAAGAAACATACACGCTAGAAATTCACCGCGGTGACCAGACGCACTTTTAATAACGAAATTAAATATTCTGTTAAATCAACATTAAATAACTATTGTTTAAAACACATTTCACAGTTTTGTATTAATTAACTAGTTGTGGAAATAATGTCATTTTATATGACTGTTATTTAAATTTATTTTTATTATTTCTGTATTTTATTACGCTTTTCGAATTAAACATTACATAATAATGCAATAATATTTATCACAAATTGTTATATAGTATATTATGTAGCTATGAAAACAGTTTTCTTAGTTTAGCACGTCTAAATAATGAAAATATTATATAACATTTCTTGCTATAGTTAAGAAATTCTTATACCAACTTTGAGTTAAATCTTATAGTTAAAATTATTACTGTACTTTGATACTATAATAATTTATTAAATGTAGAACTTCAGATTTATATTTGCAGATATTGTAACTCAAACTTTGTAAAAAAATTTAAAATTTCCATTGTAAAAGGATGTAATTTGTAAATTGTACGTCACTCACCACTGATAATATGTATATATATATATATATATATATATATAAAGTAACTAAACCATTATGTGTAAAAGCTCGAAAAATATTGAGGTTCGCAAACTGTTTCTTCCTACGAAAATTGAATTTTCTTCACTGGAATGTACAACTTCGTGTTACACAGAGTACGTGAAAAAAATATTACTAGGCAAGTAAATAGAAAATTAATTTGTAGGCCCAAGGCTACTGAACACGATGGAGTTTATTTGAAAAGAATACAACTACATAGTACTGAATAGTTTAGAAATTGTAGATACCTACGAACGCGAAAAACGGCGAGAGCTCTAAAACAAAAGCGTTGGTCATTTTTGAACCAGACACAATATAAATGAAACAAAATTAGTTTTGAACTTCAAAAACAGGAGGGAATGCACCAAAAAATATTAATTTTTTCTGAGAAGATCAGCAATCAATTTCCTTTTTTCCGGACCACTTGGCATTGATTGACAGAGACTCGAATGCGACTTTCAACTTTCTTTTCTATTTTTTAAATGATACGTTTCTGTATTCATTTCTACCTTAATCAGGTCGAAAGTCTTGAAGGAATTTACATATTATTTAATAAATACTAAAAATTTTTGAAATAACCCATGCTGAAATTAATAAATCAGCGTTATGAAATTGTAATTTTAAAATAAACATGTTTATTTTACCAATGATGCTAGTTTATTAAGTGATTAAGATTATAAAATTGATAATGTTCCAATAGTAACTTCTTCCCCGGACCTGTTGCGTTTTATCCACAGCATTGTACGGCTACGGCGGGACAGGAAACGCCGCCACCCCGCAACCGCCCAAGTGTGGAAAGTCACATTTAAATACATGTGTTGTCTCACCCGCAGCGGGCTACTCGCACCCGCGACCCGCCAAATGTGACAGCCTTAAGCGATCATTTTTTATTGTTGTGAGGTATTGCAGACGGTACTGCGTTATACGATGGTAGAATGTTACATAGAAATTGTTTTATAGTGTAAAAATAGTTATGAGGAATTATGGTCGTAATGTACAAAACTCGAAAGACATTAGTAGTGAAAGTAAATTTCGAGATTAAATTATAATAATAACTTTTTCTTAATATAAACAGAAGTTTTAACTTTAATAAATTAATTCTGATACGATGATTAAAGAGAACAGTGAGTTTTTCTGTCAAGACGACCGTTGATAGGGGAGATTGGAATTATATGGTTATATAGATTACAGTATATATATATATATATATATATATATATATATACTCTATTCTACATAACCATATATATAGATTATATAAATGCACGTTTGTATGCGTATATCTCTGTAGATGTTGGTGTATATGAGAACATAATGAAAGGTTAGCTTCCATTAAGTTAAATTCAAAGCCTGTAGTAGGCAACAGCGCCGTCGAATCCCGGCGCAGCTCGTTCATGATCTGTTCCTTGTCGAGTTTAAACCATTAATACCATTTGTACCGCCTACAATAATGACAAGATCAGCGTTAAACCAGGAGCATCCTTCACCACTTCGCGCCATGGTGCGCCTAGCTTGACGATGCCACATAAGTTAAAATTCTGTCCTTGTTCTCTTTTTAAAAGTTCACTGCAACCTATAAGGATATGCCTAGAGGAATCTGTGTCTAATAATATCATCTTGACAGACTCGATTAAGAGTATAGGCATACTTACCAACAAGACGGTAAGAAATAGCTTCATTAACCAAAACGGGACTGCTTAATAAAAAAAACAAGAAAAGTAATAAAATTACTGTCCTGGATCCCAGTGCATGTAGGCACCGAGAGGCACGTTAGGGTTGATCAACTGGCGAATCAGGCGGCTTCTGATCCACACAATCACAATAATTAATAAGTCTGTACGAGCAATGATTATAAAAAGGGGATCTTGAAGGAACTAGAGGAAAAATGGGAAGCTATAAAAATGTAAGGGTAGTCTCGAAATCTTGACATCGGACAAGAATTCCACCTATTACACACGCCAAAAGTACAACAAATAGTGGTGACCAGAGTTAGAGCTGCACACACAGTTAGCACACTATTTTCTGTTTTATATGGCGGCCCAGTCAATATGTGATGCTAACATTACACCATCTTAACTTTGAGTATCCCACATGCAGCAGCATATTTCACCGAGTTGGATGAATTCACCAACACTGCAGCAGTCTTTGCTCTCTTGCAGTTCCTCCAGAAAACAGTCTTGTTCAATTTTTTGTAAATATAAATAATCTATAATAGCTACAATTGTGTATACTTTACGTCTTGTTGCTTATGACCCAATCGTTGAAGTGACATTAAACTTTTAAATAAAAAAGAGTTTTCAGATTCGTTGTAAGTAATTTATTTTATGACAATATAGTTTATTTATTGGCTACTTCATTATGTTTTTGTTAATTTTCAGGTTATACTGTCGTAACTTGTATGCAAATAGGTTTGAATTAAAAAACTTTGTTTCTATAAACTGCAGAACTAGTCGTTTTAAAATAATCTGGAAAATAAAATTATAATAAGCAAGTCATGTGAACATGCGTAAGTATCTAGTACACATTCGAAACTTGTGTCGCCACCCGATATCAGCTGCTGTTGCTTAAAGACGCTCCAGTTAGGCGAGGGAGGGAAGAATGCAGCAACACAAAACAACCTTGGCTTTATCACTCGACAAACTTGTCGAATCGTGGCCACTCGACAAAGACGCAACAATAAACGTGCCAAATGTTGCGTAACGATCGGTCAGTGGGTTAAGAGGATGGTGATACCATGGATACTATGGTGTAGATTAGAAAGGCGTATACGAATGTCCTATAGAGGGAACGCACTGCTAAGTCGATATAATCGTTTAAGAACTCAGCTGGATATTTACATTGTGTCTTGTTAACGGCAGAGAAAATGTCGCAGTTGCGTTATAATCGAATGAAAATTTCGTCTACAAAATGAGATAAATTATTAATATAAGTTTTGCCTTGATAGGTTTTAAGTAAAGGAGATTGAGAATAGAGAAACAGATGAAATAGATTAAGAATGTAATGTAGCAAAGATGGCTACCAGGAATAGAATGAAGAAAGAATTGATGTTACAAAGAGAATAAGGGAAGAATCATTTCGAACAGCTTGGTAACCACATAGTGTATTGGGATGAGAGTACAAACAGTCCTATTCTAGAGAGACTGCTCATATATGTTGTTGTTGTGGCATTCAGTCCTAAGACTGGTCTGATGCAACCCTCCATGGAAATCTATCTTGCGCAATCCTTTTCATTTACGCATAACTAGCACATACCTCATCCTCCCTAATCTGCCTAGCGTATTTCATCCCTCTAATGGAAATTTTACAAGACATTCATGTCTTAAAAGGTGGCCAATTAATCTATTCCTTCTCTTGGTCAACGTCCACCATATGTTTCGCTCTTACCCTATTCTGTTTACTCTATCCACCCACCTGATTTCTCAGCTTTCTCCTATAGCACCACCTTTCAAAGACTTCTATTCTATTCCTTTCTGCAACTCCTACCATCCAAGTTTCGCACCTATATAACGCCACGCTCCAAACGAACATTTTTAGTAAAGGTTTCCTAATATTCACACTTATATTACCCGTAAATAAATTCCTCTTTTTCGCGAAATCCTTCCTTGCCTGTGCTATCCTACTCTTTACGTCTACTATACTTCTACCATCACCAATTATTACGCTTCCCAAGTAGCAGAATTTCTTAACTTCCTTCAAAATATCTTATATATATATATATATAATATATATAAAAGATAGGAATGAAGGAATTGGGCTTCATATCGTAAAAATTCTCCCAAAATTATTAATGATAATTTTCTTGAAATATCTTAATACCTCACGATATGGCCGGTACTCAATTATCACTGTCATTCCTTTAGTTCATTCAGTCCATTTATTGTAAACACACGTGCACGAACGTTGAACCTAAGCCTTCCAGACTCTGCATTCCCTGATTGGCATTCCCCACCTCTCCCATTTAAGGACATGGTTATAAATAATAATAACTTTTCTCTCCACTCCGAAACTAAAACTCCGCCTTCATGCATGTATAGCCTAGACACATTCCGTACTAGGCGTGGATATTAAATGAATTTTGTTGGCCATCTCTGTTCCATACGATTCCAGCGTTCTGATATCTTATTGGTACAAACTCATATAAAAGGTCCCAATTATGTCAAATTAGTTACGTCTATGCCACTCTGAGCTTTGATTTTCTTCATATATTTGTCTAAATATTAGACTGTAATTTTTAAGAATATATCCCTTTTTAATTCTTCTTGATCTAACGAATTATAATTTAATCAATTACACCTATTGACGCTATTCTAGAGTACAAACTAGCATGTTCTCCGAACCCTTCCGAAGTTTACATCTTTATATTTTGTTAAATATTGAATCTCACGTTAGAAATATTTCACCTTAGAAATATTTATGATGATAGGAAAAATCAAGCCCAACGATATTTCAATGATATTTCACAACAGAAATGTAATGTATTCTTCTGTGAAAAGGTATCTCTAAATATATATATATATATATATATATATATATATATATATATATTGTTCGACAGAATGTTGACAGGCAATACGCTCTATGTATAAACTAATGTCATGAGTTTTGCACAAATATGTTCACGTCGTCAATCTTGGAACTATTTTTTTCATTTAGAATTAAAATTTTGTAGCAAAGGCGTGCAATCATTAGCAGAATATTAAACGGTGAGAAACATTGAAATTAAATTCAACAGAACATGCTTAAATTGACCACCAGCGATTCCATTAAAAATATATATAATTATTCTGCTTTTAAGTCTCAAACCTGAAATGGGGAACTAAAAGAAGCAATTTTCATCAGAACAACTAAATTTACCTCACAACCCAGCTTTCATCTTCCCGAAATTTGGAATTCTCAATAATTCCCATTTACAGTAATGCAGGAGAATCAAACAGTAGCCTGAGTTCACTTCATCCTTGTACTGGCCCTGTCCATCATTAACCACCAGCAGATTCAAACCTTCCAACGTGAGGAATAGATTCGTTTAGCAAACTTATAGAATTTTTCCTACACTGTATCATGTACATAACTGCAAATAAGGAAACTACTTGATACGTTTTTTTCAACTATGACAACTGTCAATGGGATATTCTCAGCAGGCTCTTAGTTCAGTTTAGAAATTAAATCCGAAATAAATTTTATTTATTATTCATAAGAAACAGGTTGTAATTATTAATATACTATACAAAATCCGACCCTGTGGTAACAAACACCACTCACACTGTCCCATCCATGGTGTCTTCGACCATATAAAACTAAGCTTAAAATAATACGTCAGATTCCGTAGATCCTGGAAAGAAGCTAAGCTTAAACTTGCATTAATAGCTATTTACATTCCTATAATTCGATAATGGAACTGATTAATTGCTTATGCTATTATATTATTGTATTTAAACAAAAATAATTAATTCCCTGAAATTCAATAATATTTTAATTTATTTAATGGTATGTTATGGTCTAAACAATGAAAAGCTGTACCTAATAGATGGTGTTTTTATTTAATTCTTCAAAGATTTTATGTATATAAGAGTGTAGATCGCGTTGTCTATTTGTAAATCTAAATTGTAAGTCAGTGAGTGAATTAGAGCGAGAGAGAGAGAGAGAGAGAGAGAGAGAGAGAGGGGGGGGGGGAGTGAGAGAGGGGGAGAGAGAGATGGGGACACAGAGAGAGAGAGATGGGGACAGAAAGAGAGAGAGAATGCACAGGACCCGTCATCTTTACGTCCAATTGCCAATGTTGTTGATTGCGAACAATTAACAGCCACTGGTGCCCCAGTAATCTCAGCATATGCGCTGGAATTGATATTTCGAGATGTGTTTAAGATTCAAAGCGTGGAAATAAACATTTATAATTTGATTAAGCAGAATTGAAATTTGATATTATCTTAAAGCTCGGTAGTGGGAGAAAACGATAATAGTGGGGGCTTGGGATTAAAGAATAATGTTGCATCCGGTAATTCACCACTCGACACAAAATTCTAAATACAATTAGATATAACACGAGAAAAATTAAATTTATGTATATTACAGTTGGTGCGCTATAGCATTGCATGCCCCATGAGAAGGGGGTTATTTTCTTTTGAGAAGGAACTGCCCCTTGAAACGTGCCTGAGCAACGCTACTGTCATTTTTCAAATCACATATTGTTCGTCGGATCCCAAGCAACGGATACAAAACAAAGCAACTCAGAAAAAACTGAAACAATTGGCAGCGGACTTCGACGTTCTTTCACAATTGTAATAGAACCGAAACCCAAACTAATAGTAAGTAAACTAAAAACAGTATACGGTAACTGCTCATAACTGAACTGAATGTAAGTGGTGAAACACACCAATCAGCGGCCACAACTAAAACTTTGGGACTTCGAATTGCCCACACAGGTTTCGATAGTCAAACACTTAAAGACTAATCCCAGATAACGCAGAGCTCACATAAGGTGTGTCAAACTCAATAGCACTTTGCATTGTAGCTCAATCGAAAATAGAAATATATTAATTTTTAAGAGTTAAATAGCTTAAACTGCATGAACGCTGCAAATTGCACTACGCAGCGACCTCTGCCAGTCGCAGCCCGTTTGGACCAGATGGCCTCCAGAATAACAGTCCTCGTACGAGTTAAGTTAATTACATTATAACTTTTGTTTTTAAAAAGTTTTATTCGATCCGAAGTACAATTTACAAAAGTTCTGCAAGCAGCGTCATCAAAACTGGAACTGACTGCACAGCAGGGTCACAGGGTTTATATATCTGTTTCAGACAAAGAATGCAGAGCTAAGTCTGTTTGACTTGAAGATTAAGAGACCTTTATGATGTTGAGTCTAATGGAACCTCTTGGTCAGCTTTTAATTACTGAGTGGATAAAATAAATTACTTAACTTACGTCAATTCGTCCAAACTGAAACGTGGTACGCAAACGAAATAATTTTTTATTCATGTAACAAATTTTTATATTTACGATTATCAGTTCGTAAAATAATTGTTCTAGTACATACAAAATTAATATAATGAATTTACAAAATTAAAATAGTTTACATAATTCACCTGTAAACGTGAAGGTAGGTTCGTCCTTTGGTTAACCTACTTTAAGTGTGTGTGTACCTGAGAGGCATACGACGTGGGTGGGTGAGGGTTGACAGGCTTTGATAATTATTGGAGGATATATGAGGATGTGGTATGCGGGCATAATGTTGAGGTGGGTTAGGATGAGCCTGAATGTTCAGGAGGAAGAATGAGGTCAATTGGGAGTTTTCTTTTGAGCCAACGAAAGCGTAGAGGTGGAGGAGGATTGTCATGGAATTGTTGGATCATGGGGTTTGGGTGGTTGAGGGCTCTTTTAATTAGGGAGGTTATGGACTTGGAGATTACTGAGTTTACTTTGGGAAGTTTGATGGAAACTAAATAATACATCATTAGTTCTAAACGTTGAACTTCGACATACTGACAGAACAACCAAAGCAACGGAAAGGCGAAATGCGGCTGATGGACACAGCCTCCTAGACAATCCAACCCGAGTCGAATTTCAAACAAAAGTCCCCTTTTTTAAATTGATATAATTTGTAATTAAAGTTTAAAGGTAGTAAGTTAGTAGAGTTCCAACTATGCTTAATGAGTAAGTCGTTAGAATAGTACAATATCTAACAAATTGGAATTGAACAATTCATCGTATAAAGTCAAGAATATCAGCAACCAAGTGTTGATGGGTACTCTCCTTGTAATCGTGTGATACACTCTGTGGAATAAAATAATTTTTGTTGATATATTCTGAGCGCGAGTGTCAAACTACCGAGGTTATGTACCGACTTAATCAGTTTATATCAGCAAACGTACCACCAAATCATTCGTATCTGGCTTAAAAGTATTTTTGTTTTCGACAAATGTACACGAGGTCAAAAAATGTCTCAATATTTCTCAATTCTCTCGTTATGACTAATAAGATGATAATACGGATTTATTAAGAAATAACTCAACACAGTGTATCACACGATCACAAGGAGGGAAATCGCTAGCCTACAGTTTTGTAAACGTTTTCAGAGTCATCGGTACAGTACCGATAGATTCAGTCATCTTGAAACCTTAGAAGGTAGAAAGACGCGTTGCAAAGGTAGAAAACAAATTTTCGTCTTACTAGGAAAAATAAACATTATAGATCTATCAACGGAAATCACCCGATCTTTGATAACATGAAACTGAAATCGCAAAATCCTGAATTAACTAGATATCTGATTTTTATGAAGTGTTTCATTAAATGTAATCCACATTATTTTTATATTATTTATTCTGTATCTAAGACTTTTAATTTATAATTTTATTTCTAACCTCTATATTCTATATGTCAGCGTGTTGAAATGCGCAGATAAATTATCCCTGGTCCTTTTAAATTTCATCGTGTAAGCGATACTGCAGTATCGCGTGATTACTCACGAAGTTTTCAGGTTAGATTAAAATACCTGTTTGTCTTCTTTAAGGGAGCTGAATTTATGTTCTTCACTTCGGTTGATAAAGTACAATTATGCGATTAAAGCGATCGGGGGTCCTCTGTTATACTTCTGCTGGAGATATTCCTTTTCGCTGAAAATCCTCGATTAAAGAATGTAATAATATGAACTTGACCTTGAATTTATGGTCTGTCCGATATCTTGAACAAAGTATATTAGTGTTTACTGTATTCACAAAATTCTATCAAGATACGTTACATTACTTCAGTATTTATAACCATTAAAATGTGACTAATAAATAAATACATTATAATTATTCAAAACTAAATACTAAACAAATCATCAGGCGATGAAGATGATGACGTGAACAGTAACTGAAGCGTCGCGGTTTTCAATGAACTTAACTAGAGAATTTCATATTTTCACCTGTAGATCTTTTGGTCTACTGTCTAAGGATAATCTTTTGTGGTCCTAGATTAATGTTACTCTTAAAAATTACATAAATGAATGCAGAATTTAGAAGTAAAATGGAAAATAATACATTGAAATTTCCAGGAACAGTTCGAATTGAATTAATAGTGCACTTTTAGAAAGGAAAACTGATGAAACGAAGGGACAAGAAAGAAAAAGTGCTATTACATAAAAATAATGTGATATAGGTTATTTGAAAAATATATCAAATTACATAAATGCTTGAGTAAATGAGGAGTTTGCATAGAACGAGTAATTATTGGTTTTGTTGTTAACTGAATGAACCCCTAATTCAGATCTATCACTATCGATCTATTGGCGTGTTCATGAAAGATTGGTGAATTTGTCCAACACTGGATGTCATAAAATGGAGAATGAAACAGAATTATTCGTTTCGCGATAAACACTCTTGATCAATAATGAAATATTATTACAGTCAGTATATTCACTGGATTTGTATTATATAAATTATGTATTTCTCATTCTTTAAATGGGAGTTCTCATTTCACTTTAATAATCAAGCATCAATTTTCTCAAGATTAATCTCGCTAAGAATGTTAAAACTTTTTAAATAAAGACATTGGAACAGTTTAAAACAGTTTTTAATTTTCGTTACACATTATTTATATAAAAACTTACTCATGATAATTACCCAAGTTTTAAATTGACACAAGCATTAAATTTAGTCTCACTTGTTTATTCTTTAATTATACATCAGGAGCTTACGACATAGTGTCATATTCGTCTAATTAAACAAAACCAAAATTAGACAATTATTTTAGCATGAAGACTAACCATTAGATGTTAATAATCAAAAACATACCTAATATATACAATTAAATTAATATCTTAATGAATCACATTGCGTTACATATATATGTTACATCATATGGTAAATGTGAATTCATTTATAAAAACTTTTCAAGATACTTACTAAACAATAACTATAAAATCCCCTGAATCTACGGTGTGACTAAGACTCACGAACCGTTAAGAATTATTGTCGACTCCACTAATAGTTTCTCTAATAATATCTCGAAGTTTTTCAATAACTCATTAAACAACAATAACTCCGTTGATATTAAAAATGTATAACAGTTAAAAGAACGTTTTTCTAAATAAGCATTGATAATAACGAAGTATTAGTCAGTTGTGATGTAGTATCTCTTTTTCCCAATATCCCTCTACCTCTGTCCTTTAAAATTTAATAATTGAGGGCTGATAGCCCCCTTTACACCTACTAAATCTAAAGCTATGTACACGGATGGATTAACATTAATTTAAAGAAGTTACGTTTTTTATAATAATAAATGCTATAAATTTTACAAAATGTGTTAGATAATAACATATTTAAACCTAAATTATGAGTACATTGATGGCTTAATGGTAGTTATTGATTAACAATACAAAATTCCTCTCCTTGATAAATAAAAAGACTTTCACCCAAAAATTAAATTCACAATTAAGTCGATTAGTAAATCAATTACCCTGACATAACCTTTTATTTTGAAGGTAAACATAACCAACATACATGAATTGCATTCTGTATTTATTCTAATCATTACAAACACATGATTCTGAATGTATTAAATTAGTGAAAACACACACAACATCCATGCCGACGCCAGGATTCGAACCCCCTCTGATGCGAGGTGGTAACACCGACCACTACAGTACAAGACGTCGGCATAAAGCAATATCAATTACTGATAGAAAAATTCTAAAAATAATTTAAAATTAAGGTTTCTGACAAATAGTTTTTATCCAGCAAAGCTGATTAATAAGTTATGGTCATTAAATATTATTAAATTTAGTATATAAAGATAAATCTTTTGGACTATCTAGCAATGTACTACATAATATGAACATTACTACTACCATCAACATTACTAAAAATAGCCCAATGATATTGAAAGGATCATCACAATTCTTTCAACCTATACAATTGGGGTTATTTTCTATCACTCCTTAAATTAATAATTTAATTACTTTTTAGATAAATAAAGCCCTTGCTAATAGCCACACGAATCTTACTAACAAACAAAATTATAACTACGTTCCTTATTTTTTATTTTAAGTCGCATCGATAGCTAAGGTAATTAGCGACTACTTTACCATATTGGGGATCTTATCTTCATTGTAAGGGTTGCTCATTTTTGGAACAACAAAGACGCACTCGTGCACCCAACCCCTTGGCAGGAATAGAACCCAGGACCTCTGTGGTACGTGGCAGTGACGCTAGCCACTAGACCGTAGAAGCCTTATTAATTTTAACACAAATGATTTCCAATTCATGTAGAGAACTATTAATCACATTCGCAATAACTGCTCTACATTAAACGATAAAGTTGATGGGATTGAATTTTGTTTAAATTATAAGCAATTTATTTAGTCAGATTTAAAACAACTTAAAATTTGTTGAATGGAATCACGTTTACTATAAAATTTATGATCCATTAAAATTTACCAAGGCTAGCTCAAATTTCTTTTTGTGGGACTCTATCTGGGCATTTTGTGCAGCAGGAAAGACAGAAATAACGCACTTCTCGATATTGGCCATCTTGCGTTTGGCACCCGGGGTCTCCGTGTCTAGGGGGTGGCTCCATCGTGTGTTGACTTCTGCATTGGTACCTGGTACTGGGTTCTGATAATTACGACCGCTTGCACCCGGATTTCTTTCTCGACACCAGCAAATGACGCGACCGAGATTTCACCTTCCACCGTCTTCTTTCAGTTTGTCTCCAGTTTCAAAACAAACTTTTCAAATTCCTCTCCACCTTCTTGTTACGGCTTAACTACCACTCACTTTTCCGACTTCTTCTTTGTTCAAATTACCATCCCCAACTGATCAATTTCTCTCTCCTCATCTCTCTCTTCCGGATCACGTGACACTCCCCCCAGCCCCACTTAAATATACAGCATGAGCCGCGGTTTGTCTGCCTAATCTGTTGAGGGAGATGTGCCCTTCAAAATACACGTTGTCAATGAACTGAGCTCAGGTAAATGCTCTTTAATCCACCAAACTGTGGATCTGACACACTCGGCTGTCGCCTTGATGTCATATCTGATTGAGTGTCTCCAGTTGGGAATTTCTCTGACATTGATCAAATAAAATGATTTCCACATACACTCATTATAATATGTTGGATAATAAATAATGTAATTTGTAAATTTAATTGTAAAAACTGTATGACTGCTTATATTGGCTATACTACTGAAAACTTAGAAATAATTTTTTAAAATATAAATTAAGTTTAAAAGCCAAATTAAAGATTAACACGGGTTTATTCTCACTTACTATATCGTATCTGAATGAGTTTGAATTCACAAAATCAAAACTTTACATGAGCATTCATCCATATATGAACTTGAAGTTTCTGAATCTATTTTATTAATCTTTAATGAGACAAGTTGGTTAAATTTCAAAATGACAGTCCCGAAATCGGAAAATTTTATGTAAATTTGATCAATTCCCTGAAACAACTTATTAAGTCATTATCAGAGTATAATTTTTTTAAATAATGATAACTTTATGGTAAATTTTGATTGCATTACAGGTGAACAATGAGTTGTTACTACATATCATGTGCTAAATAATAATAGAGTTACGATAAACAGACAATTGTTTATCAGATGTCTTTTTACTCTTTAGTCTTCTTGCGCCCCTTCCTGGCAGAAGATTCTGGTTACTTTTACAAGAGCTTATTGGAGCCATGATTTTATCGTTGGTGGTGACAGATATACGTAGTTTGTAAAAATTGAGCAACGTCAGGTATAGCCAGGTTTCGGTGCAAGATAATATTTCTGATATACCATAGAGCGTCTGTTATGAGCCGAATGATCCTATTTTAGTCCGTTTCGATTCTTCCAATTTGAGAGTTGGATGCTGACGACCCAACTGCACACGCGTATTGCCAGACTGGTCGAATAAAAGCTATATATATCAGCTTATTTTGTTCTATAGATTGACCTAGAATGAAGTTCTTCACACAACAGATCTTTTGAGTCGAGTTTTAATCCAAGGAAGCTCGTTTCCTCAGAACGTTGAGACGAATACATATTTTTTAAGATAAGCTCTTCTGGTAGGTAAACAGGACAAGTTTAGATTTTATTTTAGTTCTCCACTTGAAGCACTATTGCTCAGCCTCCCAGGTTAACTGTTGCAGGTTATCCCTGGCACGATTCCAATTTGAATTTGTGGAAAGAGCTGCCACGTCATTAGCAAAGTGGGCGATTGTAATTTCATTATTGACAGGGTAGTTACTGACATGCATTAGATACAAAACAGTGCCAAAAACGCTGCCCTGCGGCACGCCATCGTGAATAATGTAAGATTTGGAGGTAGCATAGATACGTTTTTATACTATATTAGCCCTTTTAAGATAAATGTCGAACAATGTATGCATCGATGAATGGACACTAGTACATCCCAACACTTGTTTACATACCGGCTGAGTGACGCCTGATGTTTTTATGTAATTGAAGACAGCTATCACGCTCTATATATGTAACGCAATATGATATATTAAGATATTTATTTAATTGCATATATTAGGCATGATTCTGATTATTGTACATCTAGTGGTTATTGTTTATATGAAGCTAAATTGCCCTTTTGTTTTTGTTTTATTAGACGAATATGACACTAAGTCAAGATGTATAATTAAAGAATAAACAAGTGAGACTGAATTTATTGGTTGTGTAAATTTACAAAGTGTTTAATCTAAAAAATAGTGAAGTATATTGTATTATTTTAGATGCTAATTGGCAGAAATGTCCATGAATATAAAAACGCTTCATTTATATTATATTTACTATTATATCATTAGTAAGGTATTCTCGCATACCTTTTAGACGACAGTTGAGTAAATATTTCTGCAAAGTAAAACTATTGTACAAATTAATTTTGTCAAATAGACCAAATCCAACACAATCACCTACTCTGCATACACCACCCGACACCTAATAAATGAATGTGCGCACATACTACAATAAAGAAAAGAATATGGAATCCCGGACGACTACAAGGAATGCCTCAATGACCCAATATTTATAAACACCTCATTAAATTATTTAAAAGACTTCAACCTATTCAATAATATGTAACGTATTTCTAATAGTTTGTTTTGTACCCCTCTTTATTATTATAAATAATTATATTGTACATATTATTATAAATACAGGAGTAATTGTTAAGTGAACGTGATCACGTCGGTTGATGTTACAATAAACAAAAAAAATTGTCAAAAAACTTTAAATAAACTATTTATAGAGTTTTAAAATTATATTTGAAAGTTTAATTAAAGCAGTATCATAATGAAGGGCCAGTAAATTATTTTCAAACTGTACGTTAACAACGAAACATAAAACAAGAAGGATCAGATAAAGGAATTATTTGGAAAGTGAGAAGGAATCTAACCCCATACAATAAAAGTATTCTTTTTTACGTCAAGAATCAGTTGCATAAATTATTAAGTAAATATTGAATCATGCAAATATATATTATCTTCAGAAATTAAAATTTTGTTAACAGAATATTTTCTTCCAAGATCATTTATACAAAGCAGTTACAATTTCTTCAATGGGATATTTTCGTACATATATATTTTAATATTCTAATAGGAAATTGAATAAGGAATCCATTACGTTTAAGTACATATAACCTTTGCTATACCCGAAAGACTTATATGTGATTGAATTTTATCTTATTAAAATAAACAATACTGAGACTTCAATAACTTATCTAGGTTGGTCTTAAGGATCATTAGTAGCATAATAACCATACGCACGTATTGAGCGGTGTTTTACAACTTGTTTCCCATGCCTCACAGCAAGCAATTTGATTGTTCAGGTGGAGGGAAATTCAAAACTGAGCTCCGTCAGAATTTGAAGACCAACCGCCAGCTATGATTCAACTTGTACAAAAGGAAAAACGTTTGGTATATCGTTTTGAAATAAGTGTTTGCTAAGTATTGTACTGTCTATAGAGTCACACTTGAACGTTTGGAGTAATTTATGCTAAACTTTACCTGGAGGTCATTGTCAACTACGCCTAGTGTAGGAGTTGTATGTTGCGTATTAGTCGTTTGCTATGGCCATCTAACTTTTACGAGAAGTGCGACTTGAAACTGAAGGCGACTAAAATGATCTTTCTGCTCCAAATATCAAGCAAAAGAGTCTCATTACAATTTGATACACTAATCCAGAAGTGAACTCATATTGAATGTTGAAATTATTAAATAAGAATTTCTTAAAATTAAAATATTATATAAATATCTTTAACATATATATATATATATATATATATATATATATATAAATTATTTTTCATTTGCATTCATGTTGTTTTGAAAATTTACTTGAAGATTTATTTCTCAATTACCTCCAAGTGACTGCAACCTTAACCACAAATATTTGTCCTGAACAAGATGTAATTTGGCTTCCTTTAGGAAACAATTAAATATTTTAATACAGAAAACTGTACAGTTAGTGGCTGAATTAATACGGCCACCTGCCGTCTAACACTGTTGCCGATAGAGGGCGATAGATGGCTATAAAACGGAAATTCGGGAGAAGCGAATCATCAGAAATTGGTATTCTTTGTATAGATACGGACAAAATACATTATTTAACTGAGTTTGAACGCAGAATGATTGTAGGGGCTCGAAACGTCGGAACCAGAATCAGCAAAAGGCTGCACTTGTGAAGTGTTCGAGAGTGGCACTAATTAATTTTTACTAAGAGTGGGCTACTAAGTAAAAACCTTGGTCTCTATGTCAGGCTTGTGGTCGTCACAGGTTACTCAATGCTCGAGATGAAAGTACGACATATGGGTAACATTGCCTCAAATATCGGAGAATCTGTGAGCTTCTCTGAACGAATCTTTGCCGTACATTAGAGCCGACGACCTGTGCGAAAACCTCTACCGTCTGCCTCAAACAAGAACAGTCATCTTAATTTCGCAAAGGAGCGCAATAATTGGAAATTAGATGACTGGAAGAGGGTCATGTGACCTGATGAATCGCGCTTTCAAATGCACCGTGCAGTTGACAGATTTCTAAGATGGAGAAAACAACACGAAAGCAGAGATCCCAACTGCATTGCCAAAACACCTCAAGCTGGTGGTGCAATATTCTAGTTTGGAGGATGTTTTCTTGGCAATGGCATGGGTCCTTTGATTCCTGTGAAACAACGTCTGAATCCCAAGGGTATTTAAGTATTTTCGGAGAATAGGTACATCCTATTATGCTAATGGTGTAATTTGACAGGGATGGACACTTTCATCATTATAAAATAAAATATATTTTAAATACGGTCTCTTCGTTTTATGTGCATATACAGAAAACTAATTACTGCTCATCTTTCATATATATACGGTTCTCATAATTGATTTAAATGGCATAACATGAACATTTGTCTCTGTGTTAATTCTCCTTCATTCTTAATCTCTCTTTTCTGGACCATGGTAAACACAGATCCCAATGAATCGATCTTGGGACCCTTGTGACGCGAAGTATTCACGCTAGTTTTTAATCCACAGCAGGTCCGAAAATAATTCTTTAAAGGTAACTAATATATATGTTTCTACATACACGTGTGTATGTCCGCAAATAAATGTAATATTAAGAGAAACTACGTCTAACTTAACATTGAGCCATCATTTACTCTTTTCGACTAAGTTTCTAGGTGTTATCAGTTTGGCAACTGAAAGATTGTTGAAATGTTCTTTATCAACGTCTAGGCGTGAACGCGGTCGCTTTATCGCCCCTTCCCGACGCCAAACTGGAACTTCTCTCAGTAGCATGAGTATAAAAGGTCTTGCTCGATGTGACCACGGTATCAGTCGTTTGGTTCTCTCCAGTTCATCGTCAGCAGCCACAGCCACGATGCGCTACTCATTGGCCCTTATGTTCCTCGTAGTAGCAGTCATGTGTCTCTCAGCTCCTTCCCTGGGAGCCTCCACGGGCGCAGCAGAACCTGAGGGATTACAAGCGACCGACAGAGGAATGTGGACCATGCTGAACTTCACCAATCTGACCAGGACCCATTTCGGCATCATGCGGGACGTTTGCTTGGGCGTGGCGAACTGGTTCAAAGAGCAAATTAAATCATTCGTAAATATCCTTTTCATTTACATGACACAAAATACTAACCTATAGTCATTATCTTTAATTTATGAAACGTTATGTCCTTTTAAATCAATTTAACAAAAAAACCTGTGTATATACCTAAAAATATTCATCTATATTTACCGATCCTCTTTAAAAGAATTTTACACTTTTTAAATGATATATCTAACAATCTATACAGTTATAATCTGTAACTATTCAATTCATGAACGATAATTTCGAATCATTTTTTATTACTTCTTTATTGTTTGTACTACTTTTGCCCTTTATCTATCGATTTATTTTAAAATATGAATATTAATATGAAATTCTAATATAAGAATAAAGACACATATATATTCATATGAATGTTTTCAATATTTATAAATGAAACTTTTTCATTCGAGACGTAAGGAAACTTAAAAGCCGTTACAGATTCTATACGTTAAGATTTTTCAATATATAGATCGTGGAAAAATATCCTTTAATTTTATTCATAAACAATTATCATTCTACAAAACTCTTAAAAACTGCTTTATTATGAGAATTTCAATTGCAATTGTCTATTTATTATCCCCGAAGCACTTCTATTGGTGCCGATTCTGTGTAAGTATTTTAACATAGATCTGTTGAGGAAGGTGGAAAAAGAGGGAATATAAAACGTTTATTACAGAATGCACAGTTTGTAATATCACATTAAACAAGAAGTTAAAATTGCTGAATGTAAAGATAAAGTTGATTTAGAGAGAATTTTAATACATTATATATATATATATATATGCAGCTGAAGAACTCTAAGGAATATACTTTACATATTCATAGAGAGTTTTCACTGAGGCATGCTTTCCACCGATCCCATAATTATTAAACGATGTAGTAGAGGTGACTATAATGTAGAAATATTGAATACAATTTTCTAATCTTTGTAAGATTTTAATTGTTGATATAAAGTAAGTGTAATAAGTAATTTACATAAGGTTTATTCATACATATTTATTAAATAATTTTAATATTTTTAATTTTAATTGTGTCTGATGTAGTGCACATTTGTTATGGAAGACGACTAATGTTTTTCTATTTTTATTATTTTCAGTTTCTCTTCTTTCTGTCGTAAACCTCACTCGACCGGCAGATGAAAAGGAACACATCCCATTTTCAAAATTCAACGATTATCGGAATTCTAATAAATAAATTTACCCTAGACCTATTGTTTACCTCGTAATACTTGTATTGAATTTATTTATTGAATGAATTATTTATGTACGAATGTGTTGGCTGTGAATGAAATATATTTTGAAATAATATATATAATTGCAGTTTTACTATCCTTACAATCTAAAACTATTATATTTACTGCAGCTCATTCAGTATATATCAAAAATTAAAACTAAGAATATATATTTATGAAGCTTCTTTTATGTTGTGGACTCTCGATACAACTTTAAATTTTTCATACTATATATTTTCGACTGATTTTCCACTTTACTACAGTGCATAATCATTTAAGTACATATATATCGCTTGTTGTTTAAATTTAAAAATTTTATTTGGTTCATCTCTATTTATTTTTTAAAAATACAATTTTATATACAATGCAAGAGTTTGAATGGCTGCGGTCAGGCGTCTGCTTGGTAACCGCGTAATTTCAATAAAGAGTGACACTGTATTGCTACCTCGATCCCAGAATTGTGAGATATATGGAGTTATTTGAATAGCGTGGTCTACAATATAGGCCTCACAATCCTACCCGAACTTGGAACACGAATAACATGGGATGTCATAAACCACGCAGCCCGACATTTTGTTCCGAGCCATGCGCAATGTTCATGATCGACATGCAGACTGTGTTTTGCGAAGATTGACAACATATACGAGATTTTATTTCCAAAGAGTGAATTGTTCTTAAATTTCAAATGTAGTAGTGCAAATTGAGAACCTTGATTAAATTCAAAAATCCGTTTTAATAGTCTGCAATTTTTTATATAAAAATTCTTCATTTACAAGTCGCACTTACCGTGTTGGCAAGACAATATTTGTTATATTTACAAACAATATAAATTAATTGACATTTGCCTATATTTATTTAGTATATCTATCAGGTCCCTACAGTCTGGAGCAGTTGAAATTCTCCTTGGAGCTTCTATCCACTTGTTTATGGCCGCTTTAACGATAGGGCACTCAAAACATAAATGTGGGATGGATGACAAGTATTTTACAATGATGACAGTTTGAAGAATAAGGACGAGTAAGTTTGAATGGATTGTTCTCAATCTTGATGTCATCTTGGAAAGTCCTCGTGGAGGATTTATGGTTTTAGAATCACAGTCTTTGAAGAAAATTTCCGAGTTTTCGCTTGATTTAGTTTTTTCCCAACTTCTTTCCATGGATTTAATCGTTTCTTCTTTCAACGTTTTTAGTTCTTCATTCCTTTTAAGGTCGAATAGGGAGGTGTCTGATGACAGGGGAGAGATTCTCCAAGGTGGAACTAAAGGAAAGGTACTGTTCTATTTTTGGAATAATGAACTTTCCCTTTCTTAAAATGTTTTGAAGATTGAAATATATAGCGGACAGAGTTCTTGGAGGGTCTGGAGGGGCATTTTGGTGGATAAACGTATTGTCTCATGGTTTGGTGTGGAGATTCTCTGGTCTTAAGAGAATATTGGCTCGCCTTTTAAATGCTAGTGAGTTTCGTCGGCTTACATCATCAGTCTTTATTACTGGGGTGGATTTGTGACATCAAGTGGCAATTCTCATTGCATCATTGTGGAATTATTTAATTATATCTGGCAGTCATAGTTGAGTTTGGCCTTATTAATTGCTCTGTATGTTAAGATTACCTATACTTGCTCCCCAGTTTTTGATGATTTGGATGCTTACATCAACTAGAAAAATAAATGGAAACTAAAACAATTCAAATGTGCAATAATAAAATCGTCAAAATTTAGAGAAAAATAACTATCAAGAAATTACTTCAAGTACCAATCATAATATACTCGTGTATATATCTCTCAATAATTAATACAACGTTAGGAATAGAAATGTCGTAATTTACTCAGAACAAAACGTCAGGAGGTAGTGTCGTGGGAGAATTGTGTAGTACCATATGTTATTCAGAGGAACAATTTGAGGGTCATAATGAATTAAATACTGGAGTGTGGGAAATGTTTAATATGGAAACCCATGCAAGGTAATTTAGAGATAAATAGAGAACTAACATAGTTAAAAGGGGATTTGGTCCGAGTGGAAGACGAGAGACTTATGGAGGAGGACTTTTTCCAGGATTTGAAACTAAAATAAATGTATGCAATGCTCAACTTTTTATTGTTTTTCGGAATAAACGAATGATTTATAATAAGACAGATCGTGCTGATTCAAAATTTATGGTCTTCAAGAAAATTTGGAAGTCAGCAGGAAAGGCGGAATATTGGGAACAGATTATCAACTGCATACAATCGGGCCGTGGAAGCTTCCCATAAATCAAATGTCTATTCTTTAGATGTAAAAACAGATACATAAAGCTTTAATTCAATATATGATTCATTATTATTGTGATTTTACTGTGAATTATGAATTCTCATAGTTTAAAAATATTCCATTACAAAGATGTGAATATGCGACCCGTTCGTTGCTATTATTTTCAATCATTTCGTTTCCGGAAGTTTCAGTATACACATGATATTTTTATTATATTTTAATTGTAAGTACCTACCTTATACCAAGTTTAGTAATTTATTTATATTCAACTATGCATGTTGTTGTTGTGGTATTCAGTCCTAAGACTGGTCATTTCAACCATCCATGCTTACCTATCTTGCGCATGCCTTTACATGTCCTCATAACTAGCACATCCCACATCCTCCCAAATCTGCTTACCTTATTCCATCCTTAACTTCCCTCTTCTATACCCCACACACTTTCGTCTAATGCTAATTTTACAAATCACTCGTGTCTTAAAACGTGGCCTATTAATCTATCCCTTCTCTTGGTCAACGTCCTCCATATTGTTCGCTCTTCCCCTAATCTGTTTGGAACTTCCTCGTTAGTAACTCTATCCATCCATCAGATTTTCTGCATTCTCCTATAGCACCACATTTCAAAGGCTTCTATTCTTTTCCTTTCTGCAACTCGACGTTTCGACGTTCGCATCCATATAACGCCACGCTCCATACGAACAATTTTGCAACGATATCCTAATATTCACACATGCATTCTTAAACATATAACTTTTTGTGAAAGAACAGAGGAGTTACTGAATGTTGGGGAACGTAACGTTTTCAAATAAATTATTCAATTTATAACTTTTTCCTTTCTTTGTATCTTTCTTAAATATAAAATAATGTAGAGTTTATATAATTTAAATCATATATTTCAACCTATGTTGTGAAATAAAGTACAGGGTAGAGAGAAAAAGTGCAGATGGCAATTGGACGCCATTAATAGATATTAGTTGAGACTCAGTAGATCTAAATCCTAGATATAAGCTTTTATATATAAAATCTATATTTTTCTGCGATACGTTAAACATAATTTCAGACTATATTTCCATTTAGAACTTAATACGCAGGTCCTGATGTATATTAAACGATAAAAAAATTATAGCGAGAAACAACTAAACATATTTATGAACGGTGTCCGTCGTTTCACTGTTACAGCTGTATGTGTCTAACTTTTCTTAGTTTTAAATAAGAAAAATAGCAAGTATACAATCGGAGAAAACGGTTAATTCTTAACGTACATATTGTCCTTACACAGACACACCGCACTATTATTCAGACCTAATTTTAAAATAAGAATGTTCCCGTTAGTTAGTCTTGTAGTGCATGGCGTGGCACCTAGATGTCAGGGGTTGCGTCGCGGAACAGCGGCGCTGCCAGGGGAAGCGTCGGCCCAGGCATCGTTGTCAGTGGTGCGACGGAAAGGCAGCGGCTGGGTCCGCACAGGTGAGTACCATCAGCTAACGGCTTTCTCACTGGCCTCGCACGTGCACAACCACATTTAACTCAAAACGATTCTATAAAAACAGGCCGCAGAAATATTTTACGTTTACGGAAAAAAAAGTAAAGAAATTTGCTTTATTCTATCGCCAGCGCACACTCGTACCATATATGAAAACGTCTTTCACTAATGAACTAAGTATCTTACACTTTTTCTCCGGTACCAAACAGTTGGAGTATTATAACAACTTATCATTTCATGGAATCATTATTCTTACCCTTATAACGTCATATCTTCTTTAATTTTTTGTCGCTTCAAATATCTATTGTAGTGGAACAGGATAGCTATAGACTTTTTTTTTCTATAACTTTTGCGACTTGTGTCATTGTTTCCCTTCCTGAGCTGCGAGGCATTTATTATAGATTACAACTACAAGCTGAGAAGAAAAATGATAAAGGTCGTAACAATACCTCAAAATTTTTTTATTCTTTTGAAATCTCAAATATGAAAACTTCAGTATTAACTGACATTGTTCTCGGTATGATATTATATTCAGAGACAAAAATGTTTTCTTATAATTACTTCTACAATTTCTGAAGAATCGTATACCTTACAAATTTGACCATCTAAATAAATATAATGGATAATGAGTTATTTTTATTGAAGAAATTTTAATGCTGTTATTTATATATCCCTTGGTCACAAAGTTGTAACTATAATGTTCAGATCAAGTCATTGTCTCTACAAACGTGTAAAAAATCGAATTGTAAGAATTTGTTTCTTCGTTATCAGAGATTTACTTGTATGTCATAAAATTACCAAATTAGTAATTTAAAAAATGTATACTTGGGAATTTAACTTTTAAACATCTCAATTTTAATAAATCAATCAAAATATGTACTCAGCGTACAAGCCAAGTTAAATATTCAATGGCCAGTGTGTTCAGATGAATGATTATCGGTCACTTATAATTTGAATTGTTTGAAAAGTTAAAACTAATTTTGGTTGTAGAATCATTAGGGTCGAGAGCTTAACGAATTGACTACTCCGGGAGAGCATGTTTATTAATCATTCTACGATGGCCGCCAAGCACGATGCTCTGTCAACAAGTGGATGCTGAGCTAGGTTGGTCATGATGTTTGCTCATTTAACGGATTTGTAGGGGATTCAAGCAGACGAAGGTCCACTGCCTGCTTGCCTATTTACAATGTTAACCAGTTCTCTCCGGAGTATTTTTCTATTTTTATCACTTGTAGTAACAATCTTTACTCTACTCATTCCATCCCTGTAACCTTTCTGGATGACGTCACTGTGACGTAGACAGGACAACTGCTTCCCGTCACTCCGTAGAAGTCGCCACCACCAACTCCACCACCAGCAACCAGAGCGATCAATATACGCATAGTTTCAAAACGGAAGCTACATGAATTCACATGCATGAAATTTCCTTACACACATTTTTACTGGAGAACGATGTACTTTTTGCAGTTCTGTTTTATACAAACTGACAATTTTTCTGTAACGGATTCAGTCATCATACATAATTGAGGGAATAATAACATATTTCTAACAAACAACAATTTCTTTAACAATTTTCAGAGAGTGTAAATTTATCAGCCACTTTAGGATATATGTGAACCAGAAAATGTAGATCAATATTTGGAAATGACTCAAATATTGCTGAGAAGTTGAAAGAGAGTAATCGTTTATTAATGCATGTGTGATTATTATAATTATGATTTGACACTTTTGTTGGTAGAATAATAAAAATATCTCATATCGCGTAATTTATCTTAATCCTTTTGAATTGAAAATAAGTATCTACCAAATCTCAAAATTAAAACGTTTACTTTGCTCAAATGTGCAAGAGTCTCGATTTGGCAATTTTCAATTTAGTTAAATAGTTTCTCCGCGGTTGGATACTTCGAAAGGTTTTCCTTATTCATTGGTACGTTTACGTAATCACATGATCACTTTGACGCATACTTTTAATTTACAAAAGTTTTTGAATTTGGCTACAGTTTTTTATAGTGCATAAAATATAATACTTTCTATTTTGGAAAGTACACTACAAAACAATTTCGAGTTGACTCAATCGAACGTGGAACTTTATTACTTAAAATCTAAAAGTGACTTCGAAAGAAATTATAAACTAACCATGTTTATTCCAAGTTTATATAAATAGACTACAATTTTGTTTTGAAATTTCTCCTCCCAGAAGTTAAAATTTTTACTAACGAGAGTTAAAATTGTCTCCAATTTATTGGAGATGTAATCCGTGGAAGAAATATTTCGAATACAAAAATTTAAATTATATATTTTGCTCTCGAAAACTGGGACTGAAGGAGATTTTCCACGTTGACCACGTGACACTAAAATGTCCGTAATGTGTCATGAAATATCGCAGTCTGGCAGTCGTGCCACTCACTCAAGATCCTGAACAGGGCTTTTAATTCATACTATATACAGAACTTGGTAATGTGTTGAAAAAATAATTTTTCGTAGTGGTAATTGCAAATATTGTATTTATTTCATACGTATAATAATAGAATCCGGTCGTTAATAACACTTCTAATTTTTGATGCGACCAAAAATAATCAAATAAAAATAAATGAAACTCTGTTACGTTTTCGGTTTCGTAAGTTCAAACTTCATATTCTGGGTTCACTAGAAACGAAATTTCAAGATCTCGTATAGTTATATTTTTGAACACTATGCTATAATGTGACGTTTGGTAAATTTGGGGCTTCATGAATATGCCAAACCTTATTAATGGTATATCTGAACAACTTTATTTTCTCCATTCTAAAAATTTAATAAACCTACTGCTTTTGGCGTAACAGGTTATTCATTCATAAAAATAGTAGTTCTGACGTTTAAAGTATACAGTTTTATTCAATAAGATGTTCAAAATTATTAAAAAATTTAATTTACTAATTTATAATAATATTTTGAGTGCACTTTATGTAATTTATTTAACTTGTTTTTATCAAAACTACCACTTGAATTTTTTTCTGAAAACGATGTTTAATATGTTGAGAATGGGATTTCTCGGATAGCTCGGGAAATTTTCCGAAGCGGCTAAAAGTATTGGAATTATAGTACGAGTAAGGTCGTAGGTTTTAATAAAATTTTATGTCTCTGATAGAATTAAATTCTGAAAATTAAGCTATTTCATCGTAAGAGAAAAATTCTATTTTATTATATTATTTTTGGTTGCATCAACAATTGGAAGTAATGAATAACTCTGTTTCTCTAACAAATTACGTTTTGAAAATATCCAATCTGTGATGTTCAATATCACGTTTCTAACACTTGGGTGAAATAGACCAACCTTACTGTGTTAGAACTTGACGTAGTATACTGCCGTAGTTTCTTCCTATTGCTCTCAAATATCCTCAATTATTTCAGTTCGCGTTTCCTCTTTAAAGAAAAAATTATATTTCATTCACTGAATTACCTGATGACCGGGCCTTTATTTTTACTAATAGCTGGAATATTGAGGATATGTAAGGGAATATAAGTAATGCTAATAATTATGCAAAGATTTTTATTAAATCTGACGAGCTTGGAATTAAAACTTGAATGAGATTGAAGCACATGGAAAGGAACAAACTTCTTCAAATGGTAGACTATTTTCCATATTTCTGTTTGCATCTTCCATCTACTCTATTTTCAAAGATCGTGTTTCTCTCATTTATTCATTTAAGGCTTACAACTAGTAAGATATAGGCAGATTTATTAACTACTACTGGAATACTTAACTTATTTTCCTACCAACTGTTTCCAGGTCTCGAATATATTGTTTCACAAATAAATATTCATACGTTTTTTAAATTTCCTTAAGAGTCCTTTACGTAGCTTGTGACTCCCAGCCTACGACGCAGTGAACGTCGATGCACTGTTAAATAAATAAGTTGTATTAAATAAATGAATGGTCGTAATTCGTGAATGGGGAGGTTTGTAGTTCCGGCGGTGGCTGAGGGAAGCAGCGTCATTGATTGGGGTCGCTCTGAGGGTTTAAAGGTCACCCTGACGTCACAGCGCCGGCCCGACCTGCAGCCTTCCCTCCCGGCCAGAAAATTAACACTCACGTGTGTGCAATTACTCATACGGCGACACGACCGCGTAAGTATAGTCATTTATTTTGGCAATTTTTTCTCTCTAAATAACAGATAAACTGAAATGTGAGAACAGCAGAAAACGCATTCGTAAGCTACTGATTGCGATCTCGGGGTGGATGATTGTGCTACGGTCCCTCGCGTGACCAACAAGGGGTTACTACTATTGTTACAGAACGTTCTGATAGCCGTGGTGAATTGTGGGGCTGGTCGTTGACGCGGCGCGTAACAACTCTCAGTCAGGTGGTTCCCTGAGAGCCATGTTCTCCTATAGATAAAGAAGAGATCTTTCAAAACAACGCACAAACACTTTACCCACATCTTAAATTTTTCTTTTTGGTATTACTTTAAGAACGTGAAGAACAAATATCCTAGCATTTCCTCTGAAGTGTGATTGAAACAAAAATTCAAGTCTGTACCGATTAACTTGAGTCTAATACGTGGTCAAGAATTACTTATTTCCGGTCAACGAAAAACTTAATTTTTTGTTTTAAATGGAATAAATATTCGACCAATTTACAGATATTATTTTATCAAACCGACGTTTATTTTTGTCACGTTTGGGACTTTCTCAGGTAATTTCTTCAAATGTTACCACGAAAACCTTTAGAACATGATGCATGAAAAATGATTAAAATTTCAGAATTTTAAACCACACTCAAATTTTTCTATTGAAAGTAGTGTTTTCGGGTTTAAACCGCGGTCAGTTCTTGTGAATAGCTCATCGTTTCAATTTCTAGCTCCGCCAGCGTCCTCAGTCACCTAGTCACCGAAACGTCGTGCTCATCGCAAAAACTGACCCGGATTGAAACACGAGAACACTATCTGTATCAGATTCACCGGGAGAGCCTTCATTCTTTAATAAAAATTTTCTTAAGAGTTTGAACATACGAATATAATTATTTTTTTACGTTTTTATAACTAATACTCATGAGACCCTTGAAACTTTGAAAGAACGCTTATTTACGTCGTATATTATATTTTGAAATCAAATCATCTAATACATCAATAAAAAGCTATGATTTTAACCTTATCATAATAAAGGTGATGATAATTTCAAGACTGTTAAAAATTTAATTAATATAAACATTTAAAAAATAATTAGCCACCAAAAATGTAATACTAAATTTATAAAGGTGGATGGTGTTGTAGTGATATTCAGCCCTAAGACTGGTCTGATGCAATCCTCCATTAAAAACCATCCTGAGAAAGTCTTAGCATTTCTCCATAGCTACCACATACTCCCTAATCTGATTCACGTATTTCATCATTCACCTCCGTCTTCTTTTAATACCCCGCACACTTTCCTCTAATGCTAATTTTACAAAACGCCTCATGTCTCAATACGTGGCCTATTAATCTATAGGTCAAAGTTCTCCAAATTGTTATCTCTTCCCTTATTCTGCTTAGAACTTCCAGATTGGTTACATTAAAAGGTTAATGAAAATAAATGTAATTAATTTCTAATGTCAACGTTTTGTGCTAGTATTACTGGAAAATAACAAGTTTTACTTAGAAGGTCAAATTTTAAGTTAATAACCAACTCAAAACTATAAATAGGGGTAAATACAAAATTAAATTATAAATGTAAGATAGTGTTATTTATAGAATTAATTGAAGTTAAGAAAATAATAAACTGAACGTGCTTCTTCAATTATATTGAAAGAGTATAAAAATGAACACAAAACCTTAGACTTAAATTTTTTGTCACTATACATTAATTAGAGGAAAGTCAATTTGAGTAGCATTAATAACCCTTTGGTTTTTAATTTTTAATATTTTCATTATTGGCTTTTTAAGAAAGTTTGTGTATTATTTTTAATTTTCATTTTATGCTTAATGTTTAATGAACAATTTTTAATTTACCACTCTTAAAAACTGCTAGTTTTTATAGTCTATATTAAATTGTTGCTTCGTAGTCATGTACCGCATGTCGCTTGAAGCTGCCTTTGTTTAGTATTTAAACGTTTCGATTTATATAATAGTAAATTTAATTATTTATTTTTACTAACTATTTTGTACAAACATTTGAATAAATTACGTAAGCCTCATACATGGTGACGAAACGTCGGTTAGGTAAAAATTAATGTCTGTAATTTAGTCATAAATTTGTTCGATTAAAATATTTAGAAAATCTGGCGTAAATTGATTTGCTATTATTATTTCCTTTGGGTGTCGGTAAGCTCTGTCTTCCCAACGCTAAAATCGGAAACCGCTTTAAATATAGAACTGAAAATTTCAAAGCTTAGTTTGAACCTTACAATACGTTTATGAAATTAGAATAATTTTTTTAAATTATTAGTTATGGATCTTTCAAAATCAATTAATAATTTGAATAATTTCTTCTGCTTCCACATACATTATATAATTTTAAAAATAAGCTGGGAAAGTTCAGTGCTGTATCTAAAACGGTTTCCGAGAAGAAGGTACATAGAAATAACTATTTTTATTGTCATGATAGGGGCTTCTGAAACGCAATAAATCACTTACATTTTATATAGGGTCAATATTAATGTAGTAATCATTTATATTCAAACTTTATTTATTAATGACACTCTAATCTTTAAAAATTAGGATAAATATCTCTCAACTTTTATCTAAGCGTGCGTCAGAAACAGGGGGATCCTCTTATATTGATTCCACAAACGTTGCCAGGATCCCGTTTGGTTAAATGTATTTATCTAGTTTAAAACTTCAGACTTTTATTATAATACGAAATTCGTCTATGTGAAAATAACGAGATTCTTTAATTCTCGTGAATGTTTTGCATATGTAAACGTATTTATTAAAATCGAGATGACCATTTTTGATCTACATCTCTTTATTTAAATTTTATTTCATATCAACCCAAGGGTTATTAGCGAACCAATAATACATTATACTTGTATTTATATAATTAACTGAATATGTTTCATATAGATATTTAAAAGCCATCCATGAATTTTTTAACCGTAATTTGTAAATATGTTTTTAAAAATAGAAGATATAATGTCTAAAAATTTTAAACAATACAGATTCTTTGAAACAAATATTTTCTTTCAAATTATAATTAAAAAATAAAAATACTTTGGATTTTAATATCATAATTATTCCAAAATAGTATATTTAATATACATGTATTTGCAAATAAAAAAGGGAAGCTGTTGGCAAGCTCAACGAAATTATTTTATTTTCAATGAGATTTCATCATATGTTGCAACGAAAGTATTGAGATCAGTTTTTACGAATTACAACCTTATGTTAATTAAATATTTTAAAAAATCTACAACGATTTCAAGTTTCTCGTGCAATTGTTATTAGTTCGTGTACCCTTCGAATAATTCATACTGAATGTATGCCTGCAGAATGTTCTGCGATATCATATATTTGTAATACTTATTTATTAGTTTAATTATAAAGAAACACATTCTTTGTTCATATTTTAATGGAAAAAACGGTGAGAAATATTTAGCTTAAAAGTTAAAATTAATTACTTTATAATTCACAATCTTTTAATACAGTTGATCGTAATGGTTATGGAATTTGATTATTAGTGACATTTAATGCAATTCAGAGCATATGTATCTAGATACTGAGGTTAAAGTAATGCTATCTGTGGAGTTCAACACATCTGTTCCTCGCTTTAAGATCTCACAACATGGTTGCCTATTGATTTGGTTGTCATCCCACTTATGACAAATGTTTGAATGGAAACAACAAATCTGCAGAGATCAGTTGTACATGCCAATCACTGATTGCGTATTAGAGGCTTGCAATATTACACACATTATGACAGTCCCTACATAAATTCGATTTCCGCTTTCGGTCGAGATTTTCAATAATAATAACCTTTAATTCAAAGCTTAAATTGAAAAGAATTGCTATGTTATTGAATAACCTGCTAATTTGCCTTTTTTGTTTTTTACGTTTCATAATTTATATTATTTAAATATTAATAAAGCAATAATGGGAAACTATTACTGGTGAAAAGAAAAGTTATTTGTTCTGTTCCACTCTCTGAAATCCGTTCGTCTTACGAACCACCTATTTGTATTATTCCTCTTTCTTGCACCCTACTTCTATGATTTTATTTAACTTGTTCTCCGACTTCACGTTTGAGAGCAAAGAACCTTTTACAAGTTGTTACCGGTTTCAATTCGTCAAGGGTTTCGTTTCATGAGTCCAGAGTCCTGGAATTTATCCTAACTTTTCCTGTAGTTATTGGTCCCTAAGGTCCAGAAACTTAGTTCCTTCACTGACGACAGCCTTTACCTACCCCAAGAACCAGACAGTTGCAACACTTGTCGAAATAAAATATTTCATTTTATCTAATCATAATAAAACCTTATTAAAAATTAAATTATAATCCGTGCCATTCTAGGTATGTTGGTTAAAATAAAACGTTCCCGGGCTCATAAAATGAAATATATAATAATTATTCCATAAACTATTTTATTTTCTATTACACGAGCTATTCTCAATTAAAGCGTTTCAGTGGGTTATGATGTAATAATAGCATATTTAAGTAATCGGTTTTTTATAATGTTGCTAGAATTATTAATTCAAGATAAACGGTGAGAAATTCTTCGTTTTTGAAAAAAAAACTCATATCATTGATTGTATTGCCATCTCCACTGATTTTTATTTTACAATAAATTAAAAAACCGCCAATAATTTAGCATATAATTTTATTACTATTTAATTATTATAAATACGACATGGTTCAAGACTTACAAATTTAGCAATTTATGTAAGGTTTTGTAAGTTTTGAACCAAGTATATATCTTGAAAGGAAGACGAAACGTCGTATTTATATTAATTAAATAGTAATAAAAGTATATGCTGACTTATTAGTCGTCTTTTTATTTATTTTAAACTTATAGCCAGAGGACTATGTTTGGATTTTCATTATATATGTATCACAACGTTAGTTACAGCATTTGTGAATCATATAAACCTTACGTACGTACTCATACCTCTGTCTATGCACTTTCTCACCGTCGTATGATGCCGTGTTATCCTACTACCTATCTATGCTAGATGCTTATTTAGTATCCCTTTCCTTTCTAATGTCAAATCCTATTATGAAAGTTTGGAAGTTTTTGGTCCCAGTTCTGTACATTAATATATTCACTATATGAATAATATCTGAGAGCCATTATATCATCAATAATTTAGTGGTACAAAAAACTTATTTTTGTTATTGAATGATGTAATAATTTGTTTTATATTTTTTTTATATTTTAGTTGTTCAAAAATAATCATTGTTGATTAAGTAGCAGATATTTCTATTTTAATTTCGTGTTGGTGTTGATTTTAGTATTGGAAGGAATGTTATATTTGACTCTTACAAAGCTTTTCTTCAGCTCGATTCTATAGTTTTAAAACATTTTTAAACCTTATTCTTCAAGGACAAAGGAACGTTAATTACAAATCTACGTGTCTGGATTATCTCTCTGTATGTTCCAATTTGGATTTTAAAAAATAAAATAAATTTTGCTTCAATTAACTTAAGCTTTCTACATGTTAAGACTGAACCTTAATTTCGTTCATGTTTTTTTAAAAAATTTTGTGACACAATAAAGAGTTTCAGTATACTTAATACGTACTTGGCACTTCAATTTCTCTTTTCTGAACAAATAAATATTTTCAATAAAGGAATAGGTAATAATTTGCATTCAACCTGGGTCAAAATAAGGATTTTACGGTGTTTCAAAGGTAGACTCTAAAATATTAAACGTTGAGGTTTAAATTTATTTTCTACTGGGTAGAATCCCAGGAGCCATTCATTCAGCATAAAAAATTTAAAACATTCGATAGCTCACCAATTTCTATTCATGTTCCTCAAATATGAAAGTTTCGGATTCATCAAAAAACTCCATCATCAGGATGTTCATTTGCAGTGCTCTGGTTAATAATACATCAATATTTTCATATTGGCAATCTTGGAACTGCTAAAATGATACGGTAACGTTCAATCACTCATATAAATATTAATGTTCGGATATGAAATATGTATACATGTTGTATCAATATGAAAGGTTCTAGTAAAAATGTTTAAACGTAGATACAATGCATAGTGTATTCATAAGAACTACACAATGTATATATTTATAAGTATCACCATCATCTTAAACGGTTTTTAGATATATAAAATTTAAACGATAAATATTTGTACTTTTAACATATTAAAAGAAATCTTACCGTATAAAACCGATCTATAAGTTACTCAACACAATAAAAAAGTAATTATGTTCTCAGGGATGTTACGAGAGGACAGTTTTATGATAGAGTAATAACTTAAACAATTGATGACCATTTACGGACTTTATTCTATAAATTTTTCATTATAACTTTGCGGCACGTTTTCATGCCTTCTTCAGGTTTTCCCACCCTTTAGAGGAAAATCGTACAGAAAATTAAACCTAGGGAGGTAAATATAAAACAAATATTTTAAAAATGATATGGAAACAATCAAACTTACCACAACAGTGTCAAAACTTAACAAAAAAACATATCAGAAGTACAAAAATAGTGTTAGAGATCCGAGGCACTACGTAACACTTCAACTACATTTATATTGCCAGACTGGATGTTGGCCTGGAATTTGGGAATTTCCAACCTCCCTACCAGTGGCCTTGGAGTGACAAAGTGTAATGTAAAGCGTCGTATCTCAAATATTTAAACAAGAGGGGGAAAATGAATTACAGTTAACACTACTGATAAAGGAACCCACTTAAACTAAAACAATAAAATAAAAAATACGTAAAATAAAAATTAAGAAAATAACGTATTATAAGTATACTTTAAATTACTCGTGTCATTTTGTGAATTGGTGGTTCTGATGTGTTCATTTCAGATGGGTAATAATTTTGTTGAAAATCAAGACTTACAACCCTTTCTCAGTCAAATTAGTGTTTGTAACGACGCTTCTTTCGACCTATATAACATTTTTGGAAGTTGGGCGCAACGCAATTAATTTTGTAAATAACGTTATGTTGCGAATAATTTTCCAAATCGTCTTTGCCCTTTCTTATAAATTTATTGAATTTATTAGTAATAGTAAAAGTAGCCGAGAAGCCAATACTAATGAATGATTCTTTTTCTCATCGACATTTCCATCCTCAATTTTTTAAATTATGTTTAACAATCGTTAAATTGAAACCTTTCGGCTAAGTAATTACATATCATGTGACAATTATTTTTAAGAGTAAGTGGCGGAAAAAAAGGGTTAACCCGATACAGGGCTTTCTAAAAACTAGTATCTTCAGACTCTATTGAAAATTTACTTCTAGAGTAGGGGAGAGAGAATGTTAGACGAAGATATAAACTAGAAATAATGTATTCATCATGCTTGTAAAAAATTTTTTATTTAGTATATCGGTCTATATTATGTAAAGAACTGCCAGAATCAAATCTTCACTCAGTACATTTCCACCCTACATTTGTAAGCTTAACGGAAAGGAAAGGAGACAGCTAGGATTTCATGAGACAGTGTATTGAAACAGATAGTCTGAATTGTTTGAAAGGGATCTTTTAGAGACAGGCAATAGTAGGCTGAGATAGAGGTAAACTCCCTTAGTCAATGTTCTCCTCCAAAAATACGTCTACGACGTTGATAGGTCTTTAACGTACCATGTTCTCATTTTATACTCATTCCTGATTTTCAATTTTTACATATAATTTTTCACTTTCAAAACCTGATGTAATGACCTGAACATGCAGTATCATTATACATTTGATTCCATGTCTAACTATATTATCATTCCACTTTCGTAGACGTCTTGTTTCTTAATATTTTTTCTTTTCGTAATTGAGAGGGATGCAGAGTAACAGAAATACTTCAAACTATATAGACGAAAATAATTAGAAATAATTGGACGATGATATAGCGTTTCCTGCAACTATTTCTGATAGTTTGAGTTGGTCCCTCACAATATTTTTTACGTCAACATTATTGTCTTTGAATAAATATATGCTAGACGTGTATATGTTCTTGTTAAGTGCTAGATTCAACAGAAAATTGTTATTATTATTTTTTTCTAACAGTAATAGGTAGTATTTTGTAAATAACAGAACTTTTACGAAATAACATATTATTGGTACTATTGTAGTTTTCCCCTTAATATAACAGTAATGGCATTTCCCAACAGGATTGTTTCAAGGAAGGGCAATGCAATCAAATGCACCATGTCGTACTTTATTCTGAAGTGCAATCAATTGTTTGAAACGCAGATTTTCTGGTACTTTCAGCTAATATGTAGCCGTTTTATTTAGGGTACTACTAAATCAAAGGTATGCTGTACTCTGTGAAAGCGCCTAAAGATATGACTGCGCTAAGATTTGCAACTTTGTAACAATAAATTAGTATGTATGGGTTTCTAAGTTAGAAAATGTTTGCCTATATTTTTACTATGATAAACATGTCATTGTAGTATACTATATGCGATGAAATCGTGTGATATAATCGAAGTATTTCTCGACGAACGACCCAGGCATCTCGTCGACGGCAACACTGTGATGACACTCTTGATAGGCATCGACACCGATGAGGGCCCTCGGAGGGAAGAGAGGGCACGGCGTGTGGAGGATCTTCTTCTAATTGCCCCAGTGAGCCCTTACAGTGGCGGAGGATTCTTCAGATGACGACGTTGGAACCTGCCAAGATCGCTCCGTCGCTCCCTTTAAACAGCCGCGGGCGTTGCTTCCTCCATATTCATACCGCACTAATTATAAACACAAATTATTCTTTTTCTTGTTTTCTTTGTGTCTCGAGTCTTGTTGTTCATGAGGCCGCCTCTCTTCACTTGTCTTTTGTTTGGCTTAAAGTAACTGAGGAAATATACGGAGGATAACATTTTTCCTAGATTGAGTGTGATTGATGAAGTCTAGTCGAATCACGTAATTTAAACGATAATTTCCTGTTATTCGATTTAAGATTAACTAGTCATAATTGTATTATTAGCGCCTGAAAGTCACCAGATTATTTGGTGAAAACACAGCCGAGGTGGCCACTTTAACGTCACAACCAAGCAATCGGACTGACGTGATAGCACTGCAACCTACCAAAAGTGTCATCCAGTGGGTGTTGAGCACACAAAGCCGTAGAGATGTAACCTGAATCCTACTTCAGCAGAATTGCATAGGCTTATTGACGAAACATCGAAAATATACTTATAAAAAGGTATCACCCTCTATCCTACTGACATTTTAAATTACGCTCTAATATATAATATGGTTTTATACCCCACACATTAACCATTGCCCTTTTATTTAATGGTATTTTAGTGCGTTTTGGAAATTAAAATTAAAGGATAAGTAAGAGATAACACGAAATTTATTTACAAAGGACTTACCTGGGAAAACATCAAAATTTGAGGTTCGTCAATCAGATCTAATACAATATCAGGATAAAAACCGTGGTCTATATCCTCCGTAGACGTCAAGGATTGGAAACCAGACAGCGTACCTCCTATGTAGTGTAGCGTCTTCTTCAGAGTCGCAAATTTTCCCCCATATACGTCCGGGACCTAGCGAGGTTCCCTTCCGTATGCTTCAAGTTCTACAAGCCGAATGATAAATCACACAGTCTCACTGCCTTAAGAAAAAACCTGGAAATTGATATTTAATAATCTATTTTTCTTTCACCCAAGAAACCACGTAGTATTTAAAATTTTGTTTGTCTTCGTGGGTCCCCAATTCCCACGCACGCTGCATGCGATAATTCCGCAGATCATATTCCAACGTGCTCAAAAGCCATTCCAGGGGATTTTGGCGGCTCCAGGCCCGCCATTTTGACGCCAATTCCAACTTTCCAATCCTTGCTAACTTTAAATTAAGAAATAATTCGAATCCACCATCGCGCTATAGTATTCCTACTCCTTTCTCCTGCCTACTTCTGGTACGGAAACAAAAGAATTCATGGATGAAAAGTTCTCGGGAAAATCTATGTTCTTCAAAAGAATTCATGTTAGTGTATTCTGTACAACTGTTGGATGATCGATACGCTGACCACGTGTCACTCCAAATTCGGAATGTGTCATGCAAGATGACAGTCCGCAGTCGACTCGGTAGGCCCACTCCCTCAATGGGCTGTAGAGCCATGGAGAAAGAAAGAAATAAAAAAAGTATTCTGTACAAATATTGAGCCATGTTTTATTTTGTAATCCCTGATATGTTTCTCGTCTGTAATTCACATTTTATAAGAGCCCTCACTAAATTTACAAGCGTAAAATTTAATTGGGAGGCTGGGTATAATGAAGTAATAAAATATGAGATGAAGTCTTCTCGGGATATCAACCTAGTGGTATCGTTGAATCGGTACTACGTTTCGGGAACTAGCACCGTTGCCATCTTCAGGTGAAGTACCTGCTGGGATTCTTACACTCTATATAGCTCTCAGTCTATTGGTGTTTGTCGTTTCCTGATTGTTTGGCCCTTCTTCACCTTAATTGGTAGTGGGAGGCTTGGCATCCGGAGAAGACTTCAAACAGCTACACCGGGAGAACCTCCGATCATTAAAATATGAGATCGTTGAAAGCAAACGTAGAGGGTAATATGAGTTCAAAAATTATTAAATTAATGAGTGAACAATAAATATATTTCATTATTTAAAATACTCTACTATAAACTATAATAGCATAAATCAAATAAAAAGGCCCATTTATTTGCATTTCAATTGTCTTTGAACAGTAGGAACATTCAAATGAACTATATAATTCTCAGAAAACAAATCTCCTTTAAGTATTTGTAATATACTAACAGAAGTACCAGGTGTTGCTCGGGTTCACGTATATAATTAAGCATTAATGTAATGAAAGATAAGTTTATTACAGTACGGGAGAGTGTCTAAATATATATTTCTGTCGTAAAAATAAACATATTTTCAATTTTAGGTTGTCTAATGGGGAAAACATTACTGGTGGTTTGAGAATCAAATTTCCAATCGACCATGTGTCCTCAGAATTTGTCTGAAAAGCTCACCCTTCAAACTAATTTTGTATATCAGAATTAAGAGGTGGGAGGAGGTGTTGGCTCACCTTGGAAATAAAGATATCTTCTGATAAATCTCGGTGAGACAAAGAGAATAAGCCCTTACTCGCTTCATCAAGTAGAGTACAGACTTTTCGTAGAGGTGGAAAACAACCGAGAAAACATCTTAAAAAAGTGGACAAAACGGAGGTTTGTTTACATTTTCACTTATATAAAGTATTGTTGTTACTAAAGTTTATTTAATTTAATATTTCTACATGTGTTGAATGTTAGCATCATATGCACAATATTTTAGTTTCTTTTAAAAGAGAGCAATTACTAAATATTAAAATTAACCTGACGCAAAAATAAAAATAATTTATGTATACATCGTATCGACGAAGTTTATTATTTCTCAGGGAGTTGACCTAACAATAAGTTAATTAAGATGTTTATAATTTGAAAAGCATATAGTATATAGATCAAGAATAGGCAACATACTTTAGGAGATCTCGATGCGCATATGGGGCTTGAAACATTTAACGAAAAATATGTTTCATTCTCTCACATATATCATTTCAGTATATTAAATAACTTTACTAATTATGGGCCGCTTGGGCCCTGAGGAAAACGTTTTTTAAATTTGGTCAAATGTGTATCAGTAGTTTGGACCCCAATAGCTATGACATACATAATGCCGCACTAATAAAGGTACTTGGTTATATAGATTGGTATAGGGAATTTATTCAGCAAGTATTGTGACCAACAATATTTACGTTCTTCATAAAAAGTAGAAATAACCGTCCGTAACATAATAATGAAAAATACGATCTTCATGCAGACAACCATATAAATGAGAAAAAAATGTAGTGGAATGTAGAAATACCAGACATTTAGACGCAAGATAATAGTCTTATTCTAACAACTAGAACGTAAAGGCTGGAATTCAAACATTTGATCTAAAATCAAAGAAATAAACATTGAAGGGCCAAATAAATTTAAATATTTTAACTTGTGAAGATTTTCTATTGTATTCATTACATTAACAGTATAGGTTTGATTTTTAATTTGAATCATTTTCAGAAAAATTTGGTTCCCTGTCTAACAAAGAAGCGTTATTGAAAACGAAATATCCCATGGTTCTTCAAAGACAACATTAGGAGACAATACGTCCTTTGACCCACCATCCTAAGATCACTTTATCCTTAATCAATGATAAAACTTTAAAAACCTTATCAAACCTGAATATGCTGCTACTTACCTAGGACATCAGCTCCTAATCTACGACACTTCTTAGTAAATTTTATGAAATACCTGTTGAAATATCATTTCTCCTTCTCAGAAGGCGCTACAACGATTTATTTCATCGTCTTGGCCTGCTCTATAATATCCTTCCAACTTTTTCTATAAATAGCCTTCACCGTCCAATTATTGATGTTCATCTTCTTAAGATCTCGAAGAACATCATCCCTCCTCTATTTTTGGTCTTCCTCTTGTTTTTAATGTCAACGGGTTCCATTGGTAAACTCTCTTTACCAGCTTATATACGTGATCCAGCCAACTTGTTCTGGAGGCTTTGATTTGATTTATTGTTATTCGCTTTTATTAACATAACCAATTCACGGTTATATCTGCTAGCTTACTGGGTCCGTGTATCCTTCTCAGAATCTTTCTTTCGAAAACCAGTAGTTTTTTAATTTCTGCCTTATTAAGGGTCCATGTTTCTGCGGCATATATCACTATTGGCCTTATTGTTGTTTTGTAAAGTCTTATTTTGGCAGATTTGGAGAGTAATTTTGTATTATATAAATCTTTATTTGCAAAGTATGCTCCATTCCCTACAGCAATTATTTCCTTAATTTCCTCTTCGATCTTATTACTTCCATTTACCACTGAGCCTAGATACTTATAGCATTTTACTTCTTGATAATTCTCGCCGTGTATAGTTACACTTGTTGGAGTAATATCACCTTTTTTACATCTTAATAATTTTGTTTTGTTGTTGTTAATTATTAGCCCATATTCGAGGGAAATTGTTCTTAGTTCAAGAAGAGTATCTTTTAATGCTTTATACGTTCTTGTTGTTGTCAATAGATCATCTGCATAAGCTATGCATTGTCCTAAACGTGTGGTAATATTTCCTTTGAATTCTATTCTTCTCATAATTATATCTATGACTATATTACATAAGGTTGCTGACAGGGGATCGCCTTGTTTGAGACCGTAGGTTATTTCAAACTCTTCACTCAGCTGACTGTTAATTTTAACTCTTGCTTTGCTGTTGATTAGTGTTTGCGCAATCATATCCCTTAATTTGGTTGGGACTTTATAAAATTGACAGCATTACATAACTTTGTCTCTAAGTATTGAGTCAAACGCTTGTCTCTAATCAATAAACATATTAAATAACTCTATTCCGTGGTCATGAATCTTTTCGTATAAGTCTATTGTTCAATAGGATAGAGAATATTTTATATGTTACTTTTAAGACTGTTATTGGCCTATTGCATTGCTGCATTCATGTCTATCTCCCTTCTTGAAAATTGGACAGATAACTCCTTCCTTCCATTGAGCTGGTAATTTTTGGCTGTTCTAAATCTTAAGAATGAGTTTATATATTTCCTTTCTTAGATTTTTACCTCCGTATTTTAAGAACTCCGCAGGAATACAATCAGTTCCAGCCGTTTTAACGTTTTTAAGTTGTTGATAATATGGCAAATTTCATTAAATATAGGGGGATTAACTTCTTCGTGTTCCCGATTTGTACCCTCATTTTCGTTTCTATTTATTACTCTAGGTAGGGGGCTTAGTGCGGTCTTAAAATTGTTTAGCCATCTTTGGAGTATCTCTGATTGTTGGCTCAGCAGTTTACCATTTTCATCCTTACACATGGCCGGGTCAGTATATTGTTTAGCATCATGTTTTCCTGCTTCTTTACAGAATTTCCTAGCTTCATTTATTCTGAAGCTGTTTTCTATTTCTTCCATTCCACTCATCATCCAATTCTTCTTTTTAAGCCTACAAAATTTGTTTGCCTTTTTCCTTAACTGCTTGTATATTCCCTTCTTTGATCTGGTATTAATAGCTAACATATTCTTCCTTGCGTCGTTCTTTTCTCTGATTGCGTTTGAGCATTCTTCATCCCACCATTTATTCCTTTCTCTTTTCTTTTCTTTTCTTTTCCTATTACATTCCTTACCGTTTGAGATATTTTTTCTACTAAGTCGACCCAATCCTCGTTGACATCCTATATTTCTGGCCGATTTTGCATGTTATTTGATATGTTTATTCTGTATTCTTTTATTTTGTCTCAATCATGGATATGGTTTACATTCCATTAGTATACTCTCAGTTTCTTTGTTTTATATACTTTAGGGGGCTTTTGTTTCAGTATTATTTACATAAAGAATTATCAAGATATATAATTTCCCAATTACCTCAAAAGACGAAACCAAATCGTTTTGTCTATGATAACTTCTCCCTCATATTAGCTCCTTCCAAGCCACATTGGACCATATCATTCCTCGACGTCCCAATTATAATAAGCTTAGGAATGATATCATCAGACAAATCAAACATATGGAGCTCATATCCTCAGAGGAAACAATAAAAAAGTTCTTAATACAACTGACAATCATTAATATTAACGACAAAATGACATTGTGACTTACGTGTTTAAATCATCAGACTTTGATAATCAAATCTTTATCTTATTGTAACGCACAGAAGTCACCTGTGACTTCTTGTAGTAGATGCGACCATAAGAAAATTTAAAGCATCGAAATATTAATTGAATTTTCATACTGCTCGGTGATAGGATTTTATCTTGAAATTAGGACTATGTTTCGTAATTCTTACATTCAATGTTCTCCTCGTTCGGCCGATTTAACTACCCATAAATTGAACAATTGTTTTTCTCAAACCACATTAGTAGTAGAAAACTTATCAGTTGTACATTTGTGTTCTTTGATGAATTAGTAATGCAAGACATTCAGAACTGTAGTGTTGAGTTATTCACGATGACGATATTTCTGTACTCTTTCTTATGATTTTATTATTGAACTGGTAATTGTGCTTTATAATTCTCATTTACAATTTACGTTTGAATATGTAAAAATTATTCCATTTGATTCTTACAGGTATCCGATTTCCGTTGTCATCACCATTTAATGTTTGTTACCACAAGCCAACCTTTACAAACAATATTCTGAATTTTTATCTGGATATCCTCCTAACAGAAGCCAGGAATTGTTTACAACACGGTTGACAAATTTATTCTCTTATGCAATCCTGTCAATAATTCTGATTACCTTAACTAAGTTAAGAATATATTACAGGCCAACGTCTATTCTATTTAATTTATTTTTAAGTACATCAATATTAGATTATCTGAGATTAATTCCTGTCACAATAGAAACAATGTTATAAAGACTAATGCACACAATTAATTAACTACTTCACCATTCTGAGGTATTTTACCATATAAACTAACAGTTTTTTGAAAGGAGACAATTTTATGAAATTTTTAAGACAAAATCTTAGCTGAGTGGTAGAACGCCCGCCCTGAAAACGGGAGGTCAGTAGGATCGAGTCCCTGGTCCGGTCGACATTTTTTCATTATTTTCTTGCTTCTTTTTCTCGTTTCATCACAGGCAACAAAGATACTACTAATACGTTTCCTACTGTTAGCGTTGTTTAAGAAAGCAATTGTTAAAATTGTGGGTTTTGTTACGTCGGCCAACCGAAGATAGCTGTGAATTTGAAAATTAATAGGTATAAATTTAATTATAAAGTGTAAACTTATATACACAATCCTACCACCAAGGACTGCATAAAACTTTTTTTAGACAGAGATACACATTTTTGGAAACGATTAATAACTGAAATTATGGAAATTAAAAATCAATCCACGGAATACCTTAGTAAGTTATACAATGTTTTATTTTAGGTTCTTTGGTCTCTTACTGTTTGTATCTTTAATTTTATATTTCATTTTTAAATTCAAGTTTTAGCAGTTGAAATAAGAGGCTGAAAAGTTTTTTAATAGTTGTCTACATGAAATTAGCATTTCTCATTATTAATACTATAGTGGGACGCATATAAAAGCTGACCGCAAATTTCCTTCGAATAAATTTATATATAGTAGGTTAAACAGACAGTAATTCCTCAATTGACATTTTAGTGGACCTAAGAAACGATTAAAACCGTCTTTCCTTCTGTATTATGTAACTTGACATTACTTAATGGATTTTCTTCATAAAAATGTGACCTACTGGAACCTTTACATTATGGTGTTAATTATTTTCTTCTTCCATATTTTTAAATGTATATAATTATTTATCGTCGTGAATCGTCTAATGATCGCAGACACTCTAGAGTTTCTTCGAAGGTGTATAAAGAAAGATTTGTAGCTCCTCAGATTCCAATATTTCTCCTTATTTAATGATGTCTGTGACACGCTTCGCGCCTTCGAAGATTCCCACTCCACTCCAGCGAATGCTGTGGACACTGGACCTGCTGTACAAAATAAATCATGGCACACACAAGGGATAGCAATAACAACCCCCACGGCGGAGACGAAACAGAGGAAACAAAGCGGCCGACGATAACAGCCGCGGAACAATGGAGTCGGCGCCTTTGCTTGCTGTTACCTTTATTTATTTCGATGTCGGAGCATTGCACCGTGACCCGACCGCTGGTTTCCTAACTTTCCCCCCTGTTGCTTTTTTTTTGCTTAACACTAGAATCGCATTTTGCTCTAATTAACTTTTGGAGGACGAGAGGTAATATTCGTGTATTCCCACAACAAATTATTTTACTGAAATATAGGTTGAAATTTAATTTAAAAGTGGTAATATGTTATATTAAATATCCATAATTCATTGGCATCAAATAGAATACGCTGAAAGATTATTTATACTTTTCACAAAAAATTTTACTATTACCCTTTTTACTATCAGAAAATATTATGAAACCGACTTTTACAACAGTTATTTTCACGATTTTTGCAGGAGTACTACGATTTTTATATCTTATAAACGTAATTTTGAAGTACAAAATGTAACAAAAAATTTATAATAATATTTTAATTTTTGAAGTGGAAAGAAATAATTCAAACATTAACGTTATCTGATTTTATTTTATTTTAATCGACAATTTCATCGTAATTCACAAAATTATTCATATGAGTTAGAGGTTTATTTCATAACACGCTCCGGCAAATCAATGATATGGAACATTGACATACTGACAATATACGCCTTGTTTCCTGTGGTACTTACAAATTTGGAAGCGTAGCAATTTTCACCAATCTGGGATGCAGTGAATGTCTGCTGTGGTGGAAAGCACCTATAGTCTAGATGCTGGGGTTGAATTAATCTCCAACAGCTGTTCAATAGCATCTCCATAATCCTTCAGACACCGTCTTTGCTGCAGTACCAAAACCAACGGTTCCCGCCAATGCAATTCTCGTCCTTGAAAACGTCTCTATGCTCTTCGATGGACTTAAACTCCCCAATCGTGTCCCAGTTTGAACAAGTCGAGAGGTTTCTAGGGTACGCATTCCAAAAGTAGCCCTTTTTGCAACGAACTTCCTGGAAATCACAACCCCAGAGCACAGAGGAAACTTGCTTGCTGTTTCTCTCGGGACCGCTAAACATGACAGAAATTTATTTATACCGTCCGCCTTTTTTATGGAGAAACTGACATTATTTTTCCTGCTTTTGCATTGCTGGAAAACAACTTGGGCCTTCCATAATTTAAAAATATAATTATTCAATTCAGTTTCTATATCGTATTGGTAAATAAAAATAATTCAGTCAAATGTTCACATCGTGGGATTATCACATATGTGATGGATTCACCAATTTAAAACGGGAAATTAATAGACACCATACAATTGCAACATAGTTTTCTGACTTTAAAATTAACAATAAATTAAAAGTCGGCCTTGAAGTCGCTGGAGATGGTCCTTGTGCAACACTAAATTCTTCACATGTAAATCATATAATATTTTCGGCTGAGGGGGTCAAGGAGAAATATGATGTATTGCTAAATTTTAAGTCTGAGGAAGTCTCAAAATGGAGATGAAACGTCGCTTTTGTGAATAAATAATGATATATTTAATGCTGACTTTTTGGCCGCCCTTTTCTTTATTGTAAACCATAAAATTGCTAGAATTGAAGAAGAAACGTGTTATTATTAATATATAAAGTCAAGGGATATGTTAAAAATTGATAATAACTATAAATTACTCGTACGTAAATTTATTTTAAAAAATTCTAAAACATTAAGATCGAGTGAGTAATATGCGCTATAACTCCGTTTATATTCATAAAATTGTGACGGAATTCGATGTGTGTGTGTGTTGTGGTAATCAGTCCTAAGACTGGTCTGATGCAACCCTCCATGTTAACCTATCCTGCGCAAGCCTTTTACTTCTGCATAGCTACCACACCTGAATCTGCTTAGCATATTCCATTCTTGTCCGCACACTCCTGTTTTTACCCCACACACTCCAATCAAAAACTAATTTACAAGAAGTAGCCTATTGGACGAAAGCCAAATATTAACATGTGTACTAGATTAATGCGTTTTAAAAAAAATTGTTAGCAACTAAGATATGTTTATAATTAATTATTAACAAACTTCTTGACCATTACATATTATTAATAAATGGAATTGAAAATTATAAGTGTGTAACGTTTGAACTGAGGTGTTAAAAAGATGCGTGGACAGGAATAATATAATATGATTGTAATTATTTGTTAGCTCCACTAATGAACAGTAAATGCATACAGTGAGTATTGATAAGGTTGTCTGAAAAACTAACGCCACGGGATGTGGAAAGTCACAGTACTACTAAAGATTTAACTGTACGCAGTCCTAAAAGATATAATATATGTATAATTATTATATATTAAAAAAATTAAATTTATAAACTAATTCCCCATAAAAGTTGCTTAAAGTAAGGGCAGTAATATGAACTAAAAGTGAATATAACTCTTTTATTAAATTTAACAACTGCTAAAATACAACAAAGAACCAAAAGAAATTTATGATGGACAATTATTTGGTAAAATTTAATTAATTTTTGTTAGGATCAATAGCTGTTACTCCATTATCATTCCCACAATATTTTGATAAGCAATTCTTGAGTTTCCACCTGGGTTGAATTAAGCTTAAGCCACGACGTTTCGACAGCGTACTCTGCCATATTTCTCAAGTCCTGTAGTTTGCGCGTCGTCTTTATACTCCAACCTTTAGCAGCATGGTGCATTTTCTGTCCTAATTGGTCCTCGGTCTTTCAAGAACTGTTTATCCAGAATCTTATCCAAAATCTTAGATCTTCCATAATATATACCTTATATTAATATTTTCTCTTATATCATTCTTAGAATGTATAACTTGAGTCTTGTTTTCTTGGTTTAATATTATATGAGTAATAATTATTTATTATTTACTAGTTTTTCCGTTCATTTGCGTTCATTCGTTTCATATGCGCCATACTTAGCGTTATATTTATCAGTGTCACATATCTATGCCATAAAAAAGTTAAACATCTCAAGGAATATCAGAGATGAAGCCCTGTAATGATTTATGTCGAGTAACGTTAAACATCAAGAGGGTTAATCGTCTAGCCTGTCGCGTGTTTAATTTTTTTTCCCCCGAAGCGGAAGTGGGCAGATAGAGCTTGATTGATGAACTGCGTTGGCGATATCCGGGAATCCGAGAGGCCGGAGGACAGCTGCTTTAGAATATTAATACGTTAACACTTCAACATATGCGAAAATTGCACTCAAGTAAAAGGCAGATATAAAGTTGTTTCCTTTACAAAAGGCTCACTGCCGTTATACTATTGACCAACGGTGTTTAGAAAATAACGTTAATGTTGCTTGTAGTAAAGATGTAAACAAATAAAAATTTTAATCATTCAAATACCATTACCTACGGGTTGTATTTTAATCTTTGTATTATTTTCACAAAAGTCTGTCTTTTCTTCTCCAATTAGTATATAGTTTTGTTGTAACAACAGAGTATTTTGTGAAGTATATCTTTTGCGTATTCCATATGCATATTAATTTTTTACTAAAATATTGTTAAGAATCTTGTACTTTATTTTTTTACTTTACTTCATGGGTCTACGGTCCATTACGGACCTTGGCCTCCAAAGAAAAAAATATTATTAAAAAGATTCTACCAAAAATCAATGATTCACGAAATGACCCCAAGCTGAATCTTATGTTCTCTGCATAGTAACGACTAAGCTACATGGTTATCTTTTATCAATATTTGATTTACGTATTAGACGCATCTGATGGGTCGAAATTTGTTGCTCAGAACTATTTTACTTCGTCTCTTATCAATTTTAAATTATGTTTCTGTCGTGGTATTCAGTCCTAAGACTGACCTGATGCAATCCTCAACACTAGCCTGTTCTGTGCAATCCTGTTCATTTCTACACATCTACCACATCCCAAATCCTCCATAACCTGCTGAGCGTATTCTATCAATGCCTCCATTTTCTGTTCTTAACCACCCACTACACTGTTAATCTATCCTTTCTCTTGGTCAAAGTTTCTAAAATGTTCTCTCTTACCTTATTCTGCTTAGAACGCTTAAATTGTATTCATAAATATATCGCGAAAAAGTGAATGCTTTGGGTTGGGAATCGTTAGAAAGAAGGAGGAAAAGTGACAGACTTGTTGCCCTTTTCAAATCATACGTTGGTGATGAAGCGTGGGGAGAAATACGTGAGAAATTAAAGAAGCCAACATATATACGTAGGGGGGATCACCAATTTAAAATTAGAACAAAACCGCAGAAAACAGACATAGGTAAATATTCGTTTTCAAATAGAACCATAGAAGATTGGAATAAGTTACCTGCAGCGCTGTTCGAGGTAAAACCTCATAGTGTCAGGTCATTTCCGGAGAAGATTAAAAGACTGACATAAATTCGGGGACAGAAATAAATCCTATTTTTTTTTCACTTTTTTTAGTCAATAGTTTTTTTGTCTATTTTAGTACTTAATATATATATTACACTGTTGTAACTGCCACCGGGCGTATGTCCCATTGTAGTTTTAATAAATACATACATAAATCACAAGCTATACGTATAGCTAAACAAATTAAAATTTTATGTTTAAAAATGAGTACACCAACAATTGACATCAAAGAGTAGAAATGCGCTATTTAAAACCAAGACGATTATTTTAGGACGTTTTTGAGAATTGAAGAAGCATAATGTTAATTTATAGGGGTTATAGGATGAGCTGGGTTGTAATATTGGTAATAAGAACAATGAAAAGTGGAATATTGGACATGTTTTAAGCATCAACGTCCTATTAATTAGTCCACAGGAAAATATAATTAACTTTATCGAATTTTATCTCAAAATAATAAATATATACGAAGTTGTAGAACCTTATTGTTTAACATTTCGTCAACGTATTAAGTCAAAATAATTGCACTGGTAAGTATTGTAAGGAATATATTGAAAAAAATTATATTTGGGGTTTCAGTTTATGTATTTACCACTGTTGGAAGGTTGAAGAATAAAAATAATGGTTAAGAGAGGTCTAATACAAAATACACAAAAATGGATAAAACGTTGTATTTGTATTAATTAAATTATTCGCTGACGTAGTGACCGTCTTGTCATTTATTTACTCTAGGTTGTTTTCAGTTTTCGCATACATTAATTATTAACTTAATTAAAAATTTACAATTACCTGACGAGTAAGCAGTCGCTGTACGTAGTCCACGACAAAAGAAAATCCCCATTTCTCCATTTAAAAATGTACGTGATGAAGTCCACTATGATAAATCATATGTGGTATTTATGTTGTTTTTGTTGTTGTGGTATTCAGTCGTAAGACTTGTCTGATGCAACCGTCCATATCTTGCGCAAACTTTTTCATTTCCTCATAACTAGCACATCTCACATCCTCCCTTATCTACTTAGCGTTCTCCATCCTTTGCCTCCCTCTGCTGTTCTTTCCCCACACACTTCTCTCTAATGCTAATATTTCAAGACGCTCGTGCCTTAAAACGTGGCTTATTAGTCTATCCCTTCTCTTGGTCAACGTCCTCCGTATTGTATTGCAACACAATTCAAAGTCTTCTATTCTTTTCCTTTCTGCGACGTTCACGTTTTGCACCCAAATAACGTCACGCTTCATATGAACATTTTTAGCAACGATGTCCTAATATTCATACTTAAATTACCCGTAAGTAAATTCCTCTTTTTTACGAAAGCCTTCCTTGCCTGTGCTAACCTACTCTTTATGTCTACTATACGTCTACCATTCCCAGTTATTACGCTTCCAAAGTAGCAGAATTACTTAACTTTCTTCAAAATATCCCTTGCCAATCTAACACCCTTTGTTATTCCACTGTTTCCCACACTACACTCCATTACCTTGGTTTTCCCTCTATTAATCCTCATATTGAACTCTCCTGGACTCCGTTCATGCCATTTATTATGGTTTCCAAGTATTTTTCTGATTTCCCTAATACTACAATATCGTCGGCAATGCGTAGAGTTTTTATTTATTCTCCTTGCAGTATGATTCATTTTCGGTATTCCGTTTTAACTTTCTTCATCGCCTGTTCTATATATAAATTAAACAGTATGGGCGACAGACAGCGTCCTTGTTCTACTCCTTTCTTGATTTCTGCTTTCTTTTCTTGATCTTTAATTCTAATTACTGCTGACTGCCTTCTTACGGGTTATGCATAACTCGTCTTTTCTGATATTTTATTCCAGTCATCTTGAAAATAATTTTGTTTTCCAGGCTACATTATCAAACGCTTTTTCTAAACCTACAAATGCAATGAACGTAGACCGGTTTTTTCTTATCTAATATTAGACGCAAAGTCAGCATTGATCGTCTCCTAACTCATATTCTGTTTGACGTATATACTGTTTAAGTTAATATTTTTCATGCATGAGATAATCAACTAATTGTTCTGTGCCGTTCGCACCAACAGCCCCAGTTTTCTTCGGTATGGGCATAATAATGTTTTTTCTAAAATCTTCAGGGATTCTTCCTGTTGCGTAGATTTTGAAATTATTCTGAACAGCCGTGATATTTCTTCCTCGCCCGATTCATAATAACTAAATGCTATTTATTTTTTGTTGTAAATTTTTGGTGTATCTTTTATTTGTTATAGATTATTTCGTATAAGCGCACTGTTAGAGAAAATGACCCATCGGGATATTGACCTTTTGGGAAAAGTCATTCGAGATAGGGTCCTGTCGGGCAAACATCAATCGGGACAAGCACTCATCGTCGAACGGCAATCGGGGAAAATAGCCCCGTCGGACAAAATACAATCGCGATGTTGTCGTTGGGAAAACGGGCATCCGTGGACATTTTAATGATTGTATTTATTTTATAGACTAATATAAATCTCAACATTAATTACTCGAATGTTCTTTTTATTTACTCATAAGAAACGACTAGAAAACAAGGATCTGTGTACCACATGACAGAAATTTTTTCCATCTGACAGAATTTGGGTTTCCAACTTCATTCGTTGCCTCCTGTGATGTAGTTGTCCAGTGCGACTGCGATGTAACCCTGGCCGGCGACTCTCTCAGCGTCTGCTTGTGATTGTCTTCTCTAATGCTGAAGTGAGGACGAACCTAAACTCTACAATGCCGCGTTGAATTATTTTAAAGATCTTTCTTTCAGGCTCTCCCCGTCATCTTAAAAACTGCAAATCAAATTTACTCAACACTTCTGCAATATAAAAACTAATCTACCTGTTTTCTACTCCAATTTTTTAAATTCCGCCGTCGCGTCTCACTCCCCACTCTCTTTTTGGGTCTGTGCCCAATCGGAGATTCAGCATTTTGTTCTTATTATTCAAAGTTGTGTACCACGGGGCGTAAAATGGAAATCCCACGTTTTAGGAGCCCCATGTTTTAGATTTTCTGAATCCTAACGCTCTCTTGCCGAGGCACGATTTTTCCTCTTAGCTCCGGCGTCTGCCTTTATTGCCTGGAAAATTCCTTTGACCCAGAGCTCTCTCTCTCTCTCTCTCTCTCTCTCTCTCTCTCTCTCTCTGTCTCTCTCTCTCTCTCTCTCTTCTCTCTCTCACACACACAGCGGATTCCTACATACTACATATGTTTTAATTTTAAAGAATAAAAATAATAAATAATAATCTCGTAATGATATTATATATATGTATATATATTAATAAAGAAAGGGAGAATTACGGTATCCTTTAGCTATATTTGTTTTTTTCTCTGTCATGCTAACGTCTAAACAGACCCACAATTAATTATATCATTTCATCGATAAATGCATAAAAATCAATGCACTCTGAATCGTTAACAAAGTCAATTTGATGTCTTACGTATATTACAAATTAAGAAAATTATTCTTCTGATACTTAGTACGACAGTATAAATAAACGCTGACGGCTTTGATATCTTTATTAAGCTTTTATATATACAGCAACTAATGTATAATTTCGTTAAAAGTAGGACGCCTATTCTTAATACTTATTGTAATTCAAACTCAGTAAACTTAAAGAAGCTGACTATTCAATAACATATTTTAAAAAATTATTTAAACAAATATATTAGTAAAGCACTCATTGAAAATGACTGGAATCTAAGAAAATGTTTTTACCGTCTTCATTACGTTAACTTATGAAAGGCAAGATATATTTTTATTTAGAGTCGCATTGACTTCTACAGTCATTAGTAAATAATGCTTACAACTAATCAAAAAGTTAAGTAACATTAATTTTAGTATTTGGGTAGGATATTTTAAATGTTCGAAAACAAAATAAAATTTCATAAATTATAATATTTTATCTTGTAACTTTGGAGTATTTAATATTTCGAAGATTTCTTTTCCTCATAGTACGTTCCTTTTTTGCTGTTCGTACTTTGTGCAAATCAGGATTGTGATTGGGACGTTGACCTGATTGCATATTGGTGGAGGTTTCATTTCTTTTAGACGAAGATGAGTTACTTTGGTCTGGTATTTATTTATTTTAGGGTTTGCATTTAATTTGTAAAAGTTTGTAATGGTTTGATGTATGAATCCAAATTAAAATTTTTCCCCCCACATTTTTTTCAATTTCTCTTTAATTATGTTCTAGACCCATGGTAAATATTGATTAAGTTTGGAGGTGAAATTGTCATATTTTTATTTTCATAGGTTGCATCGAAAGTACATTGATTTGGAAAATCCATTGACTGTTATGTTTCCATTTGTGTATTGGTGAGAGGATATCCACGGTACTGTGCTTTTCATTCCAGATTTGGTTACTTGATGATATAGTTCACGAATCTTGGGATTAATTTCAGATGTCTTGGTTTTGTTTGTTATCATCTGGATGACTCTTAGGATCTGTATATATATATATATATATATATATATATATATTGTGGTACATCGTATTTGTCTTCGCATTGTGTTCCAGGAATACATTTATGGGGTTATAATTAAGAAATGTGGGTTCAGTGTTTGCTTTGTTCTTCGGTTATTTTCAAAGTATAAGGCACTGCACGTACCGTTAGAATTTTTAGCCCATCGACGTATATTTCATCAAGGTTCCTATATTTCTGTCTCATTATATACAATTTAATTCTCAATTTTTCCAATTTCATTTATAAACAATTATTCTTCTGATAACGATAATTGCTGCCGGAATATTGTTGTTGTTCTTTTACTGCTGAATGAAACGCCATAACTGAATAATTGAAACGTAACTTATAGCATAATTATGATTCGTCAACCCAATCTCGTAACTGTTATTACAAATTGATAGCATTAAAATGTTATGAACTTTTATTTCTTTTCTTTGAAGTGGAATACTTCATTTTCGGTATAGATCCGATGGTAGTTATTAATTGCCGGCACGTTTTTGCGATTATTAAATTCTGTTCTGGCACCATGACTGCATATATTTGAAGTTATTAATGAATCCGCGAGAGACTTCTTTTTGTAAGAGCGTTCCGAATTGGCTGCCCCAGTTCTTTCACATGCAAGTCCTTCATAATTTAATTGCATAATAAAACTTGACTACGAGTACGATCCTTATAATACCTAACATTGGTAATATAATCAGCTTTTATAATAACAACAACTAATTTCTAACCCACTAAAGCTAATTAGGCAGTGTCGAACTTTCCCACAAATAGAGGTTCGCTTCCTTATCACAAATTTTCAATGTATGCAGTCGACTCTCCATTATCCGCGGCATTGGTGGGGAGAATTGGAGGAGATAATGAAAAACAGGAAATAAACCGAAGTAAAGATATATAACAACGTTATATTTTTACTATATTAAACCCTTTTTAATCTCACCTGTTGTGATAGAGGTCAATGTTCTTCAATATAAAAGTTCTCTAGTACATAGTGTTTTTCTATACTAGATTTATACATTGTAGCTTTAACCACACTAATATCCTATTGCCTTAACATTTTCAATAGTCTCAATGATAGGAAGAAGCAAATAATTCGGCTCCATATCACAGAAAAACCTAAATATTTTCCCACACAACTGAACTACCCTACAGCCTACTGTATAAATAACAACAAAATAATATAGTTCAGCGACAGACAGGATCGTGCCCTTCTTTCATCGGAACTATCCTCCTTCCCACATTTACAGATTTACAGCTGCCCGTGTTTGATATCGCAGCACTTTTGTTTCTTTAAAAATTACAGTATATCGCCGCTGTTGATCCGCAAAGCGGTTAAATCTCGAGCGGATTATTTAGAATCTACTGTACAGTGTATTCAAACCAGCCGCGATTGCGTCGCATTAATGAAATACAATACAAAATAAATGTAAACACATTTAACTAAGATATTCATTATACAAAGCAAAAGGAGAAACATGCGATTGCGTCGCATTAATGAAATACAATACAAAATAAATGTTAACACATTTAACTAAGATATTCATTATAAAAAGCAAAAGGAGAAACATGTGAACAAATTAGCATAACGGTTGTAAGAAACGAATAGGTTAATAGAATATGCGAGAAAATAATTTCACTTAATTTACTCCTAAAATTTGAGCTGTAATAATTATAGTAGTATTTTACGTAATTTCCGTAGGACGGATTCGTATCGGACTGGATAAAATGGGTGAACATTTCAAAATAACAAATAAATCATAAATTTAGATGAATAAATATCTAAAAATAGTAAATTTAAATCAAATTCTTAATATTTACTGATTTTATAATAAATTTTGTTATATAACCGTATAAAGTAATAAAGTATTTAACGTTTATGTTTTATAATATCGAATTGTCTGAAATAAACTACCAAATTCAAAATTAATAAATTAAAAAGTTTTTTATAAAATGACTACCGATAAAAATCATTCGTGAATAATATTAACATAAAGTAATAAACTATAGCAACTTCCGAAAGATCCTCACAAATTAAAATTAATGAACATTTTGAACTAAAAAAAAATTGATGAAAAGTATATAATATAAACATTAGGAATTAAAGTACTGCAATTACTGGAAAATCCTACTAAATTCTAATTTAATGAATTAAAGAATTCTTATATACTAACTAGTGATAAAAACTATGGATGTATAATATAACAAAGTAATAAAAAGTAGAAATTATTTTTATAATTTTAAGAAAAAAACTTTTTACTACAGCTCCTAACAAGATTACAATATTTTTACAAGAACCTTATCATTTTTTAATTTCAAAACTAATCTCTTAACTTTGTTCATGCCATAGCATTGTTCTTACTTTTCTAGTCGTCTTCAAAGTCCAGAAATTATTTCTGAATATAAAGGCCAAGTTCAGTAATCTTTCCTTCCTCGCTCACAATCCCTAGAGAACACTCAAATCTTTTGCGATGAATTTTTAATTGACGTTGGTTATTTTATGGGTGGTTTCACGAGATTACGAATTCACTAGATGCTCATAGAACTGTAAATTAATGAAGTAATAACAGACGCGCTCGTACTTTCCGCATCACGCTGTTTCGATCTATTTATTTGAGCATAGAAGCTGGCACGTATATGGAGTCCGGGATGCTGCCGTACAAATGTTTCTGGTCAGAGGTTTTGCGTTGTAATCGTGGATTCCCTTGGAGCCTCGACTTATCGCTGAAGGGGCAGAGTTGAGTTCGGGCCGCAGGGGACAAGCGGGTATTACCACGAAGGGCTTCAAGCCACTACCTCAACTAACTAGTGACTTCAATCAATATTCTCACCGTGCTGGACATTTAAAAATAAAATATTCTAGAGTTTTTCCTCAATTATATATTCTTATTTAAGAGAAACTTAAGCTTCATGTGATTCGCTTTTCTGGAATCCCTGGAATCTCTTATATATACAGATACCACGTAATTTTCCGTTTATTTATAAGAAATGCTTGTTTGGTTCTGTTATTGTCAATGTGTGATAGATTAAAATCTTCTATGAACATATGGTGCATTAGTTTGAGGTTTTGATAGTATATTTTGTTTTCATAAATAAATATTAGCAAGGATTAAAAGTTCGGCTCCCAGAGTCGAGTCTTTAATCTCGGAACATAGACGAAAGCCACGTACCAATATTCAGTCTGAATTAATATATCAGTATAGGTATTAACTGAATATGGGAAATAAGTAGTAAAGCGTCGAAGATGTGATTGGCTAAAAGATAAGTTTACTTCCGAGATATACTAATTATTAAATTCTGGATCCTTCGTGTACTAATGACAGAATATCCAGCACACTGTCAGACGAACATAAAAGTCGGAAGTCGATAAGTAGATTACAAGAGGGAAGCATCACTACTAAATTGAGTGACAATATGAATCTGAATGAGCCCGTAAACTCGTTATTCGTCGCCAATATAGTCAATTTTCATATATTCGTGTTTAAAAACGGCACCCCATTCCATCTCAACGCACAAGGGTGCTGCAGCAGTACTTTTCCTCGGTCGTAAGTGAAACATGTATCAAGTTTAGTTGAAACTGTTCAACGCATTAATTATTAACTTAATTTGCCATAATAATCACGTATGATAGATAATTGTTATTTCGTAGAAACGCAACTTTCTAGAAAATGATACGTCGCAAACACCAAACGAGATAATGACTTCTCGTGAAAACGTCGACCAGGATAATGACATTGTCTTACACAAAACGTCCATTGGACAAGTTTCGGTCGTCACATGACCGAATCTCAGATTTTAGGAAGTATTCTAAATATCAGCATTATTTACGTATTGGTTCGCTATATTTTACGTTAATTCTCTAATATATTTCTGTTTAGGTCAGAGTAAGAAAATACAGTTAACACCACATGTCCCGACCTACCTGATGCAGGTTTTCTAGGGATTTCTCTGCATCTCTTTAAGGTGTAACACCGGATAGGATCCTTAAAACATAGCCTGGAGCCCTAGTCAACATTCCACATCCTCCCTTTTCAATTCTCTTCCTATGCTATTAAAGGGGAGTTGCCTGTTTCAGGCTCAGACTCGAGTAACTTGTTAACCAAATGAAACCTCCGTGATTTAAATGAAACCAAATGAACACTTCTGAATTCACTCCATATGTATTATGAATTCACACTATCATACTTTGAAATAACTCGTACAAAACTTGCAATATCTCTCAAAACATCATTTTTCTCTCGTTCTCTCTCTTATTTTTTCTTGTTCTTCCATGGATTAGACTTGTGTAAGATGCCTTTAGTCACTAACTTAGATTTTTTACTGATGGGGAGACTATCTGAGGTATATAATTAGTTGAATACTATCGTAGCCCACAGTTTTGATAGCGTTAATTTTGGATTACTATGCAGATCAAGATATGAGTTAATCCATTCCAAGTGGCACAAAAAAAGTAATCAATTACTTGACCAACTGAAAAAAGTTAATACTTTGTTGGCACACTTCTGTGTGTTTAGGTAGGTTAAAACTATTTTCTAAAATTTATATTATTCGCGGTTAAAGAATTAGCAACTATTTTTGTTGTAGACGCATACTGTTGTTTTTGATTAAGGTATGTGCGATTTTTTAACTACTCATAACTCAGCTGTCCTATCACTTTCAACAATACTGCATTGCGTTTAGCACATTCTGGCCTACAAAGATTCTAATAACATTTTTCACACGCTCAGTGCAAAATAAATTTGTTAATGTTAATTAACAAAATTCTATTTTTTATACTACTTCCTCCAAATAGGAGACGTTTGTGAGTCTAAGATTATAAATGGATAATAGGATGGACTTTAGAAGTAAGAGCCATTTAAAACCTGAGATACTGAGACAGACAAAAGTTTTAGTTCAATTATCTCTGCTGGCGGACGATATAAAAATCTAAAATCTGCAATAAAAATCTCTATAATACCAAAATATTACACCGACACGCCCACGCATCCCGAAGGGGCAAATATGTATTTGTTACTCAATTTTAAAAGTTGTTTATACCAACTTTGAGTGCCATTTCAAAGGTAAAATTTATTCTGAAGTGTTACATTATAAAAACTTTCTCATTTGCAATTTTTATATGGTACTTCAACAGAGATATGGGAACTCGTGCTTAGACAAGAAAAATTAAATTGCTGTTATTTTTAAATAGTATACCACTTAACCTTGACAGTTTATATAATTTAACTGAAAGCTTTGAGGTTCACAAACTGTTCCTTCCTGCAGGAATTAGGTTCGAATATTGATTTTTCCTGTTTAGCAATTGGTTACTTTTGTTACAAAAAGTACACGAGAAAGTAATATTAAATACGTAAATAGAGATTAAATGTTTATGCCAGAATGTACTTAATATACTACAGTTTGTTTGAAAAAATATAACGATCCAGTCCTGAGTAATTAAAAACAACGTCATTTTTTAACCATACTGTAATGAGTGTTTGTGGCAATCGCCATTTTATTTCATAAATGGCTGAGAAATTCTCCAACTGGAGAAACTCAGTCGGAATAACAACAAGGTGACAGTCAGGTGAGACATCGGCGACCCGAGCGTGTCAAATCTACAGTTTGTCGGATTAAAGAGCATGTCAGTCAAGTTGTCCTAGGTGTGGGTGAAAGGGCTGAAGCAAATTCTCTGTATGAAAGTAAGCGCGTGAAACAATTCCTAGCAAAATTTTGCCTGTGTTCCTGATGACCCAGGGACGAACACTAATTATATAACCGTTGGGGTGGCAGGGGTAAAATTAAAAATATATTTTTAAACAGCAATTATTTCCAATGTTGGAAAATTCAAACAATGCACGATAATTTATACGTTATTCGGCATCGGAGGGCAGGATTCGTAAATGTTCGAGTGGAGTACCGCAAAAACTGCCGAGATTGGTGTCGAATCAGGTAATCTTTAAAGGTATCAGGATTATTTTCACACGTTTTAACGTTCCGGAGTGCTTAAATGTATCTGTTCTTAAACTTATTTTCAGTTTTTGTGCATATTTAAGATGCCAGTAAATTTATTGACTCGAGTAAGGTTTTGTATGACTGATCTTTCCGGTTATGTTGAAATTCTATGAGCTTAGATGAGGTTAAAAGCTTAATGTTAAAAAATGCGTCTCTCTCGAGTTCAATCAAATGTAGAACAAGAAATTATTGTTGAATTGAAAACTGTACTCAGATAATAAAATATCGTTGGACACTGGGCTAGTTATAAAATAATATGATTCATTTACCAAACTGTGAATGTAAGTTTATAAATGTTTAATACTTAAACAAATTGTTTTGTATAGTTATTTTAGTGATATGTAACGTACAAAAATTGAAATTTAACTACATGTATTGGCTATTGAGGACTATAGATACCAGGTTGTAAATGATAGTGATAAAATCAACTTTATTTATGGAAATAATTTAATTTTAAAATTTTTACTTGCCACATACAATTTTATAACACGACACTATAAACTAGTGATATACATAGTTGAAACTCAGATATTATAGAAAGGGCGTCTCAGTGTTACATATAACGTATTTCTGAGATATAAATCAAACAAAAATGATTGATAAAATATCTTAGTTTTTAGGAAAATGTGAAAAGTTTTTGAACAATTAACGAAATTACAAAACTATGTGAACCTTGCACGTAATCAACAAATACATGAATAATAATTTCACTCAGATGATGTATCACTAAAAGTCACTTGGACTTATTAATTAACTTTTTATTTGTTAATCTTCTTTCAGACATGTTGACATTCTCCGTAAGTCTGGGCTAGTATCGTCGATAATCTGATACAATCTATTTTGATCCTTAGGACTTTCCAAAGGCAGTTTTCTTCCTCAATGGTTGGTTAAATCGACGTTGCTCTACATCTTGATGATATTTTTTCACCACTCTTACATACTCTTACAATGCAGACTGCGACCCTGCTCTGATAATATTTTATAGTTTTCAGAAAAATTTCGTAACATACGAACGATAAAACTATACCTCACTTACTCAGTGGATCAAAGTTAGTATTAGAGAAAAAAAATCTTTTTAATTTGTTTGCAATTAACTCCTTCTACAACTTGTGGATCAGTTAATTTATTTTACTCCTTTAATTGTAAAATGTGAATTAAGTCTGAAACACTTTCAAAGCCTCAAAGAACGTTTTGCATCTACCGATCAAGAGAGAGAGAGGGAAGAAGAAAAATAACGTTGAAGAACAGAAGGCACGATACGCGGTTTACTTGAAACGAAAATACACACAAGCTTACACAGTGGAAATGGAAACGCAAAACAGAAAAGTTTTATAATACGGAGTTCCGTACTGGAGGTTGATTAACTGGAGGTCTTTTACACAAAGGAGACTAGTCCTATATTAACAATCGACATTTTCGCATTTCGCAGCCCTGTGCAACAACTCTGAAGAATAACGAATAATTCTATATTAAAAGATTAAAAGTTTACAAGTTTATTTAATAATTCTAAACGCAACTATATAATTGTTTTCCATGAATGTAAACAATGGAATGTAATTTTATTAATATTACAATTTAAACATTTAAAGATATTGAGTCCGTTTACTCCGTCCCTACTTTGTGATAACAATTGTAATAAACAATTGTAGATTCTTTGACGATTTACTGCTGCCGTTAAGCTCAACAATACGTATGGCCGACCCAGAATTACAGTCTAATCGTGATGCAACATCACTGATAAACATCATTGTAAGCGGCAAATTTGGAGTGTAAAGTCGTAACACACGGACAAAATGTACGGGATGTTACAGTATTAATTAATTTCTGTAGAATGAAGACTAACCTATTGTACGCTATAACTGAAAATAATATCTGTTGTAGTTTAGTACATCAAAATTTTTATTTATAAAATAATACAACTAACTCAGTATGTGAAACAGCAGTAGTTTGACTTGATGGACAGGAAAATAATTAAATATTCACGTGTGGAATAAGACTTGCCTGCAGTTTGTCGCCTGAGGTTATTAGTCTGTACATAGAACAAACAATGAAAGTAACCAAAGCGAAATTTGGGAAAGGAATCATAATTAGGACACTAAGGTTGGCTGAGGATATGGTAATTTTATCAGTGTTAATTGTCTTGGACAGTATCTTGGAAAGGAAGTAACTTGCTATTTGTGTAGTTTTTAACCAATGATTACAATGGTCAACGTGATTTTTTGTCTCACGAGTGTTAATAATTTTACTTGATGCAGTTCTTTGTCGTGTTTTCAATTATGTGTTCGGATTTCTCCAACACACACAGATTTTTTAAATAAAAATTTCAGCGTTTCAAAATAAACTTTTTTTCTTCCATTGCACTCAGGAACAAAACAAAGACTTTGTTCGTCTCAGAGAGAAAATTGTTTCTGATAGTATTAGTTCTACTGAATACAAATACGATGTTGGCATTTCCCTATCATGCAGGGATACGTGAAGCTGGAATATATAAATTCAAACGCTGTTATGATTCCTTCAGTCTGTTTTTAATTTATTCATTTTAGGTCTCATTAACAAAGGGAGTGTTATCGGTGAGGCTAGTTATTACAAGGTCAGATTATTATAAATATAATTGTATAACTGAGAGTCGGCTAAGAGATTCGATATTTCCTTCGTGTTTTTGCAGAGGACGAGTCTTGAGTATGCAGCAATGACCTTACCGAGGTTGTGTGAACTCGAAGATGATGTGTTGAATCGTTAAAGGAGTATTGCAGTGTAGGGTTCTAATTCTGCTTAGGATCACTTGCTGTCTTCTGGAGGATGTAACAGGTCGCCGTACTTGCCGATTTCCTTCTACAATATTAAATACACAATATTCTAATGTTTCACTTGTGGAGTATCTCCTTTTATGGTCTAAGAATAATCAGCTAGCATATTAGGGTTCAAAAACGCTGCACACTGCTTTTTGGGAAATCGAAAGGCGGAAAATTAACATATTATTGTCAGCGATATTATAAAATGTTGGGTATTAATAATTTTTTAAAGTATACCTCCTGTACGCGAACCTAGATTTATTCCCGGAAAATATTGGCGCAGTAAGCGAGATGATCACGGGGAACACTTTTCATCAGGAAAATTCTGATCCAAAACCTTATTCTACTTTAGTTCCTAAATATTTTTAATCAACTCTGCCAACCTCTATAGTTCATTGAATTCATTTTATCAGAGTAATTACTATTGACTAAGTCTCAGTTAAAGAAGAAAACTGCGTTTAATAAATGTTTAAATACACACCCTGGAGATTTGAGACGAAGGGACAAATGAGAGGTGCATGGGACAGAATCGATTTAGGTCGCGGTAGTTTGTGGATAAACTTCGTGAACTCCAACAACTGAACAGAAGAGAGGGCCATTGAGCGCAACGCAATTCATGACAACCGAAAAGGGTCAACGAAGTTTGGAAACTTAATTAGTAAATCATCGTGGGACATCAAGATTCTATGTCGTTGAAAGAGTTGGACGAATAAATACACGAAAATGAAGGGTTAAAGTGAAAATTATTCAAATGATATAAATTATTCATGTAAGTTCAGAATAATAATGAATGCTCAAGTTCAAAATATATTGAGGCATAAGCAGAATCTTGTTTTCAAGCGAACAATGGGTAGTGTCGAAATTCTTAGTGACCAAAGTGACCGATGTGACAAAAATGTTGAACACACAAAAATAAAGAAGTTGAAGATAATTATCAATTAGCAACAAGATTTAGTATTTTTATTTTCTTGTCCTTGCAGTATGATTCCTTTTCTTCATTCCTTTTTAACTTTCTTCGTCGCCTGTTCTATGTATAAGTTAAAGAGCATGGGTGACAGACTGCATCCTTGCCTTATTCCTTTCTCGATTGCCCTTTAATTCCAATTCCTATTGACTGATGTCTGACGATATTTTATTCCTGCCACCTTCAAAATACTTAGTAGTATGCTCCAGTTTACTTTATCAAAGGCGTTTTCGAAATCTACAAATACCATGAACGTAGAACTCTTTTAACTAATCCCGTCCTCTAAAATTAGACGCAGAGCCAATATTGCCTCTCTTGTCCCTACTTTATTCCTAAAATTTAATTGATCTTCTCCTAAGTAGCATTTTATTTAACGTCCCATAATTCGATATACTATTTTTCTTAATATTTATCTAAAAATTAAAAACTAATTAGTTACTAGTTTAATTCGTTTAAAGAAGATTTGATGAAACTTGAAGATGAACAATGAAACATTCTGTAAAACGCTTTATAAAAAACAGTAATGAAGCTTATAATCAACAATATTTAATCAACATATTGATATATAAATTAATATAAAGTAAAAGAAGAGCATATGTACTAAATGTAAAAATGAAAATTGTGTTGACATGTTAAGATCAAACATAAAGCTATTAAATAAAACTTATAGTCAGAAATAGAGCACAGAAACAATTCTGGAAAGTAATTGTTAGTATTCAATAAATAATAAACTATATAATTTTAGGTTTCTACAATTTGTGTACATATTAGTATATAATAAGTGCGGCAAAAAGATTTGAATGTTTTTTGTAGATTATTTTTTCCCATTGTAGTGGGTTCTTTAATCACTATGCTTGATCAAAATATTTGTACGTACCAAATTATATTTTCAAAACCTGTCTGATATGACATCGGTGTATTTCGGAAACACATTAAAGAAATGTACAACACGTGAACGGATAATTTTTAACTTGAAATTTCTTTACTTCGTCTCGCAGAAACGCGTGGACGAAATTGTATGTGCCACGCGGCGGGGAACAAATTTAGATAAAAGGTTCCTGGTGGAGCTTCGAACAGATTCCTCTAGCATTTCCCGCTGTCCCATCTTGGCGACAAATCCTGCAGGTCGGAAGTGGAAGTTGCGGCATCCACTTCAATCTCAAAAGGATGAGTGGGCAGAAGAGGGGAAGTGGAATACAAAAGAAACTGAGACATTTTCCACTAACTAAAAAGTGTGACATTTAATTCATTAATATTTAGGAAGAAGGAGAGTTGCGTAACATCCTTTTCTTCATACCTCTTGACTATGAAACAAGTTGCAAATCCTAGGGTAAGCCCATTGGTCGACAGACCGACTATGTATGTAATTATATATATAATATTGGATCTACAATTTAGATATAGTTTTATACAATTCCATAACATGCTGCGTGATGAGGTAATAAAAATAATTATTTTGTCATTAACATAACTAAAACATAAAACTCAAATATGTACACATTTACCAGTAAATTATGTGTATGAACAAATTTGTGTTCCTTTTAAAGAATAATGGAATCAAACAAAGGAAGATTCATTTCAACGCTTGTTGCATATTACATTTACAATTTCCAAGTACAAAAACGTGCCGCAACTATTATAGTGTTCTCTTCCGGTGCCCTCTTCCCTTTCTTCAACGAAATTTTCGTCAGTGTTATCTGGTTCACCATTCACGTCAGAATCATGTTTCCCAGAAGCTTTCCGTCAATCGTTGGAGCGGGTCTGATTTTCCATAACTGGGCGACGAAAATAAACATGTAGATGAAGTTGTGGTATTCAGTCCTAAAACTGGTCTGATGCAACCCCCCATGCTAACCTATTTTGCGGAAACCTTTTCATTTCCGCATAACTAGAACATCCCTGAACTGCTTAGCGTATTCCATCCTTAGCCTTTCTCTTCTGTTATTACCCCACACTCTACCCTCAAATGATAATTTTGCCAGACCCTCATGCCTAAAAACGCGACCTATTAAACTATCCCTTCTCTTAGTCAACGTCCTTCATATAGTTCGCTCTTCCCCTATTCCCTTTAGAACTTCCTCGTCAGTGATTCTATCCACCCATCTGATTTTCAGCATTCTCTGATTTTTTATAACTCCACATTTCAAAGACTTCTATTCTTTACCTTTCCGCAACTCCTATCGTCCACGTTTTGCACCCATACGAACAATTTTAGCAACGACTTACTAATATTCACACATATTAACCGTAAGGAAATAACTAATTTTCGTGAAAGACTTCCTTGCCTGTACTATTTTACTGCTTATGTCTTCTATACTTAATCATGCTTAGTTATTACGCTTCCCAAGTAGCAGAATTCCTTAACTTCCTTCAAAATATCCCTTCCCAATCTAACACCTTTTGTTATTCCACTGTTTTCTACACTAAACTACACTCCATTACCTTGGATTTCCCTCTATTATTCCTCATATTGAACTCTTTCTCCATGACCATATTCACCCCATTTATTAATTACGGTTTTCAAGTTTTCTTTAGACTCCCCTTATTCTACAATATCTTTGGCAAAGCGTAGGGTTTTTATTTGTTCTCCTTGCAGTATGATTCCTTTTCCGTGTTCCGTTTTAATATTCTTCATTACCTGTTCGACATATAAATTAAACAGCATAGGCGACAGACTGCATCCTTGTCTTGCTCCTTTCTTGATTTCTGCTTTTTTTTCTTGATATTCAATTCTAATTACAGCTGACTGCCTTCTTTCCCGATGTTTTTTCATGTCATCTTAAAAATACTTAATAGTTTGTTCCAGTTCACATTTTCAAATGTTTTTTTAAACCTACAAATATCATGAGCGTAGGCTGGTTTTTTCTTATCCTGTCTTCTAAAATTAGACGGAAAGTCAATATTACATTTTTGTCCCTGCATTCTTCTGAAACCAATCTGATCTTCTCCAAGCTCGCATTCTATTTAACACTATTTTCGTTCATATTTTGCATGCATGAGATACTAAAGTAATTGCTGTGCTGCCGCACGCCTCTATCGTCCCCAATCCTCTTCGGTATGAGTATAATTAAGTATTTACTAAAATCTTCTGGTATTCTTCCTGTTTCTTAGATTTTGAAACTGTTAACTATTCTGAACACCCATGATATGAAGAAGATAAAATAGAAAATATTTTAAAGGGACCGGGGGTTAAACTTCTATGTACGAAGATTAGTATGGAAATAGATATGTCGTTCGTAAACCCACATACGTAATCAGCTGCATCATTCTCACTAGCTGAAAATGCAACTTATAATAAATTACTATGTTGATAATAAAAGCTGTTTGTTTGGCAAGTGAATAACGGAAGCTAGAAGAAAATACTAAAGGGATACAACAATATATATTTTTTTGAGACACTGCGTTCGACTTCTCTAATGTTAAAAACTATATCACTAAATTAAGTTTTATATAACAGAATCTTAATTGAAGCCAATATGAATTGGACGTCACGCTATTATTGAAAATAGATGATAATAAGTCACTGAATATGGTAAATATTTTATTAATTTTAATACATACTTTAAAGGTATGTTGCAAATAATATTTAGCATGCATGGTTTAATTAAGTTATGTCAATTATTTGCTATGCTCCAATGTCATTTGTAGCAATAATTGCAATCAGATCAAGAGGTTTTTTGTAAACTAGACAATATTTACTGTAGATGTCAGGTGGATCCTTATGGGTTTCTATCAATGAGAAAACTGAATTGCTTCTTCTCTAAATGATGGGTACTTTATATTATTTACAAATTATAAGTTTTATAAGTCAAAGCTTCATCAAGAAAAGATCAACACCATTAAATTATATCAATAGGACTTAAAATTAGACTAAAAAAAATCAAATACCCTAATAATAATCGAAATCAGTCCCATTCCATTTTTTATTTTTCTCTCTTATTAAAAATTATTTTATTACAAGTCTGTCCAGTATATCAATAAAATTTTGTAATTCTTAAGAAATCATACCAGTAGCAAACATTATGCAGCTTTAAAAATCTCTTGCTCACACCCTGAATTGCTTGTAATAATAATAGAATTATATCATATTCTGCTTTCATATTGTCTCCAATTATCAACGCTAATGTAGATTTCTGAGAGCAATTTTCTATGTTTAATGAAAATTCTGTTTTCCCACATTTAATACTAGAATTTTTTAATATTCAATACAAAATTTGCTATTTATTTACAACATTCATTGTTGAACGTACTTAGTCTCAAAAAATAATTTCCCGAAATAAATTGCTTGATTAAACGAGATTCGTTATTAATTTTGAACTCTAATTCGTTCATTTTAAATTGAACAATTTATTTATAAAAATACTTCATATAAATTTTATAATATCTTTCTTGTAGATTGTATTTCTTTATGCAGAATCACTTCAAGCAAAGACGAAATTTTGAAAGAAAAAATATATATACATATATATTAGAACGTTTTGTCAAAGATTGTTTGAAATTAATTTTATCCCGTAGTTAGTATTAATTTTTATTAGAACCTAATTTTTCTAGCATAAAATAATAATTTTAATGAACGGTTACATCGAAATATCATTAAAGCGGTCAATAGTTCTTGAAATATTGAATTTATCGAAGCAATCGGATTTCGTTTATTTTACTTTGCTTATTAATTGAGAATTTTTATGAGAATACTTTTTACATATTTGGGTCTGAACCAAATTGCTTCTTATATGATCATGAGTCAACATTTTCATTTCACAACTAGAAATTTTTATAATTTACTTCGTGTTTGTGTCATTCTCTACAGTTTAATTCATCCTCTGTACCATTTTCATCTGATATTTTCCTACGTCTAAAGTCTTGTATTTTTCTGCTTGTGTTTTTTTGGTTTATTCGTCATGATTTTACTTAAATTTTTAGTTATCAAAATTTTTGTTCCATTTTACTCTATTCTAAATATATAACTTCATTATTACCTTCCGTGTAGCAATAATTTAATGTTTGTAACAGAGAAACTTTCTTTGTTTGTGTACTGCTACTGTAACACCGTCTTTGTTTCTTCAACGATCGATAGTCTTACTCGCGAAACAATGGAAGCCATTCACATCATTCAGAGGCTCTTTCAAACAAACACTATTTCTTAGCAAGCAATACTTTTGTGTATTACGGGGGCCGTATCGATCGTAAGTAAATGACCCTAGTAATGATACTTCACGAGGCCATAATTTTGTTTTCTTCAATCTTTTAACCGGACGTATCACGGGATTGTGATTCCGCATGGCGTCGTTGCAGCCGTGAAGGAGGCAATGGCGTAAGAGTTATAAGACCCTCGTGGTCGTCTGCGGTCGTCTGCGGTCGCCTGCGATAGCCATCGACTTGGAACTCGCTAGACCATCGATTCCTTCTCCTCCCCCTCAACTCCCTTCCCTTCTCTTTCCTGTCCGTTCCCCTCCAGCCAGTCTTAACTAACGAGATACCCCATTAATTCGGACTTTGCAGCCGAGAGCGAGTCTTTGGGGTTTCCTGCCTCCAGCCGCCCGTCTGCTGCTGTTGTTATTACTTTAGAAAGATACGCCAGGCCAAGATAATGGTTTTATCAGAGGCGGTAATTGGTTTTCTGACTCGTTTCGAAGCCTTAATGGAAGTTGCTCAAGATATTCTTATTTATTGACGAAGAGGTATAACTGACTCCCCTTAGAATTTAAATGAATTCTTCTAGCTGCTGTCAGTAAGCCAAGGATTAAATGAAAATTCGCGTTAATCGAATTATAGACAGGAAAATCTCTGTTCCTTACCATTTTTCACGATCACAGTTATATTTCGATGTTGCAGTATAATACCTGAAGGTGCCGGAAGCTTTATTTATGTAAATATTAGAATGTAAATATTGTAAACATTAGTGTGCAGCACTGTAGCGTGATTTTAAAATAGAGGTATGTTTGCGTGTGGCCTTTCAGCAATGACCCTCAGCAGGTCAGGTTGACCGACGTTTGGGAAGGTCGATACACTGAGAATGCGGTCCGAATGTTGAAGGTTTCTAAATACTATTAAAACTCTGCGGAAAGGGGAGTAATTTTAGGAAGAACGTGAATTGCGGAGAAATTGAATGCAGTTCCAGAGACAGTGAAGTTGGGAAACGAGAGTAGTACAAATGAGATGACAGAAAAATTTAAAAGAGCGACAGGCAGATACGTTTCGAGTGCAATTGGAAGCGGATTGTGCGTATATGAAGCCAAGGAAACCATCCGATCCCAACCGATGTACCAAGCTGTCGAACCTGAACCAGCAGCTACAACACTGTAATGTCCGGAAATAATATTTTCGGATTGAACTTATTTCAATTTGGCCAAAACGTTAATTACATTCCGGAATTTACTTCTTTTAATTAGTATAGCTTTGAATAATGTTCACCAACCTGGTAACTATAGAAAGGGGAAAATCGTCTCGAGAGTATGTAATATGCACCTGATGAAGGCGGATATTAAATTCGTTGTGTTCAATCACTGACTCCACCTGGATGATAATTCTAGAATCTTTTATTAAGTATTACAACGGTAAAGTATACGTTATGAATGAGAGTGTACATTTCAGCTAAATATTCAACGATTGTGGAACTGTGGAGTAGATGGGTATTGTACATATGTTTGCCTTGTTCATTATAAAATTTTATAAGCCTACGTGTTTGATTCATAATTAAAACCCTACCACGCTTGTCAGCTCCCTGCCTGGATCGCGCGGATCGTGTAATAATTGACGATTGTCAAATCTTTATATATCTAAATACATTTATTCTTCTCTGGCATTCGTCCAACCGATCCACGCGAGCGGATAATCGGTACATTAGTAATCTAAGGCACGGATTCCATTAGATACCTCACGTTCTTTATAACTTACGAACTCTATATTATTGAGTTCCAAAAAATTATGTTCACACAACAAGGCAAACTATATATGGAATCATCAATAAGCCCAGTTTAACTTCATTCCTAAAAAGATTGGCACTGTAATAATCCTCTTGTCCTATAAAATCAATTAAATCCAGAACTCTCACACTATTAGACAGTGACCGTCAAAGTATTAAAAAATTACATGTGACTTCATTACTGAAAACAACAGAATAATGTCAGATAAAACTTTCTAAACGGAATTTAAATAGAAAAAGACCGATGTATAAGGTCTGCTGATACCATAGCTAACCACATAATTATCTATTGTAGCACATTATGGATTTTAAAATAAAAGTGTCTGAGGTTTGATTTTATGGCTTATCTTTCATTTTTCTTGATCATTTCAAAATGCATAAATTTTATTAGACGATAAAGTCGTATCAGTCATTACCGCAACAGATGCGTGATCAACTATGGGTCACGATAATTAATTTATCTCAAGGGTACCATGTTTATAAGTATCATAAAAATATCATTCTGTAACCGAGAAAACAGATGATACGAGGGTTTTTTTCAAGGCAATAATATTTATATTTATATTAAATATTAAAATATTTATATTTATATTAAATATTAAAATATTTATATTTATATTAAATATTAAAATATTTAGATTTATATTAAAAAATTCCAGAATATTATTTTTTAGATATTTTATCAAACACTTTACCGTACTTCTCCACATAGTCGCCGCCGTTATTCAGGCACTTATCGTAAAGGGAAACCATTTTTTGTATGCGTTAGTCAAAGAAATGCACTACCACCTGTTTGGAAAGCCAAGCTTGCACTGCCTGTTTTGCATCAACATTGTCGTTGAAATATTTTCCACCAAGTAATTCTACAGATGAAAATCTCGTAGTACCAAATTCGTTTTGTGATTGAATTGTTGTAAACCAAAGAATGCCATATGTTACTGAGTTTGTCTGAAGGGACTTGGCCGTGTATAAAAATTATTCCACGCGAAAGCGTTCCCCGCATTTTCCTCTGTATTTCGTCTTTGTTGACTGTCGCATTCCTGGACAAGAATTCAAGGAACAAAATATCCTGGCTGTCTCAGAAAATTGGGCACATGATTCTGTGAGTGGATAGCGTCTGTTTGAATTTCCTTTTTACGGTGGACGTGTCTCCAATCCATAGATTGTTCCTTGATTCAGGAGTGACGCGCGACTCCCGTGTGTCACCAATAAAGACATGCGTTAGCAAATTTTCGTTTTCATCGAATCGCTGACCTGACTTCACCGTCAGCAAATTGTTCAATTGTTTGGAACGTTTCAAAACGCAATAACTAGGGGAGCACCTAAATTGAGGATGCTTCACAGCTTCGGCTGGATGAAGGATGTGATTGCGCGCATGATCAAAATCGCAATACAGTTCTATAGCGGTTTTTTTGTGTGTAGGGGGAGGGGGAGATAGGCTATATATCGGTGATCCGCTTAATGACAGATACCCTTTAATAGTATAGGAAGGAAACTTAAAGATGGAATGCGGAAGGCAGAGGAAGGTAGCCTTGGTACAGTTTAGGGACCCTAACCGCCATTCATCAGTAAAAGATACATGGGATACCCTAGAAAATGTACTTCGGGTAGGTCCGGAACTTGGCTACTTGTCTGACAGGAGAGAATTTTACTGTGGAGACCAGCTTAATCAGCAGCTCATCGGTTGTTCCAATAGGATCAGCGGACAACTAGTATCGTATTCCCAAGGTCTGCGACCCCTGAATATATTCCTATCAAAAATGACCGAGAAGGCCTCATGTATCGGATTCTAGGATCATCTGAATAAAATTATTTGGCATTCATCCTACATTGAAAAAACATGATTAGCAGTGATGAGCATTTATATTAACCGAAACGAAAAGGCAATATCGCACATTCACGTTTTTATTTTCACGACGTTTTTTGAAATGAATTTACAACTTCTTTTGATTACTGGGGTAGTCCTTGCACTAGACTCATGGTAGTTTACATTAGAATTATTCCCGAATATAGAAATTTGAATCACCACTAGGCGACTCGAACACACAGTTATGCGCATTACAAGTCCATCTATAAAATAATTATAACTTACATGAACAAAATATTCTATATCGTTTAGTTTGGAAATTCACCGATCACTTACCTCTTCAATCTTGACATACTGAAGACTTTTGTGTTTTATGAACTGTTTATTCTTCATCTCCTTATTAAAAGTATTGTCCTAACGTGTGTGCCGCATAAAAAATCACCGGTTATAACAGTGACAGGAACATACTAGCAATCCAGCTATAATGCTAAGTTTTGATTGCATGCATAATTTATCCTTATTTTGCGCCGTTCTGACATTTCCGTCAGGCGTGTGATGAAGCTTAAGGGTATTGTATACCTCACGTTTAAAACTCCAAAGCCATTAGCGGGAAATGTAATTTACAAGATTGAGCTTGTAATAAATTCACCCGACAGTCCATTAATGTAAATTACGCACGTAACGCAAGATATAATAATCAATAAGGTAACAGACAAAACTAACACATGCGTACTTTATTTAGTACTTGACTGACTAATAACAGTGACGATTATATTTATATGTAAGACTAAGGATATAATAGCACAAAAATTATCAGATGGCTAATGATTGTAGAATTAGCTCAAGTTAAAGTTAAATGTTCTAAAAGTAATACACAGATAATTCCATAAATCATAAAAATCTATATTAAATAAATATAATTATTCTAAATAAAACCTTTCTAACTATGAGGATTTAAAAAAGATAATTCATCAGATTAGATACATATTAATACGTCAGTAACAGATTAAGGCACAATATTATTTTATAATTTGTTAAATTTATTTCATTGCCAGGAATTCAAAAAGCAAGCAAGTGGCATTCTACTATTTTCCATAAACCAGATAGCGGAACTTGTTACTACATCATAAGTTTTACAATTTAAATCTGCGTTTTGTTGATGACTGAAAAATTTACGAATTTAAATTTAATATTTTTGGGTGCATGCGATTCGTATCTTTATAATAATAAGAGTGGAAAGCAAGTATTTTAATTGAGAAACTGTTCCATAAAATCATTAGCAATCCGACAGATTATCAGCGGATATATTTCACTTCTTACAGATTCAGTTTGAGAAGCATATGATACCACAACCGTTTTTTTACTTAATTCAGAAAGAGATTTTGATGACCAGTGTTAATTTTTAATCAGTATTTTATCTGTCAATTATTTCTACGAAGCTAGGATTAGAATAAAATTTGAAGAGAATTTTTTTGTCGATTACAAAAATGTATGAATTTTAAATATGTTTACGAAAATGCAACATACTTCGTTGGTAATACCAGGTAAAGTAAATTAAGGTGATTGTTAAGTAAGTCACATCGTCTCAAAAGGAGGTCGTTTTTGCGCCTTACGAATTAATCTGAATAACTTATTTGACGCAAACCCCCTTCAAAAAAATCAGGGTATGGTAATTACCCTCCCCAACAATTCTGAACGAGCTTTCTCAAACTTCAGGATACAATGAATTATTTACGTTAACGGATATCAAGTAGTACTGGCATAACGATTTTAATACATAGCTACGATAATTTCTACAACCCTAAAAGCTTACCATAGTTTTCACATAATCATTTTTCCAATAATACACTCCTCTATTAAGACCCACCGAAACATTAATTCTATATTCCAATTGGAGTCGAATAAGTTGAAGATACTTCCGTTTAATCTTGCGTAAATATACTTCCAAAGGTCACGTTGAAAATTTAGCCAATTACAGATTTTAAAACATTTTTTTTCCACTTTAAAACTAGAACGGAACTAATTTTGTTATGTATGTTTTTCGTGATATAGTATGCATCATTCTGTATTTAGAAATATAAATTCCCCGCGCAGAAAATAACTCTGGATACGTGAATTGAAGGATTCCTGTTTTCCAATTGCAAGTCTGCAATTTCCGGAATGATTTCTTCAGACCTTTCGATGTCCATTTCCTATTACGGTAATGGACCGTGAATCTCGCACAGCGAGATGGACTAACAACGTTGCCATTTCGTCACTTGTGCGTTGTATAAGGACTGGCAGATGAAATACAATCTTATACTCACAGTTAAAATACATCCAACACATCAAAAAATGTTTGCGTATTAAGTGTCACTAGTCTATACGCTGTGAAAGTTATGTGTGGTAGTAAATAAAAATAAATACAAGCCAGTCGTTCACAAAAGTTACATAAAATTATGTATTATAATTATTAAATCAAGAACTGCTATTAAAGAATTACAGACCTTTTATTAGAATTTGAAACTACGTAACACACATGATCGTTAAAAATTTATGGCTGTTTATTTATGAAAATTGCTAAAAACTTGTAGAAGTATACAGGGGTCTGACGATGTGAATGTGCAAACTGTGAAATTTCCAGTTCGTTGAATTTATTTTGGTTGGTACATTACTTCTTTGGAATCGAGGAGGGCTCATGGCTTGCATGGTCGTTGTCGTTGGGATAAGTGTAAGAAGTCAATGATAATGATACTCACCTCGCCTACATATTCTGACCCTGCCTTAAGTTCATCGAAGACAGCGCGTTTTGAAAATGACGCAAGAATCTGATTCTGATTCAATTGTTAACTTTAAAATGTATTTATATTGACCTCTACGAATTATGTTTTAAGGTAATTACCCTTCCAATATTATCCCACTACAGTTCCAATTGTGATCATGCGCATCACAACCTAAATTCATCAGGAAGCTCTGAGAGACCGTTTTTGCCATTTTTTAGATACGAAATTTTCAAACAATTGAACAACCTTCTGACTGTGAAGCAAGATCAGTCATTTGATTATTGAAATCAAGGAACGTTACGTCAGAAAAATTCATTGGCAATTGTGTGAGGTGTATGGTTGATGGAATGTGAAGAAGCTGATTAGTCAGCTTAACGAAAGTAATGAAAATGTGCACTGTGAGCCGCGGTGTGGCCGACCTTGATCTTTCGTACAAAGACATAAAAAGTTGATTTCCCGTGACGACAAGTTAATGATGAAATTTCCTAACTACGTCTGGGAAATAGTGTGTATTTATTGATAGTAAAACATCTATGAAATAATGTTCTGTTACTATTAAAACGATTATCAGTACTTTACCAGTCCACGCCATGAACGAAGTTAAAAAATAAATTAAACAATTTTATTTACATCGGAATATAACATTCAAACAGAAATTACGCGATTAAAATATGAGTAAATTTACAGGGTACAATAAATTCCTTACATTTCATAAAGTGATTTCTAAAAATTGGATGCTGAAAAAATCTTTCACTTGCTTTACCCACTTTGTAACATGATTTCATATTTCATGATCTACATAAATTATTTCACTTAAATTTGGTTTCAGAGAAAAAGGTTTAAAACCGTCAAAGGAAATGGGAATGTGATTTTATTTTATTTCCGTTATATTTAATTTTCAGTGAGTTACACGATGAAATATTTAGTTTTTAAACAAAAAATTATCAGGGAAACATATAATGGGTACGACACAAAAGCTAGACCAAATTTGAAATAATTTGCATGATTAAAATATTTTAGTTCATTTTGCTCTACTATATGGCTATATATTAAATGTTACAGTTCGTTGTGGTATAATGTTTGATTTTGTAATAATATATTACACAAGTCATTTTGTTACTTCAAAATATTTATTTATTTTGAAACATAAATATATAGTTAGTATGGTGAAATTAATGTTTTCGTAGAATAAAATGCATGTCTGAGTTATGAATAATCATTTGACGTAAATTTAGAAATAATAATTATGTCTCATGTTGTCAAATTGAAAAACTATTTATTAATAATAATGATTTCTAATGCAGTTTCACCAGTAAACATTTCACACCACCTTTTTTTTCTTTGTAACACAAACCGCTCTCTGACCGTGACTAATTGTCGCATGCATGTTGACGTTAAACTGATGCTATCGGTCGCTTATGTTCACCTATTCACGGAGCACGTAAAAAAAACATCCCCATTACCTCGTCAGTTTCAATACAAAACGTGAACCGTTGAATAACTGCCAAATGGTGGAATGTGCAATCTGTAAAATGTGTCATGTGTAGTTCAAAAATAATGTGAAAATGCCACTGGAAATATTCGAGATAAACAAACATTCATCACAGAAACAAAACTCACTGATCCACCCATAAAGTTTAGATTGGTGAAATAGGCAGTCACGCGTTGTTAACGTTAACTATTTTGCTCACACTAGGAACCACCGGGTGTCACCTGATTTGCCAAATATAATGTAGTTTTGGCATGAATATAAACAAATACACGTTGCATGAAAGGTTATATCTCTATAATTTTCTTTTGACCAAAACAATTAGTGCTGCTCTAATTGTGGTACATTTAAACGTGTTCAGGTAAATGTATGATTGTTGCACGTAAATCAAAATTACGTATCACGAGCAGAAACCCAAAGAGCTTGAATTATAATAATTAATGGAATATGATGTATAGGTGTAATTATAAAAGTGATTCTTATATTTAATTAAATAATCATTAATAATAATAATATCTGCGCATAATAAAATAACGAAATAACATTTTAAAGGAGCAATATCATTTATAGAATTCAGTTTAAAGACATATTAAAAATACGTCAGTTTACTGTCAACTACTACGACTATATGTGTGCGTCTAATGTAACACAAATTTATTGAAGGCCCCCTATATATTTTAACATTTCCTTAGTTTTCTGCCCCACGTTGGAGAGACATTTTATTACGTTTCCACTCGCGACTTTTTTTTGCAACGGTATTATAAAATTCTTACGTTGAAAGGGAGATTTATAACGTTTTTACCCCCCTCCCCGTGACAACTGACTTTCCCCACCTTCAACCGGACACACAGCAAAATGTAACTTACCTCGACTCCCTCCTCGGCAGAGCACGAACCCAGGGAGTGAATCTTTTGCACAAAGACAGCACATCAAAGCATTTTCTTGTGTCAAGGGTAAGGAAGGGGAGTAATAAACACTATTTTTATTATCACATATAATGGCACCAGCGAACACCCAAAGAATTAGTATTTCTTGGCGATTCACGAATCGAGGTATACCATAAAATAATTTAGGACGAATTGGGAATTAAATTTGGTAGCGGATTGAAACTTAAAACTAATTCAAGGATTCTCCACAGTCTACTATAAAAACAGAATTTAACTAACAGTAACAACAAGCGGTTTATTGAACTAAAACACAATTAATTGAAAGAAGAAATCAGCCGATAGCTGATGTTTTGAAGAAATTAAAAAATAACACAAGTATGAATTAATATTTTTAAATTCAAAAGTTGTTTAACAATAATTTTGTTTTTAAATTTACTATGATATCAAATTGTGAACATAAACTATTTATCAGCTGAAGGCTAACGATTCAGCTAATAAGAAAAAAACAAATTACAATTTCCTTTTCACCTTAACTGATCAAAATCAACGTTTCAACAAGATTCTGTACTGAATTAACGATAGAACCTACATAGAAATCTAATTAATTTTTTTTCAGTGCATATGAGTTCTAGATATAAAACCAAAACTCTAAAACAGAACAAATTATAGTACAAATCAAAACTCTAAAACCCACTAAAAACAATTTATAATATACATCAGCTGATAGATCTTTAGATGAAATATTCAATTTAAGCATTTAACACGTATTAAAATCAGCTTTTTGGACTTGTATGTCGAATTACGATAGTTAATCAGTCTCTCAAATTTGCGTGAACTTTACAGGACTTTTACAATGTTACTGTAGGTAGAAAAATACACAGAAAAAAATTTACGGCGAGGATATAAATTATGGAATTCCTTCACCTGGTTTAAAGCATTGGCTCCCTGGTAAATCCGCCAAAAGCTAGCAGAATCACCGTCGAATCCGACGAGTGTCGGTCAGGAATCCTGATGCTAAGAGCGGGTAAAAGTGAAGAAGAGTCGTCGCTAACGCCCAAGGTTTCCCAAGCCTGTTGGCGGGGGTTGAACGCCTCTGGACCGGTACCCAGTGTCTGTCGGTGTTTTCTCTAAGCCCCAATATTTGGACTTAAAACGACCTAGCTGAACTAAAGTGGTGAGCACGCGACTAACACATCCACCCTCGTTAATCGTACGACGTGAAGTGAAATTTTCTGCTCCAAAGAAGAGCTCCGGTACCAAAAAATAGTGAGTAGATTAAAAGTTAATGAAAAATTAGCTTTATAAAAAACCGGGACCAAGTTAAAATAAATGAAATCACAGAAAAATGAATAATAATTTCCTGCGCAGATTGGTTTTAGAAATATTTAAAGAATAAAAAATTTTTTTAATGATTATAATTGAGGGTGCTGACATCGATTAGAGGGTGCGGGGCTTACGAGATAAAGCTCTGGCAAAGTCTTCAAACAACAGAAAATTACTGCTTAAAAATTGTGAAAAAGATAGAGATCAGCAGATAAAGTTACTTATAGCTTGACCGTCTGTGTATCGCGACAGTTGGACATAATGAAAATACGTAAATACAATGGAAAATGGGATTCATTTTCGGGATAAAAAGATGCGATAAACAAGGAAAAATAGTAAAAATGGAGGAGAATTTTCCTATCTCTTTAAAAAGAACTTTCAAAAAGAATTACGGAAAACAAAGAGTAAATTATTGGAAAATAGATATTGAAATTTTTTTTAGCAACAGTGAAGCAAGAACAAGAAAGAAGATTTAATTTTTTATAGGAAAATTGGGGAGAAACATGAAATAAAAAAATCATATATCAGATATTGGATACACTACTCGTTGTCTCTCTTAAATATAAGAAAACGAAATTTTACTTTCGATGACGAAATAAACTACTCCTCAAAATATTGAACTCCTTCTCAATTCCGCTCTTGTAGCTACCAACTCACCCACTCCAATTCTCCAAGTCAAGCTTTTTATATCACCACATCACAAACAAAATTTGTAAGTACGACCAACTGAAACCAAAAAAAACAGATTCATTTTGATGTATGTGTGCTATTCTGTGTAACAAAATACCAAGTGTGCCAATTTCTGTATACGTTAAAAGATATACTTCCATAAAACATCTGGTAATTAATATAGTACAAATAAAAAATGGCTTACAGTCAGAAAAGTATAATATTTACTAAAAAATATCACAGTGCTTCGTCCTCTTTCAGGACCTCTTCAAAATTTTATCTACAATTCAGAAACAAATATGTATTATTTTATAAAATTTTGGTATAAATTCAAAATATACACAGTGTTAAAGAAAAGTGTCTAATGTTTTGAGAGGTGACTAACCATCAGAACAAGAATAAAAATTACAATAAACATGGGTCCGGAAAACCATACTTCTTGAGATATATACACTTTTTCATAGTTGAAGAAAGCAATTGGTTGCATGTCTTAACGCTAAAGACTCTCAAACACCACAAATGGTGAACATCGAAAGGCCTCGGTCAGTCCAAACAGCTCATATCCTAAATGCACTGAAGAGAAGACCTGGAATCAGAGTGTGGCGATTGGCAGCAGCGGAAGTCGCGACCCATCAGGTGATATATCAACAATTGTTGCATCTGAGATGTGTAGACTAACCAAGGCCTTACACTGTTTACCATTTTGGCTCTAGATAACAGTGTTATAAGTAAATTTATCTCTGAGTTGAAAGGGGGGGGAGGAAGGGAGAAACAGCTGGAAGCTTATTCAGGAAATTATTTATCTGTACCTTGCAACAGTTTTAACATGCATACATTTAATGCAGTGAAGCAACATTAATATAAAATAAATAAGAAATGAATCAATCGAGAAAATTGCGCTACAATGTCAGCTGTGCTTTGTCCACGAACTCAAGAAGAGTCCGGATCACACTCTTTTTGGAACAGAAGAGAGTATTTATTATCTAATGGTCCTACTTTTGATGTCAGTATAGTTTCTAAACTTGTACAGTGAGGAACTGGTTGCACGCCCTAGATATGAACTTGTTTAGATCTAGAAAAAAATTGAAGACGAGTCGGAACAATATGACTAAGGTATGAGTAGAGACTTCTATTTGCTGTCTTCGTGGAAAATTGTGAAGGTGACAAAGTTTTGAAATAGATTGAAGGTTCTGGTTTAAGTAACTGTTATTATCTCATATTTTTACAGTGTTCCACAGTTTCTCCAATTTCCCACTGCAATTTGTTTGGGTGTCAGCAGAGGTGCAAACTAGATTATCCTTGAAGGTTGGTTCCTGACGTGACAGCCAGTATATTCGCAGCTTCATTTCCTGCTATGACCGCATGAATGGAGAATCCAGGCCAATTTTATATTTTTTAGGAGGGAGCACGTTCCATAGGAATGGTTCTCTGGATGAGGACAAGACAGGTGTCTCTTTGAAAGTCGGAGAATTTACGGGTTGGGATGGATGAAAATAATTCTGGGTAATCTAATATGTAACATTCGAAAACGTGCTGCGGAAGAAGCATGGAAGGGTAGGATTCGATTGGAATTTACCATGTTTTAAGGCATACGTTGACGTATTTGATTCGTGATGGATATGTAATACGTCTTCAGTGACTTGAGTGTATAATTAATTTTCGTCAATTTTCCTCTAGCGGTGAGTGGCATCTATTTATCCTCATTTAGTAGACTTACCTCATATTCGGTCTATGCATTATTTTGAGGTTTTCTGCTCCTGCTTGCAAACTGTAAGTACAAAGTTCTTTTTTAAAAAAAATTAACAGCCACATTTTTAACTCCCAAGAACCTCTTAGTCTTGAGTTTTATCCATATACCTCACAATTCATGTCATTTCCACTGACTAATAAAAAAATACGACAAAAACTAGTTCTGCGGTCAGAAAGGATGCGAAGCAGACCCAACCTCCATGTTGTTCATCTTGAGTCACGTTAGAATGTCGGAATCTTCATCTCGTTTTTGTGGCAGTGTTTGTTTAAAATTAGTTGAAGTGATATGAATAGCAAGGTGCATGAAAACAATTCATCAATACGAAAAATTTGATGGGAAGAAATATGCGGTTGTCATTAAAAAAAAGCTTTGTGCATTAAGTTTACAAGCATGAGCTTTAACCTCAAAGCAATGTATGCATCGATGTCCCCATCCAAACCTCACTAATTCTGTACTGAACGTTTTTTCGTTAGCTGCCCCCCGTCTGATTAATTATACCATACTGTTACAGATGGGAAACCCTGTATATGCAATCCAAAGTCTATTAATGATATAATACCCTTATGTGATTGAAAGTGTCTTTTCGTTTGCTCCCCATGTTTCAAACACAGTATTTGCTGTATTTGATTGAATATCAAGAAAAGAAAGCGGAAATAAAGAAAAGAGTAAGTCAAGGATGCAGTCTATCGCCTATGCTTTTTAGCTTATATGTAGAACAGGCGATGAAGAAATTTAAACGCAATATGGAAAAGGAATCATATTATAAAGAGAAGAGATGAAAACCGTACGCTTTCCCGATGATATTGTAATATTAGGGGAGGCAGGAGAGAACTGGGAAACCATAATGGCATGAACGTGGTCCTGGAGAAAGAGTTCAATATAAGGATTAATAGAAGGAAAACCAAGGTAATGAAATTAATTATGGGAAACAGTGGAATAACAAAGGGAGTTAGATTTTGAAGGGATATTTTGAAGGAAGTTAAGGAATTCGGCTACTTGGGAAGTGTAATAACTAGGGATGGTAGAATTATAGTAGACATTAAAAATTGGATACCACAGGCAAGGGACGCTTTCGCAAAAAAGAGGAATTTATTTACGGGTAATAAAAGTGTGAATATTAGGAAATAGTTGCTAAAAAATGTTCTTATGGAGCGTGTCGTTATGTGGGTGCGAAACGAGGACGGTAGGAGTTGCTGAAAGTAAAATAACAGAAACCTTTGAAATGTGGTGCAATAGGAGAATGCTTAAAATCAGTTGGGTGGATAGAATCACGAACGAGAAAGTTATAAACAGGGGAAGAGCGTGCAATATGGAGAACGTTGACCAAGATAAGGGATAGATTAATAGGCTACGTTTAGAGACATGAGGGTCATTAGAGGATAGTGTGTGGGGGGTAAAAACAGAAGAGGGAGGCCAAAGATGGTAAGCAGATTAGGGAGGATGTGGGATTTGGTAGTTATGCGGAAATTAAAAGGCTTGGCCTAATAGGTTAGCATGGAGACCAGTCTTAGGACTGAATACCACAACAACATTTGCTGTCCCACATTTTACTTCTCTATAGAAATTAATTTCTTCAATTATAATTTTTTAGTTTTTTGTCAATTTTTTACATGTTTTTCCAACTTCGACTTATTCCTGTATGAAGGAAAAGAAACCTCTTTCGTAGTTCCTCAGTTTCCTCGCCGGTAATCACCTTAAAGTCGAACTGAATGAGATTATGCTTTGACATATTCTCAGATATTTTCTCCCATTTTTAGGCCGGGTGTTAAAGAAGGCGTAAAATGTATTTGTAGCTTGAAGCAGTTGGTGTCGTCTGCGGCGGCACTTTGGGGGTTATGTGGACGCTTGAATGGCGGTCGGTCTCGTACTGCTCGCTATTTATAGACAAAGGCAGGAATAGGACGGCGCGAGGGAGCCGCGTGACGTATTGATCCGTCTTCCTCTGTCCTCCCTCTCTATCATCTCTCTCGCTCTCTCCTTTCCCTCTCCCTCACTCACTCCATCCCATTCAGCTGGCCCGGGGAACGGCTTCCCTGCCTGACCCACATGTCGATGCAGACTCCTACAGCCAACCAACCACCTGCTCGCCTTCCATGGCAATCAACGCTCTCGCCTCCCCGCTACAGTACATTTGCCTCTCGCTAATCACTGGCTGCTTTAATCAATGGAGCAATCTCGACGGCCGTGTCCTTAGGAGACTTTGACGATAAGACTTACAAAAAGAAAAAAAGAATCTAAATTACATCGGTCGTTATTAGCTCCGTGTCGAATACACGTTTTCTCGTGTTTATGTATTTTATATATTAGGCCGAATAATAATTGATCTCGACTTGGTCGTCATTTAACACCCGAGCTATCCGAGTCGACTAAATAATAATTGAAATTTGGAAAACAAGCAACTTGTCTTACACGTGATTCACCCCCATTTTTACATATTTTAATATATCAGAACCAAATCCCCTACAATGAAAATAAAAGTTTATGCGTTGTAATATTTATTTCACCCATTAATTGCTTTCCGGACCTAAATCAGTAGCCTCTCAAAACAATAACACATTTCTTCAAAATAACCGTGTGACACTATATCAACATATCGCTGAGGACCCGAGAAATAAAATTACTAGGAAACACGTCCAGGGAGAGAACGACGCTGTATAAAAGGAATAAATTGAGAAAACAGTTTTTAAATATTATAATTCGTACCCTCAGGACGTCTACTTGTGTTTGATGTCGCTCCGTCTCGGTACAATACTTTTATTTATCATAAGAAAAAAGGTGAACTACAGTGAGACAGCATACAAATTTACAGAAGCTATAAGACTATTTAATGAATGCAGAGAAACATTCCATAATTTATTCCTAAGTGTTTAGACATCTATATACCATTAAACTCTTACAGACATTTAACATACAAAGGGATATATTTCAAATGAAGAAATGTTAATGATGCTCGTCATTGGAATATTACATTTTTGTCTCTTATGGAAGGCACAAATATATTTTTTATTATAATACAATAACTATCTGACTATAGTGGAAATGAAACACCATTTTCAATATTATATAACATGTTTTTTCCTAAAAATCTGCTATTTTCACATCTTCTATCCTAGAAATGGTCCCTAGAATGTGTATTAAATTATTATATTTAAGCGTACAAAGTGCTGTTATTTAATTGTTAAATGAAAAATTTCCAGAATTAAAAATAAAGGTTCCACATTGGAATGAATGTTTGATAATTAATAAGTATAAAACATTTAACAACAATAGCATTTATTTGACAAGTTATGGCATTGCAAAGTAAACAAGTCCTCCAAAGAGGAGACGGAGCGTCAGCGCCTGAGCCTCCTGTGGTAAAGACGTACTTGGCAACCCGCAGTACCGCTTGAATTTTAATATACAGCAACTTGAATGTCGTATGCTCATGACAGTCATTTCCAAGATAGAAAAGACAACTGCAGCAGTACCCTCATTACCTGGGAGAATTTCACTGCCATTATCTACAACAATAAGAGGATAAATAAAAACCTCCAGGTTCAGGCAAAAAATGAAGATTAATATATACATAAAACTATTTCAAATTAATTAAGAGAATATGCACAAAGGATTCCTCTCAAATATTATTATACTTCGCATAGCAGTTAAAATATTACTTTAAAAACTGAAAATAATATTTAAATTAGTAAAATACTGCCGATATCCTACCAAATTTAATTTTAAAACGGCAGTAAAATATCATGCACATCTAAAAGTTCAGACTCATTACAAAAGAACAACATATTTGGAGCTTGACAACATGCACCTGCGTTGACAGAATTATAAGGAAATATACAACTCACTGGGAAATTTGTTGATCTCGTTGAAATTAATTAAAAATTTTATTAATTCGTTTCATTCGCCTTTTTGGTCGGTGATATGAAAACTGAGAAAAGTTTCTAAGAATGTCTGTAATCAAGGAGAAAATGTGGAATCGTGGCAAAATTCACCATGGTTTCCAAAGTTAGCTTCAGTTACGAAATTGCTAGCGTTTCATCAGAAGTTTCTCTGTTACGTGAAGATAACACCGACGCAGTGTGTTCAACCATTTTCTTTCTTTCGCGATAAGACGAAAATTACATATATTTTTACAAGTTTAATGTCTAAATAACAATAATGTCATTATAAAACCTCATACAAACTAATTTTACGTTATAAGTGATTAAAAAGGGTCCCAGACATTAAGTTCCTTGAGGAACCGCATGGCGCTTGATGATGAAGCTAGACCACTCGTACTTAGGTCCCCGATCGTGTTGGCTCGTTCGCTTCAATATTCAATTAAACTAATCAAGATGTGTGTTACGAATAATTTCTCTTTTCATTACATGCATTTGGGATGATCAGATCTACGAAAAGAAAGTCATGGCTTAGACTAGTGTGTCCTATACGGATCCTGAAAAGAATGACTCTGTTTACATTCTTCAGGAATAGTTATCCCTCGAGGAAGTTGATACTGCTGCAGACGGATGAGATGGTGTTTTATCGGTGTTGTCCTTCTTGTGGTAGGCTTGAAATACTTCTTTGCTGTTACATACGTTGTCCGAGGTGGTTCCTAGGTTGCATATGTTGAAAGCTTCCCTCTCCGGTCTACCGGAACTTTCGTTGTCTTCATTCTGGAACGATATCTTCTTTACTATAAGTTTGCTCAATTTAAAGTTATAAACTGGTAATTTTTTAAATTATCAACACTGTCTATATTAACAATAATTATAAAAATTAAATTGTTTACAACTAAATCCAATTACTCTACACTAAAGGGTCATTTTAAATGGGCTTTCTCATGTAAAAGAATACTCAACACTAATCCTACACGGAACTGACGGTACCAGGAATCGTCAAAAGGTTACAAACAGAAGTATTTATCGTGTCGTCTCAGCTTGCTTGGATCTTTTACGTGCCGCTTCCTCGTTGCTCCGGACTAGATCACGCCTCACTGTCGTTATTATCTATGGTCAGAACAAATTACAATCTTAAACTTACCCTCCGATCATAACTTCTACGTCCTTAATATCCAACTCGTCATCTCCTTAATAATAGTTTCGGCTGGGGTTATTAAAATATTTTCCCCACTGCCTTATTTCACGAGTAGTAATGGACACGATCTCAAATCATGTTGAGAGTTGGGTTCAGTATTTTGGGACCTCAGAATATGTATAATGGGTCCAAGGCGTCCGCCATACAACCAGATCATCGATATAGTTTACGACAGATGCCTCCAGATCGTCAATTCGAAACAGACTGAGGAAAAACGCAGCCTTAGAATGCAGCTGCAGTCCTCGACGGTATCGTTATTTTTTTATTCGAAAGAATTCACATTGCCAGACCTAATTGCCAAAAATTTCGATCCTTTTGCTGTTTCACCCCAAATGTGATCTGAGCCTCACGTAAATTATAAATTGAATTTTGTCCTACCATTTCATATAAATTAATTTAGCTTTCTTTTGAATTTTAAGAATATCATTTATTAAATTTTGTTCATGTAAAATAAATGATTCTTTGATTTAAAATTCATTCGTTATCATTGTGTGTTCCGCTTTCAGAAGTAAATTTTCCCAATAGTAATTATAATAATTAATTAAACCCCCTTCTGCTATAATTATTACAATTTTCACTCTGCTGTGGAACATAATTATAGTAAAACAACCCCACGTCCAATAATTATTGCAATTGCCTTTCATTAACGTGGGCCATAATTAGTAAGTAAAATAATCCCCACCCCACTATATTAATATTACAGACCCATTAATGTACAAACGACCACTGAAACTTTATCTTACGTAATCCACAATTGTGTCAGGGCTGAAGCTTTTTCACAATCACAAGAAGAATAAATCATGTCTAAGACTTTTACATGATCATAGAGCATTTGTCAGTTCCAAAGGTGTTCTCTTTGCCTTTCATGTAGAGAACAGAAGTAGTACTGATCTGATGTTATAAGATTGGTAAATGAGTGAGAAGTCAAGGACATTTACAAAATAAGCTCCTGAAGTTTTTTAGTTATTGAAATTAATACACTCATGAAAACGCATTTGAAGTCTATATGATCAGGGTAACAAATAACTTACTGTCCCGTCGTCGTTAAAAAATTCCATTAATTATTTAATGGCAAGAATATTTATTTTCTAATAAGCAATCACAGGTATATCTCGCCTGAGTTAACACTAATGATCAATATGGTTTCTCATTTAACCTTAAACAGCCAATGTCCAATGTAAGCTGCTGCTAACATGGCTGATACCTTTCGCCTTCCCCTCTCGACCCTAACGTAATAGCAGTTCGAGGAATCAGCTGTCGCTCCAGCGGGAAACATTTTGAACTAAAGCTCATTTAGTGACCTAGGCTCTAATAACCTTTTTCTATTTTTGTATTATGTCGCGGTGTGTATAGAGGAGATAATTTTATGAACGGATTCAGACAGATTGGTGCGGGAAGCTGTTTTGTATACTTTGGAGGAGAGGAGTGTGATCTCTGGTTGTATCCAAGCAAATGAAGTAATTAATAAAAGTAAAGTAATATTAGGAAGAGACATATGAAATTGTACCATCTATATTTATAATTATTGAAAATAAATATCGTTCATGGAAGAATGTATTACTGGAGCGATTTATTAATGTTGGTTGTTAATTAAAGTACGGACATCAGGGAAATGTAAGAGAACAAGATTTTGAGAAGATTTGTTGCAGTCTGCGTATTGGTTTCCGTAACAGGTTAGTGAACATTGATGATTCGCTCGATATCCGACACTGGCGCTCAGCGGTATTGCAGCGTATGAATCTGACGCGATTTAAGGAAATATTTTTATAATTGCGGCCTACATGGGAGATAAAAATATTTTATTTTAAATAAATTTTGATGAGACTGTTACAAGGCCTTCCGTTCGATTAAAACGTTTATCGCATAAATATAAATAATTTGTAAAGTTTTATGTTTCGTCATGTTTATGTACTTCTTTTTATTTCGTCTTCAAACTTTTACAGATTCAAGAAAATAGTAGTTATAATGACTATCCTAATTTACATACTGCATAATTGTGATTATAATTATGTTGTACTGCAGTTAATTGATAGTACCAAAAATTATGTTTCAGAAATTGTCATTGATGAAAATTGCATACAAAAACATGTTTCTTGTGAAAATTTATTAATAGGGTACATGAAACTCTAAGTATATTGGTGGTTAATGGGTTAATTAAATCTTCGAAGTTCATTTCATTCATCTAGTTCGTAGTCATTGACTAATAATGAATAGGCATTGGCGGACACATAAAGTCACTCATTATACATCAATCCTCATTCAAATATTCTCGTTATCTTCATTTATTCCTTTTTCTTACATACAAAGAATATGCCAGTTGGTCTTCTTGAAATCACATACGAGTATAAAATCACCTGCATCACTAATTAAGCATTTTATTTATACTGCGACTAGATAATTCTATAACCATAGTTAGAAGTGTCACATAATATGGAATTATATTTTTGAATATCACCGTTTCCGCTCGATTCAAAGTGTTCATAGAAATTCGTTCCTGTGAAACTAATTTGAATTATAAATTAAGAAAAGTCAGTTGACTCGAAAATAACGAGGAAAAAATTCGTTTGTCACGTATAACATATTATTTGGAATTATCTTTTATATTTTGAGGATTAATTTAGAAGCCAAAAAATTTGAGTAATGTTATCAATCCCAATTATTTGTCTGTTTGGTAAATCTAGTATTTTCATTTATTTATTCCTCCAGATTTTACAATAATTTTAATTATCTCTGTATTTTGAAAGATTGTATATGAAATGAACTAAGTAAAGTAACAACCTTTATTTGGTTTTTACAATTAACCCAAAAATGAATTTTTGTCGGGAATAGTAAAGAAACTTCCGTAAACGGGTCAGTGCCCGTCCTTGTAACACTTCTTCAAACCAATCACAAGATTAAAAAAAAAGTCTGCATCTCGTCGAGAAACTAGAATAAAGAGGACCGGCCCATTCAGCCGTGACTCGTCTCTTATGAATGGCAAGGGAGAGGGAAGGACTTTGTCGATTGAGACACAGTTATCAATAGTTTAAACCTTCCGTGATGAATCGTTTCGGGGAACTTTGCGGTGATTTTGAACGTCCATGAAATGAACTTTAAGTTCCTCCAGTGAGTCGTTTGAAAAGAAATAAATTGTACATTAATTTTGTATTTACTCTTAATTACGTTAACGTATTAGAAAAAAATTACATAAACTTTTCTCTCTAATTGAGGACAATTTCTTTAACTACCTTAAATTAACTAATAGAAGCAAATCAGTTATAAATATGATTTACATGTCCATTTTGCGTCGTGATAACGTTTGTTTGCATAATAACTTGACACATTCTAGAAAATATTCTTTAATATTAATTTTAATAAAACACTTTAAATCGAACAAATAATGAATTGAAATTTTAAACATGTTGCATTTTTTTTATGAAATTCAGATTATTGTAGAAAATTTAAATATAAACAAAACAGCCAATATGCCAGCGTTTTTAACTCTATTGATTTAAGCTCTTTACGAGATTCACTAGGCGCAGTCCAAGACGCAAAATTTCAACCGCTTATATATTTCGATCCAAATAAAATGTAAGTTTGTATTAAGTAAGCATTTTATTTGACGTTTAAATAAAAAGTCTCAAATGAGAGACGACACGTAGTATATTACTTCTTTTAAGTAAAATAAAAACTTACAATGAGTAAGTCTGCATTGTATTTATAATTCAATTCAAATTTCAACATTTTATATTTTACCCAAAATTTCCTATTCATATTTATAATGTTTTTATGAAAAATAATTGTCCTTATTTTGTTGGAAATTGATTAGTTTATGTACCAGAAGGGTTTGCATAATCTGGCCGAAATGTAGCTGATAACTTCATTAAGAACATATTGGCTGACTTGTTTATTTGTAATTTTATGATTGACAGATAATTAATTTCTTATATAAAATTGTAAAGATGTTGATCAAATAGACTGTATGATGATGTAGAATCAGACGAAAAACCAGAACAGTCCCATAAAAGTATTTATTGTATTTACAACATTTGATGTAGCTTTCGACTTTTTGTCATATTCATCAATCTGAAACTTCATACAATATTAGTTGACTTATATATACATATATTCTCATATATATTTATATATGTAGTATATATACCTTAATTTTATTTGTCAGCAAACCAGTTCCTCGTCATTAACAATTGATGTTTCAGCTTTATGAATATGACAAAAAGTCGAAAGCTACATTAAATGTTGTAAATACAATAAATACATTTATGAGACTGTTCTGGTTTTTCGTCTGATTCTACTATCAAATTGTAAGTATAATGTTGCTTTCTAAAGACTGAAAGAAATGTGCTGCCTATTAATATAATAATAAATAGTAATTTTATGTACCAAAACGGTTGTAGTGTGTTGTCAGAGTCCCTCATGTAGCCTGTTACCGCCCCAAATAAATAACAAATGCTGAGTTTTGTTTTGAGATTGTATGTTGTGAAGTAAAATAGCTAAATTACTTTCTAATATTTTAGACACACCATCCTTTTAAAAGTACCACTTCAATTTAATTTAAATAATAATTTGCCACACCTAACTATGTTCCGTTGAAAACTCATCTTGTGTAGTTAGATATGTAGATTGTGACATAAAAAGTTAATGCAAAAAGCTTTGCATTAGAAGGTTTGAATTAAATTATTCTATTAAAATATGCTTTAACAACCTCCCTCCAAGAATGTTTGAATCTATTTTAATATTAAATTAAATTTCTTACCTTGCTCGTTAAGCAAAACAGGAAAAAATTACATGAAGCTGACAAAATTAAAGCGCATTATTTACTATTGCTAAGGAATTATTTTCTAATTTACATGGTAGCTGAACACTTGTTCCATATCATATCGTTTCTTAGTTTAAACATCTCTCACAAATTTAAACAATAAACAGTTATTTAATTTTTAAGTAACCCCACTACTAATTAATTATAAAAGATCATTGCTTACGTAAAGATGCTATCTAAAATCAAATTATTAGCTTATTTACTGTCATACATTGACTTTTGCGTTTTATAAACACATTGATATAGAGATCTTGTAACAATTCAGACAGATACGTGAATTACTTTTGTCATTTAACACTACAGTCCTTTACTACAATATTTATTCTGAAAACCACAAAAAAGAAATATATAATATTATTATTTAAAGCCATGTGAACTATTGATTGAAAAAATAAGTTTTCGGTAAAGAGTTATAGAGAAAATTGAATAATTACATTTTGACTAAGTCATATTTTATTGATGCTTTGGATATTAATTTATTTGATTATTTGTTTTCTTAAATATTAACGTTGTTAATAAATATGAGAAATGATTATGTAAAAATAATTATTATATATAAACAATATAATTTTTGTACGATACTTTATTAATATGAAATTGATAATAGATACTACTGTAGAGCTACTAATGTACCAACCAACTTAATATAAGCTTTATACAAAGAGAAATATTTAATCTACATTCTATTATGATGCAAAAATTAAGACGGTAAAAAAGCAGTCAAAAAGTCAGAAAAAGTTATTACAAATTAACACAAATTTATAATATCATCGGGTGCAAGAAAAATTGTATTGATGAATTCTACAGAATGAACAATTTCCATGTAAACATGTTATACAAATATTTGTAATGGTTCATTTTTAGAATTTTCTTTTCATTTAATGACACTTCTTAATATTGCAAGATATACATTGCCTGTAATATTTTATTTATATTTTCATAAAAGTAATCAAAATATTTCGATATAATGTTCACATAATATTGTTTTAAAAATTATGGCATTTATCAATGTCTTATTCGTGGAACCTGAAGAAATTAAAACATAAATGTGAAGAGGATACGCAGATTGGATACGCTAATCAGATTATGGAGGATGTGGAATGTGCAAACTATGTAGAAATTAAAGGGTTGCGCAGGATAGGTTGGCATGGAGGGTTGCATCAGTCCAGTCTTACGACTGATTACCACGACAGCAACTTGTTTCGTTAATTTTATTAAATTGTTTATGAATAGCTAGCCGTTTCATTTATTTGTTGAAGACAATAATTCTAACTCTGAAAAAAATTCTATGAGTTAATCTTGAAGTCTAATCAGATAGGAAATAAATATTTTATTATATTTCAACCCAACTTAATTTATTCTTTCTGGTATAATTATTATCACAATTTTGTACAAAAATATTCGTGAACAGGTCAATTTTGCAGATACATATATTTATTATAACGAATAAAGGACATGTATTTGAATATTATGCAATGTTCTCTCTGAATTATACTGAGAAAAGAATTTTAACTTCTGAAACAAACTTTACTAATTTTTTTGGAAAAACATCCGTATTATTTAAACACGTACTTCTTTATATAATAAGCAAAGTAAAACCGGGCAAATATTCCTTTTGGATGACATCAACCCTAATCGTTAAATTCCGAACTCCAACATTAAGGAATATTTCTGACCCGCAGTCACGTCCTTCCTCCCTCATAAGTAATCTGGTCGGATGCTCGCCAGACTGGCGCCACATATATCATTAAACCCACGTTGCCTTCTAAAAACGTCAAGTTTAACCTCTTCACTTGTTACACAACCCCATTACTTATACAAATTGAAAACTTTTACAAAGGAGATTAGTATTAATATAGAAGTTTAATTAGAACGGAATGTAATTAAATATGTTGAAATTTAAAGCAACCTTAAACATGATTAACCGAGGAAATATCAGAAAGAACCTGATAATTACCTTTTTAGAATTGCTCCTTAATTAAATGGTTTACTCAAGAATAATAAGGACCTGAAAATGAGACGAGATAACAATAGAGCTGTTGAAAATATGAGGACGCTTAAGACCGAAAGTTGGCTGGAATGAATTATGTAAGACGCAAAGGAAAGGGATACAAAAATACGTAGGAAATGGCAACTATTAATTTTTTTCATTTTAAGTTGCGTAAATAAATAGGTCTTTATATTAAATTGAATTATATGTTATACAGTTACATAATTGTTAATTTTTCAGGTAATATTCTATTAATATAATGAACTTAACAATGTTCATTTGGTACATAGTTGATTCGTTGGTTTTGTTGATGTCGCCTTATACACCAGGACATATGTTCAGTGTTGATCGTATTTCTTGCAGTCCTGTATAGTGTGATATAGTTACGCATAACAGTATTGACATATTGTCGGAGGCTACTTATTTAATATGAGGATGTGTACTATTTTAGTATATCCTAATTGGACGTTATAATTCATGTGACGATTTCTTGCTCCCTTCTGTTGTTCTTCCATTTTGCTGTTAATTTTTAAAGTAATTTTTATCTTATCTTTATTTATTTCCCTCGTTTTCAGTTTTACAGTTTATTGTGATGTAACCGATATATATTTTTTAAATTTAATAATAAATGAATACCTGATAGGGAATAGTCAAATTTTGAACACAAGTATTATTCAAACAAAAGTTAATTTAATACAAAATTTATTTAATTATCTTAAAGTCTTGGCGTGTTCTTCGTCTGTAAGTTGCACAAGAATATCAATTGTATTAAATAAAATCAATAATGTTTTTTCCGTATAGTTCAGCGATGATATCTCTTTCTCTACAGGGATTTAAAATGGGGAAAATATCATCGTGAAAATTTTATTATTTGAGTCGAAGCGTTGTTATTTTATTTAAAAAAACTTTATTTTTAAAACAAGACTGTTTCGTTTTAAGTATTTTTTTATGTCTGCCGGAATTCTAACTAGTAGTACACTGGACAAAAAAGATTGGATTAGCGACGGCTACGCTGTCCGATGATCGATGGAGTAACAGCGATAAAAGCATACCCTCTGATAATTGCGGCAGTCCGCGACCTTGAGTCTTGTGTGCATTCTGCCGTCAAAAAGTGAAGGCAGTAAGTCTAAAAAAATGCTTTTTAAAAATCAAGGAATAAAGTTCTTTGAGCTTCAACATTTACATACCCCTTCGTTTTGAAAATGGTTTTATCCGTACAAACATATATGAATTTGTGTTTATAAATTAATGATAAGACATTTATCCGTGAAATATTTCCAAAAGACGAAAATCTTACTTACTGCCTTTCTACTTTGGATGGCAGCATCACACTCGGCAGACGAAATTCAATCGATGTCTCTGTCGATGATGGGGTGAAGTTATGTGGCCTTGGCGAAACGAGAAACTCATAAATTTGGTCTAAACCCAGATTGTTAATTTCAACCTCAAACGTTTTCTAAGTAAAAATTTTTTGAAATAAACTATATATACTTTGGAGACTAGCCCCCGATTAAAATTTTCTTTCTACTCTTCTGGTCTCATCCTAAGCACACTGCCGTTTCAATTAATGACAATCAATGACAAAGGCGAAAATAATCCTTGGACATATTGAATAACAGCCATATTACATATAATATTTATAAAATATTAAGCTTTCCGAAGAAAAGAAGGAAACGTGAGTGATTAGATCAATGTTTACAAAAATTGTGTGTACTGAATTATAAATTGTGTACTGTTTTAATCAGATCTAATTATATACAAAAGAACTATTTTATTGACCTGTTCTAATTTTGGTAGTCAAAGAAGTATTCGCCAAGGCAAAAAAAAATCTTTAAAGTTCAGGTGTTCAGTGTTTAATTTCATCTATTTAAAAAGAGAACCATTGTCTAAAAATTTAATTTATTAAATAATAACGTCATAATTTTTGTATAATTATTTACTATAATCTGCCTAATCAAAACATTTCTAAGTTTAAAATATCAATCTATTGTTGTTCAGTATCAATAAAAATAAATGATGGAGCATTACTTTTAACCATTGATTGATTATATTTAGCTGCTATTGGGCATTTTCCCGGTGGCAGCTATATACAATGAAAACACAAATACAATTACTAAAATAAAGCATAATTCACACTAACGAAGAATTTTGAAGTGTAAATTCTGATCTGAAAAAGAAAAGAAAGGAGTCACACAGAAATCTCTTCACTATTATCACTTCACTGATTATAAAAAATACTACTCACTTAAGTTTTCTTAGCCTATTCCTAAACGGATTTACGCTACCGTGAAAAGTCGTCAGTATTTCTGCAGGCAAGGAATTCCAATCGCGTATAGATCTATTAAGAAATGAAAAATTTTCTACGTCAGTGTGTTGCCCTTTTTCTTTAATTTTGAACATATGATCATTTTTAGAAATATAATTCGGCGCCGTAAGATGGTTTCTTATTTCTTTCCAAGCCGGTTCTCCCTTATAAGTTTTATATATTGAGCACAACCTCATTCTATTACTGAAACCTTCTAAATTCTGGTGAGGATTGTTCGCGGATCGACCCCCAAACATCTTTTCAGCCCGTTATTGTATTTTTTCCAACGCTAGAGTGTGTTCATTTCTATATGGATCCTAGTACGTTACCTCATATTCTAAAATTGGCCAGACAAGCGTTTTGTAAGCAGAAATCTTGGTTCTTCTCATGCTTTTCCTCAAGACCCTGTTTACCTGCCAGGGACCTCGCTCACCTGATTATGATATATTCCAGTTACTTTAATTATTTACTTAAATGTTAAAATTAGTCTCTTTATGCATTCTTTACTCCTTGTTTGAATTAACTCAAAAGAAGAAAATGAGTTCTTGCATATTATTCCAACTGCCGCTTAATCTTATTGTGTTTCTCCATCAATAATTTTAATGCCTAAGTCTGCTACACTCAACCCTTCACATTTATTATTTTTTATGTATCATTCTCTCGTGCGTCCAGTACTAGAATACGGATGTATTTTTTGGGATCCTTTCCGAAAATATCAGGTCGTGGCACTGGAAAGGGTACAGAGGTGGGCGGCAATATTTGTTAAGCGGTGTCCTGGTCACGGAAACGAGAAGGTTCGTCAATTAGGGTGGAATATGTTAGAAAAACGACGACAAAATTTACGTCTCGGGGCTCTTTTTAAGCTTGCGCAGGCCAACAATCCTGGGAAGATATTGCATCAAAGTTTTTAGAAGTAAATTATTTCAGTAGAGGGGATCATTATTGTAAAATTGGGCAGTGTAGCTTTAAAACTGACGTTGGGAAATTTTCATTTTTAAATCGGACTGTAAGGGATTGGAACAATTTACCTGCATAAGTCTTCGAAACATTCCCTGCCATTAGCAACGTGTTTCAGGAAAGAATTAGGAAGTGTAGTGAAGTGAAGTGTAGTGTAGTGCGACGAAATAATATATGAATAATGGGTACTTTTTATCTTTTTTTGTTAGGATTTAATTTATATTATATTAGTGTATTTATTATTGTAACATATTTTATTTTTAAGTTTATTTTTTGTAACTGCCACCGATTGCTACTCAATTATAGTATTAATATATTCAATTCAATTTCTTATTGTTAAAGTTTACATATGTTTCATTTGATTAAAGCTTCTTATTCTTATTAAGAAAACAATTATTTCACTTTTATATTCTCGGTATTTTCGGTAAACACTTACGAAATTGATAAACGTCTGAGTATAAACGTAATATCGTTTCCCCAAACGTAACAATTATCACCCCTTCCTATCTGGGATGACAGGTGGAGCGGCAAATTATCCACCTTCATTTCATTAGCTAAGCAATCAGACCGATGCGTGTCACGAAATCCACTAGACGCTCCTCCTCCTTGTTGCTTACAGCTCACAACGCGTGTGATACTCCTGTATACATCAATATAAATGACACACTTTTCAAAGTTCTGCCTTCACCATCCGAAGTTTCAAATTATTAATTTGTTATTATTTGTTTTCACACTATACGCAAATTTAATTTAAATACCATTACTTTTATTGAAGATTTAGATTTATTGGTTTCATTAATCCTTAGGACAAACCAAACAGTATTATAGCTAACAAGTACATTAATAAAATGCGTAATCTTAAAAATAATAAATAAATGTAACAAATTTACCATAAATTAATCTAAACCAATAAATAAAACTGAAGGACCTGTCTGTCTGTCTGTATGTTTACCTCAAATAGGCTCCGAAATGGCTCAACGGATTTCAATGGAAATTTGTGGGTTTAAAAGAAGCAATTTAACTGAAATATTAGTGTATATTTAATTTCGAAAATGATATTAATATATATATATATATGTATATAGAAAAGAAACCTTCACGTAGAACGAATATATATATATATATTAGTTCTACGTGAAGGTTTCTTTTCTATACGTGCGTTTAAATCTCCAAATTGGATGCCGGTAGCGTATACACTTCATCTGTTTATGCTTAGAAACGGCGTAACGGATTTCAATGAAAATTTCAGACATTCAAACAGGAATTTTAACTTAAATTTTCTTGTATGTTTCATTTCGAAATCTTGAGGAATTCGTAATATATTTACATAAATATTTATAAATCCATTGAATTGCCGCGCGAATTACTCATTTTTATTGACTCCGAAACGTAGTATAAGAAGTAATGTAGTTTGTAATTCAATTTTAACCCATCGTTGATTTTTATATCTAACAACGGTGAGTTGTCAGTGACCTGATTGTTCTCTAACAAGTAATTTCGCCTTGATGTTGGAAATTGAGCTATTTTGGTTTCCTGTAGGTTTCAAGCTAACTTCTTGGATTTGAATCAAACATTTAAGCTTTCTAAGGCATCATCGACTGTGTGGTTTAGTTAAATCGCTCAAAATCTTAAATTACGTCATTGTCATCAGCATATAATACCGATTACAGAGTTATAGTTATAGTTAGGGAGGTCGTTCATAATATAAATACTAGTGAATATATATATAAGCGTCTAATTAATTAAAATAATTAATAAGGACAGGACAGAGAGATAAAAAGAAGGTGACTTACCTGAGTAAGATCGGCTAGCCTATCACTGGAAATGTCTTCTCAGATATAATTTAGCATTATTTCGGATTCTTGGCAATTCGGTTCTTTTTATTTAAATTTTCAATCGACGCTATCAGGTTGGTTATAGATATATATGATTTTTTTAAGGTTTATAAGAGTAATAATGACAAATGCGCCCATTAATAGAAAACATTGAAAAGAGAACATTACTAAATAATTTAAATAAGCGGGAAGTTTAAAAGCGAGTTTAGAACAGTTCTGTAACTACTTTATAACAAAGACCTTAATCTGAATATGGGAAGGTGAAAGATAATGAGTAAATGACCAAATAAATTTAAATAAATGTATTAACTTATTAATATAATCAGTATAGTGTTAAACATTCATAGTATTTCGTTGATTTAAATGTATAACATTTCGGAAATTGTTCTTATATAAAATGTGGCTCCCTGACTAAAATAGAAGTGTCGTCAAAATATAATCAGTGATATCTGAGTCAAATACTTCAATGGTAATGCTATTTTAGTGCCTTTGTTTTTTCTAATTCTTACTTGAACGTAACTCGTCAGTCTTTACACATCGTTAAATTTATTAAATTATAATGATAGTTAACTTTGATTAAATACTCAAGTTTCAAATTTCACGAACAACCTTTGTTGATCCTTATTTCTTACTGAAATTATTTGATCAGATTTTTCAACTGTCACAAATCTCTAATCATTATGAATAAATTATCTTTGCTATCGTCTTTCATAAACCTTTGATATTTACTGGAGTTTCTATTGCAGAATGGAATTGCACAAAAATTGAGAATATTCATGTAACGTATTACGAAATTTTTCATGTTAAAAGGTGGTTCTAAATAAAAAAGAAGAATACAAACGTATGTTTTTTTAAAAAATGTATTTGCTATTATTATTGTATCCTTTTACGTTATGTTTGATTTGCTGAATATAATTGATAAAATGTGAGCGTTACAGAAGGTAAACAAATAATCATGCTATTTTTCGCGAATTAAATATTGTCAATTTCTCTGTATTCTATTCGATTATACTTTGGAGCTTTAATTTCTTTAATTTTGTATTAGAGGTTCACCAATTCGTCCACCAAGAGTTTTTCTCTGTATTTCTAAGCTGGCAAGTTTTAATGCAAATTGTCAAAGCCTTTAATTTTGTGAAGTAATAATAAAAATACAGAATTTTTTATTAAGGGTACCGGTTTTTTATTTTATGTTATAATAAAATAAGCCTTTATACAAATATAATCTTTATCATAAATGGTATGCAAATTCTAACTATTTTTGTTTTTACGTATACTTACAAGAAATTTTAAATTCAATCCGGAGGTATCAGACCACAACTACGACAAATTTCTGTATTTTAAAAATATTTAAAAATACATAGTTTTTACATTTAGAATAATAACAGGAATCTATACTAAAATATTAACATTTTCAATACGAATACCCGTTTAGAGTCTGCTGTAACTTCCATTCTCTTTCCTTCTTTTACTGGTTCTTCTAACTCGTGGCAATAGAGTTCATAGAATTTTATCCTTTTAACAACGAAATGGAAATAAGTGTTTTATTCAAATAAAATCAATCTTTGCTATTTTTAGTTTTTCTCTGCCTTTGCTGACGAATATTTCACTTTCGGCAGGATGAGGCTCGGTCTGTTCGGCGCCCTCAACAGGCCCGACCTGAAACAAGATGGCCTCACCTTGTTCAGTAAACTCATCAGGACCAAGAACATCGAGGGCCTGCAGGGCGACGCCTCGGGCCCCGCAGTTACGACGACCGCCGTCGGAGGGCGCCCCGTCCCCGTCACCACAGCCTCCGGGGGCCAAGGCAAGCTCAAGTTAAAGGTAATTATCACCAGTCATTCTTACGATCAAAACTTTTCCAAGAACATAAAAGCGTTTTTGGTTTGAAATTAATGGGGGGGGGGATATTATTTATTTCATAATAATGAAAAATCATTATGAATGTAAACTATATTAAATTTTTAACATTTATTTTTTAATCTATAATGATTCAATATTGCTTTAATTTGCATAGCCAGCCTTAATAAACACAGCATATAAATATTTACAAAAAATACATTAATTAATTCTCTTACAACTAAAATTTTAGATTTCTATGTTAAGGGCCATCTCATAGAGCGGAAATAATTCACACAAAATCTACGCGGACCTGACAGTTTAGTAAATCAGCAAAAAGGTTACAGGAGTAATTACCTTATCAGCATAATGGAACATCCGGCGTCTTCGCTCACTGCTATTTCCTCCTATTTGGGTCATTCTCGATCATGCCTTACAAACGGTCCTATTGTTCCTGGTTCAGGACAATTTCCCTTTCTTCTCCTCGTCTCTTCAGACTATTTGTACGATAATGTGATAATCTGCTCTGAAATCTCACAATCAGCCACTAATATCATCTGATCAACTGCTCTCGCCCCCTCAATCTCTCTTATTCCCTGCCACCTGCAAGGGTTTTTAATACTTCTTCCCCATTTCTTTAATTCATATACGGAAGGTAGAAGGGATGGATATTAACCAATCAGATTTATTGTTACTCTGGGAAGAATAGATTACCCCTCTATCCAAAGGTTTTTGGGGAAACCCACGCTTATTCCATGTCTTCGTTTCCAAATTCCAGCGGTCGCAGGACAGTCCTTGCTGGCGTCAAAATTTCTGGGTTCTATTACTCCTGTTTGTCAAATAATGTCTCTTTCCTTTTGACTCCTCACCGCCGACGCCCGAGCAGATATGTTTGTATTTGGTTGATATAGAAATTAGCGTTTCAAATAAGAAACAAAGATCAACACGTAAAAAAGTATTTATTTATATTTTATTTCAGAATTATTTTCGTCGAAACGTTTTATCAAACCGTTCTATATTAATTATTTTAAAACCCGTATATTTCTCTTTAGCACAATATCAGAATTTCATCAGAAAATATTTTAAACCTCCATCCCAAACTTCGTATTGTGTAAAAGTAGTCAGGCTTGTCTTCTAGACGAAAATATTTCTCTGAGTGTACGGTTTAACATATATTTTCATAGCGGTGCTCTACTTTAGTTTTTCAAACTCGCTAAACACCATATCAATTTCTTTTATAATTACTTCTTTATTAGATCAAATCAAATAATTTATTACAATAAATAGGAAATTGTCGTAATTTATTTTTTAAAGGCTCAATAGTAAGAGAAAATTAGATTGGTACGATCGTTGCGATTTTTGTACTGAAGAAATTACTGTTAAAAAAATAACGTTATGTCATGGTTGAATTTCTGCCACATTAGACTCTGGTGTGATAACGTATGTTATATGATGATAAAAATTAGACAACTTAAACAATTACAATATTATACTAATTATAATTATTGTATTCACTGATACGTGATGATTTTCTACGAGAGAAAAAAAAATTGGCACGAAACATTTTTGACTAATTCTTTGGACATTATGAAATTAAAAAATGATGTCAATTATTTTATGTTGTTTAATTTCTAAATTATCACTATTTAAATTTTATTTTATGTATGTAACTTAATATACCTATTCACTAAACAACGCGGTCCGTGCGCGGGTATTTCGGTGTTCTACATGATTTCCTTTACATCACTGCAAGATAGATTTTGTTACTCAGATCGAGCTTAAATTTTTAAAAGAAATGTAGAGGATGTTTTCCTTAGGATCTCCTGATCATAATCCTAATTTTTTGACGACCCATAGAATCGTTTGAGTGTCTGTCGTACATTTCAATAGGAACAGATTACTAGAAAAGTGGCGGCTTCGTTGTATTGATTTTGCTCTCGACGTGCTGCACCAACTTTGCAGACGACATCTCTTCACCCGCAGAATCAACATTCTTCGAGAAGTTTAAATTGAGGTAAATTAATTTTCTAATAAATTTCGTAATTAGTTTATTTTTTTTCTATTCAACTTTAGACGAGTTTTGCGTCGTTTCAGTGGTATAAGTTAACTTGATTCGAAAATTTTTGGGGAACAGTAAGTAAACACCTACTAAGTATTGCCTCTGAAAGGCGTGGACAAGGTTCTGAGAGGACGATAAGGCTATGATAGTTATTTATCCTGATAAGTAAAAATTGTTTAACAATGGAGCAGGACCTTATTATAGTCTGAAAAAGAAAGTGTAATTTTGGTTTATAATATTATTCATCTATAACTGTTCCTCAAAAAATGCAGAAAAAACTTGGATAGAACAACATATTACCTAAAATAGTTAAGTTCTCTGAGAGAAAAATGGAGAAGGATGGTGCAAGGAATAAAAAGGAAACCATGGTCTATATTTGTATACTGAAACGAATTTCGAATTCATAAAGAAGTGAAATCGCAAGAGATCGTTAATCTGATATCATGCATTAAAAATATTAATTTTAAACACAATTGGATAGAACGTTGTAGACGTGCTGGATATTCTTATTCTTCTTCCTAGGCTCACAGCCCACTGAGGGCCTTGGCCTAGAGGATCGACTGTGGACTTGCATCTTTCGTAACATATTCCGAATTTTGATTGATACGTGGTCCACGTATCGATTCTCCAGAAGTCTTAATCCCAGTTTCCGTGACTGTGACGACACAAAAATCCAATCTCATGCTAGGATTCGAACCCGGGACCTACTGTGTTGCAGCGACTCTAGGCACTAGATCACAGGAGATCGGCACGTGCTGGATGTACATTTTTTTATTCGTCGAGGACGGGGTATAAGGGAATTAATTTTAGTTAAGTTATTAAAAATTTAAGAAATTTGCATGGAGTTTTTTGTATCAAGCTACATGAGGGTGATCCTAAAACAGACAACTTCTTTTAATAGCATAGGAATGGAATTGAAAAGGAGTCATTTGGAAGGTATAGCAAGGTAGCCAATGGTTGACTCGGTGCCCCGGTGTTTCACCAAAAACAGATGCAGGGGAAACCCTAGAAAACCAGCTTCAAGTAGGTCCTGCTTTTGGGTATTATTATCACGCTCTTCAGAATGACGGGAAAATAGAATTGTTAATCTGAGTAAATGATCTCAAATCTAGGAACTAACTTAACCGACTCCAGTAATTTTCCTGTATATTACGAAATTATAATATGAATATACTTCGTATGTTTATGAGATAATTTCACACATTATAAAATGTCAATAACTGTCAAACAAATATGAAAATGGATGATGAGAAACGCTCCAGGCAAAACTCACCATGAAATACAGTGTGTACGAAATTATAGCTAATAGTAATAACGAAAGTACTAAAGCTTTTAAATTTTAATTTAGTGTGTATGCTACTGATCAAATATTAATAAACGAGCAATGGATCCAACTGGGTGGTAAATCCCAATAAGCGATAACAGTAATCTCCTGAATCGTGGTATTGCGGAATAAATTTTAAAAAAGAACGAGTATACTTTGATGAATTAGCGACGAGAGAATGATACTTCAAAGCGTTTTCACAATAAAGAAAATGAGTGTCAAAGACTATTAACCTACAATGGGCTTTAAAATGTTTCCCTAAAGCAGATGGCGCAACAAATTTCGTTCTGCAGGGGAAAATTAATGAATATTTGCTCCTAAAATAGTGTATTGGAATAAAATATACTTGAAGGAATAGTAACTTTAAGAGCTACATAAATATTGAAAAATTACTATAAGAGCGAACATGAAAAATAATACATGTCTATCTCTCTCATCGAGTTAAAATAGAATTACTATTCTATGAATTTTGGTAGTCATCAGACTGTTACATAAATTAAGTTACAGATTATTTAATGTTTTGAAGAGTTATGTATGGGATTAATGAGCAGTATTAGCGAGTTGCGATGAAGTTCTCAAGGATATCCATTAAACTAATGGACTAAAATATGCCCGTGTTAATGAATTTACCCTGTTAGATATATGGGGGATCAGCCTGCTTTGTACTTTAATTAACGCTGAAGAACTAAGTTCCGAAACACGAAGCTGTATAACAACAGCAGAAACGTACTGATCATGTTTGTAATTCACCTGAAAATACTAAAATCTATTTCACATTATAAAATATTTTAACTTTTGTAAGAATCAACTGACAATTAATTAATAGCCAAAAACAGATACCGAATTACGTACATCGTTAGAAAGTTTATTTTAATTTCGTTTCTGTCGTCAGGTGTGGATAAATAGAATTATTTAAAACCTTTTAAATAATTACCTTTTGTTTGTTTAAACCGCCTTAATTGTTCTACCTTGGTGTTTTTAATTATTCATTTAATTTATGTTCCGTTATTATTATGTAAGTATTTTTAATAATTATTAGTAATAAGGGAACAGTCATATTGGTATATCTTCGGAGATACATCCGAACCTTTGGTAATTAAAATAATATTCAATTAATCAGTATTAAAATGAATGTACTCTTCTCTTTCAAGTTCTAATGAAAGAAAAAAATCACAGTCTTTATTGTAACACATTTTTTAAGTAGCTTTCAGGTCTTATCTCGCCATATTCATCTACATAATATAAATATAAAATTTTGTTCAATGATTTTATACAGAATCGTACAGTTAATAGTTTTTTTTACAATCTAAAGTAGGTCCATTTATGTCAATTGCTTACTTTGCATATAAAAGTTAAAAATTCAATGGAGTCAAATACAAACACCAACATTTCAACTCGTGTGTTCTGTTGATTACGAAAATCCAATATATAATGAATGAATACACGCATCTACTTACATATTCAAAGTAAATTTCAAAACATCATTTAGACCACCCAAATATGAATCAAAATTAATATTATATGCATATAACTGTGAATGTTTCTTTATTTCTTTCCAGCGTTTTACACAGTGACTTTAATTTATTACAATACTTTAAAAGTTACGTCCTAATATGTTTTTAATATTCAAGAGAAATATTACTATAGCGGAATTTCAATTTGCTAATAAAATGCAAGTATTTAAAAATCCTCGGTGTTAATGTAAGTACAAGATTCTCATGTACTAAAACCTAAATATTAAAAAAAATAATGGCATTTACTTAAGGAAAAAAAAATAACTTTATATCGCAAATTTAGCAGAGCCAAGTAGGAATTTAAACTTCTTAAAGGTAAAGGGACAATTGTTTACTATTGTGAACACTGTGTATTTCGATCTTCACATATTACATTTAAACTAAAATACATGTAATATTTTATACTTTATTAGATCACCGGAATATTTTAGACGCCGTCTACCAGGAGAATTCTTGACTCGATTAATGTACCGACAATAATATTCCTGGTTAATTAATTGCCTATCAAGAACTTATGCTAAATAAATCACGCGTTGACCAAGAGAATAATTTCAATTTTAGGGGCAATATAAATTAATACCCGGGTAAACAGGCACCCAGCTAGTTTAAAACTTTCTTCTGCTCACTAATTAGAATTCAGACTATGTCTACTGTTGCAAGTAGGTTAGATTATATTAATTGTTTAAATTTTGAGATCGTCAATCTTTTAACGGAAATTTTTATTGAAGACATACGTTCTTTTCTGGATTTTGAAATTCCGTTGTTAGAATAGTGAGAAATATTAGAAACGGAATAAATACCAAAAAAATGGTGCATTCTAAAAACTTTCATGACACGGGATTAAAATCAAGATAGTTTTAATAATAAATATGGTTTGCTTGTGTAGGTGATGGATCCGACGTTTTCAGTTAATTCACCAGAGTAAGTGTGAAAGGGGAAAATATGAACTGAATATAAGTATTCCGTCCTGACCGGGAGTCGAGTCCATCCAGTTACTTTAATTCATTTTCATGTCACCTGTAAGGCAGCTTTGTTAGAAACATTTCCTCTGTTCCTGGAAAATATACTGGAAAGAGATATTTATCCTAACACTTGAACATTGTAATCTACACTTTAGGGCATTAGAATAAAATTACTGATATATTTTTTAATTGCTTAGAATAACATTTAGTTTTAAGTAGATGTAGATAAATTAATTGTACAATGGTATCAGTGAAGATGGATACTTAAAAAGATAAAAGAACCTGAGTAAGATCTTGAAAGTAGCTTTATGCGGATTATAAATTATGATTTTCTTATTAATAAAAAAACTCACAGTATTGGAAAAGCATCTAGATTATACTAATTATTATTCGTTAATCTTTTTAATAATACATTTCGTCAGATAGTCGTCGGCGTCTCATTGATTTAACACCAACTTTAAAAGAGAAAATAGGAACCCTAACGATATGTTCGTGGGTATAAATTTGAGGTGGCGTGATCACAGTAATTTATTCTATTGATCAGGGAAAAGGAAGGTGAATAGCCTATCCACACACAATCACACGCCTGGCGACCTCAGCAAGTTCCTTTGACACGTGGAAAATGAAGAGAAGGGAGGTGGAAAATAACTTTTCCAAGTGCTCGTTCCGTTTCCTATCAGATTACCTGTTATACATGAAAATAAATTTCAGCTTTCATAGAACTAATGCGAAACATTTTTAATCAGAACCATAAATAATAAAAATCAGGAAATTATAAATTTATTTTACGTAAAAATCAAAATATTTCTGCCAAAGATTATGTAAACTACATATTTTTAAAACTGACAATATCTGGCTCTTCTTTTTTGGGTAACAGGCTACATGAGGATGATCCTGAAACAGGCAGAAAGGAAAATGCGGAAGATAGAGCAAGGGTTGACTAGGGCCCCCGGGCTATAGTTTAAGGATTCTACCCGGTGTTTCACCTAAAAAGATGCACGAAAACCCCTAGAAAACCAGCATCAGGTAGTTCGGTCTATTGGATACTAGGCTCACGCCATTCCAAATGACGGGAGATGACTCTGCTATGGGGTCGCAGCATTCCCTTCTCCGTGTCTCTACAAGTTTTAGGAGGTGGTTGGCCGACAAGGTGTTATAACGTTTCTATACCATTCATCCGATTGCAATCAAATTTTTATGAATCGTAGTACTCTCGCCAGAGAAGGTTTCTATCGAACTCCTTCCTTCCGCGCTTTAAGACTAAAACGTTCGTAGCCTAAATACACAGAAAATTGATATATTATCCCCTCACGTAGCCTGCCAAACAAGTGAATTCAGTTGCTGTTTATGAGTCTCAATAAAAATGATTCTGAATTACGATTCTGTAATTTTCTGTAACTAAGTCACTTATCAGCTGTGACACAAAAAAACAATTAAATAGCATCATGATTTAAATAAAATATTATTTTACCCGTACTAAGTATATAATTTTAAGTAATGATATTTTTAATAAGTTTATGAGTATGTAAAATGTTTTATAAGTTGCAGTACAGAATGATTATATGAAGACACGAAGATATATATAAGTATCTATACAGAGGTTTTAAGTTTCGTCCTTCCACCTTTCAGGCCGATCAGAGCGACGTTCGCGAAAAACAAAAAGCATCATAAATTAAAAAATATTATTTATATTGAAGTAGAAAGTTACAAAATAAATAGTACAATGAATCAAATTATCTGACACTGATGAATGTACACACACAAAATATTTCATATTCTTGTTTAACACTATTTATTATTGACTTCAAGACCTTTCGACAATAGTTATATGACTTCTTCAGGAACAGAATTGATACCACTATATGAAATTCTATATTTTTTAAATTTAAGAATTTTCATGTAAAGATATTAAACTTAAATTGAGTCTTTTCGTTGAATAGTTTGATATTTAAAGTGTAGATTTAAATCCCTTTACGGTAATAAGGATTTGTAAACAAACCATTTTATTATTATTATTTATTCTTTTGTGCAATCATTTACTCACATAATTCCAATTTTTTATTTTATAATTAAGAAAATACAGTCTTTAATAAAAAAATCACCGTCATGTAGCACATATTTAAACAGTGCATGATTGAAATATTTTGAAATAATTCCTCTAAATATGAAATTAACTCCTAATAAATTTAGTGGACAAGTTACTATCAGATTCTAAGGAGCGTGGAACTGAAACACTGTGCAATAATATTAAATTAAGGGTGAAATCAACGTCGTATTAACGAAAATTGTTGATGATTCGTATATATATATATATATAATATTGTTGGATATTTTTTATTTAATTTTCTTAAATGTTATTGAAATTTCGAGATATTTATCAGAACTTTTTATGATGTTTTTCTAATTTTATCTTTCCATACGCTCACAGCAAGAAAGAAGCCGTAATTTACCGCTAGTGAAATAAAATTGTAAAAATAATATTTCCCTTTTTTTATATATGCTGCGCATCTAAAAAATAAAAATTATGAAAATGTGACTGAAATATTGAATTGAGGTAGGGAAAATCAAAATAATATCTCTTTTATGAAAATACGTAACATTTTCTTACGAAGAAATAGTAACATTCCGTTTATAGGAAATCATTTCAGTAGCTCTGAAATTTTACAAAAGAAATTGGTCGGTAAGGATGCGACACAAACTACATTCGGACCAAATGAAGCATGAAATTATGGAGTTAATCATTCTTCTCGTCTTACTTCCCTTCTTTTTTTTCTTATCAGCCCTTGTTGGAGACTGGAGTCCAAATGACAGGGCATCGATTTCTAGAGAGCCATTGGGAGCCATTCTAGCTAAACGAAGGCGCCATTCTCCTGGTATAACGGCATAGCCTCAAGATTGCCTTCAAAATTAAACCTCAGAACAACAGCAGATGCGCGAATTTTGTCTCTCTAAAACGCGGTTGCCTATCGTTTTCAATCTATGAAGTAAATTAATGCTAATTCTATATAATAATTGAATTAAATTTTAACAGACTCTTTAAAATAATCAACATGCCGCCGATGAAATATATTTGTATAAAAGAAAAATAATATAAGTAAATTTTCAGGTTTCTATGGAACTTTAAGCGTCTTATCATGAAAAATATTTTCAAACAGAAGATATAGAAGACATAATTAGACTAATATACCTATCCTGTCTCTATACTTACAGTTATACATTTCGGCTGCTTCAGTATTTTCCCAACGAAAGTATAACATATTTACAGGAATGATATTAATAATTATGAATAATACGAACTTTTGTAATATTAATCAGTTCATTTCAGTAGATATAATTTAAACTTCAGTATTAAGTTAGCTCATGTAGCATTACTTTTAATCCATAATATGTCACTTATTAATATTGTGTGTTAACTACACGCTTCCTTACAATAGAGCACTCATTAAGTACCAAATATGAGCTACGAATACTACTTTCCTTCTTAGGCAGCTTTAATTATGATAATCTCTTAGATAATTCTATGTTAAAAAATAATTTATTTATTAAGAAGCTTATCTGACAATTAAATCTACACCCGTAAATAAAATTGAAGTGTCTGTCTGTTTGACTCTCTGTCCGTATTTTTGTCTGTAATAGGCTCCGAACGGTTCAATGGATTTAAAGAATTAACCTAAACCCTAATATTATCCAATTTTTAAAAACATTCTTTTAAGTCAAATTACAGAAGCAACAAGTAACAATTTTCAAAAATAAAATTTATTCTCCGGTATTAAGAATATAAGCAGTTTAAATTCCCCATCGAGTTATTAAACGTGAAAAAGTTTAAAATGAAACTGTCTGAGTATGACAAATTTATTACAGCTTCAACGGGGGGGGAGTGCGCAATTTAATATTAAATGGTGTTTTAGGAGGCCTCATTAATAGCACCTGAACAAACAAACTCTCAGTGGTGGTGTTGACATGTTCTAACTTCAGGAACTGTAATGAAAACGTAGCAGTTCTACTCCAGAATGTTCCTTACTAGCACATTTAGAAACGAATTTCAGAGCGTGCCTTGCAAATATAATTAGGCAATTTACATATTTACTATATGTTAGTAGGAAATATATTTACTCTCGAGTAAAAATGAATGTCCGCCATTCACATTTTGAGTAGTTTTTAATGGTCAGTAAAACTTCTGTCTGATTTAAATCAGTAATTTTGTTCTTAATTTCGACGTCTAGTTGATTTAAAAACAAATTGATCATTTCAATTTGATGGATGTTAAAATCAACTAGTTGTAAAATATACCTGGCTTTATTTGACAAAAAGATAAGAGTTAAATCTTTATTTTATGTTTGAATTCATTTCATAAGTATGTATAAATTAAACGTAAATAAATACATTTAGGTCTTCATTTGTATGTCAAAAAACGTTGCCATACTGTTTAAAACAGTTTTTATGTTATTAAATGGAAGTTGCCTGTTTCAGGATCACCCTCATGTAGCCTGTTACCCAAATAAATAAATAAAAAATTTTATATTTGAATAGACACAATTGAAGTGTAATCCACTTTAGTGTCAGATATATAGACAATAGTAAGAAATAATCCGTTCCATTGATTATCATAATTCGACGACAAGCTCATATTTGGTGCTTAATGAGTGCTCCATTGTAAGGAAACATGTAGTTAACACACAATATTAATAAGTGACATATGCATTAAAAGTATGCTACGTCAGGTAACTTAGTACTGAAATTTAAATTATATCTACTGAAATGACTTGATTAATAGTACAAAAGTTTGTATTATGCATAATTATATATCATTCCCCAGAGTTGAAGAGTCATTTTTTGTGTTAATTGATACTCGCAGTGGAGATTTGCTTTAACTGTAAGTTTTATGAATAATATAATGAAACAGAATTGTTTCTCTCTTTATAAATTTGTAAACTGTAGAGTAGAAACTAGATTCAATTTGCTACGTAGGTCTTGAGAATTGGGGTTGCTTTACATTTAGACCTTTAAATGGTAAAATAAATGGTCCAAGACAGCTTACGGTTTTGGCGTCTTCCCGTCGTTTCTCTACACACTGAATACGCAAGGTGGCTTGCGTGTCCACATGTCCTTGTTCGCTGAGTTCAGTTCCGACCTCTGGCAACGAGGTGGAGAGAAGATGTCCCCCGAATCTTCCCTGGTTGATGTCCAGCTATTGGGAGGATCCCCACAGTTCAACGTTACTCTGAATATCGGAGAAAGGGAAATTTGGAATCAGTCTGACTCTGTGAGATAAAGAACGCAACTTGAAAAATAAAACAGCTCGAGACTATCCACACTCTAAGACGCTTCCTCCTTCAAGCAGTTCTAACGTCCCCTTTTCAGCGATTCAGCGTCCTCCATTTTCCAATATTTAGATCCAATTAAAACGTCTCTTTCATACTGAGCCAGCCAAACCGTCCAGACGCCCAGATAACATCAACAATTTGCTATTACGGTGCGCTGACAATAGTACGGCCTGGACGTTAATTTTAAACAAACGCAAACACAATATAGATAAATAATTTGAAACAAATTGAATAATTAAATATATAATAGCTTATTATAAATTCATAAATGACTTTGTTAATATTTTCCATATTAGAGTTGCCAAATGTAGTTATCGTCTGTTTGATAAATCCATAAAGCGTTGTTTAATAGTACGCTTCACAAATTTTTTATTTGTAACCTTACATTAGAATTAATATGGATTTGATGAATAAAGTTTTCTGCAAATAATATGATTTTAAAAATTATGTTAAATCAAATATGCGTACCAAGCATAAACAGAGCTAAAAGACTGTTTCTGTTCACTTTAATAAGTTTCGTAGACATGTACAGTTCTTAAAAATCGTATTTTATGGACGTTTTGGGTATTCAAGTTACCAGATAATCAATTAAATGTTAGACAGTCAACTGGAAATATATTCTAACAGAATCATTTTATAGATATATTACAAAAACATACTGCAAGGATAAGAAATAAACATCCTAAGTTTGCCGATGACATTGTAGTATTAGTGGAGTCAGCAGATGACTTGGAAACCATAATAAATGGCATGAACGCGGTCCGGGATAAAGAGTTCAAGATGAGAATTAAAAGAGGGAAAACCGATAATATCACACATTAATTAATTGAATAATACATTTGATAATGAAATAATAGTTGGACAAGAAACAAGAAAAAACACAGACAATAATACAAGGTACTGCTCCTTAGCATACATTGAAACATTAGCACCCAAAATTGTAAAAGTTTTTGAAATAATGGTATTAATGAAATAAAATTTGAATTAAAGCCAGAAAACAAGATAAAAAATTATTTAGCTAAAATAAAAGATAAAATTCCGGTCAAATAACAAAATAATGTAATATATAAAATTAATTGTAATGACTGTAACAAAACTTGTATTGGACGCAGGTTTTAACCTGAATACTAGAATATATAACCATAGAAATGATGCTAAGAGCAACACTAAAACAAATACAGCCTTTCCACTACACCATTTAAACCTAAAACTTAATATAAATTTTGATAATGTTAAAATTATATATCAAAAATAATATAATGAAAAGAAAGATTTTAGAATCTATATACATTTTCAAAAACAATAATGATATGAATTCCAGAAATAAAAATGAAGATATATCTAAAATCTACGCTAAAGTTTTAGATTGTGTCAAAATTTTATAGTTATAATTAAAATTTTGTTGAATAGGACTTACACTTGTCAACTATTATGATTAATATCAACACTTTTGACGTTTTAAATTTCCAACGTGACTAAATTTACAAGATCAGGAATCATTGAAAAAAGATTTTCAGCATAAATTATCAACAATTAGTGTTTATATGTTACCGATATGTTGCTTGATTAGTACATAAGAAAAATAATTATTGAACTTCTGGAACTCCGAAGTTCGATACATGCTCTGTGTAGGCCAGCACGGTCCGGAATCACGTACAATCCATGAAGAAATTTAGAAATTATATATATATATATATCCTAAATTACATGGAGGTATGTACAATACTTTAACATTAAATCATTGAAAAAAAATTGTGTTTGATTTTTATAGCTAACTATTGCAATGCCGAATGCTCCTGCTGAATAAATTTATAATCAAAATTAAATTATAGTTTGGTTATTAATGTAACTGATTAACATAGGGAAAATTTTTATCATATTAAGTAAAAGTAAGTCTTTAAAGAAAATTTTAATAAACTCCTTACAAAATTTTTAGACTGCGTAAAATTGTATTAGAATTTTATTTCAATACTATTTCCTGCATTATGAATCACAATATTCAGTAACAGTGATTTGTGGTTTGAATATAGTAAACAAAGTCTGAATTCATGGCGCAATGACAGAAATGTTTCGTTCTCTTTAGAATTACTACTTGCAGTGTAGTTCGTGCTAGTGAATGACTGCGTTTGTTTGCCTGATTTATGGCTACCTTTATTTTTACTAAGTGCGTAATTATGGTCACGAAACTGCTGCGCTTGCTTGGGATAATATGTTCAGAGAATACTGGAACCGCTAATTCAACGAATTTATCCATTTCTGCAGTTATAAGTAACAAATTAAATTCTATAATAGAAATTAACATGCATTAATTAATTTCACAGTTTTTAAGGAGTACAATTACATTAAATACATTTTATATATAGGAAGTAGTGAGTATTTATTTTTATAAATTGCTTAGATATACATAATTATGTAGTGGTAGTAGCCGCATCTTACTCCGACAGTGCTGAATTTCGGATTGCAACGAATACGTATACAAAACTTGTTCAAGATTGGTCCACTCATTTAGATTTTTACGTGAACATATACACACAAAAATACGCAAAATTTTACCTGTTTACACATCCATGTTGAATTTCTCCATCTATTTGTCTATTTAGCGCGAAATACTTTGTAAATTAAATGAAGATTTCATTTAAATAATAATATATGTAAGTATTTAAAAATACAGTTAAAAATTATCTCACATGCCAATTTTATTTGTTTCATATATTATTAATCTAATCTATATATAATTTTATATTATGTATATTAGAAAACTAAATTAGAAACTGCCAGGAATCTATAATTACTTTATCACTTGTGGTGCTGAACTATTTTTACAGCTGTTTGATCACTTCATTACATTATCATTTGTTGAAAGAACATATTGTTATTTCATTACTGACATCTCCAGAAATTTATCAATAGCTGTAACTTCATAATCAGACGTGTCTATTTATTCTTAATACTCGATTACGACTTCCCATTAAGTTCAGTCTGAACAATAATGTTCCATTTTCAGTCAAGAATAAATGTCATCTAAGCAGGTTTTTTCAAAGTGTTCTTCGTTTCTTATAATTTTATATTAATTACAACTTTAAAAACGAATAAACGTATTACTTATATGAGAATCTTGGTCATTAAAATGATCATTAACGTTAACTGTGCACCACAGTGTTCAACACATAAATGTTAATGATGCAGCCCTCAATTCTCTCTAGAGAATTAATTGTATTTATAGGAAATAATATAATTCCACACGTTGTATGTTTGATAATTTTAGAAATCATCTTGTGACATACATTTTAATGATGAAAGAGGGAAATATTTTTTAAATTCAACTTGTTTACTTTAAAATATCAGTCTTTATCTACTTGAGTTAGTTTCAGGGCATACACTTTCAGTTTTATTACGAAGGAAATATACGTTATTTATTTACAATTGTATAATTTAAATTGAACAAATACTATATCCAAATATAGACTTCCAAACTTTTATTTTATTTACCAAGCTACGTGATGTTTGTGTCCATAATCATTAGCCTTGTGAAAACAAATATAATCAATACTTATCATCTATTGAAAGTCTTTTTTCAAATATTTTATTTATTTAATCAAAGATAATTTTCAATGGAGAAGAACCGTACTTTTAAAGAGGGAAATATACATCGCATGCCTTTGATGAAAGGGAATTTTAACCGTGATTATAACATTTGATTAACATTAATTTACTTTGTTTTGAATCGGAAGTATATATTTGCTGCACTAGAAAACTAGGTTATTAACCTTTGATTAAATTTTACCTGTTTTAGTGTCACAAGCTTTGTGATATTAAACAGATACATTTTAATTGTTTCGCTGAAGCATAATATCATCGTAATAAATTCGTTAATATTTCCAGTTAATTAAATTATGATGTTCGCAATCTGAGTTTTATGTAACTATACGTTTAAATTCATCTAAATTAATGATCTGGTATTGAAACATCAACACTTCTGATGGCTTACACAAAGCAGTTGATAAATGTAATATTCCTGTACAATTGTATTTAAATAAACGGAGAAACTAATTATGTGATTTATTACGTACTTTGTAAAGTAGTTTTATTATTAATATATACCATTTTTATAGATTTTTGTATCTTGTATTTTTAGAAAAGCTGTTTTTCTATATATTCTCCTACTTTTAAGCTTATTTCTGTGGTACTTGGTATAGTATAACCACAATAGAATACTTTTCTACAATCACTAAAGTAACGTCTTCTATATTTTTAAACATTAAAATAACCAATTTTATGTAATATATACATTATTTCTATGGTTGAAGGATGCTTTGTTTTTCTATGCCAATACGGTCGATATAATTTTGTTGAATTTGTGGCAGTCTGTTATACCTGCATGCAACCATTTCATTTAAAAAGCATCTTCCACCTCGTCAGAGAAGAGCAGAATTTACATACTTAACAGCGAAAAAACTCGGAATGACAATTCAGGACTGCAGAAGAATGTTAAGCAAGGGCGTCAGCAGTCTCCACGAAAATGCCCATCACACGTCACCCGTAAAACCGTCGATTTCCTGCAAAACTGGAACGTTGGAACGTCATCACCCACCCACCATATAGTCCGGAATTGGCACCGAGCGGCAACGATATGCTCCGATGACGAGGGTGAAGGGTGAGATACAACACTTCCTGAAGGACGTGTTGGCGTGGTGGTATGTAATGGGCATTGTAAAACTGCCACAGTGTCTATAAAATTGGATCTACTGCACTGGCGATTATGTAGAAAATAATCATTCTTCAACCTTTAAAATGGTTTAAGTTTAATGATAGATAATAAATATTTTTCGTACTTATAAAATAATAGAAGATCTTACTTTTGGGATTGTTATATATTTATACCCCTTTCTTTATAACAACGAATGTATCTATCTGAGGCTTCCCAGTAGATGACATGATGTTTGTTAAGGTGTGTTTTTTGTTGCGTGACCTCTTTGAAACGGCTGATGTTAAGTGCATGTTCCAATTTTTTGCAGAAATGCTTGACGACGCTGGACCTGACGTCCCTTGGCGTCGGTTCTTGCGTAGGTACGGGGATGTACCTGGTGGCCGGAATGGTGGCCAACGCTGTGGCTGGACCTGGGGTCATATTTTCCTTCATCATAGCGGCCATCGCATCTATCTTCTCCGGTAAGAAGTTCATCGGAATTAGCATTATTAAACGATATTCAAGAAATTTTTCTTTCTTGCACGTTTTTGAAATTATGTTCTATTACATTCAAGCTTGTATTTATGTAAAAATATTCAAAATATGATTATGCAATTTAATAGCCTTGTTAGACCAGAAAAAGTTTTCGTCGTATTAAATCATAAATAAATTCACTTCAGGTTTATCAATCTGCAAAGTATATTAAGAATATATCGATTTTTCTAATAAACTTCATGGATGACTGCCAAACAAGATCTGTGAAATGTGATCTGAAGAACCTGAGACGCAGATCTCTATCATTCAACCTTAGACTTGAATGCTATACGTTTATCGTTTTTAATTATATACCTTTGTTCATATTCCATAAATAGGAGGCTGGTTTTCTTAGTTTCATTGTTTACACAAAATTTGCATTAATCAATTGCATTTTCACTCCAAGTGCACGTTCCTTAGTTTTTCCTGAGGAATAATCAAATCCATGGTTAAAATTATTTAAATTCATATTGTAGAAGGAAGAAACTATTTTAATAATATAATTATTAAAATTTATTGATAATTATCTGGGTATGGGAGTTGCCCGAATGTTATACGTGCCCTGGTTGGCATGTCATTTAACTATCATAAACCGTTTCAACTTATACCGACGGGAAGTAAATTTCACTGTAAACGGTGTGGATACTCACAGTACCCTAATGAAGTTCAGATATATAGTGGTATTCATAAATAAGTACAGCAAAATTTAAAAAAAGGCATAAATCCAGTGTATTTAATACTATAATATTTTAAGAAGGCGAACTACCTCTTATACCCTAATATATTGAAATAATCTTCAGCCAACTTGAGATATTCTAAAATAATCCGGCAGACCAATAATGTACAGGACACTCCCAGGTTATTAAAAAGTAGAGAATACTCACTTTTCCTCGTATCCTAAGACATTAAATAAATGCCAGGTAGAGCAAAGTTACTTCGGGTACCCTGAAGGAGTTAATATTACATCCGGTGCTTTAAATGATCTAAAGTAATTTTGGTACCTCAAGAAATTAAATAACTCTCGGTACATTAACAGAATGTAAAATAATACAACTAGCCTTAACGTGTAAAAATACTCGTGGTACGTTAAGAAAGTGAAAACTTCATTAAAATAATGAGACTTATTAGCAATCCTCACCCCTATTGGGTGTTAGGGCGTTTTATCAATCCAAAGTTTGTACCTACATCATAAGTAGCATGTATACAAAGTTAACTACAAATTGTTCATTGTTTTTAAGATTTTATGCGAAGATTTGTTTTATTCCTTACATTCACAATCCTAAGGTCTGAACAACTACTTCGATCATATCGCATTTGATACAAATCTCAGTAGTTTCGTTTATTTTTTTATAACGCATTCCTGCCCTCACATAGGAGGGTTCTACTTTTCCGAATGGGGTTGAAATTATACACAAACAGAATTATTCACTACTAAAATTATTTATTCGACGCAAATATGTCGCTTTTGCATCCAACCTATTTTCTAGAGAATGGTAGTGGCCACTCACACCAACAATGTTTGTTCACAAGTTGCAAAGAACTCGTGTATAAAATTTAGTTGAAATTTTAGCACACGTTAAATGTGTATACGGAATACACATACAGAATATGGTTTCAGAAGTTACACAAATAAACGTATCAACTAAAGTCTGGAAGAAATGAAATTGATGTAACTGGCTATGAAGTCATGATTTAGATAAATAATTCAGTCAATAGTGAATTAGTACGCAGTTCAACTAATTTTTAAAAGTCCCTGTTTACATCAACTTGAATACATATTATTTTTGGGGCTTTAATGGACACTTAGTTGGATTCTAAAAAACTAAATCTTAACAAATAAAATTAAACAGGCTTAAAACGTAAAAATTAAGATTCCAATAAAACTTTTTACTCAGTCATGAATAGTTTATCTTTGTGCCGTTTGTTAATTAAACCAACAGATTTGCACCTGTCTCGTTCGTATCTGTAATATAATTGGAAAAGGAGAAAATTAATTTACGGAATGTAAATTGTATTGTTAAATGAATTCCAGGTAAAACTGTTTGGACTTGTTAATTTAAAGAACTTAATTAAAGTGTGAAAATTCATACCAAGGGAAGATTCAGACGAAAAACCTTTTATAGATCTGCAATATTAACTAAATGGCAAAAAGCGTGTTTAATGATTGATACTAACGTTCACAGCCGGTTTAGAATGCTGAAACGTAAATGAAAACGGGTGGACACAGAACGACCACCCCCGCAAACTGGCCGACGATATTAAGAAACTTTGGGCGGCTGTGAGCGACCTTAAACCAAAACTAATGGAAACTTGATTGTGAAGTTCTGCAATTACATAGCTATTTCCATTCGACGCAAGAAAACAATGAAAAACATATCAACTCAACAGACGTATGAATTCATGGAGGTCAAGAGGAACATTTAACTTAAACGTATAATTATCGCGTATACCAAACGATCACTTTACCTTAAACATTTAAAAATTTCATTGCGCATTATTACGCTGACACTCGTGTATCAATATTTGTAATACTATATCAGTATCTGTTAAACTCTGCCCACTTGAGGTCAACAGCCCACTCCACCGAAGTTGTGAATATTATGTCAATATACTAATATTTATTCATTAAATTATAATTTAAGTACAAGAAATATTCTTTAGGGCTAAATTAAAAATTTCTAACGGACGGGGACGATTTCTCAGTGGAAATCCAAAAATGTGGTAAAAAATGATGGATTAATAATAAAAAAAGGCAGCCTCTATAGGTAAAACCGTTCCTCATAAGCTTTTTTTCCTTTTTTTATTTTACAACTTTGAATATGCAATAATTATGATAAACTAAACAGGCAATATGGGCTCTTTTCTATGCGAACATTTCGAAATTAATAGGGTAAATTATATACGTATTAATTTATTATTAGGAACTGTACGTCGTTTACTAGAAGTTGTTATAATGTTAAATTTAAAAAGTGTTTTAATGATGTATTTATATTATACAAGAATAAGAATATTAGAAAATGTAAGTTCCGTACTCGAACTTAAGCTGTAAGTGATATTTGACTTGAGTGTTCCTCTGCAATAGACAGTATTACGAATCACGTAGTCTTTGACGTATCTGGACTGGACATTGGAGTTTTTACAGAGTTGTTGAAAAAAATATCTATGTAGCACTTGGCCACTATTTAAGAATATTACACAACAGGTAATTACCCTGTGTCCGAGATGAAATTGAAAATTTTATTAAAAAATGATATAACTGTTGTTTTACTTTCATAATGTTTCACAGAATAATATGGCTATGTAATCCTAAAGATACTGTGACGTGTGACGAATTAATAGAAAAGAATAAAATAACTTAAGAGAACTGTAAAGTGTATTTAAATTGTCTAATATTCTCATACTTGTATAACACATGTACGTGGATAAAATACTTTTAATTTAAAATGTATTGCTACTTGGTAGTTAGTACATGGTATTTTTTTCTTAAATTAGGTGTGATTTTATCTAAAAAATACAAAAGAAATTTACAATATAATACGTACACATATATTACATTCACAAATATATTAAAATTAATTTGATAAATGACGATGAAAATTTTAATAGTACCAAGTATATTAAGTAAATATAAAACTATTACTAAATTATGTTATTATTTCATACATGCATGTTTACAATATTGATTTGTTGAGTAGTAAAAATTATAAAATTAAACTTTAAAATTTAGAATACCCATATGTACTGAAATGTATTTTCACACTGAAGCACCATGCCAATAGTATTATAGTTATAATATAGTTTTCATTTTATTTGCTGTTGATGACACTCTCAAAATAACTTTCAGGCTATTATTACTTTCATTATTATATATTAACAGAGAGAATTTCTCCCCTCTCGTAGATCGTTCATCAATGTTACGTTAATGTAGTGAAACAGCCAGAAGATATTGAAGCAATCTATCAAGTAGAGGAGCTTTCAAATATAAGCTTTCTGAAAAGAGAGCCTGTGTCAGGAACTACAAGCGTTTCAAGTGCACGCTATTTTCTGACTCGACATTTTGTTAAACACGGACTGACAGACGCAGATTTGTAATGAGTAATTGATAGCCATGCGGGCTCAATATAAAATATTGGGACACCCTGTCTTCAAAACAAATTAAAGTAATGAAACGAAAACTGAATATACACATAATTATTCTCGAAACGAAGAAACAGCTATACAAAATTGCCTTAAGACGGCAGTATATTTTTACTAACTTATCAACGTAGCAAAGGAAATATTTTGTGAATTTCTTAAGTACCGAAGTGACCACATTTGTGTCGAATTCATAATAATATATTGAGCTGGCTGAGTTAAAGAGTAATACAGACGTTAAGGTCAGTATGCGCCGAGAATATTCAAAATGAGCCAAGGGTTGATGTTGAGTCAATAATTTCGCTAAAGGGGAATACTAATCCCTAACGTATACGTCACGGCCTGATCCCTCCGCGCACCGAACAAACAACGTCCATTACTAACGACAGCGTCTCAAACATTAATAAAGTCATTTGCCGCGAATGTATTATCACAATATTTAATTGTTGAAATATTTGTAATTTAGTAATTTATATATTTTGTCATACAAATATTTGTCATTTGGTAAAAGATATTCCTTCAAGTAATACTGCTTTGAAGTAAATTTAAATATTTCCCTTCATTCCTCAAACACTTTTCGAGTTAATTTAAAAACGTATTCAAACATTAGTACTTAGTACTTAGTACTCAGTCAGCAGGGACAATAATCTCTCAGCATTTACATTATCAGAACACAAGGAATCATATTTCGTGATTATAATTTCTAATCGAGTCCAAAAAGCCGACTTAAATTTATATCTGAATTCTTATTAAACACCGGCGTACTCACATTGCACTACGAGAATTATTGTACAATACTTTATCAATAATTTAATAAACATCCAGCGTACAATTACGATTACTTAACTTGTGAGAATTAAACTCAAATTGTTAATAGTAACTAAAATTTTCCTTAACTGGCTTGCCAATTTAGACGAACATTAACTTAAATTTTTTCACACATCTCTCTCCCTTCCAAAGAAAACTCATTATTCTCCAACTGCAAACTACAATCGAATCACTTGCATTCTACATTAATAATAATAAAAGTAATAATAATAAAGGGAAAAAACTTAGGATACAATCGTACTTATGACCATCTGGGTGTAATGTAAGTCCCACGATTTTTGACTAAATAGACGAACTCCCCAGAATGTTCTAGAATGATTCGTTTAATCCAGGAAAACTCAATGAAATGACTGTCTTAAATAATAGTGGGAAATTACACAGATGGTATCCCTCGTATTCCGTTAAATTTTAAAGATTGTTTATAACTTTCATTACCGATCAAACGTCATAAGAGGACTTCAGATCAAATTGTTTCTCTAATGACGTTTACACAAGTATAGGTTCACCATTGAACTCATTTATACTTGCACCTTTAGTTGAAATTAAAATAAATCTTATAAATTATGTTTGCAGTGATATTAGGCTATATATATATATATATTGATGTCTAACATAATATTCATACGAACAAATAGTCGAAAAAGGCCAAACAATCAGCTGTTGGGGCATAATGATAATAATTATAAAGGTACCGTGAAAGAAACAGGAAATAAAACAAACAGCAAAGGTCCTGAAATCATATTAAAATGGGGGATGGATTTAGGAGAATAGCGTGCCGTTAGCTCCATTTGTGAATAAAAAATTCATAATGTAATTTATCTTACCAGTTTTACTATCTTATGTAAGCGATATCCTTTTTTATTTGTTTTATTTTATATCGCATCAACGCAATGTAAATTTTCATTGAATCAAGTTTCTTTGGATTAAATTATCATTCTTGTGGGATAGTATCGTCCAATGATCATTAATTACCCCTAATTGTTCCGGGTATAATGACATCGGTTTAGTAATAGGCGGAGAAAATCTTTGACGAGTAATTAAAATTACTTCTGACCCATAGGTTTCAGGTACGTAACATATTATTTGCCTTCGTTAAACGCCTTCTTTTGTTGGAATAATAATAATCCACGTTTGATGCGTGACGCGGAACTGCACACTTGCTCAGTAAATAGGTTTAACTCAAAATGACGAGCGTCGACGATCAGTGATAATCGCATTAGCCGTAACATGCCCCACCAAAGTTAATTACCGTCATTGTTCTACTCGTCTCTCTCCCAACGCCACTGCTATTTTTGGAAGAGGATCAAGTTATTCACAGAATAGAACGCTACAAGTCAGGCGGGGTTAATGGGCGACGGAATAATTTTTCCGACATCACTTTGGCAACAAAACCAAAGATATGGATATTTTCACTAATCGATATTTTACCTTGTAATTACATAATTTAATTAGGAAAAGTGTTGCTCTCAGCTTCGACCACACGAGTTTTTTATCTCTCTCTCTCTCTCTCTCTCTCTCTCTCTCTCTCTCTCTCTCTCTCTTTCTCTTTCTCTCTATGTTCTATTAATAATAAATATTAAATTTATATGCAATCTGACATTAATAAAATTATTTATAAATGTGTGTGTATGTGTATGTGGTCAATCAAATCAAAAATAAATTTATTAAATAATGTGATCACTATTATTTTTAATAACGTATATTTAATAATCCATTAACATAAATTACTTATAATTACAAAAAATTAATAACCATAATTTTTAGTGAAAAGCACAGTGTTTCGGTACTTATCGTTGTAAACTTTTCCCCTAATTACATAACATCAAGAGATACCTTTCAGTCGGGCCACAGCCTGAGGAAAGCCAAAATGAGTTCCGAAATGTTGAGATGTTAAATAAAATCTTATACGATTAACAATTTATTGTCCATTATAAGAAATATTTGTTAAGGTGTCCTTAAATATATCTGTCTAATAAAGTCACTTGTCAAAATAAAGTATTATCTAAAGCGCAGAAGATCCTTGTTCAATCATCAAATGATTGGCAAATTTAGGTTTTGGCCATAATCATATGTAAAAATTAAAATGCTTCTAATAACTCTCTCTCCTTTGAACCGTCAATATAAATTAAAGCTTTTGGAATATCAATACACCGTATAAAAGAGACTGTAAATTACATTCCATTTAATCATTTAATTACTATTCATTTTGTCTACACCTGAGGAGGTCCGAAAATATTGAATATTACTAAATGTAATATTGAATGCATTCTTTTGAAGAAATTTTGTCTGATTTAATTGACCATCATAACCTATCAATAATAACTTTTATTATTATTATTCAGTTCAGTATTCCTATACTTACAAGGCAATAGACAACATTTTTCTGCATCCTGCCAATTTAATTGCCATGATTTGCTTGCGTTGTGGTTCACTGTAACTCCTGAAACTCTCAAGTCTCTTGAATACCCTGTTTTGACTCATTTAAACGTACACTGACATATGTTCTTAATATTATTTACCTTTTCTCCTATTATGTATTTTCGAGACAAGACATTACACAGTATAAAAAATAGTAAAGGGATATTGAAGGCAATTTAAAAATATTTATTCCTTAATACAAACTTATAATTAACAGTAATTAGTACACGACGTTTAGTTCCTAAATTTGGAATCTCATATGGTGTGATTTAAACTGAAATCAAGAAATTAAAAAGGATGAAAATTTATTTATTTCAGTTTAAATCACACCAGATGACGTTCCAAACCTAGTAACAAAACGCCATCTACTATGTTTAAGTAAAAGTTTATATTATTTTTTTCTGATGAATTTCGTTTATACGTTTCTACCAATTTATACGTTTCCACTAGTCAGATGAATTAATTGTCATTATATATCTTGTGGTTTCCAGATCTTAATTATATTTTTAGAATATATTCCACAATTTTCCTTTACGCCTTTACGTCATTACATGTAGTCGCACTCAATTCTCATGCCATCGTCTTCAATAAAGTTTTCGTTCTGATTAAAAAATACCTCATTAAGACCACAAAATTTAATTTCTCTCTGCAATAATTTAGCCCGTAGCCGCAAGAATTCGCCACAACGGTTCTTTGTTAGTTATCAGTTTCGTTGTTGAATTAACATTTTTTCTCTATTTATTTTGTTTTTATATATCTTGTTTTCTGGTTTAATTAACACATTTTATACTCACTCTTGTGTAATTAAACATTTTGATTTGTTTGGTATAGTGTTGATGATTATAAAAAACGAAATGATAGTAGATATTTCAGCTTATTCTCATTTACTGAATACATTAATATAATTTATTTTATTAACTAAACTAGTCTTTTACGTAATTATTGAATAGATGTATAACTCATAATATAAATAAGCAGACTATAAGTAAAAAAACTGAATAACAGAAAATCAATTAATACAATACGTTTCGTCCTCAGGCATATAATTGGAACATTAATTTAAGAAAAACAATTTCTTTTATGAAGAGGAGTACAAGATTTCAAAATTTAAGGAAAACTTGATTAAACCTGTGTTAACAAAGTTAGTCTTATATAAACCTGGTTTAAACTAAAATTTGTTTACTATGGCAAAATATTGAAATAAGATATTAAGAAAGCTAATATTGTATAAATAGGTTTTGAGCAATCTGTTTTCATTATCGAAATATAATAATAATACGTTTTAAGAAATTGATTTTAATTTTTGGATGTTTATTATCAAAACTTTTTATGGTCTTGAGTGAGTTAGTTTAAAATATTTTACTACATTAACAGTTTATCATTTATTTGTGGTTTTGGAGAAAAATGTGCTTGGACACAGCTGAATAATTTTGAATATTCAAGAAAAATGGTGTCATATTGTATAAAATTTTTGATTTTAAGATCAAAGTATATTGGTAATTGTAATTTTGTTTAGTTCAGTAAAGGCTATTTTCTTGTTGCAACTATAAATAAAAGCGAAAAAAGAAAGAAAGATTGTTTTGTGTCCACTAATGTGCTTCATGTGTCTCTGACTTCTGGAAAGTTTATTTATTTATTTTATTATTTACACGGGGCAGATAGTTATAATTATAATTTTTTTATATTTATCACCTTTCATATTTATTTCCTCACTGTGTGGTATTTCTTCTATCTCTTATTTGTTTCTGTTTATGTATGGTATATAATTCATCTCTAAATTTTGTCAGTTAATAGGATACATTTATATAATTGTGTTCACTTCTAACAGAGGCGCTTCCGTATGTTTATATAATATAATTGTAACAGTGCCACTCATTATTCCAGACGCACAGAGAGAAACGTTGTTTATTGATATCCATACAGAAAAATAAGTTACTAAGCAGATTTGTTTGTATAGTCACTATCAGTGACAAGGAAACTTATGAAAATAACACACAGCGGCAACGGTTGCAATTTGTAAAATGTCGAAGTAAGTTTACATGATCTATAAATTAAAAATTAGAGATCATGCACTCATACTTCACCATTATACAGTTATTATGTACGAAAGAAAGACAACTATGAATGTGTTAAAATTATGGTAAAATTTTCATGTTATAAGGAATATATATTAATATTTTTATGACTGTTAAATTAATTTTAATTACAATAAAACTTAAAACATCAACATTTCGTCTGACATTGAATATATTATCATGTACAGAAAAGGTTACGAACTAACACAACTGAATCAGACTGAAAAAATTAGACAATATCTAATCTATACTAATAAATAAAATTGAAGTGTCTGTATGTTTGTCTCGAATAGGCTCCGAAACGGCTCAACGGATTGCAATGAAAATTTGATGGTTTATTAACAGGAAATTTAACTTAAATATACGTCCAAATTAACCCGACGTCCATGGTCCGATACGTCTACGACGAACCCTATCGATATGCACTCAATTGACTAATTAATATTTAAAAAATTGTTTCCACTGTGCATTACGTAGCTGAGAAATTGAGAGAAGAAAAATTAGGTGGGATGCTTAAACGAACGCAACCATAAGTGGAACTCTACTCGCATTCTAAGATGAAATTAGATTAAGCATCTCTACTTCTAAACAGTATCTCGTTTTCAAAATTTGGGCGTGAAATCTGCAAGGGACAGTGTTAACAAATTTTCATTAAAAATGTATTTCCCCGTTAACTTGGAAGCGGTTATAAGTCATAAAGATAATACTGTATCATAATACTCAAATAATTTGTATCATTATGAATATAGATTCAGTTATATATGCACAGTTTCAAAAATTATCTATAATTTTTTGTATGTCCTAATCAAATCTATGATAAATAGGAAGAATATATTCAGTAACAACTGAGCTGAATCATCAGGAGAACTAGGATTAGGTCTATGTCTTCATAATGAAGTTCATTTTTTCAAGTTCGTTTGTTTGACCAATAGACTGTATACTATATACGTCACAGTTGTCACATGAATTTTATAAACCCGAGAATGTGTATTACCTCATTCCAAATCATCTTTACAATTCTTAATACAATAAAATGTTTTTTTAAAAAATAGCGTCATTAAAGGTTTAAAAGAACTTAATATAACTTTGAATGTAATTTTTGGTAAAAGATAAAACAATGGTTGCTTACTTAACGTTTTTTAAATTTTTTTGTGTAAAATCGCACCAAATGCTTAAGTTACTTGCGATTGTATACAATTAAGGAAACATATTTATGTAAGGGTATTCCTTGCTATTAGCCTATGCTTAGGTCTCACTATTTCTATTATTATGAACTCGACTTGCGTTACACGTGCGACAACCCAAATTTTGACGCCTCACTGGTGACATTTTCTTATCACTTACAATAAATAACACGACGATAAACACATCAAAACACACGAAACACACTACGTTTTGTTGTTGCGAAAGATGCTCTATGAGCATGTCCGTGTAGTCCAATGGTTGAGCTTATGATCGCTTCCGGCAAACCTTATAAGTCGCAGTTCCGATTTCTCATGTTTACAACAATAGTTGGAGTGATATTGCTCGCCCTTCCTCTCTCTGTCTCTCATGCTGCCAAAAATTACGCTTATAAGAACACAGGAGGTGGGATGAATGGTAAAGGAACGCTTAATAGGACTTTAAACTCGCATTTGGTTTTACGCCTTCTTCCTCGCGGCAATTCGATAGATTTATAAATATTTACATTAAAACCTTATGAATTCTGAAAAACATCGAAATGAAATATACACGAAGCTTTAAGTTAAAATTTTTTATTCAATCCCTGAAAATTTCATTGAAATCCGTTTAGCTGTCTTGGAGCATAATACAGCAAGAGTATAGGAAACTCGCATTCCATTAAAGATTCAAACGCGCGGATATAAAGATGCCTTCTCGGAGTTTTTTTCTGAAATTTTCCAATTTTCTGCGCAATTTTCTTAACATTTCTTTCCATAAGAACCTTGTAGAAAGTATAAGAAAACTAAAAAGAAAGATGAATGAAATGGGTAAAGTTGTTCTTAAGTTAGGAAAATAGGGATTAATTTTTTCTTTATTTTAAAGATGCCCAAAAGATAGCAGGGTTTTCATTCTTCTAAAATTTATCTGGTCAAACAAGTCAATTATAATTCAGAACAATCTGAGTGCCCAGCGCTACACAGCTGTGTATTTTTATTATTCCACCCAGTATAGTATCTAATTCAATACTAATCACTTGGTCAACAAGCTATGTAACCAACACTGAACGCGTTCGTCTTTGAACACTTAATCTATACGAAAGGAACCTGTTATTTCTTCATAACCGGCATGTTGACTTACAGTACTTAATTGAGTCAAGAATTATCCTGGTACATTAAATATGCACAGCACCTTAAAAGAGTCTAAAACGTCTTGGTGCACACGAGAGTGAAAATATCTCCGCTCCTTTAATGGAGTTTAAAATTCTCCCGGTACACTAATGGAGTCAAGATTGGACGCGGTGAAAAATAGTCGCCGTTCCAAAAGAATGTAAAAAGAATTCTCCCAATAACTATGCCGCGACAATGAAATCGTACAATTCTGTCTTATTTCTCTTAATTCCGTAGAATTAGACATAAATACACAACAATTTATTTAAAAATAGTGAACTTAAAAACAAGACAGACTTGCATGAAAAGCATACAAAATGAATTATTGTTCACTGTATAAAACAAATGTAAAAAGACTAAACGAAATCCGTCAACTCTTCGACAACAAAAACTATTAATTACGTGTAATCTGTAATTTTTTAAAATTCTCATTTTACATTAATTCGTTAATTGTTAATACATAAAACTTATAAATAGACACATAACATAAGATTCTCGATAATTTTCACTTTATTTATTCCGCCATTGACGGCAAATCTATTAGCTTATGATAAAAACTCTTACCTATTGTGTTTCTATTATCTTTTCATATTTCCTAAAGATCGTATTGCTTGAGATAAGGGGAAAAGTCGAGTTGGAAATCTGTCGTTCTTCTGTGTAATATGCCACGTTAAAAGGCACTCTAAATGAAACGAAAATATTCGAACTTTACTTATCTTTCATTTTGGTTATCATCAATCTTCAATGTGTTTTTATAATGGAGAAAATAATTAATCAAATGTGACTGGAGCACATTGTAAGCAAATAGACGCCATATTGCGTACAATTAAATATCTTATTTTACTTTCTCAGTGCATGGAGTGTCACAGACTACCTTGGATTTTCTCCTTGGATTTTTAATATTATTTGAACCACTTTTTTCAACCATCGACGCGTTTAAATCTTTATGAAGGTATATAAATATGCATTATTTTTATTGTATAATAGACTATACCGATTCTATGAAACGATTTTGTATTAACGACCTCTTTGGTAACCTCTAAATTGTTCAGATTTGTTTACTTGTGTTGGTTTTAATCCACCAGATCTGCAATGTTAGACGGAACGATGTGCTCTTAAGTCTTTCTGTTTTCTGTATGTATTTATTCAAGTTTTCAATTCACGAAGCTATACCGAGCTACAGTTAATTATTTACGTTCTGAGGGAAAAAAGGGACATGTCATGCAAAAATGTGCCTCTTAGTGAAAGAAATTTGCTCGTTATTTTGTTGCCGGTGAGGATTTTTGCGCATATTCAACACCAATTGCAGCAATAGGTACTACTGACATGACTTTATCCACACATTAAGTCTTTGTGTAATTTATTGGTAGTGTTGTAACACCATCTGAGAAGTCACGTAGGTGGTACGGAGCCATGTATTCGTCAGAAGCTTAAAGGTCTTTGGAAGGGTTATAAGGGAAGGCAAAATGGGGAGGCACGGAGTTTATTTAGGGGCACGTACCTGGCAGGACGCCAGCAGCACAACTCACGGAATATTTGTCGGCGAATTATTATGGGCTTAACGTGCAGTCTGGATCATTACGTTGGGCTGTTCTAACGGCATGAACAACCCTTCTCACTTCCCCCAACAGGCAGCCGCTAAAACGCGAGCCAGTAAAAAAAACTGAAACACACACAGTGTGGCTGAAAACGTTGCCACCATCGTCGTAGTCGTTCTTCAGACAAACTCCAGCACATTAACAAGCGTTCTCGCGCTTCTTCACTCAGGTCATTACCATTACTGTAGAACGGTGGCGAGGAGCGAAGCGTGAGCTGCGTAATTATTCACTTTTCTCTGAACCAAAACAAGTGTTACACTGTGTTTCTACTCTTTTTGTGTTGTATGGCATGGAAGGAAATGGAGAAATTGTTCCCCACACAATCTCAGCTTGTGTGCCTACGAAAGAGTAAGAAAGAAGTAAACCGTTCCGCGAGAAGAAGAGAAAATGTACGTCCATTAAAAAGTAATCGGTCGAGCAGTTTACATTTCAACTAAACGGGAGAGATTGTACAGGAAGTGTGTGGTGCAGCTATTGTTACCCATATACTATCTCTGGAATTTCTAGATCGTTACAATGAAACGGTGGAAAACCATCCGCAGTCATTTCATACGAGCAATCTCTCGAAGAGCAAAACACGACTTCCAAAGCTAAACTTTTTATACGAGGGTTATAAGCTCCACAAAAGCCTTCATTGTGGCTGCAGTAGTTAAGGATATGGCGAAATATAAAAAGGCCTTATTAATGAGATCTCACTATTACGTTACAGACCACTACGTCAATCTGTGTCTTAATTTAATTTAATTTACCCTTTGTATATTATTTATTTAGGATATTCTTAATATTTTACATTTCGGTACAAGCATATACTGGGACAGCAAAAAAATAGAAAATATTCTAAAGGAGCATGGTTTCAGAAAACTAACTATAGTATGTAGATCAATAATAATAAAATCAAGAAATGGATACATTCAATGGAAGATAAAAGGAACGCCATGGACGAAACAGGCATTGCGTATAAAATACATTGTAAAGATTGTGAAACAGTTGATGTAGGACATACGGGAATGAAAATGGAAAGTAGAGTGAAATTATATAAAGAGAACTTGAAAGAGAAAGAAAAAAGTGTGACAGCGTTGTCTAAGAAAATTTAAAAAAAATGTAATAAAATTATACACAGAGAAGGAAATGCTCTGAAAAGAAGAATTTTGGTGGTACTTATATTTTAGACAACTTAATTAAAACGATGAGGTAGGAACGGTAAGAAGTTCATATGAAAGGATTAATGGAAAGTATATTAAGAAATTGTAAAATGAATGTATATTATAAATAATGAAATAGAAAATGATTGTAAATAGATATAAAACGTATATAAGAAAAATAGAATATAATAAATAGAAAATGCCAATCACATATGTTAGAATACTTAGAGAATAGGATAAAAATAGTGATCGCATTGTAAATGGTAATAAATAAAAATAATTATGAGCGAAGAAAGAATATAAATTAAAAGATATAAAAATGTTTTGAATAAGAAAGTATTTATGACTAAAGTGGAATATCTGCCAAAGAAACTAGTATAGAAATCCTTAACGTAAATAAAGTGAGGAGGAATATATAAAATATTTTGTATGTGGTAAAAATACAGATTTTACATGTACGCTAATGAAATGAAGTGATAAATAAGAGTAAATATAAGGGAAAAGTACGAATGAACATAACATTGAATTATGAAATGTTATATGAGGTAAGAAAATGACAATGACATGGATGTATCTGTTTTAGATTATAATATTTCTTTTGTCGTCTAAAATTGACTTAACGATTCAAAATAAGATCTTTGTATATAAATTTATATATTTATGTTCTGTAGATGAATATGGCAAAAAAAGCTCCTAATATTGTGTTTTGACTAAAGACTGCGAATATAAAAAGGGGCTTTCTTTTTTGGAACTTGATGAAATAATATAATACAGTCATTTTAATTCTTGATTAATTAAAGTCAAATAACATCCATCACTATATTTCCGTAATATTACAAACCTAATACCATGAACGTTTGAACACGTAATAATCTCAAAAATGTTCCGTGAGAGGCGGATTATTGTAATTTATCAACGGGAGATAATAAAAGCATATTGTAACTCGCCAATATCGTTGTTGATCTCGTCATTTATTGGGCCTGTTAAGCTGTTTGGTGACAGATCCTGTGTCATTTAACCCAATCACTGTAGAAAATTATAGAAAGCAGTGAGCAATATATTTTAAACAATATTTTGATAGGGAATGGAGAATTAAAAACATTATTCGTTGTAATGCATCTCATTCCTTCGCATCTCTATGCTAAAGTTAAGAGATTACAATTTCAAAGTGAGACTTGAGCTAAAACTTAAAATCGACAAATCAAAAAGTCAGAGTACCGAACACGAGGAGAATAATTTTTCCTTGCCACGTTTCTCCCACGGAAAACTCTATTTTTATTCAAGATTGGGCTAAATCAAAATTAAACTTCTGTCGTAATTATTAAACATATAATTTTGTGTTTGTAGTACGCCCTGTCGTAACTTACGCAACAAACAATTATACGAAAACAGCGTACCATAAAAAATCTGATATTCAGATACTCAAGGCATTCTTTTTGCAACATCTGATTTCTATCTTCACAAATAAATTAAAATATCTTCCTCAGGTTTCTGTCGATCTTTAAAGGATTTACGTACATTCCTTCGCCACTTAACGGCCGAAAAGGTCCAACCCTGAATATAGTTTCAGAAACTGCTCAAGAGATGTCTCACATTTCGCACGAAATTTTCGTATACATTTTGTTCTTTTGCTTTTCGCCAGGGAGCTTTCCAGTAAATTCAAATAGACCAGATATATGCGTCTTGCAACAGGTTATTATATATAATATATATGGGTGTGTGTAATTGTGTACTATATTTCTAGCTAATCAGACCAAAGAAAACTTCAAGAATCTTCTTTTTATAAATATAATTGACTTTATGTGTAATTTTGTGTATGTGTAGGTCGCACTCAAATTTAAACGCATTGATAAATTTCTAGAAAATTTTTCACACGTATTTCTTGCGACGCAGAAGCAAGCACTGTTAGTGTAAGACAATAACAGCACCCCCTTCGGGTGGAGGGTAAGGGGACGGAAACTTAAAATTTGCATATATATATCCTATATTTGGGGTGAATAAATATTTTTCATGGTTAGTGACATTGATAGTATTTCTTCAAAGTTGTTTGTGTATAATTTTAACTCCATTCGCCATTGGAAGGAAACACCCGTAGGGCAAGCGATGGAGGGACGTAACATAAAATAATGCGAAAGTAATCGAGCATCGTGTTAAATCCCTGATTGAGGAAGTCAGCGTGTTCAATTATGACATTCAACATGCAACACCTGTATTAGTTCAGTCCCAGGGTAGGTTGGAGGAGGAAGTGGTGAAAGTCTGTTATTTAAAATGTATGCAAAACAACAGAGATTGGTGTATTCTTGACTGTATTAGTGTAGTGGGAATATTTTCTAGTTTCTTAAGGTATTTCTCAGTCGATCAAGGCATCGGGAGTATATTTGATTACCTTCGGTATCGAGAGTAATGTCGGCTGTCCTAAAGTACCGCAGAAATAATTACACATTTATTTAGTCTTTTTAAAGTTATTGTGCTTATTTAAAGTACTAGTAGATTTCTTGACTCCATCAAAGTACTACGAATGGCCGCGCTGGTTTTGATGAAATTAACATTTCGTCAACTCTCATAGAGTAGGGAAGCGAAGAGGTAAATTATTAAAATGTTACGCTTAACTGATGGTTCAGTGGCGTGTTGATAAATAAGACTGTATAATTAAATCCTGCAGTGTACTAATATGAATGAATAATTATGCAACGCCGGGCCTAATTAAACAATGGTACTTATACAATTGATGAAATTGATTTTTTTTCTATGTGGAAGTAGCAAGGATACAACACACTCGAATAACGGGTTTATTCTCTATGGATAACTGCAGCTGCTTCAAATGCAACCCGTTTTTGAATCCAGGATGGACAAGTGAAAGTAACGCGAAGGAAAATACTAATACTATTCAACTGTCTTAATCCCGTGAAAATGTGCTGTATATGTAATTAACATAATATGACTTCGGCATAAGATATTATAGCATGATGAAACGTACCATCGAAATTTCCGTCATCCCGAACGGAAACATTCTGGTGTAACATAATGAATCTGGGTTCTAAACTTCCGAGATTTCTACATTGTTCCGCAATAGAACAATTGCACCATTATGTGCAGTTTTAGAACCCGAAAGACAAGAAGTCTGTGCGAATAAAAGCAAGTCATAGCCGACTTTATCTTGTATAGTGGTCAGCGTCGCATCACAGAAGTCCTGGGTTGGAAATCTGGCTTGTTGTGTGTGCGTTTTCACACTGCGAAACTACAGATAACGAGTAATGAGTTCCCCCTTACCGTAGACTCTAATAATCGTAGCAGTTGATGCGACTTTAACACTAAATTTACCGACTTAATATATACCTATTTTTACGGCAACCGGTCAAATGACCGGTTTATAGAAAATGACTTTATTTTACATATCCCGTTGGACCTGGTTCTGTTATGAAGTATTGGTCTTCCATTTATTTGCTTACAGTTCCATCAATTGAAATATTTTGATCATCTTTTTCACTCTCTTCTTCAGAACTTGAGAGCAATCTCATTCTTTTTCGTCCTCCACGTTTATTCTTCCTCAGACTCACTGTCTATTAGATCGTTATCATTTCCAAATAGTATTTCTTCTTTTTCAGAGAGTTCATCTTCATCAGTTCCCGAAAACTCTTCGCCTATGTTATTTCTTTCTTCTAAGTACTTCGACTGCCTTGATTGTTTCGATATTTTTCTGGGTATACGGAAACGCTAATTTAACGGAAATGGAAAAACTCTCTAAAAAGCAAAATATAAACTAGCTACCAACATATTGCGTTTGTTATTACCTTTCTTTCCACTAAAACGATATCTGCAACTTGAAATTTTAGCCACTTTATTGAAAATGACCATTCACAACTATTCTTTATTGAGCTTAACCAACAACAGAAGTGTATCAACAAAATCATGTACTACTGCAATAAAAATATAAAAACAAATGCAATGCCCTTATAAAAGGCTCTCGGTCAATTGACCTGTCGTGGCAAATACCGGCTAGGTTACACGTGTTTACCAGATTTAATAAATAAAATATAAACAAATTGAGTAAAATTAATTGTGTATATTTAAAAGAAATAATCATAAAGTCAAATGAGGAAAACCGATAACATTTTATTCGAATTTTGTAATAAAAAGTTTACAACCGGTCATGGTACGTTTAGTGTTAATTAAAAAGATTTAAAAAATGCAAGTAATTTATTTTAGTTTCATTGGTCGAAGAAAACATTTCAAGTAGTCATGGTAACCCTGTTCAAAAACGAAGAGGAGAAGAAGCTACAATTACAGGAAATCGATGTCATTAGCGGAGGGTTTGTAAAGCACTGCAAGTGTTCTCAGTTACGCTCCACTCAATTTAAATAACAGGACACACACAATGTATCGTTTCACATTCTTGCAGCTTTCGTCGGTGAAAACGCCATTTCTGCGGTGAAAGAACTTTTATGCAGTCCTATTTGATGTCCTATTTTGTTTGACCTTGTTTGCTTGCCAGGCATTCAGTTCCCATTGGGCTAGAATTACATACAGCAGCTCTTGCAAAATGATAAAAATAGAACATAGTTCTCTTGCATGCTGTCTATGTATAAATATTCATTGCGTACTTGGATGTGATCATGTTTTAAGTTGCGGGAAGAGGAAGATCTGTAGTAGGTGGGGTTGAGATTAATTGACATTCATCATTCTTATGCTAAATTGTTCGAGTTAGTTGAACCCAATGGAAAAACTGCCCCGTAGTTTTTTTACTATATACAGTAATACAAATAATTGCGAGATTTAATAGAATACAAATAAATACAAGTTCTGATTGAATTTAATTATATTTACAAAAAATAACTTTCGAGACACTAAAATCTGAGTTTAAAATATATAACTCAAGCTTGAAATCTTGTTGTTGTAGTATTCAGTTCAAAGACTGGTCTGATGCAACCCTCTATTCTAATCTATCTTGCGCAACCCATTCCATTTCTGTATAACTAGGATATCAAACATCCTCACTAATCTGCTTAGCATATTCCATACTTGGCCTCCCTCTTCTGATATTACCCCACACAGTTCCCTCTAATGCTAATTTTACAGGACCCTCATGCCTGATAAGTGGCCTATTAATCTATCCCTTCTATTGGTCAACGGCCTCCATATTTTTCGCTCTTCCCCTATTCAGTTTAGAACTTCCTCGTTGGTTACTTTTTCCATCCATCTGATTTTCAGCATTCGCCTATAGCACTACATTTCAAAGGCCTCCATTTTTCCTTTCTGCAGCACCTATCGTCCACGTTTCGTACCCACATACGAACATCTTTAGCAACGATTTCCTAATATTCACACTTATATTCCCCGTAAGAAATTTTATGGCTGTTTAAATATATGCTTCGAAAAGTCCGATTAATTTTCTTTATATTAAAATTTAAAATTATTTTTATGTAGATAATATGGATTTGTAATGAACGTATAGTTTTATCAATGTAACAGGAATTGTAATATAAGCAGTTAATTGGGCATAGAACACTTTTCATTGAAATTATAAAATTTTACTTTTAATATTTAAAGTAAGTTTAAGTTTTTGCATTCGCCTATGGCACCACATTTCAAAGGCTTCTACGTTTTTCTTTTCCAACTCCCATCGTCCACGTTTGCATCCATATAATGTCAGGCAGTGATGAGCAAGGTAAGAAATTCAACCATGATTTGAAGTTCAAAGAGAGACGGAATCCTGTTGCTTAAAAGTTGACGTCGTAGACAAAAATTGCGGCAGTTGTTGAATTCAGAGGCCAAAAATTACTAAAACCAATTCACTGATCTAATACATCAAAATTGCTGAGTACACCTGATGTACGTCCAGAATTATAGAGGAAACGTGGTGATAAAATATTTTTTCTGTATTGTATTGTGTTGTGTACAGGTCAGCATCATTGCCTCACGTCAGAATTGATCTCGGGTTCAACAACCGACATGATCACGAAACAGGACACCGCTGCATTAACCACAAATCACTTCTGTTGCGCAGTGGGACGCAGCCCATTTTAATTCGTATTTTAGAACGGTTTAATTTCACAACATTAAATAAGAATGTTAGGAGACAGTCAGAGAAGATACGGATAATCCAAGAGCACAAAGCTACCAGAATGTCACCAAGAAATTTGTTTGTTACCTAACAGCAGGGGATTAAAGATGTTTGTCTATCAGGGGACGTTGACCCATAGAAGTTTCCAAAGATTCACTGCTTTCTTCGTTAGTGGAAACCCCATCCTTGGCGAAACTTTGATGACGATTCGTGCAGCCACGTCACATGGGGTGGCGTTGTTCCATACAAAAGTGGACAGGAGGGATTGGCTGGGAGTGACAAGGCGCAATAGCAGTGTGTGTTTGAAGTTCAAAGGAACTTGACGTCAGGAAGAAAGAAAAGGAACAGTTTTTCTCGGAAGTTGGAAGAAGACTTAGGGAGAGGAAAATGCAGTTAGTGTACGTTTGAAGTAGGAGAAGAAGTATATTGTGGATAGTAGTACAAGTGTTATCGAAAGTTACACTGAAGAGTAATTTAAGAACAGAAAGAAAGACGCTATCAATAATTAGTAAAACGGAAACACAAAATCTGCATAAAAAATTGTGATACCCCAGCCGAAACTGTGCAGAGACATGAAGGACCTCTCCGAGGTGGAAAACTGAGTTTTCATCGTCCCCCGACGGTGCGTAATCTCCTTTTCGCCGTCTGCCAAATAACGCCTTGCGGGATGAAAGATCACTACAGATTTCTGCCTACTTCCATCAACGAGGAATTCCTGGAAGAAGGAATTTGCTTTGTACCTACACGAGAATCCAAGTAGTCGAATGAATAAGAACATATTCATCTTAATTAGATAGATATCTGCAACCCTCATTAATTAGCCGAGATAAATCTCATATATAAAAATACCCCTCAAATCTCACTTTTGTTGGTAATATAGATAGTGGAGGACCCAGAAAAGAATTTGTGTTTTTATATATAATTAAATTAATAATTTTAAAACCCAATTAAACTTCTTAATATTTATATAAATATATTCCCCCTTTTTTCTGTGTCACTCCACAACATTGTAGTTGAGAGTTAGACATTCGTCTCTACTTTACAGACAATATGAAAAAAAGTATTCTCCAATACTCCTTTTTTATGGATTATTATTACATTTTAGGTTTAGTACAAATTTTGTTTGACAATAAAATTTTATTTTTCGGAACAGTGTTATCGAGGATTCACCGCACTAGTTGCTTAATTGAAATACAATTTATGACCAGTCACAGTAACTTTGGTCTGATAGGTGATTAAACTATATTAAATTTAATTTTTATATTCATGTATATGTATATAAAATAAATTTAAAATGGACGTTAATGATGACTGTACAGATTTAATGAATAAATTATAATTTAATGCCTAAATTGACGGAATATCCTTTTAAATTACGTTCAGAGATATGTGGGCACACATGAATAGAATTTAATGAAAATTCCGCTTCAGCGCACAACACGTCTGAATTTAGAACAATCGACTTTAAATTAATAACCTGGTTCAATTGATACAGGCTATTTTTGACTCCCACCAATTATTTTCAGTGTTTATGCAATCCGACGCGTCTGGCGTGGGAGGGCCATTCTGCCCACAGACACTCCCCCGCACAATGTCTGCGGTGGCTTTTCTCCACCCACACGCTGTTGGCATTCACGCACACGGAGATAGCAGCTGCGCAACCCTTATCTCTTGAAAGGAATGGGGAAAATTGGTCTGTGTGCTCTGGCTCTGGGAGAATGCAACCCCTTCGGTTTCCTCCGAGCAGATGAGTGGGTGTCGTAGGAGGGCGGACTGCGGAGGGAAGTGAAAGCATTCGTGCACTGATTGTTTTACCGCACATAAACAGAGAGGAAGTACTGGAAAGGATTTGGTCTCCTATTTACTTTTCGAGATTTTACGATTGAAATGAGAGCATCTGAACTATTCGACTTTAAAATATGACCATTTTTTAAAAGTTCTCCTCCTGAAGTTTCAAACATTTGATGTCAAACAAAGTTTTAAATTAATATTGTAGCGGACAATATTTTTTTACTGAGGAACAATCCTTAGTTGTAAGAAACTCAATCTTTTTATGCTTACATTTTATTTCTGTTATTTTTTTTACTATTTTCTGTTGCAAAATAAAAAATAACGAATATGTAAACAAATTATTTCCCAAACTTTAATATTCATTGAATTTTAGTAGCAATATAATTTTAAATCTATTGTAATTTACTTACAATATTTATTACTTCATCAGTGGTTTCAAACGTATTCGAAATAACGGTTTCTTGTCAGAATGAATTTCAACTCTTGTTGACATTATTCTAACACTATAATAAATTTCGTCCGTTCCATTTTGGTATCCACGGCCTCCGAGTTCTGTTTATCACAGAAGCATGAAATGGAGAATATTAGTTTCTCCTGTTTAATGTATTACCATATATTTTGATCGAATGGCATTCCATTTAAGTCCTGTTGTTCTCTTTGGAAACAACGCGATTTTCTGCTGATCCAACTGCAATACAAATTTCCCCTTATACATTTTCTGTTTGCTTACATACTAATGCAATTAAACGCTCCTCTACCTCGAGGCGTATTTGCACAGTTAATTTGAGACTTAAAGTTATTACTATGTCGTTCATATTGCTCTGTTTATTTTAACCCTATCTCTTTTCATCAAATACTTGATTCGACTTCCTGTTATTTTTATGCACAACTTATTATAATTAGTCAGTTTTCAATTAGGTGTATGCCTTGGTGGTCTGTATTTATTCCACATTTTAAAAATTAACGCTATTAATATTTTAGGGTGACAGGTCACATGAGTATGATACAATAAATGGCATCTTCCCAAGGCAAGGGAATTTGAAAGAGGGATGCGGAAGAGAGCGAAAGGCAGCCAAGGTTTGTCTAAGGCACCGATCTATAGTTTAAGGACGAGTATATTACATGAATTATATGCACGGCTAATCCGCGAAAACATGCATCAGGTAGGTGTCTCACGCCCTTCCAAATGACAAGACAGGAGTTTTGCTGTAGGGCCGCAGCATTCCCTTTTCCGCGCACAGACAAGTTTAGGAGGCAGCTGGCCGACTGATCGAATAGGATCAACGGACAATTCTTTCCGTATTCCCAGGGCTTGCTAACCCGTTACATACGTCTTTTAAAACAATTACAGGTGCTTCGGTTTGTGAGAACATTAAAAAGCGGGAGAGATTAAATAATGAACGACGCCATTAAAACATAAATGAAAAAGATGTATAAACTTTGATAAAATAAAAACTGTAACTTTCAATGTTTTTTTGATATAGTATGGTTGATGACTGATTAAACTGAGAAATAGGAATGTAATTGAAAACGAAACAAATTTCATGAGTTATCGCTGAGTACATGTAGTAAATAAATGAATCAGATATTATTGTTCATGAAACTACTAAAATAATAACTAAAAAATGAAGGCGTTTCCAGTGAATCGAATTATGAAAGGATTCTCGGTTGTCCGCACGGGATATGTTGTTAACCAGTGACGTTTCAACAGCTATCACTGCCATCGTCTCCCAGCCTGGAGAACAATGGCAGTGATAACTGTCGAAATATCACTGTTAACAGTATTGCCCAAGAAGCTGTTCTTGAAAGAATAACATCAATCACAATACCTGACATATGGATGTAAGGCTTCATTTTTAAAAGTGAACAATTTTCTTTTAAAGGTACTGCGGGAAATACGATAATCACTTTAAAAACGTTCTAAAATTCCCACTAATTTTACGCTCTTTGTGAAAATATTCAATCTTTGCAATCGCGCGAGATTAGACGACTAAGATTTGACATTACATGTAACATTAAAAGCTGTCTGGCAGGTATACTACTTTCCTCTGAGATACTCAATTCATCTCTCACGGATTTAAATTTACGCCTTTCGTCAATCTTTTTTATTATTTCTTGTGTTATATCTGCTTTCCTATTGGTCTGTGAGTTTCTTCCTATTTTCTCCTCGGCTGTTGTAATCATTAATTCCTTCGAGGGTGTCCAATTCTTTTCTATATTGTTTCTTTCTCCTTTCTCCATTAATCTACCCTATATTTCTTCATTGAAACTCTTGTTTCAGTTTTTCTGATTCTCATCTCTTTGTTTAATTCCTTTCTTGATTTTCATGTTTTATTAACGTACGGCGCGTTACTGTCTCTAACATCGCACAATAATCCAAAACAATCGCCTGACACCGATCGTCCTGACCATTCAGTGTTAACCAAACTGTAATCATTTTATCGTCTAAGGGCTATCAAAATTAATTTATTATGTTTAAAACCTCTCTTACTATAAATAAAATTATTATTATACCTCACTCTCAAACTTTACTTTTTTATTTATTATAACTCAAAATGATCGACTAGCACATGTCGTTTTGTAAAATTATACTCCCTTCAGTGTCAACCGCAGTATTTTCTCTTCATTTGATTACGGCCTGTCAATGATACAGTTAATTTATTTAAAACCTTAATTAAAACATTATAATTAACATTTTACTTAAATTATTACAAATTAATAGCGTCCGTTATGAATATGCGTGGCTTGTAACAGAAAGGAAATTAAAATTGCTCGTAATGATCCTTGATAATTATGTTGCTTATATATACAACCGTAATCAAACTGTACACATATTTACACTACAAATACTTGTGGTTCTGATGATCCCAGCATCTTTGCACCCTCTAAAATTACAAATTAAATATAAACTCAAGTTGCACACCTAAACTATTCTTATCCTTACTCTCGCCTGTACGTACTTCCTACCTTTAATTAATGCAACCTAAATTAAATCCAAATTTTATGTTTATCATTCTTAACAAAAGGGAGCTTCGTTCGACGCACGTCTACCAATTCCGCAGCCATATTAATTTTTTACTTATCTGGTCAGTCTTTACTATGTTTATTTAAATACATAACATATGAAACGTCCCTGTGCTTTTTTACGAATATTACTAATAAATATTATTGAAACTATGTAAGCACTTCGGAGCAATTCAAAATGTATCAGGCTAATAAATGTTTCTTAAATACAGACTTGTATAATTTGAAGGTATGAAAACTCAAAGAGAGATACAGGGAAGGGGAGAGGATGAGGGAGCGGTGGGAAAAGGAGTTAGAGGGGGAGAGTGAAGGAGAGAGAGAGAGAAATTCAAGTGGACAGACAAATAATTTAGCATTAGGCTATATCTGGTAGTTGAAATATAGGTCTAGTGTAAACGACCTAATCCAACTGACAAACGAAACTGTTTGAACATTCGCAGCGTGTCCTCAGGCTGGTTATAAGCCCTTTTGTGTAACCTAACACGAACAATGTAGAGGAAGGACTACGCCAACAACACCCCGTACAAAACGTTTACTATTGGTTTGTTTGTCTCTGTCTCCGTTTCCTCAGTTGTGTCTACAGACGAACGAAATCAGGTCGGGAATTCCCTTTTCGTAACTGGCTATGCCACGTTTCTCTAACGAGCAACTACTAAGATCGAATCCCTGATTGGTAATCGTGATCAGAATCTTTTCTGTATAAAGTTTATCTTATTTTGTCGTTTGAAGTAATGGAACAGAGCTTATTTTCTCTAATTTTTCAAAAAGGATGGTCTATTTATATACGCAATAATTTGATTTGATCTGTTTACTCCATTAACCCTCGAATGTTGAATTATTATACGTCATTACATGCAAAATAGTTCTTAAGTGCTACAATTATAAATTTATCTGACCCGTCGTAGATACAAACACAATAGTACAACAATAAAATTAGTTTAACGTTACTAACATAAAACTTAAGAAAATATCTAATGTTGATAAACAACTTTAGGGAAGAATATTTATTCCTCATCATTTCATATATTTTTTCCATACATTTGGTTGTGTGTATATTTTTTATTTTATGTTGAGTTTTTTGGTTGTTTTATTTGAATGAAATGAAAATGCAGAATAATTGACATTGAGGACTGTCTTGGTCTTTAATATACACAACGATTCACATTAAATATTTTATCGGAACCTACTTGAACTGGCACAGTCACAGCCCTCATAAAAAATCTGTAGGTCACTCAAGAATACTAATTTTACCACACCATATACACTAAAGTTCAACACTTTAAACCATGCGGATTTTTAAACTGCGAAGTCTGAAAATATTTTCAACTAAAAACGTCAAATAATTACCAATTTGTACATAATTAATAGTGTTTGCTATAACAAAGAGGTTTAGTGACAAGCTAATATAGCATAGTTTTGCAAATCATAATTTAATCACGAAATTATTTAAAAAAGAAATTTTAAGTTAGAGTTGAATGATCCATAAATATTTTATTAATGTTCTGGGCTTATACAAATAAGTACCCAGAGTATTCTAGGAATATAACTCATGCCGTAACACATAAAGAAATGGAAATCCGCAGAATATACAATTTCCATTGAGATGATGTCAACATGTAGCATCGATGTTACGAGAGAAAAATAAGGTAAACTGAGTTTCCTAGCAAGCAGATGGGGATTCCACTTAAATTTGTTGTCGATCTGAAGCCCCAGGAAAGGTACATCTGATGAAATTTGTCTAGAACAGTGATTCCCAACCTATGCGTCGTGACGCCCCGGGGAGTCGCGGCTGTGTTACAGGGGCACCGCGAGTATATTAGTTTAGACAAATTCAGCTCCATAAAATGTTTCACAGTATATTTTAAAATCCCATGACGTAAATTCACAATCCATTGAGTATTTGTATATTAACATTACGCATAGTCCACGTGCAGTGGTGTTGAGTGCAGCGCTTCTGCCGCAATAGCAAAGCTTCGAATCTCGGCAAGGGCATGGCTGTTTCTGCTTGTCTTAGTCATGAAAACTGTGCCTAAGCATGAAGGAAAATCGCTGCGCTAACAACCTACCATTCCAAATGGAGGGTAGCTGTGTTCGCTTTGATTCCGAAATTTGAGGAATTATGTATCAATCAACAAGCTCATCTATCACACGCGTTAAATTTTTTTTTTCATTTTAAAAACCGTGTTCTATTTACTAACATATTTTTCAACTAACCTAACCGCATTGTCGGTGTCCTTGAAATTAGTTCTGTAGACCAATGTTTTGACACGGAAAAATTGTATATGTAATAAAAATTTCGGGAACAAAATTCAGTTAGGGAACCACTGGTTTAGAAGACTTAGCTTAGAAATCGACTATCTTAGTCTTATGCAGATTTAATGACATTTTGACAATCTTAAACGACACATTCAGTTTGTCGAGAGTAACAAGATTATTAACGTTTTATCTGCAATTACTGTGTGTATTCCGCACAAAAAGAAAATATTTTAAGTGTTGTACGAATCCTAGATCATTAATATAAAGAATAAAAAGCCTTGAGGAACACTGTAAATTATTAATTTTCAATCGGATAAATGAATACCACTATCTTTAGTTTCGACGGTACCTGTTTGGATCCACTCTTGTATGATTTTATGATAAGTAAGGTATAATTTTATTATCAACCGTAACCGAATGCCTTAGACAGATCGTAAAATATTCCTGATACCTTCAGTCCTTCATCCAAAGGTACTGTTCATATAGCACTGTTTTGCTTTACGAAGACCATGCAGTGCGTTATTGTGATTCCGATATGCTTTAATAGAAATAGATAAGAATTGCTTCAATATGTTATCAGAAAATGTTGTTCAATCCGAAAGGTAATGATTTTCTTCATAACACTCCAAAAAACTTTAATTTTTGAGGATACAAATGTGTATTGCGCTTTTAATGAAAAACGGATCAGTGATAGTATTATTTCACTCAATTTTGCTGATCGGGAATCAAAATTGCCTTTAATTAACTTCAAGACAGATACGTTACGGTAGTACGAGCAAATATGTGATTCAAAAAGTTACTAACAAAGTCGCATTGTTATTTAAATTTAATATAAGTGACATATGATTTATTGTCTTATATCCCCAGTGTCATAATTTTATGAAATTGTTAATTTTGCAAAAATGCTAGGAGCTTTCGGCAAAACTGCCATAATCGCTCAAAATTTAATTCATACTTTATAAAATTGACATAACTTTTGACCTCGACAAATATTGAAAATAAAAGCAAATGTTCAAATTTAATTATGACGAATATTATAATATTCTTAAATAAATCTAAATTACAAACGGGTTGAATATTTTTATAATAAAAGTGCCGTGGTTTTTCGCACAAAGTGGCTTCATAATTGGAATGATCTTGTAGACAAAGTGTGTTAACTGCATACATTTCGCAAACTACCCATACAGGATCCATGGAGAAAAAATTAATGTCTGCTCATTATTTTTTGCCACATTGCCAAGCTCTGCCTGAACGTCCATCAAATTAAATTGGTAGTTGAAAAAGGTCGTAAACTTGTAATATCCATATGAATAACATTAAATCGTTATTAATTATTTTGCGCAGTACTTCTATTCAATTTTACAACTATGGCCAGGCTTCGACTTTTTTTTACCACAGTTAATCGATAAAGAATTTGATTTTTGAAATTGTTTGTATCTTGAGGATTTTATTATGCTGTTATATAAATATAAATGTTCTTACAACTACATGTAGTAAAAATAGAAGCTACATTTTGAACATAATCAATTTCATTTCAATGGAATCTCTCAGAGTTAAATATGTGTATCTTAAAAAATCTACCATAAAGCACAATATTAACACTACATTAGTTGAAAATACATAAACCTTCGTTTGAGATATTTATCATAAGTGCAAAGGAGAATATATTGCTAATGTAAAAATACTTCAAAGCAAAACTGAGCGCCCCACCGGGTGTAACCTGTGACACACCTCTACGACCTTCCAGGAAAAGGTTATTGTCTGTCGCAGAAACACGCTATCCTCTATAAAAGAGCCTAAGGGAAGTAATCAATAAACATGTAATTCTATTTTACATACGAATTCAAAATAAACTATTTTGTTTCCATAAAGATTTATAAAAAGATCATAGGAAATTTCGTGAAAGAAAATTAATAATACAAAATCTAGCGAAATCAATTACATTGAAATATATTTTTGCCTAAATTAATGTAATTAGCATTATTATTTTATAATTTGTGTGTTTTATTCGCAGCAACTGAAGCAGAATTTTACGTAAGGGCAGAATTATTAAAAATTATTAGACAATACTTGTAGTAAAACTAAGATAAATGAGGAACGAGAAATATATTCTAGTCTTTCAGAAATTGCAACAAAATAGCGATTTATAACTTAAGTAAATATAAATCAGCATGAAACACATAATATCAATACGTTCCCAATTAAATTTTCCATGACCACTAGAATAAGAAATTCAGTAAACATTCTGAGTTATGTACACTTGCTTACAGTTGATGAAGACATTTGGTTGTGTCTTAAGGATACAGGTTCTGTAACACCAAAAAATGGTGAACAGTGGAAGGCCTCAGATAGTCCGCACACCTCATGTGCTGCATTTACTGGACAAAAGAACTGGAACCAGTGTACGCCGATTAGCAGCAGCAGAAGGCGTGACGCACCTCTTCCAAAACGACTGTTGTATTTGAGCTGTGCAAACTGACCGATTTCCTCCACTTTTCACCTTTCGTTGCGCTAGATGACTTGTGTCGTTAAAACATACAACCAAGCGTCTTCTGCCACCAAAATATGTGTACAGATTTCAGAGTGTATGCGTTTCCGGACCCGCGGAAGAGGTTATTAGCCACATTATTGTAGTTATAAGTAATGATTTCTTGACCTTTCCATTTTCTGAGAGGTATAAAATAAAGCTGAACCAATAGGTAAAAAAAACAAATAGAGATGGGCAAAACAGAAAGTTTTTACGCAATTGTTACATGAATACAAACAAACAGCAAATAGAAGAAAAAATATAAAAAACTGTTTTGGTAGCAGACGACTACTTTGTCTACAAAAGATAAAGAAACAGCCACACGTATTAGTACTAAACGAAGATCTATATAAAATCCATATTTGGGTTCAGGAAAATAAAATTGAAAACTATTGGAAAGAAAAGAAGCTCAATCTCGTTTACAAAACGCGTTGATAAATGAGACAATATGGAATAGGTGGGGAACAAATTCCAAGGACAACGAGCTGTAAATATCTGGGTGAGAAGAACAGGTGAATTTCACCACCCGAAAAGCGTGGAATTCCTTACATTTCATAATGAGGAACTTAAAAAGGGGAAGTTCAAAATCAAAGAAAGTGGCATATTTAACCTTACTTATGCCAATTTTGGAATACGGGGTGACTTGGTTAAATAGAATCATTAGGGAAAGTTTATAAAAGAGCTGCAAATATAGTGCGAATAGAGCCGTGTCATAGAAACGGAAAGCTGGAACAACTAGGATGCAAGGCTGCATTTGATATTCAAAGCTCATACGGGTAAAAAAACAAATAATGGAACTATCTCCGAAATGCAAAATCCCAGCTCTATAGATAGATGGCATCATCAATTCAAAGTAAAATTTTGAAAACAAAAAGTAGATGTTGGAAAATTTTCATTCAACAACTGGGAAAATCGTCTTTAGGAAAATAAATTTAGAATAAATCTCAGAATTGTGTGAAGTGACTATCCTCAATAATATAAATGTAGAAAAAATATTAAATTCAAAGTGAAGTGAAGTGCTAGGTTAATATATTTCTTGTAGTTTTAAATTTTTCCCTTCTTTGAGATTTATACATATTTTAAAGGATGATTCTTATTTTAATATCAAATATTATATTATCTATATAGTAAATTTAATTTTGTATCTGCCACCGGGTTTACATCAAATTGTAGACTCACAAGTAAATACAAAAACTTGTTTTCTTATGCATTGTAATATAACCCGAAAACATCTTCTAATTATATCGCTGGGGAAATGTCCTAAATAAGCATTAAGTATTTTGTTTATGATAAATCATTATTAAAATTTATTTGAAAATATTGAAGGCGTAAATATTCTTTTTTAGTTACATGTTCAATTGCGCTGAAATATAAGATAGTTATTTGGGACTTCGTCATTAACTGTTCAACTTATTCTAACATTAATATTCTATCCGTGTAATGTACGTAAAATATTTACAGATTTAAATAATTCTGTGACTATTAAATTCATCCGTTAACCCCTCTTGTTATTATGGTTGAATTTGTAATTTTTGTAACTAAATGATCCGCTTAATTTATTATCCCCTGCATCGTGTGCCTTATTATATAAATTTTTAAACTTTTTTTAACACATACTATATGTTGCATCCAACTTGTTCTATGTTATTCATAGAATGTCCCAAACTTCGAGTCTAATCTGAGTGCAAATGTTGTCAAATTACTTGCTTTCATACCTTTCAAGATTTTTTTTTCATAGAAGAAATGCTTCTATGTTACAACGCACTTATAAAGAATTACTTTTTGAGTTCCAGAGGTTTATTGTATGTGAAGTTAAAAAATACTATTATATTTAAATTGCTAAATTTAAATCTTTAACGTTACGTAATAAGCCATCCTTTTATTCTTGAACGATAATTGAAATTGTGTAACATAAGAGTTACTTAGTAATTAAATTTTGAGGGTATGCTGAAAATTAATGGCTACGAATTATTTATGAGGAGACTCTTAAAAACTTTTTAAATGAAACAAACTTTTATAACATTCTAGAACTTTCATGTCTACGTATTTCTTTCCCAACGACAGACAAGTTTTTTATACTGTCAATTTCAATATTGGAAATAGATGAAAATCGTAATGGGCCTAGTCGGAACCGTATGGAGGATGATCGATGACAGTGAACCGAAGACTTCAGATTGTCGCAGGTGTCGGAGTGTGTGGCCTGGCATTGTCATTCAGAAGGTGCACCATGTTTTCTTCATTACGAAAACTAACAACCCAATGTCACACATATAGTTACGTTAAACACCGTTACGTTACTCGCTACAGAGGGCTGCAACTTGCGTCAGAGAAACGAGAACGTCGATCGAGTAATATGCATGATATGTAATACCTCAACTGATATTAATAACAATATGAAAAATTCGGAGTCTCTACTTTTCAGCACTGATGAAAAATATATTTCGGTTTTCAACGGTTTTCTTTTCAGTAAACTACACGTTACATCAATAAAATTTATAATTATAAATAACTATAACCAGATGGTTTCTTTGTGTCCTCGTACAATACTAAATCTGTAATTGTGGTAGAGTAAGAGTTTGGAGGAATTTTCTGCTCCCTCTCTCACTTCTTTCTTTCAAGCACATACTCGTTCGTGAGTCTTTGTATCCTCTGTAGTGAGCTTGACGTTTCCTTCCACATAAATGCTAAGTTTGGAAAAGAAACCGTAACGAGTGCTACGACCTGTTTGTTACGCATGAAATGTAACATAACTTTGAAAGTTGTTAGTGAAGCGTATCGACATTCCACTCCGCATGTAGGTTATTTGAACACTAAACGCATTTATGTAAACTTTTAAGTTCCTCGCTCATTTTATAAGTACTTTTTTGATATAAAAACTATCAATGAAGAATTTGCGTGTTAATCGTGGTTGGGAATTAAACTTCATCTATCTTGAATGTGCTTCACTTACGTGCGCAGTTATTGTAAAATGGTTTACAATGTTTGTTGGGACATGTTTCCACTTTATGCTAATCACTTGAACGCTTCGTTCGAACACTAGCTGTTACCAAAACGAATAGCTGACACTATCCAATGGCAGTTTAGATTATAAATCTGTCTCTCAACCGTTCACAGTGTAAATTCACAATATCGAACTGGCCACGGCAGTTCAGTTAAAGCGATAAAACGAGACGAATAGTTTTGGATGGCGACGAGTGCATCGAGTTGGAAATTCTACGGTGTAGATAAAGTACCGTAGACATGATATAAATACCTATTATTGCAATCAGATTTGAAACTTAAATGTTTGTGTAAGTGTTAATATCACACTATTCTAATTGTCTCAGAACCTACGTCTTTGTATTAGTTATTTCCGATATACAGTAGTAATAACCATAGACAAGGCCGTTTGTTCCATGACTGGTCTTCGGAGCGTTTGGAAGAGGGCCCCAATTTTGGTTGAAAAATAATATTTGTCAAACGAAGCGCATTTTTGGAGGAATGGCTACGTTAACAAGAATAATTTCCGTGGGACGACGTCAACGCAAATGAGGTTTACCAGGTGGCAATGCAACCACAAAAATTACTGTTTGGTTCGGATTTTCGGCCAACGAAGTAATTCATCCGTACTTTTTTGAAAACGATCGTTAGCGGCCCAAATTAAACGATATGGACGTCGGTGACACGTGGTTCCAACAGGAAGACGCTACGTGCCACACGTCTGATGCCACGATGGACATTCTGTATGAACAATTTGAGGTTGTCTCTCGGTTATCTCTCGCAGTGGTGACGTGAATTGGCTACCAAGATTGTGCCACACTAAACGTTTACCTGAGACGTCACAGGTCTGTGCCAATAAGTCGCAATCAACCGATGGCCTTAAAGTCAACAACCCAGGCCGTGGCTTGAATTCAGCCGGATCTGTGCGGCAGTCATTGAAAGTTAGACCGCATCAGTGCCTCCGTGAGAAGTCACGTCAAACATTTGAATGATATTATTTTTCATACACAAAGTCACACATGGGCCTTTCAAATAGAAAAAGAATTTCGTTAATACCTCACACAGCTAGTTCTGTTTGTTTGTTTTTTTCACTTCAACATCGACCTGCCATTATTGAAAAATTCTGTATGACAACAATAAAGGATTCGAATGGCCTTATTAAAAGATATTTTATAATAATATTTTATCTTAACGACTAGTTAATATTAAAATATATTTACCAATCATTAACAAACAGTTTTGTTATAAAAAACTTATTCAATAGCAGAATATTTTGTCCATATTTGTTTCGTCTTCTGACTGTGATTTGTATGAAGTGTTTGCCTTAATGTTTAATTAATATAACAATATGCATATATATACCAGTGACAAAATATACTCCCAATTATGACGAACCACGGATGATACAGGACCAGAAAAAACCGCGCTGGTAATCACTAGAATTTTAAGCATGTAATAAAAACTGTACTATCTTCTGATAAAAGTTTTCACAATAATTTATTTTAAAAGGAATCACTTTCATAGACGTATGACCCGAATTACGGACCTAGTTGGCCATTGTGGTGCTTATTTGTAGAAAATTTGGAAACAATTCCCAGGAAACATTTATCTTACCGAAAAAAAAGTGTGTAATGGTTTATACCACGACGCTTTAAGTGTAAGAGCAAAAGTACAGCATTATTCAGGTAAAACAAATGACCGCGGAAGATAATTTTACGAGGGTGAAATCTGTTGAGATTGTTGGGAAAGTCTATTTGAATATGGTTTTTACAAGGAGCTGTTGAACTAGGTTTCACCTTAGAGGAATAACTTATGCCCAACCTTGACACTAAATGGTAATCAGGATTCTTCTATACCTGTTGCGACGGTTAGCACGTGGCAAGGACAATGCTGTAAGAGGACGTGGGTATTTTTTAGCGTAACCCTGTTTTTCCGAGACAAATGCCTCATTCGAGGAGATAAATGTGACAAAGAGAACGCGGATTAACTAATGAAGATTGCATTCAGCCAGACTTGTCAGTCACGGAGATTATTGAAAATCAGTCATTTTCTGCGCCGATACGTTGCTGTTGATTCCAACTCAGATAGACAAAAACGTAACCTGTGAAATAAAATTTGGAATCCCAGTTTGGGGCCATAAATGTCACTAGAAATGAAGTGTGATGGAACTGTGGTGGTCAAAAGAAGAAAATTCCGGACCAGAAATATTTTTTCCAATTTTTCTAAATATATTTTCTAAAATAGCAATCAGAAGCACGTATAAACCAGAAATCAAGGAGAAAGACGATTTTAGAATATGATTTTAAAGAGTAGCAGAACAAATGGGGATCAAGACGATAGAAAACTTTGTGTGAACTAATGCGAAGTAACAAAAAAATAGCTTCAAACGGGTTTCAACGATTAGTTTTGTTTGATTTGTCCTAAAATATTTTGAATACGAAATTATGTTTGGTCTTGTGAAAAAAAAAATGAACTCTGTATTCATTACAGCAACAACCATTAATTATACAAGTCCATTCGTCACTAGTTCAATACGCCAGTGGTGATCGAATTCAGCTAGTTTTCGTAGTTTTCTCTGTTTTGTCCGCTGGAATGGCCACAGAATGACAATTAACAATGCATATCCGTCATTAGCGGAAGACACAGGAAATTGCATTCAGCGTGGCTGCGCTCGCTGCAATCTCTCGTCTAATTAGCAGAGTTTTATCGGGCATTGTTTCGGCAACGCCACGACCATGTTCTCTGCAAGGCACGTAAACTGCCTCTAAATTGACTATGTGACGGAAATACCTTCTCTGCCCTAAGGCGAATTAAATTCGGAACACGAGAGTGCCTAGTCTTGGCACTCGGCAAATAACGGTACTGCACCGGAATATCTAACACGACAGCGCTCTACTCAATTGCCAAAAAAATTATGTTCTATTAGGATTATTTGATTTTGTTCACTCATCATTATGCGTCAATAGTAAATTACTTAAATAAAACAATTGAGAAATACGTAATTCTTAAAATGTATATGTTTTAAATTAATAAAAAAGCCAGAGACAACATTCAATACATAAATTGAAATAAAAATAAAATTTCCGGACAGGGTAATTTAATACATGGTTACTCATTTTTTTAATAACTCCAATAGTCTTCACTTGAATATGTAATCATAACAAACTGATTCTAAAGATATTACTTAAGTCAGGAATATGATCGATTGAGGAAAATATTTTCACTACCATTACTACCTTAAGTCCCATAATTACATGTAAGCCAGTTGATAATCCTCATACATATATATATATATATATATATATATGACGTAATATTTTAAAAGTATTTTTATTTGTCCTTTATTCAGTTACGATCAAGATTAAGAGATACTCTTTGATAGCTCTGGCTGATCTAACATCCAAATTTTATATTTTGCTATTTTCTGTTTGAAAGACACAATTTTATATAAATATTTATTACTGAATGATTAATTTTGGGATTTAATCACATTCCGTGTTCACTAGCAGTTCATTAAGAGCTGCTACTCTTTCCTGACTAAGTAATTGTAAAATTTGCATAGTTTGATCTGAAACATTTACGGTTCTAAATTGACACTATATGTGATCGCGTAATATTCAGTATGACTTTTCCGCTGTTAGAATATAAAAATTGTATTTCTTGTACAATAATCTGGCAATAAAAACTGTCCGCTGTTACGTTGCTGTAATAATTTAACTTCAAATAACCTAGTGAAACAAATTCATTTTTAAGTATTTATTTGTTACACCACAACTAATAATAGAAATTATCTTCCCGAAGCTACAGCATTAGTTTCGAAATTTATCGACAGAAGTATAATCTGGGCTTTAAGACACACAAATGTCAAGGTCCGTGCCTTAATCTGGTGATCTTACCTTACAAACGCAGAAACTCAGATTAAGTTGTTTAAAAATATCAGTTTTGGAATTTGCCTTCAATTTGCCTTCTAAATGAATGAGTAATTTTTACATTTATAAGGCTAGATTTTTGCACTACTGTGCAAGAATGTAATGTTAAATTAAACTCTTATTATCTCTTAATGGCTAATGAAACTTAAAAGTAAATTGGAACATCAATTTTCTGACATTAAGTTTAATGATAAAGAAATAAAAGTACGGCCAAAGAAGTCAGAAAATAAATATGATTAATGAAAAAACAACGTTTCATTCATATTTGTGGACTTCTCAACACAAAAAATAACAAATTCAATATTAAATTTTAAAATTACAACAAAGTAAAATAAATAACCGACTTATAAATTACTCATAATATGTTTATTTAAAATTTGAAATCTAAGTCGATTTTACTTTAGTGAAAATTACATTTCACGTATTTTTTAAAAGAAATATGTATTCTAAATTAATATTTATTTTGTAATAATTTTTAGTATAGTTAGTTACCTGAAGAAGTCCTCAAAATTGTACGAAAAGTTGTTTCTATTTTAATTAAATTCTATTTAAATTTACTTTTTGACCTATTTGACCACATATTTTAATTAATTATCATCAAAGTAAACTCATTTCATCTATTTAAAATGAGGTTGTTTGGCTTGTATACTGATTACGTATGCCATTTATAACAACGATTTATTGTAATATTCATCGAATGTTGACGTACATTCTTGCAAATTTTTTTAGACTCAAATGTTAAATTTAGGTATAAATTTAAAAATATGAATAAAATGCTATTCTTTGAAAGTAAAGCCAGGAATATTTTTTCTTATAACTTGTAGTGAATACTTTACTTCTATTGAATGATAACCATTTCTTAGGAACTATAAATCAACCCTTCCGAGTTGAATCTTTTATTTTATAATTACATAAATTAACATAATTTTATATTTGAATACTTGCCATAAATTTATTGTTGTATCATTTTAATTGAAAGTGACATAAAGTTTTACAACTGATAGTGGTATGAAGTGTAGTAACCATATAGGTATTAGTTGAAATTATCCTTCTCTAAACATGACTTTTCTTAAAAAGACTAAATTAATTAATACTAGAATTGAATTATACAGCATGGAATTCTAAAATGTACATTTTATAAAAAACAATATTGTTAGTATAAATAATATAACAATACATATTTTTAATTAAGCAAAGCTGTAGGAATTAAATGATCACAGAAAGCTGTTTGACTGAGCACTTAAATTGAATTTGTCAGTCATTTGTGCCCAAAACAAGTTTTCATATACATATTTCGCTGATTTTTCCATCTGTCTGATTCTTATTTGCCATCAGTTACAGGTACGGTATCAGATGAAACAAATTTTATCCCCACAAACATTGAATTTAAAACATTTTCACCCATCAGTTCTCTTTACAGCAACTATGTACTGAAGCGTGAATATTCTCTGGCTCAATATTGATTGGCCGTCAACATCCGGAGTACTATTACAGCATTCGTCTGCCCTATTTATTTTAATAGATTAGCCCGCGTTTCGTGTTATCCTGGGGACGGTTTCAGCACTAGTAAATATAGCTTAATTCATTTTAACCAATCGTCTATTTATCACGAGCTTTTAATACATATTTCTTTGTTGACTTAAAAATTATAAATTATACTGAGTTTTATTTATGGCAGCTTGTCTCGTCTGTCGCTTATGAACGTGTAGCTTTTTAATGAACAGAGTGGAAGTATTAACTCATCCCAGCACTTGCATTTTTTATTTTACAATGTTTTATCGTTTGCGTGGAAACACTCTGATATCACGAAATTTATGTGTTTAAGCTCTTTACTTTTGCTGTTTGATTATTCACACTCGTAAATTCTATTATATATATATATATATAGTAAGTTTATATAATAATTATAAATTTATAACTTATCCACCTATTCTTAACCATTGTCCTGCACTGCTCTAGATTCTTTAGAAACTTAGTGATTCATTCTAATTTGATATATTCTAGTGGTTTCTTATAGTCTCTAAATATAAAGTTGTAGTTGTCCAACAATGTTCATTCATTCAACTATCCAGCCAGGTGTGCCACTGACGTAGGGGACGTTGGGCCGGAACGGGACACGTATTATTTAACAATTTTTGTAAAATTATGGGAAAAGAAAAAGGACTTCATCAATGTATAAGACATTAGTTTATTCTATTACTTATTTAATCTTATATCAATATAACGAAAAACAACGAATTTTGATTTTTCATGAATTTATAAGAAAAAAATTTCTAAATTTCCCGTTCTGCCCCACGTCCAGGGGCAGAACGGGATAGGGTATTTTTTATATACAATTAGTGCAATAAAATTTAATTTATTTTAAGAAAACTCAACACTTTTGCGTTTTATTTCTTACACTTATTTAGCGTACGGTTGATCGCTTTATCAATTTTCCATGTGCATAACGATTTTTTTGCAACTGCACAGTCTTTGCAACATTTTCCTCCTTTTCTGTTTCTTTTCTTTCTTAATCTATTCGTTTTTGGTGCAACATCCTGTAAGTCACTGTTTGAAGTTGAGCCAGCATGTTTTTACTTTTTTCTTGAGGAACACGCTACTTTTTGCCTGATAAAGTAGTATCCCGTTTCACCCCACAGGCTAGTTCCAGTTGAAGGTTTTTCACTGAGCCTTAATACAAGTATATTTCAACCTGATACGTAACTTATATGAAAATAAAAACACCTTGTTTACGAATATATACCATGAAATAATTAAAAGCGAGGAGGTTTATAGATCACCTTCTGTCGAAACGCTGCAAAAATTATAAAGTCACAGATGTAAGACGCCAAAAGAAGAGTTCATTCACAGGTTGCAGTCAAAACTTGGTCAAGTCAGCTGCCACGACTTCTACCTTTACCATTTACAATATTCCACCTCTATTTACTAATCTTTAGCACTATCCAGTGAAAAAAAGTAATGTATCCCGTTCTACCCCGCTATCCCATTCCGCCCCGACTTCACCTACGTATAATTTCCGAACTTGTGGTCTTGTTTCCGCCACATTTTCTTCGTATAATGCTCAACATACATTCATCCTATCATTCAGTCCAGTGTATCATTATTTCTTTAATTCCAGGAGTTGTCTTAACACAAATTCCTATACTCAGTTTTAATTCGTTGTTCCAACTCTTCATTTAGTAACTCAAGAGAAATATGTTCTGAGGTTACTTATTTCAAAAGTAAGCCTAATTTGGATAGTCGTATTAATGTGACCTTAATCTGCCAATTGTTTGAGTCGTAGAATTTACTTTCAAACAAATTCTTCGAACTTCATACTTCCTTGACTCACACTATTAACATTTCAAACTCATCCTATTTAAAATATTTTCGCAGCTATAAATAGAGAATAATAGAATTTCTGTACATTTTTATAACGCCCTTGTAATTTACAAACATTACCTTTAAACGATCACAGTTGTTGGCAAAAACTGTTGAGTGTTTGCTAATTGGTTGTACTAGGGAAAAATAAAAGAAAATAGAGAAGATATGGACGATACGGAGTGTACCAAATTCGCAATACTGTTATTTATTCCGAGAATATTTTATTCAGTAAATTCACCGGGGATCATACGAAATTTAGTAGTAAATAAATGGTGATCATATATAAGTAAGTAAAACTATTGCACCTTAAATGTTGGATAAAATCTTAATTGTGCACTCCTCAAAGAATTAATCTGTTATGAATTGTGAACAAGTTTTATTTACCATGTAACTGAAGTTACCCGACTGTTGCAGGGGCGTGCTACGCGGAGTTCGGAGTTCGAGTCCCGCACACGACGGGATCGGCGTACATGTACTCGTACGTGACAGTGGGTGAGTTCGTGGCGTTCGTGATCGGCTGGAACATGGTTCTGGAGTACCTGATCGGCACCGCGGCGTGCGCCTGTGCCCTCTCGGCGTGCCTCGACGCCCTCGCAGGGGGCGCCATCTCCAGGGGCGTCGCCGATGGAGTCGGGACCATGTTCGGTGAGGCGATATCACTTTTATGACGTATACCTTATTTCAGTCTCATCAATAGGATAGGAATATCAAATACAATAACTATTGGTTTAGTTGTAAAATGAAAGAAAGTAAGTATTATTAAAACAATTTCTAGTCACATCAGAGAGGAAGCGAAGAAGTAGTGACGAACAAATCACTAAAACAGAACAAAGGAGCGGTATGATGGGAAAGTAAAATAATTGACTGAAAGAGGAAAATCTGAAAACAATTTTATTACTTATTTCTAATTTATGATCTACGGCATATGTATTGTAATAAGTAAATTATGTGTAAGGCATTGACCTCAGTAATGTAATCGTCCATTCACCATTTCCTAGTGTATTCAAAGGTAGATTTGGTTTAGTCAGTTCGAGTGGTGCGCCCCATGTTTCAAACCCATAGAAGACATTCTTCTTTTCACATCTGATATGCTTTTATTACTAGTTTACTGAATATGTTCAAAGTAGAGTTCTGAGAGTCTTTTCATTTCCTCGGAAATGAATTACATGTTCAAATCGTTGTGTATGATGAAGGCTGAAAAAAAGCAAGGTGCGTTAGTGATGGAGCGTAGTGTTTTTGATTGAATCCTTTGTATAATTTTTTGATAATACGGCTTTTAGCATCACCATAACTTTTTTCCGTGCAGACCTCCTGTGGTCTAGTGGTTAGCGTCTCTGCCTCACTGCCTCACAATACAGAGGACCCTGACATGGGTTTGGATGTTTGTGCCATCATGGCCACGGAGACTGGGATTAATACTGCTGTAGAATAGAAACGCCGATCACGCGTCACTCAATATTCATAATGTGTCATGAAATAAGACAGTCAACAGCCTGGTAGGTCAAGGCCCACAATGGGCTGTAGAGCCAAGTAAGAAGACGAAGAATTGTTTTCTGAAGTCCGTATTGGCTTAATATACCTTCGCATAACAATGTTTTATTTTCCAGTAATAGTTTTGTTCGTTTTCCAATTAACGATTCCATATCTGGGAATTTCTTATTTATTTTCAGATTTTTAATTTTGATGTGTATCTTCTAGGTTATATTTTTGTCTAAATGTAATCCCAGGAACTTAAGGCAACTGTGGTTATAAAAACAATGTAAAGAATAGTGTACATAGGGGTAGAATTTACTTATTAATTATTATATAAGAGATCACTTACGAAAGGTTCCATTATTGAAAAACAAAGATTTAATATTATGAATTTAATAAAATTAAAGCATTTTAATAAGAGCATTTGATAAAAAGTACACAAATGAAACAGAAATAATAATTTTTTATCGAGATTCTTTTAAATCAGGGCCACCTGTGGGGTGGACCGAGAGAAGCAATGTAGTTTTTATGGCAAAAGGTCTGGCAATGTGAATTCAATTTAATAAAATTGAAAGATTCCGACGACATCTGCAGCTGCATTCCGGCGGCGCCCTGATTTGTTATGATGGCTGGAACACCTATGCAACTGCTGATCTCGTTGTCTGCTTTGGGCTGATTTTCCGGAAACTCCTACCAACAGGTCAGGAATCTCCTTGCATCGCGGACGCCTGGGACCAAAATTAGCAGACACACCACTTTCTTCGTTAGACGGCTAGCAATTTTCTATCACTGATCAATTCTGGCCGATGTCTCAACATTATGTCCCTCTCCACCTCAAAATCAGTGCCACGCAAACTCTCTTAGTCCTCCTTCTTAATTCCAGCAGTAAATCCGCTGCAATTCCCAATAGCATCCATGTCAAAAATTGCATCCAATAGGAAACTTAAGTTGCAGGGCGTAAACAATGCATATGTTTCAGCTTATTCCGTTACCAGTAGCAATTCCAAATTAGTCACTCAACTTCCGACTTACGTTCAGAATTAGAGACGGGTGACTTTTACGAAGTGAAGAGGGTTATTTTTTCTATTCAGCCGAAAGATAGGAGGGTCGTTCCCATTGTTCGGAAGCAAGACCAAACGCAGTTTTCACATTGCGTATTTTTAACAAATTACAGCCTCTTTTGGTAATTTTACCTGTATTTATTTTCATTTGCCAAACCATTTAATATTTATGGCGTATCTGCTTGATCAGCTTTCGTCAAAACAGTTTCATGCGCGGATGTAATAGACGTATTGTTTGTAGAAGTCTGGTCCCAGGTACAGATAAAGTGATCTCAATACACTCGTTTGAGATACTGAGTAATAATTGGAGTAACTGCTGATGTGTTTTATTTGGAAGTATCGTTGTGACATGTGTGGTCTTAGCATATGGTAGTTCAGAACAGGATAAACATTTTTGGTTTTTATATGAGCCATATTTTATCAAAAGCTTCAGCAACATCTAGTAACGCAGCTTTGCATAGTTTTTTCTTCGAATTTTTGTTGATAATATTTATAATTGTATGTGATTTCTGTATTACCCAGTGTCTTTTCTGAAATCGAATTGATGGTCCGGTACAACTATTGATACTTCCTTTTTATCGGTAGTTTTTAAAATATCTCACACAGAACAGGGAGGACTCTAACTCATTTATATAGCCTGTTTCATTAACTGGTGTTCCTGGTTTGGAAAGCATAATGATTATGGCGAATTTCTAACATGTGGGGAAGTATAATGTCTTAGTCTTTCATATTATTATGGTCAGTATTTCTTTTTTTTCCTGGAAATAGTATAATTATTTTTCCTGTAATTAGGTCGTGTTTGGGTTCTTTGTGTGTACTTATTCCCTTTACTTCTTCTGTCGTTTCCCGACGTGAGACAGCTTTAATTGGGGTGAGATATTTGACGAGGTATGGTAAAGAAGTCATCAGCTAGTGCTGGGATCAGATTTCTTTGTCGAGATACACTACGAACGTTATGACTCATTTACGTCGCATTGGACTCATCTTCTGTCCTGTTTCCTGATTTGAGGAATAAGTGATCTTTAATAAATATTTTTAAATTTTTTGTAATCTCGTCTTTAGACACTGGGAAAATTATGCATTTTTAGCTTCATAGAGGGATTTGTGACGTAAGAAAGAATGGCAGAAGTAAAAGAAGAGAAAAGAATGTACTTTCTAACTCGGTATAAATAATTAATAAAGAAAAATTTAATAAACAACAACAATTAAAATTAATTGTAATTGGAAGCATCTGGATTAGCGAGAAGTAAAAAAAGTATTTTTATTCTCATCTGTGCTATTCAAATGAGTCATTCGAATTGAAAAAGTTATCATATGAATAAAACTGTCATGTTTGATGAGCTTTCCGATTCATCTCAGCAATTGTGAGAGTGCAGTCTAAAATGTCTGAGCTACTTATGGATGGAACATGGAGTTACGTATCCAAGCCAAAGTATATTAAGGGAATATTAAGATTGACAGCAGAGAAAATTAAAGTAACACGTGATCCTCGAGCTGTCACGTTGCCTCGATCAAAGGAAACAGCAGCAGTATTTTTTATTAAGTTTCCTGACAATTATTTTGAACGTAGCTATGTATTTAGAACAAAACGTCAGTAAGATTAATAACGACTAATAACATACGATTATTAACTGATAAAAACGGAAAAGAGAAGATTACTGAAATAATTTAAACAGGCAATACGTTTCGATGTAAGCATAATATCGTGCTCTAATGGCTATAATATAGAGACTGAATTTTAATATGGGAAGATAAGAAACGAAATATTAAATGACAAAAGAACTTAAAATAATAAATCATACAACTTATTCAGTTTATCAGTGTCATGCTCTAAATTACATTATGTTGATTTTAATAAGTGGTATTTCAGAAATTAGTTGTTTTAGAAAAAGTGATTCGCCATTTTTCCAAAAATAGAAAAAATAACTCAGATAAATACAATTCGACGTGATTGGATTCGCCTGTCTAGTAGACATTAAATTTAAACTTATTCTCTTTTTAATTCTTATATTCCGAGATATTTTTCACACAACAATAGGGTAGAAAACTTACTCTGTCCTATAATAAAAAGAGAAAAAGAATATTTCTGATCTGGATATTTCTGATGGTTTCTCTTTCTTCATCAATGAACCTTCTGTGCAGAGAAAATGCATCCAACTTACGAAGGTGTTTCGTGTGGACATTACACCACGACAGGGTATAATGAATTAGTGACGAAACGCTTGTAAAGTTAAGAAATGCACTCTCCATTTTAACCTGTCATATGGGAATACAAATTTTAGACTGACCCCATCAACGGCAATACTTGTTGAGTTGTACGAAACCCCTCTCTGGTGTTTCTTTCCCCTACATATTCAAAAATGTCCGCTTTTTTTGCACGACTCAATCAAGTCATAAGTAAATTATAATACTTTATAATTAACAAAAGAGGTGAGTGGAAGTATAACGAACAAAATTATATTTTACATGTTTATTTTTAATATATGTCTGTAAGTTAAAAATTAATTATTATATTGTAACTTCTTAAAATGTCATAAATGACGAAGTGAAACACAGTGTGGTTGATTCATTATGAAACGTTAATAACTATATGCTTAACACTAACGTTTTTGTAAGTATGGTTGATAATTGAATACTATAGCACGAATCTTGAAAGCTTTGGTAAAATACTTGAGTTACATATTTTATATATACTTTAACGTAAATTCTGTCGTTAATACAAGTAATTTATATTTGATACATGTGTTTGCCAGTGAATGTGTGAGTTCTTATAGTTGGGTTACCAACAAGTAATATTTTATTAAATTCATACGAATTTGTGTAATTTTAGTACAATGATTGCTTCGTGTTGGTTCAATATTTATTTTATATTATCCTAGTGGTAACTTAATTTACAGTGATAATAATTACTCTGTAACGAACGTAATGAAATACATTTAGCCGTTTAATGAGTCTTCTTGTCAATATTCTTCATTTAGGTCGGCCACCTGACTTCCTGGCTTGTCTCATCACGCTGCTGATGACTATCCTGATGGCGGCAGGTGTGAAAAAGTCACTCGTCTTCAACAACGTCCTCAACACCATCAACCTGGCTGTTTGGGTATTCGTGATGACAGCAGGTCTGTTTTACGTGGACAGCCGAAATTGGTCGGAACATAAGGGTTTCCTACCCTTTGGATGGTCAGGGGTAAGTCCCTTGGTATCAAATTAACCGAATTCTCAATAGGTATACTTGTGTATGTGTGATGCAAGGAACGAGGGCAATCGTAAACCTGTAGCTTTTCTATTCATACATATAGAGAGCACGGATTTTATCTGATGTAACACTAAAAAAAGCCTTTAAAATCGGATAAAAGATGTATGGAAGTATTTAAATCAATTTTAAAATAAAATAAGCAAACAAAATACGAAATTATAGTTTAAATATAATACGAGAGTCTAAGAGAAGAGTTATTCGTCTAAATCTTTCTAAAAGAAGAGAGGCTTGAATATGTTTTATGTCTGATATGACGGTAAAAATGTTAATCATTAATTGAAGAGCAGTAAAGAGTTATGATGAATAAATTTTTTCTTTGAATAACTGGCTATGAGGGTATGTATGGTGTCTTCTGACGTGGGTAAATTTTCAAAGTTGAAAAATGTCAGGCAGTGGGTAGAGAGTACTAGCCATGATTTATTGAAGTTGGCATTTCATTTTAAAATATTAAACTTACATCACTTCTTCGAACTATTACAAGAAAAATGATACAAACAATCTATAATATACTGAATCTGAGCATAACATTTGATGTAGAGTTAACTTTTCTGGTATATTACTTGATAAAAACTTAAAATACTTATATACTGTACTTTATCAAACTTAAGTTCTTTTTATACTATTATGCAAAATTTCAAATAAATTGGAAGGAGATATAATTACGAAATAGTATAGCGAGATAATAGGGCGTAAGTTTAATTTTTTATTATATTTATTATTAATATGTGAATATGTATCATATTTATTCATATTTTATTTAGTCTAATATGAAATATAAAAATTTATTTAATGCAATTAACAATACATAATATTTTGTCTTAAAACATTTCAACATAACAGTCCTCGACATGTTATCTTGCTCGAGGTATTTCTTCTTCCTTCTCTCGCATTCTAAATTCAGTACCATTCTTAGCATTTTTGACTTGATTACTCAGATTAAAATCTTAAAATGTTAATTACGTCGATTCTCCTCGGACGTGGTCTCCCAACTAGACAATTCAGTTTACGATTCCATCCCGCAACACCGTTGTTTGTTCTGTGGCATTCACCTCAGCAGTTACATAAAATGTGTGGAAATAATTGCTTATCTAATCACTGCTCTGCAAATAAATAAAAAATACGACGAGTTTTTATTCAACTTAGGCTTGTTTGAGGTTATATACCTAGTTTTCTTTTACATCTATAGGTTTATAACAAATCAAATGATTTTTAAGGAATCTTATTGTTAATAAAATAGCCATTGTTGCAGTAAAAGCTGATACCAATTTACGCACTGCAATCCACATATTGTTTAATTAAAATTCAGTCTAAAATTACGTTAATAATATAAACAATAATAGAAGTTTTGTTTAATATGGAATATTTGCATTAAAAACCAATACAAGTAATATATAAAAAAATTAACTCTGCATTAAACATAGTTGGCAGGATGCGCTCAAATTCAGTAAATTATAGATTGTTGATATATCTTCTCATGTGCGTGGAATTCGTATATATTAACTATATTGAAATGAATTGTCGAATACAATAAATGGAGGTATGATTTAAACAAGTGCACCAGTTTAGCAAGCCTGAGAGGGTTACTCGATACCTACTCGAAGGGCATGCGCTGCTACCTACTACTTTTCCACATTTGTGACACAACTCGCCTAACCTCTCCCGTTTAATGCCATAAAAGGGGATAAGATAAGGGGGATTCGGAAGGCAGTGCAAGGTACCCAATGGGTGATTAGCGTCTCCGGACCTATAGATTAAGGATTCTACTCTGCAGTTAGCCTAAAGTTAAATTATTCGGTATCAGATATGTCAGGCATGTGATTATTTTTCGATGTCAGTCTATTTCTCATGGCTTATGGGAAGTTTTATTGAAGGTCCTTGGTGTAGGAACAAGAATAGGTAAATCCTCAATGAGAAAGTTAGCCACTCTTTTTCTCCGAGCCTTCAATAGCCATAAAAATTATCGACCAAATAGATGTCACTTTTTTTAATTTATAGGTGGTTCATAAGGACTCCAAAATCTAAGAGATTTCACGAAACTCATCTGTAGAGGCAACTACAAAGTAACGTATTACCAAAGGAAATAATTGAATAACGTGGCGAATTAACATTGCGTGATTGTCTCATGGTATCGTAGTCATAGAAATAAGCGTACAATATTTACTTCGGTTTATGTTGGAGAATTGTGTGAGGACACAATTACTGAATAGCATCGATCCGCTCGGAATTATAAATCAAACGGGGTCTTTGTAAGACCTATCACGAAAGACGTCGTTCTGAAATGAGTCTCCAAGAAAAGAAATATAATTATTTAGGAACAATACAAACTTTTCCCATGGGCCCCAAATTGCTTGTTCAACTGTAAAGAAAATATTAAAAGTTTCGATTAGAGTCAATCAAATGAACGATTTTCACTACAGCGATGTCTCATGTGAGGTAACCACAAAATTAATCCGGAATTTTAATTCTTATAATCACCATAATATTTTCGCTCGTTTTAAATAATTTATCATAATAACACTATGGAAAATAAAATCCTATGACACCCCACCAGCCAGAATAATTTTGGTTTACAGGTAAAACCAAAGTTTGACGTTAGAAACCCGAAGCTGTAGAGTCAATGTTTTTATATCATTATTGGCAAAATATTTAAAGCATTCAAGAAAGTATTTCCTTAATGTTTGTAATCAAGTAAATATCCTTGATAAAAATTTACTTGTTTTCGACGAAGAAGTAATTCATCGTTTGTATTTTCCTTCAAGACTTGTATTATAAAACAAAGTCTTATACTTTACAGTTTAGGTTGACTCGAATACATTTACCCCTATTGTATGCTTTGCACCTCAAAGGGATGATCGTCAAGCTGTCTTACATTCATGCCACCTGTTGTTAAGATTAATGGACACATTAACTTCGTTCCATTATGTTGGAATTATGTAATTGAAACTTCATCAGTAAACTGCAGAATGTGCATAACAAGCGACAAATATTAATTTTAGTTTCAAATTGATTATTTTAACAATGATTTCTTTATTTGTTATAATTTTGTTTCAAGTGAGGTTTTAACTGTTTTATGGAGGCAATAGATCATTAGATTAAATTTGAATAATTTAGTGTGTCTGTTACATCTATACCAATAAATAAAATTGAAGAGTCTGTCTGTCCCTCTGTCTGTTTTACTACCTGTCTGTATGTTTGTCTCTAATAGGCTCCGAAACGGCTCAACGGATTTCAATGAGAATTTGAGGGTTTTAAAAAAGGGTATTTAACTTAAATGTTCGTGCATATTTCTTTTCAATATATTACAGTATATATATATATATGTTCAATTTGTTTAATAAAGTCTCCAAATGTATCTGTTTATACTACGAAACGGGTTAAAGGATTTCAATGACATTTTCATGGATTGAAAGGAACTTTAACTTAAATTTTCGTGTATGTTTCATTTGATATCTTGTAGAGTTCAGAAGAATTTAATGTAAATATTCATAAGTCCATTGAATTTCCACGCAAATGGTGGCGTGAAAGCATTCCTCTACCATTCATTCCACTTACTGTGGGCGTAATTTTGGCAGCAAAAGAGAGAGAGTGGGAGGGAGAATATTCTCACTCCATCTATTTTTGCAGTAGGATTCGCAAAGTAAATAATATATTGTTCGCAGAGAGCTAACTTCCTGAGCAATAATGAATTATTTGGATCGTCGATACGACGTAAATACGTAGATTGGTTTTGTTTGTCGCGTCAGGTAAATTTTAATATTTAATAATTGCTATTTATTGTCTCCGAAACGTTTTCTCAAAACCAACTGCGAGTTATAAGGTTTGTCTGAAGCGATCATAAACAAATGATATGGTACCTTTTATATATTCAACTGTATCAAAAATTTTGTACCTGTTGTTTCATTTTTAGAGCAAAATAAAAAGAACTATTTCCGTGCGAACGAAGTCGCGTACGTAGCTAGCTTATATTAGTTGCGTGGCCAGACAGTCCAATATTGTATTATCATTCAATTAAACTTAGCATTGACACGGAAACCTAAGAAAATTAAATATTATATGACTTCTAACGTTCTTCAAGGACCTAAATTACGAAAATGAATTATTTAACGATAAAACATTTACAATGTGAGTGTTTCACTTTCAGTATCAGAAAAAATAATCAATTATACGTGGATTTATGAGTCACGATTATTCAATGAGCTATAGTTTAGATGTTTAGAGTAACATTTAATTATGAAAATTTGAGAAGTAAGTTTTATCAAACCGTTCAAGGAGATGTAAAGGGGTAAAAATTATAGAGAATTAATAAAGACGACGACAATGCTCATATATTTCGTAATATTAAATTTGAAAGACTTGTGTAACTACAAATTTTTAAATGTAAATACGAAATAAAAGTATTTAAGCCAACAAATCATTGAGTACTAATTAATAGTGACCTAGAAGAAACAGTTTTATTTTTATTTCCAACCAAACTTGTTCTTGATATCTTTAAATTTAAATGTTATCAAACTTATAAATTAAGCTCATGTAGTTATGGTTGACTTATTTGAATTGTTCTCTGTTGAAGGTGTTGAGCGGAGCCGCCACCTGCTTCTACGCATTCATCGGTTTCGATATTATCGCAACGACGGGCGAAGAAGCCAACAATCCCCGGCGCTCCATTCCACTCGCCATCGTCGCTTCCCTTGTCGTCATCCTCATCGCATACGTCACTTCCTCAATGATGCTCACACTTATCGGTAAGGCCAGATTGTGATCTTCTCTCTCATTTATAGCAAAAAAAAAACATAATTGTGGAAAGAGTTATTAAATAATTATTTTCTTGTAATTAGTGTATAACCTAGTCCAATTATTTATTTCACTATCACAAGCTAGGATAATATATGCGATCAAGGACTCAAAAATAAATTTAAAACACATTTTACTTCAAATCTACTTCCGACGCTTTCTAAATAATTAAATATACCTCTTCACTTAAACTCCTATTGCAATCTATACATTAAAAACAGACGGGGTTTGTATATATATATATATATATATATATATATATATATATATATATATATATACTATTTACGAAGGTTCAAACGGGTGATCAAATTGCAACAAAACATGGTACTTGGTATGCATGTTTTTTTTAAAATCCCAGGTTAATATGAACCCAGAAAAGAGTGCAAGGAAATATGAAAAAATAAGTAAGGAGAATTTTGAAATACTTAATTTTCTTTTTATATAGAATCGGCTTTTAAATAATAGACGTGACATATTTTCTGGATTAAATTGGCATAAACTTACTACCAAATAAAAACTTTTTTTTCACCATACTTGGTACTTCCTTGGGTAATTTCTTCAAATGTTAAATTTTGATGAACAAATATATAAACATATAAAGTGGGCTTCTTATAATAGCAGCTTCAACAGTAAATTTGAAGCAAAAGTTCCCTTTGGAGAAATTATCTCAGGAAGGACCCAGTATGGTGACGAAAAGCCGGTTGTCTTCGATTAAAACTTTGTATGTAATTTTCTAGGAAATTTATTGTGTTTAATTATTGTAAAAACTACTAATATTTCATGGAATCACGGCCCATAAATATACATTCAAACTCAACATTGACACAAAATATGTACTGAATTACGAACTTCAGAAAATATTAAAAGGTGATAAGAAACAATAGAAAAATTATATTAACCGTTATAATTAATAGAAGTGTTATCAAATGTAATGGTAAAGACTGACGAAATAATTTCAAATTAGAATTCTAGATAATCTTAGGTTTTGTATTTAATTATATTAACACGAAAAAATATCATTCATTATAATTAAATGGATTTAACAATCTATGATGACTGACGAAATGTTTTAAAGTGAGAATTGTAAATAATTAACGACATTGCACATAATTAATATTTTCTTTATTCAAGAGTTGACGAATTTAATTGCTTTTGAAACTTTTTCTTTAATATTGAACAATGATTGTTTCCACTAGCTTCAAATTATCTGCCTTGTGTTTCTCCCTGCTCCAATTTTACTGTACGGAGTTGCTCACCGTTTTTAAAGTTCGCATTAAATAACGCGTTTTATATAAATTTAGGCGACGTTTCGTGTCCTTTATAAACGCGCTTTGGAAACAAAATTGGGAAACAAGAGTCTTGATTCGATGATTTATGAATGTCGAGGCAAGATAAGGGGAATTAAATAAATGATGGATTAACGGGAGAAGTGTTAACTTCTTTAAGGTGTAGGGAGTAATTTTCACCAAGTGTAACTCCATTAAAGTACCGGGATAATACCTACTTGTTTCAATTACAGTAATTCCGTCAGGAAATGTGAGCGTGGAAAGAAAAATGTGCAAACATTTAACGAGTTCGATACCGGTTACATCATTCATTAATTTTATATTTTGTTGAAATTATTCGAACGCTTGGACCAACAGAAAATCAAAATTTTACTAATCTTTGAGTTAAATGATTTAAACGAAATCATGGTCCACAGGAACCTATGAAACCCAGTTTCTAATTTCATCGTGAACGTAAATAGTATGATAACGAGAATATGGGTATGTAACGATGCATAATAAATTGATTTGTTGGTTGAATAAATTTACGAAGTTAAAAATTAAATTTAAAGAAAATAAAATTTGGTGGGAACTACACACACTACTTATTTCCCAATATTGAAATTTTAAAATCAGCAAATATTCAACAACATATTCATTCCAAGGATTATTGTCCGTGTTTAACAAAAATTAACATGCTCACTTGATGGGACCGGACGAAGTAAAAAATTATTTTACACGTCAATTATTATGGATATAATAAAGTTGCACTTCGGAATGAAAAACATAGTCGAATAACTTTTTTTTTGTTAAGGCTTTATGTCGCATCAAACCTGAGTGTTATTAGCGAACCATAAAATTACAGTTTTAACATCGTACTTTACAATCAGTCCTTAGACACTATTTGACAATTGCAAGAGTACAAAAACTGTTACTTCTTATTGAAAATAATTACATTTAAAATTGAATTTTAGGGCAAAAAAAGTTAAATACATTTTAAAAACTGAACTGATCACCTAGACAGATGTCTGAAACAGAAAAATTAATTAATTTAAAAGATAAATACATTTTAAGAACTAAACTTATCACCTAGATATTTGTCTGAAACAGAAAAATGAACTAATTGAAATTTCATTTAAATACCTACTGCACAAATAAATTTTCGAACTTTCAAGATAGTGTCTTTGTCTGTTGCAAAAGTCGAATAACATTAAAACCAACCAATTTCAACCTTTTAACTCTATTTGAGGCAACTTCTCCGAAATGGTCGTAAGAGGGAAACCTGTTGACTCTGTTAAGCAAACTTCAACTCTTCCCCGTTTTCGTGCAATTTGGTAATTTAAACATACTTGTCATGGGTGAAATAAAACATGATTTGTAGTTCCATTTAATCTCGTTGCTTATGGTTAGATCTTCCTCCGAGTTCCACAAAACGGAGGCGTCATTTCAGAAAACGCGTTGTTTGCCTGCCGGTCTAACAAAGCCGCGCCGTGTTATTCCACGCCTGAGATTACAGAATCAATACTTGTAGACGTTCCCTCCCGTGATCCGCAGTTGTTGGAATACTGCAAACTGTTTCTTTCTCTCCGTTTTCATCCGCGCGTTACTTCCTGTCGCCGCCAGGTTGTGTTCGGAGAGAGCCCGTGGTCATATTTTAGCCATTTTACACGCGACTGACTCTGTATTACGCTACAGAAAAAAAATGGAGCAAAATATGCCTCGTATCAGAACAAACAATACAAATGTTCCACGTGCATTTTATTCCTCACGAGTTTCATGAGAACTATAAAACCGCATACACCGATACAGCAAATGACCTATAATGACGATATTTTTTCAGTTACTTTGTTACTCAGGAAATTATGATCCGATTAGTAATATTTTCAAGATTGGAGGAATTCAGACTCCAAGAGTTTAATTATGAAAAATGCCTTCATGTTTTGCTTAGGAAAGAATGTGAATAATGAAAATAAAAATTAATTACGCGTATAACATTGTTTAACAATAATTTTGAAATTATCACTAGTGGTCCCTGTAGATACTTGAGACTGAGAATAAAATAAGTACAGGGTAGCCCAAATATGAGACAAAGACAATTTAACGACCGATAATTCATTGAATTTAATTAGCGAAGGATCCGGTTTTATAGTGACATAAAATGGATCTAATATGTATCACTTTAGAAATTAACCTCTTCTTAAAATTTGGTTTCTTTAACTATAATAACAGTATTACCAACGATAAACAAGTGTTTTAGTTCTAGACAATGATAATGTTTATAAGATGGAAAATTTAAATTTAGTTTATGTGCCTTAATTCTATTTGACAGAAATCATTTTGTCCGACCAAAAGCAGCCATTATGACGAGGAATTTTGTTAACCACATTATGGTTATCTTTTTAACACAAATAAAATAAATAATTAACAACTTTGAAAATTATAGAAATATAAAATTCATTTAATAACATTTTAAAAGTAGAAATTAGATGATAAAAATAAGGTAAAATAATGTAACTATTTCCAGTAGATATTTAGACCGGATCTTCTGTATTATTATAATTAATAAAGAAGTCTACGGTGAAATAAATAGGAATATAATGGCACACAATATTGAAACATATAATTAAGATTGTCAGAATGGTGAGAACTATCAGACAATAATAATGCTTTTCCAACAAAATTGAAAACTTTAACATTCCTCTGATTAATTATATGACTAGATAAAAAATTTTAGATTCTTCCAGAAGAAGAAGATTTATGAAAGAAATTAAATATTAAATTGTGTTTATGACAAAAACTGACACGTCAAGAAAATTGTGACAAACTTTTTCTAATTCTAAAATAACATTTCTGACAGTAATTATTAAAAACATACATCGAATGATCCAATTTATCAGGAAGGATAATGCAAAAATATGTCATCAATATTTCAATAACAAGCTATAATTTTAAAATTAAATTTTCTAATGCAGGAAAATACGGGACATGAGGAACCATTTGGGGGACCATAAATTTCGTGGTAAATAGTATTACTATAGATTATGAGTAGTGAATAGGTTCTATTTTACAACAATGTTTTATTAATGCTTTGGGATATATTAGTTAAACAATAGTAAACACAATGTTCATTTCAATTTACCTCTTTGAGCTCCCAAATTCGTGTAACTCGTTTTTGTCACTATTTCCTTATTTCAAACTTATTTGTAAAATATAATACAACAAATATTTCATTTCAAATCATTATAAGAATAACGAATATTTCCCATTGAAAACAAAACTTTTCGGTCATTAATGTTTTCTTGTCACATCTGTCTGATCGACAGTATAGTCAAGTTCATCCTTATTTAGTGACGTATTCTTATTCACTATTTATTGTTGAAACATTATATTTCATAAATATACCTATCAACTTTTAAGTTATTGTAAAATTACAATATTAAATTGTTTTCTTCACCAAGCCAGCAATTATTATTTTTCGTATATAATTCATGCGGAGATGAAGTATTTTGGAGGGTGAATAATTAAAGACTACTGATGCTAACATCGTTTCATTTGTTTATAAAAAAATTATTACTTTTATATAAATGAAAATTCATTACATTTAATGACGTTTATGTTATTAAAGGTAACAGAATGACCTTAGCTTTCGTAGGTTTCAACAGTAAGCTTTCTACCTCCTGCTGCCGGGGGACGGAGGGATTTTAAGTTCACGTTGAGTAAACAGTGGCACGTCTTGGGCCCCCTAGCCTCACAATAACGACTATTTTAGTCTCGCTGTTGTAAAGACATAAGTGATCATTAACTGTCCTCCTTCCTTTATGCCCAGTAACAAACAAAATGCCACGCGAGGCATCCTCGAGGAGTCAGTGTCTCGCAATCCAGGAAACGTTTACGAGGTCTATAATTGCCCCAGTGTTTCTCGGAGAAGTTCGCAAAAGACGCTCGCCTGTAAAGCTCTAAATTGTCGTGGGTGACCCGGATCGCATAATGCGGCTGACTATGGACTCACCAGACTGCGGCTTCATTTAATAGTCGGAGGAATGAAATACAATAATTTTATTTATATTAAATAATTTTTATTGAATTAAAATACTGCAGGATGAAATGTAATAAATTGCTTTATGAATCTGGATATTCTATAATGGAAACGCTTATTAATTATATGGAAAATTGGAAGGGTAATATGTATTATTTAAATCAAATGTAATATTTACAACATTAACAAATTTATTTATATGGAACTTTATGAGTATACACTTGTAACACAGAAGTTATATAATGTAAACATGTTTGAATTGAATTGAATCTAACTAAAGTTACAGCCATGCAAGATTGAATTTTTCAACTGAAGTTGAAAAGGAAAAAGAAAAATTTCAATGTATTAAAATTCTTGACATCACTCTAACATAAAAAACCTTAACTCTCTTTTGTCCGGGAATTGAAAACGGAAAATATAAGTTAAAACTAGAAGTTACATAATAGTTTTCTGACTTAAATATTTACAATAAATAAAAACGATAAAAAATTCAGCATTAAATATATATCTGTTTATTAACAAAAGCGATGTTTCATCTCCATTTTGAGACTTATTCCGGCTTACTACAAACATAATAATACAATATATTAATTCTGAGTTCTTTTTATAATTTTGAATTTATATATAAAAGACATGGTTAAAAACTTACAAATTTAGCAATACATCCTATTTACTCCTTGACTCCGTCAGTCGAACAGATTATTGAAATTACATGTGAAGAATTTGGTGCCGCGCTGGACTATCTCCAACGACGGTTACGGCCGAAATGATGTGTAACAATGAGTGCTTTCGGCAGTTAAATTTGAACAATGGAGAAGAATATTAAAGCGTTAAACTACAACAAAAGAGTATCGTAAATTTTGTTCAAATTAATCGTGTCATTTTTAACGTTGATTGCATGAGGGTTGCGTCTGATATACAACATTTTAGTCATAATTCACGAGAAGTAATTATTTTCTTCATTTAACACAAAACTTGAAGTGTATAAAATTAAATTTCTTTACAATAGAGCAGGTTTGATTCGTATTACTCTTTTGTGACAGCAAAAGTTTCAAACGCGTGGCTGGCAAGGCGGGCGAAGGCTCCGTTGACCGACGTGGTACACTCTCTTACGTGCATGAACAAGTAGTTTCTAATTCCTAGGAAAAGCGGACATGTCTGACGATCAAAAACACTCCAACATGTAGGTTCATGCTCTGGAACCGAGCAGTGACGAGGTAGGTTCCGTCAAATGTAAAGAAGCTGGGTGACAATTGCAACCCGCTTAATAATGGAGCAGGTTATAACTGCGACATAATACTGCCTCAGTTTCCGACAACAAAGTTCAGGCTGGCTCGACAGGCCCGTGCAGAACTACAACCTGCACGGTCCCAATTATCATGCAACTCATAATTTTTCACTTCCTGATTATGGTCAACGCACAATTTTAGTAAGTCCAAAATGTACTTCGGACAGGTTTAATTTCTTCAGCACATATTTTCTCATTTACGATGCGTCGCAGAATCTCTTGAGTCTTAGTTATGGAGACACTGTCCTTGGGTGAACCACGTCTCAGTCATCAATTTACGCAGCAAATTACTGCCCAATCATATCTGCGCTAACGTATTATTCCGCGACAATGAGACGTAACGTGACGCAACCCGGAATACAGACAGACACTTGTAGTATTATTATGGCCAGACAAGAAATAATATGACGACACTTGCAGCCACTTAAAAAATTCTAGAACACACAAACCACTTATAAAATTAACGAAGAAATATAAAAACAAAGAAATAAAACGCTCCTGAATTAAATTAATGACTTAGTTCACTCAATTTAAACTTTCGCTCAAAAAATATACACGCAAACAGTTTCTTCCATGAGTAAAACATAACGTTAATGAATAGATTACACTTAATGGTAATCATTTCATTAATATATATTTATGAATAGAAACTTTCGTTCGATTGCATACTTGAAATTACTTACTTGACACCCGTTAAATATCAGATTTTCATGGAAATGTACACACACTGTATGCCATATAACGTACCGAAGCTCTTCCAATAACACGCTGGACATCTTTATCTACTATTATTAGGCTCATGTGTACACAACTACCGCATAACTTAAACATTGTCTGTTAGTACTTAACTCCTATAATAATGAGCTAAGCTGTAGTTATCACCTGCCATCATGACCGTAACTCTCATAGTTGCGTGCACATAATAGAATTTCGGAGTATAAATACACATAACTACGTACCAACCATATTAGCTGTCACATGATCAATTAAGGAAGGTAAACAATTTTAGTTCAGAATTTACAATTCGTGAAAATGGAAGTTAAATTCTAAATCCAGCATCTTATTGTAGTTAATGCAATCAAGGAGTATATTAGTATCCTTTCATTCTTCTTTTTCTCTAATGGTTTACTCTAAGTATATAATCCCTATATTTCGCCAACGTCACCAGTAACTCCGTGTTTTTCTACGTTATTTATGGTTCTTGTAGAATTCTCTTCGGGCACTAAAATGCGTACAGATTTATTTCTGTCCCCAAAGTAGTTGAGGCTAACTAATGGTTGGCTTGCACGTTGGACTATCAGCAACCTCGGATTCACTTTTTACAGCTCCTTCTAACACCATGATATATTCTGTTAGTTCTCCGTGCTCGCTTTTGCCTGCTCCCAAAGTCACAGTGTGCCGTTTCTACATTTATCTGGTTGCAACGATTGCTACTCCCGTTTATTCATTTATGTTTTTCTAAAATCCTCAGTAAGCGTATACCTCATGCGATGCTATCGACCATCATATTCATTCAGTATTCATTCACTGAATTTCATTCAATTTCTTTGTGAACGTTACGTCATCACTTTCCCGGAGTCTTGATAGATTTTGCCTGTCACTCACCCTTTATTACTTGAAAGAAGTCCTGGATTGGTAAAGGAATGTAAATTAGTAAAAAAAAGTTGTCAGTAGAATTCTTAGGAACAAGTGGTTATAGATTTTCTGTACTTTACATGCATAAATTCACGCTTGTCTGTCACGCTGTTTTTTTTTCTCTTTTCAAAAGAAAATGGAAGGAACTACTTCGATGAAAAACCGTGAGAAAGCGTTACAAACTGCCATCCGTCAGCAGAAGACAAAATCGTGAACGTTACAAGAGCCTCATATGGCTATCTTTTAACCATTTTTGGAGAGGTTTTGTTTTACAGAAAATTGGCTGGAAGCTGTTTTATCTCATGCGGTAAAAATCATCAAGTTAATCTTTAATTGTCAACCAACGTTTGAACGAGTTCATTCTGAAATTTATTCTTCTTATATAATTATTTCTATACCAGAAAATTGTTAGTAGGGAGACCAAATCATTTTTGTCAAGAGTGTGCGAGAAGAGTGACACATTAGAAAACCAAGAAATTGCATGAACTATTTAATTGAAGTAATTGTGGTACAAAGAGTAAAAAGTAAGGCGTTAGATAGAAAAATACTAAATTTCCATTATGTTAATATACAAATACTTATGTCAAAATCTAACCCTTATTTTAATAATTTTTTCCATGGTTTACATCCACGTAATGAAGAACCTACTAACAACATACATTAAAATAACTGGATATACGGCGTATCGATTGATAAAGCATTGATTTAAATTATGATTTTTAAGGCTCCATTTTAGCTAATAGTTTTATGCACTGAATACTTAAACAGATTTTCTTTATTAGTTATTGACTCTTTAAATTCTGAAATATATCATTTTCACTTATAACAGATCGCACATTGGGAAATAAATCTATACCAAAAAAATAAAATTGAAGTGTCTGTCTGTTTGGAAGTTTGTTTCGAACAGACTGCGAAACGGCTCAACGGATTTCAATGAAATTTTCGTTTACAAACAGGTTTAACTTAAATATTCGTGCTTGTTTCGTTTCTATATATTGAAATGATATTAATATGATATAAATATTAATATAAAACATTTCCAGGAAAGGTTACTTAACATATGCGCATCCAAATCTGCAAAATGTGAATGCAGGTTGCCTATACACGTGATCTGTTTATGCTCCAAAACGGCTTAACGAGTTTCAAATGGAATCACTGGGATTGAAACAGGAATTTTAACTTAAATTTTCGTGTACGTTTCATTTAGATTTATTTGACGAATCCAAATGTTATTGATATAAATATTTATAAAACCGTTGAATTCCCACGTGAAAATAATTAATAAAATGGTCATTTTTCACTAGATGCATATTTTTCGGTTTTTACTCTGCAGTCTTATTATCTATATTCTGTACAAAATCCATTCTAATCCTGAGCGCAATGAACTATACTCACTTGGTTGCTTGCGTGTTCACGGCCCACCGGATACAACTCAAAAGCAATCGAACTATTTAAGGACACCAGGCTAAGTTCTCTGTCCAATTTCATGCTTCAGTGGCTCTGAAAAGAAATTCAATGTTTTACTAAAATTGATTCCACCATTATAATCAATAATTTTTTGGTCAAAGCAGAATGCGTTTATTTTTCAATTTTTTCAAAGATTTGGAGATATCTTTGATTTATAACGAGCCACACATTGCACATTGATTTAAATTTTCCTACGGTACAAAAAGTCATTCATAATAAAGCCATACAACATCACGCAGTCTTGGGAAAATCATCCCAACCCACTTCTAGACATACTCCTTGAACCAGTGATAAATAAAGGACTTAAAAGGTGTGGGTGGCCTAGTGAACTATTTTCAGTTAAACGATTCATTGTTTATTTCAATTATATAGGTGATATCATTGGATATCTCCCTGTAAATGTTATTATTAGTAACTGTCAGCATTTTAGCTTATAGAATTGTATTCTAATAAATAAATAAATTATGATATTAAAAAAATTATGGTATTAATTGGCATATTAAAATATTTTTAAAAATCCACCTCCAGCAATATAAGTTAATGGGTTATTTCACGCAAACAGTGTTTGTTTTTTCAGTCGTAAGCAGTACGTGAACAATGCTTCGCGTATTTCAATCTATACGAGAAACTTGATTTTACCCAATTCCGCCCCTACTCATAAGGGCAAAACTACTTCTGAACCGATATGTTAAATTTCTGAAGGAAATTCAGCGAATTTCATGATCAAAAGTTCATTACCAATCTCAGGTGTTTTCGCGTTAATCTTGTTAATGCCCCATCACTTCCCCCAGTATGGCGTTCCCCTTCTATGACGAATGGTGTTGACATTATACAGAAATAACAATCGGAATAACACTTACAATCTCATTGATTCCAAAACATATTTATTCGACGCAAATGTCCGTATTTTATGCACGTTTTTAAAAAAACTTAAGCCCCATTCACCCCCGTCATTGGAAACCTTTGCGGACTCGCAAATCGGATGAGAGTTATACGAACGCTTATGTCAACAAAACATACATACATTAATTTTTATATGTACAGTATAGATTATTGTATAGTTACCTGTGCCTACAGGACAGTATCGGACGATGCTGTCTGTGTGGTGGCAGGAATGCCTCCGGTAGACATTCTGGCCGATGAGTGCCGCAGACTACAAACAAACAGAGGTCTGGAAGGCAAGAGAGTTGAGAGACTCAAAACATATGAAGAATGGCAACGCCGTTGGGATGAGTCGAATAAAGGCCGGTGGACCCATAGGTTAATAAGATCAATTAAAGACTGGATTGATCGGAAACACGGAGAAGTGAATTATTATCTTACTCAACTCTTGACCGGTCACGGCTGCTTCAGGGCATACTTCTACAGGTTTGCCATAGATAATTCACCTGCATGCTCGGAATGTGGACTTAATGAGACACCAGAACACGTGTTTTTCAGTTGCTTGCGATTTTCAAATGGGAGACGAGCATTAGAAAGTGATATAACACCAGATAATTTAGTAGCCAATATGCTGCTCTCACGTAATACCTGGAATAAAGTAAGTGCATATGCCTCTACAGTAATTCAAAGATTAAGAAATTACAAAAAAGAGAGAAATAATAGTGTTTAAAGGAGACAGAGAGAGCTTGACGCTACGACTGCTTCCTGTGAAGTAATGTCTAACGACGGTCCCACAGGAAGATACACAGTCATCGTTGGAAAGGGAGGTGTTTTTAGTGGGTATAATCCCACACTACTATCCAGTGCGGACCCTGAGATACTGTCTTTAGAAGATTTTCACCTGCCCTCGCAAAAAAAAGGACAATGGGACTGCAACTGGCGGAAGAAGATACAGTATAGATTGAAATAATTATTACCCTTGGAACTCCTGCAAGGCGCTTCAATATTTATTCCATATGATGTACGAGTATAAGTTTACCGTTACAATTTCTTTGACATTCCCATATTTTATTTGCACAGACAAAACACAACAAATATAGCTTTTATATTAAAATAAGCAAATGGTATCAAAAAAAGTTGGTTTTAGATGGTAAACACAGGTTACACAGCGAGAAAGATCAGATAAAATCCGTCATAGAAAATCTATGCGACTAGAATGAAAATACAAGAAGTTTCCTAGCAACCCAGCAATGATGAGAAGGGTTTCGTTCCAAAATCTCCAGTTTTATATACAGGGTTTTCGAGAGACACATCGGATCTAAAAAAGTGTAAATGAAAACTGTTCGTTTCGAAGGGGGACATGTAATGATTCGAAACTCGACCCATCGACCACCACCCCCTGGGGGAAGGGGAGGGAAGAGTTAAAAACCTTAAATGGGAACCCCCATTTTTTATTGCAGATTCTGATTCTCCAAAACAAATTACCTACGCTTCGAGTCATTTCGATCACAGATGACGTCGTGGGAAACAAAGTGGGAAAAAAGCGTTGAAGTATGGGGACATCTCAGGAAACAGGCACCAGATCAGAAAAATTAAATTAAATATGTTTAATATTCTTGCAAGTGCTGCTTAATGACACCATAACTGTCTACCCACTCCCGAATGGTGGGTAAGTGAATTTCAGATAATCTGAACACCCTGTATATTATATTTACTTGACACTATTTCACAAGACTGTAATATGATCTTAATAATCATATAAACAAAAAATCGAATTTTGGACCTCTCAACTCTACCTACATTAGTACGTTCCGGCCTTTTATGTCTAAAGCAAGAAAAATATATATTTGTTGTGCAGGTTGTTAAGTGTGAGCAGACATACTTTGTATTAACTCTAGAGCTGAGCATGCGATGAATTTTAATTTATAACGCGTACTGTCCTTGTTGATTGACAGTTCCGTACGAGCAGATCGACGCCGACTCCGCGTTGGTGGAAATGTTCGGCCAGGTCGGCGCGTACAAGTGCAAGTGCATCGTGGCCGTGGGGGCGTTAGCCGGCCTCACCGTCTCCATGTTCGGCTCCATGTTCCCTATGCCTCGCATCGTCTACGCCATGGCACAGGACGGACTCATCTTCCGGTGAGTAGTTTCGTCCAGGAGGCCCTTGACGTCGTTAGTATGCTTGCAACAATTAACGTTTCGATTCTCAGAGGACTCTCCAAGGTTTGGCCAGCCACCGGGACGCCCGCCATAGCCACCTTCACTTCCGGCGTCGCGGCGGCCTTCGCAGCCCTCGTCATACAGCTCGAGGTCCTCGTGGAAATGATGTCAATAGGTGAGCAAATTTATTTATTTATTTAATATATATTACGAATAAAATTTCACGGATCGAATACCATAAAAGTGATTTTCACATCTCTCCACACTGTACTTACTTTGCTTCCATTAATTTTAACTTAATTCAGTGAGTTTTTCTTGATAACATTTAGAGAAAAATACATCGTATTCTTTAAGTAATAGTAGAAATTAGATACCAACCTCATGTGGTCTACTGGCCAATGTCACTGCATGACAACTCAGAAGTCCCGGATTCGAATCCTGTCATGGGACTGGATGTTTGTGTCGTCTTAGTCAAGAAAGCTGGGATTAAGACTGCTAGATAATCGATACGCTGACCTCGTGTCACTCCAAATTATTTTCGAAATGTGTCATGTAAGAAGACAATTCGCAGTTGACCTAGTAGTCCAAGGCTCTAAATTGACTAAAGAGCCAAGGAAGAAGAGAAAGAATTAGATATATATTAACAGGTTGTCCATTAAGGAAGGGCTCAGTTATAAAGATAATAGTGTCAACTTTAGGCGTTGTAGGGAATTCTTTCAAGTATAAAATAGTTATTCATGTCTGTAAGTTTAATATAAGTTTAATTAAGGCCCAAAACAGACAAAAATTAGTGTTACGTAAATATAAAACGTAATTTAAAATGTTTCGGTCAGAGGGTCCATATCGGGACCGAAACATGTTGTTGTATTTAAATTATATTTTATGTTTCACGAATTTTTTTGATCTTATTTAAACTTGCATTCTTTCAAGGTCACAATTATAGAGTAACTCAAACGGTTTCAGGTAAGCACGAATACGCTTTGTTACTGTACCTCCTGTAGAGCCAAATACGTAAAATGTACATTCCATATCGCAAAGCTTTGTCTGTTCTGCAGTTTCCTAAGAGTGAATCATTAAATGGACCAGAAAAAACCAAACGTGGCGGTTTTGGCAATTAAAAGTGGTGCATTGTTCATTGAGCCTGTTTGTATTTTGGACGTGAAGTCCCTTTACATTGTTAAAAAGTACAGTAGAGTTAGACATGAATTGTAAATTAATGCATTGAACGACCAAAAGTCAGAAATTGAAGAATTAAGTAACAGTTAGTCTGGCAAAGGGAGAGAACAGGCTAGCATGATCTCGCTCTCAGTGCCAACAACTGTAGTCCCGAGTTATCATCACCCAACGAGATTCTCTGTTAGCTATAGAAGCATCATGAAACTATCGCCCTCTCGTACAGGAACATTGCTTTTGAATTTTTAAGTTACGTGCTTATTTAAAGTGGCTTAAACTAATTACTTTAACTGCATCAAAGTTATTCCTTTCCGTCTCCCAGATTCTATTCTCATACCTACAGGGTGTCTCACAAAAGTGTACTCACACTTCGAATGACGAGAAAAACATTAATATAAGAGAGTGAAATGGAATGGCTTCGAATACTGAAGACAAATATAATTGAAAAATCATGTTCGCCAATGTTCAAATTGATGACCATTATTGTCCATACAACTCTGATAACGCGCACTAAGGGATTCGCAAACGAAACAGGACATTAGAAATATGGTAACATTGTCTTTCAATTTACGATTAGAATGAAAAATTTGTTCTTTGTTTGTTGTGATAAACTTTGTCATTGAGATATCACCACAAAAAGAAGTCCATGGGCGTGAGGTCTAGGGAACGCGCAGGATTTTCAATGGTACCCCTTCGTCCAATCCATGTGTTTGGAAAAGCTGCATCGAGGTGGGTTCGTACATCACGATGGTAGTGGGGAGGTGCTCCATCTTGCTGACAGTAAATCTTGTCGTCATCACAAACATCTCTGAAATTTGTGGACCGACAAACTCGGAAAGTAAGTTGATGCAGCTCTCACCAGTGACAGTTCCGCTGTAAAAAATGGTCCTTGATGCCCAATGCGCACTGTTACTCCTCGTAAGTTTACAGGGTGTTCAAGTGTTACATGAAGATTTACAGGACCCCAGTACGCGCAAATATGGCATTAATGGCGCCATTTAATTTAAAGAATGCCTCATCGCTCCACATAATTTTTTGTGGAATCCCTGCATCTTCTGCACATTTTTCCAGATACCATTTCCAGAATTGAACTGTCTGGTCAGGATCGTCTTCATTGATACCATGGATTAATGTTGGAATGTAGCATTTCTAGTGCAGACGCTTCATGATATGATAGACACTACCTTTTGAGATGTGGGTTTCCCGAGCAGTTTGACGAAGAGATTTATGTGGTGATTGAAACAGTGTTTCTTGCACCTGCTCTTCTTCTCCAGGGCTCGTGGATGTCCCTGGTCGTTCATTACGTTTCTTGTTGACGCTCTGGACGGTTCCACCTGCTTCAAATTTGTCTCTGATGCGAGCAATGGTGGCGGTTCTGCGAATTCCCTTCTGAATAGCCTTTGCACTTCAATGGCGCTTTTGGTCTTCCAATAACATTTTGGGACTAACTTCCTCTCTTCCAAGCTAAGTTTATTTCCTGCCATGCTGTGATTAATTAATTTCACCTGCAACTCAAAAAAGGCAACATGTTAGCTACGGTTAAAGCTTGAGTACATTTTTTTGAGATATCCTGTATTTAACAATTCCTAAACATGAAAGTATGACTATATAAACGCGCTCGAGTCATGTAGAGCATCTAAACACTTCTGTCAAAATTTTGGCGATTGGTATGCAATAAGATGCGCATCCTGGTATAGACCATTCGAAACGACTGGATTGTGTGAAAGAATAAGCAGGGGACGACCAAAAAAGTTTTAAGAAGATGTTGACCGTGTCAGAGCATCTCACCCTTTTTTATTTACACTACACCACATATCTTATAGTCCTAAAAAGTCTGTTCTGAAATCAAATCTTCAACATCAGTCCATAAAGTCGACAGAGTGGAAGGTTTTGAGAAAACACATGGGTCCTTTCTGGTTACAGTTAGTACGTGCTTTCAAGCCAGATGAATATGGTGTACGTTGTGAGGGAAATGTTGCAGCGGGAAGATGACTTTTTTCGTCTTGTGGTGTTCAGTGATGAGACAAATAAGTGAGAAAGAAATGTTCAGATCTGCGGGTCATAAGTTTTGCGTATACCCTGTGTTGTGTGATGTAAGTTTTGGTTATTGCATATTATTAACTTCTTCACTGTTGTAAATGTTTTCTCACAAGAACAAACCAAATAAATCATATTTACCTTAATATTTCGTAACGAACCACAATCTACGAACAACCTCTGAAAATTTGTTGGTGGAATTATGGTTCACCCTATATATACCTATCGATATTCTTGAACCTGAAAATATTATTATAGGACACCATTTTAGAACATTATATGCCTGTGAAACATACGAATTTTTATATTCAAAATTACGTCGATATAGTAATCTTGGAAATTGTCTTTCAGACAGTTTTGAGTTTACAGCAGTATATTATAGTATTATATGCATAACAACGCATTTAATTTCTTTATTGGTTTGATACCTGTGCGAAATAGAGAAGCACCTGCCTGAAGGCTTTACTCTATCTCCAAAGGTCTTGGTGTCGGCTGGAAAACATTTTTGAAGGAGTTTGTGAAGATAAAGTCTGTGGAAACGATGATATCGTCCTTCGATATGGCCGCTTACCCTTAGGCAATCGTAGTGAGAGGGAAAGGAGTGTCAGGGACACAGTCGTCTTCACGGATGGATACGTTGTCTCAGGCTCAGGCAGAAAGATCTAATATATCACGCTTAAGTTGGTAGAGCTAAAGGAACCTTTGTTACAAAATGTAACAAGGCGAATAAAAGATAGTAATTCTTTTTCTCATACTAACATGTTACATATGGGTTTAGATGTTCAAATTGAATAATTTATTTACATTTATTCCTCAGGATTTGCTTGAATACACAGCATTAAAATATAAACTAATAGACGTTTTATAATTTAATTAAGTATATAATGGCGAAATATATTTTGAAATTGAATTTATTTTATACTTAAATAATGTGTTGTAGCATAAATACAATATATTGAACAATATACATGAAGAACATTAATAATTAAATCGGAAAAGAACAATTCTTGAAAAATGCTTTTTAAGTATAAATATTCCTGTTATACTTATTTCTATCTCATTGTTAATTGAGCAGTCAGCAGTAATTACAATTGAAAGGCAAGAAAAGAAAGCAGAAATCAATAATGGAATAGAACAAGGATGCAGTCTGTCACCCACGCTGTTTAACTTATATATAGAACAGGCGATGAAGAAAGTTAAAACGGAGTATGGAAAATAAATCATACTGATAGGAGACGAAATAAAAACCCTGCACTTTTTTCCGGTGATATTGTAATATTAGGAGAGTCAGCAGAAAACTTGGAAGAGTAGGATAGCACAGGCAAGGAAGGCTTTCGCAAAAAAGAGGAATTTACTTACTGGTAATATTTGTGTGAATATTAGGAAATAGTTGCTAAAATTGTTCGTATGGAGTGTGGAGTTATATCGGTGCGAAACGTGGACTATAGGAACTCCGAAAAGGAAACGAATAGAAGCCTTTGAAACGTGATGCTGTAGGCGAATTCTGAAAATCAGATGGGTGGATAGAGTAACTAACGAGGAAGTTCTAAGCAGAATACGGAAAGAGCGAACAATATGGAGAATGTATACCACGAGAAGGAATTGATTAATTGGCCACAAATTAAGACATGGAGTACTTGTAAAATGAGCATTAGAGGGAAGTGTGTGGGTTACGAATAGAAGAGGGAGGCCTAGGATGGAATCCGCTAAGAATTTTAGATAGGATGTGGTAGTTATGTGGAAATAAAAAGTCTTTTGCAAGATAGGACTGAATACCACGACAAAATCAACAGTTAATTAAGAAATAATAAAATAAAACATGCAGAGAAAACGGATCAAACAAGCCAATAAATCAAAGTAATTATTAAAAATAATTGGTGTAACAAAATAATGACTGAAAAAATATCAGATTAATTCTGAATAATAGATATTGCTACAGACGTGTTTATACCTTATAATTTGTACCAGGTTTCTCGGTTGATATTTCACAATGATCTGGTAGGTTTGTATTCTGTTCCTTTCGTTCCTCTTTAATATTCACTAAGCTTCTTATAATTATCCTCTGTCGCCCTGTAACATAACGATCTTCCTAACTGGAGTACTTTTATCCCTTAAACACTTAAAATTCGAAGTTTCAAAAAAAAATTAAAATTAAAATTGTAGTGGTAAATAATTTAACTACGGACCAGTTTTACGTATTAACGGTTCTTAATGATGATAAAAAATATCAATAAATTATTTCTGTGCTTATATGTATTAATCCAGATGATTGTTATGAATTCATTCACATAAATCTGAAAAGAAAACAAATTAAAATCCAATGAGTTAACAGCGTGTTACTTCGTCCTCTGGCGATTATAAATACTTCAATAGAGTTCTGGGAAGACAGGTTTTCAATTACGTCTAGTTTAATTTTCAGACCGTGACATATTCGTTAAGGAAAGTTTGACTCCATTTTCCGAAACTAATTTCTAAGTTATAAACGGATTGGACAGTTTGCAATTATTAAAGACTTAATTTTTTAATATACAGTAAATAGTAAAGTACAGAACAGCTTCTCAGTGTAGAACAGAAACTGAGTTTAAATGCGCTATATTGGACTGTTTCAAAGTATTTCGGCAACGATTTCAAAAGTTTGAAATATCTTAAACTTAGTTTTGCTCATTGTAAATTTTATTTATCTCCGAACTGTAAAGTAATGCGAAAAGAAACTTTTGTACATTTGCTTCTATCTTTAGATGGAGAAAGTCTGGCTTTTGCGTCCTTGTAAATCAGCCAGCTATTCACATTTCTCGTGAATTTTTTTCTTTGGCTAAGTGGGAAAATAATTTTAGCATTCAGATAGTTAACGCTGGTGCACTCTCATATTTCTGTTCTCTTTCCCCTCAACCCAGTCCCGATTCGTTTCGCTCTTTTTTACTTTTCCCCGTCCGCTTTTCGCGACGTTATTTATTCTTCCCTCTCTCAACTCCGGTGGCGCCTTTTAAATATTCAAAGATGTGATCCGCTTCGCCCTAAAGTGCTTCATTCTCTAGGCATCATATTGTTATCATGCGATGGCTTTACATAATGCTTTAAGCCATTTTAATGCCCGTTTGCTCGAGGAAAACTTTCCTACGAAAGATCAATTGCACTGGGAACCTTCTTACGCGCACTTCTTCAAGTTTCCTTTCGAACATTAAAAGGTTCGAGGAAATGATTATTCACTGAAATATGTTGTGAACTATTGTACTCCTACACTTCTTTTGAAAGTGCACTTGCAATACCTGCGTTCATGCCCGCTTAAAATTGCTTTTATTTTAGCAATTATGAATTAATCGATAGTACTTTTAGTCCGTAATCAGAATTGGTTATAAACAAGACATTGACAACATTCTACTTACTTGGATAATATACTCAATGAATAGAAATATGAGTAAAGATAAATCATTAATTAACTTCTTTGTTTTGTCTGTCTTTAAATTTTCCTTTAAAATTCATCAGCAGTAATTTCCATCTCGTAATTCGTCGGTACGCCACTGTAATTGAATATGTTTTCTTAAACATTACTATCTTTTAGTTTTCTTTACCTCTGGCTTGAAGTGTTTCACCTCCGCACTGCTACGCTCGTGTTCCAGGTCAACGAAAGGTCAACATTAGCTCATAGTCACTTCATCAACCAGCAAATTCACAAATGTTTGGCATTGTGATGTAATAAGGGTTTGCAAACAAAGTGCTGAATATTGTGAATAGTGTAGGAAATAAACAGCATAACCATGATACTTGAAAACCTATCTTAATATTTAACTTCATATTAACCAACAATTGTTATATGGTCTCAGTGAAAAGTTTCCAAAACAAACAAATAGAAAGTACTTCTACATGAAGATTTCGCAAGTTCTGTTGCATTAATACTGGAACTGAAAATGTGTCAAACAGTTTTATGTGCTATCCTAACAGAGAAGTATTAATAATAAATAAAAATTTTGACCACTTTCAGACTTAATTCTTAATCATAAAAAATAATGCCTGAAAGATGTCAAAAATTTAATTTATTAACACATGAGTTTGACATAAAAATACAACCTTTAGAAATATATTAAATTTACAAAATATTATTTGAGTCTACGATATTAATACTATTAATTTCAAGCATTCGATTAATAAACAGGATCGTATCAAAATTAGTCATATTATTATCTAACAAGTTTCTCGAAAAACTAGTGTATTATTAATTTCGACTATAAACATTATATATATATATATATTTCTAAGAAATGTATTTAAATAATTAATATCTTCCAATGTAACACTTTATTTAACACACTATATTATTTATCTTGACAGTTATCATTACTTTTACATTAAGTTTTTTAGAAACAAATATTAAAGTCGTTTAAAAAATTTTATACTTTCCAAATACTGTTATTGAACTTTTTCATAACTGTCCTATGCAGCATATATCAAGAAACGTGCCATCTCCCTCCTCTGTTGTCTTATTATTAATGCCCCAAAGATCTTTACAGCCAAAGGAAACTTTTGTTTTCTATCTTGAAGGAGCTGTCTGAATTGAAAATTGTCTTCTTTTCTTTTTCCGCCTCTGATTTAACGATTTATATATTTTGCAGTTGAGCCTTCATCTCGCTCTCGTATACGGCTTATACGATATTGGTAAATGACTAGAATCCTTTTAAATACTAAATGGGTTGTTCTATTGTAATATAATATTTTGTATTGTAGACGATAAAATTATAGAAAGTAAATTAAAAGAAATTTTTTAAATAAGCAACTTCTTCATTGCTGCTCATTTTTAACAGTCATTGTATTAAGTGTTCCGTAATTATATTTAACTAGCTGAGGACCAGACGTTTCCCGAGTATTTATTTATATTATCCTGGTACATTATTTAATTCTTGATCAACACATAACAAAACCGACATCAAAAACGTCACAATATAAACCTTATATATACTCCCAGTATATCGAGAGAGTCCAAAATACCCCCGGTACAATAGATTTCAGTATTCTAACAGAATAAAAGTTTTTCCCACCTAATGGTGGGTCTTAATGTAACACAGCGACCGGCATTACACCAGTTTCGACACCAAACTCGATAGGTACACTTTTATTTTCATACTATCAATTACTAAATTTTCAAATTTACCTGACGCGAGAAATAAAACCAATTTATCAATTTATGTGTACATCGTATCGACGATCCAAAGAAGTTAATTTTTTCTCAGCTTGCTGCAACAATAGATAATGGGATGAATGATATAGGAACGCGTAACAGGACTTTTAACTCGCAGTTGGTTTACACCCGGCTTTCGCGCTGCAATTCCAAGAAATCTTCCCGTAGAATAAATATTATTATTTATATTCATATTATATTAATACCTTCTGCAATATATCGAAATTAAATGTTCACGAATATTTAAATTAAATCCGTTGAGTCGTTTCAGAGCCTATTAGAGACAAACATACGAACAGACAGACAGTTCAATTTTATTTATTGGAATAGATAATCAATATCAACTTATAATGAAACAAAATATTCCGGTAGTTGATATTACGTGTCAGATATCTCTATTATAGTTTACTTCTTGTAGGCTACGTGTCATTTCGCTCTCGTAGATTGAAGCCAACTTTAGCGCAGGTTTAAGCAAGAGTAATTAACGTATTTTTACGTGCCCCAACGCCCTAGAAATTTGCTGGTACGTAGATGAATCGGTCCGTAATATACCTCATTAAGGACGTGTTTCACATTTCCTCTAATTACTCCGCTTCCAGCAACGAACAATCGCTGAAGCACTTAATTTTAACTCTGCTTTAGGATGAAAAGCATATTCGACGTGGTTGCTGACGAAAAAAAGTATTTTGGTACGAAGGAATAGAATAATTATATATCACGACTAATTAATATGCATCTAGGGTTGAAAATTTCGGAATTTACGTATACTCTTTACGCAGAAACGGGAGTAATGACCGTGTGTGTATTATGAGTCTGTACGACGAATGCAGTCGTGGGGTAGACAAAAAGACCACGTAAATTTCAAAGATCTCTGAAAATATTATATGCTAAATAAAAATAATAAAGACAACGAAATGTATTATATTATCAAAAAAGGCACTACGACGAAAGTAGTGTTGTAACCTCAAGGTTATATACAGTAGATATAATAATAACAACAATAACGCTCCCTTTATAACACCAGTAGCGCTTATTCCTTTTTTTTCACTTTTTTAAATACTTCGCCATTTTGGTTCCAATTTTTTTTGCGAATAACACGTTATTACCAATTATTTTTTCAGTTCTGATTCTTAAATAGGACAAAAAGTAGAAATGGTTTTTCATTGACCCAGCATTGGCTGTAACGTATTAGGCGGAGACTTGGAAAACAATACAGTAATATTATGTATATATATATATATATATATATATATATATATATTGTAACATGAAAAGTTATACTTAACAACGCAGGCCAGCTTGCGAGTTGCAATTGTTGAGGAACTGACGCAACTTGGGCCAACAATGTAGTCTCGCGAGACTTTGGGGGAGTCGTCATGGGGTAGTGGAAGGAGCAGGTTGTGTCGGCGGGACGACGGGAGAATGACCACGCCCTGCAGATATAATTATTTCTCGTGCTCTGATTGGAATTAAAACTACTAAAATCCATTTTTGGTGTTTTTTGTGAAAAATACCTGGCGCCCTAAAGGAATTGAAAAATCCTCGAATACGAAGGAACGCGGAATCCGCTACAATATATATGTATATTATAAATCAAAATGTATCAAAGAAGAACATGAATTTTTGTTTCTGTAATTAGGAGAATCGATTTTATTCATAAATTTATGAGAATGATTATAGTTATGATTATTTTTAAGATCCTGACAACCGAAACAAATTCATTCACCATATATTCAGAAATCAAAGTTGTAACTGAGGGATAGTAGACGTGGCCAGGAATAAACATTAAATAAAACTAAAAAGCTATTTTCCGGAAAACGATCTCAGAGTATTTACAGAGTAGTAATATTAAAATTTATTCAAAAATATCAAAGAAATTTATTCTTATCACTTTCATGTATACACTTCCAACATAATATATATTTATGTATGTTATATTATAGTTTATGAAATATTGGATGAAAACGAACAAAGTCAAAAAATGAATTAGAACTAAAAGAGGGCAATTAGGAAAACTGCAACAACAGGGGGTGCTTCAGAGTTTCAAAGAGTAGATTAATAGAGAAAGGAGAAAGAACAATATAGAGGAGAAATAGGCACTTCTGAATGATGAAATGACAAGAGCAGCAGAAGAGCATACGTCAGATAAATAGGAAAGCATGGATAACACAAGAAATCATAAAAATGATTGATGAAAAGCGTAAATATAAAAACGCGAAGGAAGAAAATGCTAAAGAGTTGTACAGACGCTTGAAGAATGAGATAGATAGGATATGCAAATCAGCCAAAGAGATTTGGCCACAAGAGAAATTCAAAGCAGTTGAAGATTTCAAAGTGAAAGGGAAAATAGACGCAGATTATATTCGGCAAGAACGTCAGAACAGCGGATGGGAAGCCAATTCTGATTAAAGAATAAAAAGCAGTAAGATGGAAGGAATATCTAGAAGAGCTGTATCACGGTGGAAGAAAAGGAGGTGGATGGTGAAAAGTTGCGGGACAACATTTTAAGGTCGGAGTTTGACAAGGCGCTGACGGACCTGAGCATTTGTAAAGCGCCAGGAATTGATAACATTCCAGCAGAGTTGGTAAGATCATCGGGCAAAGAAGCAGTAAATGATGGATTGTGAAATGTACGAAACAGGAAGAATACCAGAAAATTTTAGTAAAAACATAATTATACCCATACCGAATAAGTCTGGGGTTGATACATGAGAACAGTACAAGATACTAAACCGTCTTCAAATTCCGCTTTTGTACTGATCTAAGGAGTTTCACGTTAACATTGAGCATAACTAGCAATGAACTGTTAAAAATTTTAAAAATAATTTATGAGGTTGATTTAAGTAAAATAAACTTCAAACGAGATAATTGTTCACTAAAATTTACTTATTTATTGATAAATAACGCAATTTTGAGGAAACAACATAATTGTGCCTTGAACCCTATTTTAAGCTGGTGTCTTATTCAACTCAATAGAGAAATTCTAATTTGGAAACTTCTTTGAAGCATTAAATGTAGAATTTTTTTATGTTTATCTGCAGGAACGTTGCTAGCGTACACTCTGGTGTCAACATGCGTACTTATCTTGCGTTACCAGCCCCATTCCACCAACCTCGTGGAACTGCTCCCTCAATCCCTGCGGACGCCCATCAGAGGCTCACCAACCAAGGAGAATCTAAGTAATGGCCAGGTAAGATCACCCTGAATTTAGTCGTGCTTAGTAGTTTACAGATTGGTTGGCTGAACCTTTGTCAATCCGAGAGGGATTGGTAGCGTTTGAGAGAGCTCACAACATAAATTATTCGTGTAAACATTTTATTACGTGGTTAATTGCCACTGCAAATTTCTCCTCAGGTTCTCTACGGTAACCAGCTACAGCCTGAGCATCTACGAGCAGCTTTTGGAACTGGAGTTGCAGCTCCTACAATGATTGGCGGTGGTGGCGGCGGTGGCGCTGGTGGTCTTGGCATGGGTATGGGAGTTGGAATGGGGCAGCAAACCGCTGTAGGAGCGAGCCCACACCACACGTCGCACTCCCAGGGTCACCACCAGAGGATAATGGTACGCAGAGTCACCAGAAGGTCAGTATATGCAAATCACATTTAACCCCCTCTGTTCACCGAAGTGAAAATAAACTTTTGCCTTTTTCCATTCGTTGAGCACTGTCCTTAGCAATGTCTCGCGTTGGATATAAAAAACAGCATTATTGGTGACGCTTAGTCGCTCAGGTTTTCAACCAAGGTGTAGTGTGAGACACCATATTTATAGAAAACAAACTTCTTCTGTGTAAGGTCGAATCAACGATTTGACATTGTGACATTTGTGCGATCCGTTCCGCCTAATACCAAACGTTCTTTCCGATGATCTTGATTACTATGAATTATTTCATTTCGTTTTATTTTTATCAGTGCAGTTATTGCAAAATATAAATTTATTATTACATGCAATGTTGCTCAACTTGTAACACCATCTATCATGGTTATATAAATCTGATGAATGTCCTGAAGCGTTTCTGAGGTAATGAATTACTACACTGGTCACTGAAATTTGGCATAGGACTGAATGAGAATCGCCAAGCTGACCACGTTACACGATAAAAGCCCAGAATGTATCAGTCTGGCGGTTTGTCGGCCAAGGTCTACATACAGTTGTAGGTCCAATGCACAATATGAATAATACTTATAATATTAATAAAGGAATTACGAGATGTTCCACTTCAGGAATGCTCAACAACTTTAGACGGTACTGTAATTCCTAGATGACGGATTTAAATAGAACACACACACACTCTCCCTGTCTGTTGTTATAGTATTCAGTCCTAAGACTCGTCTGATGCAACCCTCCATGTTAACCTATCCTGCTCAAGCCTTTTCATTTACTTATAACTTGCATAACCCACATACTCCCTAATTTTCTTAACGTATTCCACCCTTGTCTCCATCTTCTGTCCTTACCCTCATGTCATAAACGTGGCTTATTAATCTATCCCTTCTCTTAGTCAACGGCCTCCATATTGTTCGCTTTCCCCTATTCTGTTTAGAACTTCCTAGTTTGTCATTCTATCCACCCATTTCATTTTTAGCATTCGCCAATAGCACCACATTTCAAAGGCTTCTATTCTTTTCCCTTCTCCAACTCCTATCGTCTACGTTTCGCACCCATATAACGCCACGCTCCATACGAAATTTTTTAGCAACGTATTCGTAATATTCACAATTATATTACCCGTAAGTATATCTCTCTTTTTCGCGAAAGCTCCTTGCCTGTGCTATCCTACCCTTTATGTCTACTATACTTCAACTATCCCTAGTTATTACGCTTCCCAAGTAGCAGAATTCCTTAACTTCCGTCAAAATATCCCTTCCCAATCTAACACCCTTTGTTATTCCACTGTTTCACATACTACACTCTATTACCTTCGTTTTGCCTTTATTAATTTTCATATTGAACTCTTTATCCAGGACTACGTTCATGCAATTTATTATGTTTTACAAGTCTTCTTGTAACTCCCCTATACTACAATATAGTCGGCAAAGCGTAAGGTTTTTATTTCTTCTCCTTTCAGTATTCCGTTTTACTTTCTTCATCGCCTGTCCTGTATATAAGTTAAACCTCTCTATACTTATGTATATATATACTATCTGGGTGCTCTACGTAGCCAGATAATTTATATTAGCCCGCTGCAGAATTTAATCTCTTTGTCAAGACGTAATTAAACCTTCCGATAGATCGTCATTTTTTTGAAAATTTATTGTTTCACGCCTTTAATCATCGAAATCACACAAATAAATGCTGAAAATGAAAAGTTTTATTTAGACGCTGGAAGGAATTCCGCCCAATAAAGATGTGTATAAATCGTAATTTAAAAAATGCACTTTTCACAAAATATTATTTCAGATACACTTTATTCGTTCAATATCGTGTTACTCTATAAATAATACACTCAGTACTCATGTAGTTACAGACGGGGAAAATAACAGAACTCAGCAATCCTAAAACGAATATAAAAAGTATGTCAAGCTACGATAGAATGAACTTGCGAATGTATTGTTATTCAAACGGTTATGCTAAAAAATTGTGTTTATATGTTGTTTTGGCAGAACCGATAACAAAAAATGGAAGGAGTTATAGTTTTAAAAATAATATGCATATATTAGTCTGTGACATCAACGTCCATTGACACAGGCATAGAACACGGAAATTGTCCACATCTAATTACACAATACGACCTATCTTTATTCACCCACTGTTCTACTTTTATATTTGATGAATGATATCCTAAAAAATATAAACACCTGGAAGGATGGATAACTATAGGATAGATTCGTTTAAACACGTAAATTTGTCCCCTCCTAAACAGAAAAGCCCCACTTACCGTCAGCACAAAACGCCTCCTATATTCCTCCATAAAACAACTCACCTGGTCCTATGCCTCAACCATATGGGGAACAACAGCCAAAATTCAAACAAAACAAAACATAAACCTGTGCATCATTACAAAGTCTTCCCGGTTCCATATGAATTCCGTCATCAACCATAACATCAAACTTCCCAAAGCAAACATTCCCCCCGCCCCCTCTTCTCTACGTTTCCGTCGGCTCAAAGGAAAACTTCCAATCGACCTCATCCTTCCCCCTGAAAATTCAGGCATATCCTAACCCACCTTACCATCAATCCCGCAGACCACATCCTCATATATTTTCAAGTAATCAATACACCGCCTGTCAAACCTCACCCACCCGCATCGTATGCCTCTCAGATGTACACGGGGAAAAATAAGATAAAACAACCTAGCCCATCTGCTACAGTAGGTTAACCTGCCTCCATATTTACATGTATTATATACATTATTATTATTTTGAAAATACATTATTTGAATCTTGTATATACTGGAGAAATTATTGTACCAAAGTAATAATCGTAGATAAAAGTTTTTATATGAAGTAAACGAAAAGAAAATAATAACGTAAATTTGTATATTTCCGTTTTATTGTTGTCATATAAGAAGCCAAATACTTCATCGAAGCATGGGATATTTAAAACTCAACATTTAAAATATGGAGGGGATATAAGAAAACCACAGGTAAGAAATTTTATTCATTATAATTAAATATACTGTTTAATTTAGTGAATTCTTTAATTGCAAAGTTTGACGAAATATTTTCAAGCGGGTTTTCAGAGGATTAAGAACATACCACATTTTTTGCTATTCAAAAGTTGGCATATTGGGTTATTTCTATACATTTGTTTTATGAAGTGACCACAGTTCATACTTTAAGATCCCAAACCATCCTATTAATAACAGTTTTTCTCAATTTATTTATAGAGAAACTATTTTAATATTTCTAATAAAATGCATTTAACGGAAAAATATCTGTGTTAAAGTACATACAAAATTGTAATAAATAAACAGTAAAATTAATTTGTTACTTACAAACAATAATAGCGGGCACCCAGATCAAGAATCATAGTATTAATCTGCTGCGAGCTAAAACTGCTTGCGTACATTTGTTAGTATTTCAAGAAAACTTCAAATCCAATTAAAATAATAGGTTAAATCTACAACTTATACCACTAAAAAAATGGAAAGATTACTATGAAAAGTTGTTTCAAGATGATAGAGAGGAATTTAAAAATGAGAATATGTGGTAAACAGATGTCGCGGGCAACCAAGAAGTTGAGCAAATAACACCTGAAGAAGTTAAAAAAATTAGTCATGTCGTGCAAACATGGAAAAAACCTATCGAGCTAATAAATTCACAACTGCAATTCTTTTTAAAATTCTCTGTAAATTGTTTAACTTATGTCTTTTGGAAAACAAATATCTGGGAATTTTAAGAACGGTATTATGAGCAATATCTTTAAAAGAGGTGCTCGAACAGAATGTACCAACTACGGGGAATCACTGTCATAAGCTCTATTGGCGGCATATATGGCAACATTCTGAAAAATAGAGTTGAACATGAGTTGTATGACTTTGAAAACCAAAGCGGTTTTAAGGCAGGCGGCATGTAATATCTTCATTATCATACAGCTCACGGCAGAATCTAGAAACCCATCTTATTTGCATAGATTTACGGAAGGCATATGACAGTCTGCCTCTACCAAAATTATGGTCGGTGATGGAAAATCAGCAAATAGAAAGAAATTATTTTAACGCCATAAAAAACTATATACAGGAAATTTAAACAGGATCAAAGTTGGAAACACAGTAATCAGAATTCCACGTAAACAAAGGATTGAGAGAAGGATGTTGTATAGTAACTACGCCTTTTAAAATATATTTGAATGATGGACTCAAAAATGGGAGAAAGTAGTGTCACAACATGGGAGTAATTTGAATTTTTCTGATGATCAGGCTAATTTGCTGAACATGGAGATAAAGTGAAGGAAAGCTAAGAGCGATGGAAATGGATTTCTGGAGCCGCAGCTGTGGTGTGACAAGAACAGAAAGGATAATAAATGAATACATTCGGGAAGAAATGGGGGTTACATCAGTAAATATCTTAGATACAATAGAAGGTAAGAGGTTGAATTGGTATGGACATTTGGGACGAATTCCAGAGGAATATTCCACTGGCAACCCCCAAAACGAAAGATAATAGGAAGACCTAAACTTACACGAAATGAAGGAGTGACGCAAACAATGAAGGACAGACAGATGCGAGATGATGATTGGAAAGATTAAAGGTGGAATCTTGGATGCGAGAGACGCCGTATGGTGTATTTTTTTTCGGGGGTTAACAGGCTACATGAGGGTGATCCTGAAGCAGACAACTCCCCTTTAATGGCATAGGAAGGGAATTGAAAAGGGGGGATGCGGAAGGTAGAGAAAGGTAGCCAAGGGTTGACTAGGCCCGCGAGCTATGGTTTAAGGATCCTACCCGGTGTTTCACCTAAAGAGATGCAGGGAAAACCCTAGAAAACCTGCATCAGGTAGATCGGGCATTGGGTACTATTCTCACGCCCTTCCGAATGACGGGAGACGAGTTTGCTGTTATATAAATATATATATAAGGAAAATTCTAACTTCATACAAATCAGAACGTTTGCTAGATAAAACGTTAATACTTATAATTAAAACACAGAAAGCAATTTTTTATTGTAATTACTATTTGTGATCTGCAAAATGAATGAAACGTGAAAAAAGTACTGCGGGGTGAAACGAGTCGTTGGCAAACACAAAGCTGGGGCAAAACGGCAAAGACTTCCTTTCAAAACAGTTGGTTTTTTTCGTTCGTTGCGGAGGCGAACACTTTAAATTGCTTTTACGCATACGTTTTGCTCTCCCTTTATGTGCCTTTGATCACCTTTTATCGAATTGTTTTTGATCTCTGACAAATGTATATTCATTAACTGATAAGGGATATAATAGTACTGGCTGTAACTATGGCGAATGACAGAATATTCCACATATGTCTCAGTTATCTGCAAAAGAAGTGCAACTAGGTGTCAGTGCGACAATATCGTTATCGTAAAACGTAACATAAATTTTCGTTTCAATATTTAAATAGGACATGATTATCATTATAATTTGTAACACTGAACAGTGAACACTGCAACACTTCAATAACAATTTTTTATTATTTAATTTATTTATAACGGTCGTATCGACAGCCTGGTCATTAGCGACCACAGTGACAACTATTTAAATGTTATTATACAATTATTTACACATTATTTAATACAATGAATTTACATAATAAAATACTGCTAACATCCATTTTTCTGCTCGTTACCACAAACTAATTATTTATGTTCTTAACATTTGATTTTTAGATTTTAAAAAAAGAGAACACAGAATAAAATACATTTAAATTAAATCAAAAATATTACTGTCCTTACAAAATTTAATAATGTCTTTTTGGTTGTCATGGGAGTCTAAAATAGATTTGTAGTTTTTGCTCTGTTTGTGTATTTTACAATGATAAAAATTAGCGTTCACAGCGTAAAAGAATATTAAATTATGAAATAAACATAAAATAAGTTGTCTGTCTCATTCGGCCAGGAAGAAGTGAGACACACATTTTCTTACATTCTTTACTGTTTGTGTTTGAACTTTTGAGTTAACTTTTATTACGGATGCAGTATATATCTGTGTGGGCATAAAACCTAGTTTCAACTTACTCCGACACATTCGGTTTATCAAAGTCTCAGAGATTTTCAATTTACACTTCAGACTTTTATGACCATCAACGACTCTTCAACTGCTTCATCCTTAGTGGAATAGAATATCAATCTCGGAAACAAATTTCCGTATGCATTGATTATTAAATATAAAAAAGAAGGTAATAAAACGTTATATATATTTTTTCAGTTTAATATTCTTTGACAATATATGTTAAATGTTTCCGAGTTTTTCTCTTGCCGAAAATCTGAAAAAAGAATCCCTTTTGATTACGCAAAGGGAACAACGTAAAGTGAGCGTGGAATATATAACGCTCATTAGCCACCACTCGCATAGAGGTATTAAATTTTGGCGATATTAAGGTGAGTAATAAAGTTTAAGTTGTGATGTGACAAAAGGTTTCCAATAAACGAGGGGCTTCTATTGGACTTCCGCTCTGGAGGACCCCATAAATCGTTGGAACGAGGGAAGCCCAGATTTATAGGTATTTTACGGCTTCAACCTCATATGACCAACGGAAAACGTAGAAAACATGGACCTCAAATTTTCGCAAACACTAGTGTCATCGTATTGATTATGTGTATAGCTACCATTCCGAATATATTATGAGAAACACGCGCTCAATAAAGAATAAACAAATCAGCTTTTGTTGACACAAACACTTCAAATATAATTTAGAACAGCAACTAACCTTCATTGTTCGCATGTAAATTAAGTAATTATCAAGGCAAGAATTTTGGAAATATATCCTAAGCGAATGCACGTAATAGAGAATATATACATTCACAGTTTTACAAGGTTATTGTTATCGCTGAAAGTAAATCAGTTTTACATTTTTTTAATTTATGTCGTTACACGGTACCGCTACATATGAGGCTTGCATTAAAGTAAAATAATTGGTTTAACTATAATTCTAGGAAAAAGCTTCCTCTGGAGCTGACGGATGCGAACAGAATAGGATAAATCGTTTACAATCCCATGCGTAACGAAATAGTACATAGGAGAATGGAACGTCAAATAAAATGCGAATTATGGAGAATATCAGTTTGGTTTTAGGAATAATGTAGGGACAAAAGCAATATTGGCTCTACGTCTAGTTTGAGAATAAAAAAATAAACAGGCCTACAGTCCTGTCATTTGTAGATTTAGAAAAAACTTTTAATAATGTAAACTGCAACGCACTACTAAGAATTTTGAAGGTGATGGAAATAAAATATAGAGAAATAAGAGTTATACATAACATCTTAAGAAGATTTAGATTTATTGTTGTTTCCATTAGTCCTCGATTGAGGAAATAGGATACGTCATACATTACAAATGAACAAAATAAGGTACATAATTAGAGACAAATAATCTTAAAATAAATTAATAAAAGAAAATGTATATAGACAAAAGTCCATATAAACAAAACACGGACAGACGATGTGACACACACACACTGCGAAACACAAACAAGCACACACTGAGAAACCCGCAATGGAGTTTTAAATACTTAAAGCTCTGCGACCAAGAAACTGTCCTTCCCTCTGTCGTAGCTCCAGGCACTACATGAAACAAACAAACAAAGGAGCAGAAAAAACTGAATAGAAATTTTAAAGATATGTGATGTGCTATTTTACAAGGCAGCTCATTCAACACTTTTTGCGGGAATCTTGATTTTAAATACTAGAAGGACGATTAAGAAAATCCTGTACCGAGTAAACGCGCCATTTAAAAGAATAGTTTTACTCTGCTTCACGAAGCTTTTGTAGGTACTATTTTTAACCTCTGGCGAAAGGCTGTTGTATAAAATTATCCCGGTATTGTGAATACTTTTCTGGTGCAAGGCGATGCTTGTCCGACATTAGAGCTGAACGATTTCTGGTCGCGTATTCATGAAACTCGCCATTTATTTGAAACAAATTAGTGTTCCGCTTTACAAACTTTAATATTTCATAAATATATACGCTTGGTAAAGAAGGCAGTCGGCAGTAATTAGAATTGATGGGCAAGAGAAATAAGCTGAAATAGAAAAGGAGGAAGATGAGGATGCAGTCCTTGGCCCATGCTCTTTAACTTATATACAGAACAGGCAATGAGTAAAGCTAAAAAGGATTATGGAAACGGAATCATACTGAAATGAGAAAAAATATGGACCTTACGGTTTTCCAATGATATCGTAGTATTGGGGGAGTCATAATAAAAGATAATAAATGGCATGAACGTGGTCCAGGATAAATAGTACAACATGAGGTTCAATATAGGAAAAACCAAGGTGATGGAGTGAAGTATGCAAAAAAAGTGCAATAACAAAGGATATTAGATTTTGGAAGGGATATTTTAACGTCACATAAGGGCATCCGAGGCAACGATATTGCAGACGAAAAAGCGAAGGTGACAGCAGTGAAGAGGGAAGAAAACGAAGAAGATTATAGTTTGACCAGGAAACACATGAGTGTATATACTAGAAACAATCCGACACACAATGGATGAATAACAGAAGAACAGAAAACATCAATCCCATCCTTATATATAAAAATATGCGTAGCCTATCATTATTTCCTAAATCCCTTACGAGACATGAACATATAGTATTAGAACCTTACATACTAACCTCACACACGATAATCTATTTTATAGAGAGGAGAATAATAGTTATGGATTGTAGAATTATAGTAGACATAAATAATACATTTTTGAAATGAGGGTCTATAGACATTACAGGGAAGTGTGTGGGGTTAGATCAGAAAGGGAGGCAACGGATGGAAACACTAAGCGGATTAGGGAAGGTGTGGTAGATATGTAGAAATGAAAAGGCTTGTGCGGAATATGTTAGCATAGAGGATTGTGTCAGGCCATACTAATGACGTATTACAACAACAATAGAAATATATCTTGGACTTGCTTGGCACTCATCCATTTATTAAATAAGCACAAATACGTTATGAATAAGCAATACTTGTTGTAAAAGTAAATAAGCAGTGCTGAGAAAAACAACCCATGAAGGTGGATTGCAATTTTATTTAACTACTACTCATCATTAGCATAATTAACTCAAACTGACATAAAGTGTTTATGAAGCGAAGGTCGACTCTTTAAGATCAATAAATATGGTGTGTTTAAGCTTGGAAAATGTAACTAATGTCTAACAGCTTTGTTTTCACTGAAAGAAGTGCTTGTTTGCAGTTCACCTGACAGCGACGACACGTTTCCCGGGGAGGAGCCCGAGGAGGACTTTTCTGTGAGGGACGACCAGTTCCTCGTGTCCGACAGGAGTGAGAATAAGTTTTACGGATCCCTTCACGGAGGCGGCGGCGGCGGGGGCGGCGGTGGAGGCGGCGGTGGTGGAGGTTCGGCTCCAGGACTCGGATACATAGGACGCAGACTCCAGGTAAAAAAATCTTAATTTATGTGAGCATTGCTACGGCTCAGCTGGGCTCCGGTGACTTAATTATCATTAAATGTGCTTGCAGTAAAAAAAAACTTTTCAGTCAGTAAAACTGTAATTCAGTTTACATTTTTCAGTTAATAATACCATATTATAAGAACCATATATACAGATGTTACTTCATTATCACGTATTATTTATGAGCAAATTAATTAACAAATCACTTTTGTATGGCTAGCTTCTTGACATAACATACGAAAAATGTAATAGTTTTTCTCCGTAAGAATAAAAGTTTTCCGGAATGAAAACAAAAGTATAATAGGAATGAAATTCTCTCCAGAAGATGGTAACGCTATACGTTACCGAAACGTCGCGTGGTTTCGACAATCTCACAGAGAGAATTTCATCCAGTATCTACACCGGGAAAATCTTCGGTCAACAAAATTATAATACATCAAATATAACACATTTACCTACAAGCTGTAGTTGAAATGTATAAAAGTGCCTGGAAGGTTTGATGCCAAAGAACTTAACCTTATAATCCTTCATTAAAATAATATATGGTATTTAAAGCCTGTTTCTTGAAATTTAAAAATATTAGCCATTAAATGAAGCAAACTAACATGAATGGACTTGTAGAAACATATTAATAATAAAGTAAATCAGAAATACGAACCGATAGGTGTAAGACATTAAGATTTATATTTAAATATATATATATATCATATTAAACAAGACCCCTTTTCAGAAATACTCTATTTTGTTCCATAACGCATGAACAAAACATTATCTCCTACGACTAATATCGTCAAAATATTTAAATTATTAACGAATTGAAATTTGCATACAAGTAAAAAATGGATTATTAACAATGCGTCAAAGACAACCCGGACGTGGGACACAATTATTTAAATAATCAAAGAAAATATATAGAGTGGGAAAAATTTTGTATCGGTCAAATTTACACAAATATAAAATCAAAAGTATGTAACGGTATAAATAAATTAATGAATACAAAAAGTCTAACAATATCCTACAGTAAATGAAAAACAAAACACTAAATAGCTTTCGAAAATGTAAAAATACTGCAGAAAATATTCAAAAACATTTAATGGGGTAAAAGAAATGTATGATATACTGTAAAACACACCACAATAATTTTTTAAATCTAGTATAGTAACGAGGAAATATATCGATATCGAATTAATAAATAATACAACAGTCACGTGCCCCGAGGACTGATGTAGATTAGACTCGCGGTATAACGACAGGTAACGAATGCACTTCAAAGCCAAAACATGTGTAAATAGGACACAACAATTACGAGCAATTTACATGGAAACCAAATTCAGGTGTAAACTAGAAATGTAAATTACTAGCTGAAGTGGCCAGCGTTAATCGGGTTCATGTAAATAATAAAGCAGTACTTGAGGGTAGACTTCATTCTATGACAGTTGTCCAATCAAATCTATTTTCAATCCTAGGTTGTGTAAATGGCGAAAAATCGTAAAAATTGTAGGATTTTTTTTAGTTTTTTGAGAAGTAAAGGCCAGAGACAAAAATTGTAAAGAACCTAATTTCAACATAATAACAGTCCTCAGACGTTTTCTAAACTCCTCAGATTTCAAACTACAGTAGCCTAAAGTTGGAGAGGTTCAAAATTTGTGTTCTTTATTGTGTTGTGCCTCAAGGAAGTGGGGGAGGGGGATTGGTTTATATTGGAAAAAATATCTAGCAGGAAAACAATTTCAAAAAATGAAAAAAACGGTAGTTAGAGAACATTTTCACTTTCTTTCACAAATATACAGTACCGTTAAAAGTTTATTTAATTTAATACTATTAACTGTGATGAAAGTCATTATCAATTACTAAATATTAAAATTATCTGACACGAAAAATAAAACTAATAAACGAATACATCGTATCGACGAACCAAAGAAGTTAATTATTTCTCAGAGAGTTAGCTTTTTGACAAGTTAATTACGACGCTAAATGTTTATACTTTAACAAATATATAGTATTATAAATCAAGAATGTAGATAACCCGCATACACTTTAGTAGATCTCGATGCAGTTATGGGACACGAAACCTTTTTCAAACTATGTTTTCCACTTTTTCCCATATCTAACTTCAGTATATTTGAAACATTTAAAGATCACGGGTAGCTTCGGGCCCTGAGGAAGGCGTGTGCTAAATTTGGTTTTCCTTCCATTTATCCTCATATTGAACTCTTTCCTCAGAACCACGTTCATGGTTTCCCAGTCATTTTCTGACTGATATTACTACAATATCATCGGCAAAGCGTAAGGTTTTTATTTATTCTCCCTGCAGTACGATTCGTTTTCCATAATCCGTTTTAACTTTCTTCATCGCATGTTATAACTTAAAGAGCATGTGCGACAGACTGCATCCTTTGCTTACTCCTTTCTTGATTTCTGCTTTCTTTTCTTGATCTTCAGTTCTAATTACTCCTGACTGCTTCTGTAGTGGATACGAGTACGAAATAAAAATTATGAAAGTCTTTTCTTTAATATTTTAATTTTTCGAAACTATTGTCTATTCCATTATTAATCATGTATGTGTTTACTTCAGTGCATACCAACATGTGATGCCCAATCCCTTGACGTACATTTACAATTCGTTGCGATACAGTTCTTGTGTATTAATATTTCACTTAGCCGACCTGCTGCTGTGTAGAGCGCAGCGCAACCGCCGCAATCGCAGGGGTTCTAATCCTGCCATGGACATGGGTATTGGCACTTGTCTTAGTTATGATTGAAGTAGAACCGCAACGCTAACAAATCATGTCACGTAATACAGTCTGGCAGTCGTCCCGGACGACCGAGTAGCTAAATGATGCTGAAATATTAACCAATAACAATATTTCACTTGACGTCTGTTTTTAGAAAAATAATATAAAGAGTTTGTGGTAATTGTTTTAATTATTACGTAAGGTGGGGAGATGAATTATTATTCTGATCAATATAATAAAAACGAGAACTTTAAAATTTCTGCTACCAGAGGCGAGAAACAATTAAGGTTTAGTACGTCACCAAGGTCCAGGGCGTCACTGCTGGCTGCTGCGTCGTCCCGTGGCTGCTCGTTGGAGAATTTTTACAAACTTTTGAGGTACTCAGCTCGTTGCCCAGGGATACTCGTTGATTTACGGATGGAATGTTAGAATGTTTCTCACTAATGAAATGTTCTTCTCTGACGAAATGTTTTTTTACTGGCCGAAATGTTCTTCACTGGATGTTTTTGACTGACTGCCCAATGGTGTAAGTTACTGAATACCGAAATGTAGAATGTTTCTCACTGACTCCTAATGATGAAAGTTATTGACTTCTCTCCCCCCCGAACCCACAGGTTTTTGTTCTGAAAGCCACGCCCTGGTTAAATAATTTTCATGTGTGTGTGATTTCTACGCCCCCCATATGGAGGCTTGCCATTTGTTTTTACTCCAGTTGTTGTCTTCCGGACTTTGGGACGCTGTTTTTCTATTTTCACTGGTCATGAGTCGAGGCCCAATAAATTTCTTCCTTAATTCTCTATTGAAATTACTGGGCCGCATTAATATAGTTTGCGGCCTCTAGGGCAAATCCTCTACCCTTGTTTTGCTGTTAACGGCGGAAGGTCCACTTCCAGATCACATTCCATTGACCAGATAGATCAGTATTGCGTTCCACTTGTCACCCCCATTTCTGCCTCATCTGGCCTTCAAGTTCCTTCATCCAATTATATTTCCTAACCTTAATGTTTCCGTTTTCTGGCCGATAAGATGACTAATTCGTCATTTAAATAACCAATCGCGTTCATTCATGTTCCCGACTTCGTCTAGCTTAGGTCTAAATATTTACATATCATATAATACTAATAAATAAAATAAGAATTTAATTCATCTTATGTGATACGCAAACAATCGCATACCAGAAGGGAAATCAAAACGGACTTCAACAGGTCAGATTTTAGGAATTCTAAAATAACAATTATTGTTTTTCTTTGTAGTTCGAACATCACCTATCTTATGAAATGGTTCCAAAAATACTTTCACTCAGATAATATGAATAAATTCACACGTATTCAAGAGCCAATTCGAGTAAAAACAACATAAGAATTTACTTCTACATAATAATGGTTTGAGAAATATTTCATTGAAGGCAGAATTTGGCATAATGGCTATCGGTAGTAATAAAAAATAAGTACTGTGCGAAAACACATATGAAAGAGGAAATAAGGGTAGTAGTATGCGAATTAATTCCAAATTTTAAGAAATTGCATAGTTATCATTGGTTAAAAATTGACTTTCTGCTTTTTAATTTTGTATTCCATTTATAAATTACTTTTAAACTGAACTAATGTATCAATGTTTTGACTTGGGGAGTCGCGAAATAATTGTAATGTAAGAAGGACGCCATTAGGCAAAAAACTTTATGAAACACTGCGCTATCTTTTATTCGTTGCACTGCAATTCTTTTTCTTACTGTTTACTTACTGTCTCAATTTCCTGCTTTGTAACAGGCGGCCACTTACCTGTGTCCCGCCATATTTCCTTGGGTTGACACGGGTCCCGCCACGGAAGAGTCTGGTATGTTTGTGATGAAGATGGTGGGGATCCTGTACCTGTTAATCTTCATCTTTGACATCATGGTGGCAGCCGGTGGTAGCGGCAGCGTCCTGGCCGTTGCCCTCAGCATCGCGATGATTGCAATCATTGCTGTGCTGCTAGTCATCTCCCGAAAACCACAGAACAGGTAAATACAACTAATTATTTATTTTTCTTAAATATTAATTAAAAAATATAACAACATTGGTCCCACTTTTGTGCCCCGATATTTTTGCTTTGGTTGGCCAGACACTGTATGCTTTTCTCTGCGCCATGTAATCGATCGTTATTGACTTAATTTCGCTCTCTCAGACATTTGCATGGTTCTCACAGCCAAACAATCGATTGTTCACAAAAATAGACACATTCTGTTATTAAAAATGTCGCCGCGAGCGAGCTTTAATCTATCAAAAGAATAATTTGTTGGTTCTGCTACGGTCGGGCAGAGTTTTTGTGTTTAATACAATCGGTTTATGACTTCTGTCAATCCTTGGAAATTTTTAAGTAAAGTAATGTAATGGATTGTAATAGCTCTGTTATCTGCTGTAATATGAATAAACAACAGTAATTAAAATTTTACTGGAAAACATATTCGTCCTTCTGCATTCTTCTGAGACTCAGAGGCCTTAGTGTATTTTTTATAGAAATAAATAATTTTAAAATTTGGTGTGAAATATGAATTTGCTAACGAAATTATGTCAAATTACAATTAACATTTCATTGAAGGATTATAATCTTCTTTATTATATTTCCAATGCGATTAATAAATGTCAGGGTACTTTTCATAAGGTACACGTGTTAGTAAAAAAAATTATACCCATACAGAAGATGACTGGGAACAGCACAGTACAATTAGTTTAGTATCTCATGCATGCAAAATATTAACGAAAATAGTATATAGGAGAATGTAACGTCAAATAGAATGCGAGTTAGGAGAAGATCAGTTCGGTTTTAGGAAGAAAGTAGGGACAAAAGGAGCAATATTGACTTTGCTTCTAATTTTAGGGGAAGGAATACGAATAAACAGGCCTACGTTCATGTCATTTGTATATTTAGAAAAAGCCATTGATAATGTGAACTGACAGACACCATTAAGCATTTTGAAGAGCACAGGAACAAATATCGAGAAAGAAGAATTATGCATAACCTCTACAGAAGGCATTCAGCAGTAATTAGAATTGAAGTTCAAGAAAATAAAACAGAAATCAAGAAAGGAATGAGACAATATCCAGACTGTCGCCCATGGTCCTTAACTTATCATACTACAAGGAGAAAAAATAAAAACCCTTCGCTTTGCAGACGAAATTGTATTATTAGGGGAGTCAGAAGAAGACTTAGAAAGCATAATAAATTGCATGAACGTGGTCCTAGAGGAAGAGTAGAACATGAGGATTAATAGAGGGAAAACCAAGGTAATGAGTGAAGTAAGGGGGAATTGGAATAACAAAGTGAGTTATATTGGGAAGGGATATTTTGTCGGAAGTTAAGGAATTATGCTACTTGGGAAGCGTAATAACTAGGGATTGTATAAGTATAGAAGACATGAAGAATAGGATAGCAAAGGCAAGGGAGGCTTTTGCGAAAACGAGGAATTTACTTACGGGTTATATAATTGTGAATATTAGGAAATCGTTGCTAAAAATGTTCGTATGGAATGTGGCGGTATATGGGTGCGAAACATGGATGATAGGTGTTGCAAAAAGGAAATTAATAGAAGGATGGAATACGCTAAGCAGATTAGGGAGGATATTGTATGTGCTGGTTATGCGGAAATGAAAAGACTTGCGCAAGATAGGTTAGCATGGAGGGTTGCATCAGACCAGTCTTAGGACGCAATACGACAACAAGAACTCGTATGAATAAACAATTCTTGGGTTTCCACCCGGGTTAAATGGAGTTTAAGCCACGACGTTTCGATGGTGTACTCTGCCATCGTTCTCAAGTGAGCACGATGGCAGAGTACGCCATCGAAACGTCGTGGCTTAAACTCCATTTAACCCGGGTGGAAACCCAAGAATTGTTTATTCAGAATATACACCGGGAAAACCTTCATTCCTTAATAAGAACTCGTATTCTTGGGATAATTAAACAAATGAGCTTAATTATTTCTCCGTGAACAGGCAACGAAAGGATTATTGTGAATTTTATTAAGTTGCTGAGCAACCGAGTCCCGGGCCCAATTATCTGTCCGTCTAAAGTCTCTTGGCGCACTCTTAACAACTTGTATATCAATAATAAAGTACCTGGAAATCGTTATTCTAGCAAATTGGATATAAGCAAAACAGTCTCCGGAATTCGTTCCGTCCCTATTCCATTCTGCACCATACGCTAGGTGAGTAACTTACCTATCTACTTGAATGCACTTCTGGCATCGCTATCGCCTGGTATGAAGGACAACGGTGGCCTTACACGACATTAGCACCACAAGCTTTCTGTTCTTAGAAATTTCAGTCTAAATTGTATATGATGTTACAGACTACTTCCTCTACTTTGTTTACTTATAAATATAGAAAATATGAAATACCTGCAACAGCAAACAACCAATGTTACGATCGTACGTAACCTCATATCTCGATATTCGTTTCATAAAATTCTGTCACAAACGATATTTTCCACTCTTAATTAATGTGGGTTCTATCTGTGTTAAAAATTCTTATGGGATTTGCAATTGTTTAAAGATCTCTCTGTATTTTTTTTTCATTGTTGATTGTACATGAGAGTGGAGAAATGTGCTTTGAAAGTCATTGTAAGAGCGCTTCGTCTGTTCTTTGTCGGTACTCGTATAATTACAGATCATTTTTTACAATTCCACTAAAGGACGTAAACAATTTAGATTATCAATGAGCCACTTCGACGGCCTTTTTTTACTGTTTGGAATCTCTTGTGTCCTTTTTATAGTTTTAACTAACTGACGATGTCTATTCGAGAATTTAATCTCTATTTGAGCATGCTCTGGGTGTGGAAATTACATTGACAGTTAAGGTTTAACCGAAATTCAATTAATGTTACATTATGTAACACTATACGTTACTATACAGACTATTTTTACAGTTTTTTATGTTTTAACCGCTAATTCATATGGTTTATTACCTTGTCTACTTCGCTATCTTGTTAGTAATTTTCCACAATAGACTTCTTACCACATGAAGGATTCGTATTGGCCTTTAATTTGCTAAAGTCTTATTATTTATTTCTATTATTTATAATATCTTTCAATATTATTATGACTATGAAATAGCTACACGCTGTATTGTGCCAAAGTGGAACGAACAATTATTTAAACTTTATACTAGCTGCGTCCCCGTGTACTTGATTATATTACCCGGTTCTCCCAAACGTGGGCTAAAATATAACTTAAGTTGCATAATTCAACTCAGCGATTTCCATAACCCCGGAATAGATGCAAATCTCGATTATTTCCGTGTTACTATTTTATGTAAACCTAGTCCACCCTCACAAATGCCAAATGAAGCTGAAATTATACAAAAATTACATTGGTAAAAACATTATCAATCCCATTGGCCCCTAAAAATTTATATTCGACACAAATATCGGCCGTTATTTTCAGTTATAAAATGTCACCATCACCCTTGGAGTTGGTAGTGGTGTATCCGGATCATACTTAAGAAAATTATGATTTATGACACGTAAAAGGCAATTTCGTGTATTGGGAAAACGTAATAAAGAATATCTTCGATATGATTAGCGTTAAATGATTTGTAAATTTAATTAACGTTTTATTTAAGTAATAAAATATTACAATAATAAAAATATATAAATAGGAGGACCGGGGCCGTTAACAGTCAATTGTAATTATCAGATTATATTATTTCAAAACTGTATCCGGGTATATTGTGTGTTCCCAATAAAAATAACTTATCAATTTACGTAGGGAAACATATAAGAAATATTTTCCCATACGAACACAATATCTAGCAATTTAAGAATAAATGGTGCAGGTTTTAAAAATGATTAGAAATTTAGGAAGTAAATTTTGCCAAACATTTTGCGGATTGGCTATATACTAGAAACCGTCTAGACAATACAACAGGAAAAAGATATCACCAAACACCAAAGATTTGCCTCTCTCGGGTTGAGAATACTCATTGTGTCCTAAAGAAGTAGACGTGAATGAAGTAGGAAACCAGAAACAATCTTCAACTTGGAGTCTAACGTCGCAAGTAGCCACTCACTAATAGTACTTTTGACGAAATATAATAAGTGCAACGTATCTTGCCTTATTCTGTTTAATTTTCTGGTCTTATTAACTAATAAATCAATATTCGTCCTGCCATGATCTTTTTCTTAATTGACTAGTCACAAAAAAATTATGCACCTATTCATGATTCACGTAATATTTTGTAATTTTTCCTTGCCGACGGATATGTGAGTTGTTGGTTTTGAAGGAGGAATGAGGAGAGGGAGTAGTTTTTACGTTGTTAATAGAGAGACAGGAGGGAATGTGGAGTCTCGCTGGAGGCGAGAGGAACTCAAATGTTTAAATTGTAACGTTTACATGGAATGTTGTCTATTTGGAGGAATAAACGTGTAAATATAATTGGCCTGAGATATTATTAAAACTCTTATTATATTTATAATTATATGAAAATATATTTAAGAGAATCGTGCGATATAAGCAGTGGCGCGGTAACGTCACATACCCCCAAGTCGAAAGGACGAGTTTAGTAACGCTTCCAAGATCGGGAATTTATTTAATTTATTTTCCATCGACAAGAAGGGAGAGGCTGTTACAGTTTGGCTGCTGTATCTAGAACATTGTAGCGCGTTCACGTTCAGCGTCACGGCAGAAGTAGTGTTATACCTCTTTATGCTTTAACAAATGGACCGCAAATATTTTCGGTAACTTCTATTACGAAGTTAGTCACTTTGTCAGTACCCTTATGTACTGCGTGTTTCTCTATCGCTTTTGTCTGGTCATACTAATATGATTTTACGTAGTACTTTAGATTTAGAGAATAGCAATTTTTTAGTTTCGTTTATTATTATTATTATATTGACTGTAGGTTTTAGTATATGAATGCAAACTGCTATAGTTGGTCTTATTTCCTTGCAGGAAGACGTTGCTGTTCATGACTCCCGGCTTGCCCTTCGTGCCAGCCGTGGCCGTCACAGTCAACATCTACCTCATCTTCAAGCTGTCCATTCTGACACTCGTGCGGTTCACTATATGGATGGCAATAGGTAGGTTCCATCTAAAAATTTTAATCAACAACGTCTACGAATAGTGAAAATATTATATAGATCTAATTATTGTAACATCTGTCTGTAGCATATTCAGTACATTTCATGTCTACATATTTTATTCTTAACTATCGTTTTATATCATACTTAACGTTAAAGTTCATAGAAATTTATATACATATACATTGAAAACTAAATAAATCGTGTATGAGATTTCGTGTGCGTATTGTCACGCGGGGTCCGATTACAGGAAGGTTAACTGTAAATGTTATTAAATATCTTACATTGTATGTTTAAAATCCATTAATGTGTAATATCTGCACACTCCACAATTATTTAACTATTCTTAGTAGGATACGTTTATGCTCAAGATCGTAGGTAAAACATTTCGAAAACCGATAAATGCAATGTATTTGCATAGACTTCCTATTCGTTGTCTCTAATTTGTTTTGTAAGAGTATATACATTATAAATATATTTTTTTAGCAAGTTAACAGTCAATTCATAAAATTAAAAATAATTCATTTGATAAATTCCTAGTTTGTGATAATTAAAAAAATATAAACAATTTCATCATAGATTTTATTATTTATTTTTCCAATTCTGTTTTTATAGTCGCACCAACATCTCGAGTCATTAGCGACTTTCTAATTAGGTACTCAGTCAGGTAACTTGAATATCCACACAAGCACCCACGTCCTTGCCAGAAATATAACCCGGGACCTTTGTGGTGCGAGGCTGTGACGTTAGACCACAAAGGCGGCCAATTAATATTATTTGTTATTCCCTTCTTATATTTTATCACAGAATCTCTGACGGCGGAACGCCTACTATTTACGTACTCTAGGCAATGAGCAACGCATTTCTGTCCAGGAAGTTGTATAGCAGCCAGGATAACAAATAACAAAAGCCCTCCCATTAAGTCAATTTTTATCGCAATTCTTCATATTTCAACAGTAACTCAATAAATATGCGTTACTGTAAAAATTTTATTTATAAAAGACATTTAAATGAACATTTGAGCATTATAACCACAATTTGATAATGTATCATACATTGAATAAAGTTATCTAGATTTAAAGTCATAATTTTCAAAGGTATATTTTACCGCGAATAGAAATTAAGTAAATTTATTAACATACTAAATCATACCAATAATCATGACTACGCAATGACCTTTAATCGGGTTAATAATTATAGAAAATATTCAGACGTCGTCAAATGCATTTGTAACGGAAAATGAAGACATTTTCAATCATAAAATGTTATGTATGAGGCTTAAGTTCTACAAAAGCATGTTTTTAAAACTTTTTTAAGAATATTATTTAATTTAAGCCATTTTTACTACAAATTTAAATGCAGTCTCTCGAACTAAAATGTTATTTCCAGTGTGCGTTGTGGTAATCAGACTGGTCTGAATAAATTCTCCATGCTAACCTATCCTTCGCGGTAAAAGATTGAAAAACTAAAAGTAAAGTATCAGAAAACTTTTTTATTAAAAAAGAACGGGGTGTTCGCAAAAAATATTTCTATTATAAAAGTTAACCGTATCAAATGCAGGTGTGTAGAGCGTTGTTCCAAGATCGCAATTAAATAGGTGAAAAAGAATTTGATAAGCACGTTCGGGAGTGACAAAGGCATCTATGTTATTATTTATCGTACCTCGGACTTTTGAAGACTACGAAACAATGTCGCAAGGTGTGGCCTACACTCGAGGAGTCAAACCACTAACATCAACGATCGTTTCCCAAAAAACCACTCAACTAGCAACTATTTCTTACTCCGCAACTTTATAAGGATAATGTCTTTGTTACGCAACATGATTTGCCAGAGTTGAGTCACAGAATGGAAGGAGCTATATCTTCCATTAGTCAGTATTTGGTAACCAAATTGTTAGGTTTTAAGTTCGATGTGTGCCGTATAATTAAAGGAGCACATATTGAACATTTGTAAGGAACACTAGCTTAATTTACCTTCAATTTCATTTATGATTTTTAATAAAAATCTTAATGATATAGTTCTAATATACCATTAAAAGTGGGACATTCTTTTTATAGACCGTATACATTCTAATGGAAAAAATTAATTAGATACAAGGATATGTAGAACGTATAAAATTAAAAAGTAAGCATATGTAACTATTTTTGGAAGATTACGACGATGATAATCACAAAAACAGTAATTATATTGAATTATGTATGAGACTAATTACTCGCTCATGTTTTTCTGTGAGTTTTTAGCTGTCAGCGAAATGATGAGAAGGACTTAGGAAGGGGGGAGGAGATTGGGTGAATTGTCTTGTCATGTGACGTAAACGTCTGGCGCCAAGTTTCCCCAGTGCGTCATCAGGGTTTGCCAAATTGCTAAAAGTGAGAGTGCAACTTCATGTTTGTGAAGTAATGCCGCATTAAACTCCGAAAATGTACTTCACTACTAAGCATTTCGTGCTAATCACATTCCCCTAAAATTGGATGTACTTGTAGAAAATTAATAATTTTAAATTCCATGCTTATAAATAATCATAGTATTTCTTAGTGCTGCACGTTTTGTCGTATATTTCTTGGCGTGTTAATTTACCTATCTGACTTCAAATGAAAATAATAAAGTAAATCAGTTAATGGCGTCATAATAATTTTAAATAGATATTCTTAAGATGATAGGCATATATTGACAAATAAAATAGACAATTAAGTGAGAATAAATTTAATTTGATGCACTTAAATCTCATGAGAGTAAAACTTTGGGAATTCATCATAAAAAATTAAAAATGATATATCAAATAATTTTATGAATAATACCAAAACCTCGTCATGAATTTTAATTCAAATACGTGTAAAAACCTGTTAGCAGGCTACAAAGAAATGATAAATTTTGCAATGCATGGACTGCTTCTCATTGAAGCTAAGCTCGAAAATGATTTCTTATTAATATAGTGCCTGATGAGGTACCATTATACGGTCAAAAACGTTGTACTCCTTTTACTGTACTATCATAAATTGTAAGTCTACAATTTAACTAGATGAGTTGTCATTTATATTAACCCACTGCAGTAATTAATTCGATTATAATCTGTTTGCCAACACGTGACTAAGCCATTGGCGAGACGACATTTTTTGAAAATTTATTTTTTCACTCCCCCTATCATTGTAATCACACAAAAGAACACAGAAAATAAAATTATTTATTTAGGAGGCTAAATGGAATGTTTCCGAATGAACATATATAAAAATAGTAATTATAAAAATGTAACCTTCACATTTGCACAAAATATTATTTCAAATACAATTCCTTTGGTCTGTGTCGAATTTATAGATAAATAATTCATTCATCATGCACTCAATTATTGTAGATGGAATATTTCAGATCTCAGCATTCCGAAATCGAAATGTCAAAACAATGTCAAGCTACGACGCAATGAAGTTAACAAAAGTTCAGGCTGAAAATTTGGGATTACATTTTTTTATGTGACAAAACAAAAAAATAGGTTTTAAAATTTTAAAAAGTTTGGTTCTGGACAAGAGCGCCGGGTCGTACAATAACTACCAACCATTAAAGTAACCCCATAAATATACCGAAAATATTTAATTAAAATCAGTCGAGCCCTAATTTCATTAAATTAAATCATAAAAACTGAAGAAGGATCCACAAGGTCAACTCCAAAGAAATCCTGGGCGTTTTATTCAAATTATTCTGTCTGTTTACTAATTTAATTGTTTTACTACCACATTCCTCATTATATTCTTTAATACAAATACTTTTTTCTTAAGTTTTTATATAAACTCAGTAATATGCAATATGTATCAATTAAACTTGATTTTTAATTAATTAATTAAATTAGAATATTATATGGGAAAATTCAGCCAGCGACACGGATATTACTATTCTTTTCTTACATATGCGAAAATATACCATCATAAATTAACAATGAGTTCTGTTTTAATGACAACCCGTCGCTATTAGTATGATTGATTTGATATCATACATTCAGAAGCTGAGCAACTGAAATTCATTACTTGTAAAGTTTTCTCCTGAAATATGCACTAATTAACATTTCTCGTTGTATTACAGAATAAAGCACGGTCTCAATTGCGAGACTTGCTGAAACATACGTCTATGTCGCGTCGCTCTTACAGACAATTCTATGGATTACTTCTACAACAGATCGTTTCATTGTCCTTGATTATCGAGAAGGGTACATTGTGAAGCTTAAACAGAAGAGACATTTTTGTCTACTTGCATAATCGTTGCGGCAGGTCTAATATCCCGACCAAATATTACGACTTATTCTTCATATATGTATGTCCCGCTCCTGACTATTAGAAACAAATATTGATGACGTCATCACGTCGCGTATGTGCAGCAATTCATAATAATTCTCATTTAATACCAATAGGGCGATATCCAGATATCTCTTCCCACCAAAGACAATATTTAACTCTTCGACATTTTTTATCCAGATCCTTTATACTTGTAGCGACTTTGTTATCTACTTCCATAATATTCGCGGCATAATATTTAACACGTGTGGTCACTCAATCAAATGCTTTGTTTTACCCTCAGACAACGATTAACACCTTCATGAGGTTTGTGCGAAGCACTACAGGATTTCATTAGATGTACTCTTTAAGTCGTAAATGATTTATTACTTTTCCAAAAGTATCAGATGCAAATGAACTGAAAATTTATTTGCAAAATAGCTATGCCCGCGACTTTGTTCACACGGAAATGGCTCTCTTTATTTTTCTCTAAAAACGAAAGTACGGTATAATTTATTTATGATCGCTTCACGGTAAACCTTATAACTCGCAGTTGGTTTTGACTCGGTTTCACTCGGTTACAACAATAGATGGAATGAGAATGCTCGCCCCCCCCCTCTCTCTCTCTTACTCTCTCATGCCGCCGAAATTAGGCTTATAATAACACAGTAATTGGGATGAATATATAGGAACGCGTGATAGGAGTTTTAGCTCGCAGTTGAATTTCACGCCACCTTTTGCGCGGCAATTCAATGGATTTAATATCTTCTGAACTTTGCAAGATATCGACATAAAACATAAACGAAAATTTCTGTTTCAATCCCTGAAATTTTCATTCCAATCCGTTAAGCTGTTTCTGAGCTTATTCGCGACAGACACTTCCAATTTATTTATTGGTATAAAACTATTCTCATATAACAAATATTGATTGACACCATAACGGTCGTCGTAACTGAGTTAAATGTAAGTAGTATGGCCCCCACACATTCGCTGGTGACTATTATCCTTTATTTCATGCAACGAAAGATATATTTTGTCTTGCGTAATTTTAACTAACAACAACGAAAAATATAAGCAACCTATTTTGTAATTTACGGTAGCAGGGATCACAGTACGCATTATTTGGATTTCTGCTCACAGACGTATCCTTGGAAACTTTCATGGTAATGGTAATGGATGCATTAGCTAAATCAGCAACTTGAATACGTTTTGAAGGCCGGGAACTCGTCAATAATACTAGATCTGAGCACCCAAAGGAATCGATAATTCTCACTGGCGAGACTCAATCACTGACAAACTACGCGGCACTTGTTACGGATCTATCAACTCTTAAGGACTTGATATTTCCCAAGTTGTGCAGTGGAAACAAATAGTGGTATCTCGTATCAGAGCTAGTCAAACTGATATTTACACTTTCATTTCTTTTCTCCAGCTCTAATGTCTGCCAGTGGTGTTTATCTCCACTTTTAGCTCTCCATATTTTAACGGTTTAATTAAAATTTTACCGTGTTACGCCACACAGTGGGGCGGCCAGTTTTAACATACATCTTCGGGTTTCCACTTTGCTGTAGGTCGTCGTAATTCTGAAATTATCTACCTGTTTCAAATACACAAATGGCATTCAGTTTTCCCATCTTAGTCTGGGATATTTAAGGGAAAAAGGTTCTACGGATTATCTCAAGCTAAGATAAACCTGACGATTTGGGCGTGTGAACCAGTATGAGTATTAGAGTAATCAAAGTCACGAAATGGGGCTGGGACGCCAGCGAATCCTTTTAAGAGCGTATGGTTTACAAGGAGGACTCCCAAAGTTCAGTCCCGTTGAGTGGTACAAAAATATTCCAGGAATATATAAAAAAAGAAACAGGAAGAGTCTGACAGCTTTATAAGATACGCAGACGCAAACCTGAATTGTTTAAAAGTTCCTGTGAGAAATGACTTAATTCCACTTAATCAAAGTTATCACTTCCATTCAACAGGAATGAAACACTCTTAAAACGAACTCTTGTTTGAAAGACGACTTACAATAATAAAAATACTAATGGTAATTAAGTTCTTATTAGCTTTCTGAGTTGCTGGTGGTACACAGAAAAGGAACAGAAAAAAATGAACCTTAAAACTGCGAACCTACTATTTCAAATACAGCCAAGTTTAATTCAATTTGAAAATACCAGCTTTATCTCAAATGTTCAGTTTCAACTTTGCTCGTAAAATATCAAATTTCACCGCAGATGGGAAGCTGGAAAAACAGAGGTTGTTAGAAATACACACATGTTGATTGTTATTTACAGAAACACGTTGAGTCTCATAGACAGACACTTTCGAGAAACGATACAATACGGAAAACGAATCATATTGCAAGGAGAATAAATAAAAACTCTGCAGTTTGCCGTTGATATAGTAGTATTAAAGGAGTCAGAAGAAGACTTGAAAGTATAATAAATGGCATGAGGAAGAGTACAAAACGAGGATTAATAGATGGAAAATTTTGGCGATGTATTGTAGCATGCAAAACAGTGGAGTACCAAGGGTGTTATATTTGGAAATGATATTTTGAAGGAAGTTAAGGAATTCTGCTACTTTGGGAAGCATAACTAGGAATGGTAGAATTTTAGTAGACATAAAGAGGAGGATTGCACAGGCTAGGAAGGCTTCCGAAAACAATTTACTTACGGGTAATATTAATGAGAACATTAGGAAATTATTGCTAAAAATGTCTTATGGAGCGTGTCGGAAACGTGTACGGTAGGAGTTGCTGAAAGGAAAAAAACAGATGCCTTTGAAATGGGGTACTATAGGAGAATGCTGAAAATCAGACGGATTGATACAATTACTAACGTGGAAGTTCTAAGCAGAATAGAGGAAGAGCGAAAAATATGGAGGACGTTGACCAAGAGGAGGAATAGATTAATATGCTACGTTTTAAGACGTGCTTGCGCAAGATATGGTAGCATGGAGGGTTGCATCACACCAGTCTTAGGACTGAATAACACAACAACAACATAATTATTCATTCATTCTTGTTCAAACTTCTCAAAATTTTTCTACTCTGCACAATGGAACACTAAATACTTAAACACAAACGCCAACAAACTTCAAAATTAGAATAGGTTAGATACGTATTTAACTCTTTGGCCAAAGCTTCGTTATGCACTACTGTTCATGAAAATTGCAAGATCATGAAGGAGACATACCATTTCAAAGAAATTTGTTCCATATATTAGAGACTTGCCAATATATAAATGATTAGAATGACAAATGTGTACATGTATTTTGACCGTTAGTGCTTAGTATGGTGTCAAGGTGCCACGCGCTGCCGTCAAAGCCTCTAGACGTCGTGACATGGATTCCAAGGGAGTCTGATTATGCTTATGGGGAACACACTGTCATGTGGTTTGTATTAGCGTCTACAAAGCATCGACACTGGCTGCAGGACGACCAGAACGAACAAGTTGCCGACCGACCGTATTCCATACATGTTCGATGGGTGATATGCCAGGCAAACGTACAGGCCAGGGAAAGTGGTAAACGTCGTTCTTTGCAGAAAGCTTGCATTACTCACCACATACAGTTGGGCATTGTCCTGTTGAAATATGGCATGTATCCCTGCAGTGCCTCGGGCTCGAAAACCTCCATAATGTAGTGGATGCTGTTCAGATTGCCCATCAATATGTACGACACGAGCTCGCATGGTATAGCTAATGGTGCCCATTTGCCGATTGTCCGATATGCCGCCCAACAATGCAGGTTCCCAGGTAGAGTCCAACACGTACGTGGTCATCACTGTAGCAAAAATTGAAGAAATACTCTGAAAAAAATACGTTTTGGCACTCAGCACGCCAGTGATCACATTCACATGCCCATTTCTGTCTGATGCGATGGCAGTTTCTGGTCAATGGAATCCGTCGCAGCGCTATCTGTTCCATCAGCCAAACCGTCAGCAGACGGCGTCAAACCGTCAACACAGACATCGCAACACCTGCTGTAGTGCTTCAACGTAGAGCTAACACAGTGAACGCCACCTTTCTGTTGGTTAGGGCCATGAGGAAAGATGGCGGCCACATTTGTGTGGTCAAGTAGACGTTCGTCTATCCGCTGGTTTCACACACGCATCACTGCCGAAGCAGCGTGCCTTGTTCGAGCAACAATGTCACGGGCCGACAAACCCGTTTCCCGGAGACCATAATTTTACCTTGTTCGAAATCACTCACATGCTAATATCGCGTCCTTTGACGTCAACGAGGCATAGCAGCACTTGCTTGCGCGTTTTCAGGTCGTTTCACGGCTGTACAATGACTATGACGTAACAATGACCTGCCCGGTCACACAAAGGAGGGCGCTGCTAGGACTACGTGCACTCTATCTCTCTGCAATCTTAATCACTTCTGATGGTTCATCTGTTTAACGCAACCAACGTTTTTTAGTGAATCCAACCATTTCTTCTGGGTTTTGAAATTTTCACGATAAGTAGTGTAAATAAATAGGTTAAAACCGAAGCCACCGGAGAGAATTTCCAGGTATTGATTCAAAAGTTTTCGTAGGGAAATTAAAAATTAAAGCTAACTGGGACTTCATGCTTTTATCGGCTACTAACTACATTTTCCTGGAAAATGGGGATATGTTTAATTAAAAAATGTGTTTGACTTATTTTTATCGTAAATGCAATTTCGCAGTTGTTTTTCTCAAATGTGTGTGACGAAATGCTATTGTGCATATGCACAGGTCTGGGTGTTTACTTCTACTACGGAATAAAGCACAGCAGCCTGGAGGAGGAAGAGCAGCAGAGGCGCAAGGAGGAGGAAGAGGAGGCGGAGGATGCGGGAGGCAACATCGAGCTGACGGTGACGTCGGAGGCGGTGAGTGGATCGCCGTACCGCAGCGCCTCCACGCAGAGGCAGGACTGGGGGTCGCAGCCGGCGGCGTCTCGCGCCTCCAGCGACCTCTTCGTGTCCCCCAGCGCCTTCCCCTCTTGGGATGACTGAGAAGCCACACAAGCTTCGCGGGTCCGTCAGCCTGCGTCGCCAAGACACGACGCTCTCCATCCTCAATCACGGCCCATTGTCGAACGAGACCTGTTCTGATTCACGTTCAGCAATGAGCGCCTGCTGAGGTAAACCATCCTTACTGTATGCAGTCAAATAATGGGAGAGTATATTTTATACAGAAAACGAAATATTTTCTAGTAATGAGCTTCCTCGCAAAACTAAAGATAATTCATCATTCGGTATGAACCCGTTACATCTTTGCACTTTTAATACCGTTTAGAAAGCAAGTCGATTAAAATGCTCGTTCTTTATTTAATCGCTCTAAATACACGTAATCTGAATTTCAGTGACGCAAGGTTGTCATATATTTAATCAAAATATACAAAGACATTTATTATTTGTGGCAGTTATGCGCACCTTTCTGCTAGTGAGCGGCATATGGGGGTGAAAATGAAAGACTTGAAGTGTCATCAGTTACCATAGTGTATTATGGGAGTTTTCTGTAGATAGTTGTTCCTCCCTTGTCTATCTATATCTTCTGTAAACATTGATTAATGCCGGGCGCACGGTTATCTCCACAATTTTGAACCTCTTTCCGTAAAGTCAATTTCATTGCGCACGAATTATTTTGTGATGCTGAAAGCCGTCTTTATCTGAAGATAGCTCTAAATTATTTATTTACTTGACTACAATCTTGACTGTTGCATATTATTTTCAATTAATTTTATTCGATATATATTTTGAAAGAGGTGTAAACGACGTGACTTCAGACTACAGTTGTTCACTGACATATTAATATTACATTTCACATTAATGTAGATTAATCAATTTATTCTTATTTTTTAAATCTCTTATTATTTGTATGATATACAACTGTATAACTAGCTATGGAAGACGAAAATAGTGAAATGGATATTGTCATTGTCATTTCTATATTCAGAGAAGATGAAATTAAATATTTTTAGAACAAAGGCTTTATATGAAGTTACACTAAAAAAAATAAACTCAAAACTTGCGAATTCAAAAATATACTCTCACATTGAATGGAAAACGAATTCCTGTTTCAGTTGAATAATACATTTGTCGAATAGATAAATGAAGAAAGTTCGTGAACTACTGGCGGCTCAAGCTTACGAATTCCGATTTGTTTGTTATGTTATTGGTGCTCTATTTGGCTTGGTTTGTAGTACGAATTGAAAATATTTTTATGGGACGATAATACTATCGTTGCCGTCACTTCGTACGAGAAAATACATAGTCTACAGTTTTCAAACGCACGCGGTTGAAATTGTTCAATAATAGGTAAACGTTACAATGAATCTAAAAAAGTATTTTTTTTACCAAGACAAATCCAGTTTTTCCAAACAGACACACACTATTTTCCCCATAAAAGTAGTTTCAATGACTGAGCAATGAAAGATTCTACAAATACAAGCTTTTCAAGTAGCAGAGTAATTTTAGAAATATACAATTCTCAGTGTGATATTATTCATGTCTGTATACATTTAATAATAAGAGAGATGCAATAACCGATGAAAGTATTATTTCAAGATTTTTAAAGAAATAAACCATACGCCCTTGCAATAAGAAAATAATTTAAAGGATTATCTGGAAAAGTAAAACAAAATGCACGTTTTAGTTTTATAAAAATTGCACATTGAAATTCTTTGAAAGATAATATTACGTTTGTAAATACACAAGTACCCGAGTGAAAAGATTTTCCTATATATAAGATATATATTCATGTATACAATATAGAATATTGTAAATTAACATTATAAAACTATTATTAATAGCAAAAGGAGGAGCAGACAGTGCCTGTTTAAAAATATCTCTATTAGATATTCATAATTGTTTATTGATACACTTTACAAATTGAAAAAGTAAAATTAGATTACAGAACCGTGACAAACAAACAATTATAAATGTACTGAAGTTTATTTTCATGTTTCGCTGTCAAACGTTATTACCCTCAATTCAAAAATCCTTAAGGCCCTCGACCCAGTTTCATGTGTTTCAAAGAAAAAATATATATACTATCTACCATATCAGTAGCAAAGTATTATCAAAACAATCTGTGATAACTACCTTTAGGTACATTACAAGACTAGAAACAGTGTGGCGTAGATTTTACTGATATGTGTAAACAAGAAACTCATTAAAAACCAGGATAACATTTTAAAATATCAACTTCTAGCACAGTCTTCATGTAGTTAGAAACAAGAATTAGGAAGAACAGCACATTTAAAATTAACTAAAGATACCAAACGACACGTAAACAAGGAAACTATTCAAAAAGATCAGATACGTTTCAACTCTGTAAAGTGGCATGTTAACGAATTAAGAAAATACGTAATGATGCCGAAATTGGAGGAAAAATGGCCTATGTAATTCTATAGCATATATATATGTAAATGAGTTAATGTAGCAGTGCAACAGATTTACTTGCAAAGAGTAACCAAAAAGACAAAAAAATAACACAAATTCTTCCTGTCGACTTATTAACACGTATTTCTTGAATACTATTACTACTCATAACCTTCCATAATCGAAGTCCTTGTGTAAATACTTGGATAAACTTTCTGTATTTAACGCATAAATAACACAAGGGATGGGAAAGAGTGTGTGTAAGAAAATGAGGTGATTTATCCCAATTTCTTTCTTCATAGATGTATAATTTGGTGGACACTGGATGTCTTTTACCTTACAAAGCACATCGTTAGATGGTTTCCTTTTCAATTGAATTATTCCATAATAAGGTTTTTCGGAGTAATTGCCTTTACTCGAGTCTTAATATTCAATGTGTTATATTTATCATAATATGTGTGATCATTGATTATTACCACTTATTGTTTTTAGCTATTGTATTATCATTCGTAAATATATAAGTATTTAATAAATCCTTGCATCATAACGACACAGTCAGAATCTAGCGAAATTTGGCGTTGTGAATATTTTATACAAAAATTGGCCTGACCTACTTAACCAACATTTTAACAAATTTGAAAACTTCTGTTGTAAAGCATACTAATCTGAATTTATAAAAATAAAGGAACCCTCTCAGTTAATACATACTTTTATTCCGCTAACAACGAACAAACATTTCGTGGGAAAAGTATGCGTTGTTATGAGACACGCATATTTTTAATTTTATACTAAATGTAATTGAGAAGCTATATTTTTTTGCGTTATTTGCAAACGTAAGGTCGAAACATCCATGTGTTTGGTACTGAAATTCTGTATTCCTAATTTTAAAGGTAAAAATTTTCCCTGATAAATATTTTACATGTCTGTTGTTTTTTTTAAAGAACTGTACCTGTAATATATACTATTCTTATTGTGAAAATTACCCTTTCTTTTCCTCATATGTGTGATTGCAATAAAAACTTTTTTGCTAGTGTCTGTATATGTAGTATAATAATAAATTATAATGGAAGAATTTACAGAAATTGTTGATTGTGAGAGTAATAATAAAATGAAGTTGTTGAGTTTTTATTGTTGCATGACATTTTATTTGTACGTATTGCAATAAGTTGTTTTCAATAAAACTAAAACGCTCATAAGAGACCAATTAAATTTCTTTCACAAAAATAAACACATGATTTTTACGTTAGAAACCAAAATCCAACAAATAGGTTTTTAGTGAAATTCAACTGTTAATTTAATTTAGTACTGTTTTCACAAATATGAATACAAACGATTCTTCCAGTCCTCTTTTTAGTGGAAGAAAGGTTGGCCTTACTAAACTGAAAATTCTTATAGTCCTCTTTTTACTGCAAGAAAGGCTGGCCTGATGATGGTGGCAGGTACTTCTCCAATATAGTTTTTCTTTAATATTACGAAAGTCTAAATGTTACCAAATTCTTGGGTACCCTGAAATGGAGATTCTGAAATTGTTATTAGTTTCAAATAATGAATCGAGAATTAGTATTATAAAAATTCAAACTATTCATAAAAGATCATTCACGTGTAGTAATCACATCGACATTCTTAAAACATTTTGTGAACTTTCCTTAAAGGAATAAGGTTAGTCAGAGCAGAGCATCCGTGGCAGACTAAACTTACAACTTTAAACTATTGTTGTGCAATTGGAAAGTCAGTTGTGAGCAGGCAGTGTTGAGAATTGGATGTGTGACCGTAATCGTATTGACACAATGAGCACGTTTTAATCAGTAAAAACGCATTCCGAGACATTCAGGTCCATGAAAATGGTATAGGGCGATAATAGTTTAAGACATATAGTAGTGTTAGAGTGGAATCATAGTTTTGAAAATGGGCAGGTGTCGAGGACAATTTCTTGCGACGGATAAATTTTTGATCTTTTGCAAACCTACCGTTATCATTCATCCAAAACTTTGGATGAAGAACTGAACATCTCTAGAACAAGTGACAAAGACGTTATCCAAAATATTTTGTTAAGATAAGAGTATTTTCAAAGCTAACCCCTTAGGCCTTGACTCATCCGCAACTTGATTGAGATTAAAAACACAGAGAATACTGACTAAATTGATTCGTTGCAGTCCCGAAAGGTTTGAGAGTAATTTACAGGAAATGTTTACATAATATAAATTCTAAATATGTTTTTTTTACGTAAGTTTGATAAACATAATGTTGCATATACAATAGAGCCGGGTTCCCAAACTGTGTTCCGCAGGGCCTGAATAGGTGATTCTTTCTATACTATGGATTATAATATGATGTTATGATATCACTTATTCAGTTCGTATGACGAAAACTCCGTTTGCACCGAACGGGAGAAAAATCGATCCAAAACGTTGCGAAACAAAAATACCCTATTCCTTGTTTCCCGCTACAATAAGAAACATGAATAACAATGAGCAAGTTTGAATGTGTTCAGCCAACTAGAATCCTGTACGAGTGAGATAGTTTGCCATAACCCACAATTATACAGTTAATATTTTATTTAACTTGACAGTGAGCACCAAAAAAATAAGCCAATCTTATACACCTTCGTTTGTGGAATTTAATTCAACAGCACACAATTGCACTCTGTCAGGATCATCTAGCTCAGCGGTTCTCAGCAGGAGGTCCGCAGTAAAATTTTAGTGGCCATTTCAATCCAAATGATTTAAAATTTTGTGCGGTAACATGAACTCAAAACACTTTTATTACATACTGAAGTGAGATGGCTATCAAGAGGAAAGGCCCTATTATGACTTTCTGAACTTCGAAATGAATTTTGGTCTTCTTGAAGGCACAAATTAATTTAGGACAACATTTTTTTGAAGATTTACAAAATCCTTCATGGTTGATTAAACTCGCATATCTGGCATATATTTTTACAAAGTGCAATCAACTTATCATTATAAAGAGAAAGTACTATAACAATAGATAAAATTGGATCATTTAATAAAAAAATACAATATTGGGTTTAATGAGTTGAATATAACGATCTTAATTGGTTTCCTGCCATACATGGATGTTTCAATGATTTAAAGTAGACGAAAAAGTTTTCAAATTGTTATTACAACATCTAAAAACATTGAAATCAGCTCTTTTCCAATATTTTCCGAGAACTATTAAGGACGATTCCTGGTTTCAAAATCCTTTGTCTGTGACTGCTAAAAAAAGGATTAGGTACAAGTGACTATGAAAATATAATTGATTTAATCAGTGTAAGGAAAATACAACAATCGGTCTTTATGTGATTTTTAGACGTGTTTGTCAGGAGATTATCCCAATATTTCAAAACAAGCTATTATTGTTTTACTTCCGTGTTCTAAAATCTATTTATGTGAAGTTGGATTTTCTTATTATGCTGCAATGAAGTCAAAGTGCAGAAACAGACGATATTAGAATTCAGTTTTCAAATATTGTGCTTAATATCAACAAGCTATGTAATTCAAGGACTCAAAATCATCCAAGCACTAAGTACTTAATTTGTATTACATTACAGGTCTATATTTAAAAATAATTACTAAATTACATCTTATTTTACTTTCTACGGCTAGGAATCAACCATCCTAAAAAATAAGCCATTAAAGAAAACGTTTTGGGAAACCCTGCAATCGAGTGTTTTAGCTGTAGAGCCTGCTATATTGGTATATATCAAACCAGAATTAAGGAAAATTTTTCATATTTAAAACAATTTTCAGATAAATAATCTGTATTAACAAAATATGTGTATTTGAATAATCACATGATGTATTGGAGAAATATACAAATTTTATATGTCTAAAGTAATTGTTGTCCTCGGTTGGTGAGCGAAATGCTTCATATTAGATTAAATATAAATTCAATTAATGTGAAAACCAATACAAAATTAAATATTATTAAGATTTAAAACTCAGGAGTTTAATTAATGTGTTTGAAGAAAGTGAGTTACAACAATGTAAGTTTATTGATCTGTTTGTTTGGCCGGTTGCTGCAGTATACATTTTTCTGTTCCAAATCTTATAATTCCTTTCACAATATTTAATTATGTAAGTTATCACGTAGCACTAAATTTATTTATCTGTTTTGGAAAACAGCTATGTCTATACATTTATATTTCATTATTTACTTCTTGAAAAAACTGAAGAAGTCCTGTAACTAGGGAAGAAGCGTCCTGTTTGATGATTATTTGTATTTGTAATAAGCTTTTACTTTTGGGAAGTATATTTAATTTATTTATTATAATATAGACAAAGTATGCATTGTTGTAACTGCCGTTGAAAAACTAGAATATATGGTGGCCAAGATTTAAAGAGTTGATTAACACAAAAGAAAAACGAGGGGAAGTGGTAACAATACGTACGCAGTAAAGTATCACGGCATTACGAAACGTAAGAGATATTATATTTAAACACAGTTTTCTGAATTTATATTTACAATAAGTCAGCATATAAATTTATTACTAGTCAATTAACATAAATACGACGTTTCGTCTCCCTTTTGAGACTACCTCTAGCATTCCATTTAGTAATTTATGCCATTTACTCCTTGACTCCCTCAGCTGAAAAGATTATTGAATGTATTTAAGTATTTACATGTAAATAACACACAGCAAACTCGTCTCCCGTCATTCGGAAGGGCGTGAGAATAGTACCCATTGCCCGACCTACCTGATGCAGGTTTTCTAGGGTTTTCCCTGCATCTCTTTAGGTGAAACACCGGGTAGGATCCTTAAACCATAGCCCGGGGGCCCTAGTTAACCCTGGGCTACCTTGCTCTACCTTCCGCATCCCCCCCTTTTCAATTCCCTTCCTATGCTATTAAAGGGGAGTTGCCTGTTTCAGGATCACCCTCATGTAGCCTGTTACCCAAAAAATAAATAAATAACACATTCACCTATATTGGGAGGTTTATGTACTGGGGTCGAAGACCTTGGGCATTAGATCAGTCGGCCAATTGCCTCGTAAAACTTGTGAAGATACGGAGAAGGGAATGCTGCGACCCCACAGCAAACTCGTCTCCCGTCATTTGCAAGGGCATGTGAATAATACCCAATGCCCGGCCTACCTGATGCATGTTTTCTAAGGTTTCCCTGCATCTCTTTAGATGAAACACCGGGTAGGATCTTTAACCCACTGCCCAAGGGCCCTAGTAAACTCTTGGCTACCTTGCTCTACTTTCCGCATCCCCCCTTTTCAGTTACATTCCTATGCTATTAAAGGGGAGTTGCCTGTTTCAGGATCAGCCCCCAAAAAAACATTGGTGTCGTGGACCATCTCTAGGGATAATAGAAGTATAGTAGACAAAGAGTAGGATAGCACAGGCAAAAAGAGGGATTCACTTACGGGTAATATAAGTGTGAATATTAGGAAATCGTAGCTAAAAATGTTCGTATGGAGCGTGGTGTTATATGGGTGCGAAACGTGGACGATAGGAATTGGGGAAAGGAATGTAATACAATCTTTCGAGATGTTGTGCTATAGGTGAATGCTGAAAATCAGATGGGTGGATAGAATCACAAACGAGGAAGTTTTAAACAGATTATGGGAAAAGCGAACAATATGGAGGACGTTGACTTAGAGACGGGATAGATTCATAGGCCAAGTTTTAAGACAAGATACGAGGGTCTGTAAAATTAGCATTAGAGGGAAGTGTGTGGGGTAAACACAGACGAGGGAGGCCAAGGATAGAATACGCTAAGAAGTTTAGGTAGGATGTGGGTTGTGCTACTTAAAGGAAATGGAAAGGCTTGCGCAATATAGGTTAGCATGGAGGATTTCATCAGACCAGTCTGAGGATTGAATACCACAATAACAACATTAAATAATAATCAATACAGCCAATTTGTCAGAAAAAAGTTCTATACCTATTTAATACATATACGACATTTTCTCCATATTTGTGGACTTAATCAGGTAACAAAACAAAAATTTATAAAAACTATTATAATTTTGATTACAGAATATTACGTTAAAATATAAAAAGCTTGGTTTTCAATTCAATAATAAATCAAACAGACTTAATTTTTAAATTGATAACATGTATGTAAAGGTGGATATTGTAGCGCAGTAGAACCCGCGTCCAATTTTTTTTATTATTTACGGAAACTTAAATAACAAATATTTCGGCCAGACAAAGTCGCTGGCCAGGAAGATGGGGTTTTTCCACGCGCCGTCTTGGCGGTTCGGAATCTAAACAAAGAGAATTCTGCAGCGTTATTCAAATCGATCAGTTAGGTGTGTGTGTGGCTGAAACGTTTTATTTAAGGAGATTATCGACGCTTGTGGCGCGCCATCAACAATACCTTCCTGTCGGCAAGTCTCAAAAGAAGCCGACAACAGGAGTAACTTCATGTTACAATACTTTATACCGAAATTTTTGAAAAACAATGACAGTTCTTAGGACATTGTGTACTTGGAGAGCGAGTAGGACGGTTGAGTGAGACGGGCGGATAGGATGGACACGGAACGGATGAGCTCCCGTGAAGGTTGTACTTAGGGAGCGGCGAAGGACATGGTTGAGTGAAGATGTGTTTTTAGAGAGCGGGTTGGACGAGTAAGGAGGGTGTGAATCCCTGTGTTATGATCAGAGCAAATTGTGAATTAAGTAACTTTTGAGTTAAACGTGATACAAGGTGATGGCGAGAGGATATTGAAGGAGAGTGGTGGACAGATTTCTGGTGATACAAGGAGGTGGAGAGAGGAGATTGGCAGCAGAGAAGTTACGGCGAGAGCAGATTTGTGAGGTGGCAGCGGAGAGGTGGACCATGCTTTGATCAGTCCAGGAAGCAGGGAAGAAGGGTCTTAACAACTCAGGTTCGTCAACGAACAAAAAAATCTGCTACACGTGGTCACCCAAACCATTAATACCCTGAGATCTTTAATACAATCCCATTTTAATTAATTATTTTTGTACATAATATATACACGCACGACTCATTAAAATTATTGTGTTTACAATTAATAAATGTATATATTTAAACCCAATTATTAAAATGATTAATTAATATTCCCCCCAATTCATCTACAATATTTTTGCGTCGAAGACTGCGTCCTGCGACGGTTACAGCCGAACTGATATTTAACAATGTGATAGAAATGTAGACCATTTTACTTCCAATAATACAAAAATTTAATTACTGTAGCAACAGTGCGTCGTATATTTTGTGTAAATTACTTGTTTTGCATTGAGTGCATTTGGGTTACTCCTGCAAAACAATTAGCTTCCTTATCCTAATTTTACACATTTTGTCAACCAAAATTATTATTCTTAAGGGAGATGATCCACCAAATTCTTAGTTTCGAAAGAACAACCTTCATTCTATGAAAACGCGACTACAAGGGCAACAAACAGTAGTGACTTCTCTGAACAAACACGCTGAACCAGCAGCTGAGTCAATCTTTGCATCGGCCTGGAATGTTGGTCGCGCTTGGCATCCGTCCGCTGATGAGGAATTTCTACTGGTCAGCATGTGATGAGGCAATATTGGTTAAATACGTATTAAAAATCATTCAATTTCCGATCTCTCGCTGCGGGGTTTGAGACAGTATCTGTAGTCAATGTGATTGTCTCTCAAGCCAAGATCTAGGGGCTGGACGATGATAGCAATTATATCAAAGAGCACGGGGAAGAGCACAGTCACTGAAGAGCTTAAAAGAGTTGTATTGTGATTCACAGCTAGAAAGTGTGAAGGTTGAGGTAAAGCAATGCAAAATTCTTCTGTGTAAATAAGAAAAACGCTGAAAGAATGGGAAACTGTTCCATCGTACATTGAAAAGCACACTATAATAAGACGGCATCTACGCGCACTACAAATTTATTCAATGATTATGCAATGTCGCATTTTTACCAAATTTTGTAGCATCGGCAAAAACATATGCATATATACCGCTTTCTTGTAATAATGAATTAGGTATTTTACTAATTATTCTGGAATAATTTCAATTTTTTGTTTTACTCAAATCGATATCCGATTTCAGGTTGCCTAATTCCGCTATAGAAGAAAAGATGAAAATGAATCACGTTCCTTATCAGGTTATTTGTAAATTTCTTTGAATAAATTTTACATATTTTAATTTTTTTGAAAATTTCATTTTTTTTAATATATTTTTTGAAATGGAGCGCATTATCATATTTTACATTAATTAATATAGTAAAAATGGTCCCGTTTAACTAGCATTTCGCGTTACGAGAATGAGTCCGGAACGAATTACGCTCGTTATACGAGTTCCATTATACTGGGGAAGACAACCTTTATACAGAAAATATTTTTTCACTACTGTTTGACATTTGATTAAGAATTACACATGAAATTTTAATTGAAAAGGAATAATTAAGAATATAAATAAATAATAACTATTTACTACTTTGCCTTTTTGGTCGCGAAGACCGGGATTAAGACTGTTGGAGGATCGATTCACTGACCACGTGCCACTCCAAATTCGGAAAGTGTCATGCAAGATGACAGTCCGCAGTCGACTCGTTAGGCCCAGGCCCTAAATGGGCTATATGCAAGGAAGAAAGGAAAGGAACTTTCCCTTTTAATGGTCTGTTAATCTTTTTATATTTTATTATACAATCCCAAATTGCATTGCAAAAAGGTACATTATTTTAATTACGTCTGTACTTGAAAATATCTTTTAACACAGTTTGATTTCTCTTATACTCAGCAAACCTGTTTTTCTATGTGAATCTGTATAGGATTTGCCTGGCCCCTCGGAATCTTAATTGTTGAGACAGAGCTGTTTAAATTATTGACTGTATTTCAGTGCTTCTTTCTGAATAATCTTTAATTTTGCAGTATTTCATTGGCGATTCCTCATCAACATTCTCAAAAGCGTTGGTACTTCAGTGGAGTCCCTATTAATTTGATTGGATACATGCAAGTTTTCTTCCTCAATTGATAAATGTCGTCGTCGATCTTGACATACTCTTCAACGCTGACACTTAAATCAAAATTCGCTACAAGACCCGCAAGTTATTTGCCCTCATTTTCGTTGTTATACTGTCAGTTGCCACTTTGCTTGTCTCCCGCCTTCTCAAAACATTTTAGAACGCACCCAGGTTTCACCTTTTTAAGGGCTTACGTAATCCAGGATATTGGATCATAAACAGATACATTTTACCAACTCTTCACAAGATTACACGAGGTAATCTGTGATAGCGCATGTCTCAGAAGCAGCTTTCTGTTAAATTGCGGATAATTCCCTAATTAAGTGTCTGTAGCATCTAGATAAGGAGATAAGAAAAATAAAATAACATTTTTGTGTTTAAATCGACAGGATGTCCAGAAACGAATTTTATTTTTTGTTTGTTTTTTTCTTTTTGCTGACTAACTCTACCAATCAATCGCTCATTGTCTCAGTGGCCACCCACTTTAGGTGAATGCATATATTTCTATTCGCCATAAATCTAAACAAATGATGTGTTGTGACTTCCAGAAATTTTTCAATCACCCATTTGAAGCCTTGAATGTTTCTAATCCCAATATTTCTCCGACTTCTCTGGCTTTTCTTGGAGCATAACATCAATTACAGAATTGTTCTTTGTACACGAATAACGAAACTACTTTATCAAAAAGTCGTCATTTCACTGGTTTCTGTCTTGCGAAACTTCAAATTTTCGTTCGAATTCATAACCCACATTGCTCGAATTCCTTGTTTACCTTTCAAAAGTTCATTAACCTGCGTTTTACCAACTTGGAAACGTTCGGCAAGGACACGAACGCTCTTAAGAAAAATCCTAAATGTCTATTTTTTCACTAAAATTCAAAATAATTTTTAAATGATTCAAAAATATCTGTCCCCTATTCGGGTTTTCCGCTATCGAGAGGAAATAAAATGAATTGTCCTATAAAAAATGACTGAGACTGGTAAAAATTTCCGTTAATTAGAGGTGTACGCTATTCGGGAGTGTCCGTGAAGGGAGGTACCATTTCATTGTATTACTCATCCTTTTACATGGACAATCCATCGAAATGAAACATAAACGAAACTGCAAATTAAAATTACTGTTTTAATCCCTGAAATCCGTTGAGCGGTTTCGGAGCATAACGGGTCAAGAGTATAGGCAACCCGCATTCAAATGTGGATTGAAACGCGCGGATATAAAGTAGAATTCTCGTAGTTAAGTTTACTGAAATTTTACAATGTTATGCGTAATTTTCTTCGTTTTTATTTGCGTAAGAACCTTTTGCAAAGAATTATAAAACTTATAAAAAAGATGAAATAGGTAAAGTCGTTCTCAAGCGACCAAGGGAAATAGGGACTCATTTTTATATATTATAAATAAATAAAAAATATATAAAATCATATTTATGTAGGTTTTAGGCCACAAATGCTATCATATTTCGCTGATTATTAGCTCATTAAAATTCGGCCCCTACTTGTAAGTCCATAATATGGTATTACGCCAAAAAATTGTTAATCCGGAGGTTTTGGATTAAATAACAAGATTTCAATTAACTTTTAATTTATTAATTATTTAATTATGGTATTTAAGTACTTAACGAATTACAAATGATTTTTTACTTATACAAAGTTACTTTTTATGAAAAGGAGAAAAATATATAATTCAAATTGAATTTTAGTGCAAAAAGAAATTGATGAAAGTAAATAAAACTGGGCTAGGTCGGGAAAACAAAAATAATGTTTTCTTTGCATTTAGATTACTACTCTAGTGAGTTGACATAATTAAAATCATAAACAAGAAATAACGCACGTCAATATTGGTATCGGAAAAATGGCATGCCGTTCATTATGGACACTTTAGGAATGTTAAAGCAATGGTTCACTGCAAATAAGTTAACTCTTAATACCGAAAAGACTAAACTACTACAGTTTTCATCAACTGTTAATTCTTCTGTGAAAGACAAGAGATTCGCTAATGACGCGTCGTTTCTTGGCCTTCAAGTTGACGATAACCTACGGTGGAATCGTCATGTCGAAATACTCACAGGCAAACTTAGTTCCGCGTGCTACTCAATAAAATTACTAATGCAGCAAGTTGATCCTAAAACCGCGATTATGGTCTATTATGCCTATTTCCACTCAAATATGTGCTACGGAATAACGAGTTGGGGTAATTGCCCTCGAAGTTCTGACGTTTTCAAGTTACAAAAAAGAGTTATAAGAATACTATGCGCGAAAGATTGTAGGGAACATTGTAAACCTCTATTTAAAAGCTTAGGAATCCTAACGTTTCCGTGCGTCTACATACTAGAAATTCTAAAATTTGTAAAACGTAATTTCAGCCTATTCCAAAGCAACGGGCATTATCATCAACACGGTACTAGAAACCGATCAGTCCTCAGAGCTGATAAACATCGCCTTCACCTTTACGAGAACAGTATCCACTGCTCCGGAATAAAACTCTACAACAGCCTTTCGGACAACATAAAAAATTTAAACAGTTATAATCAGTTCACTAAAGCATGCAAGAATCTCCTGCTAGAAGGAGTTTATTATTCTATTCCTGAATTTATCAATCGGTCTGAAAGTAATTAAAGTCTATTTTTGCAAAAGTGCTGAATCAGTGGTCATCATATGCAAACAATATCAGGTGTATATTATACGTTATCCTCTCATTAACGGTCTTTTCTTCTTTGTTTCATGACCTAAATTGACGAGATCTGCTGGAGCCTGATTTCCCACGGATCTACACATGTTTGTTTCAAAGTGTAGTGTATTGTGAAGTGTGAAGTGCGTGGATCTCTATTATACCGCTATAGTGTTCAAAATTGACATTGTTTCTCTAGAAATTATATCTTTTGTATATGTTATGTATACTTCTTTTATTTGTCTATCATTGTATACATAGTTTCTTTTACTATCTCTCTTATTGTTTTGTACTCATATTCTTGATATGTTGTATTCATATTTTGTTTGCTCTGCTTTGTTTTATTTATTTATCATTGTATACATAATTTTCTTTACTCATATGTTGTATCCATATTTTGTTTCTTATATTCGTATTCTTAGTGTGATATGTAACATATTCTTTGACTTGTCCTATTTCCTCAATAGAGGACTAATGGATCCAATAAATCTTATCTTATCTTATCTTATGGAGCCTGGCGGAGAGGACCTGATGGTTATCCTAGTGTTGTTGTCTGAACTTACACGACGCCGATATCATTTATTTATTTCTTCACCAAATAATCCGCTTCTCGCGCCTCTGTCAGGCGCTGGCCGCTGAGGTTACCTGTCTCTCTGACCTATTTCCGGATTATTATAGACAAAAAATATAGACATAAGGACATAAAATAAAATAAACTATAGCAATACATAGATTAACAAATTATGCAAAACCCATATTATCATAAATAAAATTAATATTTTCTAACAGTAGCAATAAAAACAAAGCATAATTAATTAAGTGGAAAATATATAGAATATAAAACTCAGAATTATTTTTGAACCTACAACTACTCGACAAACGCTTCATGGAGATCATAGGACGTAACCAGGAAACCGGAGATGTTCGACAAACAAAATATGTAAAAGTGGAAAGTCAGGAAGGATGGAATGTATCTAGGACTTTTTTGGCTAACAACCTTCGTAAGAAGGATGAAGACAATGAAATTAAAAATGTTTTGACTCAGTTTCTCCACGAAAATAATAAAAAAACTAGTAAGACAGATCACTGTATATATATATATAGTGATCTGTTTTACTAGTTTATATATATATAGATATATATTGAAATGTATCAACAAAAGAAAAACATTGTTAAAACGGCCTGTTATGGAATATAAAAAACAGGTCTACTAAGTTATTATCCATAATAAAAAAAGTCCTAGACTGGATCTAGCCACTATATTTATGAAGTAGTCTCGGGGACTTTGCGGACGTAAATAAACGCATGGGGCCTTTGAGGCCCGAAGATATAATTTTCTGTTTTAAGTATTAAAATATTACCCTGCATGGGACTTAAGATACTGTAGATTTTAATCTACACTTTATTGAATATAATATCCTCCATTTCATTTTAAATTAATAATAGACTAACTAAATTCGGCCGAGTACTAGAAACACTGTTATCCAAGCATATAAGCCTACGTTCTCGTCATTGTACGGATTCTCGTATTTTTCACCTGATCCCTCTCCCTGATTACGAACGGATTTTCCTTGCTATTCGTAACGTTGGAGTGATTTCTCTAATTTCTTTATTACTCTGCTAACATTCTGGACCGTTCACTGGGTCACTTTCACATGGTTAAACATAACTTGTTTGTTTTATTTCCCCTCCGATATTCTTCTTTCTAATTTGTTTCTCAGCTATCCTTCTCTCTGGTTCGCTTCTCATCTATGTTTCTCTCATTTTTACTCAGAAAATTGAATACCCTAAAAAACGGATTAATGTTTGTTATTATACACCGAATTTTCCAACAGGCCAATTAAGGAACATATTTATTAAAGGAAGTTTTGGATATTGGTGCTACATAATAAAATTGTATAAAGGTTCAAATAAAAATAAACTTTCACCCAAATCCTAAGGAAAGAACAGACGCATCTCGACGACGCGCCTCACATTTTCGTCAAAAATGTATACAGACGGCAAAAGAAGTTAAAGAGAGATGTTAAAGTTTGCGTAATGAAGAAAAAGGATAGAGTGTGTAAGGAAATATATTGAAGTAAGTATTTGCCATACATATTGAATGGTCAAATAGAGTAATGTGGCGCGATAGTTGATATTTGATTATTTATTCATATAAAGTTAGTAAGGATGTCGGGCTGTGATCCCCTTGAATGGCTTTTAGGCACGTAGGAATTCCCACAAACAGCTTGCGTGGGAATCGGGAACCCACGAAGACAACGAATTTTAAATACCAAGTGGTTGCCTCAACAAATGGGGTTTCGTGTTCTGAACAAAATAGATTATTAAATATTGATTGCGATGCTTCTTCACATAGCGGTGAGTGTGAATTGATCATTCAGCTTGTGGAACTTGAAGGAGACGAAGCAACCGACGCTTCATCCAGGACGTGTATGAAGGAGGTCAATAGTCAACTCTGAAGAAGGCGCCCTACAGAGAAGCTGGAGGAGAGACGACGCTTAGCTAAAAAGAAGTATACTGTCACGTTTCCAATCCTTGACGTGTGCGGAGGATATCGCCCATGGTTTTTATCATGAAAGTGTATTAGACCTGTTTACTTCGCCGGACCTCGAATTTTGTAAATATTTCCTTCATTAATTTTTTCTTTGTTAAGTTCTTTTGTATATAAACTTCCCATTATCTTTTAATTACTATTTTAATTTTATCCCACAACACAGTATTATAATATCATTGAAATAAATCCGAGTTTTAAAGCAGCTTAACATTATGAAACAGCCACTAATTGTCTTTAATACTTAACTTCGCGAAGAGATACGTTTATTTCAAAGATTTAAAAATCTCTGTTTTTCCTTTTTCATATCGTCCACTGCAGTCTTAATACATTGAAATAAAATGGGAAGCTCTACATCTCGTCTGAGAGACCCTTAGAATCAGTGTTCTCACGTGTAGTGAAGTTTGACTTTCCTTATCTACTGGCCCTTTGAGCTGCTTATTCTTCCGCAACCTTGAAAATTTGGGAGTTCCTCGATAACGATGAATGGAATAACAATCTCAGTACAGGTTTTTCTTTTCCTTTATTTAGTAAACAATCTTGTGGATGAATTTCAATTTCCAAATGTGCTTGCTGGATCATTTAAGAATTATAAATCAATGACCCGACTGCAGAAAATGTTCATGTCGAAATTGTAATTCAAGAAATTTCTTACTCATCCACAGAGTTTTTTACGGATAGTACGAGATTCAAGGTTTTTCTATTTCATCTCTTCACGAAGACCCGAGTTCTTCGCCGTTATACGTCCAAAAGTACTCTTTAGCGTGAATTATTATAATAATTGACAAATGAAAGATCGTAATTATTTTAAACATTATTTGTGTTTACCAGATGACTAAATGCAATCAATTTTATTAAAGAAATTGTATTGCATTAATTGGAGACGAATTAGCATTACACCGAAATACCATCAATGTTTTACAAAAAACAAGTGACCAATCATATCAGTTGAAACTTTTTTCATAAAGTACTTCCAAATGTGTTATGAATATTCAGTTTTCGAGGCTTTTTACTTTGATAGAGAATATGAGGTTTAAATTCAGCATCTCATGTATTGTGTGGCACTAGTTCGGTATTTTATTCCTTTCGACATAGTTTGCCTAGTTTCTTGAAGGGATTTGTAAACCACGCAAGTAATACTAACATTCTATCGTTGTATGATGTAACCTCGCTATCAACTTTAATCAGAACGATCTTCAGACCTTCGTGTTCACGAAATTTCTATCAGGAATAAAATACATAAACAATTTTTAGCAGGATAAATGTTAACAAATTGATTTCTTTTTTCAATTATTTTTATGTATCTACTATTCGCTATCATTAGTTTTAGACTTAACCTGTCATCCCCTAACTTTGATGAGCAAATTATAGTATCAACAAAATGATCCCATCTTGTGACTAGGCAAAATACGAATTCTCTAGAATTGTGTAAAATTTAATACAAGGTAAAATTGAATATTTTTCAAGTATTACCGAGCTCCTGCGGAGAGAAAGCAGCGAAGGGTCGTTCGATGAGTATTGTATTGTATTTGTATTTATTGTTAGTCTACAGTTGGGCGCAAGCCCGGTGGCTGATAAAAAATGAAATTTCTATAAAACATAAATACTCCTAATCTAAATAAAAATAATCACAGACCTTTAAAATTTATATAGCCCTGAAAGAAAAAAGAAACACAAGAACTCTTAACACTTCACTTCATTTTTATTTTTAAATTCGAAAATACATTTTTTATTGATAAACTTATATGATTTATTCGCCACCGTCCTTCAGAACGTCCAAAGTGGCAAATTGTACAGAATTAGTGGACGGAGACGGTTAATGCATGAGCCTGGACCGATGGGTGTGAGAATCCGAAACAAAAGGAGTGAACGGATGTACGCAGAGTAAGGACCAAATAAACTTAACATGTAGAGATGTCTGAAGGGCTCCTTGGAGAACGGAATTAAGTTGGAAATTTTTTTAGTGGAGGTGTGTGTCATATGTAAAAGGGTTAATTATAGTGGTGACAACGTGCAGCAAAGATTTTACGTTCGTAACGAACCTGTTTCATCTTCTATGCCATTCCGTCCCTGGATGTAAGTACTAGCCGTTTCCGGAACTTCCTTGTAGTGTATTTCCTTCCCCCAGGTTGAGTTGAGAACTTTCCCTTGGTTGAGGGAAAAGGCAATGGATCTGGTACTGCAGGGAGAAAATCAGTTTTCCTCCTTCATTACACCTGCATCTAACACACTGTTCCTTCTCTCTTCTCATACTTCCATCTTCCTTCAAATTCAGAAGAAAAATGACTTATTTAATCGTTCATTTCTTCTTCTCTCTTGCTTCTTCCTCCCTTCAGCTTCAAAGCAAGACTGATCTTCTCATCTCCCTTCAAATTACGACTAAGACTCACTTATCGGTTCCCCTTCTTCTTCTTTCCTTCAACTTCGAAGCCACACTGCCTTTTTCTCCTGCCCTGCTTCCTGTACCTTTCAACTTCCGATAAAAACAGCCTGATTTTTCGCCTTCTCACCTCTCAGCCAAACTCTTCATTTCCCCTTCTCTAAGAGAAAACGCCATCCCATATGACGTGTCTCCACCAATCATTTTTCATCTTCTGATGAACGTGGAATTTTGGCACTGATGAAGGAAAAGGTGTCCTCGTGGACTTTTCGGGGTTATTGTCCCTAGCTCGAAAATAAATCTAATTCTTTGAACTTACAGACACGATTTCTATGTGACACCTTGCCGCCCTCTTAATGCAGGTATTCCCACGTCTTGTGTGCCTGTCTCTTAATTTGAAATATAAAAATATAGAAATTAGGGATAGGTCCTACTGTGCTATTATTATTGAATATATTAAAAATATAAATATATATTGCAGCATACGAGGGCTGTTTTTAAAGTAATTATTGTTTAAGTATTTTGCACGAAATTTCTGCTTTTGCGATTTTGAAGAAGGGCGATCACATTCCGTTTATTAATAAGCCAGAAGGAGCAGCAAAGGATCGTTTCTTTGGATTTTCCTTTCGTTAGAGGGCTTTTAAATGTTGATAAATATGTGTGATTCGTTTCTTGAATGCAAGGAATGTTACGCCAGCAAACTTTCATCGACAATAGTGTGAAGTATGCGGTAAAGTAATAATGAGTGATTGAATGGAGTGGAGTCCCACAGAAGGAATTCAAACATGCTATCTATATGCAATTAAATGTGCACGGTTTTCTGGTCAGATTCGTGTCCAGCAATGGGATAATCAACAAAGTTGTTTATTCTAAGACGCTACGCCATGTAACACACGACGAAAGTCGTGGAATTCTTTCACATGAAATCAGTTTGATTTAAAACAACGCCAGATCCCACAGCGTCAGACATAGGATCTGACTGCATCATTTGGTTGGGAACAATTCTAACACTGTCCAAATTTGGCCAGAAGCGAATCATGTCTGCTTATTTATCTGCCTTGATTTGAAAACATTTCAATGATGTTGGTGATGTAAAACTACGGTTTCATAGCAAACGGCACTTTTCTTTGTCGAAGGCATACAAGAACTGGTTTTTCGTTACGGTGGTGACTATGTTGACAAGTAGTTCTAAAGTGAGGGGTTATAATTGATAAAAATATCTTTGAAATATTTTTGTGTACTTCATTTTTAAATACAATGACTGTTTTGAGAGGGGTCAATAATCTTCTGCTGTGTATGTGTCACCGACCGGTTCGATTGCCAGAAAACTTTTCTTTCTGGCTTAGAGTTGTGGCACAGTGGATGTCCGTCTCTTTGTCAGCGGAAATTCAAAGGTTGCTCCGAATGTTAAAGAAACGGTTCTGCGCTGTTGAATGAATAAACTTTCAGCACTTTAGCTCACACAGCAGTATTTTAAAGCGGAAGGACACGGCTTTTTAACAATGGCATGATAAGAATTTACATAAAAAATTAAAAGTTGATGTTTCCTACATTATTTCAAATAATGATGTACAGTGGAATAGTTACATTCGACATCATTTGTTTACTAACACACCTGCATAAGATATATTGACTAATTTTTCTGAAGTATAAATTTTGCTTATTCATTTTGTAAGCATTGATTTCTGGTATAAAAAAGTCCTGCTAAGTGTTACTTGCTGTATTCTGCCAACATTGTAAGATCGTATTATTAATTTCCCATCAGTTCTTCAATTCCTTTTCATCTTACATAGTTTTCAAATTTCTATGCATTTCATTCAGTTTGCTTGTTAATGTCACTTGATTTAATACTTATACGCAATAATTGTTTGTAGTATCTGTTACTCTTACATTATTCTGACTCTTATATACGAGTTCTATTATTTTCGAGTAGATTTGATAAATATGTAATGAAATAACACACAAAATTAAGTAATAAAATAAACACAATAATTAGTTTCTGATATCTAGCTGCTTTCGTAAGGTGATTCCGAAACGCAACAGCCGCAAGAACAACAAGACACACAGCACAAAAGAGGAGTCAAAAGCAAAGATAAAACTACCTCAAACGTAAAAAAGTTTAATTATTATTGCTTATAACCAGTGGTGCACATGTGCTACAGCACATGAATTAATTTAAGAGGAATTATTTGTTTTGCAATTATAAGAAACTCTAAAATAATATTATTTTAAGAGTGTTAATTCCTGCTTCAATTTCGAACACTTTAAACTGTCCGCCTTCCAGCGCGCTACCTCTCATGTATATCTTGGCTACAGTCTTCTGGAATGATAAATGCGCATGCGCATTATTACCGTTTCAATCCCCTCATCGTCTAAGATCCAATAAAAAACGTTTAACAGGTGGCATTTCGAAAACTTACATAATTCTTAGAAAATTACCGTACGATCCGCATACAATATTCCAATAATGTGACTTTTTCCTATTAACTATTAACTATCTTTATTCAAAATATGTAATAAAAAAATGCTGTTGAGTTATACAATTTTTGAATTTCAAAATTTATTTTCTATTACACGTGATGGAGACGAAATTACGAATGTAGCATTTTACGAGTCCTGGAGTATTAACAACTCTGTAGATGTTGAAGCATTATTAATATCTATGTCTTTCGGTGATGTAGCACATAACTTTAAATACTCACGAGCCGCCACTGTTTATAGCTATGGCTGAGTTTCATAGTACCAGTCTGTACGCTAATAGTCCTGTTGCATTCATTATTAAACATTTCGGATATAATTGTGGAAAAGATTTAGTGGATCTCAAATATTGCCAAAATTTTTGATAATTTTTTTGTAGACCAACTCATGTATTCAAGTATTTTGACTTCACAAAAGGGGACAACTAAACGAACCGTTTATTATATTACTTGTATTATACTGTTGTCGTTTCTTGGACGGTCCTAAAGCAATTCTCTAACAACCAAAGTTCTCAATCACCGTCTTTGTTGATTCATTACATGTAGCTACTTGTTCTTTCCTGCGAACAACAACGATCCTTGTATTGTAGTTATTATGTCGATAAGCCTGTATTCAATCTACAGAAGAAGACTATTTGTAAAAAAAAATCATATTTTCTTGATGATAAGTTATACGAGTCTTTAATTTATTATAGCAAGCAACAAATTATTCAATAAATATTACCTGTATAACTCTAACTTAATTAACTTTTTCGGTTTTTATTATTTTTTGGCTTTTATAATTTCATGTGGACCCTATCAAACAATTCTTGGCTCCTCATACTCATGTGTCAAATTATGCTATATTGTCCTGAGAAAGGTTTTCCTTTAAACTTCCGTAATAAAAAGGAACTGTCGATGCAAACATTCCGTGGATCTTTAAATTGTATTTAACTGCAACGATATTGTATAGTATTAGAAAATTTCTGGTTTCAGCTTTGCCGAATGAAGGATTAGCATTTATTCTCTCCCATAATTATAAACAGACCCCGGAATATAATTTTCATCTTACTACATTGAAGACCTCTGTTAATATTGTATATGAGTGGAAATATTTAATAGTTAACTTTTTTTCTTGAAATTATAGTCGCGTCAACAGTGGACGTTCTTGGCGACTACAAAAATATTTTTAAAAAACGAAACAAAAAATTACATATAAATTTCGAATAATACAATGCAAGGATTGACAAAAAAGACACTTTTGGAACAGAGAAAAAATGTTAGCACATATAGCCTGCTTAGATTTATTTAGAAACTCCAATTTCTTCAATGAAATTATGATTATAGAGGATTCCTACGTTTTTTCCTATTCTATCATTAATCCAAGTTTCTCTCAGGAGGTTGATGAATCCTACCATTAAATCTTTCCTTGAGCAAGACCTCCTGCTTAGCGGTTTTATCAGCAACCTCGTTTCCCAAGCCAAGATGCCGGCATGAGCCGGGTCCGACAGATGGTGATTTGTTGGTTATTTCTTTTTATCTCTCAAAGAAGGTTCCTGATTTCATTAATGCGGCCACTTCTACACCGTTGATTGAACAGTGAGTTGATCGCCATGAGAGAGTCGGTCAAAATCAACGTAAAAACGGATTTGAAATTCATTTTCTCCGTCTGACTACACATCTAACATTACAGAAGGCTGCTAACAATGAACTACGACTGTAATATGTTTTAAACTTTAAAAAAATCTTTGAGGGTATCGTGTTTCCCATAACTGTCACAAAAGTCTAATATTTCCGGATCTTTCATAATAATTTATCGCTCGTTTGTCCTTATTTAAGGAAAATTACAAGGTTAGCACGAACGTCGTGCGGTATTTATATATTGAGTAATTTATTATAAGTATTTTGACTACTTCTTTTTGTAATTTGGTAAAACATTTCTTTTAGAATCCACGTCGAAATAAGATCATTATACTCACAAAAACCAAATGCAATAGGGAGTATTTATAACTTTAAACTTACAAATAATGTTTCCCGGAAATATTTTATCCACGTGTTAACAAACTAAATATTAGGGTGAGCTTGAGTTATTTTCCGCCAACAATATAATTTGCCTTCATATGACATTTCTGTCGCTTGATGATAATTTTGCTACTAGTTTGCGTCAGTCACACTGTAGGAAACATTCATGCATACCAGACGACTGAGTGGCGATAAGTGAAAGGAACACACTTAAATAAAGGAAAAGAGACAACAATCAATCAACAACAATAACGAACTTTACGCCCGACTCAATTGCTCACCAAAATTGTTGCACCCTCCTTAGTTCACGAACTAAACTTTCGCTTAAAAATAGTTAACAAAAACAGCGAAATATCTACACAGTTGTTTTTTCGGAATAGTTTTTGAATTAGTTAGATCGCGAACTACGCATAACTATCGTTGACTAACAACACAGGTTTACAAATCCACAGGAAATTGGCAAATGTTTGAGCGCTGACGACGAGATTTTTAGCCCATTCGACAAAGCTTAAAAACGTCCACGCCGCTCAAACATTTGCTTCGCGAATAATTGAAAACGTTTGTGCATGTTTTTCGCCCTTAACTTTGACGAGACTTTAGCTGTACAGTTTACGTAACAGCAGTTATCATTTCCTTTCCTAATAGCAATCCATGGTGATGAACGACAGCTTGGTTCCACCCAATGAACAACATGAATTTTTTTGTGGTATTGACCAGTGCTTCATACGGGGTGTTAATTTTTTTCGAGTGACGAATCCATTCTTAACCCTTATTTCAGATCATACACAGGCACTGTTTCACAAGGAATGGTTTGTCAGCAATGAAGAACTTATGATTCCTCGATTACTTTTCTTCGTGTCGCTTAACAGATGTATCCGTGTACTATTGTTTTTAATTTACCCAACGACTGAAAATGGTGCACAATGTCTGTGTCATCACTTTCTATAATTTGTACCAATTTACGCCTTGTTTGGAGAGGATTATTGTGAACCAACTGATGTTCATCCAAAGTTAAAATGTTCCAGAATGTTGTTCAGCTCACAAGTGGAATTTTTATTTTAGTTAACGTGTAAAACATTTCCGTGCTGTCCTCTGAGAAAATGGTTCACTTCGGTACTCTGCACAAATTCTTCTCGTGGCTTCTGCAGCACTCGATCCTCGATTAAACTCGAAGAGTGAAAGGTTTCGGAATCGTTCTTTTTTCCATAATAGAAAGTGCCTCTTTATTTGGAGACGAATATGTTGGAGTATAATGATCATTAACTAAATCTATTACTCTTTATTCTTTTAACTGTTGGACCAGTATGCTCCTCTCAGTACGCTTTCACCTCCGAATCAAAATTTGCGAAGCATATTATACGTTTAGGATCTAAGTGCTCATAATTATACTGAACGTTTCATTCAAGAAGTGTTTCAGATTGTCATGTTCTGTAGTCATACATGCGAGCATGGTCCTTCTAAATCCATGATAGCGCATGCTGAGAAATTTTAATCAAGGAAGAGCACTATTTCTGATTAAAATAGTTACTCCCGTGAAGAAACGATGCCTTAAGGCTGATGAAAAGTTCAGCTTATTTCCCCACAACTTTTATAAGGCCTATGCCAACTTTCATTAGTTCGTAGAGCTTTTACAGATAAGGAAAATAAATTGTGACCTGACATTATAGTAAAGTTTGTGAAACTAAATGGATCAACTGAATAATAATAATATATTATAATTACAGATAAAAACTAACGTGTGAAGTATTTACTTCTGAAACAGTAGAATTATAAAATAGAACAACTTCCCACTTCATGACCTCAAATCGTTCAAAGAAGGATTCAAAAGTAACATTGTGAAGAAATCTGATGTAACATCTATGTAGATGTTATTATATCAATTTTTCTGTGGTGTCATGGGGAAACTTTCCAACATTCCTTAAATTATTAATATATATATATATATATTTCTGATACTAATTCAGTATATATTGTAATATCATTATTAATTAACTGTTAATTAAATAATACTTACCTTTACAAATGGACACGAAGTTTCTCATATCATTTTATATGAACGCATTCATTGCGGACTACTATTAATAAAGTACTGATCCTTCTAAAACTGATTTATAAACGCATATCAAAGATAAACATAGTAATAATAGCATCTTCGCCACGAACTATTATAATTTGTGTGTTTTTATACAACTGTACATTTTTACACAGCATTTCGTTCATAATAATAAACGCCAGAACTAAAATGAATTCAGAATAATAGAATTGAATTTGTTATATTGCCACAATTTTCAACTCTCTCCGAACACGGTTTTCTTTTTCTCTCTCTCTCTCTCCTGTTGGTTCATTGTGACGAGAATTTAATGTGCTCATAAAGCAAAGTGTTGGATGTTAATTTATCACCCAGATTCTCTTCGCGTGTGTTCCATGCGTAAAATATATTATGTATTCCAGGACAAACCTGCTGCATGCAGCGCATTAATTAGTGTCCGTAAATAAATAATTTCAATCAAATAACGAATCAATTATAATAAACGGTTTTAAATATTTTCTCAGTTTATTAATTTTGTGATGTATAATACGATGAAAATCCTAAATGTGTTGCGTAGCTCTGAATATCTCCGACGTATATTTTAATGAAGTTGCTCAGTGTGATAGTTCTATTTCTTTTCATTTCTTTCAGAATGAATTCCTTTTCGCATTTGAGAATTTGTATGATTTTCATAAAAAAAAGAAACTGGAAAACATAGTTTAATCAAATTCATGTCATGTGTAACACTATAGAAGTACTGTAATATTAAAGAGTAATCAGTCACAGCAGATAATATTAATACAGATGCAGCGCGAGTTCAGTTGCAACCTACATTTAAACCATCGACTAATTCAGTGAACAGGAGTGAACAATTCCGCAAGACAATTTAAATGATTATTTTAGTTAAAATATATTAACGGTCGTATAGCAAAAATTATAATTTTCCAGTTTACTATTAAAGTTGTTTTAAAATCAGCTTCTGTATATTATTTAATTAGATATTTTATATTTAGTTATCGTCCTATTCAGTAAACAACACTATTCCTGGAAAAGAAATTAATTTCTATTTACAAGAATCGCTTAATTTTATAAAAAAAAGTTCATAATATGCATTATGACAAACCAATACATCCCAAAATAAATATTCAAACAACATACAGTAATATCCTGTCCTACTGTACTATGGTGTCCGTAAGACGCGAAAGTGTTAAGCAAAAGATATTTCGCACGTTTACAGATAAATACATCTAAAAAGATATATGACAGAGAAGTCACATTTAAGGTTTTTTTTCTATGTACTCAAAGTAGGTGGTGTAGATTTATAGATGTCTTCAATGTGTGTATTTATACTGTGTTCATGGTTTCGCCGAACAGAAGTACTTGATAGGGTGGAAAAAACACGCGATGTACCCACCGTCATAAATCCTACATAATTATTTTGAAAATAACTTGTTTTGCTAATAAAAGATGGAGCCAACCTGATAGAAATAACCCAGGGTTTGGGGATTTCCCAGCTAGACAAAGAAACTTTCACGTTTAAACAAAGTTAGTAAATGGGGTTGTCATAATATAGAAATATAAAATGGAGAGAAGAAGTTCACGTAAGGCTTTTTCTATCTGTGCATATTGATGTGTTAAGCTTGTAATAGCAGCACATGGCATATGTTGATGTCCCATAGCTATTTCGGAGAAAGAGCTGCATCAACAAAGAAAAAGGACATCGCAACTTCACGGGAGTTCTACTGAAGAAGGCAGCTTGTTACTTCCTGAAGGACCAGTCACCCGAAATTATTCCTCAGAAGCAATACTACTCTTGAACCCCTCCATAACTTTTTCCATTATTACATTACATATAGATTGAACTTCAAACGACGCTTTTTAAGCTGTTCTAATGACAAGCTCTTTATGTTTTAAGAAATAGTGGTCCGGAAAATACTCCTTCCGAAATTAGGTTAGTAATCTTATTTTTATTGAAAATATATTCAAATTATTTTACTATTTTATGTTTTATAATCAGATGTGGTGGAGGGTAGGGGGATTTAAACGTTTGATCCCAAAAATTATATTTCTTGCCTTTTTACCAGAGAAAAGTCATGATGATGTCATCAAATGATAGAATTCATAGTATGTCACTACAGACTATAGAAAATAATTTATCTTGAGTTTTTTTGTTTTATTTAAGGTCGCATAAGCTACGGGGCCAGTCTCGACCTAACTGATTTAAGGTTTTACAAAAAGTGAGAATTGAGCATTTTGTATTACATCATAACAATTAATCGTTTTCAAGAACCTGATCAATCTTTCTTGGTAATCCGGTGAGTGGTTGTTCTGGTCACCGAGAATCCGCTGTCTATCTTCGAGATATTTACTGAAGAAGTTGATAAGGTGGTCCGTGGTGATTATCGTGTTGCGGAGATCGCAAATTGGAGGATAATTATTGGTATGTATGTGGGAGTGTTTATTTGGAGTGACCGGATCTTACTCTAGAAACGGCTACTTGATATCTTCTGGATACCTTTTCGTGGAGGAGGATGGCGAGGAATTTGTTAACTAATTTGTAGATTGGGTTTAATTTTAGAAGCGACCAATTTTTCTTCCAGAGATGGGCATACGAAAATGTGTTGATGTACTTGGGGTGAATAGAGGGGATGGGGGGGATGGAAGATGAGTGGCGGGTTTTGCTAGCTGGTCGTCTGAGATGTTCCCTTTTATTCCCTGGTGCGCTGCGATCCAGGCCAATACGATATTCTTTCCTGTTATTTGGAGCTTGAGTAGATCTTCAGTGATGATTGCGGATAGCTTTTGGCAGTTGTCTTCATTGAGGATGGTTTTTAAAGTGGAGAGTTAGTCTGAAAGGATTAAGTGGTTAATTTTGGGGGTCGAAGAGCAGTGGTCTATAGTAAGCTTGATGGCGTAGATTTCTGCAGTGAGGATGGAGGAATGGGGGCTAAGGATCACTGACCGGCGGGCATTGGAGGAGATGATGGCACTGCTGACTCCATCTTAGTTCTAGGCACCGTCGGTGAAAATGCGGTCGAAACTGTTGAACTTGTGGCATAGATCTGTGAATTTTGTGTTCCATTCTACTTGAGAGAGGTTGGACTTGTTATACTGTGTGAGATAGATCGATATGGGTTTTTGGAATGTGCGAGGGAGGAAAAACGACATATTTGTAGATTTCCATATTAGGGGGGACATAAGGTGTATTTGTTGTCACACGTATGATAGTGTTTTTTAAGATCCTGAGGGTATAGGGTGCCTGGGAGAGGTTGCGTCGTTTCATATTAAATGGTTGTGTTATATGAACGCTTTTAATCCATTTTGATTGTTGTTCTGATTTCATTTTTTATCCTCTTCTGCTGAGATATTTTTACAAGAGCAATTTGCAACAGTCATACTAACAAGCGATCTCAAAATTGCTTCCACATTAGGAAATGAGATTGGACTCGATCGTTAAATATTACCCTAGATACAGATCCTATCAGGCTAAGATGATTCGGTGAACCTAAAGCTTGACTATTTCTAACATTTTCATGAAAATGCTTGACCTAAAAGATTTATGTTTACATCTCTATGATAAGCAGCTTATATGTAAAAAATGCAAACTTTTTTGCAGCACTATTGTATGCTGACTGAGGCCATTTGTTCCAGGATTCCTCCAACATAGAAATAAATGTTTTGATTCTGGACTTGTCTCTTCTTGTATACGCAAATCCGACCATGAGAATGACGTGAGTTTTGAATAGTCGGTTATTTTTTATTCCAGTCACCCCATTATACTTAAAAAGACTTGGTGTCTAATCCGCTGTTTTATCCTATTTATTTTCGTTAATTCAGGCGATGACAAAACTATTGGCCATTTTAAATAAATCCCATCTTTGAGGAAAATCGGGACTTGTTAATCCAGGAAGATGCTGGGGAGTTGTGTTTCGATTAGCACGCGAGAAAGCAAAGAAAGGCACACGTGGAGGAAAAGCCCCTGCCGCTATCGACAGCAAACAATGAGTGACTGTTGCGTCCAAAGTACAGCCAAACTTTTCAAGGCCAAGGTTCTGCAGCGTCCGACACGCCTTCTTCTTATGTAACGTTATACAACTTATTTGTGTCACGCCTTCTTCATAATGTGATTATCTAACACGTGTTTCCGAATCCAGATTCTAAACTGTGACGCAATGAAGTCCTGAGGACATTTTCACAGACCAGGAAAATATCTCTCCGATTCTCATTCTCTTCATGTATTTATCTTTTCCTTTCATCTTACCCATCAACGGAAACTTATTACTGATCTGTGGATTATTTCTCCCAAATCATGTAGCCAGGAAAACAAAAAAACACGTCGAATATATTTAATATGTCTCTTTTACTAATCCCTTATAATATTGCCATATGATATTCAGCAATCTAAATTTATTAAGGAAAAATGTGAAACTTCCCGTTGCCATGTTTGGTGATCTGAGTTGTTAAGGAACAGTGTTATTTGTCGTTAGCTGTGTCAGGATATACAGAAGAAAGTCAGCCCAACATTGTAGAATTAGAACTCAAGGTGTCAAACATTCTCATACACAAGTCAGCATAAAATAATTGCACTTTAAAATACTGGATTTTAATATTACCGTAGAGTAAAACTCCGCTTAGCGCTGGAATAGGTTCCAATCAGTTCTAACGCTATATGATACAGCGCTAAACGATTTCATTTTAACATGTAAATATTGGAGATAAGTGAAACAGAACAGGGAATCAAAAAATAGTTGTCTGTTTCATTTGGTACGTAACATTACTTACGTGTATATTTATGATCCTTTTTTGTTTTGTTGCACAAATGCGTTGAATGGCTTGGGTCATTATCATTCAAAAGTGAAAATTTCGGTTCCAAGTATGTAAATTCGCAGTGGGGTTTAACAGACAAGCAAACATTTTGAGTTAATCAATTTGGAAAATTCTGGAAAATTATCATAGCGATCCAAGATGTTTTCTTGAACTAATAAATTTCTCAATATTGCTATTGGGGTGTTGGAATGAGAACCAAGCAGCGGATTTAATTGAAAGTCGACATTAGCGTTACCTCCCAGTAAAAGTGTGAAACGACCTGTAGCAGCTTTGAGTCCCGATGCTCGATTTTCTTCTCCTGAAAGAAAATGTACGTTTTTGCATTCTGTTCCTAGAAAGACAAGTTTCAACAACATTGCATGCCAAGTGAAGAGGAAAATTCCCTGCCTCGAAGCTTCCTTTTAATGTCGTTTTAAATGCAGCAGCTGCACTTGCCGCTTCTCCAGTAATTAGTATTTTATGGAGATTGGTTCTATTTCAAAATCGACTTGTTATGAGTTTTTCACTCCAGACAGAAAGAGGAAAAGCCGTGGGGTTCTATTAATCAAAATTAATGCTTATGAATAATATGAAATTCTTTTCACTGCCAATAAGAAGACTGAATAGGCCAGATGCACTCTACCAGCTCATCGCTGGAGACTATTCTATACCAAATTGGCACTGAAACTGTCTAGAAGTTCAAAAGGCAGTAAAATAGCTTATAGAGTTTTTTGTTATTTTTATAATTACTATGTATAAACTACGTTTGTTGTTTTGTAATGGAAAATAACATCGATTTTAGTTGAAAAACTTCATTGGCCTCACCACTCGGTCTTTAACAGTTTTAAAACGTGATTTTTTATTAAAATGATTAGAATGTATGCTCCAGCTCTTTTCCCCCCAAGAAAGTCCAATTTCATCGACGTTGAATTTAATTCGTTTACCTTAATGCTTGCTCTTAATTTCACTGGAAGTGCAGCAGCGGCTTTTGTATCTGAACCAGGTGAAGTTACGTCAGGGTGGCCCATGGAAACGTAATCGGACCACTAATGCTTTTAGCATTTATAAATGATTTGGCGATAGATATTGAGTCTTACATAAGAATATTTCCCAATGGCTGTATCATTTACAAAAAAAATAATTGAAAACGTCCAAGATGTAAATATTCTTCAATCTGATCTAAACAGGAGTCAACGTTGATGGGTCGAAAATGGGATGAAAGTAAACGCGGCAAAAAATAAATCGATTGTGTTTACAAAATTGAGAAACTTTTTTCAATTTCAGTATAAATTAGGAGATGAAAATATACGACAAGTAGAAACTTTGAGCATAGATTCAAATTGGGAAGAACACATAAAATCAGTAAGTCACAAAGTCAATAGAATACTGCGGAAAAGTACCCGAAAGGCCACAGAAATCGTTTATAGGTATTTGGTTCGATCTATTCTTGATTATGGGACAGTTTGTTGGAATTTCTACAGATTCCCGATCAAGATACAGGCGTTGGACAGGGCTTAAACCGGGAGGAAAAAGCAAATATTTCTAGAGGCACTGGTAATCTGGAGGCGCTAGCAATTAGAAGAAAGTGGGCCAGGCTCTGTGCAATATACAAATAGTATACAGACGAGCCGGCCTGGAGTTATATCAAAACTCGTATTCATTTACCGATTTATGTAGCGAGTCATGATTACTCATTCAAAATTAATCAGAGGAAACAACGAACTGATGTGGGTAAATACTCGTTCGTAAATAGGACCGTAAAAGACTGGAATGATTTGCCTGCAAGTCTACGAGCTACTTTTTCGAAAAGTGTAAAATCATTTAGGTACCGAATTAATATATTTAAGCTTATAATTTGTGTTAATATTCCATATTAATATTAGTATTTTTTAACTTATATTCCTTTATTGGAATATTAAACGTATGTTGCCAACGGGCACAGTCCATTGAGACGAAATAAATCTATCTCCACTTGCTACTTCACTCTTCGGTATGTTATAAAGACCGTTTCTTTTTTAAACTCGATCGGACCACCCTTGACTTGCTGTGAAATTTTCATATATTTTCACTTTTAACATTGTAATAAATTGTTCCCGTCATTTTGATTAAAATTACTTAGTTTACTGGAATGTTATGTGCAAATTCAGCATTAATTCAGATGGAAAGGCGTTTATTTATTTCCTGAATCGTACTGTTTATATTTGTTGTAGAAGTTGTTGTTGTGGATACGTTATTTCTTTATTTTTTTACAGTTATCTGTATTGTTGAAGTCGATAAATATAATGTACTGCTGATATCAAATCGTACGAGGGTCTCAATTTAATTTCTAGCCTAATGCTTTTTCTTGTCGCTTTACTTTATTTTACTTTCCTGTCACCCATTGCAGAAATAACTGTCGTAAATCAATTGCGACGTAGCAATCATGCGTTCGTATTACTATGACACTGGCCCTCAGACTGCATATGTTGATCAAAGAAACAATATTGCGTGAGGGTTCGTTCAATCCTAATACCTCATTTGAAATCGTGGAATCGCATAAAATACGGCGAAATACTGAAACAGCACTAAGCGGGGTCTTACTGTTCTTTTAAAGTTTTTAGGTGAAGACTGGAAGAGTTCATCACCAACCGACGGAAGGCAACGGGAAGCCACCGCTATTTAATTTCCCTTGAAACGCTCTCTGTAGAGGAATTTCTTCATATGAATCTGCCCTTAGGCAGATCACTAATTATATTATCTAAAGAAATAAATCTATTAACTTAGACGTTGGAGGAATAAAATATGTATCGGTTCAAATATTTGATAGGTAAACTAAAATCAATTAACACGGGGAGACACGGAAGTATCGATATTGGAATTTTTCACGAATGCTAATGAACACTTTTAATTAACTTTGTAGGAGAGATAAAACTTAAGAATAGGAAAAAGCATAAAAATACTTCAAGTTAAAAATTGGATCTATAATTAAAATTGACATTGAAACACTGAATTAATTATTTAACAAGAAAGCACTTGCAGATTATGACTACAAATTGGTTACAACTACTATTTTTTGCATCTAAATAGTTTCGGTAAAATTATATCTGGTGAGTTAATAATTCACAAAACGAATCTTGAGCCAGTATAATGCTACGAGTGTCCTCGTGCCACTGCTCGCACTCTCTATCGATAATACAATACAGAGAACCTGAACGTTATCAGTTGCGCACAAACTTATCACTGTTTGTCAAGATCGTGGTGAAGAAAAAAGGTAGAATTATTCATATTTCTGACAAAAAGGACAGTCTAAGCTATGAGAAAGAAATATCAGCATGAAGAACACTCTTTATGCAGTTCTTACGTGATAAACGAACTAGTAAGGAAAACTCTTATGACGGGTTGGGTTTAACACGGTAAAGGAAAGGGGAAAATTCAGAAAATCAGCTTCCTTCTAAACTAGTCGTGGCCTTGGCTGCCTTCTTTTCTCTTCCAGATCCACCCTTTCAAATCCTTCCTATGCTAATGAAGGAATTGGCTTCGACATAAATTATCCTCATTAGCCTACCACAATATATATATATATATATATATATATATATATATATATTAAAGAAAGTTTCGGACTCTGATTGATAACAGAATTACAACAACTAATTAAATCGATTAACGTCTGCTATTAAATAACAAATTTAATAATTTACTACAACTTATTTTACAAGGGGGAAGGTAACTTCCAAATAAGATTGTGGACTGGTCGCAGGACACTAACACGTTGACAGATATTTGAAATGGAACACTACTCGTGCCAAGGACCTTCTTATGTCAACTTATTACATTCTGTGGCCCATAGACGTATTAATGTGATTAGGACCAATGGTTATGATTAAATTATATAGTATTAAATAGCAACACTTATTATTATAATTATTTTAAATGAACCTGATACCTAAAAGCAATATAATAATACTTTTTAATTAGTTTATATGGTATATAAAATTTTTTATAAGTCGCAGTGCAAATTGATTATACGTATAAAGACCCGACCACAGACTCTCATTTTATATTTCGTAGGTATGTATCTGTACACATAATTTTACGGTTATGAGGCCGAAGAGATGGTTCAAGTTTCTCCTTATAAATATAAATGGTTATTTCATTGTATTTTTTGTGTACATACAGTATGTGCTGCTTGCAAATCTAAACGCGTAGAGCAATTAAGACCCAATTTGGGATTGACACTTAAATTTTCGTGTACGTTTCATTTCGATATCTTGTAAAGTTCACAAGATATTAATGTAAATATTTATAAATCCATTGAATTGCCGGGTGAAAGGCAGCGTGAAAACCAACTGCGAGTTATAAGCCCTATTGAGCGTCCTCTACCATTCATTATACTTCTTTGCTATTGTAAGCGTAATTTTGGCAGCATAAGAGAGAGAAGGGAGGGAAAATATTCGTGGGTAGATGTGAAATAAAGCCTTAATAAAAATGACTCATACATCTAATTTGGAGTAAATAATTTTTTTTCCATGTGGTTGATGTTTCGCTTTGGGGGCCCGGAAATAAATATGGTTTTGGAGCCACTGCTCTATATCTTATTTCTTATGGCTTGAAAGAGAATTAAAAGATACCAACACACTGTTTCATAATCACGCATGTAAACTACGCAATTTAATAATTGCGAATGTCTCTTTAAACGAGTTTATGTGTGATACCTGACAGTACCCTATAAATATTGAATTGTACCAATAAAAGGCGATAGTTAATTCGCTGATGCGGAAGACTTGTCCAATTTTATGAAATCACTTTCGGATTCACCTTATAATAATTTTCATAAATTGTAAATCTATTCTGACTTCAATTTCATCAGTATAAGTCGTTTTCTCAGATTGGCGCAGGATGCTTCCGGTATAAACTAAGATTATAGTTATACACATTTTTTTTGTGAATTTACAACATATACAAATGGAAGGGGAAAGTGAGGGAGGTATTCGCACCCACGTAGTAACAAGAAGCGTGAGAATCAGCCTTGGTCGTTTCACTGAGGATTTTTTCCCCTTACTTCAATTACTAACATTCCCGCCTTTGAACATGTGTTTGTCTGTCTGTCTTGCTGCACGTGTTTCTTAGTGCAGTGTCATTGAAGGCAGTGAGATTGCAGTTCGTCGGGGCCTTGAGACTGCAACCGAGTGCATCGAACTTCGGCAGCATGCGAACCTTGCAGAAAAGCTTTGTGGCAGCAGTCCTCGGTGACGTAACCACACATACAAAATTTGGTTGTCACATTTTCCTGGCACGTGATTTCAATGCAGACCAAAATATTCTGGGCTAAACACCTAGGTGTAACAAGGGATACTCTACTGAGTTATATATCGAATTACCTGCTATCCTGATGCCTTATAAGTATCGGTGTCAAAGTATCAATACCTATTAGTATCGAAGGAATATCGCAATCGGAGAAAATGATCATTTATGATGCTGTTATTTTTAAGTTTAACTGTAGTTTTACTTCTCAAAACTTTGAGTGTATATGTATGAATCAGTTACAAACTGAGTGTTTTTAAAAACTACTGTTTATTAAACGAATTAAAGAAACCTTAAGTATTAGTATATTTATTTCAGTTAATCACAATTTTGCGACCTTTCTTCTTTCTTCAGACTTCCTAAGACTGATGTTACAAAAAATTATAAATTCATGGTCTTCACTCCAAGAAGATCGAGACGATGAATTTCATGATTAAGTGAAATAAATATATTGATACTAAAGGCTGTTTCATTTATTTAATTGCCACATAAACTCATACTTTTTATTGATTAAAGTACTGAGAAAACTAAAATTAATTAATAAAAAAATAAATTAGGCACATTATAATATATTACAAATCAATGTGATTCGTTTAAACAATCGCTATATACATGCAGAAAAGGTCACAGTATTCAGAGTTAAGAATACAAGGAAAAATTTGTTGTCAAACAATCACTTTGCATTACTTAGAACAAATTATACCAAATATACACCCGAAACGTTCAAAATTTGATGTTTTTTATTGTTTCGAGATTAGCGTTCGGGTTTCGTAAAGAATGGTATAAACAAAAGATGAAGCTATACAATACCTTTCAACATTTGATGGCATTCCAGTCGTTTAGTTTAAATTAGATGAGTTTTCACATGTTTCAATATAACTGCAGCAGATATTGCAAGCGGTATAATCACATTACCTTCCAGTGTAATAAATAATCGCACTTGAATAATCATGAAAGAAAATCATTTTTGTTGTTGTGGTATTCAGTCATAATGTAATGTAATGCAACCCACCATTCTATGAGATCTTTCGCAAGCCTTTTCATTTCCGCATAACAAGCACATGCCACATCCTCCATAAACTGCTTAGCGTATTCCATCCTTGGCCTCCCTCATCTGTTATTATCACACACATATCCCTCTAACGCTAATCTTACAATACTCTCATGTCTTAAAACATGGCCTATTAAAATATTACTTTTCTTGGTCAACGTCGTCCATATTGTTCGCTCTTCCCCAATTCTATTTGGCACTTCCTCGTTAGTGATTCTATCCACCCATCGGATTTTCATTATTCTCGTATAGAATCACATTTCAAAGGCTTCTATTATTTTTCTTTATGCAACTCCTACCGTCCACGTTTTACACCCATATAACGCCACAATCCATACGAATATTTTTTCAACGATTTCCTGTTATTCACACTTATATTACCCGTAAGTAAATTCCTCTTTTTCGCCAAAGAATTTACTACTCTTTATGTCTACTATACTTCTACCATCCATAGTTATTACGCTTCCCAAGTAGAAGAATTCCTTAACTTCCGTCAAAATATCCTTTCGCAACCTAACACCCTTTGTCATTCCACTTTTTCCCCATATTACACTCCATTACCTTGGTTTTCCCTCTATTAATCCTCATATTGAAATCCTTCTCCAGGACCAAGTTCATGCCATTTATTATGGTTCCCATGTCTTCTTCTGACTCCCCTAATACAACAATATCATCGACATAGCGTAGGGTATTTATTTCTTCTCGTTGCAGTTTGATTCCTTTTCCACATTTTACTTTTACGTTCTTCATCGACTATTCAATATATAAGTTAAACAGCATGGGCGATAGACTTCATCCTTGTCTTATTCCTTTCTTGATATACTCAACAATAACGTCTCAAAAGGTGGGTTTTTTACTAGTTGGCCGCGTACGTCGTAATACGCCCATCGCTATACGTCTACACTCCGCAGTAGGAACGAAATGCATTCCTCGCCAGTGCCGTACGTCGGGCGTAACTTCGTGGAAAAGTATTCACGATCATCATAAAAGACGGAGAAAGAAACTCATAGGTAGGACAGGATCTGCTGCCAAAAAAGTTACTGTACAGTCAATTTTAGATGTAACAACGTATTACAATAATTTTACCTTTCCTGAAAATTTGCTAACGTATATATAACGTATTACAATAATTTTACATTTCTTGAAAATGTGCTAACGTATATATATATATATATATATATATATATATATATATATATATGTAAAATTAACCTGTAGTAACTTGGGAACACTTTGTAATACGCCCTTCAGTAAAACGAAAAAATGACAATTTAGCAATAGATAAGAACGTAAGAGAAAAACGCGATCAAAACAATTCAATGACTCGTTTAAAGATTTATTAAAATGTAAGGAGGGGGATGACGTACATTTGATTTTTAACAGCATTATTGTCACGATGAAGAAGTTTAAACCACAGCTCGTAAGTGAAAGAAACCTAAGTCATGTAAGTTGTCTCTGACATGGGGCAGTTCCAGAATAAAAAAAGCTGCTCAAATATATGAAACAATTCCTACCTATTCATCTATTTCGGCTGCTTAACTCTACGCTTTGCTGATGATATTGTAGTATAGGGGAGTCAGAAGAAGACTTTGAAACCATAATAAATGGCATAAACGTATTCATGGAGAAAGAGTTCAATATGAGGATTAATAGAGGCAAAACCAAGGTAATGGAGTGTAGTATGGGAAATCGTGGAATGACAAAGGATGTTAGATTGGGAAGGGATATTTTGACGGCAGTTAAGGAATTATGTTACATGGGAAGCGTAATAACTAGGGATGGTAGAAGTATAGTAGACATAAAGAATAGGACAGGACAGGCAAGGGAGGCTTTGGCGAAAAAGATGGATTTACTTAAGGGTAATATAAGGGTGAATATTAAGAAATCGTAGTAAAAAATGTTTGTATGGAGCGTGGCGTTGTATGGATGCGAAACGTGGACGATTGGAGTTGCGGAAGGAAAGAATAGAAATATTTGAAATGTTGTGCAAAAAAATTAGATGGGTGGATAGAATCACTAATGAGGAACTTCTAAACAGAATACGAAAAGAGCGAACAATGTGGAGAACGCTGACCAAGAGAAGGGATAGATTAATAGGCCACGTTTTAAGACATGAGGGGTCTTTTAAAATTAGCATTAGAGGGAAGTGTGTGGGGTAAGAACAGAAGAGGGAGGCCTATGATGGAATACGCTAAGTCGATTAGGGAGGATGGGGGATGTGCTAGTTATGCGGAAATGTAAAGGCTTGAGCAAGATAGGTAAGTATTAATGTTGTATCAGACCATTCATAGGACTGAATACCACAACAATATGACTACTTCCTAATTGCAACAATTCATTAATATATTCTTCCCACACCACAGGCCCCTCCCATCACCATACTTCCTATGAAAATTGTGAAGCGATTTTTTCAATCACAACTCTCCAACTTTCCCTTTAGTGTAATTATACAAGCATTTGATTTATGTTAATTTGATGACATTATATTTTTTCAATTTTTAATCCATCTAAAATCTTATCTTCAAGAATGAAATAAACGATATAAAATGTTAAATTTTTATTACTCGTACCTTTTAAATAACAGACAGGTTTTCAGCTGGACTTGCCGTGATTATATTTCAGTCATTAGTTTTCAGGTTCTGTTCGATTCCAAATCAAACTAAATTCCTTGCGGGTCCATCTAAACAACTTCGAAACTTCTTTTCTTCTTCAATCAATTTATTAATATTTCTTAAGCACCCTACTCTTGTCGCATTAAAAACAGATTTATTTTCTGCTCACGGAACTTTGCAGGATTTTTTCCTTTTCATCCTCACCGAAACCTGTTTACTTAATATCAAAAATACTAGTATTTTAATGGTTCATACTCAAAAACTTAACGATGTGAGTAAAAGTAATGCGTTTCCTTTGAAAACGCTATTGCGCGGCGTTATACAAACTGCATATTAGATACGCCACCTCGCAAAACCATGGTAAACTTGCAAAAAATTTGGTTATGCCAGGCCAAAAACTTTCGATACCCAAAAGCAGGACGTTCAGTGAACGAATCCTAAAAAAACATCGACAAAATATACTGTGGGGGGTGGGGGGATTGAGGCTATAGGACATTATCTTATGATATTATGAACTTGTGTGACTGTGAAGTCATAAGTATTGCTTGGCAATCATCCCCTGAATTATACTACTATGGGAAAAATGAAAATTAACTAAAATTATATTTCTACAGTACACTTAGTTAATGCAATATTGCAATCAATACAATTGCATATAATTTGTCCCGTTAATATTTGGGCGTCGACAAATGTTATATTATATCCTTTAAACGTGCTCGCAGTATTTTGTTATAATAAATCAAGTGTGACCTTACAATTTCTTGGAGAAATGTGGACATATTTCCGCCATTGGCCATTCGACCGCGATCGATTTTGCTCAGAAAATGTGGAAATAAAGTATGGCAACCTAAAATGTGTCACAAAAGCAGTATGGAATATTAAAAATTCTTGTGTCGAAAGTCGAATATCAATATCAGTGAAGAATAAATATTTTCTACGTGTCCCTAGATGTAAGGTTGCATATCCACATATTTGGAGGCTATAGGACAATGACTTATCGTTTGGATTAAAGCCACAACATTTTAAATGCTATTTATTACTGTTAATCGACAAGTAAGAATTCAGTTTTAGTTGCATGTCTGGTTATTTTTTAATTTTATATTTACCTACAAATATTTCGAACCCAAAAATCATTTAACACCTTTATTATTTTTTAATGTACAGGTTTCTTACATTCTAGTTTATAATATCTATTCCATTCAGATCAGCTCATTAACCTATATTTTTGTTCTTTAAATTGATTTTTAACCACCTTTGCGTACCCGTAATTGTCGAGCTATTAGCCACATTTTTTAAAAACAAATTATTGTACGAGCAATCGGAATATTACAAAACATGTCCATAAGCTGCTGAGCTGGCCTAAAATTAAATATCTCCTCTTTGGCATAATCAGTTCTTCTTCAGTGACAGGACCTTCTTACATATTCATGATATCTCTAAGATATTTTCCTTTAAGCTTTCTTGCATTTTTGTATAAACTTAAGAGGATTCAGAAGTATGTTGGTGTGATTTACTAGTTGCATGTGTTGATAAATTATATCTTTAACGTATAGTTACCCTGACATATTGTAATTCCTTATTTTCATGTTGGTTTAAATGTTGTTTTTTAAGAAAGGAGTATAATTTAACGTGTTACCTTGGACCAAGTAACCATTGCATTACCTAGACTGTTAGATTTTTTTGCTAACGTTTCTTAACTACGCGATTGTTGACCCGTTATTTAAGTGCATCCTTAGGTTCAAGAGAATATAGAAATATTTATTGTGATAGGTTTGCAAATTGACTTTCATAGAATGAAGTTCACTTCCACAGAATTTTCTTAACAGACATTGATTTCCTACTTGGGCATCCATGCTTTTATTTGTTTTGCATGATTTTATACTACACCGGTTGCCAATTGAGAGTCATTGGTGGAAATGACTGCTTTGTTGTCAGCGAAGATGCCATTGTCACTTATTGGTAAATCTGAAGCGTACAGTCATATAGAAGCGGTACGCCAAATTTGATCTGATATAAGTAAGTTCGTCGGCTCTCGTTCAGTATATTAAGTTGTACTTTAAGAGCCTGAAAGAATTTTATGATGTCGAATATTAAGCCGGTGTGCCGAAATTTTTGAACCCTGTTCTTAAATCTGAAAATACGGCTGTACAAATTTTAGGAACCTAAAAGTAAGGTGTTGGAAATTAAATTTATGACCACGAATAATAATCCAGATTGTCAAACTTTTTGAATTCTATACCTAAATCTAAGAATACTGATGAACAGAATATCTTGGCTTCAAGTCATTGGGTGAATAATCTGACAAATTTTGTGGGTTTGTTTTGGCGTAGAGTGATTCCGAAGGAAGTCAAATTGGTGCAGAGGAAACCATTCTTCACTTTAAGGATGGACGACAATTATTTTTCTTTCCAATTATTTCAATGTTTCATTACTCACTGCTTACAACTATATGGAGAAGGAAACGTGCCGTCCTCCTCTAGTGCATTTATTGGTCAGTGTCACTTTCTTGCGTCATCCCAGGTTCGAATCCCAAGGTCTCGGAAATTGTGTGTGTCAGATTTCACCCTTATGTCATAATCATCCTCCGAGACTCACTATCTCGATTGTAAACGCGTTACCAACAAATGCGATAGCCAAACTCAATACTTCGGCTTTCTCAAGGGGTCGAAACCTGATAAATTTATTTTAAAAAATTAAGAAGAATGAAACGTAGCTTTACGGCAAGAAATATTTAATTAATTTAATTCAATTAATACAATGTGGCGAATCACATTACCTTTACGTCACTATGATAAATTATATTAACGGAACATTAAGCGACGCTATGTTTGTGAATAATCCAGGAAGATTTGGTAATCATCAGTGTTTAGTCTACTACTATTTGTAAGGAATATTGCGTCTTCTCAGAGTGGTGCAGAATTCCATCGTCTGACAAGTAATCACTTTTCGTCCATCCTTCGCGTAAATACAATTAACGTCACCATTGTCGTCACAAGAGGTACATAAACAAGATTGAAAGCAAAAAAAAAAAATTTACAATAGTCTCTGCGAAATTCAATAACAAGAAAGACGCATGAAACGAGTCGCAAAGTCAGCAGCAGCAGACGAGTCGTTGCCGCCGTTACGAAATGCTAAAACATTTGCATCTTTACATGATCAAGCTACCCTTGCAAGATGATAACTTTACTCTTCTCGTAACACTCGTTAAAGAGAAAATTTGTTTACGTACAATTATAATTATAAATTGATGTGTATGATATTCTACGCGATGGAAAATTAAGTCCTCCTCTTTCTGTGACTATTTGACTTTAAATATATATTTAAGCTCTTATTATTCAAACGTCTGAATATTATTCACTCCTATTAGAAAAATATTGATTCTTAGAGTGTATGAAATATTGCCCGAGCTCATTTGGGCAACTTTATTGAAGGAGTCATTGTCGCTAGCATTGAAAGGTATTGTTTCTCTACGCAGGAGCAATAAAAGGGGGAAAATCGCTGACAATCCATTTTGAACATTTGAAGAACCTGCGCGATATTCACATTATATATATTCAATAAGCCTTGGGAAACTTTCACTTAGAGTGTAAAGATGATCTTTTAAACAGTATAGAATACAATAGCTTAGCTCCAACTATTTCAGATCGCGCTGAGGATTGATTGTTCTCTGTTTATTAATAAGTAGTGGTAAATTAATTATAAGAACAAAATCATTGTTTCAACATTATATTCTGCAGACTCCTTATCTATTAATCAAAGCTATTTAAAGATTTATTAAGTATAGATGCTAATATGAGTTTTCTCAAACCTAAAATCCAAACAGTGATGTACTTATTAATCTATTTTTTTTATACGGATAATTCATTATCTCTGAAGTCTGAGAAGATCGCTAGATCAGGGAAACTTCGGAAACAGCGTAGTTGGTAAAATTATGAGGAAATTAAATTAAACCGTAAGCATTAGTCACATTAACTTGGTAAACTCCTGTTAAGATTAAGTATGTTCTTCAGCTACGTTACAGTTGCAAAGTAAAAGTAAAGAAAGAAATATGTATGTAATATCTGTGAAGTGAAACAATAACATAAGTAAATGTATGTAATTTAACATGGAAAAACTAATACATTTTATTTTACTTAGCATTACGTATTTTAATAAACCGAAATGTAGTAATTATAGTGATTTTAAACACGCTTTTTTAAAACGAGAACGATGAATACGTGGAATAATTAATTTGGTCATTACAAAATAAACTCAGTTTGAGACAAATCAGATAACAGTAAATAATTGAATGTTAACTGAATTTATATTAAATATATATGCTTATGGACATTAATCGCGGTAATGCATTTGATAATATATAATTAAATGTAAATTGTATAGCTGTCGAATGATATGTCAAATAATTACTCGCTGATTAATATTGCCGCAATTTGTTCCTAGGACTACATTTCTATTTTCATAACACAAAATGACGTAATTTAACGTATTATATTGATAACTTTATTAATAAATTAACTATTCGTATAAAAATATATGAACGTTTTTTACTGACTGGGTGATTGATCTTCGATTATTGTCTTGTTTCTGATGTTAATTTTTATTTAGTTATCGTCTTCTTTATAATATTTTAAGTAACTATTTTGTCAAAATCCTACTGTTTTAAATATAACAAACATAATTAAATAACAAATATTATTAATCGAGTTTGTAAACCAACGTAAGCCATAATAAAAGTTTTTACAAGATTTGTTAAGATTATTATATTATTAACTTTTTATTGTTGAATTTTAATTTAAAAGGAATTAAATAATTTAGTTTAGTAGTTTGGTATGAATTACGACAGTGGTATTTACTCTACGACTTCTCCCTCAAGTTTTATGTTATACGGATCACAGTTCCTGATTTCATAGTACACCTTCTTCAGTTTATTTCTAACCTTGACGGTTTTAATTTGAGTTATAATCCAGTTTTTTCCAAACTTTTAACTTTTAAGTGGATTCATGGCGCTTCACTTCAGCAATATAACATAATTAGTGATCGTTTCAGTTTCTTAATTTATTAAACGAATTCAATGTTTTAACCCCTTAGTGCATAATTTTTACAATTTTTGTAAACAAATTTTTTAAATGTATTTCGATGCGTACTTTACAATAAAAATATTTTTAAAAATCCCAATGAAATTTTTATTATAGTAAATGAATATTTTTTTATGTTGCATATATGCAACAGCAAGCGTTTGAAGATTGTATAGTCATTAACTTCTTGTTTTCAGGCTCGTTGCATTTGGAAATAAAATTTAGATTCAGTACGGCCAAATATTTAAAATATAAAATGTCTAAATATTTGTTAGTTAAATTAAATTAAAATAATTAGACGTAACGAAGATTTGAAAATTTCAACGTTGCCTTTTCGATTTCCATTCCGGCCAATGGTCTAGTCCATGATTCCTTTCATCAGGGCTAGGTCTAGTGGAAACACTTTTTTATTCTTTACCTGCTCCTCCATTCTCTCCATCATAGATGAGCGTCCTCTCTTTGGATTATTTATTTTTCCAATATAACACAGCATATTGCCTACTTCCTTCCGAAATTGTTTCTGAGTAATTGTTCCGTTCCCTTGCATTTTCATCACAAGTACATACATGATCCAGCTATTTACAATAGCCAAATCTAACATATGGTAGAATAATCTCTTGTACTATCGTCTTCTTATATTGATTTTTATTTAATATCAGCCAACATGGCTGCTCATGAGGTCCACCACACCCATTGTTTACTTTATTCTTTTACAATTCGTGGGCATTGTATTTCTTTGTATGGGCTTTGCAGCAAAAACCCACCTCCGTAACCTCCAGTTTGTGCAAAACAAGGTCCTTAAAATTATCGCCAAGGCACCTTGGAGGGCACGCACTAAAGACGTCCATCGGGAATTGAATATTCTGCCACTAATGGACGTTATCAGAGAACATGCTGTATGTCTGTACAGCAAGACACAATTCTCACACAACACAATCATAAAGCGTCTGGGCAATTATGATCAAACCCGCGACACTAGATAAAAACGCCTCAAACACCTCCTCCTCCAACTCAACACCCCATGATTGTCTAAACGAACTTTATTGACTAAGCTTGCAAACGGATTGTTACAGGACATGCTCGGCGATCCGGACGTGATGGAGAAGTGGATCGACGCGCATGATACCCAAGCCCAGCTACTAACAATATCCAACCAAATATTACCAAACGCATGTTGCTGTCGCACAAGAGCAGTATTCTAGCTCCTTGTGTCCTTCACTCCTCTTACTATCGCTGAGGTTTTTTTCTCGGTAAGGAGACCCTTATGGTTAAATTATCGGCACTTTTTTCCCTCAGCCCTACACTCTTCATTCTGTTTCTCTCACAATCTATCTACGTGAACGACCGTATTAAAGGGTATTATGCCCTCAGGTGCGGATCACTAGAAGAGGCGCTGCGGGAGTTTTCTCGCAGGCGCTTCAGCCCAGAGTGACTGTGGGGCTCACCTGATCTTGTCGGGAATGCCTCGCACTCTCTCTGGGTGCTTTTTAACAAAGTTCTCATATGCCGAGACACCTTCACCTATTTTAGGAGGTATATGTACCGGGGTCAAAGACCTTGGGCATATGGCAAGAGCTGTCCGTTGATCCCATTGGATCAGTCGGCCAACTGCCTCCTGAAATTGGTGGAGACACGGAGAAGGGAATGCTGCGACCCCACAGCAGACTCGTCTCCCGTCATTCGGAAGGGCGTGAGAATAGTACCCAATGCCCGACCTACCTGATGCAGGTTTTCTAGGGTTTTCCCTGCATCTCTTTAGGTGAAACACCGGGTAGGATCCTTAAACCATAGTCCGGGGGCCCTAGTTAACCCTTGGCTACCTTGCTCTACCTTCCGCATCCCCCCTTTTCAATTCCCTTCCTATGCTATTAAAGGGGAGTTGCCTGTTTCAGGATCACCCTCATGTAGCCTGTAAACCAAAAAAAAAGGGCGGATCAAATACAAAATCCCGATCCTTGTGTTCCAGTTAGTGTACTAACAGCACGTGCAGAGGGGGTGTAGAAAATGGTAGACCCCCATGCGGGCGGTGCGTGCTTTCAGGGGGCACCACCCTTGGAGCCTTTGGCCCATTTAAAAAAATTCTTTGTATACCTTACTTTTTTCTGTTGTATCGTCTTATTGTCGTCATTGGGTTAGTTCCGTTAAATGAAGATCCTTTCTAGAAGAAGATTTTCAGGTAGCAATATAGTGTCTTCACTTCCACTTTCAGATGAAATTACTTCCTCACTATTACTGTGGAAAGTCATCATGTCAACAAATTAGTCTCTTGTAACTTTCCATCTTCTTCCATCATTTACAAACATATTAAAATCTTAAAAGATCGAAAATGTAAATTGTGAACAGTCATTTTTGTGCATGATGTTGCACATATGCAACATAAATATAATTAGGTCCTATTTATGTACTATTCAGATTAAAGGAATAAATATGATTTCAGGGTAATTAGCATAGCTTGAGAATTATGAATAAATTTTTCTCTATTAATGAAATGTCAAAGATCACGCAAAAATAATTCCGAAATACACTGACGAGCAGCAAAATATAAACTGAGGCGCAGGATCACAAATTCTAAGATAGACAAGTTTCATCCTGTTCAGGGATGTTCAAAGTTTCGTGTATCCTAATTAACTTGTTATTGTGTTGCATTGTATTGAGAGCAGTAATTTCTAAACTACTTTGACTGCCAAGCATGTACATAGACTATTGGACCAACTTTCATTTAGTATCCTTTTTCCTTTGAATGAATTGCTGTTCGTAATTCAATATGAAAATATTTTTGTTGGTTGTTTAAGAGGATATTATTTTGAACGTATATAGTGACATTTCTAAGTGCGATGACGGGTGGGAGATATAGGAGGTCTCAGAGTTTGCCCCCTGTATTGATTGAATGCAATCTATTACATGAACCATACAGCAATTGACCCCAGGCGTGCTCATGGGAGATCACAAACTATGGCATTGTTATTTATAGTTATAGCCTCCAAATTCTCTGCCTTCTGCAAGCACCGTTACTCCAGTGAGTTGATCAAATTTTCCCCACATACACAAACTGAACACTCATTGTCAGAAAAAAATGAGCGTCCCTTCACGAATGCAACAAGAAATTACTCCTTTGGTTTTTCTGCGCATTGGTGTGAACCATTAAAGGTACCTTTCTAATAGTGTGTTTAAAACTCAATTTTCCTATCCAAAAATATTGCTTACTTCCTCGGTGATATTTCGAAGATATGCGAAATAAATAGCCGATAAATGATGGACTTAATATACAAAATAGTGTAGCTTACTTCCGCTGAGTTAATAACTGGACAATTTATGCTTTTACGGAATAAGGGAAAGCACATTTAAGGACAAAAATTCATTACTGAAACAACTAAAATATAATAATACATGTGTATTTAAATCCAATAAAATCACAAATCTAAATAAATCTAATTCTTAACATTTCGCACGTAACCATCTTAAGACACATTCCAGGATGCAACATACCTTTCTTGTTTATGTATATCTACCTATTCAAAAATTAATCTGTGTTTGAAATAGATTACTATTGTCTTGAAAAGTCCCAAAAAAGGACGAAACGTCTTGAGAGCTTTCATAAATAGTTTTAAAAATATTTATGTTTACTTGTAAATTTATAATTGTCAAATAATTATTTTATGAAATTAAATTCAGTCCTTATGTAAACCCAATTTTTACAATTTTATGCTATTCCAAATTTTTGACTTTACAATTTACAATAAATAAAAAGACGGCAATAAGCCAGCATATAAGTTTATTACTATTTATAGACTAAATTCTTCATGTAATTCTTCACATGCACATTCAATAATCTTTTCGGCTGAGGGAGTCAAGAAGTAAATATAATGAATTGCTAAATTTTAAGCCTGAGGAAGTCTCAAAAAGGAAATGAAACGTCGTTTTTGAATAAATAGTAATGAATTTATGTGCTGATTTATTTAAATCAAGTAATTGTAATTTATTGTTATTACATAACTCATCATTGGAGTTATATTTCAGTAGCAAATGAAGTAAATTAAATATGACGTTATAGGCCTTACAACCAATAATAACACTGCGGCCCAGGAGGTTGGCAGTGGACCAGAGATAATCACTGAGGCGAACCGCTGGACCACAAAGCGATTCCCGACCACATCTCTCTAGTTTGTAAGGATGAAGTGGTCGCCTGCTTAAGCGGGACACTAGAGGGATTTTCTCATTCACGACGTTGAAACAAAGAAATGTTATATGCAAAACAGAGACTATGTAAGATTCTCTCAAACACGATACAAGAATTGTCGACATCTGTTTTAATTATTTAGGTGATTTACTTTGACGATGTTTTCTTGTTCCCCACAAATTTCTAAACTTTCTGTGTCACTACAAGTAAACTATTTTTTAACATTACTCTTGATTCATTAGTAATTTGTTTCCCTAATTTACTCTTCCGTGCGTTCTCAGACCCTGAGCAACGAAGGAAAACAATTTATTCAGAAATTAGCTCATAATTTTAGCCATCACAATTCTTTAGACTTCTTACCTAGTTTACTTCATTGGCTGTACACTTGACCCAACGAGTTTTCAAGTTTTTAAACCCGCCACAAGTATAGGTTTCGTAAAACTTTGCAAAATATTCCTTCAGGGCGTCACGACCTCGATACCTTCCTCATTTGATGAAAATTTATTCCCACCAAGTTCGTGAACAAGAAGAAGGCATTTGATATTAAGTCTGGTGAATAGGGTGGATGAGAAATTTTTCGAATGCCAATTCGTACAGTTTCAAGCCATTGAGACAGATGCTGTGTGCGCTGGTGCGTTGTCCTGATGAAACTGCACTTTCTTGCGTTCTAAGCTTGATCGTTTCTGAATCAGCACCCGTTTCAAACGATCCAAAAGAGCAGCATAATATAGCTGGGTTATGGTTGTGCCCATTCCCAAAAAATCTATTAATATTATAATCCCAAAATATACTGTCCATATATTTCCGGCTGACACAACAGTCTTCCCCGTATTCTGTGCACTTTCACCTGCTTCTGTCCATTGCTTCGATTGCTTTGCCTGGAGTGTAGTGATAAATCTAAGTTTCAAGGACGTTTACGAATTTACAAAAAAATGGCTTGTGGGTTACGCCTGAAAATTCCTAGATTCTGTGTTGAAATGTTTTTTTCCGAATCCGATTTTGCTCCAATGTCAACTGTCACGTTATCAAACGCGCATTAATTTTCTTCTTAGGCAGGTCTTCATGGAGGACGAAATACACTCTTTTAATTGAGAGCCCTACGGTATCAGCTAAATCAGGCTCTTTTAGTCAACGTTCTTCCATTGCAATATTGTGAACTTTTTCAATTGGGCAATCGGAGGGAGTTTCACGTTCTGTGCTCCTGTGACATCGTTTAAACTCATTAACTCAAACGTAAACGGAGTTCAATGCTGGTGCAGAGTCTACATGAACTTCATCCAATTCAGTTTCGATTTTTTCAGCTGTTCAACCCTTCAAGTGAAAGTGTTTAGTGACAGAGCGAAATTAGTTTTTTGCCATTGTTTCCGCTGCTATCAATAAACTAGGACTGGAATATGTTTAAAACTTATAGGTAGATCTCTTTGAAAGGACCGTGTTTATCAATAATGTTGCGAAAGTGAAAACGTTCCCGGTCTTTCATAAAATTTACCAGACTTATCGATCAACTCTTGTACACCTGTATTCAAAATTGTTAAGTGTTCAGAAATTAAAAGAAGGGCTGTGACATTTGCTTAAATGAAAGAAAAATAGTTCAGTAGCATAATATGAACAGATTTTCTAATTTTAAAACATATTTCTCCTCATATTGTGCTTTAAATATATATATTATTTTCATTACGTTGGTGTAAACTTTTTTGTCTAATGGTTTCAGGTTATAAAACTATTTTCCCAACTTCTCACGAAGTTTGCACAGTAATTTACTTCCGGCGACAATACAACATTAAATCAGTAATAATTGATAGCTGAATCTGTTACAATTAAGTAATTTAACACGAGACAATAGTATCACCACCGATTGTGCTTGTCACTCAGAGAAACAACGGCGACATCTATTTCTCAAACCTTGAGCTACAATTAATATAATGCGCTTCATATAAACATTTTCACTTAATTTATTTTAATTTTGTTACCTCACAAAACGTTTCAGTTTCACATCTAGAATCCTTGAACATCAGCCAGCCTTTACGACTCATTTTTAAAGAAGCCGCAGTTATCTGATTTTATCAACGATTTCGTCATTGGTCGTCCACCTCCATTTATATTTTGTTTTCTAAAGTTATTTAATAAGTTTCTTCACACTTATTCAAACACTACAATCAATCTGGACAGACTGAAAACCAACGATTATGTGTAGTTATTAAAAGTTTTAAATGCTACATTTCCCTTTATCACAATGTTTTGGGTAACATGCTACATGAGGGTGATCCATATATTGGCAACTCTTTTTTAATAGCACAGGAAGGAATTTAAAAAGGAAGGATGCGGAAGAGATAGAAAAGCAGCCAAGGATTGAGTATGGCCCTTGGCCTGTAGTTTAAGGATATTTCCCGGTATGAGATATAGGGCAAACCATAGGAAACCTGCATCATGTAGGTAGGACTATTGAATGCTTGTGTCAGGTCCTTCCGAATAACGGAAGAGAAGTTTGCTGTGGGGTAAGCGGACAACGAGGTCAGAAAATACACATCTCAAAATAAGTAGAGGTGGCTCAGCACACAGGGAGCCTGAAACCAGAGAGAGAACAAGTCATCACCGAAGGTTAGCCTCATTATAAGCCTGGAGAGAGAGACACCAGCGAGAGAAAAGCTAACACAGGTATCCTCTTTCATCACTAAAATAAATTAGGTACTGGTTTATGCTAAATTAATTGCAGATCATAACAATAAAAGAAGTTTTATCTACTTTTTTAATCTTTTCTTGCCCCTAAGATACATTTATAGGTGAAGAACATGTTTCTATTATACAGTTGGTTAACTATTTTATAATTCAGAAAATTTACAACATCAAATTATTATAAACTCAACGCATAAATTGAGTGAAGACTGTAATTTTCTGAGACTATTATTACCGGCCGACTTACCATTCGGACTCGATTTTTCCTCAAACTGTGCACGCAGCCATTATGTAGTCCTTAACCTACCTGTTGCCTAATAATGTTATTACGAAAGCAGAATGTACCTTGACCCGATCTGTTTTACATTCTCGACTGTTTTTTTTCTGTTTATGAAATTGATTGATGAGGTAATAAACCCCTGTTATAAATTATGAAACCCTCAAATTATTGCAGCTGTTAAATTTATTTTACACATTAATGTAGAAATGGATTGGTATGATATTATTTCATCATTACAGCTGGAATGATCACGTAAATGATAGTAAAAAAAGGGAAAGGCCAATCTATGTTAAAACAATGCAGTTCTATTTCGACTTTTCTAACAGCGTACACTTTATCTTGTATAGAATCATTACGCGTTTGTAGTTTTCTTGAAATGCTGTTGTAATGTAAAATAAGTTCGTTATAGTTACTGGATAAGAATATTCAAACAACCATTTTAGTATTTTCGTCTTTTATTTTAGAAAAAAAGGATTGTTAAGGAGAACAACACTCATGAACTCCACATGACGCACATAATTATGTAATCTTAAAGGAAATTCTTCAAAAGTCATCAATTATATTTCGTGAAACTATAATATTTTAGAATGTATTTTGTTGTTCATTTCTTTGGACCACTTACTTACTAATAATAAACGCATAATACATCCTATTAAGATATTAAATTTCCTCATGTATTGTATCTATGCGGAATTTATGCGAGATTTCAGTTTGAAGGTGAGCGGGATACTTTTGTAGAATTCCGGGTAACATATTATGCTTCAGAGAACCTACGACCCGTGCACGGTGCACGTGGAAAACAGTGAAGCGCTAATACATTCGACACGAACGAAATTTGTGAGGCCGAATATGCTAAGGTTTATATGGCAGGTAAAAAGCGAATGTAGTGGTTGCAAAATAATTAACTGATTGTGAAAGAGTGGATTGACCTTAACAAAAGAAAACAGTCAGGAAGTCGACTCATTTGATGAAATAAAAATGGCATAAAAATGAGAATAAGAGAAGAAAATCGTAAGAAACTCACCAGGTTAAAGTAATGTATGTTTACTTGTGCGTATGTTTCTACGTTTGTATGTTCAGCATAAAATTTAAACTCATGGAGCAATTTCGACCAATTATTCCTTGCGTCCAGAAATCAAACACTGTAGGAGTAAGAGGGAATCGAAAATGAATTATTAAAATCTGTATAAACGGCTGATATTTTTGTCGAAAAATTTATTTCTGGGTAAATGAGATTGTTTGTGTTTCCCTCGAGATTGTTTGTGCATAATTGCAGCCAGTTACAGTATGTGTGCATGGAGGGGAGATTTATAAAATTATCGCAAAACCACCGATATTAGTGTATAATCCACGGTTTTTGGAGTTGCTGATTTTAATTCTGACATTCAACATGTCGGTCAAGTAGCAGTTCAGCCCCTAGAAGTATGGGTGGAAGGGATGTAAAAGCATATATAGGAATGCGTGTAGCAATTTATAATTTTCTAAACATGTTATTTAAGAACAAACAATGTTTGAGTAAACCACTTACTCGTTCCGTTTTAAGAGCGTGAATGAATGGCGAAATAGAATTTCAGCGTACTATTGGATCAATCCTAATTCATTTGCTTAAGTAGGATAACCAAACGACTAACCTACCACGTTTACATGTGAATTATATACACTATTTTAATTTTACATTCTTTATTTTAATATTGAATGTACTAGAACAATTATTGTACTAACTGACAATCATAAAGATAAACGTGTTTTATGTGAATAAAAAAATCCGATCAATGCGTACTAAATTTGTCCACGTTATTTGCGATCCAGAACAAACACTGGATTACACCAATAAGGGTTGCGAGTATTTTTCATTCTTTGATTTGCAGGACTATTCCGAGAGTATTTTTGTTTTTCTTAAGGCAGCGGGAGTTACCAGGAGAATTTTACCGCACTAGAAGGTATTGGTAGTATTTTTACAGAAAGTACCAGGAGTACTTAAAGTACTAGATATACTGTACTTTTACTGTATTAGGGTTACGGGAATATTTTCTTGTAAGGTGTACGGTTAATTTTGTATTTAAGTACCGGGATTACTTTTGGCTATCTAAGGTTTTTGCGGGAGTTTGGAAGGCAAGAGTGGAACAATTTCGACCGCACCAGGAATGGAACCCGGGATCTCTTGCTTTTTGGGAGTATGTCTCTCTCTTAGGGAACCGGAACTGTGTTTGAGTCTCTTAAAATAACTTACCCGTTTCTTAGACTTTTTAAGTAACTGTGCTTATTTAAAGGTATCAGTAGATATATTGACTCCATTAAGGTAGTAAGAGTTATCGAGGTGGCTATCATGAAATTAAAATCCCGTCAGTTTAGGTGGAGTAGGGTTGTGAAACGGTAACTATTTTTTGGGGGGGTTAACAGGTTACATGAGGGTGATCCTGAAACAGGCAACTAAAAAAGGTAAATCACGTGATGACTGAGAGATGGTGTCTATTGTAATACAATACCTTTGCAACGCCACGGTCACACAGCTGGTATAAAATAAAGCATTTCAACTGGGATGATCATTAGGAGAGTGAAAATGAAGTAAGCAATTTGTTGAACTAAACTAGATGGTTTCTTATTGTATCTCCAGGATATATGAAGGATGTAAAACATACAAAATGCAGCTCTTGGCATCGGCACGAGAAACGTCAGAAAATAATATGGGAATCTTTTCGAAGCAAAGAGAATAATTTTTTGTATATTTTTAAAACCATTTGCGATATATGCTAATTTACGTTTAATAAATGTGAATCATGTCTACAGAAAAGGTCATAGATATATAAAAAAATTACAATAACAGTATGTTTTTCGGGGTGTATGTTTAGAGGCTGCAGGCCTAGGACATACGATAACAGCTGTTTGCTGTATGACATGCAAAAACAAGTTACACTGAGAGGGAAAAATACAACACAAGACGTCTAGACTAATTTAGAAGAAGTTCATATTCATGAAAACGGTCAATATGATCATATTTACCATTCCGGCAAAACCTGTCACCCAGTAACTTGTATTACCTTGGTTGAAGACATCGTCAACGTTTCACAATAAGACTGAGGCACCCAATTGTCAGAATTAGTCTTCTTAGTTTCTGCTTAAAACCTAAATTGCTCAATTTTAAAGTGTAATTCTGAAATAATTTAATTATTATATAAACAGAAATAGTTCTCGGGTTTCCACTCAGGTGCAGGTGCGATGAAAACGCAACGTTCTCTGTCGTCATCTTCAGCCAACCCGAGAACTATTTCTGCATCAACTACACCGGAAAAGCCACAGCTCAACAATATTACTTCATATTTGTAGTAAACTGTATATTTGTTAAAAATTATTATTTAACCCGAAAATAAACAGACTACATGAATGTGATCCAGAAATGACAATCTCCTTTAATAGCATAGGAATTTGAAAGACGGGATGTGGAAGGGAGAGTAAGTCAGCCAATATTGTTTGCGGATCTTGCCCGGGATTCACCTGAAAGAGATACTTGCAACAAGTAGGTATTACACACATTCGTATGTTTTACTAGGAAACTAATTAATGTTAGCTATGAAAGGAAGTAAACTACTTATTATTTCTGAGATCCCATTTCTTTATTGACCTATGTGCTCAATAATTTACGTAAATGTTGACAGTACCAGTTTTTCAAATATTTATATATTTATTTGATTAAAAAAGGACTATTTGTTCTTGATATACGTGAGGATAAAGTTGTGTAACATAAATGATGTATCGATAAATATAGAATTTCCTGTGCATAGGCAAGGAAAGCTTTCGCGAAAAAGAGGAATTTACTTACGGGCCATATAACTGTGAATATTAGGAAATCGTTGCTAAGATTGTTCGTATGGAGTGTGGTGTTATATAGGTGCGAAACGTGGACGATAGGAGTTTCAGAAAAGACAGGAATAGAAGCCTATGAAATATGGTGCTATAGAATGCTGAAGATCAGATGGATGGATAGAAGCCTTAACGAGGAAGTTCTAAGCAGAATAGGAGAAGAGTGAACAATATGGAGGACGTTAACCAAGAGAAGGGATAGATTGATAGGCCACGTTTTGAGACATGAGGGTCTTGTAAAATTAGCATAAGAGGGAAATGTTTTGTGGTAAGAACGGAAGAGGGAGACGAAGGATGTAATACGCTAAACATATTAGGGTGAATGTGAGATGTGCTAGTTATGAGGAAATGAAAAATCCTGCGCAAGATAGGTTAGCATGGACGGTTACATCAGACTGAATTTCAAAACAACAACAAGAATTTAAATACATGATGTAGAACACAAGAACAATTGAAACATTTCGCAAACCGAATAAAGTTTAAAAATGAAGGAAAATTGTGTATAAGGTTACTTACTTCTAAATTGATTTAATCATTACATCAAATTTTTAATAAATTGAAAGACTCTTAAAATGTAAAATGAGCAATATAGACATCTATATAAGAATTACTTTAGAACTTCTAAAGTGCTCTTTGTAATTGCTAGTTTTCTCCTTATCTCTGCGTGCCATGAGTCAATTTTCTCTCTGGTACCAATGATAAAAAGTTGACAAATGTTGTAGTTGCTATAAAAAACTGTAAGGATGTGGTATTATCTCTCAAACCATTTTTCAGTGATCTTGGTCAGATAGGCACTTTTCTTTGTTTTCAATGCGTGTTTCAAGCGATGAGTTGACGCTTCAACTGGCCGCCCAGTACGTTGAGTGTCTGCCGTTGAGGTACGAACGTTTTTGAATTGTTCTCGCAGCTATGAAAATTTCCACGGTTCATGAAATTTTTAACAACTTAAGAAACATTCCAATCCCGGCCTGTAGGAGTTTTCTCGCAGGTGCTTCACCCCAGAGTTTACTGCGGGGCTCACCTGATTATGTCGGGAATGCACATGGCCGCTGCGGGAGTTTTTTCGCAGGCGCTTCAGCCCAGAGTGACTGTGGAGCTCACCTGATCATGTCGGGAATGCCTCGCACTATCTCTGGGTACTTTTTATCAAAGTTCTCATATGCCGAGACACCTTCACCTATTTTAGGAGGTATATGTACCGGGGTCAAAGACCATTGGCATATGGCAAGAGTTGTCCGCTGATCCCATTGGATCAGTCGGCCAACTGCCTCCTGAAACTGGTGGAGACACGGAGAAGGGAATGCTGCGTCCCCACAGCAGACTCGTCTCCCGTCATTCGGAAGGGCGAGAGAATAGTTCCCAATGCCCGACCTACCTGATGCAGGTTTTCTAGGGTTTTCCCTGAGTAGTGTAGGATCCTTAAACAATAGCCCGGGGGCCCTAGTTAACCCTTGGCTACCTTGCTCTTAAAGGGGAGTTGCATGTTTCAGGATCACCCTCATGTAGCCTGTTAAACCCTCCCCCCCCCAAAAAAAAAGAAAAAATGAAACATTACAGAAAAGATTTTAGCCTTTCTTCCACCTTCAGAAAGACAAAACCGGCTCACTAAACGTTGTTCAACTAATATCCAACGTTCAACCGGACACGCCATCATTAAAAGAATTTTGACGTTATAAACAAATTATTTTTCTATCAGGTGTTCTCGGCTCATTCCAGTTATATACCAATCTAAAGTCACGAAAGTAATAATTACGTCCTACAAAACGTTGTTTCTCCACATTAAGTTGTCTCTTTTATTATTCAATGTCCCTCGTGTATATAATGTGTAGTATATTCAAGTCCTTTTTCACGAAGTTACTTGTCAGAACACAGACACAACTACATAATGTTTACACCCGCTGAGAGACTTGAACCTCCCGCAAATAATTTAATAGCATAATATTTTCATGGGTTGCCTCTTTACGAGACACAAGTGTAACAAGCTAGAAAGACCGATCTAAATCTACCTCGCATAAAAAAAGTATTCGTACTTAGAAACGTAGCCAGAAATGTCACCAATTTATTATGAAAGTACATCCTAAATTATAAATTTCGAACAAGTTCAAAAACTTATTTTCAAAAATAATTGTGTTGCGTTGTTGTGTCCCCCATAAAATCCCACGCTTAATGTTAAGTAGAACGCTACAATAAAAATCACAAATACTTCTTTCAACTGTAATATAATTTTTACAGAATGTAAATGATACTTATTTAATTTAAATAGAGAAATTATACACTTCACTTAAAAATAAATATTTCATATCTCCCAAGTTTTCTTGTTGCAGAAATATTTTCCTGAAACAATGCACTAGGTAATCTGATATTATCTATATTATGCTTAAGTTGTATAACTGAAAGACAAGAAATTCATAGTCCTCTAGATAATGATTTAAGGAAGAATTAGATTATTAGTTCTGCATGTATGAGCACTACGCCTGAAAGACGATATTCCGTTGTAATGATGACTTGGAAAACCTAACCTATCTTCAAATAACCTTATATTTCTATAAGAATAATTATATTATTGTGCTATTTTTTTCGTTTATCTGGTACAACAACAAAACTTATTTCATAATACACTACTGTACAATAGTATTCGGAAAGTTGAAGACCGTTTTTAGTATTATATCCAAGTAAGTCAAATCTCGATGGAAACGATGTATGAGGTCCAATAATTATTCAATGTAGTCTGCAATTACACCCTCAATGTTATCATTCAAATATTATACTTAAATCTTGATAGAAATTTTTCGAATGAAAAATTCATTAAATATATTAATTAAATTCGTTACGTAGGACAACACTAATAAAGTACTCCTGTAGTATAATAATAAACTTAAAAGTAAATACATTAGTTGCCTCGGTTCAATTCAATTTCCAAAAAACCAAAATTTAAAAAATAAATTAGATATATGAAAAGAGAAAATTTTGTATAATTCGATTTTCAGACTTTTAATTAAATTATAAATATAAAATATAGGCTTACATTTTGAATCGACAGAAATACATAAACGAGAAGAGACGGATTAAGTCGAAATGTTATTTTACAATGTGTGGCTATTGTAAAAAATTAAATTATTAACAATGGAAAATCAGATAAATAATATGTGTCTGAAAATGTCCAAACGGCGAAACGCCATAGAAAACTATATTAAATATTGTTAAAATGATTAAATTATAGATTGTTTTGTTTATTTGTAAGTTATGAGTGTCAGATAATTGTTTATTCGAAATATGTATATTCTTTATTACATAGTCCTCTTCCGGTAAAACAATTTTAACCTACACTTAAGAGAGCAAACATGTACTTATAAAATTTTTGTAAAGATGCAAATTATTTTAATTTAATTTACAATGTCCTATACAATCCTTTCCTCCATTATTAATTATGGTAGGGTAATTGTTAGAGTCCGCAGTCGTCCTGGTAGGCCAAGGCGCTTAATGGACTGCAGAGCCAACGAAGAAGAAGAAATGCTAGAGACGAGGTACTTGTTGGGTGTTCTCCAATGAATGCCCTTCGCCCATATGGGTGAAATTTGATTGTTTAGGGGAACAATTATAAAATGAGCTAACCTAGAATTTAAAATCACCTGCTATGGTTATACTTGTATAAAATTAAAAAAGTTGTTTGAATCTCAAATTTAAATAAACGTACGTTAATGTTATACATTCTAAAGAATGTTAGGAGTAATATAAAGTACAAATTACTTGGAGAGTATTGTTTACTATGCATAATGAAGAATGGTATGTATTGTATTGGACTATTGTTGTGGGATGTACAATGGGCATCACGATTGCCAACTATTCGTTATAAGTAGGAGAGGCTTGTGACTGAAGCCGACTAAATTTGAGCCCTATTCAATATCTCTCTGCAGTAAGCTTCAAGCACCTATTAATTATTAAACAAATAATAATTACTAAAAATTATAATATCATATAAAAATATTTTCCATAAATTATTTTGTATATGAATTTTAGGTTCTATTTTATGTTATTCACTATTCTCCTGTTGATTGATTATTAAACCTAAGTTTTTGTTTATAACAAGTTGTAATTAAGCCATGATAATTTTTTAAACTTCAGGAGAAAAGTGCACAAGCAAATTTTCTGAGTAATATAGTATGGGGAAAATATTTTGAGTAAATTCTACAACTATATCTGGAGTCGTGAAGTACATTGAGGTTAATTATTGCTTCTTAAACATAATTGGGTGCCCAATTATGGGATGACTGGTTTATTAAATTCTTATTTCACCTCTGTTTTTAATATAAACTCAGACGTTTAAGGTACAGGACGCGATCAGGGATTCTAAATTAGTAGAGAATACAGATAAAACAGAAGTTGAACACAGAAACTGAAAGGTAGGAAATCCAGGGAACCGGATAATACAGCAAATGAAATAATTAAACTAATGGACGAGTCTATAATTCCGCATTTAATGAGACTGCTTAACATATACATTAAGTGTGCTTCGATCCCAATAGATTGGAAAACTTGTGCAGTGGTACCAATTTTTAAATAGCGAAATAGAACGTTTGTTATAAATCAAAACCTAAATTCTGTAATATGAAAGATAATGGAACATTTAATTACAGAATTTATTAGAACTGAAATGGAGTCAAGGCGTGGTTTTACTAACGTCCAGCACCGTTTTCGTTGTGAAAGTCAGGTGATAACCCTACAGATAGTGAAGGTGCCATACAACGGAGTTATCAATTTTGCGAAGGCATTTGACGTAGTTATGCACGATATACTGTTAAAGAAGTTAGATGGTATACGAGACTTGTTCTATGATGCACGTATTCGTATAAATAACGGACTCAAACTAATTTATAGATCTTGACAATCTACAAGGGTCGGTGATTAGTCCACTGCTTTTCCTATTATGTAATGCCGACTCACCTACATGAGTCATAAATTAGACTTTTTGCTGATCTAGATTTAATCAATGATTAAACGATTCAAAATGAAAATCAAGAGCAATAACGTTTACTAAATAACGTCTACCTGGGTACTTCATTGACAGCGTACCACGAGTTAACTACAAATATTTGGGCAACAATCTTGGGAGGGACGAGAAAGTGACTACTACAAAAACATGGAATACTTTAAATTTTGTAATAAGAAACTTTAAGAAGACAAGTGCCATATCGAAAGAATAAACATATTTGTCATTAGCCAGGCCACTTATAGAATTACTGGTAGAGTGACAGAAACGAGCAGTAAAATTTGTACTAAACGGCAATGAACACGGATTTTAAGCAGTTGAAAGAATATAAAATATGTGGTTTGGCTGCATAAACTCTTTAAGTGCTTCAAAAAACTAAAGCTTACACTGGTATTTATTCTAAAACTGGAAACCCTTGCTATTTCGGAAGATGCGACCATGAATTCAAAATTAGATTTAGATACCAAAGGACAGGCGTAGGATTCCTTATTAGGAAAGCAATACATACGAACAATTTAGCTGCTAAAGAGTTCAAAACAAGTCCGATAGCGAAAAATATGTCTAGATTAAACTTGAAAGGAATGTACTTGGGAAAGATTCGAGCAATAGAAGTGTTAATGCCAATAAATGTGATACGTAAAGAATAAACAAATTTACGAAGTGACCTGAAGTATGACTATAACTACTCTTCAAAACGTTTCTTCTTTTGTGATTTTTTTCTCTAGTACAATTGTGATTTCCTTAACGCTATATATATATTAAACTGCCAAAGGGCAATGCCCATTTTTAGTACAACCAATAAAAATAAATAGGTAAAGTAGGCTTTTATTAGGGAATATTTCAACTTTTGAATATAAAAAGTATGTATTACATAAGTAATATCAGAAGACTTAGACGGAGAATGGAAAAGAAAGGTCGGTAAACTCTGTAGTTTTACTTTGTCATTTCTTACCGTAAGGAAATTCACAGTAAAACGATAAAGTGTGACCGAAAGACATGTATATGCCAGAATATCTTAACAATGCTATAGTGCAACGGTGGGCAACTCCCGGCCTAAGGGCCACATAAGGCCCTCGTGCAAGATTTGTCCAACCCGTCGTTAAATTTCTAAGTTGCAGATTAATTAATGTAAAATTATATTTGTCTTCGTCAGTGCTTCTGTTAGCTATCGATTCTAATTTGGTAAGCTCCTTACACGTAGAATAACATCACTTTCAACAAATATTGAACTTCTTGCAAAAGAAAGGGAATCCCAAGTTTCTCATTACCTAAATACTTAACACTACTATTTTATTATATGTAACACTAACATTTTGTATCCTTGTGTATCTGTACCTTCTCGTATTTTTAAATAAATACTACTATTATCAGTTGTTTTTGTTTTGTCCTGTGGCACGCCATACTTTTTTTTATACTACGACAAAATTTTGGCCCTCCTTTTCTATAATGTTTTAAATTCTGGTATTACAACATATGACAAGAAATATCTAAATTATTATTATAATAGAGACACATAAATTATGTTTAAATTATTAATATCAGATATTAAATTTAAAGCTGTTGGAGTGGAACCTATTGCTATGGGATTAATAACGCACAATAATATCTATAACGTTTTATTTAACTATCGCGCATCTTGTACAATTTTACACGTCTGGTTTATCTGAGACTACTAAAAACTGAGTCATTGTTGCGGTGAAGAACTGCCACACCGCGCGTCAGCCACTGAAGTTCTTTGCACTTCAATGCATGTCGCTACAAACCTATAAATTTTGGCAGAGCACAAGATGTGACAGATCCCACATCTGAAAGCATGGTAGTGGAAACCTAATATCCTCCATCCCAGATCTCTTGCTCAAGAGATCGTCTAGCCCAGAGTTGTTTTCCCGAGTCCGGAATTCGAAAAGCTGTAACATTTCTGACAATAACGACCGAGATAACGAGGGTTTCACGTCTAAATGTTTGTGAACAGAACACAGTAGTTCGTCGTTTCCTCTAGACAGGTGAACACATTTAAGGTTCTATAGGCTTATTTATCTCTATGTTTCATTATATGTAAGAATGAATATATTCTAGTCACTTTGGTCAGCCGTAAGGAGTTTATTATTATTTTATGAATATCCATCTACGTGTATTTTAATACAATATGATCTATTTAGGTAAATGAAGAGTTCTACTTTAACTTAATGTATTAAATGGAGCTTGAAGCGAAGGCTTTACTCATCAGAGTCCTTAGAATTCTGATAAAGGAGTCCTTCTATATTGTAATAACTCGCACCATGTTCTACTTTGGCACAATCACTGCACTGACTCAAATGACTTGGTCTGCTGAGTCCTCTCACTAGTTGCTAATTATCCAGGAACTGGATGGTCGCTATATATACAAGCTCAAGTAGGCGTTGTTCATGGCTTGTGATTGACTCTGAGGTCCTGATGAATATCACTGTTGCGACAGTACACTGACATGCCTACGATGTTCCGTAGTACTCCGTTTTAAAATCGTAAACGCTTTGAATGTGCGGTCGCTGGATTTAATTCCTTATGACCAAACTGGATTTATAATTTACTTATAAACCATCGTTTGAAGTTTGGATAACTTAGAGTTTTGTTCAATCACCCAATACGATTTCTTTTATTTTGTACCGAAATCTTATTTTTTATAGTTGAGTTTCCACAGAATTAATTTTTTATATAATCGCTAATTACATTCAAATTTATCAAGTACATTATGTGACAGACTTCTTATATATTTATTTACTTTACTGTTTCGAAAATTCTCTAACATTATTTTAATACTAACCATCTCCTTCTTCTCTTCTGTGACGCTTAAGTTCGAGATGAACCTTGGCCCTTCCAACGAGTTTCCCACCATTCTTTTCGATCACATGTTGCCCTCCTCCAGTTTATGCATCCCAGCTCCAACAGATCTTCTTCTACCCCTTCCAGCCATCTTATTCGGGTTGTCCACGTCCTCTTTGTCCTCCCGGGTTTCCGAAGAGAACTTTCTTTGTCACCACTGACTCCTCCATTCTTGCTACACGACCTGCCCATCTCATCTTTCCTGTTCTTATGACTTTTGTTAATGGAGCATCGAAGTAAGTAGTGTACAATTTTGCTTTGTAACTTGTCCATTATCTTGCACGCGACCAACTGGTCTACTTTAAACTTTCTTTATAAATCCATCAAATGACCTTATGTCAGTTTCCGTCAAGGTCCATGTTTCTGAAGCGTACGTTTTGTAGATAGTGACTTCTGTTGAGCGACTGAAGAGTCTTGATGGCAATAAATTACTCAGGCCGTTCGTACTATGATATCTAAGTCGTCCGCACATGTCAGGATCTGCCCTGACTTATTGAGATGGCGCTCTGACTGTAGGCCTGCGTCCCTAATCACCTTCTCTAGTGTTACATTACATGCCACTGCATCTCCTTATCGTAGTCCATTCTGAATTTCCAGGGAGCTTCTTGCATCAGTCATCGTTAATTTTACCTATCTCAGTAGCGTTCCATGTATCCCACTATCCAGCACAGCACGGAACAACTGGTATCTATTGATGCTATCATATGCAGACCAAAAGAGGTGATGTGTTCCCATTCTGTACTCAACAGCCTTCACTATGATTTGGATCAAGTTGAATATCTGATCTATGGTTGACTTTCCTCGTCAGAACCCACATTAATTGCTGCAATCTGTAATAATAACCGATCAAAAACTATTTTAGATAGCGCCTTGTACCCCAGATTCAGGAAAGTTTTTCTACGATATTTCTGCACTCCATTCAACTGTAAGAGTTAAGAGATGATAAAAACAGTGTGCGGTAAAAGCACACGACATTGTATAATACGTTCGTAAAAAAATCACAAATGTTTAAAAAACTAGTTTTAGCTTGATGAAAAGCCCTATCTAAATAGGTTCAATCGTGACGAAAATAACCCCATATCCTTCTGAGAATCTCATACAACCTGCTACTTCTATACACCTGTACTTGATTACCATTCACAATCTCACATTTAATCACTTTCTTAATTGTTGAAGGTTACAAAATTGATGCTAAATTACAATATTTAACATAATTATTTCAATTAGTTTCAATTTTCTCGTTTTACGAAAATTAATCCCACAGCCTCATTAGTGTCAGCGTAGTATTTTGGCTTTATAGGTACTAACGTTTTTAACAGAAGTTATATATGTATGGGTCATATTATTCCTCCATTTTTCACTCATCTGGCATCCTCTCTTGTTCCCATATGTAATGAGTTCGAGCCGACACTGTTCTACTGCTAATCCTCCGCATTTCAGCAATTCTGCTGGGATGCTATCAGTGCCGGGGGTTTTATTATTATTCAGCTTCTTTAGAGCTTGTCTGACATCTTCTATCATTAGTCCATCCAGCGTATCTTCAGTTCCCCATCCTTGTTCACAATTATGATACGCATTATATGTTTTTTCTGTCTCTTGGCTTAGTAAATTATGAAAGCGTCTTCGCAATCTTTCCAATATCTTTTTATTTATTATGTTTCATTCTTCGCCCCAAATTAGGTTAATTATCGGAGTAAATTGCCTTCTGGTGCTGTTCACGTTTTTGAATAACGTTCTAGTTTCGCTATGTTTCTTAGACAATTCCATGCATTCTACTTCAGCCTTATTCCATTCACTTTTCTTTCGGCTTTGCATCGTCTTTTCAGTCCTCCTCTTCTCTTCATAGTCCTCCAGTAGGTTCCTTGTACACCTTTTCCGTAGTGTCTTTTGGTATGCTATGTTCTAGCCTTCAGTCACCCTCGTATATCCTTAGCTGAGCTGCCTATGACCAATTTTTATGGTTAGCCGTTTTTGTACTAGGTTATTTCAACCCTGTGTCGTTCCTCGTTCTTGTTCTAAGACCTGTGAGCCTTTATGACTTTACAATTCATAGTTTACTTTTCCATCGGATCCTTGGATGGTAGTCCGTGATATACAGAGTTCGAACATAACAGTTGCCGATTCGAAAGTCAGTTTTCGGTTTTGTGTTATCCTTTTGCTGTCCAGGGTGCATGCCATGTCGGTGTTCATTGATCCGTCCGCTTTCTTCTCCTTTGAATTTCGTAACGTTCGGTTTTTATAGGTTGAGAGTGCTAACCTCAAGCCCAACACCCAATCTGGACGGCAGAGGACTTTGAGGTGTATATGGAATAATTAAAAATATTATCAAACTTCTGTTTAAAAAATTAGTACCTTTAAAGCCAACGTACTACGCTGACACTAATGACGCTGTGGGAGTCATTTTCGTAAAACGAGAAAATTGAAACTTATTGAAATAATTATGTTTAATATTGAAATTTAGCATCAATTTTGTAACATTCAATAATTAAGCAAATGATTATATCAGGAATGTGAATGGTAATCAAGTATAGGTGTATAGAAGTAGCAGGTTGTATGAGATTCTCAGAAGGATTTGGGGTTATTTTCAACACAATTGAACCTATTTAGTTAGAGCTTTTCATGAAGCTAAAACTACTTTTTTAAAGATTTGTGATATTTTGTATACAGACAATGTCGTGTCTTTTCACCGCACACTGTATTTATCATCTCCTAACTCTTACAGTTGAAGTTTTTGACGTATGTTGAACTGAACAAAATATATTTCCTTCAGCAACGATTTCTGTAAATTTTTGTAGTACCAAGTTGCCGTAATAAAAGTTCGTGTTAAATTGAGCTCCCTTGAACAGGTAAATACACATCTGCGCATTGCACTTTGAAAAGACGAGTTACAACTAAATACACGTATTTTAGACACCGTATTAAATTTAATATAAAATTTTCCTTGGAATGAATTTTCTTATAGAATTGGTAAGTTAATGTAGATACTGAGATTGAAAAACTAGTATACACAATAAATGACAATTTTGTATATTGTAAATTCACAACTAAACGTACAACTAGTTCTTAACAACACTTATGAGGAAATACATTATTCTGCAATGTTTCGAATATCAGACATACAATCATTATACTTTTTTCTCGTATTACATGACTTCAGAGTAAACAGATTTTTTATTACCTTAATATGGAAAAGCAATTGGTTCCTCTCGTATTTATGTAACATAAAAGTGATTTTGATTCCTCTTTGAGCCAGTCGTTGACATACTATAGAGATTATTCATGCGTAAACAGTGTCCGTTACGAAATACAGACGGAGGAATGTTACGTAAAAGAACTCACAAATGTTGCCCCAGGTTCAGGATGAAAACCGGTCTTTTATATTCAGTTTCCTGAAGAATCACATATGCAAACAACTGGTAATAATGCAGTCCTTTCGTTACTTGTCTAAGAATTTAAATCCTTACTGAGCATCAGATCTGAATTCAGCATTATAAAATTTAGCTTCCATGAGTAACCACTATTCTGGTTGTAAAGTATATTAAAGTTCAAAGTAAAAATAGGAAACAATAAATTAAATTAATGATCTCTCAAAATGTGTGAATGAATTATTGTTTACTATAAAGTAAGTGACATATTTTATAATTTTGGAATCAACAAGAATTTAATTTGATATACAACTTAGGGAGTTAATTATATTTAAATAGAGAATTTAGAATTTTCTTGTTTATTGTGTTTTCTGCTCCCGATAGATTATGTGTTGAAAACGCCGTTTCGTCAGCTTGATTCGCTGTCGGCAATAGTCGACTGGCGGCGACGAGGAATAGACTGTAGCCCGGATTACAACCTGAGAACTTATATTAAGTTGCTTTTTTTGGGTGCACCACACACACACCACCACACACACACACTGGGGGCACACACACACACACACACACACACACACACACTCTCTCCCAAAGCGAGAGCGAGAGCGAATACATCACCGGCTGTACGGCGACGCACACACACACACACACAGTACTGAAACCCACTGCCTATGATATCTCTTCATATATCTCCTATCATCTCTACACCCATCGAGCACGGCCACACCAAGACAATCACACTCTCTAACTCAAAAACATCTCCTCTCTCTCACTCGGCTAGCTCGCACCTCTCTACTCAACACAGCCTCTCTCAGCTTCACATAGAGCGACACCACACACACACACAAGTCTAGAGCGATTAGCGCACAACACACATCATCCTCCGCTTCAAAGCTACCTACTCACAATCACACCACAAAACACTCTCTATCTCGCACAACCCGGCCCATTCACAGACGCACAATCTTCGATACACTCTTGTTATGCTCTAGCGAGGTGTGGGTAGTGATCTCTTCAGTTGTAGCTTATATAAATGATTTGTTAAGTTAGTTATTTTAAATTTAAAATATAGATTTAGACGTGTTATTATTTTGTTGTGTTTTGTAAGTGCGACTTGATTATCTCTCTACTATATCTCTATTGTCTAATTATCTTGATTCAACAAATCACTATCCAAAATTCACACACCACATCACACTTGTTATGCACAGTGAGACACAATGTCTCACAGACTACAACTAACTTAAACCAAACAATCTCTATTCTCTCAAGATGTGTGAGCGTGTAGTGTTGAGACTCATGGTCGAGCGTACCCCATAATAATACTCATTTTCTAATATAACGCAGTCTAATTCATACTCTCGATGGTGGTTGTGGTTTGGTTGGTGGGGTTGGTAGTGTGATGTTGGGGGTGTAGGGTTGGTTGGGTTGTTGGTATTTGGGAGGTTAAGTTATATGTTTTGGTTTGTTATATAGAGTGAGATGTTACACACACACATCTCTCTATCTATCTACATCTCTCTCTACGTGTGAGGATATTGTTATGATTGTTGGTTTTTTGGATAAACAAAAAGCAGTATTACAATGAGTGTATATCGAGCGCTTTATGGGATTGACAGATACTGTTCAAATTCATTGGTGGAGTGGAGTAGATAGCGATATATCTCAGCAGAGGTATGATGAACGTACATAACAGAACACGGAAGAGTGAGAGTGAGAGAGAGAGTAAAAACTATTTTAAGGAGTACGAGATGTAGTGAATGTGAGGTGACACATATAAAAATCCTCTATCTAGTGGGGATTTATATATATGAGCGAGTCGAGTGCTGAAGAGTGATATCATATAGTTATCTACACGTGAGAGAGAGAGCGCCAGATGAAGACTATGTAGTGTTGACACAAGGGAGTTTGCCATCATCGAGCACACAAATATCTAGGGAATTTGTAGTCTAATGAGGGAGGTTATTTGAGAGAAGAGTAAATAAGTAGAATGAGCGTGTGTGTGATGTGTAGCGAGTGGGGGTGTGTATTAAGAGAAATTACTGGTCGACACACGTAGGGAGGTTGGGGAGGTTAGTATGTAGTAGGGGGTGTAATTTGAGAGTTAGTGTTGTTATGGGTTATGGTAAGGAAATGAGGAGGTATTTGTTGTGGTTTGTGGTGAGATCACAGACAGAGCGTAATTAATCCACTACTATAGATTCTAGTTAGTAAATAAATTAAATAAAATATAAAAGAGAGTATTGGTGATTATGTTGGGTTTATGGGGGGTTAGGGGGGGTTTGATTTGATAGTGATGTTTGGTTTTTTTTAGAGAGTGAGTTTTCTTTGTTGGCGAAATGGGGGGTGAGTGGATTGTTTTTAGTGGGTAGTGTTTTGTGTATTGGGTTTATGGGTGTGGTAGTTATATTGGTTAAGGTGGGGGTTAGATTGGAGAGTGGTGGGTTGTGTGTGATGGTTGGGTTGAGAGTGGAGTGGGGGGTTTGATGTTTGTTTATGGTGGGGAATATTGAGATTTTTGGTTAGGAATATGAGGATATTTGATGAGGGGGGTGGGTTTTTTGTTTGGGGTTTTGATAATGAATGATTGAGAGAATTGATGAGATATGGGAGATGTGAGCTCTGGATTGGATGGAATGGTCCCTCGTAGAGGGGACGCCTTCTCGAAGTCATTATAAATACGTGCAATGTAGAGAGGTTCTTCATACAGTTCTTCTAGGCTGTATTTGCTTTTAACCTGACGACGAGGCGGTCTGACTCAGATTTCTTCGTCCACATCGAAATCTGATGGTAAGTGATGACTACGAATAATTTTACACTAAAATTCAGACCATTTCTATGATCACATTCAAATTTCGAGGAATCGTAACTATATGGGTAGGTACACATAAAATACTATAGGAAATTGATAAGAGTTTCCGGCAAGACAGAAACTGAAATTTTAGCAATCAGTACCGATTATAATTTCACGAAGTGTTTACCGTAGTTGCTTTAATGAGATTTTCATTACTTACCCAATTCTATAATTCAGTATAAATTTAATACTAATCATAGATTTTATTTTTGATTAATTTTAAGGACACTTGTGCTAAAATGTATTTACGTGATTTGCGTTTTCCAGTTTAGTTGTGGAATAAATTTCTCTTCATTCTAATTGTCACAGTTATCCGATGATGAATCTGACAAAAACACGAATAGTTGAAAATTTGAGCACTTCATCGGTGTGAACCCTTGTCAGGGTTGCATATATTGGGAAACTGTCTCATGTATTTTTCTCATATATAAATACTGAATTAAATTGAATTCATTACTAAAAATGTCTCTAATGACCTGTTAACATTAAAAATCACCTTACGTAGTACAGTATGTGCAACACAACAAGAGTTTGTGTCAACAACTTATAAAATTAATTTCGACTGTTACATTATCTTTTTTACAATTATTTACATACAAATAGTGAATATAATTATAATTGATGCAAATAATTTGGGCCACAGTCCAAGAAGAATCTTTGCCTCTTTTCTGTTATAATATTTTTGGATTACTACGGAGTCATCATGATAGCAATTATTCTTACAGATTCATTCTTTCTAAATTAAAAAATCAACAATCTATGATGAAACATAGAACATATTTTTGCTGAAATGCTCTTAGTATTTAAATAATTCCTCACAGAGAAAGTTTTGTTAAAAATTATTGAGTGGAACTGGATTAAAAGTTTTAATAACAGGATCCTAGGTGCGAAATGAAGTTCGTTGCTCGTTATTTCCAGAAACTTTAATTTTCTAAACACAAATTACTGAGATCCTTTCCTTTAAAATATCGCTAAATTGGAAAAACATGACTCAAATTCGTTACTTCTCTTTTAACGGTTTATTTCGTTTCTCTCTGGTTGTAAATATATTTTCTTAGCCTCTGGATATTTATTGTCTATCTGTTTGCCGCCAAGGCAGCTTTAAATAGCCATGTTTGATTGACACTATCTTCTAATCGAAAAGACTCGTACATTTCTGTCTGTAATAAGGAAATATCTGATAGTAAGTTCCTTCACGTCAGCTGGTATATGATGGGACCTTGTATTACTTGTCAATATTTCACGCATGTCATGAAATAAATATGCTACATATTTGTAAAATGAGATATACCGTGATAATTTTAATAAAAGAATTGCTGCTTCACAATTGAATATATAAATTACAGGCAAATTATTTTTTTTCCAGAAGTGTTGATTAAATAAATGAAAAAATTTTTGTTTTCTGAAATTCAGAGTTATACAGATATTGCCCTACCATACACTAATCGTCGTACTTATGTGGTTACGGTGCTTTATTTAAAAAGAGAAGTTGAGTCATAAACGGTGCATAGTTTAAACTGTCGAGGAGGTAGACCGCCTACACTTTTGCAAACGGCGCAGTGGAACTGTTTACGAAGCGAAGAATGCAAGGGCAACATGTGGTAAGAAGAGTGCAGACTTTGCTAATAGCAGTCACTCCGTAGCGTAACTACTGTAAGCGGCAGACGAACGAAGATTAGAGACAGAATAAGCGTAAACCGCGAGTCCAAGAAAAGCTGCTACTTCTAGCGGAAAACAGGAAATTAAGTAAGCGTTCGTTACGTAAGCATATAAGCAAGCAAGATAATTATAGCGGACGAAGTTATCCAGACAGGCACGTACTTAAACGCTTTCAAGTCTTATAAACGTATTATGAACGTCTTTGAAGAGTAATTACCGTGCAAAAATTTATACTAGTATTAATGACGCTCTTATTTCATAAAGTCTCTAAACATAATGAGAATGAAGTGTAAAAGAATGTAACTTCTATCGTGTAATTGATGATTATAGTAAGGTCATTATTGAACTGACCTTTGTAAAAAGTTAAAGCTAAGTAACGTTTTATTCAAAGGAAGCAGGCTACCTGCATAATATGTGCAAAATTTATATACGAGTATATACATTGGATATCCTATCTGATTAATATTGACTAATAGGATATGATATATATTGTATTCGGTAAAAAATTAAATTAAAACTGTAGATCTTTTTTATTTAGGCTTAACATTGCGTCACCCGAAGGTTATTAGCTACATTCAATTAACTTTCCGTCATAGTAAGTTACAATAATTTCTTAAAATCGTGATATTTACACGACTACAATAGTTGTTTCTTTTTGTACTATTTCCATTTATAAACTTTGAATTATAATTATATACATTTTTATAACCTTTTTAAATAAAATAAAAGGAATTCATTAATTAAATTTTATAAATTAAACTGTTAATATTTGTCTAACAGAAAATTTTACTTATACTGCATTGAAAATTCTTATTTCTAAATTGAATTTTAGTACGTTAATAACAGTCTAAACTGGTTGAATATTGTATGGACACATGTTGTTGATTTCTTCATTTACCATCATTTCTCTAGCTTCCATTCCATTCCAATTATCTTCATTCCCTTTCTTAGTATAATCATCATATTATTTCTTACTTAATTGATTGCTTGATTTCTATAGATCTTATTTCCAATTACGTTTATGTTTTCCTTTGAACGGTTCAAAACAAGTCGATTGTCGCTACAAAGTTAATCGACGTATCAATAGTGAATATGAACCGATAAATTTCGCACAAAACTAATTTAAGGAAAAGCAAAATATACTTAGACGGTTGTTTTAAAATGAAAACTGAACTAAGTTAGAAAGATCCTAAAACGGAAAAATTCTATCAATCAAAACTAATAAGTAACCAAAGAAGTCGGAGGATATTAATGAGGGGAACGATTGTATTTATGACATGTAAAATAATAAATACTTTCAGATAAAATTATAATTTAAATGGGCATTTTAATTATCTGATATTCCAATTGTACCTTAATGATGTCAGCGATGTTAACGACACTTTACCTTAGTCTTAGTTGTCAGATTGATGTAAATGATTATAAGGTTTTATTTAAATTTTTTTTTGAAATTATTTGCGCTTTAGGATATATTATAATAATTTTATTTGTAAAAGCAATCACTTAAAAGGGGTCCTGCTCGCTACTACAAACAAATATATTGATTCAAGGGGATGATTTTTAATATTAGGATTATTTGCACGCTAATGTCAGTTTAAGAATTTTCACCGAGCCTTAATACAAGTAAATTTTAACATAATACGTAAATTTTATGCAGCTAAAGACACCACGTTATGAATATATATTATTAAAGAGATAAAAGTAAGGAGTTTTGTGAATTACCTTATGGCGAAATGCTGTAAAAATATCCCTTCCCAATCTAAAACAGTTTGTTATGCCACTGTTTCCCATACAACACTCCATTCCTTGGTCTTCCCTCTATTAATCGTCATATTGAACTCTTTCTCCAGGACTACGTTAATGCCATTTATTATGGATTCCAAGTCTTCTTCTGAATCCTCTAATACTACAATGTCGTCTGCAAAGCGTAAGGTTTTTATTTCTTCGCCTTGCAGTATGATTCCCTTTCCATATTCCGTTTTAACTTTCTTTATCACCTGTTCTATATATAAGTTAAACAGACTGGGCGTCATACTCCATCCTTCGCTTACTCCTTTCTTGATTACGGCTTAGTTTCCTTGGTCTTCTATTCTAATTACTGGTACCTGTCTTCTGTAGAGGTCATGTATTAGCCTCTTTTATCTATATTTTATTCCCGTACTCTTCAAAATCCTTAATAGTGTGTTCCAGTTCACATTATCAAACGCTTTTTCTAAATTTACAAATTCCATGAACGTAGGCCGGTTTTTGTGTATTCTGTCTTCTAAAATTAATCAATAAGTCAATATTGCTTTTCTTGTCCCTATATTCTTCCGAAAACCAAACTGATCATCTGCTAACTCGTATTCTATTTGACGTTCCATTCTCCTATATACTATTTTCGTTAATATTTTGTATGCATGGGATACTAAACTAATTGTTTTGTGATGTTCGCATCTACCAGCCTTCTTCGGTATGTGTGTAATTATGTTTTTTTCTAAAATCTTCTGGTATTCTTCCTGTTTCGTAGATTTCACAAACTATCCCGAACAACCATGATATTGCTTCTTCACCTGATGCCCTTATCAACTCTGCTGGAATGTTATCAATTCCTGGCGCTTTACCATAACTCAGGTCTTTCAGCCATGGCCCTATCAAACTCTGACCTTACAATTTTGTGCCCCAATTTTTCATCATCCACCTTCTCTTCTTCTTCTATTACTGACTGATCTAGATTTCCGCCATGATACATCTCTTCCATCTTACTGCTTTTTATTCTTTTATTCTTCCCATCCGCTCTTCTGATATTCTTGCCGAATATAATCTGCGTCTGTTTTCCCTTTCACTATGAAATATTCAACCGCTTTGTATTTCTCTTGTAGCCAAATCTGTTTGGCTGATTTGCACTTCCTATCTATCTCATTCTTCAAGCGTCTATACTGCTCTTTACCATTTTCATCTCTCGCCTTTTTATATTTACGCCTTTCATCAATCATTTTTATTATTTCTTGCGTTATCTATGCTTTCCTATTGGTCTGAGCTATTCTTCCTATTTTTTCTTCTCCTGCTCTAGTCATTTCTTCCTTTTAGAGTGCCCGCTTCTCTTCTATATTGTTTCTTTCTCCTTTCTCTATTAATCTACTCTTGATATCTTATTTGAAACTCTGAAGCACCCCCTGCTGTTGCAGATTTTCTATTTCCCATCTTATTGTTCTAATTCCTTTCTTGAGTTTCTTCTGACTCCCCTAATACTACAATAACATCAGCCAAGCGTAGGGTTTTTATTTATTCTCCTTCCTGTATGATTCCTATTCCATATTCAGTTTTCATTTGCATTATCGCCATTTTCAGATATATTAAAATATTAACCAAGGGAAGAAAACTTAGCACGAATATTCACCAAGTTATACATATATATATATTAGGGAAAAGGATCGTGTTTTACCATCTCAATTCATTGCAACTTATCAACTTACACTCTAGTCAAGCTTTTGTTACACATTCCTGACGCGCCACTAATTTTGCTTACGTCTGGAGCCTTGTCTTTCATTCATTGGAGATATACGAGAATCACCTTACTTAATTGTTTTGATGATCTACTCTACCGTCTGATATGTGTAATGCTAACTGCTTATAAGTTTAAAACCGTGTTAAAGAAGTTAAGTTTTGAAATTCAGATGTACGACACGCACTGTGTGGAGGATACAGATCTCTAAACACAGCATTATAAATTGAGGGAAAGAAATATTTTCATCATAAATATTCGTAGCTTCTCAACTTATAAAAAACGATTCATTTAATAAAGTCGGTATTTTTCACTATTTCGTATTAAAGAAATTTCTAGTAATTACTCCACAGCACTTCGTTTGAATTGTTATGACCTAAAGTTGCATGTCGATTTCTGTGTAAAAACACTTCACAACTAATACAACCTAGAGATAGTGTAATACGAATGCCTAGGTTAGTTGAACGCAAATCAATAAAATATGTACGCGTGGCTAATTGTTATTTTAATAATAAGTCTGATCCATTTATGAAGAGGGTTGGGGTTGTTTCCGGCCTCCGCCGTATGAAGTTGTAGATTATATCTAAATTCGACCCGTTGATTTACTACCAATTGAAGAAGCACGCAACCGGAGTTACTTTAGAGATAAAAAGGGTTCGCCGTGAATTCTCAAGCAAAGAATCGTGATGGTGAGCTATTCTGTCCTAGGATCATCGGCCTCTAAACACGAAAAGGTCATGTGAACAGGTACGTAAGTCAGCAGTGAATAGTTCAATAGAACAGCGCTATTACAGCAATTGAAAATTAAGGTCAAACCTTCAGGACTTCCCTGTTAACATACCGTTGTCAGTACACGTTTACAATCAAGTGGAATCATAATATTATTTTACGTTTCATGCAGCAGGGGAACAGAAATCGACGTTATTACTGACTGCCTAGCATACTGAGATAGCTCGTTTTTCGCAAACAAGCTTTGTTTTTGTTACCTGGTGACTTACGAACGTTCATTGGTATATGAAACTGCTTCTCACAACCTAAAGACAAAATGGAGAACGCATCAAAAAACTATTTCGATAAATCGCTACATTATTATTATAATGTGGTGGAATAACAAGGTCATGAGAAATATAAAGCAGCCATCTTTCATAGTGACACAAGGCTTCCAACATTTAAAAAAATCTGATTTCGTTTGCCCTTAACGATAAATCGGGCGACCTGATTTAGATGTAACTGTATATCGAGGTGAAACTGTCATCCGCAATCCTGATTGTAAAATGCGGACGTGATTTTGCTCACTCTGTAGAAAAATATCAGGATTGACTTCCCATGAAAACTTAGAGGTTTATTATAAATCATAAATCAACAGTTTAAAAATGAAAACTTTAAATTTAGTGTGCAAAATATACATTTATTTGAAGGTTTGTAAATAAAATATTTCTTGTAATTAGCTGGCGACAAACGAATCATATAATTTGAGAGAAACAGTAGGAAAACTATTCAATAGAAAGTTATATACTAGAACAATGAATTATAATCAAACCGAAAACAAAGTGGAATCCTACAATGATACATTGCAGACAAATATTTGATTCGGAAGCAAATTACATTAAGTATCCCCGTATAAAGAACAGTAAACAGAATAGGAAATTATAGAACAAGAAACGGAATCAGTAAAACGAACCTATTTAGATTTATTTGCTGTCCAAAAGGATAATACACTACAATATATTAAAAAGTTGAACAGCAGAAACGCATTATATATTTATTTCGGAAAATAACTAGTAATGTGTAAGTGGTGAGAAATATTAACTTTAAAATTAGCTGCGCAGTCATTGAGTGACCTGGAGTTATAGTAGGTATAGGCCAGATGTCACTTTAACAAGAATTTCTGCTACGGAAAATCTTGACGCAAGATAGTATATAGAATTTAGCTCAGAAACTGTTTTACGCAAAGTATCTTCCATAAAAGTATACTACAAGGAGTGGTAAAAATGACTTTACCGTTGTCTGTGTATCTCGGTCGTGAAATTAATATCAATGTTTTTAAAAATTACATTATCATTATGTCAGTTTGCCTACAAGGGGAAGTTAACCCTGACGACAATAATCCACCTTCCATTTATTACTAAGCATCTCATACAACTTGCTATTTCTTGCAGCGTATACAAGTTAAATTCGTCCATTTCAAACAACCACCTTTAACATTATTAATTTACTATTTAAATCTATTATTTTATTAATATTATTTTACAGGTACAGCTTTTAGGTTAATGCTTTTAGTAAAACAATTTCTTAAGTATTCAGGTTATTTTATCCTTATTAATTCGTTCACCTACTTGAATTGTCGGCTTACCTTCTGTTGCGATTATTTTATATAAAAAATTCCTGTGTGTGAGTGTTCGTAATTATTCTCCTCCTAAAGTACTTAACCGATTTTTATGATTTTTGTTGTTGTTGTATTTATGTGGTCACACGTATGATTCTTAGCTGTAGTTTGATCCGGTAGGTGGCGCTGTGATCGAGATCCAGTTGGTTTTTAATTTTCAGACATAAATATTTTACATATTTCTTTGGTTTCTCACATAAAAATATATAATCCCTAATTTTCAGTCTGACTGGTTGAATAATTTGTGGAAATTGAATTACTCAACAATACATATGCAGGTTCACTGCGTCGCAGCTTGGAATTGTTTAACATTTCGATTTCGGATATATACTGCATATTGTAATTGCGTGCATACTGAGTGTATTACTTATCGATAAATTCGACACTGAACAAATGAAGCGTACAAATCTGAAAGGTACATTGTTTGACAACATAGTTTTCTGACATTAAAGGTTACAGTAAATGAAAAGACGGCCAATAAGTCAGCATATAAATGTATAACTATTTATTCAAAAACAACGTTTCGTCGCTTTTTTAGACTTCCTCAATCGTAAGATTTAGTAATTCGTCATATTTACTCCTTGACTCCCTCAGCCGAAAAGCTTATTGAATGTGCAGGTGAAGAATTACATGTGAATAATTTAGTGTCGCGGACCATCTCTAGCGACGGTTACGGCCGAAATGATAATAGTAATAAATTCATGTTGACTTATTAGTCGTTGTTGTGCATTGTTTGAATTAAGATTTACACAAATATTCATTCGGTCACATTGAATCTAACCTAAATAAAAATATTTTTTTTAGCGTTCATTTGGGCAATTCTGATTATTCGGGGTGTCAATGTTTCAAAAATGTGTCGATCTATCTGACGATTTAATTACAGTGGAAATAAAGACTGCAGCGGGCTAATATAAATGAATTACCGAGCAACGCCGGGCACCCAGCTTGTACTTTAAAATATATCATAGTGCCTTTTAATCAACACATTGGAAAACACTCGTGTGTGCAGGTCAACATTAATCTGTTGATGTAGCTTGACTGGACGCGTACGTGTTGTGACGCGTATTAATTTTCGTCGTATATTTTATTTTACTTATATAAGTTAATTTGCAAGGAAGGATTCTGTATGAAGTTTCCATAGAGAACAGATCCTGAGATATTTGCAAGGTATCCTTTCAGGGTAGACCCAGCAAGAAACCCCAGTGATAAACTTGAAGACTGAGGAGCATCAGTCCTATGTCTGGAAGGATTTTTGCGGCTCGGTGAAAAACCCAGGTCAGCTAAGGTCCGCACGGTGGTTGACGTTTTGGAGTGGAAGGGCAGGGATGCCAACCCCGTTGGAGGACCAGGGGGAGATAGAAAAAGCGGGGAGAGCATTATTGTAGTATTATTTCTTTAGTTTGGGCTCAACTGGGCAAATAAAATTCATTAAAATTAATTAATTTCTAATTATTGTAATTTTTTTCATCTTTAACATTTGTAAATAATTAAACTGTTTTAAATGTCAAAGATGAAATTTATTGGCGCCCACCCATTTAAATATATACTCTAAATTATTTACTATATTTATAAATAAAACAATAAAAACCACGTCACAGTGTTTACAGACGTGTTGTAACACCTCGATATATTTCAAATAACATTGACACAAGAGAAGAATATTGCTATGTAATCCGAAAGATCTTGTAACCTGTTGCGAATAAATAAAAAGGGATAAAACACCTGTTAGTGATTTTACTAAGAATACTTATTTAATTTTTAAATATAATTTAATTATATTTCTCTGATTTTAAATGTGGGATATTTAACTTTTATTTTATATTTTACGAAATTTCTTCAGAGCTACCGTGAAAAATTGCAGTGCAGATTCAGGAAACCGTTTGCTGTTTCTGTAATAATTATTATAACGCGTATTGCGGTAACAGAAATGATCAATTCATTCGTAATTTATAATTGTTACTTTTTATTCATCCTACAGATTTTAATAATAGTTTGAAAATAAAGGTAGCCGTGGTCTTTGTCTCTACAAGTAATGTATAAAACGCTTCCGTCAGCTTTTAGATCAGTATTTTAGATCACCTTGGACATTATATAGTCTATATTTTTAGGTCTTTGTAGTGCTGACTCGTTATCATCTATATCTGTATTTTTCTAGACGGTTTCAGAACAAATATAACCAATTATTATTATCCCAAAAAATACCCCGGAATGAGACTATACAACCTGCGTTTTCGTTTTGCTGTTTCTGAGCGTTTAGTCTGAGAGCTTGATGACAGATGGAGGCAAGTTTAAGTTGTATCGGGGAAGAGATGTGGGTGACAACCTTTTGATATACGAGAGCAGCTGCTTTAATCACCTTGGATGACTCTTTCTGTTTGTAACGCTAATGAAGCCCACGTCGTCCTTTCCGTGATAAAAATTCGGTCATGGCTGCGCCGACCTTGAGGCAGGTCGCACACGTGCTCGTCTTAATGCAGCCTGCTTCAGCCGTCAGGAGCTCTCTTTGTGACCTTCTGCGTCTCGTATTGGTGAGATAACTATGAAAATGCCTATGTAGCATAAGTATACTTTCTACTTAGTGTCTTGGAGAGTAGTGAAATCGTACAAAAGTTCTAGCGGTATGCATTAAAAATATAGAAAACGTCGGTTAAATGACATTCGATGTAGCTTACTTCAACTATAAATACCACACCTTTCTAATTATTTTCTCCGATGACGTTATTGACGCCATTGACCTTGTTTTTCTGAAGGAAGATTACTGATCAACATCGAGAGTATCACTTGCCTGTCAGAAATTTTTTGAATGTGGAAGGTTGGAGCGGAGGTAGAGTCATTAACTAACCAGTGTTGAGTTACGTCTGCACTTAATGATTGTATGGCTGTTTCTCAAAAAAGTTGGTTATTTGGATCATATTTTTCAAGTGTTTCAACGACGAATAAACTAAGTGAATCATTATGCGGTATCGATATAATTTTAAAAAAACAGATCTAAAATTAGAAAATTGATTGCATTTATAGCTTAACGTGAATCATTACTGTATTATGACAGATTTACTTTTGTCATGCATGTTAACAAGTCTTATTATTTTTTTGTTATAAAATTTTGCTCTGTGTAAGCAGTATACACATCATTAAATTTGTCACGCATGTAACCTGGCACAGGATTTTACATAAATTAAAAATAAACTAGCTAATATCGTAAAACTATTAAAGAGTAACCTGAAAGTGGTCTTAAATAACCTACTGCATAAATAAAAATTGAGAAATACATACATTAATGCGTGATACTGAATTAAAATACGGTCTTAGATTTTCTGTTGAGGTGGCCTTAACTAGCAGGCAGTAAAACAGAAACTGAAGCCGATGGATGGGAGCTCAAGCGGTTTTATAGGATTTCCTATTCTGCTTTCCCTTCTTTTCCAAAGGCACTTAAATGGCCCCAGGATCTTGGTAACATACACGACATCACTAACCCCCATTTGTAGGAACATTTAAAATGACATATTATTTTAAATGTTTGTTCCCGTTAGTAAAACGTTGTAGTGTTTATATATTGGTATCTCATAAAGATAATTCAGACTTACCCGGGGTAATAAATGAATTAACAACCAGAAAAAATAACTACTGGGTTTTCCTTGTCTTTTGCGACAATAATTTTTTATAAAATCTTCAAACTCCAGCTTTTTAACATTTTTACTGTCTCCATTGTAGAGGAGATAAGAATTATCGAAAAATGTTTACAAATTAATGCATATAAGAGGTGTACAAGTTGCTGTAAAGTCGAGGAACAAAAAAATAATCCAAATGGCGGTTTTTTCTGATATTAGTTTTCTCTGTTATAGAGATGAAGAGGTGAAAAATTGTAGGGCACAGAGATATCGTATTTAGACAAAGTAGTGACGTAGATCGCCGAAATAGGTGTCGAAGACAGGTTATTTATTGATTAATTAGTGTTCAAACAGGTCCGAATGAGGAAAATTCTCTACAGAGAACCTTCACAGGAAATTATACACAACAGTTAGCACCTGTTACCTTCCAATTGCTTTTGAAGGAATCTTGCAGTACTGTACAGTCGCAAGTGGCAGCAGGAGCTCAGCAACGGGTGATTGTGAAAATGTATTAGTCACACATCTCGCCGGGTTCGAACAAGGGAACTCTGTGTTGTGAGGCAGAGACCATAGGACGTCGGACGAAGATAGATATATTATATTAATCCATTTGTTCACGATTTTATTAATAAAGATAAGCCACGTGAGTTTTATCAGCTTTTGTGGATCTCTCCAAAAATAGCATAGAAAGGAAGGATGTGCAACGTAAAGCAAAGTAGCCAAACTATGTCTAAGGCCCTCGGGCTGTAGTTTAAGGTTCCTACCCGGTGATACTTCTAAAATTGATGCAGGGAAAACCCTAAAAAGCCTGCATCATGTAGGCTGGCTACTGGGATCTATTCTCACGCCCTTCTGAATGACGGGGGTTTAGTTTGCTGTGGGGTTCTCCGTGTCTCCACCAGATTTACGAGGCAGTTGGCTGACTGATTCAATGGGATGAACGGACAACTATTACCCAAGGTCTTGGACCGCATTAATTATACATCTTAAAATAGATGGAGGTACCTTTAAAAAACCAGAGAGACTAAGAGGCACGCCTGAAGGTAAGCCCTGCAGTCAATCTGGTCAGAAATACCTGCGAGAGAATACTTCCACAGGCATTTACTGTCTGTCTCCCCCTGCCCTTTTTTGTTAACAGTCTTTTTTTGTATATATATATTGTCAACTTAGAATCCATTATTACTTAAATACAACTGTTATTAAAATAGACAAATTATTTCATGCGAAAAACAAAAGAATAAATAATATTCACTGTTTATGTTTAACAAAATTTCAAATTTCATATGCATGTTTGTGTGTAGATATGTATGTCCTGCATATAAATCTAATTGCGTCTGGGATTTCGACCAAATTTTAACAAGAGTTCCTTGCGACCCGGAAAGAAACACTGTTGGAGTTAACAACTATCACCCACAAGGACCGCTGTGAAGGGGCGAAAAATTTAAAATATACAGAATCGCCGACATTTGCGTCGAATAAATATTTTTTGATATCCTTGAGAATTATAGTGATACTCCCGAATTTGTAAAATTTCAGTCCAATTCAGCATGTAGAGGTGGTGGTGGAGGGGCGTTACAGAAACAAACGAGACAGCTCATGGAAATCACTGGGTTCAATTATGATATGCAACCTGCAACACTATACTGCAGCCCCACGGTGCGGGACGAAAAGGGTGAAAAGGCAGTTACTTCAAATATTATGGTATCTTTTAAGAAACTTTAGAATTAAATGTACCGTTTATTTTGACTGCTGTACTTACTTCGGTCGTCACACAGTTTATGATTAAATTAACACTGCGACAGCTTTAGAGAACTTGTGAGAGATCAGAAATGTGACGTTTTCCATGCAGGTTTAATCAAGCGTCGACCACGAGATTCCGATGAAATAAAAAAACTGTACCGAGGTCCCTGCAAGTTGAAAATTAGCACTAACAACTACGGTACTCTAACCTAGAACATAAACTTTGTTGAACAACACAACATACAGTATGACAATTACAAAATTATTAATAGCCTAAATGCAATTAAATAACAATGCAAGAGTTTCACAGAGATATAAAAATATACAGAGTACCACGACACACATACACAGAGTACGGACAAGTCACTTCCTGGAGTTAAACGATAAGAAATCTAAACATCCGTGGCAACTCCAAACCGCAATGGAAAGTTAAAGAAAATTAAACGGAAGGTATATAGGTTATGTAATAGGATATTTTACAAAGCAGAATATTCAATACATACACAAAAACTTTACAACTATTATCGTTCTTTACATCTGGAGGAAGACTCATATAAAATTATCCCTGAATGGTGAATATATCTCTAGTGTAGAGCAGGGCGATGTATGTCCGATATTAGAGTTGATAGATTTCTAGTCGCATATTCATGGTATTCGCCATTAGTTTAAAACTTATTTATGCTCCGTTTTACAAATTTACAAAGTTTAATATTTCATTTATGTATACATTTGGCGTAGTTATTATTTGTAAACTTTGAAGAAAGCTTTAATGTGGTATGTTATTGCTATTCTCCAAATAATGGACGGTAAGCAAGGTTTAAATTTTAAGGAACCTCCCGATATTGAGTTCAAACTACGAGACAATATTTGCGATATTTTCTTATATAAATTTCGACACTTCTAATAGGCCAACCAAATGCAATAAACCTTTGCAAACAACAACTCTCCCGACAAATTTTTGTCTGTAGCGCAAAATGAATACTCTCCATTTAATTTATTATTTAATATCCAATATTTGTTAAGGAAAATATATTCACATACAGAAAGAGATATGTGGCGGAACTGTGGAATGTCCCTTCTTCGTCAGGCGCCGTAGAATCACGTTTCAAATCCCAAGTTCGTGCCTGCAGACAAAGCTCAAGGATTAAGGCTGGTCAGTCATCAGGGACTATGACCTGTGAAAATTTACCCGGTGTCAGCCCCTTCGTTCGAAATTTCGATTACCCAGTTCTATATGATTGGGACGCCACGTGGGGTGATGTTTTACCCAGTAGTGGTGAACTGGAAAGTCGCAAGGAGGCGAGGAATACAGTTCGTATCACGACTTGGAAGGAGATCAGGGAAGAGACAAGAAGGAAGATTTCTAGATACAGCAGTTTGGCTCAAGAGTTAGAAAAACAAGGACGTCTGCAAGAAGAGAAAGAAGGAGAAAAGCCTACCATAAATTCTACCATATTAGCCACAATTGTCGGCTGAGTTACAAATATCTCGTGAAGAACGAAAACTGCAGATCCGGTGTCTTCCACCTGCTGAGATCACACCAACCCGTGAAGAAGGATCCGTACCTACCGTATGTTGAGCGAGCCGAACTTGTAAGAAATCTACTAAGTTAGTACCCGATCAAACCCCAGGTCACAGAGATCAGAACAAAAGAGGTTCGTATTCCGGCTGAATGTAATAAGCCAGATCTCTGCTGCACGTTTGTTTTGTTTCGTCCACAAAAATGACAATGATAGTTAATTTGGGCCTCATACCCTGAGTTTATCCATCTTTATTTTTTCAATATTTTAATCGTCATAAATTTTCTGTATATTTTTCAGTTCACCTGGTGTTTAAATGGAAACCATATAAACATTAATTCTTTATTTAATCAAATTGTTTGCTAGTTATGTCCTCCCCTTCTTTTCTTTGACATTTCCATACCAGTTGCAAAATAAAATTCCCCCATCTCAACAATGATTTATAAGGTCTTGTACGCGAATTTTTAATTTATATATTTTTAAATTTCTTCATATAACATGCCAAAATATATTGTCAACTGTAGATGACGTGAAGGTCCTCAACCCAGACTTTTTATCTGTTCCGCTTATTCCTGTGGCTTCTATCTCAATTTTAGCTCATTTCAAATCAGAGACTTTTCAATCATTTTACATGTCGAGAGGACGCATGAATATAATCCAATCTGCGAAACAAACAGCTTCATGGCTCTCGGGGTCATATGTTTTGTTCGTGTCGAAATGAATATCTCAGATACTCCTGTGGCGATATAAGATCTTCAGTGGATGCGACTTGGAAGCAGGTTCTTTGTATCCTGCGGACCTCCTTCGAAGCCCAGAGCGAGCAGAGTCGACCTTGACTAGGCGTTTCCGTCTGCTGGAGTAGGAGACTTTCTGCGTCTAGACTTGTGCTTTGTTTATTTGCATACCTCAACATTTCCTTTTTTAGAGCTCGACGTCTGCTTGCCTGTAGGGTAAAGAAAAAAGAGCCGTATAGATGAAGCACTTACACAGATGTTGAGGCTATGTTGAAAATCAAATTGAGCAGACGTAAACATAACAAGGAGACGTGTAAACTGAAAAGACAGGGAATTCGAATCAACAGCCGCTATCTTTTGCGCTGTAATCTGGTGTATATGTTAGAAGGCCGAAAAAACAAAATTATAACACAATAAATTTTTATAGTTAAATTTACTGGAGTAACTAATACTTGTAACGCTCTAATATTTACATATCCATTTGTAATTTATCTTACCACCAATTTTTCATTAATTTACTAGCGAGCAACTGAAGAATGAGAATCTGAATTAGGAGATGCTGACTAAATATTCCTTCGAGGTGGTCATAAATAAGCTTCTGCGACGGTTCACCACATGCATAGATTTAATGGGATGGTGATTATGTGGAAAAATAGACAACTGTATTAAGCATGACATCCTGCAGTTTTTTCAAATACACTTTTTCTAAAAAATTATCAAAATATAGTACACTTACTTTCTGAACATGCCTCGTGTTTCTATACATATATCAACAATTAATTCCGTTTCATTATTTCTTGAAGAAAAAATGAATATCATACTCGTTACCCTAGGATTCAGAAATTATTTTTAATGTAATTCAATTAAAAAATACTTATAATAAAATTACTGGGCATACTTGGAGAGAAAGAATGTTTTCCTCTTTACATTTATTCATTTTACCATGTTATTTTATTGAATAAAATAACTCTATACATGGTTTCAATTCTTCCGTGGTCAGTAAACTTCTCCTGCCGCTATGACATATAACTCAGCAATTTACTTCCTATAATCAATTAGAAGATGAGAACCTAAATTAAGTAATGGACCGTTATTAAACAGGTCGGAAAAAACTTGTATATCATGTTTATAGACTTGAATTCAATTAGAGTCCGCCGGAAATACTGTTTTTTTCTCGATATTGATATACTCAATTTATTATTGCGTGAAGTAGAAAATTGTGGTCAACAAGCTAATAAGCTACTGAAGTTTTGTTGAAACGCGACTTTAATGCGGTCATTAAATAAATAGTTAAGATGAAAACATATCTCAACTAATGAATTATTCTTGATTTAGGTACATTTTCAATAGCGTAAGGAATCAATAATATGAAAGTTACTGATTTTAAATCAGATACTATAAATGGAAAGAACAATAAATTATATTCTAGAAATTCTGTAAAACTTGTGGTAGTTGTTCCTCTTTACTCCTTTAAAATAATCGTTGTCTTTCTGCCACTTCAGTTATTTTTTATTGTATTTTTCTTTTCAGAAACCGTTTAGGCTGCTGAAGAATTATTGGCTATACTTATAGTAAAAAAGAAAAAAATAAATATTAGCTAACGTAAGTAATTTTTTATCATTGGGAAGAAAAGATACCAAAGTATTTATTATTATCAAATGGGATTTTATTTCACTTTTCTTCAAACGATATCTAAAACGAGACAGTCGTATCTCGTAAGATATATCAAACAGGTAGATTCTGGCTGTCAGCTAGGATATAAGAGAAATATCTGGAGAATTAATAACGGTAAATATATTTGTCATATAATACCTTCTTACTCGTGTGGCGTAGAATGCAATAGTGTGTGGAATTTTTGTCATACCACCAGACACTTTTGATGTTAGAAAATGAAGAACAGTAATTTTTCAACTGTATTAAAATGCAACTGATGACACTCTGAGAGGTCATGTAACTCAGTTAAATAAAAGATAAATAACCACTGTATTGTAAAGTAGGAATTGTTTCATTACATGAAGTTTTGATTTCATTGTATCATTAAGATAGAAAAATCAACTTTCAGAACGATCACGTCAACTAACATGATATTTTAAAATGTAATTTCGAGGTATCGTTATATCTATAAACACAGCATCGGGTTATCAAAGGATTTTTGGGTTGAGCTTACATTGTGACCGTGACCCCGTTCTCCAATCAACATCTTAGGTCCGGAAATTCCAGACAGCTGTATTTTCTTTTAGGCATAACTAATCTACCGTAGTTGAATCTAATTTGTAATAGTTTCTTTCTCTCATGCAATATGCTCTGAAGTGATGCTATTTATTTCCTGCATGCCCGACCTACCTGATGCAGGTTTTCTAGGGTTTCCCTGCATCTCTTTAGGTGAAACACCGGGTAGGATCCTTAAACCATAGCCCGGGGGCCCTAGTTAACCCTTGGCTACCTTGCTCAACCTTCCGCATCCCCCCTTTTTCAATTCCCTTCCTATGCTATTAAAGGGGAGTTGCCTGTTTCAGGATCACCCTCATGTAGCCTGTTAACCCAAAAAAAAACAGACTTTAGCGCTCTCATTTTTACTTCATTTCTAAACAATTACTTCAGTCTCTCTTCACATTCCTCACTGCTCTTTCACCTCACTTGGGTCCTAATTGTAACTGAAACTAACTGTTCGTATGAAAATTTCCTTCCCCAACCACGATCAACTGCTCTGCCATTTAACGGACGCCCCTTGCGACATATTGTCGTTGTTGTTGTTGTGGATTTAGTCTTAAGACTGGTTTGATGCAACCCTCCATGCTAACCTATCTTGCGCACGCCTTTTCATTTCCTTACAACTAGCACATCCCACATCCTCACTAATCTTCTTAGTGTATTCCATCCTTTCCCTCTCTCTAATGTTCTTACCCAACCCACTTACCCCTAATGCTAATTTTACACGACTCTTATTTCTGAAAACGTGGCCTATTAATCTGTCCCTTCTCTTACTCAACGTCCTTCATGTTGTTCGCTCTTCCCCTATTTAGAACTTCCTCGTCAGTGATTCTCTTACCCGTCTGATTTTCAGCATTCTCCTATAGCACCACACTTTCAAAGGCTTCTATTCTTTTCCTTTCTGCAACTCCTATCGTCCACGTTTCGCACCCACATAACGCCACGCTCCATACGAACATTTTTAGCAACGATTTACTAATATTCACACTTATATTACCCGTAAGTAAATCCGTCTTTTTCGCGAAAGCCTTCCTTGCCTTTGCTATCCGACTCCTTATGTCTACTATACTTCTACAGCCCTAGTTATTACGCTTCCCAAGAAGCAGAATTCCTTAACTTCCGTCAAAATATCCCTTCCCAATCTAACACCCTTTTGTATTCAACTGTTTCCTTGTTACCTTGGCTTTCCCTCTATTATATTGTCGTTCTTGACCTGAATTCCAGGTAGAGGAACCTTCCACTGGCAATCTTAGCCGCTAATGGTATGCTACGTTTAAAGAACAATCTTAGTCTATCGAACATATATCGTAAAATGTACCAACTCATGGATTATTATATCAGATAAATGTCATTAGTAGGAAGTCGACGTATTTCGGTTAACACGTTGAACGCCGCTAGAATTTCCGTAAAATATTTTTTAAAAAATTGTGTGTTTTAAGATTATATTTTATTTAATACATATAAAACGTTTTCAGTTCATGAATTAATTTATTATAAAATTTCGTTTTGTTGCCGCATCGTCCGCGGATAAAGTTGGGAACGAAACGTATTATTTAAAATTAAATTATTCTATTTCTGACTTTAGGCCATCCTTTGTATTTAATTTATAATATTAAGTCAGATGTATTGAATTACTTTACTTATAATTCCACAAAAACTTTAAAAAATAAAAAAAACATAATATGTAGTCACGATATTTCCTACGTTCCTACTTTTCATACGTAAACAAAAAAAACCTTAATAAGTTTAAAACCCGCGGGGCATGCATGTTTGTATTTTCTTTATAAAAATTTTTACGCGGGGAGCAGTTGCAACAAAACTTGGTAAGCATTATCTTTAATACCTGGAGAAAACAATGGTGTGCGAAAAAACTCTAGGACAAACGTGGTAGTATTTATATTTTTAAAAAGACGCAATTTGTGTAAATATGTGCCGTTAGAGCGTCAAAATTCCGCGAAAATTAATTGCGATCAATATGGCATGACCATTTGTTTACAATCTGCTCCTCTCTCTTTTGATCAAGTATATCCTGCAAATACGAACGCATGGCAGGAAGATCAGAGACAATACGAAATATATATTTATTAAATACGTAAATTTGTATCTTTCCATTATATTCAGAGCCGCCTTCGAACGTGATATATTTCACGGTACCCCATCAGATTGTTACTCCATCTTTGACCAGCAATACCAACTTCAAGAAGCACCAAAGGCTGATAAAAGATAATAGATGAGAGAAAATATAGTCTTTACAATTTTATGGATTTGTTGTTAAATGCAAAAAAAGACTAGAGTAATTTCAAGTGAGGATTCTTGAGAATCTTAGTTTTTTCCCTGTTTGTAATTAATAATAGTTAAATACGAAAATTTCACCGATAGATCTATCGATGTGTAAATTTCAAGCATTAATTTCAAAGAATTAACGACATTACAGATAATTAATACCTTTTTCTATTGAAGCACTGGCGTATTTCGTTGCTTTTTGGGTTAAACAGTGATCCACAATGTACTCTTCAAGTTACAAATCCTCTTTACGAACTGGATTTGAATGTCCGCATATTATAAATAAATAGAACTCGACACTTAATTACATGTGCTTCAAAGACGCCTTTCGATTGGACGATTTTTTATTTTAGTAGCAATCAAGAGTGAATGAAATAAATAACGGCCTAGGTGTATGATTTATAACAACAATGAATTTTTTTCTTCCTTAATGTACAGGGCTTATTTTTGGTAGAATTTTTCAGTTCATTATAATATCGGGAATATTATCGGATTGTTTTAGACTCATTTCAGGTAGCGTACTTATTTATTGTACCAGGAGATTTCTTGACTGATTTAAAATACCGTGAGTCACCATGCCAGTTATGATGCGATAAACATTCCGTCTGGATAGAGAGACATGAGAAGGCGAATGTTAGAAAAAAGGCGCCATCAATTGCGGCAAAATACATACTCGTATTTACCAATACATTAGTATCGAATTAAATACTGTACACGTGTAACACAAATATTTAAAATAAAAAGGTTGAATAACACCTCCAACTTTCATAGTTAAGAGAAGATAAATTTAAATATAATTAACATAATTGGGACCATCTTCCAAGTAAAATTTACAGTTGAATTGAAACTTATTAAATAGGTGTAAATTAAATTAACTGACATATTTTTTCGAACTAGATTGCAATAAATTATAATATTAATTTAGAAAATTTCAGATAAGTACATAAATTACTCCGGCCAATCGAAATTAAAGAGTTGCTTTGAAATGTACTGCAAACTTTGCATCTCTGAACAATGAAGTCATTACAATTGCGATCTTCATCTATTTGTACGTATGCTCCTAAAGAACCAGTAAAGCACATTATATGTATATGTAAACACATATATGCATAAATATAAATTAGATATGCCTCGTCTCCTGCAGAGATAATGCGTAACGTGTTGTCTGGGTTTTCCCATAGTTAGAACCTGGAGATGCACGTGCGTACCAAGGTTGCTCCTAAGTGGAGGGGAGCGCGTGCACGTGGAGGAAGACACTGACCTACGAGCAGTAACCTCGTCCAGCAGTAGAGCAACGACTCCGGCAGCTGATCGCAATATGAATCGCTTGCCGAAACATTTTCCGGGTACCTAGGTTTATAATTTGTGGAATGACGTTTGGAGTTTATGCATCCGTATTTAAGTATGTATGCAGGTGTTACATAACAAAGCATCCGTAGACAATACAATGGCTAAAAAAAAGTCGGTCACTGAGAGCAGTGCGTAGCAGGGGAGGGAAAAAAATTAAATTAATCATATGAATTTAATGAACACAAGAAAATCAGTTTTAATAACTAACTATTAACAAAAGTAACATCAATTATTATTATAGCGTATAGTGTAAGCTCATATGTAGTCCACTTACTCAGAAACAATTTCTGAAATGCATAGATCTCAAACTAACCATGAACTTGTTAACCCTCTTAATCCTCTGGCGATTTATGGGTTGAAAAACCTGACAGTTGCCGAAGTAACCGAGCATTTCTAAAGTTTTTAGTTTAGAAGCATTACTCCTGGGTGATGATGATCATTATCATGTCAAACTCTGCATCAATGTATCTCACATTTCAAACCATGGAATTTTGCGCAACACTACTTAGTGTTGGAAGTGGTGTTTCTTTTGCACCAGTACTTTTGCAAGCATACAATTGGACCATCAAGCTAATGGTTGTCCAAAATTAGGAGAACTGTAAGATAATAAGCAAATCTTTCTTAATATTTAGCCAATCACAAATTTCGTTACCTAGTTGATTAAATCGTCATCAACAAAGTTTTATGACGGTGTTGTAATGAGTCTCGACCCTTTCCTGTCACCATTGTCCGGAGATTAAATACTCAGGTACTCTTTGTTGGACTGGATGGGTAAGATAATTGAAAGGGTAATTAGAAGATAATGGGAAATCTATTTACAAAAGAGTTTAACTAGGAAACCATTATTTAAGGATATAATTACAAAATATTAGTTTCGGTGAAGCAATAAGATCTAATTCAATCTCAGGATACCCTTACTAGACGTCAAGGATTGGAAACCTGACAGCGTACCTCCTTTATAGTGTGGCGTCGTCTCTCCACCCGCTTCTCTGTAGGGCGTATTCTTCAGCGTCAATTTTTGACCTTCTTCATTTACGTCCATGACAAAGCGTCGTTCCCGTCCGTCTCCTAACAAGTTCTACAAGCCGAGTGATAATTCGCACAGCCTCACTGCCTTGTGTAAAAGCCTCGAAATCGATCTTAAATAATCTATTTTTATCTAGTCCACTAAACCCTATTGGTTGAGGTAATGACGTGGTACTTAAAATTTCGTTGTCTTCGTGGGTCCCGGATTCTCACTCAAGCTGTTTGCGAAAAATCCCGCAGGTTATATTCGTACGTGTCCAAAAGCCATTCCAGAGAATTAGAGGCGGCACCAAGCCCGACTTTCTGACGCCAATTCCAACTTTCCAATCCTTGCTAACTTTTATTAAGAAATAATAAAATACCAACTATCGCGCTATATACTGAAACTAAATCCTATTTTACAACAGAAGAGACAAACAATGGCTAGAAAATACACGTTTACGAACACGCCATTCCAAACTAACACATGTACATCTCTTATTAAAAATCACATCAACTCTTTACGAATTCTGTAATAGCCCTATTACAATCAAACATATTTTTGAATTCAATTCAACACAAGTCCAGAAACAGAAATCTAGTCAGCAATTACTCAACAGTACAACCACGGTCCATGACAACCAATTAAACTTTTTCTCTGTAAATATGTGATGTAAAAATGTAGCAGTCGCTACTGCCTTAATGGTTAACGCGACTTTAAATAAATAACTTTAAAAAAATGAAAAGTATATATCTAAAACATAATTTTCTATTACTCGCGCTGCAAGTGGTTAGATAAACATTATTTTTGACTGAATTTATTTCTTAAAATATAATGTCACTCAATCACTACCAAGTTATAAAATTAATTATATATTTAACTCGTTAACATCCCTTCATATCAATGTGGTGGGCTTTAAATATTTTCTTTTTAAAATTTTATGTGCTATGTTTTTATTTTAACTTGTCTTTAATTTGAAGGGAGCGTTCGTAAACGAACAAGTTTACAGTTGAGTCAGAATTACTAAGTTTATTGCGTTGTAATGGAAGGCATTAGATAACAAGCGATATTTATTACTCTCAAGCGCTAATATAGGATCGGCTCAATTTCCTTCACTGGCGTAGCTACATTAAATTTATTATTAGTTGTAATATCTGACTGTTATGAAATCAGTAAGCAGAAAAACAACCTATAAGTCAGAAAAGATTTGTTGTGTACTTTATTAAAAGTCGTTCTTAGACTACTTTTCGTTCCTTATTTGAAACTTTGTCTGATATGAATTAATTTAAAAATACAATATTATTATTCTTAATTTTTCTCCTTTACATTTCATTTACAAATATGTTAAAATTAGGCTGACTAAGATAAAATATGAAATTATTAATTCACCTGTTAAATTAGTAGTAATAAATTTATATATATATATATATATATAATTCGATTGACTTGTTTAAAAATTATGATATCCGGCTGTCTTTAAATCATGCAAATTATAATTCGGTTTCTTCTTTCACATCAAATGACTATCTTTGTAGAATAAAATGAAATGAAAAACACAATCTTATAGGCAGGTTAAAATTTAATATTTATGTTAATTACAATAAAATGTGTCCGTTAAATCAGAAGCTTTTATTAGTTTTATACCATAGTCATATGGATTATAAGAACTTATTTCACTACTTCAATGCATATGCATAAAATGATAAACATTTCTTACATATTTTGTCGCAAAGATTTATTTATTTTCATACCTGTATAAATATTTTATTTTATTTGTTATATGTAGTTCATTTGTTGTAATAGCTAATAAAAACTTTAATATTGGATTAGCCCTGAAGTATATTTTCCCACCTCAAAGTCAACATTAGTAAAACATGCTCAACTTTCTGACTTCAATCCATTATTTTTAGTTCATTTATACACTTCGAAAATTATTATTTGCTTAATGCATTATTTTTAATAGAAACTTCCTGAATTTTGATAACGTTAGAAACGTTTGAATAAACTTCATGGACGAATAAATCACTTGATTACACCGAACTTAGTAGGAGATCCCTGTTTTTGAACGAGCGAAGACGTAACGACTTGGCAAGCACGTAGATCATTTGCAAGTACGTGTTTACGCAAATGAATGAGCCGGCACTTTTAGAATTAGAAGGTTGAACTGTCTTGGACAGACACGTGTACAACTGATCATAAACACTCGTGTCCGCCATTAAGGAAAAGCCTTTCATTTCGCTTCTCCGAATCTCGATGTCCTTCAGTCTACAGAGTTCCCACGTTACTGAAATGATGTACTCTAGTAAACGCATATTCTGGAATACACCATGAAATTTCAATTAGGAACTTAGCACCAGATTTGGAGTTCGATTTTTCCTTGTCATTGCCTTCCTGCTGTGTTCGTCATCTAGAATTCCAATCACCTCCTTTAGAAAGAGTTTTGCGTCTTCTGGTTACCCGTATTTTGTTATCTTCTAAATTTATTACAGAAGAGTGCTGAAAATCAGATGGATGGATAAAGTAACTAACCAGGAAGTTCTAAGTAGAATAGGGGAAGAGAGTACAATTTTTGATGGACTTGGACAAAGAGGAGGGATAGATTAATAGGATACGTTTTGATACATGAGGGTCTTGTAAAATTAGCATTAGAGGGAAGTGTGTGGCGTAAGAACAGAAGAGGGAGGCTATTGAGGGAATACGTTAAGAAGATTAGGGAGGATGTGTAGCGTGGTAACTATGTAGAAATATAAAGGTTTGGGAAAAATAGATTTCCATGGAGGGTTGCATCAGACCAGTATAAGGGCTGAATATCACAAAAACAACAAAAACAAATTTGGGAATTATACAAAAAGAAATGACAAATAATTCGGAGTTAGGTAGTTATAATATTTTTCTGTACAGTTTTTTAAAAACAATCCAAAATGATTTTTTTTCTTTCTTTTTATTTATAAAGGTCGCATGGACCGCCTAGTTATTAGCGACTAAAGTGACAATTATTTACATATTATTAAACAATTATTTATTTATATATTATTTACAATTATAAATTTACAAAATAAGATATTGGTAATATAATATTTTTTGTTTGTTAACCACTAATTAATTGTCATTTCATTTGATTTTTAATTGCAAAAACAAAAAATACAATACATAATGAAATTTTGTTTATTTTAGATTATTTAAATATCTGTTTGCTAACGTTTTTGTCTGAGAAATACATAATGATCTAAAATACTTTCAGAAGAAGGGCTTCAGTTACCTGAGAAAAATAAAAAATAAATATACCTCAGCAATGATAACTTCTGTTCATTAATTTAGCTGTATTTTCTTGTACATTTCATGAAGCACATTTTCAATATTTCCCCTCCATTTGATTATTATGATTCTCAATAAAACTGTCACCCATTACTTGCGATCGTCTGAAATTGGTATCATTATTAAATTCCATTATTTTGTAATGTAATGTCAAGACTGGAAATTGTTTCTAGTAATTATTTTTAAACACCGAAAATGTAAATTACAGTAACATCATGGGAAAATATTGTGAGAGATACGAAGAAAAGTCGAGAGTAGACAAAATGAGACTAGAGAAGTGAATAGAGGCGTAACTTACGACGCCATCCTCTGTACACAGACGCACACTCACTTTTGAGGTTCATTGACAGTTCTTTTGGTTGTTTATCGCTTCTTGATGCACGCATGTATTTTATGAAGTGACATGTTATTTTCTTTGCTCCTGTAGAATTTTATTCGAACTCAGCGACTGCATGATTATCTGCCATAATTTTATTATTGAAGGAAAAATTTGAAAACAGTGAACTTCAATACTGTGCACGTCCAATCGCAGCGAAGCAACAACATATTTCGTAACGCGTCCGCCAACATATTAATTATGATCAATTCGGAGTGGTGGCACACATGGGACAAGATTGCATGCAATCGACTCGGTTAAGTAATAGAATATTATATATATATATATATATATATATATATAAAATAAGGTACTGGTAATGTCCATTCTTCTGTTCGTTAACCAGTAATTAATTATTTGTCTTCATTACATTTGATTTTTAAATTTAAATCAAAAAGTACAATACAGAATGAAATATGCTGAAGTGTATAACTATATTTATCCACAAAGTAACTATTTATAGGTCTCATAATTCACTATAAATCTCGTGGTTCAATGAATGTTTCCAAGCTGACAACTGTGCCACTTTAATAATAATTTAGCACGTACGCTTACGACATTTGCTATTTAAATTGGAGTGGGTGTTCGATGCATCTCCTATTGTCAATCCCTCATTCCAAAATTAATTGTATTCGATCCAGTGCATCCATTGTATACTTCGTGAAAATTACTGAATTTTCTCGTTTCATTCAAATCGTTAACTTTAGCACTCATTCACTCTGGTGTTAGCTACAAAAATATTAAACTCGGAAACAGTGATCTATAATAATAGTTTTAGGAAAACAACTTGAAACTTCGTCACACCATTACATTTCTTACATATTTTTCTTTTCTTCAAGTTTTGTTTATTATCTCATCAACCCACAGGTTATTAAAGACTCTCCGTTTTAAAAAAGTTATACATTAGTTACAACATGCTATATACCGACAAATGAGATACAACGTTTGATAATTTTGAAAAAAACTCTTAACTGTACGGTATGACCACATTTATAAGCGTCGTTATCTACTACAAGCTTATTTGATACAAACGAAAAATTCAAAGTCAGATATTGTAGGCACTTCTTATGTTTCAAGGCATGTTTTATGCGTCGAGTGACAACCAACAAGTCTCTCCCTTAATCATTCATGAGACAGGCAGGGGTTTTATTGCTTGATTACGAGACGAATGCGGAGTAGGTCCTAACGGACTCTCAGGTAGTCTTTTTCATGATCCAGGAGCTGGTCACTTTGGAAATGTGTGGTGTAACTAAACTGATTCCCTACTATTGAAAACTAAATTATGCATTAATTATTATTTCTGCAATTACTACACAATAGACTCCGGAATAGTCTGTTCCCTCTCAATTTATGAGTGTTTCTTATCGACTAAATCGTTCCGAGGCGAGTTTCTCCATTTTTTAATTTATCTTCTTATATGTTTTATTTTAAATTGTGTGAGTACACGGCGACCTATAATAATATTTCAAGTCTTTTCGGAGATGTTATCCCCTTGCTAAAATGAATTTATAAATGAAATATATTTATTTAATACAATTATGAAACGTCCCATATGTAAGTTATTTGGATGTCTAGGAAAATATCGCCGGCTTGAACCTAGATCAATCAACGGTCGTCAAAATACTCACCGTCAACTTGCGACGACAAACATGCATTATAAATCGTAGCTAGATTCAGCTTAATTTTAAAAAAATAGCCTCATGCTTCTTCAACAATAAAATATTTAAAATTCAATATGCAGATCCAAGCATTTAAAATATTCCTTTAGTCTGTTTCACTATTACATTACGTTCACATCACAATCTTGAAAATAGGTTCAAAATAACATTTTTGAAATTTTATAGCCCACGCCAACGAAAATCCATTAAAATAACTCGATTCCATAGGAATTTATTTTTCTAAATTAGATGTTTATGGTCAGTTTTAGAATGTTAAGTACCAATTCCAATTTTTGCTCGGCTGTTTTTTCGAATAGCACCCTTCTTTTCAAGTATTATATTAAACAAAATGTTTTGGAAATAATGTCTTTATACAATGTCTACTTTTTCAAAAAACATGCATGTGAAAATATAAAGCCTAGTTTTCTGCAGAATATTAAACATACCTCACGCCTTGTAGGAGGGCGGTGACACCGTGATCGCAATGCTTGTGGGCTAGGCAGCCAAATCATTTTAAATAATCATTTATCCTTTTCGAATCTTCAAACCACTCAGTATCCCATTTTGCCGTACAGTTTCGTACCATAACCAGAACTGTTGAGTTTCATTGAGGATTGTGTTAAAGGAACGATAAATGATATCTTAACAATATATATATATATATATATATATATATATATAATCTTTCTACTTTCTTACTCAGACAATATAATAGCCAAAAAATCTGTATTAGAATATTGCTGATATAAATAAAGCATACATTTTTTACTGTTGCATTACTTAATTTTTTTTAATTATTCCTTTATTCTGGAAATTCTCTATTGGATCCAAGATACTGTCTAATTTTAGTTTTCAAGTTAAACAGTTTAGATCCATTTTTCTTGTACTTCCTACGTCATTTTGAAACAGGGTTCGAGTCACTGTCCGGTTATGATTTTTCCATTATGATTTTCTAAATTCAGTTTCAATGTCTTTAATCTGGACCCTTAAGGCTACTTCGGATTTACTTGCGGGGGGGTTTACGAATCTTATCTGTGTTTTATCTTACTGAGCATTGCTCAACTTTCTGAAAGACAAAATTTTATCAGGTACTGAAGCTCTTTTCTAAATCCCTTTTCCTCATTTATTAATACCAGTCCCACATTACAGTTCTTATCTATTTACTCTGTTATTCGTCACGAGTATCTCACGTAAAGGAAATCAAAATGATCATGTCTAAAATACGTAGAATACAATTTCGTTGCCTTCATATTTCTCATAATTGTTTGTTATTCAATCTTATTACCACGTAATTAAAAAATTGATAAAGGGCGTTTGGAGTAAATATAAAAACTACGAATAAAAGGGAGTATCGCATACAGCAAAATGCAAACATACTGTAAAATTCATGTTACGACGAGTTGTATTTACAACTCTTACCTCTTGAGTAGTTAAACAGGACATGGTATCATAATCTACTAAATTATCTAAATACCAGAAAGTGACATAATAATTGGAAGACATACATTTTTCATAAATACAACTTCCCAGGTGTAAAATTTAATTAAGTAAATTCTTTCTCTCATTGAATGATGGATTACAGTTAATTTACCGAATGAGTAATTTCATTTCATTCATTTGTTCAATTTCATGGACAACCAAATTGCTCAATACTGATTTTAAATGATATCATCACGCAAAAAGTTGTTGTACTATACTTTTCACGTCAAGTTTGAGATTTGCTCAGTAAGCAGACAATGCTGAACAACTTTTCATTTGTTTCTTATATTAAGGTTTCCATTCGTTAAACGTTATAGTGTATTATTGGCTGTTTGAATTGATAGTTGATTCTGATGAGCTGCAGCACCTTTAACTGATTCGATTTTTAACTTTTAAGAAATTTCATATGTACTTCTAAAATAACCCGCATTGACATGAATTAATTGTATTAACACATGGAATTCGTCAACAATACATCTTCTACTTGGTTAACACAGTCACTAGTAGAGAGCACTTAATTTCATTGTAACAAAGAATATCTTTTTTAAACAAATACCGTTAACATTTCGATCTGAAGTAGGCACCGGGTGTTAGCTACCTAACACACATTTTCATGGTTAAATAAGAGTTCTCAGAAAATTAACCGAACTACAACCATAAGCTGTATTCGGTGTCGAAACTGGCATGTAAAATCCTCCGTCGTGGCAACATGACTGATGAGGAGGGAGGTGAAGCAGCTTTAATCCGGTAATGGATATCTTTATCATCAAGTGGATTACTTATATCGAGATATCGTTAAGTCAACGAACCATTTAGGTAGGGTGTGGTGCACATTGAAGTGGCACGTGGAGGATACATAATCTTTCGCCGAACACTTATCTCGGCATATCGGGGAAACGCAGTAATAGGAATAGTTTCGTAAACAACAGATACTGAAGTGACTTTTGGTGGTCGTAGACAGTAATTTAGTAGCAATGTGATGGTCTACCTCGATATCCCGTTTCTTCCTTGCCTGTGGAAAATATGAAATATACAATGTTGTATTGATAGGAAATATCGGTCCTAACCTCAATGTCTGGTTTCGATGACGAAAAACTTTTGTTATTTTTGCCCTTGGATAGATTGAGTCAACAGTAAATAGCTCCTATCTGTTCAGGCCAGTAGGTCAACACTAGCTTTCATTGTCTGCCCCTGGAGGTCACTGGAGCTGAAACAGGTTAAAGGGACTTAGTCAAAATTCTTACAGGCAGGTTAATAGTAATTTTTAAATGGTATCGGGAGAATCGGGATTCTGGGGTAAACGCTGCGCATCTTAGAACAGTTTATGTAATATTAAGCATATAAGAGAATGATCATAATGATCATCTCTACTCGACGGTAAATTCAAGACTGTAATTCCTATCCACAGTACCCTATTAACCAAAATCCTCGTTCATTCAAAAATTAACCAAATTGTTTTCTTCACCCCCCCCCCACACCTCCCACACTACTACTCCACCCCCCACCAACATCCCTCACAAATACCAAAAAACCAAACCCACCAACCTCCACACATCTCCTTAAACCCAATCCCCTTCCTCCCCACACCCACCAAACCAACCACATACACAACTCCCACTATTACTATCTATCCACTAAACCCCAAACCTCACATATTCCAACTAAATACCCCCCCAACCCCTCCATCCCTCCATCAAACCCCCCAAAACATCATCTCCCATCCTTCCCTCCCAATCCAAACACCCACACCCTTCATTCCCCCCACACCCCTCACTCCATTCCAACCTCCAACCTTATTCCCACCCCTCCCAACACTTTCTTTCTCCCCCCACCCCAACACCTCCCCCTAACCCTTACCCCCTTACCTTAACCTCAAAAACCACTTCACACCCCCCCCCCCAAACCCACCCAACCCCATCCCCCTCTCCACACCCCCCCTCCTAACAACCCCCTCTCTTTCCCCTTAAATATCCAATTACACCCACCAACAACCCCCAACCTCCTATTTACCTCTTACATCCACCAACTCACTCCCTCCTTATACCCCTCCCCCACAAACACCCCCTTACATTATAAACCCAATCTACCCAAATTATTCACACACCCACCTCCCAATGTGCCCCTCCTTTCCACCCCCAACCATCCTTAAATATCTCACCCCCCCACTCCTAAAACCTCTTCTCAACTACCCCTCTAAAACCTACCAACTACACCTCCCCCCCCTATCCATCCCCACTCTCACCTAACCAACCCCACTTAACTAAAAAACTTCCCCTAACCCCTCCCCCCTCCCCCACACCCCACCCTCTACATATCCCCCCAAAACAAATAAAATCCCCAAAACCAACTCCTCAACTATCCACACTCCCCCTCAAACCCCACCAAATCCTTAATCCTTAATCATCACATCACTCCCCACCACACATACACAAACCACCTCAAATAAAAACAACCACAGACCTATACAAAACCACCTCTAACCCAACCCACTCATCACTCAACCACCCCTCCCCTATTCACCCCAACACAATCCAAAAACCCACTCCAAACTCCACACCCACCCCAATCACCATCAAAAACACTACTCCCCCGATCCCATACTAACCTCCCAACCAAACAAAACAAACATACCATCCAACCACGAACAACCAAAAATAAAATCAAAAATAACCACTCAAACAAATACATAAACTTCATCCACATAAATCCCCAAAACACCAACCAAACACCCCAACACCCACCCACTCCACTCATAAAAACACAATATACTCCCATCTACTCCTAAACAAAAACCCCAGCACAACCCTTAAATCTACACACTACAACACACATAAAACCCCCCTCATCACATAATCCCCAAACTCATATATACCCACACCATACAACCCTAGACCCAACAAATACCGCATTCCTATCCCATCCACTCAACCCAACTCACCACACTCACCATCCATGTGATGTCATACTACGTAGACATCCACCAGTCCTGAAGACTCTTACCTGAAGATTATGAGAAAGTCACGCTCTACAGCATCTATACATCACTCTAACAGTATTATTAACTCCTGCACGACCAGTTAAAAGTGCTCTGTGTAATATATCCGAAGTTGTAACGCATACTGTAACCCCCTTGAGCGTCCTCCTTAGCCTGACACCACCTACCAACTTGTCTATCTCCGGCCACCCATACGAAGATAAGTGTAGAAATTACTCAAGCGTCTCTACATCTCCTGCATCTTCGAGCGTGTATCTCAATAAGTTGAAGCAGAGAGAAGCTGAGACAGAACACCCACATCACCCACACACATTCAAAACATTGAGAGAGTAAAGAGACTTATGCCACTAATGTCGTCTCATGAAATCCTGACTAGATGAAGTGCAATCAACGTAAACTATTAACTGAAATGAACCGCCAAAACGTGACTGACATCCTTGGTATACAATAAGCATGAGAAATAAAATCCAATTTATAAATTTTTATACAGCAAAAAGTTATTTACTCAACCTGAAACTAACAGATGGCATCACTCGAAAAACAATTTCTTCTTCATAGTCTTCTTGATATTAGAGTCAGAATATCATTATGATAGTGCATCATCGATGACTCGTTTAGAGCTGTGTTTTTAAGGCTAACGTGTGTGATAATAACTAATATTTTAGTGTCAACAACTCTCAAGTAAGAAAATTAGAGATCGTGGTGGGCTGAAGCTCCACGGCTCTCTTAATCGATTAGAAAGAATAGTGTCCATAATAGGATGATGAGCGATTAGAGAAGATTAGTTCATTCTCTCTATGTTACGAGTAAACTCGTGAAAATATATGCGTTGAATCGTCACCCGTTGCTTCATTAAGTCTCCCAATCCTGTTTTGCAGTATAATATATAGACCATAATGATTATGCGGGTTTACACCGCTGAATGGAGTCACAGGTCGTAACAAAGATAAGGTACGAGAGAGCAGTTGGAGAGAGATGAGTATGATATATAGTGATGTATAATAGACTGAAGATAAGACTTGCCAATTTACAGTAACTGTGTTACATTCACGGTCATTACAGCGCATATTCGACGAGTAATAATAACGGTCCGTTTAGAATATACCTTATAAGATGTCTGAAGAATAACGTGGTAGTACTATGTATAAGAGTTGGAATTCTACTCAGTAATCAGTCAGCAACTGTGTAAAATAGTAAAGATGTGGGCACGAATACAGAGTGTGCGACATACAGAACGCAGTAGACCGTAGTGTGTTAGCAGATAATGAAAAATATGTTGTTGAAGACTCGTATCGGATATCGAGCTGTGGACAAGTGGGTACTGCCCCCGGGCTCCAGTTGAATCACGTTAATTGGATGTTGTCATCCATGATGTCGCAGATTCAGCGAGACTAGAGAAGTAGTGTGTGTTGACAGCGTGTCGTGTGTGAAGCCTAACTTGTAGGCCCTTTTTTGGCGGCTTCCTCAGATAACAAAACAATAGGTGTAATTATCTTTGCGTGGTTATTTCTTTCCTACGCTCAAATACATATTAACTTGCTAATAACGTCCTTCACTATCGACGAAAATGTTTCTGTTACGATACAGTCTTTTCATGTAACTTACTTTCAAATACTCTGGATTATAAATAATAGCTTCTTAAACACGTAATTAGTGGCTTATCTACTCCTACGTGAATAATTATTTCCAGGACAAAGGTGTTATACGGTAATGTAGCAGTCATAAATGTGTAATTGGTTTCCTTGTAATAGAATAAGATTGAATATGTAATGAATAATTTATATTTAAAACTGTTTAGTTTTCTTTTAAACAGTTCGTACATTGTCAGCACGGGATTTAATTTTCAAATATGTAAACGATTTTGGAAAACGTGATGCATGGAATAATAGATATATTCAATAATATCAAATGACATTGATAACTAATCGATCCATAAACTTAATAATACCTGACTGGCTCTGCGGCAAATGGCTTCAATAAATTTACGAAAAGAAACTTGTTCCCTGTGTTCGGTTAGATTTATAGTGTCTGGTATCTGAAATTGGTTATTGTTTAAGGATCACTCACACTTGCCAACAACATCGTCGTTTCCAGCTTCTTCCCCTCTTTACACTCCAGACTTCCGCATCTTCAAAATTGAATTTTCCCTAAATTTCCTCGGCATCATTCAACCCCGTCAATCCCTTCCCTCGCACAGAGATATTACCTGCCGTATCAGCAGAATCGGTTTACAAGACACGCACAGAAATTCTGTGCAGATAACTAAAAATATACCGCAGGAATAAAAATAATTGTTGCGTTAAATTAATTGCAGAAATTATTTTTTATTAAATTCCAATCAGTATGGCAGTTATGCAATCGACATAATTTTGTTTTCCAATGAACAGCTTAAAGTAATGGTAACTCACGTTTAACTGATAACCATTAAATTTAACTCAAATAACATTAGAAGTTACTTTCGAGAAATTATTTTATGTTTAGCCATTTGAACGAGATTAATAACCATCTTCATTTTCGCTCATACAATTGTAAATTATTCTGATTGATAAATTATATATTGAAGAGAATTGGAATGAGAAAAAATAACTTGTGACCTAAGAAAGTGCATTGATAAATATGATTCTGTTTTTGGACAGTACATACGTTATGAAGTAATTCAAACGATGGTTTTATACGTTTATCAGCTTCTTCTAAATGTTTCTTGAATCGTAAACCTTACAATAAAAATTAACAGGATAATAAAGTTTCCCAGATTCTTCACTACTATAAAGGGAGGTCAGTCTTTAAATGATTCATAAAGTACATCTGCTTATCTTGAATAGCAGTCAACGTTATGGAACAGTATCAGTCGATAATTTATAGTACCCAGGAAAATTATCATATTGAGGTTTCTTCTTATAGTAAATGTATTCGGATTCACTGATAGAGCTGAAACCAGTTACGCAAAGACTTGTAGTAATGTTGCTGTTTTACGATCGAATATTAACACTTTTATTTTCGAACAATTCAAATAAATGTCCCGAGTTTTCCGCTCAATTTCAATTTACGTCAATCCTTGATTTATGGAAAGCTACGACGAAAGACTAATCGTTTTTTATATCAACAAAATATAGTAACGAAATAATCAAACTATTTAAATTGGAAATCAATTAACGTATTTTCTTCACAATAATTAAGTAGTTGGTATTAGATTAAATTATTTTAAATACGGTCGACGATCCGTTTATTTTATATCTCAAATCTGATTTCAATAGTGTACGGTCATGAAGGGAAATTAATTATTCCGGTGAGTCATTGAATAAGATGTACACGAAAATGCTTAGTCAAGTAAGACACGTGGTAGAATTCTCAAGATTAAGAGATATGGAAGACATACGATGAAAAGTAATAGTTGCCTCAGCTCAGACTCTGCATTAACTAAGGTTGTTGCGTATCTTTTACCCAGTCGATTGTAACTTTTTTATTATAAATTTATAATTTTATACGTTTTCTGATTCAAAGTCAGCGACCTAGCTACTTGCAAGTTCTGTTTTAGTTTACACATACTACCAATGCAGAAATTCCGATTAACACAGTATCTTATTTCTCATAATATGGGGGAGCATTGAATCACTGACGATCTGAGAAATATTTTTTGATGTAACAATATGATATCTCTCATTAGTTTACACTCTGGATGATTCAAGAAACTATAAAGGTATTATATTTTTTCCTTTAATGCTGTAAACTTTTTTTATTGGCTAACCCTAAGTTCCTGATTGTACATAGCTATTGATATGGTTATTTAGTCTAATACTAATGAGTTACTACTCAGACGATAATTAACTTATTTAGATTACCAACTTCATAACTTTTCCTCCACAACTTTCGAGAGCTGCATTAAAATACAGCCTAACTTGAAGATTTCCACGAAAATTGTGGAGGTAACGTTACGCAGGGAAAGTCGGGACGGAGCGGGACACTAGTTGTTTAATAATTTTTGTAAAATTATGGTTAAAGAAAAATCATTTCATAGAAATATAAAACATTGTTTTGTTCTATTACTTACTTGATCTGATGTCAATACATGTTAAAACGAGGAATATAGATTTTTGATGATTTTTTCCTATCACAAAGATATATTTTTACAAATGCACAGACTTTGCTAACATTTTTTCCTTCTTACTCGACCCTTTCCTTTTTTAATATATTCTTTTCGGGTACAGAATCCTGTAACTCTTTCTTATAAGGCGAGTCTATCAGTTTTTCATTTATTTTTGAGGAAGACACAACATTTCACCTTATAGAGTAGTATCCCGTTCCGCCCCGCACGCTAGTCTCAGGTTTTCACCGAGCCTTAACACAAGCAGATTTAAATTTTATACGTAACTTATATGCAGCTCAAGACATTCCTTTACGAATAAAAAACAACAAAGAGTAAAAAGCAAGGAGTCGGTACAACTTGGTCAAGTCCGCTGCCAGGACTTCTTCCTTGACCAGTTACAATGTCTTACCCCTATTTACTAACCTACAGTACTATCCACTGTCCCGTTATATTCCGATATTCCGTAGTTGGTAATCTAATTTTTAAGTCCATTATTATCTTGAGTTTGGTCAACATTATATCTCAGTATACATTATATTTTGCGTTTACTAGTTTAATCTAGCAAAGAATAACATACATAAATAATTAAAAATATTTCCTTATTTATTGAAAGAAAATTGTTTAAAAGAAAAATCAATCCTATGTTTAAACGTGCTTTGCTCTTACTTTTGATCAGTCGGTTATTTTTCAATAACTGAAATTATGATTGAAGTATTATATATTTTTATTTACATTTAATTTAAACCAAAATTGAAGTGTCTGTCTATCTGTCTGTCCGTATGTTTGTCCTGAATAGGCTCCGAAACGCCTCAACGGATTTCAAAGAAAATTTAAGTGTTTAAAAAATGAGATTTAATTTAAATATTCGTGCATACTTAATTTCGATATATTTCAGAAGATATTAATATATGAATATAAATAAAAATATTCATTCTACGCGGATATTTCTTGGAATTGTGTGCGAATGCCGGCGTGTAAATCAACTGCGAGTTTTAAGACTTATTACGCGTTCCTACAATATTCACTCCTCTTGGTATCTATTGTTGCAGCAGGCTGAGGAAAAATGAACTTCTTTTGATCGTCGATACGATGTATTCATGAATTGATAAATTGGTTTCATTTCTGGCGTCATTTATATTTTAAAATTTAGTAATCAATAATAGAAAAAAAAACATGATACTATCGAGTTTGGTGTCGAAACGGGTTTAATGCGAGTCGCTGTGTTACATATTACCATTAATATGCGATTTAAGTGAAAATTTAACCATTAAGCGGGAAAATTTTTTATTCTGTTAGAATACTGAAAATATATTTATTCCTGCTGTTGTACCGTGGGTATTCTGAACTCTCTTGAAATACTGGGAGTATATTTGAGGTTCATATCGTGACGGTTAAGTTATGTGATGACCAAGAATTAAATAATGTACCCAGGAAAATATAAATAAATACCAGGGCATAGCCGGGTCCCCAGCTAATTGCTTAATACAATTTAAATATGATACTAATGCATACAACCTCCTACAACCTGCAGATGCAGTAAATTGGTCCCAGTATTTGTCTCACTAAAAACGTAACTTTTTAACCAGCTTATGTTTACGCAATGCTCTTTAGGTAAATAAATTAACTGTCAAATGACACATGTACGGCTATGTTTGTTTTTCAAAATACTCGTCCAGTAGTAGTATCTTAAACTAATTCTCATCGCCCCTTTTCAAGTATTAATTAGAATAATAGAATGCCTACCATTCCGAAATACTTCATTAGTATGCTCAAGCTAAATAAATCACTTTATTGATCGACACCATGTGGCGTTAACTTGGTAATTTTTGACACGTTATTAACTTGTGCATTATATTGAAACTCAAATTATTAAAACTTAATTTTTAAATTTATAGCTTTCGACTCTTGACTTAGTGATAGAAAAATAACTAATCGAACCTATAAAATTATTTTTTGGTTTTTAAAAATATTTAGGTTTTATTTAGCAAATCGTGACTAAATTAGTTATTTATAAAAATTTTAAAACGGCAGAAACTTCGTACCGAAAGCTTAAAAATATTATATTTTGGTGAATTCAGTCTTTATAATTAGTTTCCTATCAAAATGTTTGATTCACGTATAAAATTTCCTTTATAATGAGATGCAAAGGATGAAATTTAAATAATTTAATGTGATAGTGTTTCATATTTAATATTTCATTCAGATTAAAGGTATAGGAAATGTCTTTTCAGAATTTAATTGCACGGAAAAAGTGTATATTCTCCTCCAACATTTTCCGCAAGCCGGAGGCCCCGGGTTCGATCCCCAGGTCCGTTCGAGATTTTTCGATTATGATAATATAAATATTTATTTTTTACATTTCTTTAAGAAATACGTTGATGTAATCTTTGTATCTAACTAATCTCATCTTCGTATCAATCTGGCTATATTGATTTTAATGCATAACCTTATTGGTAATGTTCCGTATTTAAATTTGTATTCGAACATTGTTGCAATATTCAGTCCTAAGACCGATCTGTTTCAACCCTCCATCTTGCGCAACTATTGTCATTTCCACATAATTGCATCCTCCCTAATTTGATTAGCGTATTCCATCCTTGGCCTCCCTCTTCTGTTCTTACACCTCAGACTTCCCTGTAATGATAATATTAAAAGATGCACATGTCTCAAAACGTGGTCTATTAATGAATCCCTTCTCTTGGTCAAAGTCCTCCATACAGATCTCTCTTGTGCTTAAAGCTTTCTGGTTAGTAACTCTATCCAACCATCTGGTTTTCAGCATTCTAATATAACACTACATTTCAAAGGCTTCTATTATTTTCTTTTCTACAACTCCTACCGTTCATGTTTCGCACCCATATAACGGCACTCATTTTTAGTAATGATTTACTAATATTCACAATTATATTAGCTGTAAATAAGTTACTCTTTTTTGCGAAAGCCTTTCGTGCTATACTTCTACCATCCCTTGTTATTATGCAGCCCAAGTAGTTGAATTCCTTAACTTCCTTCAAAGTATCCCTTCCCAATCTAACACCCTTTGTTATCACTGTTTCCCATACTACACTCCACCCTGGTTTTCCCTCAATTAATCCTCATATTGAACTCTTCCTCCATGACCACGTTCATGCCATTTATTTTATTTTCCAAGTCCACTTCTGACTCCCCTAATACTACAATATCTTCGGCAAACCGCAGGGTTTTTATTTCTTCTCGTTGCAGTATGATGCCTTTTCCATATCCGTTTACCTTTCTTCAATGCCTGTTCTATATATATATTGAACAGCATGAGTGACAGACTTCATCCTTATCTTACTACTTTTTGATTTCTTCTTTCTTTTCTTGCCCTTCAATTCATACATTACATACTTAAAAAATGGTAAGTTTTTGTGTAAATAAATAATCTAGTTTAATTTCTGTTTTGTTGCCGTACGATATATTTTACGAGATTCAAATAACGTTGGTTTTACATTGCCGCTTGTGTAGCTATGAGTGGGGGAAGCCTTTATTCTATTGCCGCTTTGTGTTTAGTATGACGTTCTTTGAAGTGTTCTCAGCGCAACTTAGTGATGTCAACCATTCATAAGAGTACCAAACACCTCCTACGAACGTTATTTTTCCACATCAACTTGTCATTTTAAATTTTTTCCTAAGCAAGGAAAAATTAAATTAATTTTAGTGGCTATTATTTCCATCTTGAACTCTTGATGTTTCTTTGTCGGCAGTCATAATTAATATTATTGCCGTCTGTTTACTTAAACTTTATCGGTAGGCATTAGTTGAGTTTAATAATACAGTTGTGGTAAAAGGAACAAGTTTGAGAAGCATTAACTACGTTTAAGATCATAAACAGAAACATGATCGTGCACACACTTTCGAAAAACCGAAAAACGTGGCTGAGGTACGACATCAGTGACATAAAACGTGGAATAACGGATCCAATAAATCGAATACTCATTCACGAGCTGATTCGGACGTAAGAGCTCTGTCCGAGTGTACTTTCAGGTGTTGCACATGCCGTGACGTTACCGTTGCTAGCGTCTGGGTTCCAGCCAGTCAGCCAGCCACGTGCCATGCGGAACTCCTACCGACCGGTTCAGGGAAGAGTCCAGCCTTGACACGCCGCGCCGCCGTTCAGGGATCCGCAGCTTTAGATTAAACGTGGTCACGTAGTTGGTGGGGGCGTACACACCGTGAGAAAGGGGGAGGGGGAATCCGCTCTCCGAGGCGACAAAAGGGCCGTGCAAACTTTATCGGATACTAGACACAGACATCAACATGAGGCGGCCACTCGTTCAGGTAATCTCCCGTAGTCTTTAATTTCCCCGTAATTGATCAACAGAGTAAAAATGCGGATAGTTGTCTCACCGGATACTTACTGCTTGACATTAAGAGACTATATTGTTATTTTTCTACAGAAAGTGTACCACAAACTAAGTTCATACATTTACTGTTCCTCAAAAATTTCGGTCACAAATGCAAATACATGTTAGTTTCATTCCAAGATAATTCGAGATTATTTTAACTTTTATAGGACAAGTGATTTTAGAAAGTGTTACAAGTATCCACCACTTCGGCCTTACATATTTTTATTCAGTATCGAAACACAATCAGAACGTGATAATTAATATCCATCGCTTACCATCAAAGAGAATATTTATTCTCTTTTCGTAATGCGGAAAGCTGAGTGATAGTATTTGGAAATATGCTTTTGAAGAATAGCAGGCCCATGGATATATATGCTGGTCGGTCTTCATTGTTATGAGTTATTAAACTAGTTGCCTTACGTAAGTGTGGTAATATCTGTAGAGTTTTTTTAGGACATATGAACGTCTCTTACATTAACTTGAAGCAGAGTAAGAGATATAGATGAAAAGTACGACACAATATGAGAGGAAAAGAAGACGAACGGCGTGAGACGGGGACGAATATATTAAAAACGTAAATATTTATAACGTACGGAACAGCAAGCAAACTGGGTTAATGTTCATAGAACAGTAAATATATTATTCTTCAAATAGTCATGTAGACGTAGTCTGTTTAAATATGGAATATCCATAGGCAGACTGATATCAAGAGTTTTCGTACATAATTTATATATATACGATTGCTTATTTTTTACTGAGCTCTACGATCGATGTATTTGAAGAGTAGTTACCTTTGCCCTGTAACTCACTGTTTTACTTTTGGTTTTCCTTTGTGGGCCATTTTGTCTAACCATTTTCTTGAATGACCTACTCAGACAAAACCTAGTACTTCCGTGCCTGGAAGAGTTGCCATTAATTATATGGATTGTGTTTCGTCACACGTCCCTTAATGGATCATAATTATATATATATATATATAAATAACTGTTACCAAATTATTGTCTCCTTTGTCACCTGCATAAGTATTTTTCTATAATAGGCTTGAAATGTATTTTGCAAAGAAGAAAAAATTTGAAAAGCTATCAGAGACCTTTATTACTAAAACATCTAGTGTTTTAACTTCTCCTTTTCCCTTAATTGAAAATAACATTTAGAAGAAAACGTCAGGTTCTACTCATTATAATTATTGTACCAGATATAATTACGTTTGAAGCAAATAAATTTATTTATATATTATGATTAACTGATTATTTTATTTTCCTGATGTTACGTACAGATTTTGAAAATGAAATAAGCTTAAGAGATTTTCGGTTGTATTTTGAAGATTTAGTTACAGCTGTGGTTAACAAGGAACTTCCGCTATTTCGCAATGTACTGTGTTTATGTCGCTGTAATCGTCAAGATCTTTTCAGATTTAAAGTTGTAGCAGTGTTGTCACGAAATTGTGAATCTCATTAGAATTTTATCGTAGAGACGTAAAATTTATCTTCCCGTGTTTTGTAATCGTGAACAACGGGCAAGTACCTCCTACGATTAATAGGTTTAACAGGTTTACATAACGTGAAAGAATGTGTCAACGCCGGTTTAATCAAGAACGTCATATGCCATCATTTGCTAATAAAATGTAACGTAAGAAGTCTCCAGTACATTCATTTCAATACTAATATTTCTATTAATTCATATGTAATGCTTACATAAATAAATGTGGGTCTCAGGTATCTCAATTAAATAAAAATTACATAAGAAAAATAAATTGAAATCGAAGCTAATATCTATGAAAGTATTAATTGTGATAGGTTTTGTATTTAGAGCTGATCACCAAAAAGAAAATTTCTGTCGATCGTTTGAAGAATCCTGAATAATTTATTTAATTGCTCTTAATTATATTTAATATTGTCGATCGATGGACCTGCCAGATTTTTAAACATCATATATACCGGATCTGCATCCGGAAAAATCGTCTTTAAATGCGAAAACCGGTGTCTACGTGCGGAGAAAACCCAGTTTGCACGAAGAAATCGTAGTTTGATATTTCGGTTTATTAATGTTGTGTCTCAGCTAACACTTTTAATCTAAACCCATTGACAGCATTTTCTGTCGGTTAAGATACGCTCAGGTAATTCTGTCATATAAGACAATTACGATTTATTCCTTAAATTCGTACAGAAAACTAACTAAGAAACATAATTATTCAGTTTCCACGAGTTCCATTTAAATTAAAATGAGCTAGTAGATCAGATATAAAAGTAATTTTAAATGAGTGTTAGCACAAAGTATTGATATTTATAATTGAAACCATTCAGTATTTCTGGAATATTGTAAATAAATCATGCTTTACGGCCGAATTTGTAATAATGGTTGATCTTCCATTTCATTTATTTTTTCGATAGAATTTTATTTACCGTAGAGTTGTTTACACACATGTTACGTGTTTATTCTGGAAAATATTTTAAATCATTAATATTTGTTTAGGGAACGTTATTAACGTAATTGTTCAGTGCTTCGTGCTTTAAATGAACTAAATTTTTATTTTGATAACTACTATTGTTTATTTATACTCTGATATCGGCAATATTGTTTCAAAGGATTCAATGAGAATAATAAACAATTATCACAATATTATTTTGTAAACATTAAAGGGTTTTATAATCTGGATGGAATTGTTTTGTAACGAAAGACATTCCTAATCAGTGATTAACATTTATATTAAATTAAATGCGTGTTTCTATTAATACTAATCTCTAATTCACATTTAGAATGTTGTACGCAGTACGAAAATGGGTATCAAATTAGTCATTTTAAAATTTTAATTCAAGCAATATTTTTAAAGTTACATGTTAATGGTCTGATTACACATAAGTTAGATTTTTATTTACGTTTCTTCAGTACTTGTTTGTGTCACTTTTATTTGATCGTTACGACAGCGATTATTGAAACGTATTAAATTTGAAATGAAATAACTACAGACGAATAAAAACAAAAGTGTATTCTTTGAAATTGCTCCAGATGAATTAAGCAACAATTGCGACAACTCCAATTGTTTCTCCGTGGTGCTGCAGCCCATTTAAGCCCTTTGCCTAACTCAACGACTGCATAATGAAATTTGTACATAAGTGTGTATTAAACATAAATTTACTATCCAAAATATGCCAGTTATAATTAAATAAAATAAACAATACGTGTCGTCCCTTTTCTTAGAATCTCATCAGGTGCACGAGTCTAACAAATTTCGTTTAGTAAGATGAATTCTTTCAATAAAAAATATATAAGAACTTAATGATAACAATTTCTCTTAAAACATGATGTACAACATTTTTATAATAAATAAAATTATGTGATTATAAAGCAAAAATTAAAGCTATTAATCGTTAGCTATTATTTATATAAATAAAAGCCAAAATAAGCAGTCCGCACGGTAGTTTAATATCGGACCTGTTTAAATGCACTACAAATTATAAGGTTTGCCCTTAAGTGTTCCTCTACCATTCATCAGATTGCTGTGAAGTTTGTGTTCAGCGATGATCACCCCAAAGAAGTTTTCTGTCGATATTCTGTAGATTTAGGTTACTTACTAACCCCTATGCATATCAAAAAAGGTACGACACTAATAAAATGTCGAACTTGCAAACGGATGGGTAATGCCATCACGTATTCTGTCAAACGGGATAGTTAAATTACTGTTTAGCTTGAAATTATGCTTAAGATTATCTAACATTTGAGTTCAATAATAACACTGTCTAATTAACTAATAATAATTAAAAATGTTTTTTGTAAGTTGCAATGTAAATGATTCATAATTGCGTCTCTGGCGCCTGAAACCGATTTTGTGCAAGTTAAAGTCTCTTATCCGATGCGACATTCGCAAGCAACAAGTAAAAAGTAGCATTACGTAAATAAAGTGTTGTTTTACGTTTAATACCTAGATAATCATAAGTAATGATACATTGCAATTAGTTACTAAATATGCAAAATATTTTATAAGTCGCGTGCAGCTTGATTATATAACGACGAGGGCCACTCACATTTATTTTTCATATATATATATATATACATAAGTTTTGAGTTAACTCCTTTCCCCCTTTTATGTCAAAAGAGGCCTTCCCCAAAGGACATATGATATAGAACTCACAATAGGAGGCATTGTTCCCTCGCGTAGCTTAACCGCTGCGTACGTGTGGCGGCGGAGACGACGTCGTTCGCGATAAACAATTAAAAAGTACCGTAACGTAAATAAAATGCTGATATATTATATTTAAGCATTATTTAACGGTTGACATGCTGCATCCTCTGTTTGGGGATGAACTGTCATTTATTACTCATTTTTGACGACAAAATGATACTCAGCTGCTCACATTACATCACTCTAGAGCCCAATCTCGATTGTTTTCAGGTTAATTTTATGTTTTCCCCTCCACTCCCAGCCCTAAGAATCTTCCCCTTCGATTATGGATGGGGTTGAAATTATACGATAGCAGTATCGGAGGACACACTATCAAATTAGTTGATCCAATTGATCCATATTTGCTGTTTTTGCTCATTTAAAATATTCCACCCCCTCCACCCCCACCCCTAGGGGTGGTAGCTTAGTCTTACCTCTACAGTGCTGATTTCTGGATCACAAAGAGAACGTGTACAAAATTTGTTCGAAATTGGTCCACTCGTTTAGCTTTGTATACGGAACATACAGACAGACACAATCCCACATACAGGAATTTTTATTTCAATTAACTTATTTCAATTAGTTAATAACTATGAAAAAGTTTTATAAGTCCCTGGGCAGATGATGGACGTGCGTATATAAATATCAGGGCCGCACACATCCACTTTTATTTTGTAGATGCTTATATGTAACTACAAACATTATTTGAGGGTAATCAGACCGAAGAGATTGTTCAAGTGTCTTCTCCTTATAAACATAATTGACTGTTTCTGTGAATTTTTCTGTACGTGTGCGCTTATTTAAGGTATTGAATACTTTTCTTGACTAGATTAAGATACTGAGTCATCGCGGAGGTTATGATAAAATTTATCCCTCATCAATTCAGGGAGGAGAAAGTAAATTTTAAAAAATGTGGCGCTTTCGCTATTGCTTTAATCACGTATTTACAGAGAGATTACTGTCGAATTATATACTCTAGGAGGTTAAAATAAATTATTTATGTGATTGCGTAAAACCTATTGAATTTTCTGTTACCAGTTACGTTGAAACGTAATGCAACATGGTGATTACTCAAGACTTGAAAGCTTATCGACATTATAATCTATTTCAGTCCTTCGATAGGACCTCAATTGAATATGATTGAGCAGCCCACACGTGATAAGTACGGTAGGCCGACACTGACCTACGTCACTATTTCCCTTATCTTCGATCGCTCCAGATGTAAGTCCACACCTCTCGTGATATCGATAATTATAAACCTAACTCAACGACGACACATATCAAAATATCTAAATGGAAAAATGCACGAGGCAGAAATGGCAACACCTCCTTTCATTAAACTGATTCCCGTATTCGTTCATATTGAATGTGACAAAAAGAATAGTATATTACAAATTGTACAGGCGAAACAAATTAATTCTGAATCAACTATTTTACAAGTTTCTCTGGCAACAGAGAAAATCAAAATGGTGACATCCAATAAAGTGTATTGAGTTTTGGAATCCGTCAAAAACAACCTCGTTTATTCTCGTTCAAAGACATTTAAAGACGGAATTTTGTAACGAACCGCCGCATCGTCACTAATTTGAACTGTGACTGAAGAAGCAGTTTCAGGGCAGAATCTGCTTGAGTAAGAATCCAGGCTAGGACGAACAGCAGCAGATACCGCAATTGTTGAAAGAATTTGTGAAAAGTTTTCAGGCAGTGCTGCAAAACCAACGCGTCGTGAAAGCTCTGAAGTAAATGTTCTTCATACAACGGTTTGACGTGTTTCTGAAACGATCAATTTCCGGCCAAACACCTTTCATCTGGTGCAGGTGTTAAAATTTATCGACAAAGCGTTATATAAAAACGTTTTAGGAGAATTCACAGGATATGCTGGGGGTTGTGGTTTACGGATGAAGCCACTTTTCACGCTTCTGTAGTAGTTAATCGCCATAATTTACGATTTTGCGCTCGGAAAATCCACATGGTGTAATGGAATATCAGCGTTCTTCTCCAAACGTAAACTTTTCTGCGCCATTTCTTGTCATTTTATCTTCATAGAAGAATCTGTTAAAGGGTGCATTTACTAAGATATGGTATCAGAATGGTTGTTACCTCAGTTAGAGGAAGTGGTTCCAGCTTTATTTTCCAGCAAGACAGTGCGTCGGCACATTTACATTAAAAAGTGAGTCCGTATCTGAATGATAGGAACTACAATACAGCACAGATATTTGTCACCGGAGAGCATCTGTAGAAACGTGGGTAACTATAGTTTCACTGCCAAATTTATTTATCAAAATAAAGTAATTACAGGGTACTGTTTTTGTTGTGGTATTCAGTCCTAAGACTGGTCTGATGCAACCTTCCATGTTAACCTATCTTAAGCAAGCCTTCTCATTTATGCATAACTACCACATCCTACATCCTCCTTAATCTGCTTAGCGTATTCGATACCTCGCCTTCTGCTTCTTTTGTTCCATACTTTTCCCTCTAAGGTTTTTCAAGACCGTCATGTCTTAAAACGTGGCCTATTAATCTAACCTTTCTCTTGGTAAATGTCCTCCATATTGTTCGCTCTTCCCCTTTTCTGTTAAGAACTTCCTCGTTAGTGATTATATCCACCCATCTGATTTTCACAATTCTCCCAATAGAACCACATTTCAAATGCTTCTATTCTCTTCTTTTCCGCAACTCCTATCGTCCACGTTTCGTACCCATATAACGCCACGCCCCATTCGAATTTTTTTGCAACGATTACTTAATATTCACGCTATTTTTACCCGTAAGTAAATTCGTATTTTTGGCGAAAGCCTACCTTACCTGTGCTATCCTACTCTTTGCATCTACTATACTTATACCATCCCTAGTTATTACGCTACCCAAGTAGCAGTATTCCTTAAATTCCTTCAAAATGTCCCTTCCCAATCTAACAGACTTCGTTTTTCCTCTGTTTCCCATACTACACTCCATTACCTTGGTTTTCCCTCTATTAATTCTCATATGGAACTCTTTCTCCATGCAATTTATTATGATTTCCAAGTCGTTTTCTGATTCCCCTAATACAATATCATCCGCTAATGTGTTTACACTATGATTCATTTTCCATATTCCGTTTTAACTTTCTTCCTGTTCTATGTATAAGTTAAACAGCATGGCCGACTGATTGTATCCTTGCCTTACTACTTACTTGATTTCTGTTTTCTTTTCTTACCCTTCAATTCTAATTTCTGATGACTGCCTTCTGTAGAGGTTATGTATATGCCTTCTTCCTCGACATTTTATTCCTGTGGAAAATCCTTAATAGTGTGTTCCAGTTCACATCGAACGCTTTTCCTAAATCTACAAATGCCATGAACGTAGGCCGGTTTTTTCTTATCCTGCCTTCTAAAATTGGACGGGAATTCAATATTTCTTCTTTTGTCCCTACATTATTCCTAAAACCAAACTAATATTCTCTTAATTCGCATAATATCAGTCGTTCTATCCACCTATATACTATTTTCGTTAATATTTTGCTTGTATGAGATACTAAACTAGATACTAAACTAATTGTCCTGTGATGTTCTCATCTATCAGTGTACGGTATATTTTACTTTTTATACTAATTTTCCCGGCTAATGATACGAGTTGGCATATACCACTCACTCGCTCTTCCTCAGATTCAGATACACGGCTTGCCATTTTTTCGGAACGAACGATTTATTACAGTATGAATCCGTTACACTGCTAATATTACGTTGATGACGTAATAGAAAAATTTCCGAAGATTATTTTCTGCAGGGTCAGAAGGCAAAATTGATATATGTTTTGTGAGTTTATGAGCTACGGTATTTGATTTTCTACAGCACTAAACTAACTTGAATTAAAAGTAAACGTACAAGCAGATGTGAATACAAAGAACCTCTTGGGATAATTACGCGGAAATACCTTGGCCCAATTGTCTAAGGCAATACCCTTGAGCCTGGCATTGGATTCAGAGCTCTTCTAATTTCCTCATCAATATTCGAGGAGCAATTAGTCTCGTATCCAATTTCCTACATCCCTAGAGAACTGGATTGAGAACTAAGGAAAGGCGTACGAGAAAAAAAATCCATAAAAAGTGGATCTGTACCACGAAAATTTTATTTGTTGATAGTTCTTAAAGTTTCATGGAATTATGAAACTGAGATTGCAAAGGATTTGTTAACTGACTGACTTGTTGTGTGGAAATATTTATGTAGACATAACATAAAGGTCATATTCCGTGGATCCTTCAATGAAGTAATACTTCGAGGATATGGAACATTGATTTGTGTGCTTTACCTGTCAGTACGTCCTCTGTCATTTTTTTTGATGAAGTTTTAATAATTCCCTCCCACCAGACTTAAAAATAATTTAACATCTTCCAATTAAGAGGGTATGGCACGTGAGAAAAATTACCTAGACCTGCAAACTACCTATTTCTCTCTTACCGCAATGCAGAATATAAAAATTAATTCCAAATCTTAAATAAAAAGTTACAATTTTGTTTATAAAATCTGCATATTTTGTATTAGAATAAATTTATACATATTACGGGCTTGTTATACCTTAAACAAGTCGAAAGACAAGATAATGGATTAACATCTTAATAACTTATCAAAAAAGTTTAGTTTAAACAAGTGTCCACATTCTTCAGAGGTCTATTTGTCTAAATAATGGCTATTCCCATCTTCCTATTTAAAAGAAACGTCTTTCAAGTGTCACGCTGGGAAGCCCCAATGATAAATTATATTCAGTCAAGCAGTTTTTAAGATTCGAAGATCTATGGTCAGTAATGAGAGAGTGTGATTGTAAGAAACTATTGAATACACTGTAATTACAATCACGTCTAGGAGATATTTAATCATCTCTAGGAAATTCTATTTTCTAAGTTCCTTTCATATTTTTATATACAATATTTTAATGCTTATAACATAGTAGCAATACATTATCGGATGTTACAGCTATGTTGTGATATTACTACCAATGGAAAATGAAAATACTCACTGTACGTATAAAAGGACACATTAAATTTAAGTCTTTATTTCTTAAAAACTGTAACGTTTCTGTATTGCATCATAAATATAATGAAAAAATTACGTACGATACAAATACGTTCATTAATATAAAATGAGAATTTATAGTAATAAAATAAGATACATTTGTAGTAATACTGCATCTGGGCTACCCAAGTCGCAGGTATTAGTGAGACCGTCTAGCCCAGAGAATTGGGAGAGAACCCATTGATCCAGGCATCCCAGCTGCATTCGCTAGTTGAGTACTGTAGATGTAAATGTAATGTACTTCACTGGACTAATACTTCCCTTTGACTTTGTCCCTCAATTATTTATTGTCAATGGGACACTATATAATAAATCTGCCAATACGCAAGATCATTTTATATTAGGCTCCATGATTATCTAATGTGTTACAGAGAATTATCCACCATTGTGTTCTGCAAAGAAATTTTGTTAAAATACGTGAAAGGAATTTCAGAAAAACAGTTGAATGTCGCCGCTATGCAGGCGACCACTTCATCCTTACTAACTAGAGAGATGTGGTCGGGAATCGCTTTGTGGTCTAGCGGTTCGCCTCAGTGATTACCGCTGACATCTCAAATGCGTTATTATCAGCTCTGTTTGGTTTGTGAAGTTATATTTTGTATCATTTATTTGAAAAAAGTTATTTAATTTAACGTATCGTTTATAGATTTTATATTTTACGATTTAGCTAATTTATGTTCAGTTCACAATTCTTCTTATTTTCTTTATTATTGGCACTACAGCCTTATTTAGGGTCTTGGTCGATCAGGATTACTGTCAGATCCGTACCAAATGTTTTCTGTGTTAATCGTAAACGATTCTTGTACAGTTTTAACCCCAGTTTTCGCGACCATGTGGAGCACAGCCATCTAAATCCATGCGTGGATTGGAACCCGGGACATCTGAGATGCCTGATTTATGCATCGTACAATATGGTCACCCCACGTGTCACTCCAAATTCGGAATGTGTCGTGCAAGATGACAGTACGCAGTCGACTCGGTAGGCCCAGGCCCTCAATGGGCTGTAGAGCCATGGAGAAAGAAAGAAAACAATATGGTCACCGCCAATTTTCGTACTGGCAGTACGATGGCAAGAGTTTATAGTTTCTAGATGAATATTTACATAAACTGTCGATTTATTAACTAACGGATCACTATATTTTATTGAAACCTACATTGAGTGTTTTACTATTATTTATAAAGTATAAATTCAAAATAAGAACAAACAATCCCGAACGAAATGTTTATTGAGAGAAGTTTATTACAATTCGACGTTGCGTTCCTTTCATTGGAGGCTATACAGGAGATTCACTAACTTTGCGGAATAAATGACTGTCATTTGTGCATTCAGCATATCTGTATATCTCCTGATTTTATTTATGGTAATTTATCAATTCATCTTAAAAGGCTCTAATAAATGGAGCGCAACGGTGTTTGTAGTCAAATTTTATTTCTCAATTTAAGGGCTAAAATGGATGTTTACTTATATCTTTTCGAAGAACTCAAATTATTACAACTTTTAAAATATTTATTACTTGTAGCATTTAATTTTTCTGCGAAATCATAATTCCCTATCCTTTGTAGTCACCTATTCCTATAACATATATTAGACGAAGAAATGAGCCACTTATAAAAATAATATTTTGAAGCTATAACGTCATTCTTGTTTTACTTTTTTTCAGATGGCGTTCTTTGGGGTATGTCTGATTTATACTGTCATGCTTATTTCTTCTGCGTCGTGCAGTCTGGTCACCGCCAATTTACGTATTGGCAGTATGGTGGGCACTACCATGGTCTCCCGGCTAGGAAGGAACTTCACAGCCTTCCGAGGAATCCCGTACGCCAAGCCACCGATCGGAAATCTTCGTTTCATGGTAAATTACAATGAACTGGTTGGTCGTACTCGGTAAGTGTTTTAGTCGGTGACAAAACTGCTGATTGAGGATTGTGTCCGCAGGCTCCCGTTCGTCCAGAACCATGGGATGGCGTGCTCAACGCTACCATGGACGCGCAAATGTGCCTACAGAAGAACTATTTTACGCTTTCCTTAGGCATCGCTGGTAGCGAAGACTGTCTCTACCTCAACGTCTACACTCCAATGGTGAGCGATTGAATAAGAGGCTTCAAAAAAATGTTTGAGTTATAGTCCTGTTGATGTTGACCTGTTTTCGAGCCTGGTCTCGTTTTCCAATCTCCTCAATATTTCTAGCTCCAAAAAGGACACGAAGAAGATTCATAGAGGGTCAAGAAAAGTTTATTATTATTTTCAGTATCTGATGCTGAGAACTCCATGAAAAATAATAAAATACTTGTGAAATTGTTTCAGACAGCCTAGGTACAATTTAATTAATAGTAAAAGGATAACGAATTTAGTACAGAAAATTTTAGGACCCGACTTGCTCAGTTGGATCGATCGTGGGAGTGGGAATAACAGTCATACTGCTCTCTGTAGGCAAGCCATGTCATTGCCACTCTATCTATATTGTCATGCTATTTGGAAAAAAAATATGGGTTACATAAAGAAAGTAATAATAATGGTGTACGATTCATTGAATCAGTGAGATCATTAAATAAGTTTACTACTTTCTCTCATAAACGAATACATTAGCAAACAAAAGGGACCAAGTTCTTACAGATGCTAGATATAAGACCAACATGCAACAGCACAGTGTCGAGAATCAAATCGATGATCTATTCATGAGTACGTCTAGATATTGTACTGGAAAGATAACTGAATTTATATTATCTGCATTTACGAATGTTTTAAATTAATTGTTTGGAAACTGGCCAGTTTTAATTGTAATTAATAATTAGATATATCAAGCATATAGATATCTGAATTTAAAATGTTTCCAAATTTAATGGTTGAATGTCAAATAGTGGAATATTTCCTTGGTGTTCATTCTATTTTTTCAGCTTAATGTTGGATAGGATAGATGATTGGTTCTCTGTGGAATATCGGAAAATTGGTCGTATCTAATATATGCCTAATTAATTTGTGATTATTAATGCGTCCGTCGCTTGCTTAAGCATCAGATGATTGTCGGGCAATTAAAGTCCGTCTGTTTGATTGTAGAATAATAATTTTTAAATGCATTATAGTGTCCTAACTGACCGATTGACATTAAGTTTTGATTTATCTATTATTGAGCTGTTGATTATCATGCATGACAGTTCATTATTAGACAATGTTGTGCAAGTTTTCTGACTGTTGATTGTCCAGTAATTGAATGTTGAACAGCCATAGTCGTGATGTCGATTGCTAAGCACTTGATTACGGTTGTAAAATAATTGATTCAATGCATATTTTCAAAGATTATTAGAAACTTTTAGATTGGTGGTCGTTTGGTGATGAGGGAGTTGGAATTTCTTGTATGGTAATTTAATGTGAGCAGGTAACTGAATGAAGGGATGGCAATGGTCCAGTGTGCTGGTTTTAGTGTGTTGTTTGGGATTGGGCAGCAGATTGGGTTTTCAGCTGCCCAGGACTCGAAGAAGACGCCGCCGCGTGTGTTGCTGCAGACTCCGGCCATGTCCCTGCACCGTCGCTAGGCGTCGCTTTCTACCTCCGTACGTTTCCTGCAGTAGGCGACGTCGCTTTAAAGTAAGTCTCCGAACTAGCTTCCCTCGTGTCGTCTTCTCCTCGCTTTTGTGAAAAATGCTCCGACAGCCATAGTTTGTGGCTTATGTCCGCCTCGTTACATGTGCTGATCTGTGAAGTCTTCATGTGTTCGTCAACGCTGCTTGGTATCGGGAAAAAAATTCTAGTAAACTTATGAGTGTATTACGGGAACCCATAATTCCTCGCGCTTTGCACGTTCAATAGAACGAATTACAGAAAGCATTGTCTATTTCGTACTGCAATGTGACTTGAGAGGGTTGTATCCCAAATTCTGTCGAATAAGCTACAAGTGACTTAATAATGATAAATCGGGACAAAAATAACTGTTATAGAGTAAACATATCTAATTTAGAGCTAGCCTTAATCGATTCACTGGTCGTAAATATTTAGTTACGACCAATAAGAAGGACGTACTCTCTGATCCTACTCGCCGGAAACATTATTTCTAAGTCTACGATGATTTTGGATACAGGTATAAATATGCCGGGGAAATAGACAAGCTAATTGATAATGTCAGGTATTTGGATCGGAGCTGGAACAGAATCATGGAGCAATTGGAGAAACAGATTTTTACGTGGAGCAGGAAAATTTTTAATCCTTAGCTGCTCCGATATACAGGATGCAGAAAAACGGACTAAGTAATTTCGGGGGGTGATTACTAGGGTAGTGGAAGAAGCAGACATTTGCACGTGGTCTCCCTTTGTTCCGTCGGTGGTCCCATTTCAATAGCCAACGTGGTTTGGACCGGTGCACATTGGGGCGTATTTCCAACTCAAAGAGATTTTCGGCGACGGTTCAACATTCCAAGCAATAATGTCGTTCCTATTGCTAAAACAATTCTGTCCTCGATTCAAGATGAAATTAGTATCATATAAAGAAGACACACACAGGACCGACGCAGATCCATCAGAACACCAGAAAAAGTGCAACTTCTGAGAGCAGCAGTTGAGCAATCGTCAAGACGTTCTGCTCGAAAGCATTCTGTTCCATGGGGGATTTCAGATGAGCAAATACTTGCGCAGCTTCCTACAGTAACGACGAGACACTATTGTCCTCAGTGAGATTGTAACGAAAATATTCGCCACTGGGCTGAAACAATTCCTTAGAATTATTTACCTAAACTATTTGGTTTTTAAATACCTAAATAATGTAAAATAAATATATCTTAATTAAGAAATAGAAAAACAAAAGTGAAAACATTCGTACAATCGAATTTTCATTTTAATAATACAGAGTAACGTTTGTATTTTTTTAAAATTGATTATATTCACACCAACTGCTAAGGTCATTATCGACTGTATGTATGTAAGTAAGGACATCACACTACAGTTATTCAAACAACACAACGTACAAGCCTCTACCAAGATTCCAGCCCGGAACCTCTGTTTGTGCGACACTGCGACGCTAACCATTACACCACAGGAAGTCGGCACGTTTGTGTCGTAGACCGTTAAACCTAACAATGTGAGCTTGAGGGAATTGAAATTAATAATTATATGATAAATATAATTGTTAAATTTTTTATTACTTAGACTTTAACATTTTGTCAATCGAAATTATGTTTCTAGAGGTAAATGTACTTGGAAATAACTATGATTTTGAACGTCACTTTTGATGTTGCTTTTATGAATTTACGTTTTGAGGCATCGATTAGTTTGACCAATTTAAAGAGCATTAAAGTCGAGATAGTTTAAAGCACATTTCTTTTGTATACATCGATTTTAACTAAAATAGCTAAAAAATGAATAAATTATGTTTTAACGAAATCACCTTTAATTTACATATCTAATTTGCAGTAAAAAGAAATTTCCTGTAGTTAATACCAGAAAAGGTTTGAGTGTATATCAAAAAACCTAAAAAATTTCAAAAATTGTCAACGAAACGTTCTAAGGTATTTATTCAATACGTTGAATAATACGGTGGTTTCATGACGGTGAATTTCTTACTTTTCTAAATGTGCGGTAAATTTAAATATTCAAATTTGTAGGCACCAGGTATTTATATTGTTTTATTTATAATAATAACAAAGGATGAAAGATAATATTTGAATCAAAGAAATATGCAAAAAAAAGTTATTACTTGTTGTACCCGTGTAATTGGGGTCGAATAACATTTAAAATCAAAGGTGTTCAGCGTGTTCCGTACAATGACGTGTAGTCTATTAAAATGTAGAAACTTTGGATACCTTAAAATCACAAATTGATACTGATACATAAATATTTATCTATTTGATTAATGACGATTCTCTAACAAAGCTGGTACAGCTTTTAACCTTGCTTTATCGCGTTTGTAGCACATGAGCCTTCTAGCTTCCTTTAGAGAGTAAATGTATTCATTTCCCTTTACTAATAAAGACATTATGTCATTTCACTTTAACGTGTCTTTCCTTTGGCATGAAAACGTATGTACCTAATAGCCATGCCAATAAAATGACACTGGTGATCGTTTGAGGCATATCTTGTAAATTAATATCAAATGTTTTCGAAGTGTATCCAAATTAGAAATTAGTTAATAACCCCTGAATTTGAACAGCTTTCTGTTAACATTAATGTCAGTTTAGACATATAATTTACATGTAGGTATTTGTTGTTGTGGCAATTACCTTGACCTGGGAACTAGACGGAACTAATGTGGTGACTTATACGACAAGGTTCTCGACTAGTCATAATCACTGTTTGAAGTAATAAACTGGGAAGAAAGAAAGTAAGTTTTTTTTATATCTGTATACACGCGCGTGCTTAATAAAATATACATAGACTATGCAGTACGCTTTTCCGAAGAATGAGGCTTTCGCACCGTAAAATGTAAAATGGAAAGTCAATGATAGTCTCTCTACTTCGTCAGTGTCAATTAAACATTTATATATATTACCATTAGTGAGTTTCATATATCCTCAAAGTGTCAGTCAATTTATAATTATTATAGCTTGTCATTTCATGTAGTCCTCTATTTTGTACAACTCTGAAAAACTTCTCATCCAATGTGCTGTCTGTCCGCCCGCATATTCGTTAATGTTAGATAAGTTTTACAATCTTTCATGATCTCTTTTGTCTTCTCATGTGGTACTTTATTTCTTTCCCGAACAAGTCTATGGTATTTGCACACTCCTTGAAGGACCAACCGTGAAATCAATTTCATTTTCTATTATAATTTTTGGAACTGAGATATTTGACAATTTTTATGTAAAGTACTTAAAAACAAAATTTAAATTATTTTAATTAAACGGAAATGATTATGATAATCGATTAGGACTAATAAATTTTTTGAGGAAGGAGAATTATAATTCAATTGCAGTTCTTTTTAAAATTCTTCTGCATACTTATTTCAATTATTTCTCTTCTCTTTGGTTTGTTTTTTACTTTTTCTTTTCTGTGCTCTCTATAGAGCTTTGTTTGTTGCTAACTTTATATTTACGTCTAATATTGTCTTATAATGTTTTCAGGTGAATTTCGGGCTTAAATTGTAATTATCTTAGTGTGTAACTGTCATTTATATTTAAAACTTATGAAGAATAACTATCCTTTGCCCTGTTCCAAGAAGCTTAATTTATAACACTTCGTTCACATTTATTTACAAGTCTGAGGTAATATTGTTTACATTTTCGTTTTACTTATATTAAACCTCAATCTTGGAGCAGTACTCAACAAAAGAAAATGTTTTCCTTCGAATAAAGATTTATTATTCCTACATCAATATTTTGTTGGAAACTGTATGTATACAAAATATATTTAATTCGATTTGTACTTCAATTTATTTCAACACGTTTATTGGCTAACGAAATTATTCCTTTATTGTTTATGATGAATAAATTCTCTTTAACCTGCTAGGAATAGTTAGAAATAAATTTAAAAATACGTTTTTATTCCTTTTATTCAGACGTTATGTACAGAAAAATGAAGAATAGAATCGCGGTAGAGGATTTATTTCATTATTCACCATAAACATAATGTGGTAATATTATTTAATTTAATTAATTTCAGAAAAATTTGCTCGTGTTCTTAAACAGTTTATTTCCAAATCATCTCTCCTAAGTATGCCGATTTTGAGAAAAAAGAGCATTATAAGTTGCTTATTAACATTTTTAGGATAGTGATGCGTAATTAACCGTCCACATTATACAATTTTTTAAAAAATAATCTGTTAACGTTTAGTCGGTCTTGCGTAATCCCATCATGTTCTTGACGTTATGCAGAGACATCTTTGAATAACTAACTAACAAGTAAGAACTATTGAAGAATTGTTTTAACTTTACATGTTCCAGGCTTCAGAGAATGAAACCAAATCGTAAATAATGCATTAAATATACTATAGTGATTTACAATCAGCTTCAAGAAATAGGTTGGGCCATCTATTAAAAATTTATTATACACAAATGGCGACTCTTTCCTCAGACACGTTATTGATTTCTTTAACTGTAATTACTTAATTTATTTGCAGTTGGATGTATCCGCAAATCTGGACGTCATGGTGTACATTCATGGAGGTGGGTGGTTCGCTGGAACTGGAGCCAGTTATATTGAAGGACCTCAATATCTGATGGATAAGGATATTGTGCTTGTGACGGTCAACTACAGACTCGGACCATTGGGTAAATAACCTTAAAAATGTATAGTGTAGCTGAAATACGTCTTTTACGATTCGGTGATTCTAGTAAAATTTCTTAATTTATTACCTATATCAAGATAACCAGGATTAATTAAGTGCGTTAAAGTTGAAAACAGAAAATGAAATTAAAAACTAATATGTTTGATTTAGTATGCAAAAATCCCTCAAAATAGTTTTCTTATTTTGGAATGAGATATTGATCATCACAGACTCATTAATGATCGATGATCTGACCAGATTTTTTTACAAATAAATTATGTGTTTCCAAACTTGAATTTATATTTTGGAAAAATCCACCTCATATAAATCAAACAAGAAAAGCAACAACCTCATGCAGAAATCAAATATTCTCTTATTTCTCTTAGTTCATAATGATTCTACAACCCATTCTACAATTGTTGCTCTGTTGTATCTTTACCGATTAAGCGTTTGTTTATTTTAAAAAGCAATCAATTTATATTCTTTAATTAGAATACGTTTTTAATTAAAAGAGAACCAATGGTACCAAGGTAATATATCAGATTTGTTTAATTTCAGTTAAAACTACAATTATTAAAGGTAAAATTGTTTTAGCTATATTTTGATACATTTAAAATGAAATCGCTTATAAACTATCCTTTTATGAATATAAGATCTTTTAAATATGTCTTAAGTTTATTTACTGGTTGTTACTTGTGTGTAAAAAGAGCGTTTATAAGCAACTTCTGACTCATATATAAAGAGCATACTTGAAATGAGTTTATATAATCATAAAGAAAAATCAATTTTTTAAAATAAATAAATCATTATTGTCACAAACTTTATCGTATCTGTAATTTATATGTGTAAGTAATCATTATTCGACGGAGCTTTTTGGTTACGTGCGGTGAATTTTGTTTATGTAGCTGTTGTTTATCAACCATTTTGCTCATTTAGATAAGTTACTATTCAATTAATAATAACCAAATGATAATTCTTTATTTTCTGATCAGATATGGGCCCTGTTTACCTTTTGCATGCAATTTGAATACGGTGATTAAGCACTTCACGTTGCACAGATTAAAACACTCGTATTGTCCATTGTTTTTAATCGAGAAAATTGTCGACTAGTGAGTTTAAAAATAAGATTATAAGTTATCAGCTGCAGTGACGTTGAGGCTTGATTATATTTCTTAAAGCTTTTTCTGTAACTGCGACCAAGGTGATTGTAAGTTTGTAAACTTAAAAGATAATTCCAAAAGTATATTTTATATTTTATAGCAGACGTGTTAGAAGCGATTATCGAAATAACCACAAATAAAACTTTAGATTTACATCAACCTCTATTACATAAAACAATTTCACATGTTACTAGTTAAATTATGCAGCTTCCTTAGAATGTAGATGAATATGGAAATTTCCGAAAGTTCCTTCAGAATAAAGTTTGGAAATCAAAATTGAAATATATTTGGTTTATGAAGTGACTGATATAAATAAGGGAAACTAATCATCATAATAAATTAATTATCAGTCTTTAAACAATAAATTTAATAAATTCCTTGAAGAAACGTAATATTAATATTCGATGCCTATAATATTCGATAGTAAACGACAACTATTTGTGTAAATTAGTGCAGTGGCATAACAGATGAAAACATTTTGTATGCCGTAGCGCCAACCAAAACATTCCCTATTATAATGAATCAAATACTAAATATAAAAATTATTAATTTTTTATCCTAAAATTTTCATTCGGGATATCAATTCTTTGTTTTATTCCTTACATCTTAAATAGGTCAAAAGTAACGCATAATATTAAGGGTATAATCATATTCGTCGCTGATTCAATACATTATTCTTAATTCCAAAACTCTAATAAAAGCCAAGAACTCAAAATTAGTATTAAGGATGCATGAGTTACCTAGATACAGTCTCTGACCATCTAAATTCAGATAAAACTCTGATTTGTCTAGAAGTTCTTTGGAAAGCGAATAGTGGACCATAGCCCGTTGTACTCTAAATCTTTATTGAACTCTGTTCTCACATTTCCATTGAAACGGAGCAGACGATGGTCCGGCTGGAAAAGAACGACAAATCGAGCAACTCCCTGAAATGTTCTTTTAAATATGAACAAACTCTTCGATAATTCGACGGATTTTCTTGACCACCGACATCATCTCTGTATCATTCGTCGTACACGCGCGGTTCTGACTTCATCGCAACGATTTCAAATCGTTGCACAGATAATTGAATGTTTTGCCGAGAAAATTGATTAATCACTTTCAACGCAACCTCCATAAACGAATGCAAGTGGCTATAAACCACGTGCTGTACCTTTGAATGAACTACGAACGAGTACCATTAACGACGTCGTATATTCGAGGAGTCCTCCGAATTTACGGTTTGTAACGACTCGGAGGTGTCGTAAAATTCTTATTTTACATCCGACCACAAAGCTTGGTTTCGAACTAACCGATTTGCTAAAGCCATTCAATTATAAAGGGACCGCACAAACTGCATTACGTTTATCCAGTTTCTTAAAAGCTTACGTATTGTGGGTCTTTTATTCTAAAATTAAATGTACTATCTTTCGGACGGTAGGGTGAATCAGCGTGTTTTTTTTAATTCTATTATCTCTCAAGTGTGAACAAACTTGTTTAAGGAAATAGAGGACTGATACTACATTTAAATTGACAGGCAGTAAAAATATATACAACTTGTAATAAAATCTCTTTGTTTTTAAAATATGACAGCATTCCGAAATACCTTCCTGAAAGTTTAGGCTTTAAGAACTCAATTCAACGAAATTGAAGCATATGAGATTTAAAATCATGTAAATTGAATAATTTGAAGCGAGTTGAAAAGTATAGTTTTTAAAAAGAGTAAATTTGTTAAAATAGGCAAGGAATTGTATCATTAAAGAAATCGGGAATTATTGGGGAAAAATTACTGACCCGTATTTTTTCTCTACTGATTCCGATGGGAATTTGAAGAAAATTTAGTGAGGTATATAAAATGTCTCAAAGTGATATTGATGAAAACATGGACGCGGGTGTAAAATTTCGTTTCGAACATGTATTCTGTCAGTGTACAAAGGTTAGAGAATGGGAGAAGAGTAAGTATTACAACTAGTACACGTACAAAAAATATTAAAATTTATAACATTTTAAATTGCAAGCCTTTTCGCGGTACCTAACACCGAATTGTTATATTTTGGTACTTTTCGATCCCCAACCCCTCTTATTTTAGTAAATAAATTAACTTTTTTCGCAGTAATTAAACCAATTACAGACAAAGGTTTCATCTAATTAAACCAACGTTTGGCCACTATATTTGTGACTTCTTCAGCTATTTTTTTCAAATGTTGAATTTTAATATTTTGGTAAAGAGAAGGAATTCGAATATATAGAAATTTTAACTTGACTTCTTATTGCAGTGTATATTGATAAAATGTTCATTTTACCAGGTTTTCTGAGCACTGGAGACTCCAACGCTTTAGGAAACTACGCCATGAAGGATCTGGTTATGTCCTTGGAGTGGGTTAGGGATAACATCGCAGATTTCGGAGGGAATCCTGGCAGCGTGACGATATTCGGACAGAGTGCGGGCGCTGGGAACGTTCATTTTCTCATGCTCTCGCCTATGTCCAGAGGTAAGGAAAACACAACTACAAAAATTAACAATTGCTCTGTCAACTACTTATTAAAGCAACCAAGCAATTATATATCTACAGCACAGTTATACAGGCGAATAAAATCATAAGTTTTAAAAACTGTACTTTGGTTCTCGTTAGATACAATTGCCTAACAATGGTTAATATAGAATGCAGGACTGAACTATTCATAAATATAGACTTGAGTAAACAAACTGAAGAAATTTTTAATGATGTTCCTTTAGAAACTGTTATCAATACAAACTCATTGGAAAAAATAATAATGATATATACCTAATAACAAAGTCGAAGTATAAAATAATAAAAGTCTGCCAGGAATAAGGGTAGTTATAGCGAATTATACGAAGACTAACTAAGAACTGGAAAAAATATTTTGTAATCGTCTGACTGGGGCGAATTGTTTCTTGCTTTATAAATGAAATAGCTAATTGAAACAACTTCAGAATATTGGAAATAAGTCTTTAATTTCTTATTAAATAACATTTTGAAAAAAAATTGACTATCTTGCTGCCTAAAAAATAAAAACAATTTAATTCACAGGAAGAGGAATCCCTTAATTAGTCCTCAAGATTTTTGGCCGTTTTTCAAAATTTTTATTTAATTGTCCACGTCAATTACAGGAGCTTTCGGCATTATATTTCCATATTCATAATAATTTAAAAACAAAAAACAGGTAACACAATGTTCCCAGTATTGACAGTGAATATTATACCATAAGAAAACATTCATTCGTTGTATTGAACAACGTATTTGTACGATTACACTCAATTACTATCAGATAAACCATCTCACTTTGCTTAAGTCTCATGGGCAGCTAACTATAAACATACTACACTTTTCAGTTTAAATCGTACAGTATTGCCAATGGTAAATTAACTACGTTCGTAGTATATATATTTTAAAACTAAAATAATGTGTCACCATTCTAAACAATTAAATACCTATAAACTATATTTAAAATTGTGAATATTATATACACAATTATAATCATTGCCATATAATAAAAAGACTATAAAACCCAAAACACAACTTAATTAAATATAATATTTTACATACATTCATGTTTAACATTAATTTTATATATACATAATTTACCAACTAATTATTAATAGAGAAAAAATCATTTAATTTGGGCACAACTCTAATTGCAGTCAATTTTTACGACCCACTATACGGTTGTATAAAGTTAAAACTGTCCCCACTTCATTTCGTTCGCTCATGGAAACATATAATTTTCGTATAAATAAATTCCTTCAAGAATCCTTCTTTTTGATGCATTATTCTCATTGTGTAGAATTTTAATTTTATCCCACGCAACTTCATGCTTATTATTATTCATATGTTTCAGTAACGCTGTATTAGTCTTCGATCCTTATTTTAAGTTACATCTGCAAAAATGTAATCTATTTTAAAGATTCATGGAAGAATGCCCCATATACAATTTATCACAATTTTTGCAAGGGATACGATAAACTATATCATTCGTATCCACAAGTTCAATTTTTTCATTCATATTATGAATATAATTGATTATTTTTCTTGATGGTCTCTAGGCCAACCTAATTTATAAAAATCCATTATCTGTCAATATCCTCTCAACACTTTCGGAAATTCTATTTAAATAAGTTAGACTCCTGTAAACTTTGGTTGTACTAGTAGTGGAATAATTTTCCATTACAACTATTCCGACAGATATGCTCGTATATAAATTTTGATTTTCTAATGCAATTCTTAGGAATTTAGATTTGTAAAATGATAAGAATATGTGAAAATGTATCAGTTGGAGGCCTTAAATGAAGAAGTATAATATAACTTAAGGGTATGATAGCTATGGATGTCACACAAAATCTCATCGACTGATCAGCAAAGAATGCAACAAATATTTGAATCTAAATTACTGTAATGTTAATAAAATGTAAATATCGAAACAGTCAACTGGTATTTATATGTGCAGTTATTAAATGAAAAGTAACTGAAGAAAGTCACATATAAGCTTGGGATTCAAATGGTTAATTCCGTTTTCGATTTCCGATTTTTCCGTGTATTTTACGTCAAACTTCATTTTTAAAATTCATCAGTCTTTCGAGAATAGTATTTCTATGTAAATATTATTTACGCTGGGATTAATTTTTATACTTGTAATAAACTGGTAATATGGTGATATCAACACATTATTGTCGTAAGTTTGTAACACAACTAGGTTAGCGAAATGGACGTGGAGCGACCAACTGCGTCTACAACGCAAACCACAGCACACAACACGCAGAGGCATGGCAGGATAATCGTTAAAGCCACCCCCCTGATAAATAGACTCATACTACACGGGTCAGAATTAATAAGGATTACTTCCGGGAAAACAAATTGCCATGATAAATAGCATTGTAAAATAATAACACGTTCATTAATAATTTCACTATTTAGAATGGATGGCAGTTTATTTCAGTTTCATTTTTGAAAATGAAACCTGTTGAAAAGATAGGTTATTATTTCAGATTCACTATTGATCTATTTTTTGTACAAATTTATCAAGTGTTTGCGGCTTTTTTATCGTGAGAAGAGATAAATTAACCAATCTAGAAGAAATAACTTCCCAGGGTGAAGCCTGTTGTAGCTGGTCTCAGAACTCGCAAGGAGAAAATCTTTTCCTCTATTTCTGGTTTTGTTCTAAGGTTCCTAGAAGCCTAGAAACCTAGGAATGCTTTGAGAGGATACGTTTACAGGTCGTAGACTTTGGGGATTCGGTAAGAGATGTCAACTGTTCCCAACTGTTCCCATTGAAACAGCTGCCTCCTAAAATGTTTTAACCGTGGAGAAGGGAAAGCTGCGTCACCCATAGAAAATTCCCATCCTGTCATCAGCATGGCGTGGAACAAGTACCTATCTTATGTAGGTATTCTAGAGATTGCTCTAAATCACTTTTAGCCGTATCCCGGGTTGTACTATTGACCTGGGGGTACTAGTTAACCCTTTCCTGGGTAGCTCGTCCTTCTCCTTTCAAATTATTGACGCTATTAGAAAGGACTTACCATCATGTGAATTACCGTAATAAGTCGTGCCCCCTCTTACCCCGCCCCCAAAAAGAATTTCAATAAAACAAATTATGTGTAACTTTAACTACGTTTTCTTTGCTATTCGCGTCCCCATGTGAATGCATAATATAAAAGTTCAGAATTTCAGTGCAATTTTGTGATGTCTGTGGCATAAAACTATGGTTTCTCAGTAATTTTCCAGTCCAAGGCATAATTTACAGTCTGTCTTTCTTCTGTATTATTATTTTAATTCTCATTCCTTTCGTCACTTTTGACCTTATTTCCCTGTACCAGTTTCATTTGCTGCTTAGCATACCTCTTACTGGAGACTGTACGTGCTTTTAATCGTTAATAAGTTCATTTTTGTTAGCATATTTTTTTATTTCTATAATTATTAAAATACTTCATTCATCGGTGAGTAAACTGTTGTTGGTGTCTACCAGCTAAGCGGCCAAGGATTATAGATATTTTATACATAAACAGTAACATGTATTTCAAATAGTATTTGTGTTGATGTTTCGTTCCATAAGGTTTGTTTATGTTACAAAAACGTCGTTCAGAGTTTAAGAGCATTTAACTATTATCATGACAAGATGAGGATATAATCTGGTACATAGAACAAAGAAGTATTAATGAATGGATACCACTTCATTTGGCTGTATGATTGTCCTGCGCACTGTAATCAGATGGAAGCAGACTGTGCAGAATCATCATCTTAAATTTCCTCTAAATTTTATTATTCAAGTCTATAAAATTTTTGGACGCACTGTGTATGTGTCCGGTGGAGATCTTCCCAAACGATCTTCTTTTATTTCATAATAACGAGATGATTTATCTGAGCTGTCCCGATATTCAACTCAATCTTAAATTAATCATGAAAGTTCATTTATTTAAGAATAAATTGTCTTGTTACTTTGAACATTACATAACTGCAAGGGGTTAGTTTATCTGACATTGAACAATTAAATGGTTGGAAGAGTCTTAATTGTCACTACGAATACAATTTATCATAATTTAGCAACGTTTCGTTTCCCTTAATTGTACTTTATCAGCAGATGTTAGTTTAGAAATTCAAGGTCTTTAATCCATTACTTCCACGGTCAAAAATGGAGTAAAGGCCGTCTATAATAATAAAAACCTTAGTCAGTGCGTCTGTCAGTATGTTACAGTTATAGGAGTCTAAATTACAGATCCGAATTTGACCAAATTTAACATAGGTGTTTCTCAGGCCCCGAAGCTACCAAGATCTTTTAATTGTTAAAATATACAGAAGTTAAATATGTGAAAAGGTTAAAATATTAAGAAACTTCCACTTTTTCCTATTTTTTTCGGCGGTTTTCCGCCTTTAGCAAAGTTCCTACTCAAATTGAAGAAACGAGTGTGAGCTTATTCTCTTTGTCTCACCGAGTCCTATCAGTAAATATATTTATTTCCAAGGTGGAACAACACTCCTCCCCATACCTGAGCAACAACACAATAACAAGCTGCCCCTGTGGTTTGAAAGCTGAGGATTTTAGAAAAATTCTGAGGACATTAGTCAATTAACAATTGAATTCTCTTATGACCTTTAATTCTCAGATCACTGGAAGTGAGTCATATGACACATCTACAAGTTTAACGATTTTTCGCCATTTACACAATCTAGGATTGAAAATATGTTGGATTAATAACAGAAATATATTTAGACTGTTGGAAAACATAAAACGTGTGTTTACACCTCCCTTTTAGCTAAAAGTGATCCTTCTGGAATAGAACTATGTATTCAGTGTACCCTCAGAATAAGTTCTGTAATAAATTTATCTTTAATTACATTCCTGCTTTATTATTTCCGTAAACCCGAGTAACGACGGGTACTTCAGGTAATGAATTCCTAAATTTTGTTAACATCTGTATTATGAATTTCCAAAAAAAGAGATGAAATATGATAAATTGTAACAATATACTGACAATATAAGACTATTCCATTTATTGCATTTATAATTACCCCATCTCAGGGTATTTAAGACGCTGGATTTAGTTTCAACTGGCACCTCCAGTATCACTGTCAATCTCGGCGATCCAGAAAACGAAGTTAGGCACCATATTATATCATTTTATATTATTTTTCCATCTCACCCCGACTTATTGGAGTGATAGTGGTTTCTGAACTTAATTGTTATTCTTATAATTATAAGTAATTTTTATCAACTTCGCTTGAAATTTCTCAACGTTTACGCGAGTTATACATCCATACATTTTTCTCGTTACGCATTATTGGAAAATATCACGATAATTTTTCGTTTCTCGGTCAGGTCGTCTTATCCACCATATTGATTGTAGAATTTAGTAGCTAATGCTGTTTCTTTGTATCAGGATTGTTCCATAAGGCCATCTGTCAGAGCGGCAATGCCCTGGACGCGTGGGCGTTCATGGCGGACCCTCTGCCGGTGGCGAAATCTCACGGCGCCGCGGTGGGATGCGTCTTAAACGGAACGGACACAGCGGCGCTGGTTTCCTGCCTCAGAGGGGTTGACGGCCGCACACTCGTGGACGCCACAGACTCCGTGCACGTACGTAACGTCCATAATCATTTCATGTTACCCAAAATTACGGTGGATGTCTAGAAATCCACAGAGGGTTCCCTACGCTTGTGCCAAATGAGTCCATCCCATGAATGTTAAGTTCACATACATCCCACGGTCGGGAGACGTACATTTACCACTGCTTCATTTGTTTACGCGGGTCACATTCAGTACTAGTATAAGTACAAGGTTATTACATATGATTGAAGCGATTTCACAGCTCTACAATAACTGTATTATTTGACATATTGTCACAGGGCTTTTGCACTCAGATAGAAAAAATAAATAAGTTTTTTTTGCATTTAAAAATGCTCGATATGTGCCCCCCCCCAGTGATTTTATAGACATCAAACCGATAATCAAGTTCGCCCCACACGGCGTAGATTGTCCATATCAATGTGTTCAAAAGCACTGTTGATGCGAGCTCGCAATTTTTGTCGTTTTTCTTGGTAGAGGAGATTTAAATACTGAATCTTTCACGTAACCCCACACGAAGAAATCGCATGGGGTGAGGTCGGGAGAACGTGGAGGCCATGGTATGAATTGCTGACCATCACCACCACGACCGATCCATCGGTTTTCCAATCTCTTGTTTAAGAATTGACGAACATCATGATGGAAGTGGGGTGGGGCATCATACTGTTGGAAGTCCGTGATGTCGGTCTCGAATTGTGGCATGAGCCAATTTTCCAGTCTTGTAATGGTTTTTTCGCAGAAGAAAAACGTTGAACCGTGAGACTGCTCAAAACACATTAACTTTCGGTGAATTGGGAATGTGCTGCACGATGGCGTGAGGATTTTCTACTTCTCAGATTCACACATTATGTCACTGAAGACAAGTTTCGCACAAAAATCGTGGTGTTCAAAGAGCTGTTGCATACGCGCCAAAAATTCAATGCGTCTGACTTTGTCATCGGGAGTCAGGGTTTGCAGAAATTACAAGCGGTAAGGCTTCTGGTTTATCCGTTTCCGTAAAATTTTCGAATCGGTCGGCTGTGGTATGTTCAGCTTCTCTTCTTGCCCTCACCGTCGACCTAATCGGATTACGCGTGAAACTTTCCCGCACGCAACCAAGCGTTTCTTCTGTCACTGCAGGCCTACCCGTTGATTTTCCCTTACGGATTCATCCTGAAGCTTGAAGCTGCGCATATCATCGCCAAATGGAGTTTGCTGTTGGTGGATCTTTGTTGAACTTCGTCCTGAAGTGTCATTGCACTGTTATGAGAGACTGATTTGAATGCATTTCAAGCACAACTTACGCTTTCTCGGCGTTTGTCGCCATCTTGTCTCCAGTGCTGAGCTCTCGAGGTAGAAATCTGAAGTGCGGCTTCCGCCAAACAAAACTTTTTGAGTTTTTCTACATGACTGTTGAGTTTCGTGGCAATATGTCAACGAATGTAACTACAGGTAATTTATGAAATCGGCTCAATCATTTGTAATCTTAAAACATTATTCATATGCTCTGCATTATATTCATGATTCCGCCCCGCCCCCAATCCAAAAACAGCCATAACTTAAAATATACAGAATCCTACCGAAGAATTATAAGGAGCAAAATTATAATTATGTGCTGTATAATTTGAATTAAAATCTTCAAATTAACAACTTTTTTTTCTTTTAACAAATAATATATTAAGGAGTAACCTTTGGCGAGACTGCTGGAAAAATGATATAAAGAAACTTCCATCTTTGATGAGTGAGGGATTATTATTTACCTTCAGAGAAAACATGAGAAGGATGAAGTCTATAATCTATTCAGCAGATTATATATATATATATATATATATATACGTATGAAAAAGTATAATTTCCCTATGCACCCTTTTTTTTTAAATTATGAACATTTGCTCTATGCTGAGTTTGGACAAGTAATTAATGTTGAACTCTGTCTCAGATAGTTATTGATCAAACATATTTATGTCCAAGAATGGCCTGTTTTTCGTAGAATTTCTATTATACCATCTCGATAGATGAAAACGGGATCAACTAGGCAGAACAGTTGGTTGATGAACGTGAACAAGTGAAGCAGGGCTCATAAGACTGGTGACATCAGTTATGACGTGCTGATTCAACACTCGGATAACAGAAGATGGAAATCATCTCCCCAGATACATACGATAAATAAATAACAGTTTTCAGACAAATTCGTAATGATGTTCTAAGGTTTGAAATCATCCACAACTACAGATGGGTTATTCTACAGATAATTAATGCAATTTTGTATACACCCAAATCCTAAGTATATGGTCATTGAGCACGGAGTCTAAGAAAATTAAGATTTTACCGTTTTCCTGGTGTGCCCAATAGCCTTCGATTTAGTGATACGAATGGGCTTCGATCCCTAAAAATTACCTACAGTATCCCTTCCTTCTTGGCTCTACAGCCCATTGAGGGCCTGGGCTTACCGAGTCGACTGCGGACTGTCATCTTGCATGACACACCTACAGTATATAATACATATTTTACAGCTAAATGTGGTCAGCGACGCTGCCTCGCACCACAGAGGTCCCGGGTTCAGTTCCTGGTTAGGGGGTTGATCGTTGTGTTATCTGAGTTCACATATAGTGTTGCCTTATCATAGAATTAAGTTATACTAATTGAAGAGTCGCTAATGACCTTGAGCAGTTGGTGAGACTATAGAAAATGTACCATTAGTCTACTAAAAATGAGTGGACGTTAACCGAATTGGTTTCTCTATCCTTTTACCAAAACATCTTAGTTGTTATGCGTAATTTTCTTATGAGCAAGCTAACTCGAACGGCAGAGGCCCATTCATTTGTAAATATTACTCGAATTTTAATTTACATATTTGCCTCCCAACCATTTTCACCAGAAATTCTTTTACAATTCGTAAGGCTTTGCTTGAACGAAAATAATGATGCAATGTTACATCCTCTCGCGATCCAAAGAAAACTATAAAAATTAATATTTATTAGTGCAAACCTTGTTTAAGCTATAATACTACATTTATTCGACTACCTCAACCAGTTTGCATAGTTCTGATTTGAATTTTAGTAGTTTAATATTTTCCGTCTTCATGGAATTCTTATAATAGAATTTATAAAAATTAAATGCTGGTTCAGTTACGTCTTAAAATTAAGAAAACATGTGTCACATACATAATTTAATAGTAAACAGTATGCTTACTACTGCCTTTTAAAAATTCTTCAATTGTTATTGAGTACGAAGCTGGCGATAAAAGGAAAGAAGTACGTAGGCTTTTTTATAAAATTGTTGGAATTACTGTTAATTTACGTACATAGAATTGTACGTATTCGAGAATTTTCCTCATGTCCGACATGTTTTCCGGAAGCTTCCTTGTGCCTCTGTCCGTGCGTAGATGTAGCGTCCTATCGCCTGAGGATACAGGAGATTAACTCTGACTGTGTCACACGGAGCCAACCGCTTTGACGACATCAACACTGTTATGTAGGAGTTGTCAGTTGTGAACCTTAGACGAACCTCGCACGCCGTGAGCAATCTAATTTAACGTAGGAACAATAAAGCTACTGTTCAACGCACATTTGAAATTAGTGCCTTGAGTATACCGTAAAATAATCGTTTTTATAAAGTTAACGTGGAGTGATCAAGATTGGGGCAAAATGGGTATTCGATAATCTCTAACATTACTGAAGTGCAGTAGTACAGATAGAATTTCAAAAGTAATGCAACAAAAATCGTAAAGATACCTGTAGCAGGTTGCCTTTCTGACAGCGTGAGACGGCTTTTATTGTGGGGACGTAACCCCGTTTCCATGACTCGACCAGATTTAAGGGGGCAGCTGCTCAACTGGTCCAATAGGATAAGCTAGCATCTATGACCGTATACCCAATGTCTGCGATCCATAAGCAAACACCCTTAGGTTTTAGGGGATGGAAGTACCAGTTGGAGGAATTTAGTACTTGCGGACTTCCTTGTACTCTTCTGGATTTCCTTTACCCGCTAAAATTCTCAATTTTTTTTAGAAAGACAGGCTACGTGAGTTATCTGTTTTGATGACTGACCGGTATAATAGCGTAGGAAGGAATTGGTTGTTGTGGGATATGAAAGGTAGACGAAGATAGCAAAGAACTGACTAGATTCACGGACCTGTCTTTCAGACATTGTGTTTTCTTTAATAGTGGGGACCAGCCCCGCTCCTCTAGATCTACCACTGCCTCTGCTCCATAGCATAGCCCCGACATCTTGAATCCCTCCGCAGGGGTGAGAAGACCAGATGCTGGTTACCGCCCCAGGTCCCCGAGTGAGCATAAGCTTGAGAGCCTTCATCCACCCTCTGCCTCATCTCCACCGATGGAATGGGTGCTGAACGCTGAACATGGCCCCTTACATACCCCCCAAAAAAAACAATACTTATCATACCTCAACGCTTTATGCCATCTGTCTCAGAGATAATAATTACAGAAATCTGCGTTCGTGAATTTATAGCATCGGAAACAGTAGGAACGGAATTACATTTGAAATTATTTCAGCATGTGTATGTAAATTAATTGTGTGTAGAACTGGATACGTAAATTTATTCATCCAAAATTAGAAGGAAATAATAAAATATTCCTTACAATACAGAGATTACAGTCAATAACGGATTAAAGTTTCAAATTTATTTAGGAATATCTCCTATTCATAATATATTATACATATTTCGGTACATATTTTTTAATCCAAAATTAGAAGGAAATAAAATATTCCTTACAATACAGAGATTACAGTCAATGACGTTATAAATTTTCGAATTTTTTTTAAGAATATCTCCTATTCATAATGTTTTATACATATTTCGTTACAAATGCATCAGAAATTAATATTGGTCGGCTAGTCGATCACTGGAAATGTCTTCCTAACTTCTGATGAAGGGGGCGTTGTCTCCGAAAATTTAAAGAACATCAAACCTTACATGGTGCCTGCCATTTGTGAACCTCTGGTAAATCACTAATTTCTATCTCCCTCCTTCCTGTCATTATATATATATATATATATATATCTCAAGGAACTCTATATTTCATCTTTGGAGCTTGGGCAGGATTAGTAGGTACATCATTAAGATTAATTATCCGAATATATAAGGAATGGAACGCATGGAACTATATCGGTCAAATTTGGTACACGAAACTCCTCTAGCTTTCCAAGTATGTCGATTGAGGTGGCATGTAAAAGGTATGTGAAACTACAGCCATTAGTGTCAAATCAGTATGTTCCATTCCTTAGATTAATAGTGGAAATTTATTTGTAATTTCAAGAAATATAAAGAATTGCAGGAAGAAACTTGCACTGTAACGTATTTTTCTGATTTTATATTTGTCGTGCAACATATTATTGTAATGCGTGGCAACAAAATGTTTTTTTATATTTTTTATACTTGTTATTATCCGCATTGGCATTTATAACAATTTCTTTAGTAGTTTCAGCATGAAATGTGGGGAATGTTATTGATGGACATATGAGAAAACTGCATTCTGTCGTTGTAGGTCATAATCCTACAAAGTAATACCTAGCTGGTGGGACAGAAGATGACATGGTTCGATTTTCTCCATTTTCCTTGTATAAGCGTTATAAGATGTTACGAGAGAATAAAAATGCTGTATCGGAGGGTCTATCTTCGTGTATGAGAGAGTATAATGGTAGCTGAGAATGTGGATTGCCTGGCAAGAGGAGATCAAAGTGGCCGTAGAGAGAGGCCATGGATGATTTTTATGTTATCTAGCGGCGTGAGGATTGCCAATAAAGAGTGCCCCAAGTTTGCTGAGAGCAGATAGCTGATTCAGCCTCACAGCTTCTGAAGTTAGTGAAACACGCAACCGGATCCACCATTCATACGATCAGAAAAATATAATCTTAATCTTTTTTGTCAGAAAGCGTTCGAATTGAAAATAAAATATCCAATTACACTTTATTTTTACTCCAGATCGAAGTTAAAATAAGTTTCGGGTCGCGTTCATCATATCGATTATAGCAAAGACTTTAGTGAGGATGTGTATCTCAGTTAATAGCAAACCAAAGGCATTAATTATTTATTGCGTTTAAAGGCGAGAAATTTGGATAGTATATTTTTCATTGCATACTTTATAAATACGTGTATCATAAAAAACTAAAATTATTATGTTAAGGTCTACTTATTTCAACAACTAAAACATCCCCCCTATTACAATATAGAACTGATTTTTCCATTGATCATACGACAGCTACACAAGTATTAATAATTAATAAGGAGAATCCTTGAGAAATTTTCTTAACAACGGACTGATATATTCGTACTGATAATCATGGAAAATTAGTAGATGGTTCAATAGTTGAAGTGAAATATTTAAAGGGTGATATTAAACGTTCCAGATAAGACCATGAAGTTTCTCTGATTGTTCCTTCACATGCGTATTATAAAAAATTATCGCATTTCAGTTATCCTATAGTTTCTTTATTGTAAAACTACATTTCCACGGTATTTGACTCAATGTTTCGAAAATTGTCAATGGTGATACTCGTGGATGAAGAATATGGGTACACGAGAAAAACAAAATGTCAATTAAACTTACATTTACGTGATATGGAAGTGAATTAACAGGAATATAAGATTATATGAGCCACGTCTGTTAATAATGTTAAATATCTTCGACATCCTGGAATTCCCCTTCCGTTGAGTCAATTTGATATCGTCATACCCCTAACACAGCTTCCCGGAAGTCTCTCAACATCGTTAGTTAACTTGCTAATTTTTAAAACGCTATCATATTTCCGACTTCAAGACGAAAATTTTTATCTAACTACAAGAAACTGAGCTACAATTAAATATTGGAAAGTTGTCACTAAAATTGACATGTCCTGCTCCTCCGTAATTTTGATTAGTTTCATTTAAATTTTTTAATCTGAGCTCTATCAATGCATGCAAAATATTAACGAAAATATTATATAGGAGGATGAAATGACAAATAGAATTCGAGTTAGGAGTAGATAAATTTGGTTTTAGGAAGAATGTAGGTACAAGAGAAGCAATATTGACTTAGAATACAGGATGAGAAAAAACAGACCTATGTTCATGGCATTTGTAGATTTAGAAAAAACGTTTGATTATGTGAACTGCAACACACTATTAAGGATTTTGAAGTGGACAGGAATAAAATATCGAGAATGAAGGCTTATCCTTATCCTCTACAGAAGACAGTCAGCAGTAATTAGTATTGAAGATCAAAAAGAGAAAGCATAAATCAAGAAAGGCGTAGGACAAGGATGCAGTCTGTCGCCCATGCTGTTTAACTTATATATAGAACAAACGATGAAGAAAGTTGAAACTGAATATGGAAACGGAATCATGCTGCAAGGAGAATAAATAAAAACCTTACGCTTTACCGACGATGTTGTAGTTTTAGGGGAATCAGAAGAAGACTTGAAAACCGTAATAAATGGCATGAACGTCATCCTGGAGGAAGACTACAATATAGGGATTAATAGAGGGAAAACCAAGGTAATGGCATGTAGTATCAGAAGGAGATTAAGGAATTTTACTACTTGAGCATCATAACTAGGGCTGGTAGAATTATAGTAGACATAAAGAGTGGGATAGCACAGGCTCGGAAGGCTTTCGCGAAAAAGAGGAATTTACTTACGGCTAATATAAGTCTAAATATTAGGAAATCATTGTTAAAATGTTAGTATTTAGTGTGACGTTTTATGGGTGTGAAACGTGGACGGTAGGAGTTTCATAAAGGAAAAGAATAGAAGTCATTGAAATGTGGTGCTATAGGAGAATGCTGAAAATAAGATGGTTGGATAGAATCACTAACAAGGAACAGGGTAAGAGCGAACAATATGCAGGAGGTTGGCCAAGAAGATCACTAAGACACGAGGGTATTGTAAAATTCGCATTAGAGGGAAGTGTGTGGGGTAAGAACAGAAGGATGAAATACACTAAGGAGGAAGTGGGGTGTGGTTGTTATGCGGAAATGAAATGGCTTGCGCAAGATAGGCTAGCATGGAAGGTTATATCCGACCAGTCTTAGGACTGAATACCACAACAATAAAATCAGTGAACTGAATATTTTCTAACGCAAAAAAAACCTTTGAAATAGGAACTACAATAATTTGGAAGATTACAAAAGATGAAGACAGAACGCTGTTCAAATTACGATTACAAATCATCTTTTAACCATCGAAGTATGCTACTTTTTTTACAAAACGTTTGTTTAGTCATTATCAATAAATAGAAACCGTTTTCTTCTGTGGATCTACTCTATATATTTTTTAAATAATACAAAACTATACTACGACGACGTCTTTGAGAATTACGGGTGTTATAACATTTTATTTTGATGTATTTTCAGTTCTGGTCTATTGATACTCTGACTGTGTATCGCCCCGTGTTAGAACGTACGGGGGATCAGCCCTTCTTGAGCAAGGATCCCTTCGAAATTGTCCGTGATGGAGAATTCGCCAAAGTACCTTGGCTTACTGGCATCGTGGGCACGGAAGGCATCGTAAGGGCTGTGCGTAAGTAAATTATAAAATAATGCTTCTTTTATTTTTATCAGTAAAACTTTATTCAGAACTTAGTAGAAACCTATATTTTCCTTTGTTTGAATATATTTTAAGTAGATGCGAAAGGTTAGGTTGGAGTACAAGTTCTTGTTTTGAGTAAAAGACAATTTTTCAATAGGTGGTCTTACATGCATGGTGATCAGCCATAATTACGAATTCTATTCTGTCCTGAACTGCGTGACGTGAAGTAATTATTTTTGGCATACCTAAGGACACTTTGACTTAAAATAAATTTACACTCACTGACTAAAAATGTAAAATAAAGAAAAGAATAGATTATGATTTAGTTCAAATTTCATTCATAAATGGTTCACAAACATTTCTTTGTCACCGCTTGCCTTAGGGGGACATTTCAATGGTAAAAGTTATATATTTTCCTTATATAAATATCTACTGAGTGTCTTCTGTGATCTAGAGGCTCACAACACAGAGGTCCCGGATTCGTATCCTGGCATAGGCTTTGATCTTTGTGTCGTCATGGTCACGGAGACTGGGATTATGACTGGTAGAGAGTCGATACGCTGACCACGTACTCAAAATTCCTAATGTGCCATATAAGATGACAGTCTGCAGTCGACCCGGTATGTCATGGCTGCAGATCCAAGGAGCCAAGAAAGAAGAAGAAATATCTACTGGGTTGGACATAGAGACATGGAGTGTAGGAGAATTGAGGAAACTGAACTCTGTCGCGTTAGGTTTAAAATCCTCAAAGATAATACCTGATAGGTGGTAAGGAAGTTGCCATCAAGGAGCAGATCTTCGTTTATAATAGTTAGACATTACATTGCCATATATATATATATACATCGAATTTTCAAACAACATTATCAAATCCTCGTTTCTAGTCATGTGGCAGTAATTCGTGTCATATTTCCAAGGTATGTAACTAAAGTAATACGAGTTCCCCCTACCGTAATCACTATAACCATTAGTAGTTGATGCAACTCTAAATAAAGATAAAAAAGTTTAATAATACTTGGGACACATATTCCTTAAAACTCGAGGAATGAGAAACCAATATAATAAAGGCGGAGGGAATTATTCTTTTAAAAATTATGTACGTATGTGCCAAGCTTGTGATGTTACCATCATTGAGTCAGGGAAATAAGCCATATTATAAAATGTAATACCTTTGTTTACAGTTTGCTGATGTCACAATTTATAAATTGTATTAAAAATACGAACACGTGTTTCTCTCTTCCAGATTCAATATTGAGCCTGATCCTTTCCCTACTTTTATGTTTCGTATACACAGGCATCCGGAGGGTTAGAAACACCTTAATAAGTTTTGTGAACAGAATCCACTGCCCAACAGAGTCCAACCCACTCGTGAGCCAGGCTGCCACCCAGTAGAATGACAGCTGGACCAAAGCTCACCCCTGTCTGCCAAATTTTCCGCTGAAGGTTTTGGTCGACCTCGTGCAGCACTTTAAGAACGTTCATAGGTTCGTTCAAATATCACGCTTCCCGGGGCTGCCTTATTGGCAACGCTAGTACTTACAGATTTTCGGATCCCTGAAGCCTCTGACCCTGGATATCGTAGGCAAGAGTGCAGCCCTACTATCCTGTCATTGAAGCTTGCCAACTCTCGTCAGATTCCGTGTATGCTAGCAGCCATCCGCTTGGCCAGATATTTTGCGTGCCTACCCACCAGAGAATTACAGCCAGGAAAATACTAAGGCTGGGGTTACTACTTCCACCGTCGATGCCTTAGTCATAGACTTGTCGACACTCTTGAGTTAGTCATAGTTTCTAGCAACTGTTTAGCCAGTTGTCTATCCGTCATTGTTTAATTTCCGTGCTCATAGAGTATAACTAGCCCTCAGCGAGCCAGACGTAGCCGCCAGTCAGGTCCACCTCCTACTATTAGGTTACACCTACCCCGACCAACGATCAATACTACCCCGCCAAGTGCCGACACCAAGGCACATGAGAACTGCACGCTGCTTGTCACGGTGACCTTTTAGTTAGGGGCGCTAGGGTAGACAAGGCCGCCGACTTGGACAGCAAGTGCTTGGCATTCACATAAATCCCCATTTCATCCCCAACACCTTTATGCAATTGAAATGAATTGAGTTGAAAACAATAGATTATTGATAGAGCAGGTGCTGATAGCTTTGATTTTTGTTCCACGCCCAGTCTTAGCTTGGCGCATTCTGAATGAGCGGAAAACATATATACGTTTCAAGTCGCAGTAGAAATAACTTTTATGTTTGAGGGAGTCTGAGCAAGAAATGGGAGCCTAGTGAGTGATGTTCCAAGGCAATGATTCATTTCTCCCTTTAACAGCAGCAATTATACGCAAATTACTTGTACCAAGAAGCATTCACGTGTTAAGTCACAATAAAAACTTCACTTCGAGCAAAGCTTGACTTGGAAAACCAGTATAAAAATTAAGAAGCAACATCTCGATCTAAAGACAAAAGCTGTGCTCTGGCTATACATGTACGTAATTCTCAGCTTACTCTCGTCAACAAACTAATGCTTTACAAATCCATCTTAATGCCTGTACGGTCGTACGGATCGACTATGTGGATGCAGTAAGCCATAAAATACCAAGATATTGCAGTATGTAATCTTCAGGGACAGTTTAAACACGAGGGAGCGGATTGCCTTTACAGAGTGGTGATGGACATGGTCATTACCCGCGGAACGCGAAGAGTGATCATGGCGCTCTGTTGCGTGGGAGTTTATGAGGCGCCAGTAACATATTGCTTCCCTCGAACTGCTAATTCGGCAGAACTTTGTAAAGTAAAAAAGGCATTCGGCAGTGATGGGTAACGAGCTATTTTCGTTAAATTGAAAAAAAAATCCTTAAAGAGTGAAACATAAAGTGTGTTGAAATAAATCGCACTGTAGCATTAGTAACTTTGCAGATTTCGGCGTGAGGTTCGTGTGCGATCAGTAGTGATAAACTTTAATACTTTCCCTTCAGTCAGGATTAATAAAATGAAGCCAAACATTAGCTGGATTCAGAAAACTGAGCCAAGGAAAATAAAATACATAACTCCACTGAATCGCTTCGGGTAAATAGCCACATATAAACACTTCACATTTTTAAATAGAAGTTCAAGTTTTTTGATCTCTTGAACCATCCTGATTTTATGAAGTAAACGCAGTGCGTCAGATTTCCCAAGTGGACAATTGTCAGCCTGCCCATGGGGTCAATTTTTCATCTACATTGACTTGTATCGAAAAATATTTTCAGCGTCCCTCGACTAAGCGAAATCTTTTAGGTAGGAAATACTTTTATTGCACTTCAATTAACGTGTAAACTTCACTAAATTTTTGTAATGTTCATCTTGTATCATAATAACTTTTTCGTTGTTATGCTAACTATATGCATTATGGGTGATACATAGTCGCAACAACAAAATTCTACTCACGACGGTATTGATTTATTCATGCCTGTCTATAAACGTATCTGTTCCTTATTAACTCACACACGTACCGTCGTGTAATTGCCCCGCGTGTTCCGCAAGATAGAAAAATAAAACTAATCATATGTTTAACATCTCAAAAATTCACAACATTTTAACAGAGAAAATATTAATATATTTGAGCATGTAACATTTATTACAGAAGCAGTACATTTATTTCACAGAACGTATCTGTGAGTGTCCTGCTTGCTACTACTATTAAATTTTATTATTCGTTTGTTTCTTTGAAACAAAATCTTCCGCTGAAATATAATGGCATTCTTTCCAACATTCTTCGATTATAATCGTAAAATATGCAAGGAATATAAAATTCATATTACACATTATGACTTGGATTATATTATAATTGGGATACACATAGGTTTTAAATCACTCTGAGATTGTTTTTAAATAATTAATAATCAATATTTATTAATATCCTTACAATTTTTTTTCTCAATGAGCTTTCAGCAGTATATGCCAATAATGGTCAAGTGCTTGTTTTTACAGTACCATTGAACACAAGAATTAAATTATCTACAAAATCCGGATCGCGTTTATTTCCATTCTGAAATCTATCTGAATCAAATTTTCGTTTAAATAAATCTTGCTCGTTCATCTCTGTTTCAGCTATACTGACTAACGAGACTTTGCTCGCGGACCTTAACGCTAACCTGGACTCCTTGATGCCTCTCCTGATGGATTTACCATCGAGCGTGGTCAACAGTTCTATCGATGCCGTGTGGCAGCAGATAAAGAACTTTTACCTGTCCCCTCCCGGAGGCAGTCCAGCGGTTATTGGTGACAGCAGCGCCCAAGGATTCATTAATGTGAGTTTACAACAGTGCAGTCCCGTCTAAAAACTTCTATCCGATGGCTGCATTCAAAATAATCTCAGAAACTATTCCGAGATGGACAAAAGCACCGCTTTAAGCGAAGAAGAATTGTAAATTACTCAGTTTTACCTTACAATGTTTGTTACACGAAATATTAAACCTTGGCAGTGAATAATATATTGTTGGATAATACACACTAGTTCCAAGAGATAAACCTTTTTTTTAAAAAAAATTGTATGAATTTGTTGTCGAGTTTAGTACGTTTTAATTTTGTTCTAGAAATCAGGGGAACAGCTCATAATACAGAGACTTGAAATTATGTGTTGTCCACCTAAATTTGAATAAGACTTTAATAATGAATGCTCATGGGGTCGCTGATTGTCTATTATTTACGATTGACGCAATAACATCAAATTTTGTGAATCATATTCTATATATGCAGATAAAATATTTTTCATTTATTTATAAATAAACTATTACACTGTGGAACTAATTGTATGAAATATTCTCTTTCGCATAAAATTTTTAAGTCATTTACTGAAAACTAATTTATAATGATAAGCCTCCGTAATTATCATGATGATCTTTTTCATTATGTTGTGAAACATGTCAAAATGTCAATTACAATTAGCTAGCTTTGTATGTAGAATAATACTGTGCACAATATGGAGTTCTAAGCATTTAAGGGTCTACAGTTACATCTAAACAATTTGACAGATGAAATTTTCAGTGCTACTTTTCCTTTCCTATCAAGTACGTAAATGGGTATTGACTGAGACACATTATTAATCCTAATGTTCTAAATTAAACAATTCTTCTTCTTCCTTGGCTCTACAGCCCATTCTGGACTTGGCCTATCAAGCTGACTGCGGACTGCCATCTTACATTCTGAATTTGGAGTGACATGAGGTCTGAATATCTATTCTCCAGCAGTCTTAATAACAGTCTCTGTGACCATAATTATTCAAATAGCGACTCTTAAACTAAGATGCATAGACTAAATTCACTTTCTGATAGTCATTATATCAATCTCAATATGAATAACGGTTTTCAGCTCTTCCATTTAGCATACTAAGGATTATATTATTTTGCTATATAAATGTGTACAGTACTCACATAAATTTATTGCAACTTCCTTAAGCTTGAAAAACTGGAATAACAATACATCATTTGATTGCTGTTTATATGTATATACCAAATTAATTGCATATGCTTTGTTAATGACACCATTATTAATAACTACCATTCAAAAATTGTTCAATTATGTTTAATATTTCACATTTCTTTGATATAATTCTTTTCTGTAATTCTTAATCCTATTTTCTTTGATACTTTTATTTTCTACCAAGTTCATTTTTTGCTATTCAGTTTCTTTCTCAACCATTCTTATTTGTAGATTTTACTTGCTTTTTTATGTCTTTCAATACATATTTAGCGATGCTTTAAAGCATACAACAAAATTCTTGATGTAAATTCTTTCTTTGAAAGCATTGTTGTCTCTCTTTCTACATTATCCATTATGCCATTCCAAATAAAATTCAATCCATTTCCTCCCCTTTTTTCAATTTAACACTCCCTCTCCATTATTATTGAGCCTCATACCAACTCTCTCATCCTCCTCCATACACTCACTTACCTCACCCTCCACCACCCTTACTTATTGTTAACTTCCATTACGGCAATTGTTTTTGTTCTGTAACAATGGATTACTATATGCAATTGCTATAAAAATTTATTTCAGTGCGCCATGAAATCAGGTATTATTGTCTTAGCATTAAGACCTCTGGTAAACTAGAGTAAGAACTGAAGTCATTAGAAAAAATGTAAATGTAAATGTAATTACTAACTATACTACTTATTTTAAGTCACGATGCATAATTTATAGATAGATTAATAAAAAATCGAATTTAAAGGACATAATGAAAATATATATGTAATATATAACTGTAAGCAAAAAAACTATGTAATGAAAGTATAGTTTACTTTATTTTAAGGTTATAAATTTTTGTGTTGTTTAGCTGTATGGAGACCGGTCATTTAACCATGGCTTGCAAAAAGCAGTTACCTCTCAGGCAGCTGCTGGTCATACAAACATATATGTCTACAGCTTTGAATACAGAGGATTATATTCTTACACACAGGTGTTTGCCAATACTTCCAAGGATTATGGTAAGTGTATTTTGTTAGTTACAATGTAATAATATTACTAATATTACTAAGCCAAAGTGAATCAGGTATAAATGATAAATTAATTATTATATTTTAAATACTTTCTAACACAAATGCAGTATGGTCTATCACTAGTGATAGTAATACGGTCTTAGCCATAAAACCTGTATATTTAATTCTTTCACTATATCTTTGGGTCTTTGTTCTGCTCATATCAGATTAGGTGTAATAAACATGTACAGTGCATCATATTACTTGTTATTTCTTATTATATTCCCGAGAATTCATTTGTGTCTTCTTGCTTTAATCTATATGTTTAATGTGTCCATAAAACTTACATATTTGTATTATTCAATTTTTGTGTTTCTTTTTAGTGATTGTAAAATTATTATTAATTTTCAAGTTATTTATTGATTCTCCAAATGTTCTATTTAGCAATATGTCATATTTTAACATTCATCATATTTATATTAAATCATGATTTTGCCCCTAAAAGTGGTATGTGTGATTATTAGACCTAAATTTAATTTATTTAAAGAGCACATATTTTTAAAAACACAAATAAATCTATGATTTAATGTTTTGTTCTTTATAGGTGTGTCCCACTGTGATGACCTTCTGTACTTGTTCTATTGCCCAATAATTTTCCCTGATTTCCCAGAAGGACATCCTGATATCAAGATGATAGACACTCTAACTACATTATGGACCAATTTTGCCAAACATGGGTATGGAATTAGATACAGTACTAATAATTTTATATAGAATATTAATAATTCATAAGCTTGTCATTTGGTGTTTATTGTAAATTTCTTGGAGTGCTTGATTTGGCATATATTATAATTTATTTTAATATTTGTGATGTATAGTAGGAAAAAAGGATTTTGTGACACTGTCAAAACAATTTATAGTGGCAGTAAAGTTAGACCAAATGAAAATATTAATGACTTTCCACAAATTGAAGGTATTATAATATCTTATTAAGCAAAATAAATGTATTTCTAATCTATATAAAGAAGAAAATTAAATAACTTCAGGTAATTGCTTGCCTCCTGTTACTTAAAAATGCATTTTGGGAAATTATTTATTATACATTATTACATTTGCAGAAATCCAAGTCCTCCACCTCCTCCAGTCATTCATCGTGGTAAACGAAATATAGTTCCCTGTTTAAATGAGAAAGTTGAGTCTAGTCTTTTAAATACATTGTACATGACTCGGCCAACATTTAAGTCAGCAGAAGCTGAAGATGTTTGTACTGGAAACTTGAGGTATATTATATAATACTGTTTCAATAGTAATAAACAAAACAATAGTATTGTATTTATAGAGTAACATAGTACACATCTGACATTTAACTTTAAATTACCATGAAGCATTCTTTAGAATTTATAAATAATATAGAAAAAATATGTCTATAATAAGTTTAGCAAATATATTGCAATAATTAACATTAAAACTTAAAAGAAAAAGTAACCTCACTTATTTAATGCTATAAATATGATTTCAACACATTTCCTTGCATTTTCTTCTGTATTTATGTAAGTAACAGTATGTTTATGTGGATATTATTAATTTTCACAGTGAAATACAATGGACTCCTGTTAGTGCAGGCCAGCCGATGCCATACTTAAGGATAGGTAAAGCAAATGATAGTTCCCCAGAGTACTGCATGAAAACAAACCTTCTGGAAAACAGAATGTTCTTCTGGAATTCACTACCATTACGGGAAAACCAATATGCATACCAAGCAAATGCCCATGACGTTGTCTATGTAATGTTTTGGCCCATTAAGTCTCCCTTCAGAAACTGGTGGAAATGAGACAAGGTATGTAATTTGTATCTTAATGTGTGTTGCTCCTCTGCTACTTCTCATATTTATTAATGATTTGCATTCAAATATTACTTACCACTGTCATTTCTTCTTGTGTATGATACTAACTCTGTGTTCACTGCAACTATTAAGAGGAGGTCCTCTCATCCATAAATAAATAATACATATTAATAAGTGTCTATTTAATACAGTCAAAAACTATATATAAGCATTTCAAACCTTCCAATCATCAATTTTCCTATTTTGAAACATATAGTATAGAACTATGGAAATGAGTTAGTAAACAAATCACCAGCCACTAAACTATTGCACATTAGGATAGGCTAAAATTTACATTGGAAATTCTCTTTAGGATATGTTTTTGAGGAATACAATCACAAAAAGGAATTTACCTTGCAAAACAGGATTTTAAAACTTATGAAGGATATACCTTTTCAGTCTTCTACCAGACTCATTTTCATATATATATATATATATATATATATAATAAGGAAAGGAAAGTGAGATAGAAGGTAGGTGACTTACCTGAGGTTCATAGGGTAGGCACCTTGTGAGGTTTGGAGTTCTTTACATTTTTTGGAGCCCCTGTCATCAGAAAGTTAGAAAGGCATTTCCAGTGATCGGCTAGCCGATGAATATATATATGGCAGTTTTTCCAAAAGCTTGGTATATGGGTGCGAAACATAGATGATAGGAGTTGGGGAAAGGAAAATAATAGAAGCCTTTGGAATGTTGTGCTATAGGTGAATGCTGAAAATCAGATAAGTGGATAGAATCATAAATGAGGGTGTTCTAAACAGGAAAATCAAACATTGACTAAGGGAAGGGATAGATTAATAGGACACATTTTAAGACACGAGGGTCTTGTAAAATTAGCATTAGAGGGAGGCCACAGATGGAATATGCTGAGTATTTCTGGGATGTGGGTTGTGCTAGTTATGTATAAGGAAATATAAAGGTTAGCATGGACGGTTGCATCAGATCAGTTTTTGGACTAAAAGCAAAACAACAATTAATATCAAATTTATAATGACTTTTACATTTGGAGACTGATTTAAAAACCTGTTAAACTGTTTCAAAGTTGATTCGTATGAAGTAAATATGAATTTAAATAATTTTGTTTCAGAACTCAAAGATACAGGATTTTGCTGCTTGGAATTTCATAAACTATATTCAATAAATGGTATATTTCATCAATGAATCATGCCAAAAGATGCTCTTAAGATATGGTGGATGAATGTTACTTTTGCTACAACATTCTTTAATACCTATGCTTATAATGAGCATAAGTACTGTAATCGTTTTGGAAATCTAGGTAGTTTAATCTATTTTCTGAAGTAAAATGAAATTCTGTATAAAATGGAGGATGATTATTTGTGATTGTTATCAGCAGAGCTTTGTTTATTATGCTGATATTAAATAAGTATGGTACCTGATATAGTTTCTATTTTAATGAGTATCTTGCTGACTGATTTTGTTGTTTTCTCTGGATATTTAAAAAAGTAGTTTTACATGCTGTTTATTGGTATGCTGTACCCAAGAGAAAAAGAAAATATATAGAATGATAAGAAAAATTGTTTGAACGTATAATACCACAAGTGGTAATCTATTGTCCACTTCAAGAACATTAGATATTTGTAGTACATTATATGGAGTATTATATTTATAAACATTAACTTGTTTATGGTGCATACATTTATTAAGTACTACTTTAGTGTAAACAATAAAATGAATTCCATTTTGTGTGCGAAAGAATTTCTAATGGTTTGCATTAAAGTATGTATCTTATAATCTTAGAGTAAAATGAAAAATTAAAAAATATATGTCTAGAAACCTTATCAATATTTTATGCTGTAATTAATTGTTCTTTCATGTTGTTGTTAGGTGAGATAGTGATAAACATGTACAATCTGTTGTGAAGGAATCCTGAAATAAATTATTTATGAAATATTTTGTGACACTGTTAGTACTGAGTAAGCAATTAACTAAAATTTTAGTTATTTAGTACTTGTCCTTTATAAACTAGATTAGGTGTTATAAGGTGTGATTTCTGGTGCTCAATTAAAACATTTTGTAAATTAACATTACAATGAACAAATTTTATTATTAATTTTATTTATTTATTTATGTACCTTAAACATTCAACCCCTTTTGAAACAGTTTCCTTCTTCATCTAATTCATCAAAGTAGACTATAGTCATTGAATACATGAATAAAAATTTGTTTAATGTAGCCAAAAATCAAGATTACTCTCCCATAAAACGAAATGTGTATTGTATAACACTTTAATTAGGTCTACATCAATGTATGTATCTGAGACTTGGTCTCTTACAGAAACTGATAAACAGAGACTAGGCACATTTGAAAGGAAAATCATGAGCTGTATCAATTGTATAAATCACCAGATATTATACAAGTAATAAAGGGTTCCAGGGTGAGATGGCTGGGCCATGTTAAGAGAATGAAGGAGAAAGGGGTACCAAAAAGAACTCTGGAGTACAAAGTAGATGGGAAAAGAAGAGTGGAGTGTCCAAGTTAGTTGGATGTTGTGTCTTATGAATGACATCATGAGACTGGGTATCAAGAGCTGGTGGACTGCAAATGACAGAGACCAGTGGAGGAGAACCCTGAAGGAAGCTGAGGCCTGTTCTAGGCTGTAGAGCTACCGATAATGATAACTAAAAATAATATCATTGTGCCATATTCCTCTGACACTGTTAAGAGGATGGACTACAAGTGTGTGGAATGCATCATGATTATTACATAAATTATAATACCCTAATTACACCTATAGCTTAAATGACAATCAGTGACAGAATTCCAAACAGTTGCAGGAGACACACACCTTTGGCCTTATAAATCAAGGAGCCTCACACTTTACCTTCTTTTAAAGAAAAATATTATTTCTGTCAGAACTTAATGAACAGGACGCAGCTTGAAAGGGACCTCTAATTTGTAAAATCTGTTAAAAGTATACAGATTACAAAAATAAATACCTGTATTAATGAAATATAAGAGAATTTTTATTCAGAAAACTTTTGAGACATTTGAGGAAATATCACACATTGTTAAACAACAATGAATTGAGAATGTAATAATTTACCAGCTACTTTCCTCACATGTTTGGAGTGTGCTATTATGTCCAAAAATTTGAAGAAAATCTTGTACTCCTCATTATGGTGTCTATACTTCAGGTAAGCAAACACCTTTCTCGCTCTTACCTGTGGTTACTAATTATATATACTATTTATTACTTGATTAATTCCATTTTCATTCAATATTCCAATAATTGAAAAACTTCAATGATCTTAAAAGGTGTAATTTTCAGTAAATATGTTTATGTAATGAAAATTTAATATTATAAATGCTATTGATATTATGATGAGCTCTTGGAAACATTCTCTGGAAAAATAAAATCTATTGTAAGAGCAGGGTATTTATGCAGTTTTGGTGTTTGATGAATAGTTTAATTGTCTTTATGAAATGCTTATGTAATGTCTATTTCACTGTACATTAACCTTCTGGACTATTTATGACTTAGTTCCTGTCCCTTTACTAGTTAAATATTATTTATCTGGTTTATTTTTCTTTAATTTTATACCTTCTGCTTTTTTTCAAAATTGTAATTTTTTTGTCTACTGTGTCCCTACCAGTTTTTCTCATTCTTCATCAGTATTTGTAGTGTAACTTCATAATTCTCAACAATTTTCTAACTAGGTCAATTACTTTGCAAATTACATAGGGTGCTTATAGATCGTATTTTCAAATTATTAAAATAAAATAATAATGGTTGTAATAAAAAAATTAATCATTTAACTGAAACATAATTTATGTTCTACTGATCCATAAAAGAAAGCTTTCCCTAATGTGACACCTGCATGAGGTTTTATTGCTCAGAATACATACTGCCACAATTTTTCTTATAATGAAAAGTGAAACTTCCTTTGATAAAGATATGCCAGCATATCAGAGATATTCTTCAGGCATGTTAGCATCATGTTAGATATGAGTACTTTTTTTTCCTCTTCTTGAATTCTGTATTTCGTTACCATAGTTTGGTGAAGTGCTGTATCTGCTCTGCTTTGTGTTGGGCATTGAGAAATATCTTTCATTTGACTTATTTCAAATTCATAATTAATATAAGTTAAAATAAATAAAATAAAGAACATAAAGAAGGATATTACAAAAAGATTATTTATGTTTGTTACCATTTTGCAGCTATACTTTCTTAATGAATACCAAATCAATTCCCATGTGCATTAGTTACAATCCAAACATTTATAGTATAGGGCTTATGATTAGGATGACAATATCATAATTTTTGGAAATCAGTTTTTATACCCTATGAAATTATAATATGCTTTGAGTTTTACCTAACTATAACCCATAATATAGTATCCTAAATTTAATATAACAATCTCTGATTTGAACAAAAGTCAACCATAACAAGGAAATCGAAAACATTATAAAGAAATTTTTGTTGGTATACTTTATATCATTTTTAACATAAAAGTTCTTGTACAAAACAGGAATGCCGTATAAAATAAATAAATAAGAGAACATGCAACTGTAGGATTGGTATCCCACTGCTAAAGCCTCAAGGAATAGCAAAATGCATAAGAGAATTATTTCAAAAGCCAAAGAAGAAATGCCGGCAAATATTTATAATGAACCATGCTCGAGAAATAAATGTAGTTATTGATCTGTACATAGTGTCCAATCCAATGAAACTAAGGGCATATTCGATGTAAGACTGCTGTTCCACAACCTGTAGGCAAACAATTAAAAAAATATCAGTCACAGCCTACTTGATAACAACTAATTAAATATACAGAATATTATGAATAACAAATCTTTATACATGTTGTTCATCTGTAAGTTTCCTGATAGAAACAGGTTTTCTGGACACAGTCTTCTATAAATAAATTTCCAAAATAAATGATAATTCGTTCTTAAATTGGTGATAACCTAATAAACATTTATTTGTAATGCAATCATTCATTTCTGTTAGTATCTATGAATGGACTTGATTAAATGCTAAAACTAGAACACTATTGTAATAGGCAAATTGGCAGAGTTGGTTACAATTAGCAGCTTATCTGCTTCAAAGTTTAATTACCCTTGATCCATCAACTATAAGCACCCACTGTCAAAGCAATGACCTTGAAAAACTGCTTCAATGATTGGCATACCATTGAAACAAAAGGCTATGTTAAATGACTCCAAACATAGAACTGATAATATAAGTATTATGCACTCAAAATTTGTCATTTCCTCAGTGCAAGAAATCAAGCATATTAGATTACATTTGTTAGTACTCCTATAAAATCTTTGAACAATCAAATATTATTTTAATTTTAAACAGTTGAAGGCTTCAGTGAACTTTCAACCTGAAGACTGGTTTCATCATTTACATATCAGTAATTATCATCAGTCTGTTCATATAATTTTTCACATGATACTATTGGCCTGTTGGAGCAAAATGAACTCTTGGAATAGTTACTAGAAAATGGGAAAATTAATTGAGAATGCTAATAACGATGAAATGATATTGTAAATCAGGATCAATGAAAGTAGTTATTCCACGTGAAGATATGGTTTTTAAATAAAAACAAAAATATAATCACAAGGAATCCAAATTGATAATCAGATGTGACATTAAAAATCATGGATTGATATGAATTTAAGTGAACAATGAAGTGGATGCACTCAATGGCAAACAGGGAAGAGAAAAATAATTAGAATCAGTGGAGATTTTCAGAAAGTGATCTATATGAGATAACATGTGAGACATTTTAATTCTTCTAAGTTTGTGGAATGGAGAAAGTGATACTCAATATTATATTATGGAGTCCTATTAAACCTGTTTGTGTGTTAAATAAAATACAATTTTCTGTTCAAAATTTGTCTGGTCTGTCAACTTATTCCTACAAAGCAAAAGCTGATTAAAATAAGTCATTTCGTAGTGGTAATGTTTAATGTATAGTTAAACGTTAACATTATTAAAACTAGAGTAAAATTATTGTTGTAATCAATATTCAATTTTTTCTTTTAATGAAAAAGTAATATCTCGATTGTGAGTTAGTATACCTCTAGTGATCTTGACTGTGCTTTGGCTATAACTTGTGAAAGTTCCTCTTCTGTCATCCGCGCAGCTGTGAGGACGGCCAGCAGAACAGCTACCAGAGCAAGGCTGAGAATTATCCGAAGAGACATGTCTTCTTCCTTCCTTGGTGTTGGACAAGAAGGTGGGTGACTCGGATCGGTTCACCTTTTAATAACGCTAAAACTGGCCGCATTTCTCACTATCTTTGAGGTTAAGCGAGGCCGATAGCTTCTTGGTGGTTGTGTCGAGGAGGCGGCAGCTCTTACACCATGCGGAGACATGTTGTAAGTCCGATAATCTACCTCGTCACGTTCACACCGAGTTTGTGTTTCAAAAGGCTACGTTCAGCCGAATATCAGAATCATTTCAAGAAAACTTAAATTTAGGAAATGACATACATTCTTATCTTCAGTACGCCCGACACCAACTTTTACCACCAAATTATCGTTACTTACATCATCCAGCAGTTTTGGTTGATTTGGAGACATTTCATAGTATTTTAATCAGTCTTTTATTTGTAAAGTTACTTTCGATCTTGAGCCACAATGCTAGTTCGGATTATATATATATATATAATCCGAACTAGCATTGTGTATATATATAATTTTTTTTTGGTTAACAGGCTACATGAGGGTGATCCTGAAACAGGCAACTCCCCTTTAATAGCATAGGAAGGGAATTGAAACGGGGGGATGCGGAAGGTAGAGCAAGGTAGCCAAGGGTTGACTAGGGCCCCCGGGCTATTGTTTAAGGATCCTACCCGGTGTTTCACCTAAAGAGATGCAGGGAAAACCCTAGAAAACCTGCATCAGGTAGGTCGGGCATTGGGTACTATTCTCACGTCCTTCCGAATGACGGGAGACGAGTCTGCTGTGGGGACGCAGCATTCCCTTCTCCGTGTCTCCACCAGTTTCAGGAGGCAGTTGGCCGACTGATCCAATGGGATCAGCGGACAGCTCTTGCCATATGCCCAAGGTCTTTGACCCCGGTACATATACCTCATAAAATAGGTGAAGGTGTCTCGGCATATGAGAACTTTGATAAAAAGTACCCAGAGAGAGTGCGAGGCATTCCCGACATGATCAGGTGAGCCCCACAGTCACTCTGGGCTGAAGCGCCTGCGAGAAAACTCCCGCAGCGCTCTCCTCCATATATATATATATATATATATTAGAACTATGCTTCTTGGATACGAGTATTTGCAGTTTATAATCTTAATCTTACGCGGTGATTTTAAGCAATGGAAAAATTACGTGCGCCTTATTCCATCGATAATTTAGAAAGGAGAGGAAATGGAATAATCTGCAGGCGCAGACTTTTAAATGTCATACTGGTCAATTGCCCAAGCAGGACAGTTTTTTAGGGAATTTTTTCCGTTAGATCTAATAAAAAATCATTTTATCCCAAACTGTATGGAAAATAACGCCCAGAATGTAATTTTCATTTTGCGTAGTTTCAATAACAGCTTGCAGGTAAACAAATTAAGTTTAAAAATTAAACGCATTCGTCTCGTAGTGATATATTTCACTAATCATAAGGGAAAAAAATACTATTTAAATTAATTCCAAAATGTAACTGATAGATTGTTAGACTGGGATATAAAAGAAGAAATAAATCTATAACTTTGATATTAATGCTGATTTTTTTAGTTTCAGTTAGGCATTATCCTGTATATAAATGCGGCGTCTCTCGCGTCCAAGCTTCCACTTCCTTTTATCTTGCCAACATTCATTTCGCATGCATCTGTCCTGCTTTATTTGCATCACTCCTTCATTCCATGTGAGTTTAGGTCTTCCTTTTATCTTTCGTTTTGGGGTTGCCAGTGGAATATTCTTAATGACCAACGTTCCTCTGGCATTCGTCTCAAATGTTCGTATCAATTCAACTTCCTGCCTTCTATTGTATCTTAGATATTTACTGATGTAAACCCCATTTCTTCCCGAATGTATTCATTTCTTATCCTTTCTGTTCTTGTCACACCACAGCTGCATCTTCATAAATTCATCTCCATCGCTCTTAACTTTCCTTCATTTTCCTTTGTTATTTCCCAAACTTTAGAACCATATAGTGCAATACTCTCCACAATCGTTTGTAGGTTCTTCTTTTCACCTTTATTGTTATATTTTTATTCCATATAATTGAGAATAACTGTCTTGTTGCAACTCTGCCGTTTTCTTTTCTCTGCATAATTTCCTCCTTGCTTCCTTCTTTACTAGAAATATTTGTTCCAAAGCGTCTATACGTGGTGCAGAACTTTACTACACTTCCGTCTTCCATTTCTAAATCTCTTCCTGTGCCTCCGCCTACAATATACTCGGTTTTATCAAAATTAATTAACATATTCCTAATTAAATTTTCTTACTATGTAGTATGTGTCATCTTCATCTTCGGCGAATATAACCTGATCATCAGCAAAATTAAAAGTATACAGGATGACACCCCTTATGAGTATTCCCGTGGTGTGGCATTATTTCTCTAATTTTTCAGTGCATCCTTATAATATATAGCTATACAGCACCCTTGTCTCAATCCTTTATTTACGTGGAATTCTGATGACTATATTTCCAACTTTTACCCTGTTTATATTTCCTGTATACAATTTCTTTTGTGCTGTTAATATGTTCTTATTATTTGCTGATTTTCCATCACCGACCATAATTTCGATAGAGGAACACTGTCATATGTTTTCCGTTTCTAGATTCTGTGCTAAACTTTTGTTCCTGTCCTCTCTAAGACGGAAGATATTATCGATACATGACCTGCCTTCCTCAAAACCGCTTTGATCTTCACATTCATACATCTCATGTTCGACTCTATTTTTTAGAATCTTGCCATATATGCGTCCAATAGAGCTTAGGACTGTGATTCCCCGGTAGTTGGTACATTCTGTTAGAGCACCATTTTTAAAGATATTCTAATAATACCTTTCTTAAAATGCGCAGTTATTTGTTGTCCGAATAGACGTAAGTTGAACAATTTTGAAAGAACTTTCAAAGCAGTTGCAGGCATGGGTTTTATTAGCTCGATACGTACTGCTCCAGGACCCGGAGCTTTTCCGTTTTTAAATGACTTGACTACTTTTCTAACTTCTTCAGGTGCTATATGTTCAATTTATTGGTTTTCAGGGACATAGATTAACCAACTATTCCCGTCTTTAAATTCCACTCTATCTTCTTGCAATAATTTTTCCTAGTTATCTTTCCATTTATTTAGTGGTATGAGCTGTAGATTTATCCTATAATTTTCATTTGATCTTAAGTTTGTTATTACTTTCCATGCTTCTCTCAACTTCGTGTTGCCCATTTAATTGTTAATTTCCTCGCACTTTTTTCCCCAGGTTTAATTTTTTCTTCTCCATAAAAAAAGAAATTAATTTAAATATATTCTGTATGTATTCACATATGTCGTCAGCACATCCTAATGAGTTAATATTTAAGTATCACACTACGGATATATTCTTGAAACATAGTCTAATGATGTTTTAATTAACAACATTTTCAAGCTTAACCGGACTTCCATGTTTGAGTAGTCAATCGACAAATAATTGGAACAGATCGAATTGAATTAAATAAATTTTACAATCATTTTAGGAAAATGAAGTCGATTATGGCAAAGTCAAAAGCTTATTCGACTAAATAAATAACTGTTTACTTCTTGTTAATGACATACATTTGAATTGAATTAATTGTAATCTCACTTCAGCCAACGACTGATGAAAATAGCTTTAGTTCTAATTTCGATTATAAGTAATTTCTGCGGCTGATGTAAGAGAGTCTTGGAAGAGAGAGAAAAGAAGATCGGCGTGCGAGCTGCTATCTGCGACTGTTATTGATAGGCAACAGCGTAAGAGCAACCAAAGAGTGAGAGCAACTGTGTAAGAGAGTCTTAGGAGAAAAATAAGAAGATCGGCGTGCGAGCTTTTGTCTGTGATTGTTATTGATAGGCAACAGCAGCATCGTTGCCGTCGGGAATTTATCGTCGTTCAGCGCAGCCAACAGACAACGAAACGAGTGAAACGCAGTGCGTTACAAACAGACTCAGTGGCAAAATCATTGCCCAAATTTTGTATTTTCAATGTTGTTCGCTAATTTCATTGCATCCTCCTCAAGGATAAGTCGGCCTAGCACCACATTTCAACGGCTTTTATTTATATCATTTCGGCAACTTCTACCGTCTACGTTTCACACCCTTAGGCATGAATTGTATGTATAAGTATAAGATCATATTCCATAAATCCTATAGAGAAGCACAAGCTTCAAGGACGTGGAACGAGTCAGAGATTTTACATAGGTTGCTTTATTAATATTAAAATATACTGTAACTATTCATTAATTTTTAACTTATAAGATTTTCTTAAGTTCTATACTATTTGTACCTTATATATAAAATTAATAAATATTTTTACATCCTATACTAAAAAATTAGTGTTCTAATAATGTTCTTTCATAATTATAAATATCTAACCTATGATACATTCAGCTCCATAAATTCTTCAACAGAGTAGAAGGAGTGGCTTAGTAAGAAGTTAGTTACTTCATATTTGAACTTGTTTGGATTTATTTTTAATTGTTTAATGGAGGTGGGAAGTTTATTAAATATGCTAATAGCATTGTAATGTACGCCCTTTTGTATTACGGTTAGAGACTTTCCTTCCTTGTGTAAATTGTTTTTACTTCTGGTATCAAAGTCATGTATATCTGAGTTTAGTGTGAAGAGGTTACTGTTATTAATAACAAATAACACGAGTGATTGAATATGCTGGCAAGTGAGTGTCAGTATTCCAGTTTTCTTGAAAAGTCCCCTACAAGATGTTTTTGGTGAGACCTGACATAATATTCTGACAGCCTTTTTTTGAAGTTGAAATATTTTATCTTTCCCTGATGCATTGCCCCAGAACTGAGCGGGGCTAACTTCGAGGACAGCTTCCTTTGTTTTATCTGGTTTTAACCTGTAAACCGAGACAGAGGTCGCAGGTCGTGGGCATACGGTAAAATTGGCCACTTTTCTTATTGGATCAGTCGACCAGCTGCCTCCTACACTGGTCAAGGCATGGTGGAGGCAATGCTGAGTACCAATAGCAAACTCCTCTCCAGTCAAGGGAAAAGTGTGGAGCAAGTATAAAATTCGCGCCGTATATGATGCAAGATTACCCTGCATCACTTTAGGCAATTTCTGGGTCGGTTATTCAAAGTATAGCTTGGGGACCATGGTGTATCTTTCCGCATTACTGGTTTTAATTCCCTTTCTATGCTATGAAATGAGAATTTCCATTGTCTGTCGTCCAGAAAGAGAAGGTGTGAGGTGTGAATTCCTTTAATGTAACTCCATTATGTTAATCATGCGTTTGAGACATTGAATATTTATTTACTGGAGAACCGTTTTACAAATAGTCATTTATTTAAACATTGGTCAAAAAACAATTTATTGTATAAGTTTCAAATGTTCGCCCTCAGACAAAAACTATCTGACCAAATTATCTGAAGATGGTCGAATTTTAGGACAAACTTCGTAGATTTTGTAATTAATTTTTACATGTAGAAACTGTAGACTACGTTTTGCTAAAGTTTATTTTTTGACTTATTTCGTCCTTCATATTATAATTTACATATGTCACATTTCAGTTTCAATATTTTAAGTTTGTTTTGCTAAAAACATAATCTAGTTGCTACAGTCGTCTGTTTGGTTTAGTATGTTATGATTTTCTGTAATCTATATTTGTTTGACGATAATTAATTAAGAGACGCTATCTACAATTCCTTTCCTGGACTTGTTTATCAAAAAATCGAATCAGTTGCATAAGGTATGAGCAGTGGCTCTTGAAATAAATCTGCCTTATGGGCAGAGGCGGCTCATGAGTCTTTCAAGTTACGTGCTACATCACCACTCACAATAATTTTACGAGGATAATTACGTAAAATATTTTTAACAGTACAACAAATACTCTGAGGCTAGTAATATACTACATTTCTAATCTCGTCTACATGTAATAATGCCTAATTTTTAAAAGTAGAAAATTATAAAACCAAGTTGACAAACATTTGTAACACGAAAGCATATTTCATTAGTGCGTATTTTAAATCAAAGATAATTTCAGGAATAAGCCAAACACGATGACAATATTTTAAACGGGATTCTGCGGTAGTTTTCGCAGTATGATATATGTTTTCAATTTTTAAAATAAATTTTTTTATTCATATAAAACTTTTATCTTACAGATTTTCAGTTTAGACAATATCGATGTCAGTATATACAATTTAAAAATAAAGAATACAAAAATAAAGTTTAGTATATAATTTACATGTTGGCATGAAGGTAGGTTAATCTATAAAATAACTTTCGAGTGTGATTTGTTTTACACACTATGAAAAATGTAATATTTTTGTTTCTATAATATAAATTATTATAAAATTAGTTGTATAGCTTTTAAATGGTTCTAATTAATTTGATTTCGCTGCGTATGCCACCTGATTACGATGGTTCCTGTTGCTGCACAGCAACGAGACAATGTAGCACAAAGAAGGAGCAGTTTGTTGTTACGGCTGATGCAGAGGAGCTGAAGAGGTATACTGCGCATAAGAATTTGTCATTCCTGACAGGAATAGTGTACTACAATGAGAACAGCACAGATGTGAAGAAGCTTCATTGAAAGCGCACTGGAATGCGGAGTTTTTAAAAGTTTTAGAAATTGAAGAAGAAATTCACACTCTTTACATACTATTATTATAAAGTTCCCTAAAATTAAGAAACAAATAATTCCCTCAAAATTAATTTTTAAGCAACATTTGCAGCAGTAGCCGCAGCTTCCGGAGAAGCTAGACAATAATACCTCGAAAGTATAATCTCTTTCTTAAATGATCAACTTTATGGTCTTGAATACAATTAATTATTTCAAATCTAAAAATACCGTACACATGAAATATAGTTAATAATTCAATGATATATTTAATTTCATCTCTTCGTCTCTTAAATTACATCAGCATCATTTTCTTTTCTTTGAGTAAGCAGAGTGCATAAACTTACAGGTCGTAAAGCTACTTACGAAGTTTGGTTCTGGCTACTCCGATTGAGAAAGCCTGTTTCCACAATCCAGTGTCACCGGATAAACTTAAATGAAAGTCGATAACCAAGCAACAGCATAATAAAAAATAAGTCGTCGCTAATCTTAATGCCTTCCCTATTCGTATCGTGGTTCTTTAAATTAAAAAAGTGTATTTGAATATGCAAATAAAAATTATGCAATTTAAATGTAAATAACTGTATCATTTGACATACTGACCAAACGTGCTTCGTTTGAATAAAATTAAAGTGACTGGCCTTTTTTCACCTTCAGACAAAATTATAGTTGGCTAAGTAACATATTCGATCACGGATTTCGTATATGTGAGAAAAATCGCAATAATAATTTGAAGGTGTTGCTTACACTGCATTATTAAAAAAATGATAAAATTTAATTTATAGTACTCTTTGTAGGCTTCATCTCCTAAATTACATCAGCATCATTTATTCATATTCAGGGTACAATCCCTTTTGAATATGAGATAGTAAATTTATTTAAAATTATGTAACAAATGAAAGGTCGGCGAACTCTACTGAGAATGATTTACCTGAATAGTTGACTGCAATAGATCACAAGGAACTCCTGAATTTATTATTATAAATATCTCTATTGAAACAGGAATTGTAACTTAAATTTTTGTGTATGTTTCATGTCGAGATCATGCAGAGTTCAGAAAATATAATTGAAAATATTTATCAATCCATTGAATTGTCGCGCGAAAGGCGGCGTGAAGAGCAACTGCGAGTTATAAGTCCTACAAGCGTTGCCCGAGTATTTATTTATATTATCCCGGTACATTATTAAATTCTTGGTCAACACATAACGAAGCCGACATCGAAAACGTCACAATATGAACCTCAAATAGACTCGCAGTATCTACAGAGAGTCCTAAATACCCCCAGTACAAAAGCAGAAATAAAAATATTTTCAATATTCTAAAAGGATAAATTTTTCCCCCACTTAATAGTTAAATTTGTACTTAAATCGCATATTTAAGGTCATAATGTAACACAGCAACTCTAATTATACCGGTTTAGACACCAAACTCGAAAGTTTCCTTTTTATTAACATATCAGCAATTAATAAATTTTGAAATTTTCCTGACGCGAGAAATAAAACCAATTTATGAATACATCGTATCGACGATCCAAAGAAGTTCATTTTTTCTCAGCCTGCTGCAACAATAAATAGAAAGAGGGATGAATGATATAGGAATGCGTAAGACGACGTATAACTCGCAGTTGATTTACACACCTGCTTTCGCGCGGCAATTCCAAGAAATCTTCCCGTAGAATTAATAATTTTATTTATATTTATATTATATTAATATCTACTGCAATATATCCTAATTCAACATGCACGAATATTTAAATTAAATCTCCTCTTTTTAAATCCTCAAATTTTCTAACAAAATCCGTTGAGCCGTTTCGCAGTCTATCCGAGACAAACATACGGACAGACAGACAGCCAGATAGACAGACAAACACTTTAATTTTATTTATTGGTATAGATTAGGCGTTCCTAAACCATTCATCCCACTTATTCTTTTTTTGGGGGTAACAGGCTACATGAGGGTGATCCTGAAGCAGGCAACTCCCCTTTAATAGCATAGGAAGGTAGAGCAAGGTAGCCCAGGGTTGACTAGGGCCCCCAGGCTATATTATAAGGATCCTACCCGGTGTTTCACCTAAAGGTGATGCAGGGAAAAATCCTAGAAAACCTGCATCAGGTAAGTCGGGCTAGTGGGTACTACTCCTGCGCCTGTCTGATGACGGGAGACTGGATTACTATGGGAACGCAACAAACCCGCCTCCGTGCCTTGATCAGTATTGATAGGAGTTGGCCGATGGTCCAATGGGATCAGCGAACAACTCTTACCGTATGCCGAAGGTCTTCGACCCCTGTACATACACCTCTCAAACTGCCCAAGGTCGTCTCAGCCTGCAGGAGTCTTAAATTGTTATATATATTGTTGTAAACGTGTTCAGAACCAACTGCAAGTTATAAGGTTTGCCGTGAAGCGAATAATAAGCGAAAAATAAATGATACCGTACATTCGTTTTTAGGGCAAAATCAAATAGCTATTTCTGCGCGAAATGTCACAGACATAGCTAGCAAATAATGAATACATTCTTGCATAATTTAACCCCTGTTTGAAGAACGTTACGTAATACAGAGGGGAGCCATTCATGTTTGAAATTGAGAATATGAAGTTATTTTTAAGCAAATTTGAACAAATAAAAAAATTCAAAAATGCTGCCACCGTGACAACGCATGGTTTACTGGAAATTTAATTCTATTAAAGTTTAATTTTAGATTTATCGGAATGAGTGGTATTTTCAGATAAGATACTGCTAATATAGTAGTTTCAATAGAGTTTCCTTACAACTTATTAAACAAACAACCTTTTAGTAGCTACACTGTTCAAAAGCTGTATCACAGATTAAGGAATGAGGAATTGTTCAAGTTTAAACCAATATTTGTCAGTTCTCATTCACAAACTACTTCTATATTCAACTCGTTAACAAGTTTTGAGATTTATAAAATATATGCGCTACTTAAAGCTAATGTTACAAACTTTTTAAATAGCAGTTTACTAGTTGCACGACATTCTTTTCCGGCTAGTATTCTAATAGCCCGTTTTTATACCTTTAAAATTTCCAAGCTACGAGGAGAATAATCCCATATTGTAATGCCGTAACACAATATGGAGTGAAATTAATTATGATATAGTTTTCCTGTCTTCTTCCTTGGAAATCAACTTCAGAGTCTAATTTAGATCCAATAATATAGTGACATTTAACTCCTCATTTTTACGCACAGAAGCGGCGCAATGTTAGAGACATTATCATTCCTTAATAAAGAATTTCCCTTCGAAGTTGAAATTTTTACTATATTTGTCTTCTTTTTATTCAGGGTCAACATATTTGTTTTGAACCTAACGTTCAAGTTTAAGTTAAAATAAGACCAAAACAGACAAAAATGAGTGAAACATAAAATATAATTGAAAAACAAGTACATCTTTCGGTCCTGATATGGACCCTCTTCAGGTTAAACTGACTTACAAAGCAATAAATTATAACATTCCAAAGATATAGCAATAGAGACAAAGAATACAGTAAATAAAGAAACCAAAGACAAAAATATTTAAAAAATAAAGTGTCATCGACTTTGAGGTTGAGACTACTGGAATCGTAATCTGAGACTATGACGTTAGTGCCATCACAATATAAAAGGCAATTCAGAGGTCGTTGATATGTATTATGGAGACGGGATGGGACCATTCGGCGCGGCCGATTCGGCGCAGCCACTTCGGCGCGGCCCATTCGGCGCAGCCGTTTCGGCGCGAGCCGTTTCGGCGCAAGCCAGTTCGGCGCGAAACTCGCATAACATATTAACTAAGAGCAAGCCACTGAAAATTTTTTTTTTTTCAGACATGGAATTGTATATTTTTCCATTCCAAGAAATGGCGATATTGAAATGTGGGCATAGTTGGGCCATATAACTGTAATTACAATATAAAATCAATACCGAAATTTATTAATTTTATTGTTATAATAGTTTAAACATAGTTAAATTTGCAAGATTTTTAAATTATTTGATATCATAATTCAGATAAATATTCATATAGTTGATTAATTACTTACTAGTAATTTTAACGGTAAATTATTAATTCATATTAATCTTAGTCAACCCAATTTTAAGTGATATTTTAAAAGCAATGCCAGAAGGATAAATAAGAAGAAAGAACACAAATATTTATTTTTCCCAGATTAAATTTATGTATTAGAAATTATATTATCATGTACTGTTAATTGGTGTTATAAAAATACAATACGTCTAATTTTAGAGATAAAAAACACAAAAATTACGTCAGATTCTTATCTACTAACTAACTAATTGTTGATCGTATACAAAATTTGAAATAATACTAAGTCCGCTCCTATTCTCATATCATTTTTTCTTTTTGAAGTTTTGATTAAACTCAAAATTATTTCCATTTAGCGTTACTGTTATTTCATGTAAAATTTCTCAAAGAGCTGATTAATCCTGCAAGTAGAATTTCTATTTATTAGTCACGTTCTATGCTTCCAGAGACCTTAGGTCACGTAAGCAACACATCGTTTTGTATAAAATTAAAATATTAACCGGTTATTTCATGTTATTTTATATTAGTAAAAAATGCTAAGCCTCCTGACATTATCATATACTGTATGTATGATTATGAATTCCTCATGATATGGTGGACTTTTGTTTTGAGAAATAAAACAATGAAAAATAGTATTGCATAACTTTTTGTTAAATTACAACATAGTTTCCTGACTTTAAAATTTACAGTATAAAAAGACGGCCAAAGAGTCAGCATTTAATATATCACTATTTATTCACAAAAGCGACGTTTCATCTCGAATTTGAGACTTCCTCAGGCTTAAGATTTAGCAATATATCCTATTTACTCTTCGACTCCCTCAACCGAAAAGATTATTAAATTTACATGCACAGAATTTGTTGCCGCACATGGACCATCTTCACATGTAAATTCAATAATCTTTTCGGCTGAGGGAGTCAAGGAGTAAATAGGATGTATTGCTAAATCTTAAGCCTGAGGAAGTCTCAAATTCGAGATGAAACGTCGCTTTTGTGAATAAATAGTGATATATTTAATTCTGCCTTTTCGGCCATCTTTTTATTTATTGTAAATTTTTTATTAAGTTATTTAATGTAAATGTTAGAAAACGGTTGTGACGGGAACGATATTTAAGCTTATACAAGGCACATTCTGCCTCAACGCCCAGTATATGAATTCGTTTATTGTAATTTATAAACATTTACAAATTTCACTTTAAGACTGAGGTAGGCAACCTTTTTTGTAGGGCGCTGAATAAAAATATGTGTGGTGGGTCAAGGGCCAAAACAAAAACAATTAGTGGTAGTAGTTATTTTAAAAAAAGAATGTACAGATATGTAAGTATAGGTTGTGTTGGTATTAGATATAATAAAAAAATAGTGTTACAACTCTAACCAATGAGAAACTTGAGGTTGACTTTCTTTAGTAAGAAGTTAAAAATTTGGTAAAGGTAAAGTAGCGCTAGGACTTTTGCAAATTAATATCGGTAATTAACAATAAATACTCCCAAAGAGATATATCATTTAAGATTTAAAATTAATTAGACTTTGATATTTATCTGTGGAAACCTGGCTGGCCGTATAATTATGCAACAGAGAAATTTAGTGACGGGCCGTACAAATTTATCACGAGGGCCGGATGTGGCCCGAAGACCGGGGATTTCCCATTGTTGTTATATGGAATGTGCCATTATAACTCCATTAAGCACCCTAAATTTATGCACCATTTTAATTTAAATGGAACATTTTTCATTATTATTAGAAAAATAAAATCTTACTAGAAGCAAACAAGCTTATCGTGGAAGAACATTGATGTTCAGAAATAATTATGAATTTGAGAAATTGTAAATTAAAGTTAAATCGTAATTATTATTATTTTATTCCCCATTCGAGGAAGGTAACAATAATGAATAACTACACTATTATGTAAATGTTTGACTACTGAACTATATCTTTAAATTCATCACGAAACATATGACTAACTCGCCGTAGTGTTTCTCTGCATACACTAAATTTATACCAATTAATAAAATTGAAGTGTCTCTCTCTCTCCCTGTCTGTCTGTCGGGATATTTTGTATTGAATAGGCTCTGAAACGGTTCAACGGATTTCAATGAAAATTTAATTGTATAAAAACAGGAGATTTAGCTTAAATAATCATGCATATTTCATTTCAATATAGTGCATAAAATATTAATATAATGGAATTAATACAATAATATATTATATTTCTTGTAATACGTGCATTCAAATCTCCAAAAATAGAATGCGGATTGCCTATACTCTTCATCTGTTTATGCTCCGTAACGGTTTAACGGATTTAAATTAATATTTCAGAGATTGTAACAGGAATTTTAACTTAAAGTTTTGTGTATGTTTCATTTCGAAATTTGCATAATTCAGAAGATATTAATGTAAATATTTCTAAATCCATTGAATTGCTACGCGAAATCCGGTGAGTTATAAATTCTATTAATACCAATCATCTTACGTACTGTGTTATTATAAGCGTAATGTTGCCAACATAAGAGAGCGAGATAGGGGGGATGGCAATTTTTCTCACTCCATCTATTATTGCAGTATGATTCGCGCCGTAATTAACCTATTGTTGGCAGATAGCTAACTCCCTGACAATAAACGTATTTGAATCGTCGATACGATGTATACGTAAATTGGTTTTATTTGTTACGTCAGGTAAACTTTAACATTTAGTAATTGTTCATTTTTATTGGCTCCGAAACTGCGAGTTATAAGGTTTTCCCTGAAGCGATCATAAATAGATGATATCGTACTTTTTATATATTCAATGAATTCAACTTTATCAAAATTTTGTACATGTTGTTTCATTTTTGATAACATCTTCTTGGTTCATTGAACTCTTTATGCTGCAATTAAGTCGGAAATTCTATATGCCTTATTCCTACTGACACGATAAATTCACTGCGTAGAAAATCGCAGGAAATTTCAAGTACTATCAAAAAATGCTTGTAAATTTTACGCCAAAGAATATGTCGGTACGGGATCCTTCTGGTATGACTTGCTTAAGGGAAATCATTTGATTGTTTCATTTAAATCCTTTATAACATATGGATGCTATGAATTAATTCAATTGTTACTTGATTGGACCGCAAAAAATAATACTACTTGCTTACTGTACTTGGAGACGAGATGGATATGAAACAAAGAAAAATTATCGATTTTTTTGGGTAACTGGCAACATTAGGTTGATCCTGAAACAGGCAACTCCCCTTTAATACCAAGGAAGGTATGTGGAAGGTAGAGCAAGGTAACGCAAATGTTCAAATGACATTTGCAAAATATAGAGTAACCTAAAGTAATATAAAAATTAATCATTTTAGGCATTTGATAAAAACAAATCTACTAGTAACAAAGCATCTAAAATATTTATATTTTGCTTTTATTTCTTATTTTAAAGGACCGAGACAGCCTCAGTGACACGGAACACTCCAGATTCCTATTTTTCCTTATCGGAACAAACGGGTTCAAGGATTTTCTTGTCTCTGCACATATATCAGCGTTATCTACGCAAATAGATTCGTTCAACGGGTTTCAGACTCCTCGATTATTTCAAGGTTCACTTGTATTTACGTGTTGAAGCAGGACGCAAATATTACTACTGTCCTCTGCCTCATCAATCATGCAGTGAATAATATAGCTCTACATTGCAATTATCAGTTATCATTACGTGATATGATATTTTATGTCACCACTCTGGTTTAAGCCAGTGTAAATTAAGTAATTCGGAACATGTTAGCTCTAAGTGGAACTTACGGATGTTTTAATTTAGTGATAAAAAAGATTTTAAATGTTATCAAGCAGTAACTTAAAATACCAGCAGATACTATAGCTAAAAGCGCGTGAGACCTTGCTCGCCTTAAATCCTAAATCGAATTTATTATCATAAATGTTCCCTTATCATATGCAGAACAATTGGTGAATTCACGTTATAAAACTGTTTTTTAATAAAAGTAACCCTATGAATTGCAGATAAATAGTTATACTCACTTTTTGTACGACTTAGTTTCCATTTATACTAGACTAGAACATAATGTTAGCAATTTTTCTTAAAGAACGGTAAGTGATAAAAAGTTATTATTGTCAAATGAACTTCTGAAACACGGAAAGGTACGTCGAAATCGAGAATTGAATTAATGAAATAAATTAGACAAAATAGAAGTCTTTTCTTTTATATCTGTTTTAGTGGGAGTCGCTGATGGAATGCCGTTCGTAGAAACGGATCTTGGAGCAGACTTGTAACCTCACATTTCATAATATCATTAGGCATTATTAATTTAAAATAATGCTGAGAAAAAAAGAAGGAACAACTTTGACAACATGTCGTTCTAAAATGGATATGATAGATTCATGCGCTAGTTTTCCACTAATCCAGAGTACTTATTCACTGTTTTCAATTGAAACTGATTTTACATTTGCTTTAATTTATATTTTAAATTTGTTAATACTCTTCAAACCTGTAACTTATGTGAACCTACAAAAAAGACGGAGTACAAATTTAGTTTTCTCATATCTTGTATTAGGAGAACAAACTTCCATAACTCCCAATATTTTAAATCAGATTATTTTTATTTAAATTTCAATTAATACCAGAAGTAACACGAATTATTCAAACATTTTTCTAGTAATCCTTTTTTATATACAAGGAAACGAATCTTCATATTCCGAAATACTTTTGTTAGTACGTGCCTTAGAAGCAACAATTTAAGGAGTATCGAACATTTTAATCCCTGTGACAAGGAATTTATTCACTGTTCTCAAGAAAAAAGTCGGACCACTTTTCCATACTTAATTATATAGAACTGTACGAATGTTTCTATCAAGTGACTCAACTGTCTGGAGACTAAATGGTGGACCTGTATCCCGCTTTATTTTAATCAGAGATGAATTTAAATTAATTTTCCTTGATGATTTTTTAGCAATGTTGGATATTACTAAAATCAGTCTTACGACCTGATGTATAAACAAATTGATAATATTAAGTGGTTAATTTTCAACATCTGATTTTAATTGCTTTGATACTGCTTTCCTTCCGTCTATGGAAGAATGAATACATTTCTTTCTATGAAGCGTAGTTTAACACTGTGGCTATCTTTAATTATCATGCAAAAAAAATAGTCAGCCACATTTTCTTTTCATTTCATGAGGTGTGATATTAGTAGCTAAACAGAATCTTTCTTATTGAGAGTAGGCGATAAAGCCAAGTAATTACAAAACGTATTAAAATATAAGAACTTAGTACTGGCACAATAAGCTACACTCTAAAGATAAAAGAAAGAGCCAAAGATAGCCCTGACGTTAAGAACGGCGCACAATATTGTCATTCCCTTATTTAGGGCGGATAAACACCAAGAAATGCGAGCGGAGTAACATTTGCAACGTTTTATAAACTGATTACGTTCGTCAGTTCCTATAAAATAATATCAGAGACTCGGTGATAACGTCTGTTAGAATTCAAGTGTGAGAGCCATTTTAAACGTCATAAAAAGATAAATACGTTGTGAAATTGTATTGAACAAAGCAAAACATATGGCTCTAAATTTCGTATTTAAATGTTATATATAAGTATATGTTTTAGAGGAAGTGGCAGACGTGGAAAGATGTGTTAGATTACACCGTACAAACAAATTCAACAAAAATATATTGCGGTTTTGAAAAATCTTATCTCGCGAATTACGGTTTTCCTAACCTCATGAACTACGAAATTAACTCTAAAAATAATGCAAACTATTTTATTTGAATTTAGTTTTCATTCTACAACTTCGCAAATTATCTTATCCTTAGACACACACTTCTCGCTCATGTTGCAATTTATTTCAATCCAGTCTCGTGAGTGGCGATGTTATAGTAAGTCTTGAAGATGTTGCTGGTTCGTCAAAAGTTGCGAGCTGTTATCATTTCCGTGCTGTGAGAACGAGATAGTGGGAAACATCCACAAGAGGCTGAAGAAAGTATGGAGGCTTTGCTGTTGAACACAGAACAGTTATACATCGGGCAGGTAGATTACGTGGTGAAATAAGGCATGCCGATAATCGGGATATTCCTTGCAACGGCACTGAAATACTTTCGGACAATGTGCTGAGAGATAATGACATAGTAACAACTATCAAACGCGTCAAAGTGAAAGAATTCTTACCTTAGCTTAAGAAATGTTGAGGTTGAGACTTAGATCGAAAACATTGACCTGTGCTGGCTCCATGCGATTGCAATGTCTTTGGTAAGGTGAAGGAATCCTTTCGTGGAACGAGACTTGGGGGATTATGACTCTCCAGTTAATGTTGCAAAACAGTAGCTCAAACGTGATGGACAAGACTTTAACCATTCGTGTATACATGCCCTAGTTCGAAGGTGGCGTAAGGTAGTTGAGAAGCATGGAGATTATGCGAAAAAAAAATTGTACCTAAGGGATGAATCTACACACTGGAAACAGGAAAGCTGTAGGATGTAAATATAATTTTCAAATAAATGTTGTGCATTTCATTTGGAATGCCTCTTGAGCTATAACTTTATATTTTCTAGAAAAAAAAGATTTTAAAACCATTTATATATTCTTTTGAAATCTGTAAGACTTATTGTGCATTTAAAGATACCCTCCACTTCAAAGACATCATTTAAAAGAATTTATTATAGAAATTTTGAAACGAAATTTTTTTATTTATAAAGCAAATAATTGCACCACAGTAAACTGTCTACACCTTAAAGGTAACGGTTAGCCAGGAAATAGTACTTACTACAGTAGTCTTTTAAGATCCGACCAGCGCGTCTGTCTCTATAGCTTTATTTCCCAATTTTTTTACTATTATTCTGAAAGTAATACATATGCCTACAATATTTTAATACATAAATCAGCTATTTATTATTCTCTGTACAAACATCCAAAGTTGCCGAGGTCTTCTGTACTAACCATAATTTACACGAGCTCAAACACTAATAAATAATAAGAAATGAACCACCTTGCACTAACCATTCCTTGAGCTACCGCCCTCAATTCCGATACTCTAATTGATATCTCTAAAGGCTGTGGATTGTGGGCCTTTATTTGATCCATTTTTCCGAAACGCTCTGATATTTCTTTGACTCTTTCAGGGCGCGATAAAACCGGAAAAATATCACATTAAAAACCGTGCATGTCTTATCACGCTAAACGTATGAATGTAAAACCAGTTTATTTGCACTGAATCTACATATCTGAATGTGTGGCCCATTTATTAAAATAACGCCATTTGCCATTACATTAATTAAGGATAATTATTATGTGTGAAAATCTTCATCGCAACAAAAGATTTAGATTTATTTGCTTTCTTAATGTAATATTAACAACTAATCGTTATAAAAATAGTAAAACTAGAAAAAATATTAAGCAATTGTAATAGAATACGATATATTCATAAGAAAACTCTGAAGTTAATACTTGAAATATTAATAAGTGAAACGTATTAAAATCGTTAAAAAGTGAATAAAGACTTAAGCAGATGTCTATAAACTCGGCAAATCCTATGAAAATATGAAACAATTCGAAAAAATCTTTATATAAACGTAATAAAATCTGTAAATAAAGAAGTAATTATAGTAAAATACGAAATATCCACAACAAGAACGTGAAAAATCTTGTATGCAGCAGCGTTATCTTCAACTGTAATTCTTACGTCGATTCACGTCGTACGTGTAAGGGAAAATAGAGGGTAAAATATAAATCAATGCAGCGACATGATACTCAATTACGGAATTTCAGGAAGCTATACATTGCTTAGACCTTTTGATGAATTATTGAAATATATAAAAAGGACCAATATTTGACAAGTTTTTTTACAGTGTTTCATAAATAAATTCTGAGGTTCAATTTTTCTTATATCATTTGGTAGACTGTTATATAATCTTATGCCAGAATAACGATGGCTGAATCCTAAGGGGCTGAGATGATTTTTTTCTGTTCGTATTAGGAACAATGACGTCTCGTCTCGTGCAGATGATTTGAGCCCTTTATGACAAATATACTGATCTTAGTATAAACAAACAAAAATTTCGGGAGCATAGGAAATGGCTTTTTTATTAATTACATAAAACCTTGAGAAATGGGTAAGGTTAAAATACTTCCGCTTTGGAACAAAAGTTTATAACTTTCATAGGAATCCGCAGAAGCGATAAATCTCACGGAATATTTGCAACGCGTTACTGAAGTGACCCTGGTTTGCTAGCCCGTAAAACATTGCTGAATGAAAATAAGCGTGGTATACTGGTTTTCCTGTGTACATAAGCCTTACCTAGCTAATGCGTGTATCGTATAGCAGATTGGGCTTTGTGATGATAATCCGTTCTTATAATCGTTGAAACATTATTTTCTGCGACTGATTTTATAAATATCGATTATACATCATTGAGTACTTTTTGGTTAATAAATATTTTTTGTATTTGTTGGTTTATTTGAGACGAACGCTCAGAATATTTATATACAAGGGGCTTAAACCTTCATAACTCATTAATGTGGAAATATTAAATAAATGAATGATGTGTACGTCCCATAGTACAAATTCACAAAAATGTTCAATGTATATAAAATTAAGATGGTTATATGTTAATCACTGTTTGATTTGATTTCTGTGTCGTTGAAGCAGTTTGTGGTTCGTCAGTTCTTTCTCCGTAAACCTGGAACACTTTCGTTACTTTTTCTTATTGATTTCTTCTTCTTCGATGGCGCTACAGCCCATTTAGGGCCTGCCGGGGCGACTGGGACTGTCATCTTGCATGACACATTCCGAATTTGGAGTGACACGTGGTCAGCGTATCGACTCGCCATCTATCTTAACCCTAGTCTCTGTGACTATGACAACACGAACATCCAAGCCCATGCCAGGATTCGAACCCAGGACCTCTGGGTTGTGAGGGAGCAGCGCTACCACTACACCACAGGAGGTCGTCATATTATTGATTTACTCGTCATAAGAGAAGATTACCTTAAAAATAAACACGAATGTTCAGTAATCAATATAGAAAAACGATTTATGTTTCTATACCTATATACTAAGGCTATGAGACATTAGTACCGACTGCTTATAATACGTAATGGTTTTATCACTGTAGTAAATGTCTGTAATAAAGAGTTTTAGTAACGAAAAATGTTCGTATAGAGCGTGGTGTTATATGGGTGCGAAACGTGGACTATAGGAGTTAAAGAAAGGAAAAGAATAGAAGCCTTTGAAATGTAGTGATATAGGCGAATGCTGAAAATCAGATGGGTGGATAGAATCACAAACGAGGAAGTTCTAAACAGAATAGGGGAAAAGCGAACAATAAGGAGGACGTTGACTAATAGAAGGGATAGATTAATAGGCCACGTTTTAAGACACGAGGGGCTTGTAAAATTATCATTAGAGGGAAGTGTGTGGGGTAAGATCAGAAAACGTAGGCCAAGAGGAATAAGCTAAGCAGATTAGGGAGGATGTGGGTTATGCTAGTTATGAGGAAATGAAAAGGCTTGCGAAAGATAGGTTAGCATGGAGGGTTGCATCAGACCAGTCTTAGGACTTAATACCAAAACAACAACATATAGTACAATTTTACTATATCAGTAAATTTTTTTAAAAAAAATAATAAAAAACTTCTTGAAGTGAAACGGTAGGGTACTTAGATTTTCTTTTCTAATTATTGAAATAAATGTCTTGTTGACACTAGAAACCCTCGATATTCGTCTTTCCTATAAAGATTACATGCAGTAGTAAAAATTTCTTTCTAAGCAAGATAATGTAAAAAAGCAATAAAATTAAAGAAAATAAAAATGTTACTTAAATAATTATTAAGTATTATGTTGAGAGAGTTGCGTGAAAAATGATAAAGGGTTGAGTTTTAGAGTGAAATGGTACCCAGTTTATGTAGGGAGGGGAGAGGGAGGGTATAGAAGGGGCGAGGGAGAGAGAGAAGATGGAGAAAAGGAGTGGAAAGAGAGGGGTGGGAAGGGGTAGGAATGGAGAGAGGAGGTGGGAGAGGGTGCTGAGGAGGATTGGGGAGAGGAGAGAGAGAGAGAGCCGACATAGCAAAAATGTTGGGTGCCTCTGAATAAAAAGTTTTGAGTTTTCGTCAAGTGGATTGTGATTTGGTGATCTATGGTCTTTTGCGTGTAAGTGTCAACAAATATTCCTCCCTAGATGTTACCATTGGCACAAGGAGCCTGCGAACCAACCCCGAGAGTTGGACGGAGGCGCTTATAATAGGATGCTACTGACAGCCACCCAAAATACTTAATGTGACTTCTTCGTACCCAATTTATTTCCTTTTGAAAGTTTCTGCTACTTGGACCAATTCCACTAAGAATAAATCAAGCTAAATCATATAAATTATAGCGAATTTATTTAAATGTAGTAGCAATGCAAACATTTAATAAAAGCTAAAACACGGACAAAGGGAATTCTGGGAAATTCTCTAAGTGCATAGCAGCTGCAATGGAAATAATAAAAACATATCGGCGGAACATGAAATAATTTCCTGTGGCGTAGAGTGTTAAGAGAAAAATTCTGTAAAGTCGACATGGCAAGGTACACCTCGGGAGAGACACTTTGTGGGCTGGGAAAGGCAGGTCGCAGTATAATTGTCTAATAGACCTTGCAATACTGGAGATGAGTAGGGGTGAAAAAGTTATCTCTGGGCTGAAGCATTCTAAAGTTTGACTTTACACGGGATTCTTCTGTATGACTTTGTACGTCATTCTTCAGTTGGACCTTGTACGAATTTCTTCAGTTTGATTTGGTCTTCAAAAAGTGTTAGCTCCGGAGAAATGATTCTCTAAAAGCTATTCAGTTGAACAGTTTATTATTGGAAGCAGTTCAACTAATACGTTGCTACTACAACTAGTGAAGTAAACTGTAGTCAGTACATACTGTGGTGAGGGGACGAGGAGGATGGTGCGTTGCTGATCAGCCAGGAAATTCAGGTATCGACAGGAAAATGCAGCTCAACGATTCCAATTCAAGGCGACCGGAGGACGCAACACGCAATGCAGACAAAAGAAAAATTTGTCCCAGGGTTACAGTTTCCAATATTCAACGGAGACAGCAATGTATGTATTACGTCTACCAAAATATGCCCCTGTTACATGGTGTTACCATCACGCCCTAATTGGGATGCTATTTCTTTTGTTCCACCAACCGATTAAATCCATTGTATGTTATTTGTTGCTTTGAATATTAACGCTAATTATAAATATCATATTCAAGAAATTATATAAACCATAAAGGTTAAAACATTAAAGAACCCTATTAATAAAGTTAAAAATAATTAGTGTTATTTAAAATCATACCTGAATAATAATAATAATATATCCCAGGCACCACAAATCCTGTTAATAAAATTAAATATAATTGCGTAATTTAGAATTAAATTCACATACAAAATAATAATAAATCTTATTGGGACCCAAGTAAGTCTCGCAAGAAAAATATTAAAAATAACTGATAAATGTATATATTCCAAATTTTGATTGTATATTTTAGTTAATAAATTTCACATTTTTCTTCTTTATAATTGAATGTGATATTAGTGAATTTGTTTCCCCTTCTCTATTGTAGCATTCATATCTATATTATTTATTAAATATAATACTTGCATATTACAGCTTGATGTTCCAAAGCATTGGATCATCAACAAAGAGAGGCTTGGTGTAACCGAGCCTGGTATATCTTAAAAGTCATTGTGACTTGGCAATCTTCTAAAATTGTTGACTACCCATTTAGTTTCTTTTTTCTTACCAAGCTGCTGCGAGGTTACAGTGAGAGATAGTATTGCAGGTAATCTTTGACAACTGGCACCATTATATCGGCAATTATAGACAATAAACATCTTCCTGGATTTCTGTTTCTTTCACTCTGGCGTGTTGAAGTTCCTGATTAGTTTAAATATCTCATTTTTTCAATTCGATAACAATTATAGCATACGGTGTGCCACGCAATTTTTCAAATTGTACTGATTGTATTCCTGGAATAATTATGTAAATATGTAATACAAATGCACACATACGATACCTCCTATTTTCTGCTGTTTAAGAACAGTAAAATTAAGAAACGTGACTTTGTTTCCACTGTTATTATTTTTTATAGTCTGTAAAATCAAATTTTAAAGCAGTTTCGACTCGTATTTCAACTCATTTTCAGTAACATTATGTATCGAGACTAAAATATCATCATTAAACATAGGTGTTCTTCACCAATGTGTGTCTAAAATGAACTAAAATAATTTGAGAATTGCAATCGTTTAAGGATTACCTGACCGTTTACTTAATAGTATGAAGGTGACGTATGTCCACATACATATCACGCCACTCGTTGTTACATTACCTACCAGTGGCCTATTGACATATCAGTTAGTTTTTTATTATTATTTACAGCTTAAAGTCGCTTCATCATCTAGGTCAGCAGTTAGTTTAAAGTCCTTATACTAGAATATTGATGATTAATCACATTACAGCTGTGACACTCGTCTTAAGCGTTAATATTATACTTACAGTCACAAACCCTGCATAGGTGATAATAAAAATAATAACAGCATGTATTTTAAAATCCGAAATTCTAACTCCTCCTAATTCTGCACACTTTAAGAACAATGGGAAATAGGAAACGTCGGGTTTAAAATTTATTGAATTTTTAAAATCAGAAACAGTCAAAATGACTGACTCGGCGTTTTTATTGTTGAATTCGGTATACATTAGATGTTTTTTATTTCTCAACTACTGACAGTAACTGTATGCCTTTTTCACTAGTTATTTTCAGCTAATTCAAAAGTATTATATAACTACTTAAATTGTATATTTAAGGGCTACAAACACTGAATGTGCCAACCTCTCGTGACTAGCATCGCTGCCTCACATCACAGAGGTCCCGGGTTCGAATCCTGGAAAAGGGTTAGGATGTTTGTAGTGTCATGGTCACGGAGACTAGGGTTAACAATGGGCCGTAGAGCCAAGGAAGAAGAACAATAACTGTGACCGAGTGGCTTAAATGTACAAGCGGGATATCATCATTTGGTGCACGTTAAACTATGCCATAAAGTTTTGTCATTGAATGTGATTAATACATAGTTTTGAAGTTAATATTATAAAAATTTAAACAATCTGTGGGACTAGACTGTCCCTAGCCAACTTACCAGATGATGTTGATCTCCACGATCCCTCGTCGTAAAATGGTGAGATTAAAAGATAATAATAATAGAAAAATATAAAGCCGACCTCCTGTGGTGTAGTGGCTAGCGTTGCTGCCTCACTACCCAGATGTCCCGGGTTCGAATCCTGGCAATGGCTTGGATGTTCGTGTTGTCATGGTCGAGAAGACCGGAATTAATGACTGTTGGAGGATCGAAACGCTGACCACGTGTCACTCCAAATTCGGAATGTCATGTAAGATGACAGACTCGGTAGGCCCAGGCCGTAGAGCCATGGAGAAAGAAAGAAAAAAAGAAGAATATAAAATTACATTTATCTGAATTTATTTCAGTCAGTCACACTGACTATATACTCGTATGGATTTTGGAATTAGTGTCCTTCGGTAAGAGTTAGGTTACCCATCAGATCTCAGTAGAGAGGACTGTTCTCAGTAACTTAAAAACTGGGATAGACCGAATTAAAATGCGATAAAATTTAAAATATCAACTACTGAGAAATTTGTGTATAAAAATAATTTTATATTTAAGAATCAAAGAAGAAGATTGTTTCATCTTTCAAGATTTGTAATATGAAAATGTATCTAATTTTTATAGAGGTTCGTAACAGGCGATGCAAACTGATTTATCGCTTTTAACGAAAACGTTGGAGGTTGGGAATTAAATTCTCAAACTAGTAAAACATAATGTGTTTGGCGAATAATTAACAGCGTTAGGGTGAGTTTCTTTAGCACTGATGAATTTTGTGCTATCGCTACAAAACGACTCCTCGTCAAATTATATAAAAAAAATTCATCGTTGACACGATAGTGATCCGATCAAAGCTAACAAAAAGGGCGACCACACACGATAAGTCCTCTGCGGCAGATCCGATAGGGCGACCAATCGCCGGATTGGAGTTCCGATATTGGTCTGAGCGATCAAATCTGCGCGTTGCATCTTCACGGACAGATCATATCTGCCCAATTGACGGTCGTCAGGCGCTGAATTTCAGCCAAATACACTTTTATCTGCGTATTTCAAACATAACGTTTCAAATTTGTTACAGCTACGCTAACCCTACTTTTGAATTTAAGCATAGTAGAACTTTTATATTGTCAATTGTTGGTTATAGTGGTGAAAAATAAGCCAGAATAGGTTGTTATTGTTATTATTACAATTATAGAATATAATACAGCTTGACTTCAGCAAGGAAATATAAAATATTATTATTTAAACTACTCCACGAAATTATTAAAAAATTAGCTTCTTAATATTATTAATCGTGTTGGTAATTTCTGATAATTTGTTATAAGAAAGTAGTCCATTAACTTGCTTATTTTGTAATTTTACATAAATATAATTTTTAAAATGAGTCACGTTACTATGAACAGCAAATCTATTCTTACTACTCAATTACAAATCAGTTTGTAATTGTATTGATAACTTTGTGATCAAATTTTTGGAATAAGTCACACATCGTTTGAATTGAAATTTATGAAAACATCTGCTTTACCTCTAAAATTAAACAAAGAAAAATCATTAGTAGTGTTGAGTTAGACAGTAAAAAGTATAGTCGACATATTTTATTAATATTGTATTTCACTTGCCGACATCAAGATGCGTTGTATTTTTAAAGGTTTAAAAACTTTTTTTTTTGAAAAAACACATCTTACAGCCCTTATATTTACAGTCTTAATATTTTTGATACTTCCTTTATTTTCTAAATAAAATGAAGAAACTACAATAATTTTAACATGACATACAATGCTATTATTCTCAAGTAATTTTTAATTAATAGAAAACATTTTTAACGTATTGTTTCAATTGCTTTATTACAACGTGAAATGCAGCCACAGTATTTATGTCTGTTTTCTTCCATCAGTTTTCTAGGACTATTTGTGGATCAGTGATCCGTATAATCACACCTTTTTTATTAGAAAAGAATATTTACTTGTTTATTATTTTTTCAAACAAGACTCTTTTATTATTGTTTTCAAAGTACTATAGTTCATTAACTGGTCACTTAATTAATAAATAATTAATAAAAATATATTTCTCGAACACTTTCAACAGTTTAGTGCTTGCGATAACTCACACTAAGTACGGAAACCATATGCGATCCAAAATGCTTTGCGATCACTAAAATATTAAACAGATATCCGGTGGCAGAGGACAATCTGGTAGAGGAGAATCTGCACAGATCTCGTCGTCTTATTCTTCTTACTTTGGCATTCAAGCCCGCATTCCGGCCTTTGCCTTATCAATTAGTTCCTTCCATTCTTCGCACAGATCTGGTACGTAAGATAAATGTCGGCAGATCTACACTAACGTTAAAAATCTTTCAGATTTCTTTGCAGATTTAATAAATCTGCCAGATATCTGCTGGTGTGTGGTCCCCCAATTTGTGCCCACACACGAGCAGATTTCATCGACAGATCTGATCGGCCGACCAATCACCGGAATGGTGAACGATCAAATCTGCGTTGCATTTACACGTACAGATCAGATCTGAACAATTGAAGGTCGTCAAGTGCTGAAATAGATTTATGTGTATTCCAAAGTTTCCGTGTCAAATTTGTTACATCTACGCTAACCCTTATTTTGAATTTAAGCATCTTAAAAGTTTTATACCGTCAATTTTTGGTTGTAGTAGTAAACAATAAGCCAGAATAGATTATTATTATTACAATTAAAAAATATAATGTAGCTTGATGTCAACAACGAAATATAAAATATTATTTAAACTGCTCCGCTGATCATTAAAAAATTTTCTTCTTAATATTATTAATAGTATTGGTAATTTCTGATTATTATAATAATTAAGTAGCCCTTTGAATGGTTTCTTTCGTAATTAGAGATAATTAGGTAATATATTAAACAGATGTATTGTGCATACGAGAATCTGCACAGATCTCGATCGTAAGATAATTGTCGGCAGACCTACACTGACATTCAGATATCGCGACAGATTTGTTAAATCTGTCAGATATCTGCCGATGAAATCTCGTGTGTGGGCGCCCAATGAGTAATTTTCAGTTGATCGTTCAGGACAGATAACATCATGTTTTCGTTTAAATTGGTCGACCGATAATAAATAGGTAGATTTCTAGTGGGGAATGAGTTTTAGCAAGGAGACGAGAATAAAATTTCAGATTAATTTTAAAGGCAAAGAAAATATTTATAAATATTTCAAAAATTTTGGTTTATGATGTATATTTGATGATTTATTTCAACCAAACTTTTCTATTTCTCAGATGGTCGCGAGTATACGTTTGTAAATGTATCTGTTTCTCATTGATAGCATAAAAGCATTTAATAAATACTTCAGCGTTGCCTGTCCTGACACCGATAAGCAGTCGCTATCATCCGTGGCCGCCTTCCCGGACAACCGCATGAAGGAGTTGGTCATATTAGACCATCGCCGTCGAAGACAGGTGAAACAACAACCATGACGACCAAGAGGCTGCTTCTGATGCTGTTGTTCGCTCACTTCTCCCTCTGTGTCTTGGCCAGAACCTCAGTGGGACTCGTGAGTAGCATAAAGGACCCTTTCGGCTTCAGCGAACTCACCAGTGAAGAATTGGCCAAGCTCAGGAGGATTGTCTGGAACATATTCAATTATATCATTGAGACGGTTAAACTGAGTAAGTACAAGATTAAAGGTAAAAGGATCTGCCTAAAATTAATATTTGAATTGCCATTGACTTCGCGATCACAGATCAAATGCCCTCAAATCAACATAGAAGTAGTTTAACAAGTTTTGGCTTAATTTCATTAGGTCTGATAGCAAACACGTGTTGATATTCCATAAAACAATTGAACATTTTGATATTCTTTGGCTGAAGACTTCATTGAAGATCGTTGAACATAGAATAAAACGGAATCATTAGGCATTACGTCCTAATTGAGGCGTGGCACCACAGGGCTTTCATTTTGCAATTACTAGATATTGTAAAATAATTTGTCGTTTAACACAGAGCAACGGAACAGAAGGAATAGAGGGTTTAAATACGTATTTTTCCTCAGTACCCAAAACAATAATATTGTGGCAAGTAATTTAAAGCCCTTAAAATATGATGACATTATTTTAATCACATCAATTAGAAACTATATTCGTGCTATAAAAAGTAATTTTTGCAATGTGTCTTGTTTTATGATAGAGAATCGAGTTCTACGCAGCTTATGATCATTAAGTCATTATATGTCGGTCTAAAATAAAGACGTTTAAATTGTAATTGCCTATTCATTCTGATGTACTGTGACCGTTACCGCATATGAAATTAGTTGTCATTTAAATTAGCTAACGGAGAATATGTTTAGGATATTATATTTCCTGATTTAAGGACGAAGTATTCAAACTAAGAGAATTTACATGAAGTAAGGTTTGTAATAAGAAGAAAATTAATATTAATGGGAGTCGGAAGGCCTTACCTTTTCTTAGGGAACCGTTATAGGTTAAAGAACTGAAATTTTCAAAACTTATCTTTAACCTCATAGTATATGCGTGCGAGTATACTAGTCAAACACGTATAAAAATATATTTTGATAAATAAACAGATTATTAAAATTGTAATTATAATCAATCCAATTTAAATGCAATTTATACTAATGTTAAATTAAGTAAACATACGGTGAGATAAAATCAACGAAGATTTCGTTAAATGAAAATAAAACAAGTTTATCTGCGTGTATTCAAAGTAGACAGGTCAATCGTGACAATATTGTAAACACTTATGAAACATGAAATAGACCATTCACTACTACAACAGCTCATTCACTGCACTTGCTTTAAACTTAGGAATTAAAAATAATTTCTTATTTTATGCTATAACTAAACGGTTAGTCTTGTGTCGCTGTCAATTATTATGGCCTAATGATACTATATTGTCACTGATATAGAATTGTTTACAATCACTTCTGTTCTTTATCCTTCTTTAAATATATCATATTGCTTAAGGATATAATTTTTAATTTAAATTTGTTATTTTCGAGCGTACATTTTCTACGTTGCCTATTTACAACTTTCCCTTCAATTATAATTAGTGCTGACTGCCTTCTCTCGATATTTTATTCCTGTCCTCCTTAAAATCCTTAATAGTATGTTCCAGTTTACACTATTAAAGGCTGTTTCTAAATCTACAAATGAGGTGAACGACGGCCTGTTTTTTCTTATCCTTTCTTCTTAAATTAGACGTAAAGTCAATACCGCTTCTAGTCCGTACATTCTTCCTAAAAATGGCTGATCTCCTCCTAACTCTCGTATTATTTGCCGTTACATCCTATATACAATTTTCGTTAATATTTACATGCATAGGATACTAAAATAATTGTCCTATGCTGTTCGCATCTATCAGCTCCAGTCCATCTTCGATATGGGTGTAATTATGTTATTACTAAAATCTTCTAGCATTCTTCCTGTTTCATGGATTTTGCAAACTATCCTGAGCAGTCATGATATTTCTTCCTCGCCCGATGATCTCATCAACTCCGCTGGAATGTTATCATTTCCCGGCACTTTACAATTACTCAGATCTGTTAGCGCCCTATCAAACTCCGACCTTAAAATATTTTCTCCCAACTCTTCATCATCCACCTTCTTTTCTTCTCTATTACCAACTGATCTACATTTCCACCGTGATACAAATTCTCTATATATTACTTCCATCTTGCTGTCTTATCTTCTTTATCCCGAGTTGGCTTCCTATCCACCCTCCTGATGTTCTTGCTAATATTTTTCCTCTCTCAGAATGTTTATTTGATCTTATTATAAGCTGCTTTAGTCATTTATACCTTCAGTAGTGCCCATTTCTCTTCTATTAATCTATTCTTGATATCTTCTTTGAAACTCTGAAGCATCTCCTGTTTTTTTTTCAGTTTTGATATGTTTATTATTAACCGATAAAATTTGTGCATACTTTGTAAATTTTATGCAACAAGATGTATGAAAAACTGAACTAAAAATTATTTTTTGACAAATTTACTAATGTCATAAATTCATAAGAAACAAATCAACTTTACCTCTTCAAATGTCTACTCCGCTCCGCTGTCTAGTAAATAATGTAACGTACACATTTATAACGATATAGTGTGTGACCTACATGGTATTTTGGAAGATAATAGAAACGTTATCTTCAAGGTTATTAAATATCTATCCTTTTTATTGCCGAATGGAACGTAATTCATTGTTCAGAAGACTGATACCTTTAAGTCGTTTCTGTAAGTCTGAAAGTATCATGGTAAGTTGTAATACATTACTTTATTTCAGTATCATTTACACGAAACAGTGAATTGCTCATTTTACAATCTAACAGATCCATTTAATTAATTTTTGTAAATTAGCACTTCTTAGTTATAAAATTAAAAACGTATTAAGTCAATCCTGCTTGTGGTTTTTGTGCAACTTAATTCGGAGTTATACCTTATACAGCTTCATATTATTTTAAAAACATTTCCTAGTCTAGGTTTATTCACTTTTTCTTATTTATAGTTTAAAGTCGCTTCGACACCTATGTCATTAGCGACTACATATAACGATTACATAGTTTCGATTTATAGCATTTATAATTTCTAAAAATGAATAAATTTGCTTAAACGAGTAATTCCAAAAGAGCATGGACAGCTTCGGGGTTTGTGTAGAGATCCTCCGCGGTAAATTGCGCAATGGTGGTTTTTCTTATCTTGTTGAATGTGGGACACGCAAAAAGAAGATGATATATAGATTGGATCGCAGTGCATCCCTCACATATAGGTTGGGCTTCCCCAGAAAATAGAAATGAGTGCGTTAACTGTGTGTGTAGTTCCAGCTCTTGACACTACTACCATGTTGACTCCTTGACGTGAATTACTTCATATTTGCCAATGTTGTCCAATGTACAGAGTCTGAGACTTTCCTTATATATTTCTAGCTTTCTCGTTTTTGTAGTCATTGCTCGTACATGCCCATTGATTATTGAGACTATGAGTTGGAGGCTGCAAGTTTCGCCAGTTGATCTGCCTGCCCTATCATGTCCCTCAATGCCTACATGCGCTGGGATCCAGCACAATAATATGCTATTATTCTCTTTTATCTACTTTACGATGTTGATTGATAAAATCGTTTCTCACCGCCTTGTTGGTTATTGTTTCTATCGCCTTTATCGAGCCTGTCAAAATGATGTTATGGCCCCAGGATCTTCTTGGCGTATCTTTACGGCTATTTTTTTCCCTTTTCTTTGCACAACTTGAATTTCTTTCAGAATAGAGTTATTACTTGCAACAGCTTTTAAACCATTTATTACTTTCAAATATATTCCCTTGAGGGAATCAGGATCTTGTTAAAATTTGCTTGGGAAAAATCTAAATAAACAGAAGCAAAATTTTCACATCTTATTTTTAATTTTATAGGATGCACGTGGAAGCAGAATAACTGTATTGAATTACTGGTTATAAATAGAAAAATTCTTAAAAACTAACACAATAAATAGATCTTGATAAATAAATTCATAACTACTATTATAATAAGTAATTTCATTTCTGGATCTGTAAAGTTTTCCAATAGAAATTTAATTTAAAAATCACTGTTTTAACATTGGCAAGCATATTTCATTCGAATACCTGTAAATTTCTTCGAATTTATTATTTTATTGTCATCTCGTCCCAGAATATGTGTTACCATTATATAAAAACCTTATTTTCTATTTCTTAGTATTATTCAATGAATTTATTTTTTAAATAATAAATTGAGAGCAAATGCATATTTTTTTCGATCAGGTTTCTAATCCCTCAAACTAAATTATCAAATACAATACTTTTCATTTCATGACGACTATTTGTTAATAATTAATAGATATTCTTGATCTCCTCCGTTTACTTTCCGGAAAAATTATTCTTTCAATTTATGTGACCTTGTACTGATTGATACTTACACCTTATAATAGTTGTATTTAAATTTATATATTCCAACATTTGAATACAGAAAAGACTTTCACACGTCCAGCCGTGTTAACGGTGATATTTTATTTATTGTTAAGCGTTTGAATATGTTTCATTATTGGTAAAAATAGAAAAAAAAATAATTTTGAATGAATATTAATACCAAAATATTTTTAATTTTCAGTTTTGATCGGGTTGCCTGCTACAGCTTCCTACTACTACAAATAAAAGTCCTGCGACTACAGCACAGCGGGAATAAATAACGCGGAAAAGCTCTCAAGAAATGAGAAAACTTGATTGTTAAAGACAGACTCAATTTTCATAAGTATATATATATATACAACACGACGACGAGTGAATTCTAGTAATTGTTATTGTGATTCAATTATTTCATGGATACAATGAATGTGAATTTTAGTTAAATTGGACATTGGGGTGCCAGTGAATTTCAAGAGCAATGTTTTAGATATTCAACAAATAATATTTACAAACACTTGAAAGAGTATGGTTACAAATTATATTTTTAAAATTTGTCAGTAATTTAAAGAATAAAGTTATTTTAAACCCTTTAATTGCGTAAGAATGTTTAATGAAAAAATTCAGAAAGTTTCATTAAACTATTCTATTTGTATTCTTTATAACATTAACCCACCCATTTATAGAAATGAAATTGAGGTACGAATATAAATAGAGCTATAATTCATGCAGCAATAAGTATAACTAGATCTCTATTTAGAGACATTTAATACGAATAGAGAAATAGTGTTCTGGAAAAATAATCTTGTATTGCTGTTTCTAATGGTTTAAATTGTATGCATTTGAAATGGGAGATATAATTTTATTCACCGCTATGTAGACCCTGGCAGGTTTTGCAAGCATACAGAAGTAAGGATTACGTATACAGATTTCAATATGTGAATTATTAACATATAGCGGGTTTCTAATAAAGTATTACTACCTCGTAAAGCTATGATACATTATTGCGAAATTTAAATTTACACATTACACACTATTTCTTTTTGATACCTTGATATACAACTCTTATTTAAACAAAATCCATATTTAAATCCTTAAATACATCTTGAAAGGGAGGGACATCTAAAACCTCAAACTTTACGATACTGATATGAATGAATTAATCTAGTTTAGATGCGTAAACGTAGTAAATTTAGGGAATTATAAATAAAAAAGACAAAATATATATTTATCAATATGTTTGGTCTGAAATACCTAAACATACTTAAAACATTTAACAGTGTAAATAATTTTCTATCTAGTAAACAGATTATAGAACGTTCATGTGTAACATTTTGAAAATAAAATAATTATACTAGAGCTGAATTTTTAACATTTTGGTAACACAAGAAGCAAGAATAAAAATAAATGGAGTCTGTTTATATTTTTTGTACAGTCTATATATAAACAAAGCATGACACATAATATGACGGTAAGAATAGTTCTTACATTAAATATTTAATTTTTTATTATATCAGCTTGAAAGTCAGGAAACAATTGATTATTTTATCTGTCATAGTTGATATAAAATAATACGTTCACTTCAAGTTTGAAGTGTCTTCAAATGAAATATTTATTACTTATTTTTAAAATTATATGTTATTGTGAATGAATTAAAACTGGCTAGGTTATAATAATTATAATAGGATTGTCAATTATGATTTCCTTTGGATATACACAATTTTTCATTTTAAAGACTATACTAAAATTTACATAATTCGATTTTATGTAAAAATGCAAAAAGATAACTAATTTATTAAGTAGTGGATAATTGAACTCGTAGCTAGAAGCTGGCAACAATTTTCATTTTCTTCAATTTTGATAAAAGTAAATGAATTCAAATAAAATATAGGTATTAGCATATTTGAATATAGCTGCTTCAAGAGATGAAATAAAATGCACCAAATTAAGTTCACTTACAAATTTACAATATTAAAAGAAAAGAATCATTGAACTGAGTCGGTCCCTTTTGTATTTTTGACAATTTTGGCCGCAGAGAATCATTTTGCCGAACCAAGGAGAAAAATTTTATACAATAATTCATGCTGTTTTTTATAATTTACGATTTGCTGACTACAAGTGAATTTATGGGTAAGCTTATAATTCTTGCATGGTTGGAAAAATATGAAGAACAATTATATCTAACCTTCACTGCATTTCATAAAAATCTATGAAGGCAGTTATTTTCTTTTTGCGGTATTACGCTGTTGGCTATGATATTACATTGATCTTTAATGGTATCAAATTTTATAAGTTGTCACCTTTCAGAAGAAAATTATTGAACTGTACTATGGAAAATTTTCCTCTTCTTGAAATTATTGTTACTTAATATTTTCCAACTGAAAGAGATAAATGTTTACAAGTTAATTTATATCCAGTTTATCAGTTTATATCCAGGAAATTTTAAGTACATCATGGTAAGGAACATTCATAGCATTAATATCCCTCGAGTTATACTCATTTTATTTTTCTGGTAAAATGTAAAACAAAATTTCTAGGGGAATGCCTCAAAACAAGTTTGGAGAACAGATTTTTTGAATAATTGTTTCCCAAATCCATTTAAAAAAATCTTTGTTCTTTCAGTTTGGTAGTACAATTTAAAAGTTATCTTTATTATTTTTAAATGGTTTATTTCTTTCATTAACGATTCAGAATACAGATCAAATTTTTATATTATTATAATGTAAGCGTTATAGAATTAAAAAAATTAAAACTCTTTATAATAATTTGTAATCCATACTCTGAGTTTCGTCCACATGTTTTTTTTAAAAATAACAATTGGACTGTGTCAATAGAAATACTCTACAAAAATTATGCGTACAAAAAAGCAGCACATTAAGAATAAGACCTAAAGTTTGTTTATTAAATTTTCTCTTTGGACTTAATTGGCCATTAACTTTTGTACTGTACATTTCAAGAACGTCAGAAAATTGTCCATGTCTACATTTATACTTCTTCAGTAATAAATGAACAGCATTCAACGTAGATTCATATGGACTGAAAAATTGGCAAGCATTCGAAGTTTCAGGTTGCAGGGACAGACGAATGGAAATTAGAATGCAATAAAAGATAGGATCTTACAATTTTAAGCATAACTTTACTTTTTAGAATCGTCGGCAGTGAGGGTAAGTTAGGGGAATACTGGTAAGAAAATTGGAAAGAAATAAAGAAATGTACGTATAATTTTATTCACGACAATGAGAAATATATACAACGCGTTGCCTCGATTCTAATTCTTACAGATGGATAAAATTTTTTGTGTGGACTATGACGAGGAGCAATCACAATCATACACTATTTGTATAAATTAAATAACATTTCGTTACATTTAATTAATCAAATGTCCAGAATTTCTCTTTTTATATTTTGAGAAAACTACAATACTGATAATAAGTACGTGGATGACATTATGGAAGGAGACTACTCCCAAAAGGGTTTATTGACGATATATCAAAGCGCCAAGAAATTTAAATTTGTTAAATGGACAAATACGAAATAACATTTCATGGTGACACTGAAGATTCTCAGGTTTTTCTCAAATAATCCAGTGGATTAGCTGAAGGTAATATCAATTATCAATCGCTTGACGTATTTCATAGTGATGCTTGAAATGTGTAACTATATTTTTGATGCATAATGGTTTCTAATGAATATTTAATGACGTTGTTTTGCATGCTGACGTATAATGTTTTTCACCGTTTCTGCTTGTTACATTGAGGTTAACAGCTAGATACGACACTATCCCCAAGAGGATGTATCGGGGCTGCAGTATCACAACCGGATTGGAAAGGAATCGGGTTCAAGGTGAACATATCTGTTTGTTTTCTCACTAAATCTTTTATATTTCAGTTTGAATATCTTCCGAAACCATTTGGACTAGATAATTTTGTCATCAAAGCTTTAATCGGCCTTAGACTACAGAAATATGAATAAATGATATGAAATGATAAAAACATACTTATTAAATAACTTATGACTATTTATAAGTTTCATATGCACTGATGCTACAGTCTCGTACACATAATAATCTTTAAAAACTGTAAAATTTTTATATAATTAGATAAATAATACAGCAACCTATTTGTCAGAAAATAAATTAATATACGTTTTTAATAAACAGTAAAAATGGTACACGACGGTACGTTCCTTAAATTTCAACTTCATCAACAGTGATTTAAAATCGTAAAATAGAAAAACAATTAAAATATGATATATATATATATATATATATATATAGTAACGACCCGTTCCTTTTGGTATACATGTTTGTTTTTTGTAATTTTGTCAAAATGTTTCTCGCAGCCGATCCACATTTCTAATGACGTCTTACGTTTTGTAAGGTGATTGTTGGGATGTGGCTGTGGTATCAGTTATTGTTACAATAAAATTTTGAGTTAAATTAAATTATCATTTCTTTCATATTCGTTCCTTCTCGCAGGGATAGTATTTGGGGATTTCTAAATTCGTTTAACGAACATTATTATTTTTTCCTTGTTTTGATCAAAGAGTTTTTATCGCAGAATGCTTGTTGATGCTTTGGAAAATATTTGAGAAACGGTAGGGGGAGGGGAGATAGGAGATCTGTTGATTATTGGACGGAGAGACTGACGATGAGCGAGTTGAGATTACAATGTAGCTGGACGATAGTAATACTTAAGGATCAAATATCGATTCAGTATTTGAGGCATATTCCGAACGATATTGGCTTTTCGTGACTGCTGACTCCAGGTGACAACTACTGGTATACGTTGGAATGGTCCGTACGTAGAAGTGCGGAGAATCCTCGTTTCATGGTTCCGGAGTCGTCCATCGGATTGGCCAACAAAAAAGTATTGTGAATGAAAAGAAATATCATCTCCATCTGTCACTGTAAAAAAAACTTGTCGGCCGATATATTTCCTATGGCCCAACACTTCATTTAAAAACTAATAACATTTGTGTTTCTCTTTGTAAATTTGTGTACTTTCTTTCGTTACATTCCCTTCGTTCTTTTATTATCAGTATATTTTATTTATTATACGTGTGTATTTAATTCCGCTCCAATAAGCGGTGGCGCCCTATCAGCAGCATCAACTATCTAAACATAGGAAATTGCTAGAGTAAGAATTTTGTTTGGATGTTGATTTGTTAATTATTTATTTTTCATCACTTTAAATATACCGGAGACCCCGACGCTCAAACCATGACATAAGGAATGAAATATTACTTACGAAGTCAAGATACGAAAAAGGACGAAAATTGATACATGCCTTTCGCACCATCAAACCGGACGAAATAACAGTTTAAACCAATAGCTGATTAGCGTATGGTTGTTCATGAGGCACCATTCAGGAGGGATGAATTATCACAGCCACCGCATGTGGAAATAAAAAATCCAAAGTCATTATTACTTGGAAGAAAATCCAACAGCATCCCATTTATGGTGTTCTTGTACAATTCAGTCTTCCTGCTCACAGGCACCTTAATGCACATTTCCCCCCACTCGATTGTTAGAGGTGTTTAAATTGCTTGAACACGACGCGCTCCTGGCTTTAATTCCCAAAAGTTTTAGTATTTTGAGGCACCTAACGTCTTGGGTTCCGTGAACGACGAACTAACTTCTAAGCCTGTCAGACAGTTCACACTTCACCGAGCATTTTTGATATTGTTCGAAACTAAATGCGGAGAAGGGAAACTGCTATTATTCGATATAAAGGAAACCACTTTTAAAATTTCATCTGTCGTGTGACCGAAGAGATAAAACTGCAGTTGAAGTTGATATGGAATGGGGAAGTTCAGATAACTCTATAATTATTAATTTCTTAGATCCATGTTGTAAAACACTTATTATTTCTGAACCTGAGGAATCCATTCCTGCAATTCGGTTTTGTTACACTCTGTATATAAATATGAGTGAATTTATTTTCTGTAGTTAACGTTGATCGTATACATAACTAAATAAAAAAATCATTTGGCTAATTTAGTGAATGTGACACAAAAAATGAGAATAATGTAACAATATTTTTAGCGTAATATCCATGAAAAGTAAACATTTTATTTCCTCACCAGTACCTGATAATATTTTAAATACTCACACAGTTTAATATGTAAGTCACTTCAGTCTTATAAAGCAGTATATTTCTTTAGTTTAGTATCCCATGCATGCAAAATATTAACGAAAATAGTACACAGGAGAATGGAACGTCAAATAGAATGCGAGTTAGGGGAAGATGTTTGGTTTTAGAAAGAATGTAGGGACAAGAGAAGGAATATTGACATTGAAATGAATTTTAGAAGACAGGATACGAAAAAACCGGCCTACGTTCATGGCATTTGTAGATTTACAAAAAGCGTTTGATGACGTGAACTGGAACACACTATTGAGGATTTTGAATTCCACTGGAATAAAATATCGAGAAAAGAGGATAATACATAACCTCTACAGAAGACAGGCAGCAGTAATTAGAATAAAATACCAAGAAAAGCAAGCCATAACCAAGAAAGGCGTAAGACAACGATGTAGTCTGTCGCCCATGCTGTTTAACTTATGCATAGAACAGGCGATGAAGCAAGTTAAAATGGAATATGGAAAAGGAATCATAATACAAGGAGAAGAAATAAAAATCTTGTGCTTTGACGATGATATTATAGTATTAGGGGAGACAGAAGATGACTTGGAAACCATAATAACTGGCATGAACGTGGTCCTGGAGAATGAGTTAAATATGAGGATTAATAGAAGGAAAACCAGGGTAATGGGGTACAGTATGGGAAACAGTGGAATAAAAATGGGTGTTAGATTCGGAAGGGATATTTTGACGGAAGTTAAGAAATTCTGCTACTTGGGAAGCGTAATAACTAGGGATGGTAGAAGTATAGTAGACATAAAAAGTAGGATAACACAGGCAAGGAAGGCTTTCGCAAAAAGAGGGATTTGCCTACAGGTAATATAAGTGTGCATATTAGGAAATCGTTAATAAAAATGTTCGAATGGAGCGTGGCGTTACATGGGTGCTAAACGTGGACGATATGAGTTGGGGAAAGGAAAAGAATAGAAGCCTTTGAAATGTAGTGCTATAGGCGAATACTGAAAATCAGATGGTTGGATAGAATCACAAACGAGGAAGTTCTAAACAGAATAGGGGAAAAGTGAACAATATGGATGTCGTTGACTAAGAAAAGGGATAAATTAATGGGCCATGTTTTAAGACACGAGGGTCTTGTAAAATTTGCATTAACGGGAAGTGTGTGGAGTAAGAACAGAAGAGGTAGGAAAAGGATGGAATACGCTAAGCATATTAGGGAGAATGCGGGTTATGCTAGTTATAAGGAAAGGAAAAGGCTTGAGCAAGATAGGTTAGCATGGAGGGTTGCATCAGACCAGTCTTAGGACTGAATACCGCAACAACATTTCTTTATACTATGCATATTCAAGCACTATCACCATAACGAGCTGTTGTTTTCTGAATTTAGGGCTGAAACATTGAGTGATAGAGGGAAATCTCCTGATAGAGAAGCATCACAGGACCATGGTAGTACGTAAAGTCTTGTAGTGTCCAGTTACCTGAAAGGTGTCGGTAGGAAATCTCGCCAAGCTCTGTAATCCGCTTTCTACTCGCAGAAGGAATAACATCTAACGAAACATTTTCACGAACCAAAACGGTTTACTCATTACACGCTTGAGTAAAAATAAAGTCGTCACAGTAGCGTCTCACCACTTCTCATATTCAAGAAAAACTCAAAACCACAAACTATGGCAATAAATCATGGCCCCATTGTTTTGAGACCAAAATGGCACACTTTAGGTTGAATTTCTGCCTCAGGTGGAGACCATCAATGCACAACGATTATGTGAGATTATGAAAAATTAATTAGTTATATATTTATTTATTTTATCACCTGACTCTGAAATTCATCCGCACAGAGACTCATCGTGTTACAATTTCACGATTTTTGTAAAACTGTATAAACCACTTCCTCACCATTTCACCACCCATTATTGTTTACCCACACACCTCAGATAGTTTACAGTGAATTTTTGCCGATTTAACATCAGAAAGCTAATCGCAGATCTGACGCCACAGTCTTTGGGTTCAATTGAGAATGTAATCGGACTATTCAAAACCCCTTCTACAGATCTGTATAGGTAAAATATTAAAACAGTACTTACTTTTCAAACAACCTTCGTAGTTTAAATAGTCATAAGTTAAATATAAAGCAAAAAATATTATAAGGAAAGATAAAACTAAAGTCAGTTAGTTATGGGTCTTAGGCATTTCCTGTACAGCTTCCTGCAACCTTAAGCCGATATGCAGCTTAATTTGTTTTTGATTTTTGGTTTCAGGTGACGTCGTTTTCTCTTCAATTCACTGGGTGTTGTTGCAAAGTAAAACAGTTGCGGCACTGTCCGTTATCCGTCTCCAGTGGTCTGAAATGAATTATCATTGAAGATAAATCCATTACTGAGAACCAGGCAGAGAACGCCAGAGTATTGAAGGGAAAAAATTTGCAGCGAAAAAAGGAAATTTAACTGACAATCTTAAGCAGTTAAAATAATTCTCACACTTTTGGTCTGAAAATATGTGTTTGGTCCACTTAACCAATAGGAACTCCGGACAGGTGTAGAGAACTGCAACACCTATTTATCAGGTTGCAACTGGGGACTAATATTACGTATAGTGTTATGACCTTCAGTAACTTTCTATAAAGTTTTAAGTAAAGACAGAAATGATAAATTAGGTCAAATGGAAATACCTGTTGTCCGCGCGCGAACTTTACAAAGATTTACCAAATCGTCTGCTATTTCTCTAAATATTATAGAAACAATAAACGTCTGTTAATAACAAATTCATAAGAAGAATTAATGACCCGTATATCAGACTTATACCCAAAGTTTTGAAATTTTTTTTAACGTGAAGCAGACTTTTTGAGCAGACATTGTGGTCCTTATCAATAAACTGAGTCAACTATTATATAAATACAAAGATCACAACCAAAAGATAAAATTAACCAAGACAATTAAATGAACCATTATATAATTTATGTTATGTCATGTTATAAATTGGCAGAAAATCTGTTGCTTTTAATATACATTTCTGAAACTAATCCTTACATAAAATTCATTTCCTTAACTAAAACATTAGTATTATCAAAATAAAATAATTATTTCGTGTCAAACAGAGCTAAGAAATGGAGTGTTTATATAAACGAATTTTTAAATTGGCTTTATGTTCCTTCATTTTAATTTACTGAGATTTCTTATGTCAGACCAATGTAGCAAAATGAACAGTTGTTACAAGAAATTTTACAAAACAATTTTATAATAGTCCAAAGTACTAAGTAAATCTTAATTTTTTTAACAAAGAAAGATAGAGAATTGACAAATTTGAAGATTATTGAAATATATTGAATCTGAGAGACAAATGATCAGAAAATGATAAAACAATATAATTATTAGAGACAGACTACGGAACACCATTATTAGATTCATTAAGAATAAAATTAATTCTGAGATACCTAATTTGGAAATAAAATCTACAGAATAATTGTTAGCAGAAAAAATTTGGATTACATATTTAAGATTATTTGAATGATAAAGTAAAACACATCATTAAAGTTTTATCTACAAGATAAAAAACCATAGTCATACCATATTTACAAAACATGGCAACTATATAAATAATAATGGTTTATTAAATCGTCTTGGTTAATTTTATCTTTTGGCTATGCTTTTTGTGTTTATATATGTAGGTGATTTATTACATTGATAAGGATCCAAATTTATGGTCAAAACGACTACTTTATGTTAAAAAATTTCAATATTTTGTGTAAAGTTTGTTAAATGTGTCGCTAATTTTTCTTATGCATATCTTTATAGATATTGTGGAAAAAGTACACTGTGGTCCGTTTTGTATGAGAAACCATATTACAAGACAAGAAATGGGCAGGGAAGATGATTTAATGAAAGAGTTTTATTGTGAGTTTCTAAACTGACCGATCACATTTTGCAACCTAAAATAAATTTTGATATCATTATTTCAAAAATATTCATAGCTTTGGCAAATTCACTAACTTGGGTGCCCATATTACGGCCATGCTGCTGAAGTAGCCATCCCCTTAATATGAGTTAAGTAACTAAACAATACGATAGTCACAATAAGGAATTAGTATGAGGCAGCCTAAAAAAAGTTATCATACAACGAGGTTTGTGTTTTGCGTGGAACATCCTATTCCTTTTCACTAGAAAGTATCCTTTGTTTCATATATTTTTCAAAGACTTATGTTATGAAGCCCATTGATTTTCGTTTAGGTTTTAATGATCTTTCAACTGATGTTGTCGTTGATGCATATGGTTTCGAGTTTGTCAGAAACAAAATATTGTCGTGAAAACTGACTTCCTCGTACGGCCACCTTGTCTCAGGCCACCTAACAAAATTAGTCAATAGAAAACGGAAAACGGTAAAGGAACCATTCCCAAATTAATCGTTAAGAAACAACCTTGCAATAAAAATATTCAGGCACCAATAGAGGTTGAAAGTTGGTTCTGCCGAATAACTGCCACGAAGACTATGTTGGACTCATTGTTGCTGAAAAATATTTTAATTTGCTCCGTTTTTGACCAGTAGTTAGTTTCAAAAGATTTTTATTGATTTTTTATTAATCTGAATTTTTTTATTTTTACAAAATGGCGAGAAGAAAAATTCTCGAACCTTAGCATGGCCATAACACGGGTGCCGCCTTATATTTTACAGGATGGGACAGGGAATCATCCCTAATTTTAAGTTTAAAGAAAGGGGGGAAATGGAAGAGTTGGGCTGGGCTTCAGTGGGACACACAGTTGAAGTTGCAAACAAGCCTGTGGACACTGATTGAAAACCTTCCTTAATACGCTTCAGTGATGAGGCACCCTTTCACATTTCTTGATGTGTTAGTAAACAGTATATCCGTAATTGGAGTTGTGTGAAACCTGGGGAAATCCGTGCAAGACACAGCGATAAGGTGTTCAATCAGTGCTACTTTATTATTATTTTTAGCAATCGTTCCGTTACCGTCAATAGTGGACAGCATGTGAACGTGACCCAAAACGTTTTTGAACCACAACTTCAACCAACGCATATGAGGTTACACGATTGGTTTGAGCCGGATGGTGCCACAGCACACAAAGCTCGACATTTCATGAATGTTTTGAGGAAAATCTTTACTGGTCGGTTGATCTCACGGTACGGCGACATTCCGTGGCCTGCACGCTCGCCTGGTATAAGTCTTTGCGACTTATTTCTTTGAGGTTACATCTAAACTGAAATTCATTAACACTGTCCAAGACCCCGGGAGCCTTGAAATAGGCCATATTCCGCAACAGATGCTCCATAGAGTAGCGCATAACTTCAGTAACTGGTTGCTGCTATGTATTGACAGTGTGGGACCTCACTTGCAGTATTTGATTTTAAAAACTGAATAAAATTAAACTTCCAACCGCACTTCACAGAGGGAGTAAATAAATGTTCTCTAGTATTTTTAGTTTTTATTTCGTTAACTCTTATAATTAGGAATAATACCTCATCCTGTATAATATCATAATCATGAACACTAAAAACTATTAATTGGGGTTTTGATAACATTCGAGCATTAATTTTACGAAACACCACGCGAATTATTAAGGGTTACATACTTCAAGAGGTCGTCGATTCGCCATTGGTGAAGAGGTTAAAGAAACTATATATACACATGCCATGCTACACAACAGATATATTGTTTATTTTCAGGGTATCTGTACGCTTATAGAACGTTGGAAACAGAAAGTAGAGTAAATATGTATATGAATGATATAATAGCAAGTTATCTGTTGTTGGTGTCTAATTTTATTTTCAAAAAGGGGATTTTATTTTCAATTTATCCTTCTATTATTTCTTGATAATAAATCTCAAAATAATATATAATTAATACAGTTTGTACCATTTTAGATATATTTTTAAATTAACATTATTGTTTATTTTCGTTGTTCTCTTGTGGAACTTGATTTTCCATGAATTAACTCAGCACTATTCGCAGGTCGGAATTATGAATCCTTAAAAATATATTAATTAATATTTTGACATAAGTTATATGTTTATTTCTAATACAATGTAGTCGGAATAGCTTTGTTCTCTTCGACTTGTATTCCATATTCTTGATATATTAATGTCATTGGCATAGCCCATAATGAATGATTCTCTTTTATGGGTAACAGTCTATCTCTTAATGGCAACTCCCCTTTAAAAACATAAGAAGGGCATTTAATAGAGGGGCTGCCAATAATACTCGGTGTTCATATAAAATTTATGCAGTGCAAAACATAGGAAGTTTGTACCAGATAGGTAGGCTTATTGGGGAATTATCCCGCGCCTTTCCGAATGACTGGAGAGGAATTTTTTGTGAGATGATGTCTCAACCAGATTACGAGGCAGCTGGCCGTCAGTTCCAGCTCTTAACGTATGAACAATGTCTGTTACTCCAGGACAAACACCTCTCAACTGACAAAGAAAGTTAAATTCAATGGCTTTCATTTTAACTATTGAACATTGCAGAAATTAGAAAACTGCGAAAAAACAATAAAAGTTTAATGTGTGTATAATTAAACCTGTTTCCTTATAATAAAGATAATTTTATTCAAATAGTTCTTAGAACTGGTACACATCTTGTCAAGGCTGATAAATTCCACTCAGTTTTCTTTTTTAATGCCATTAGTTAGTTGTTGAAGCTATTTAGTGAATAGAGAATCAAAAAATTAGAAGAAACACAGTGGAACAATGCCGTGGTAAAAATAAATTATCTTTTTAGAAAACATCTGAAAAATAAAATAAATAAATAGACTGACTAGCGATTTTAATAAACGGAACCAAATAAAATAATAATATGAAAATCATACTTAGATTTTCTTAAATGGGAAGGTAACACCAAAATTACAACCATTTGGAAATAATTTTTGAAGTTATATTGGTCATTTAGGAGGGAAATATAAAAAATCTGTTTCTCTGTAAGCAAATTAGTGTTGTGATAACAATTAATATGTTATGTATTTCAAATTAAGCAATTGTCTTACCAATAAGGCGTGAAAATTAAAAAAGGCAAAGAGAAAATTTATGTTTAGTTAGAAGTTAGCAGTTATGAATATGTTAAACTTGAATAATATCCAAATCTACGTTCCATAATGATGAAGATAAGAGACTATTAACGTATATCTCTACTTTGACCACGTTACCGGTTAACGCTTGTGTCCGTGACCATAAAACTGTGAGTAATTGGTCAGATATGAAGCTGCACTTTAAGATTTTAATACGAACAAATAATACTTTCCATATCTAAATTATTTAGATTTACTTTTGTGCTAAGTATCTTATAAACATGTAAATGATGTCTCTGCCCTGTTTAGAAAAGAATAGCAAAACGGTGCCAGAACAAAATAATAAAAGACACTTGCTAGATCACTTTGTCCCGTCGGCAATATCTCGCTTGTCGTTTCCCCAAAAGTTCATTATCCCCAATGACGTTTGCTCACCAGGACAAAACTCCGATTAATGTTTTCCCAACAATTCAATATCCCAAAATGGCATATTCTCCATTGGTGCATTTTACAAAAAAGAATAATTTTAATAAAGTTATACCTTTATTAAATTGTAAATACAAATCGCGGAATTTCAATATGAACTCAGCGATCACCGTAATCGACGCAAATCTCGGTCGTTTTCACATTATTTTTGTCAAACTCCTGCATACCATTAGGCGCTAAAAAGGTTGACATTGGCACTACGAATTTAGGCAACCCATAATTTTTTTCATGACGCTAATATAGCCCACTTTTGTTATAACGAAATTCCACAGCTTCCCACCATACCTATTAGAGTTGTCTTACGTCCATATTATACGTTCCTCGATTGTAACTGGCACATATACAAAATGTGGTTGAAATTGTTGAACACATTAATTAATAACTTAATTTACAGTAAAAAAGTGTAATAAAGTTTTTTTTTTCGTTGGCAGGTGGAAAATCTTCAGAAAGACGCCGTGAAGCCCGTACTTCACGGTGTGTGGGATATTTTACCCACCTCCATAACTAAAACGTCTGTGTAATAAATTAGCGTAAAAATATTTTGTTAAAATAATGATATTCTGGAGACTGACATTTCGGGAAACTGATAATCGAGATAGTTTAGTTGCAAAACTTGTAACGAAAAAATGTATTTAGAGGTAAATGACCAAATTTCTAGCAAAAGTACTTACTGCAAAAGTTTTGCAAGTATAAAATGTGTAATATATTCGTCTAAAAAGTTTTCGGTAAGAAAATAGATTTGTTTAGGTGATCAGACTACTACTATTATCTGATTTAAATTTCAAGCAACCTTCTTATAGAGGTGGTAGTAAACTAAGCAATTTACCTGTCAAAAATTGTAGAAGGTTAAGTATCAATTAAATACTAAACAAATTGTATGATTAGCCGGAACAAATAATAATAATTTTACAGTATAAAATATTACATTACAATAAAGGGAACTGGTGGAATTTACGTCCCCACGTATTATGTCATACCCATTAGCAACTAGTGATGTTATAATCTGTTAGTACATTCATATATAGTCAATTAAAAATGAACAATTACACAAAAATGTTATATGATGTAATTTACTTGCAACTGTACTTGCCTTAGAATACGTATCGTGAAACCATCTCTCAAAAAATGGTTAGTGGAATAACTCATGCCTTCACATACCCATATCACTATTGTAATTGTTTTTAAAATAGCCAGAGTTAAACAGAAAATGAATAATTCTGTCAATGTTATTTAAATATGACATTAGCTTCACGTAGACCACTCACTTGACCCCAAAATTTTCATCGTGTTCCGAAAATCCCTCAGAAAAGTGGACGAAATTATGAAAAACAACGATTTAGAAACACAAATACAATTAAAAGATGCATTTTCCAGATTAGAGTAAAATATTTTCGAAAATTTAATTATAAATATTTGAATGATAAAATCTTTGTCATTATACTATACTTCTTCCATTCCTAGTTATTATGCTTCCCAAGCAACTTAATTCCTTAACTTCCTTCAAAATATTTCTTCCCAATCAAACATCCTTAGTTATTCCACTATTTCCTATACTACCTTAGTTTTCCCTCTATTAATCCTCATATTGTACTCTTCCTCCATTCCATTTATTAAGTTTTCAATATTTTACTCTCCTAATACCACAATATTATTAGCAAAACGGTTATAATTTTTTGCTAATTGCTTTTGTTCTAATTCTACATTTTTTTTGCATACACTCTTGCAGTTTTTAAGTCGAATCAACAGGTAAGGTCATTAACGGCTCCCTAACATTTTTGGGAATTTTATCTTCGTTGTAAGGATTACTCGATTTGGGAACGCAAAGACGCACACAAACACTCAAGTCTTTGCCAAGAATCGGATCCGGGACCTCTGTGTTACGAGGCAGCAACGTTACCACAGTGTCAGGCGCTACTGCAATTGATATATATATATATATATATATATATATATATATATATAATAAAGTTTTATTCTTATATATCTCTCTTGTTTTGAGATAAGGTACGCACAAGATGAGGCATACCGTTTTTTTCTGAAGGTTTTTGCTCTGAGATAGCAGACCTTGGGCATGTGATTGAGCTGTCAGCTGTTCCTATTACAACAATAGGCCAGCTGTCTTGTAAAAAGTCAGTGACATGGAGAAAAAGAATGCTTCGACCGCACAGAAAATTCCTCTCCTGTTGTCATCGGAAGTACGTGCGACAAGTACCAATAGCCACACGAACGTGACGAAAATTTTAGTGTTTGCCCTGAAATCACTTTTAAGTGAATTCTGAATAGAATATTTAAAATGTTGTCAGGAACCCCTAGCCCTATTCCAAATGTCTCCTCTCATCTCTGTTCGTATTCTATTAAAAGAGAGTCGTCATCATTTGAATAGCATCGTGTAGTCTGTCACCCTGAAAAATGAAACAAATTAAAAAATATGAAACTTTCGATGAAATACTTCTTACTTTTCATATTTTCTTTTGCAGCACCCATTATTTAGATACTGAAGGAAGACAATTCGTTTGATATCTCTCCCAAGCCTTAATCACCATTTACTTTTACATTACTTTAATTTTGTTTTAATTTTAATGATTATATAATACGTAATAAGTACTCTTTTCATTCAAGTAGTGTTCAATCCCCTTTATTCTCCAATACCTTCAATTGTTAACACATGTTCGGTTTTCCTAGATTGATAAGTCACGTCAACTATTTTTCTCTTATTATTTTATCAGCAAACCAATTGATACATTTGTAAAAATATCATCAGAATGATATTATTTCATTATTTTTCAATAATTGTCCACTTTAATTGCTTTGATACGTTATTTATTTGTGATATTCAAATATAAATTTAGATAGCCCAATCCGTGTTAAATTTCATTATTATTTTATGTAATCAGTCTTCTTAAAAACGATACACTCGTATGTATTTCACAGTTGACTGACAACTGACTTAATTTGTCATGAAACGTTCTCTTTTGCTGTGAATTATCGTGAAATCTCTAAGTTAATAATGTGTTGAGCGAGAATTTTAGATACGTCGTGACGATATTTTCTTATTCAAATTAGAACAATATCTGTAAACGAAAGTCTGTTTCTCTTCAATGTCACGATACAAACTGTTTCAAGGTTGTATAACTGATAGCTGATACACGGGCAAACGCAGCACAGAATTATAAGAGGACCTTGATGTTTTCTGCTGTTATCTCTTGGGCGACGCTGCTGCTGATATATATTAAGGGGAAGTTGCTGGATTGAACAAGTAGAAACATCAAGTTCTCTCAGTCGACATGTCTAGGCAATACTTTGGATTCGCAGTGTTGGTGGTGCTGGTGGCCGTGGCTGTCGTGGTGAATGCTGAAGATGCGAAACCTGCCGAAGTGGACGGAGCCTTCCGGTACGACAAAGTCTGGGAGCAACTTCTGGGAGCCGCGAAGGACGGAAAACTCACCAAGGAACCATTCGGTCTGGCCAACATTCCAGAAAGCGGCTGGTACATACTCCGACTCGCAATCTGGAACATCCTCAACTTCATCATCGAAACAGTGAAGAAACGTAAGATACAAACCAGTAATTTGGTCATGCATTGACTTGTTGATTTCAATTTGAAAGTTCAGATGACACATTAATGTAGACAATCTCAATTCGGCAAAGAAATTTATACAATTTTGAAGAAAATATACTTGATGTTGCTCGTATCGATAGAGGAAGGGTTAACAGATTTAGTTCAAAATAATTAAATCTACTATGAGATTTTACTGATTATATTGATAGCAGCTGAAAGATACACATCCTACTTCTGAGAAATTATGCATTACGGAAAGAAAGAAATTTAGAGGAAGGTTTACTGCAATTTGCTATAAAACATTCGGGTTGATCGGTGAGAAAAGATGGACAGATGATAAATTTCTATGATTTCCTAGACACATCAGTAAATTTGAAACCCATTAATGAAAGTTTCACATAAAAAAAGACAGCGAAAGAATGTTATGATATTTAAAACCCAGTAAGGCTGAGTGCATCGTTAAAAATTTGGAATAAGCTGGATTATAAAATGTTTTAAGGAAAAGAGAAATAATTACACGTGGCAGAAAGGGAATATTTATGTACCAGTTGATAATGTGTATAATTAATTTTGAAAAAGAAAACGAAGTTGATACAGGTAACGTTGGAAGATACAAGCAGCATTTTATTGCATCCAGAAGTAGTAAAGAAGCCTATGAAGCTTATGAAAAACTATAGAGAACCAGAGACTTTAAGCACATAATTCTTCTAGAATATTAGCTGGATAGAAATAAGAATCTCTGAAGCGCGGAATTGATTACTTCTTTAGTTTCTTATATAAATATAGGTAAACTAGTTCAAATGATTCACTTGAAAACTGAATGGTAACTGGTTATCATGAGACATTTGAATGTGTGACAACTTCAAATATTAGTTAATTGTCTAAATTAAAAATCAATTTCCAACTTGATATTTATTTGATTATTGATAGTTTTAATATTCATTAATTTCATTAATTTGATTTATTATACTTTTATTTCAGTTATTGCTGGACAAGAAGCTACTATTGCCTATTACAATTGAGGATATCAACTAAATAAATTATAAAAAAAATTAAAAATAAAGTAATAACTCATCTGTATGTTTGCATATTCTTGAGAACCTAAAATCCTTCTAATTAACATTAACGAGCTAAAAAGTTATTAGTTACACCAGTATTAAAGATCCCTCTATTCAGAGTACTTTACTGGTATACGTCAATTAATTTGGTTCATCATTATGACCATTGATAACCACGAACAATGCATTTAATGAACTGCAATAAATAATGTCCTAATGTTATTCAAATTTGATGCCGTAATAATGATGAACGTAAAATATTTTGCTACATAATTACCCTCATACTTCAAAAGTTAATACTGTACGTTGTTACCAAATACCAAGGTTTGGATTATTCATTTGTATACTTAAATACGAATCAATATACAAGCAATGAAAATCACGTGAACGAAGACTTTCCCGTTGTAGTTGCTGCAGAAATATTACTCTGGATTAAGACGCGACGTTTCGACGACCACGTGCTCTGTCGGCATATTATGGCCTTGCAAAAATACGTCATTGTTATAAAATACTGTAGCTTTCAGCTATGGTAAAAATTAAATGATGAGATAAAGTTAATATCCGAGCGTAAAAATTATTACTTAGGGGAGTAATACCATTATCATTATGTTACAGTATATTAGAAATTTAAAAATAAACCATAATTTGAATCTTACTTGATTTTGCACATAAACATTATGGATACCATAAAATTATTCATAAAAACAACTTGAAGAAGGCACACATTTTAGAGGTAAAAGATTAACATATCTGAATTAAGAATTGATAACAGTTATTTCAAATACTATTACTTTAAACCTAGTTTTTAGGATGTTTATCAAACATTTATAGGGATGTAGTCTTGCCTTGAGAACGGTAAACGATAGTGTTGAAACATATCAAAATTATTTTAAGTAAATAATAAATCTTTTTCCCACTAGTATACAAAGTAATTTATAAATTGATTTTTAAATCACTCAAACATTTTCTGTCATTGTACACAATTTCCGTTTATGGACTGTAAATTGTGTTGGTTAATTTGGGTAAATAGGAAGAATAAATAAATATACTACGTAATCTGTAGCGAATGTGAACAATATTGGTAAATATCGGTGGTTCAAAACAGACTCTATGTGGGTGTGTTACACATAATTTTAATTACATTGATTCTAAACAATAAAATATGAAATAAACAGTGGATGCAAAATTTTAATTTAAAACATGATAATTTTCAAATTAATTTTGAGTTTAATTTTAAGGCAAGGCTGCTATAGTCTACTTTGTTATCAAATTAGAAACGTCTCTCTTTAGTCAGGTTAAAAAAATCTATTGGAAACAAAAGAATTAATTAGCTTTATAATTGTGACAAATAATAATCTGTGCATGTGGAAATATATTATTAAATATAGGTCACTCCGCATACATATAAAAAACAAAAAAGGTTTATTGTTTGCGTTGTTAGCTATATTGCTAACTACCCTGACCTGCATTGTATAGCAGCAAAAAGTTTCATTTTCCGAACAAATGCAAGGAAAAAAAACGCTTTTCATTACCAAGATAATGAATATTAAAGGCAACTGCAGCAGTTAGAGACACAAGAAAGGGACCGTAATTACTTTAGATGACTTCTACACAGTGAGGAAGCCGCCATGCCACTTATCAGCATTGCCAGTGATAATGCTAAAAGCGATCGGCGGTATTGGCGCACATTATAGAGATCCCGGTTTTGAATCCTTGCATGTGCAGGGATGTTTGTGTTCGTCTTGGTCACGAAAACTAGATTAAGAATGAAGGAAAATCGCACGAACCACTTCAAACTAAAAACATAAAGTCTCTTAAAATATAACAGTCTATTACTTATCCTCATAGTCCAAAGCACTACATTGGGCTGAAGCACCAATAAAGAAGACTAATGTAAGAATTTCTATTTTTCAAAATAACGACTAATGAATTACATCGTCAGTTTTGAAAACAATATATAACCGTCAACTATTAAACATATAATTACACTCATACCGCTGAGGACTGTGGCTGATGTATGCGCAGTGCACATGACAATTAATTTAGTATCACATGCATGCAAAATATTAACGAAAATAGTATACAGGAGAATGGAACGACAAATAGAATGCGAGTTAGGAGAAGATCAGTTTGGGATTAGGAAGAATGTAGGGATGGACAAGTGAAGAAATATTGATTTTGCGACTAAATTTAGAAGACAGGTTACGAAAAAACCAGCCTACGTTTATGGCATTTGTAAATTTAGAAAAAACGTTTGATAATGTGAACTGGAACACACTATTGAAGAGCATTGAAATAAATTATCGAGAAAGGCGGCTGATCAAGAAAAGCAAGCCATAATCAAGAAAGGCGTAAGACAAGGATGCTGTTTAACTTATGTATAGAACAGGCGATGAAGCAAGTTAAAACGGTTTATGGAAAAGGAATCACAATACAAGGAGAAGGAAGAAAAATCTTGTGCTTTTCCGATGATATTATAGTATTAGGGGACTCAGAAAATGACTTGGAAACCATAATAACTGGCATGAACGTGGTCCTGGACAAAGAGTTCAATATAAGAATCAATAGAGGGAAAACCAAGGTAATTGGGTGTAGTATGAGTAACAATGGAATAACAAATGGAGTTAGATTGGGAAGGGATATTTTGACGAAAGTTAAGGAATTCTGCTACTTGGGAAGCGTAATAACTAGGGAAGGTAGAAGTATAGTAGACATTAAGAGTAGGATAGCACAGGCAAGGAAGGCTTTCGTGAAAACGAGGGATTTACTTACGGGTAATATAAGTGTGAATATTAGGAAATCGTTGCTAAAAATGTTCGTATGAGCGTGGCGATATATGGATGCGAAACGTGGACGATAGGACTTGGGGAAAGGAAAAGAATAGAAGCCTTTGAAATGTGGTGCTATAGGAGAATGCTGAAAATCAGATGGTTGGATAGAATCACAAACGAGGAAGTTCTTAACAGAATAGTGGAAATGCGAAAAATATGGAGGACGTTGACTAAGAAAAGGGATAGATTAGTAGGCTACTTTTTAAGACACGATGGTTTTGCAAAATTAACATTAGAGGTAAGTGTATGGGGTAAGAACAGAACAGGGAGGGAAAGGATGGAATCCGCTAAGAATATTAGGGAGGATATGGGTTTTGCTAGTTATAAGGAAATGAAAAGGCTTGCGCAAGATAGGTTAGCATGGAGTGTTGCATCAGACCAGTCTTAATACTGAATACCATAACAACAACACAGTATTACAAATTCAACTATGGATTGAGGAGGGAAAAACTTGAATAATGATCCTATGTAAGTATTAGTTGACACACATAAATACGAATATTCCAGTCAATACGTACATTTAACAATTGAACATACTTTTTCTATTTTTTTATTATTATAGGTTTTTAGTGACTAAACACTATGCTAGTAGGAATAAATTAAATGAATTGTAGAACAAAATGATAAATTATGGTGATTATATCGGTTGAAATACATTTTCTTCTGCACACATGTTTGAATTTGAGAACGATCTTTCTTTTCGTGCGGCTGTGATCCCAATATCTGTGGTTTTTATTTTTAACATTTAAGAATGTTTAAATTTACGTTTTGGCACTGAGTCAGTATTTTTTTTGCCATTGTGTCGTGCATTCTATCTATTAAGAGACAGAATGTCTTCTGAAAAAGGGGCTCACCCAATCTATGTCGGAAATGCCACGTACTCCGTTTTTTTTCATAGTTCTCACATGCCGAGACACCTTCACCTATTTTGGGAGGTATACGTACTAGGGTCGAAGACCTTGTGCACAAGACAATGGTTGTCCGCTGATCCCATTAAATCAGTTGGCCAACTGCCTCGTAAAACTAGTGAGACACGCGGAAGGGAATGCTGCGACCCCACAGCCAAACTCGTCTCCCGTCATTAGGAAGGGCGTGAGAGTAATACCCAATACCCGACCTCCCTGATGCAGGTTTTCTAGAGAATTCCCTGCGTCTCTTTAGGTGAAAAACCGGTTAGGATCCTTAAACTATAACCCGGAGACCCTAGTCAACCCTTGGCTACCTTGCTCTACCGTCCACGTCCCCCTTTTCAATTCCCTTCCTATGCTATTAAGGGGGAGTTGCCTGTTTCAGGATCCCCGCATGTAGCCTGTTAACCCAGAAAGCAAAAAAATATATTTGAGAGCGTATAGGATATTTAGAAATATCTCTCTCTCTCATACACACTCTCCATAACTGATTGATTAATACCCCGTACTAACTGGCTCAGAACGTTCCACGCCACTAATTAATATATAACTGATCGCTCTCTTCGAGTTTTTCAAATTCACTGCTGTATGTAGGTTATAACAAAGAGTCGGCAACTTTAAAAACTTATACCTTGAACAACGTTATGGCGGACAAAGTTTATTTAAGATAAAGTGAAGTAAACATAATTCTTCGCCATATGTTTCGAAATACAATAGTAGTTAAGGGATCTAAGTAATAGTGACTTTCTTTATGAGGGCGAAATGTAAAGAAATAAATTCAATATATCCTAAAATAATAAAAAAATAATTGTTAATTTGTTTCAAATGCCGAAGAATTGTTCGGTAAATCAAATCTGTATGCAGTGAAATAAAAGAAAGAGAATGAGATAGAGTAACTTATTTATTTTATTTACATATTCTAAATTTTCCCTTATTAAATTATATAAAAACTCAAATGAATAAAAAGTTGAGAAAATGAATTAAAATCTCAGCATTTTTAAACATTAATTACAATTTTTTGAAAAATTTATTTATTACATTTATAACAAAATGTTACAGAATAATGTCTTTTTCGAATTAGGTAAAAAATAGTTTAATTGCCATCTGTTTGTAGTTACGTCTCTCGATTGTTCAGTAGATCAAAAATAACCGCAGTGAAAAAAGTAAAGAGAATGGGATGAAAATATACTACGTAGTTACAATAATTAATGTAAAATAAGTAACTAAATTAATTCATACATTTAAAATTTTTCATTTTAATAACCTAAATATTCGAATGAACGATATTTGCGAAAATTAATAAAAAATTGAGTCCGTCGAAGACCTTGGGCATACGGTAAGAGTTTATAATAAGTGTGTAAAAACTTATTTAGAATTTTATGAAAAATTTATTTTATTGGCAATATAACTAAACGTTATAGAATATTTGTTTTCTTTGAAGAATTTCTTAGCAAATATAACAGTTGTTTCAGTCAACAGTACGAATTATCTGAAAATATAACTATAAAGAATGACTAACAATCCACACAAATATAAAATAGAACAGTCTTTAACTTTTATGCATTTTACTTTGCTGATCCATCGGAATATTGTGTCATTGACAACTTTATCATTAAGTTAGTTTAAAAATCATTTGTGCCTGCTACACTAGTTTCTCGGTTGCTGATAACAAGGATTCTCCGATAACTAAATTTCATAGCCTGCATTCTTGAGCTACATTCTTATTTAGAAGAATTTGTATTTGCAATTTAAAATTTGTTGCAATAGTCACCCGTAATTAATTTATTTACATTATGAGAAAAGAAGATAAATGCCAACAAGATGTTAAAAACATAATGAGATGAAACCAGTATACATATAAAGTAATTAATTTTTAGGTTGTTTGAAAACTAGAAAAAGTTTGAGAAAGAATCGTAAAATCTGAACAATGGAACAGATTTCGTTTTAGTCAAGATTTCTCTTTACAAATTTATATAAAACAAGACCAAATTTTCCTGATTAATTTATAAGGACTGTTATGCGTTCTGTAATAAAATTACTGCCAAGATGGATGTCATAAGATATTATTTAGTTAGAACTACTTTTTTGAGTCACATAACTTACATAATAATCGGTGATCACCTAAATTGAGAGAGTAAGAAATAATAAATTTATTTATTTACGCTACTTAACAACAAATAGTGAGTGTTAAGAGTAATTAATATAATAATGTACTCCTGGAAGTCGTAATAATCGTGTAATTTATTGCAGATTATTAGTTGAAAAATTAAATCAGTCACTGAAAAATTAAACTAGATTGACCATTTCATATTCAGCTCATTGAAAAATTTTAGCTGACGAAGAACTCTCATAAGTTCTTCACATACGTTGTTAGGTTATAGGTAAGCTTAGAAACTAAATTTTTCCGACTTGATTTCAAATTTTTCTGCTCTTCTTTGCAATTATGATGACATCAACTGTAGTAATTAGCATATAAAAACTCCGATGCACTTTCGGCCAACAAATGCGTTACTTTTTTATTGTTATGGAAGGATCTGAGCTTGAGTCAAAGGCACTTTTAAGTCTGACAATTGGGATGGAGGTACTTTTAATATTATTTTCAATTGAGAAATGGATAGGTACAGACATTATAACTACTTTTTCTTGGAAGGTGATTGCTGCAGGCATTTATAATTGTTTTGGAACGGGAAAAAATTTTCAGTTCAGCCTCAGATTTTCACCGTATCAAATTCTGGTTTCATTGTCATTTTTCTATAAGTTCCTAAGTTAATTGTTTAACGTCATCGTGTATACATTCAGAACCAAAGTATATTTTGTGTCCATAAATGTTTGGTTTTCGTAGTTTCTGCTTTGGCCGACCTCTTGTGCTCTAGAGGCTCGATCGCTGCCCCACAACGCAGAGGTCCCGTGTTTGAATCCTGGCAATGGGCTTGGATGCTTGTGTCGTCATGGTCACGGAGACTGGGATTAAGACTGCTGGAGTATTGATACGACGACCACGTATCTCTTCAAATTCGGAATGTAGGATGACAGTCCGTAGTCGACCCGGTAGGTCAAGACCCTGAATGAGTTGCAGAGCCAAGGAAGAAGTATTTCTGCTTTGATGCTATTAAATTTTTACTCACCTGATCAGTAGTATAACGCGTTTAGACCGTAACGAGTAACTACAAATATAACAGGCATTTTCAAATATCTTTTTAAGATAGAAAGGCCATTAACTGGATATTTCCAGACATTGCATAATAAAATGAAATATAATTCTATGAGTTACTTGGATCCATAAATATAAAACGTTTTGGATAACTGATATTAATTTCACCAAACTACAACAACTCATGGTTGTTAGTAAGTTAATGAATACAACTAATAAGGCAAAGTAATTTATAAATATTGAAATATAATTAATTTTTTATGTCATTTCATTGATTCTTGTTCCCGTTTATATGTGAAGTATGAGTGTGAATTAGAAGTTAAAAAAGACACTAAATCATGAATTAGTTCTTCTTAGGTTTACGTGAATAGATTTTGTTGCATCGTAACGACTTCATTTAGATTTACATAGATACCTTTGATGACTTTTACTGGCGTTTACCTTGCAAGATTTTAGATAACTTTGCTGATAAATACTTTACTCTTCGTCCGCTACCACGCTCATTAATTAAGAATTAAAATATATCTCAGCAAATGTGCGTGACACACATCTGGCTCAATGTCAACGAGAAATTGTTTCAAGGTATTTTCAAGTAAGACGGTAGATACGCGCGCAATGACATTACTATCTCTGTAAACGTTATAACGCACCGATTACTGAGCTTTAGTATATATACCACGGAGAGGAGGGTATTCTCCATCAAAATCACCACAACCAGCCAAGCTAGACCAACCAGGTTACCAAGACAACCATGTCTCCTCTGAACTTCAGATTTGCCGTGTTGCTTGTCGCTGCAGCTTTCACAGTGTACGTGGCAAGTGCCGGGGATCTCGAATACAACGAATACACAGGAAAGGATGGCAAACTGGATAAGGATCCATTCGGATTCATCAACCTTCCAGAAAGTGTCTGGCAGCAGCTGAAACTGGTCTTCTGGAATATCGCCAACTACATCGTTGAAACCATCAAGAAGAGTAAGTCCTACATTACGCTACGTAGCGTCAGTATTGATATTATTAAAGGAAATGGTTGTTTACAAACTAGTCAGAGTCCTCAATTGAAAAATTTTAGTAATTCATATTTAATCATTACTTTTGAAATCTCTGGAATATTACTACGCCGTCCATTATAACATGAGAAACCTCATTGATTCCTTTTTTTCCTGTTATTAATAAAAGTCTATCTTTTTTTGTCGAACCAAAGTTATCCGTGAATTTATGCACATACTCTATTCACGAGATAATTTTTTCTGAGTTATCATATGTTACTTAATTCATCATTATACGTTTTGAACGTTTTCAACAATTTCAATTAAACTAATTAAAAATTTTCTATCTTCTAAGTTCTCCAAAAATGTTTCTTCAATACAGAAAAATATCACAGCCTCGATGCTTAAAACTATACGCTTGTTCTCAAAGCTATGAAATATAATATTTACCTTATTACATTTCTAATCAGGCATTATTAGAATTTAAGAAATATTACTAATTTTAATAAAATTATTTCTGCGAATCCACTTAGCAGTTATTTACAATGTACATCAGGATAAATTCAAAATTTTTAGTTCTGTTATTATGGTTCCAACGTTTGCTTAAAAATGAAACAATTTTCAATGATTTTTCCCGGTTCCCTTTAATCTGAAGGTGAAACTGGAAATGAAAGCCAGTGTGGTCAGTATCAATTACGAAATTTTCACCACACTGGAAAAGATTATAAGTACGGGAGAATCGCGTTAGTTCATTCGATTCGTAACTAGAACTTGACTTTGCACTCACAATTAAACCAAATTAGTAATTTATTATACTTATGTTAGACTTAAAAGTAGCTGGCAGTGATACCAAAGATCAATATTTGATTTGAGAATGGCTTTCAGCTCCTCTGAGTGGAAACTACTTACAGTAAAATTCATATATAAATTAAAAGCGCTTACCACAGTACTCATGGCATTAGTGTTTGAATATGTACAGAAAAATATTTTTGAGTGTAAACGAACCTCAGAAATAAATTATATAAATACTTGAAAATTACCCCACCACCGTGAACATTTAAACAAAAATTAAATTCATTTCACATTTTTGTATGGACATTATATTACTATCAATAATAAAAAGTCCACGCTTAATTTAAGAATACTAGTTAACATAATTATAAAAATTTTATTGTTCTCATTTTATAAATTTTTGATCTCGAATATAAGTATCGTAGAATATACAAACAAATAGGTGTAATATTCTTTGTATTTAACAAAAGTTATTTTAATATGTATTTCAATTGAACAGTAATATAGAACCGATGAATTAGAGCAATGGTAGTGCATTTTATTGAAAATACATTTACGAGTTGTACGAAAATTAGCAATATTGTCCAGTTATAATTTATCATACATAGAATATTTACATGAAAATATTTTAAGTAAAGTATCTATTTATTAAAACATCAGTACTTGAATATTAATCATAATTTAACACACTTAAACTTCAAACCCGGTCTTAAGTTTATTTAGAGTTCAATTAGTGTTTCAGTATTAATTGTATGTTATGTATTATATAAACTAAGCTACCCAAATTAGATTAAATAGTTTGTGGCGATAACTGCAACATGTCTGTGAGACTATGAGAATTTATTATTATTATTTTAGGTCACATCAACAAGGGAACAGTTTAGGAAAATTTTAAAACCTTTACATTTCGAGGAGTGAAGTAATTAAACCATGTTTCTATAATATGAAATTCGAAACTATGTGATTATTGTTTCAGTGGTCTTCGGACACGTATCAACCGTCCCTGGAGGCTATTACGACCATAAAGGCAGCCGCTAGGAAACGATATCTAAATTCCAACATAAAAAATTAAATAAAAATTATGTCTTTCAAACTTAAAACATGTTTTAGTAATGATATCCTCTATTTCCTTTATCATATTTGGAACCAGAGCGTTTGAATCCCAACCCAAAATACCATCATCATTCAGTCTCCTGGACCTGAAAATCTATGTACATACAAATAATGTCCCGAGATTAATATCTAGTCTGCGTACTGAATAGACACTAGAACTCTACACTCCTATCTGGAACTATGTGCGAGTCATTTCGATGCTTGCATATTTATGCGATTTTATGAAAGTAAGCTTTAAAAATTCTTAACCGGCATATATGTATTAGGTCATCTATATTATATCGTGGCATTGTTCTTATTGTCACAATATGCTCCACATTTATTTCTTCTTAGAAAATTAGGGAAATATTTTTAATTCCTGAAATACCAATAATGCAAAAATTATGACAACTAATTAATCAATGTCTGCACTGATAACAGAGAGTTTTTCAGAATATTTTGTCACAATTACCACATATGTTAACAATTTTTTGTCTTACGCTTTTTTACTTGCCTCTTTGGACATAGCGTCGAATCCGGTGAACTAATATTCATAATTTTATTTATGACCTTCTTCTTATGAACTATGACTTGCGCATTCTTCAATTCTCACCTAAGCTTTCGTAAATAATTACTATAGCTAATATTTTTCCACATAAACACTTTGTAAACTTTTCTTGCATTTATGGCAGAAAGATCAAAAGTATTGAAAAAACTTAAAGAGACCGCCTCCTTGAGGTTGTTTTTGATGTTAACTTCTCGTCATTTGATTTTGCACGATGACACTGTAGAGCGAGATCGTTTCAGTGTTATTTATTCTCTTTAGCCATAGTTACATCTTCATGACAAGTGCGCAAGACTTACATATTTTTATTCTTTTCCGGTGATAGAGTGTCAGGGTCAATTTTTTTGTGTCACATATACAGTTAGTCGGGGGCGGAACGGGATAGCGGGGAAGAACGGGATACGCTATGTTTTTACTGGATAATGCTGGAGATTAGTAAATAGGTGGTCAAGGAAAAGTCTTGGCAGCCAACTTGACCAAGCTTTACTCCATATTATGAATGAACTCTTGCCTTGGAATCTTACATCTTTGACTTTATAATTTTTGCAGCATGTCGACTGAAGGTGATTCACAAAACTCCTCGCTTTTAACTCTTTAATGGTATATATTCATAAACTAGGTTTAGCTGAAAATATGTTACGTATAAGGTTTCAATCTACTTGTATTAAGGCTCGTGGAAAATCCATAAACTGAGACTAGCGAACGTGGCCGTACGGGATACTACTGTATAAAGCAAAATGTCATGTGTTCCTCAAGAAAAAAAGGAAAAACTGGTAGATCTAACTTATTAGAATGAGTTACTGGATGCTGTATCCGAAAAGAACAGATTCAGAAAGAAAAAGACTGGGAAAAGGGTAAAATGTTAGCAGTTGCAAATAAATACTTTTAACAAAGGATAAATTGTTAAAATGATTAACCGTTTGTTAAATAAGTATAAGAAATAAAACACAAGAGCTGTTAATATTTTTCTTAAATTACATTTAATTTTGTTGAACTAATTGTATACACAAAACATCCAAACCCGTCTGCTCTGAAGGAAGTGGCAGAATGGTAAATTTGTAAGTTTATTTTAAAAAACTCAACAAATATCTACATTAGTCATTTTAAGTTACAATAATATTTCATTAAGGAGGTAGTAAAATAAACTAATGTTTTATATTTTTATGAACTAATTTTTCTATTTCCATAATTTTACAAAAATTCTTAAACAATAATTGTTCCGTTCCGCCCCGACTTCCCCTGCGTGTTGCTAAAAATCATCTGCTCATATGCTCAGAAGGGTTTGTTCGCATCTTTATTGAAGATCGCCAACCTAAATTGCAATAGCAAAATTAATTGTAAGAAAAAAGTAAGTAAAGTAGAAATAAACTTACTATACACAACTTTATTGTTGCTTGATGAGTCTAAAGTGTTGACGGTTACACGGTATTCATCTGACTTGAAATTTCTCCTCCGAATTATATGAAGAAATATTTTGTTGTTTTGCAAATATTTATCTAGGCCAACTATTTGTACTTCCATGCCATTCTTTCGATAGCTGTGTTTGAATTAAAAGAAATTAATAACCCCAGAAAAAGTACTACAGAAGATTCAGAGGAAACTAAGAAAATTGTTTAAGAGAAAGTTTGGTACCGCTAATTCAGAACAAGGTATTTATGGAAAGACGTCTATGAAGGTGATGGTATGAAATATATATATATATATATATATATATATATATAAACATTGAATTAAGTAGAGTATTTGAAGGTAGCATAAAGAAGAATAAAAATACCTCTTCCTGGAGGTTATATGTAAATTAGAATTTACTGCCACATTCTATAAGTAAGGTTTCCAATAATTTAATCGATTAAAAATGGCAATATTTGAAAGAGAAATCTCCATGTACCAAATCAAATATATTTTGTATGGTCAGGGCGTTGTAATGGAAATTTGGGACCAAATATCCTCAATGGCCTCTTATTCACTCTGGTCAGCAGTAATTTATGAATAAAAATAGTAGTTTATAATTTTATAAAACTTACAAATTCCATATTACATATTTTACAATCGATATTTAGCGCCGCTGCAACAAGTATACAAATTTTAAATAATATTTTAACTTATGTTTTATAATAAGGTTTGATTAACGACCATTAACGTTCTCAGGAATCATAAAAAATATCATAAAATATTTTTTTATAGTGGGAAGTTAGAAATTCCTTTATAAGAATAGTTCTTTTATAGTTCGTTGGTTGTACTGAACTAGTTCCTTAAAGCAGTTTAACCTAAGTGATAAGTTAACTTGTGTTTATGAGTATGTCACAAATATCGTTCGTTAACATTTGACCACATTATTACTCACGCCTCGTACAGGAACGAAGAATATTGACTTTTCATGTTCATGCCTAATATTGATTCAGATACTCACAAAAGTAAAAGGTAAAGGGAAATAGGGAACCATCTTCGTTGAAACTTACAATTCATGCGTCCGGGAAATATTTTATTTCATCAGATGCTCTTAATTAGAGTTTTTCAGGTTAAACGCAATATTAGAGTGGGCTTCAAAAATGAACTAGTACTTTTAGAGCTCTCCGCATAAAACATGCAAGGATATAATCTGTCTTTATCTGGAACGTCTTGTGTCACACAAATACGAGACGAACTAGAGATGATAAAAGAAAGAAACATTAATTCAACAAAGGAAAATAGACAATAATAGACAAGTATAGTAAACAACTCGTAAGTTGTAACAAACAAAACGATCCGGTAATCGCTTACAGAGATTATGGGACCCTAATGAACTACCTAACTAGTTCACGAACTGGCTACTTCACTAACTAGTTAATTCACGAACTGCCTAGTTTACGGCCTAGCTAGATTGTGAACCAGCCAGTCCGCGAACTAGGTAGTTCGTCCGGAAATGATCATAAAATCATTAAGTATATACACAGTTCATTTACCTGTGCAGTTGTTTTGAGCTTGATGTCCGTGAACTACATATCATTAATTTGTTACCTTCTGAGGCTGTGACCTGACGGAAAGGATTTTATTCGTTGTAAACGGTTTATTAGTATGAATATTGCGAATTAAGAGACGCACTAAAGAGTAATGGTTAAATTAATTATTTTGTTTAACTTATTAAAAACTAGGCTGCAGACGTATGATAGACAAGCAATTGTAAATTTTATGAGGATGTCAATTAGAATGATTTCAAGTACAAATGTATTAAGGATTCGGTTTCTATAGAAAACTAGTGTTTTATAGGTTATGATTCCGAAAATTTATTTTACTAAATAAAGGGTATCAAACGAAAAATGAGAATGGAAAAATTAAATTATTCTCATGGGTCGCTTGTACAGAGCCCTCTATGAAACTGAAATGAGTTTTATCAATGAATAGATATTGGTAGTTGGTAGACAAAGCAGCATATTACAATGGGAAGCAATTACATCCTTTGTACTCTTTGTGTCATCTGCTCGCGCTGGTATCAGCTGCTGTTTTCGTCAGGGTTGACAACATGAAAGCTCCAATGAATCCGAATTGTCGTGCGTTTACCTGCGTTGATTATTTGGTGTAACCAGTCTGAAACACAAACTGATCATCTTTACGTATTTCCCAGTACGTTCCTACTCGCCGACCTAAAGCAAATTAAAGCCTATGAAACATAAGGAAGTCTAGTCTCAAAATATCGGATTCTATATCGACTATAAAAGCCTCGAAAACCTTAGGTAAACATTAAAATGATGTAGTGGAGTTCTAAAAAAAATAATATTCTACCTCGTCTCCAACTCGGTCTTGTATTTTCTATTGCGCGACCTATTGTTCGCAAATTTCAATCTTCGACTCTTCCTTGGCTCAAGTTTATCTCCTACATCCAATCAGACTTCTGAATTCTCTAGAGGAACTCGTGTTAACTCAAATTATAGGTGAACTTTCTGTTTTTTCCATTACGTTTTTCTAACATTTAGTAAAACTATATTTTGTCTCTTCTTAGTTCCAACACACTGCTGCCCGGATTGGCGCCAGAGTGCTTTTATTGCCTCGTTTACGGTCTGTTTGTGTCGGCCATCTGCAGGGTGCCCCGAAAACCTTGGGCTTCTGGTAATTCTCTCAATCACTCAGGCGGAGAGAGATGCTCTTAGTTCAATTGCCGTTTTAATTTAAACCAACTTAACCCCTGGTTACAGAATAAATATATTTGTCACCGCGAATCTGAGAAATTAACTGAAAATATAGTCCCAAAGTTGAATAATGGATGCACAGTGTTATATTTTAGAAGTTAGAGAAAAACATAATAGATAATGGCTATCATTAGGTATGTAACACATTTTCAGGTTTTCCCGATGCAAGTTTTTCCAACTTCAATATCCCGAGTGTTGTTTTCCCGACAAGACATTATCGAGATTGTCAATTTCCCGACAGATCACTATTCCGATTAACACTGACACATAAATATGTCTCCCAAACATGTCTGTTGACTAAATAACTTTTAATAATAATAGAACATTAGTATACATTTTTATAATGATTTAACTTAATTATTAGTGCGTGGGACAATTTCTACCAAATTTGTAGCACTCCAATGGACGCCGGTGGAACCGGGTTTTATTTTTAATAAACCTCCCTAACAGTCAGAAACAAATTGATAAAAAATAGCAGTAACGTTCTTTAGGAGTTAAAGGTAGGTATTGATGAATTCTAAAATTATAAGGTACAATTTCGGTATGAAATTAATGTTTAAAAATTTAAGGGAAACATAATACAAAAATTAAATTCATCAATTTGTAATTTTGAAAATATAAATAATAAAATATATAATATAAAATTGATTATTCTAATATTATACACTTTCATTATACAATAAAAGATTTCGATAGAATTTTATAAAATAATATCTTTTTATGCACAATAAAACAGCAATTTAAGTTGATCTGTTGGCAAAAAGTGAACAAAATGTTTTATTTATTTTAATTAAATTATTTTTTTGTAGACTATGACATTCGGTTATTTGAATATTATCAAATAAATTTAATAATGAAAGTTTTAATGATCGAATTCCGTGGTCTTGACGTTCAGACTATTGAAGTTTAGCTTCTGATTCTTTCAGAGTAAAGTAATAGTTAAGTGATGTGAAAGCCGTAAAAATAATTCGTTTTTCATTTCACTCTTTAGTAGCACATGGTATTATATTTCTCAAAGTGGAAAGATATAATTTTATAAAAATGGTCATTTAGACTTATCTGACAAATGTACGACATACTAATATGTAAGGCTCATTTGAAGAATTCTTGAACAATGAAAGTATTTCCGTACAATATATTGCTCAAATTTACATGATACAAAGGAACTTACAGAAACCAACTATAGATGAATAAAAAAACAACGTAAGCACAAGACGAGAAACTATGGAAAAGGATGATTTTCTTTATGCACACTCACTTCAAGTACTCTCGATGAATTAAATGTTCTTAAACTTATTTCGGTAAATTTTAAGAGTATACGAATCTAAATTTGCCCCGCAAGCGAGACTTTTAAAGTAGTTCACAAAACGCGAGACGCGATTACTTAAACACAGTACACTTGTTTATCATCAGACAGTTACTTAAGGTCTTTTTACTGTTGGTCTCTGTCGAAATAATGGAGTGAGTTAATGATTAGGCATGGTTTGTCAACTCTACTGTCCACATCGTTCTGTTTCGTATCGTTACACAATAACATGTTCTTCTTTTCATCAACACGAAACGTAGATCGTTATCAAAAGTGGAACATCTGATGTAATGTCCATTAAAATCATTTTTACGATCAACTATAAGTGGTTTTTCCATTTCATTATTATAAAATTCATGTTTTCTAAGGTACATATTCTACGTTTCGTTTTATAGTTACCCTTGTTTCATGTTTATTTATAATAGTTTGAATCTTTAGAACTGAAGGTAAAGAAAAGAAATCAGAAATCAAGAAAGGAGTTAAACAAGAATTCAGACTGTCGTCCATGCTGTTTAACTTATATATAGAACAGACGATGAAGAAAGTTAAAAGGAAATATGGAAACGGAATCATATTTCGAAGACAGAAATAAAAACCCTACGGTTTTCCGATGATATTGTAGTATTAAAGAAATCAGAAGAAGATTTGAATATGAGGGTTAATAGATGGACAACCAAGGTAAAAGAGTGTAGCATGGGAAACAGCTGAGTAACAAAGGGTTGTAGATTGGGAAGGCATATTTTTAAGAAAGCTAAGGAATTCTGCTACTTGTTAGAAGTTAAGTAGACACAAAGAATAGGATAGCACATGTAAGGAAGACGTACGTAAAAAAAGATGTAATTAATTATGGGTAATATAAGAGGGAATATGAAATCAATGCTAAGAATGTACGTATGGAGTGTGGCGTTATAAGGTTGCGAAATGTGGACGGTAGGAGAAAATGAATAGAAGCCTTTGAAATGTGGTGCTATAGGAGGATATTGAAAATCAGATGGGTGGACACACTAACGAAAAAGGTTCTAAGGAGAATTTGAAGGACGTCGACCATGAGAAGGAATAGATTAACTGAACACGTTTTGAGACAAGCGGGTCTTGTAAAATTAGCATTAGAGGGAAGAGTGTGGGGAAGAACAGAAGAAGGAGGCTAACGGTGAAATCCGTTAAGCAAATTTGGGAGGAAGTGGGATGTGGTTGTTATGCGGAAATGGAAAGGCTTGCGCTAGATAAGACAGCATGGAGAATTGCATCAGACCGGTCATAGCACTGGAGACCACAACAGTTTGAGCCTGTACATCATACTTTCCTTTTATCATATCTTACATTTCATCATCTCTCCACTTATAAATTATTTACCTCTCTACCTGCCCATATATATTAAATTTTTTTAGTAGGTTTCTCTCATAACAGATCTGTCTGTCATTACAACTATAATCAGGACTTGTGTCCAAATTTAGGAAGCAATAATACAATTTCGTAATTATTTGTCGTAATAGTAGCCCTAATTTTTCTTTTCTAAATTCGATGGTTTAGTTTAAATTTTGTTCTTCGGTTTCTTGCATCGATCACTTTAAAACGTTGTTCCCCAATTAAATAAGTGTTCATTTCTAGTTTGAGAAACCAATGAAAGTACAAACTCTGCGAATCATAGTGTAATTATATAATTTTATTTTCTCTTTCTTACGTATTATGCTGTAAATTGTAATTGTGCAGTTGTAGTACTCTGTCCTAAGATTGGTCTCATGCAACCCTCCATGCTTATCTACCCTGCGCAAGACTTTATATTTCTATGTAGCTACCACGTCCCACAAACTCCCTAATATGCTTCGTGGATTCTATCCTTCGCCTTCCTCCCCACACACTTCCCTCTAACGATAATTTTAGAAGACTCTCCTGTCTCAAAACGTGACTCTTCTCTTTGTCAAAGTTCATGATGTTCTCTCTTATCTTATTCTGCTTAAAAATTCTTGGTTAATTAGTCTATCCATCCATCTTATTTTCAACATTCTCCAATAGCACTACATTTTGAAAGTTTCTATTCTTTCCTTTATGCACCAATATAACGCCAAACTCTAAACGAACATTTTTAATAATGATTTATTTTCTTACTTATATTAACCGTGAGTAATTATTCTTTTTTCGAAGGCCTTCCTTGGTTCTGCTATCCTACTCTTTTTTCACTTGGGTTTCGTTTCCATATTCATTATTATCTTTTTTCATCGCATGTCCGTTAAAAAGCATGGGCAACAGACTTCATTCTTGTATTACTCCTTTCTTGATTTCAGCTTTCTTTACTGCTTATTGCATATACTTGATGCTATATTTAAAGTTGACTCTCAAAAAATCTCGGATGGAAATTCCAGATATTCACTCAGTTACATTAGTTAACAAAATAATCGTTTAAAATTATGTTCCGTTTCAGATCCCTCTTATTTCCGTTTTGAGTGTGAGTTAACTTTTAATTTTTTCATTCATTGGTCACAGAATCAATATTTTCTTATAACATTAAAGACGGTGTTTCCCTCACTTCTCAATCAGTACGTATAAGCTATAATATTTCCAGAAATGTTTGCCTACAATTATTTTTTGACAAAGTTCCCCAAACCGATTCAAAGTCTTGACACGTCTATACTCCGCGCAAACCGACCTTGGGTATTGAAAATGTCTGGGACAAATGCCAAGTACCCAAAACACCTATTACAGGTACTGAAGGGTAGGATCATTAAGCTACAGTACGAGGCCCTAGTTAAGCTCTGGCCATCTTGCTTTCCTTTTCCTATCGACCTTTTTATATATCCTTTCCTGAAATATTAAAGCACTTTTTGGATCACCCTCATGTAGCCTGTTGATCTCTGTTTACAATTTGTTTGTCATTATTTATATTAAAAAGTTATTAACGTGCATAATTGGGCTGCCTTATATATCTAAATTTTTATTACTTAGTTTTTTACTTTATAGATACTTACTAAATAGATTTAAAGATTTTATCTTTTGTCTTCGGTTCAATTCATATTCGTTATATCAGTAAAATTTATCGTTGTAATACATTTAATGATACCAACCATTGCAAATTTATTTTAGTGATTATTTTTCAATGTTAAATAGTTTTACAAATTTTTACAAATTTACAAATCTCTAACACTTATTTTCAATTATTTTTCTCGACACTAAATTAAATCAATTGCCTTTTCTCCTATTTTACTCATTCCATATTTGCATTTTTTCGTGTTTCTAGGTCTTACGCCTGTTTTTTAATTATCATGTGAAATTAGCAATTGGGTCGACTAAACCCCGAGTTGCCGAACTGTAAATTCATTATCGCCTCCTGCGATAATTTGGAAGAATGGGAATTGTTTGAAACATGTGACGAGAAGAAAATCATCCATAATATCCTGTTCACGTGAAACGTTCAGAGCCTGACGCTCATATTCAACGCTGGAGTACTAGCACTTCAGTTTAATTGATTCGGTTCTGCAGCGATTTTTTTGATTGTGAAGTGGTTCCACTCATATAAAACAAAAGTTTAGGACTTTTTAGAATTACTGGAAATAATAATTGCTTGTAGTGTCACTCCAATATCTGCAATCCAGAATTACCCTCTTCATATAGCAGTTACTAAATATCGGAATTATGTTATGTGTGCAGTTACACTATTCTTCAGGGCAATAATTGGCTCTGGATGCTCGATATAAGCTGACTAGTTTCTCCATCTCTACATAAAGGAGAATTGATTATAACGCTACACGTATTTATGAATTGTTCTTTTCGCATACTTATTCGTCAATAATCTGCTGGAGCGCAATATGCTGCTTCTTTTTTTTCTGGATTTCACTGCCAAATTTTTAATTCTATAATATATATATATATATTTATTTATTTATTTCGTGTGTAATAAATACATGACTACTCATAAGTATACATATTTTGAAATTTACTATACAGAAATGATTGGAGAAGTAATGAAATCTTATCAATTCATGCATATAAATACGTAGACGATGAGTAATCCAGTTATTTTCTAAGATTAGTGGCGTTGTTAGGATGTAGATAAAATGAATTCCATACTAAATTAATTGAATTTACTTCTGTAAAAATATGTGTAGATGGGGGTTAAGTTTAACTTACTATTTAATATAATATGCCCCACGTTGGTGGAAGTCAATTGGAAAGATAAGTGTAGAAGTTAATTATTAATTATTATATAATAAGGGTTCAACTATGAAAGGTTATATTATTGAAAAGCAAAGAGTAGATTTAAAATTTTGAATTTAATAACATTAAAATATTTTAACAAGAGCATTGAAATAAATGATACACAATATATCGAAACTCTTTAAAATCAGGGTCACCTGTGGGGTGGACCGAAGAAGCAATGTAGTTTTATGGCGATAGGTCTTGCAATGTAAACTCTATGAAATCATAGCTAACGATACCCACGTTGTCTGCTGCTGCATTGTTTGGCTGCGTTTTTTCCCCGGTCTGCTTTGTGACGATCTAAAATCATCTGCTGTTGACCCTTGTTGGCTGCATCGCGATTGATCCCGTTGTCTGGTGGACGCCTTAACAAAAATTTACCGGAGACTCCGAAGGTCTCAAAAGCTCGACAGCACTTCCAATTTCTGCTTTCAAGTTTTATCATATTACGCCGGCGGTTCACTATATTGTGTCCTTGGCGGTTAGAAGTATAGACTATCCACCTCAAAATCACTTCACACGTCAACTCCCTCGGAGCTTTAATCCATCCTACTTAGTTCCAGATCGGCGGGTGGTCTGCGATTATATATCTCGATCCTCTTTGTACTCGAAGATAGTGTTAAAAGCAGCTAGTCCAAAATCCCGGCTCTGGTCAAACAATCCCACGATTTCTTACCTTCCGGTGGAAATAGAACAAAAGACGTATATTTTCATGCTACCATCCAGATAGTAAAAGGAATCTAACGTTTCCTCGAGTTTACACTTATTTCACGTTAATATCTAGTACATGACATATAAGATTTACTACAAACCTTTTGATTTATGTTATGATTATAAATTTATGAATATTATTTCTTTAAATATTCATCAATACCAAATTTATTACGTTATATTTTTACTGTGTTATCAAAACGTTGTTCACTATTACATTGTCTGCAAATCATCCGGTTTCAAGATTATGAATGGTTAACCTATTTATAGTCGAATTGAAATATTACAGGACATTGGTCTACAACAAATGAATAAATTGGCAAAAAAACGTACAAAAATGAAGTTGTTGCTCTTGGGACAACTTTGTTAAGAAGCATTGAACTTCGCCATGTTACTGACATGTGACAAGTACATTGTATCAGTGTAAGAGCCAGCCGAAGTCCACCACAACGCAGCTCACAACAGCAAACAGCAACCCCACGTTCCACGTCATTACAGCTACAGCTCATCGGGAGGAAGAAGACACACACTCGGCTACATCGCTGACTAGTTATCTCTGCACAAAGAAGAGAAAACGTCACACAGCAGCAAAGCTACTGAACAAAAACTAACTTTTGAATTATATAACGATCTTTGTTATTAATACACAACAGTTGTTCTTAAGTCGTTATCGTGATCGCATCTCAGCGCATATCGCTTAATCTTTTTATTCATCGCTATTCTGCAAGCACTTACCACTTACGTGCATATAAACATTTATAGCTACAAGTTTAATAAAATGTAATTTTGTTGTTTCGTCGTAATCGATCATAAAATAATATTTATTTATTTTCCTTTGTGCCGCTGCGGCAGATGTGTAGAGGGGAAAAAATATTATTTGTGATCGAATATGACGAATAAGCGAGATATGCTTTATTAAACTTGTAATATGTATAGTGAATAATATTGGCTAAGCGATATTGCGCTTAGATGCGGTCACGATTTACGATCCGATGCGTGAGCGTTGAAGAATTGCGAACGACTGTGTTGCGTATTACCAGCCAAGAACACTATATAGTACAAAGTCTAGTGTGTACTGGTTTTTCTGCTGCGTGACGTCTTCTCATCTTGCTCTTCTCCCGAAGTGCAGAGATAAGTAGTCACCGATGTAGCAGAGTGTGCGTCTCGATCAACTGTGGCTGTGATGACGTAGATTTGGTGTAATTGAATCGTCTCTCGTTCTGTGTTGAGGTGGAATTCGGCTGGCTCCCACACCGCTAATACCTGTAGCGCTATCTTGTGGTAGTTCAGAGAAACAATTGCAAATGAACTACTTTTTCATACACATTTATTTGGACGTGCAGGACTTTTCGAACTGCCTGTAGAATTCATGAATACCAAATATGTTATACTAGAATAAATTATAAAACAAATAAACAAAACGGTGTGTACTTTTTAATTGAATTTCTTCTGAATTTTTTAAAGAAATGATGCTCAGTAAATAAAACTATAAAACGTAAGTAACAAAGCACAGAATGTAAATTTATCAAACTATATAAACAATATAGGATGTATTTGATCAAATAAGACCAAATATGAATGTATCTACTGCCCTGATGACCGCACAGAAGCGTCTAAAAATATAATATATGCGGCCCAAAATTCCTTTGTTGATGGCTCGAATGTTCTAAGACAACAATTTCTATCAATTTGATCGTTTCTTATCTATTCTTTTTTTGGTTTCAAGTCGCACCAACAGCTGTGGTATTTATCAACTGTACAGAAATACGGGGAACTTTATATTTAAGTAAATGAATCATAGTATGGTAACTGAAACAACCCAACGTCCAAGCCCATTCCAGGTTTCGAACCCGAAACCTCTGTGGTGCCAGGCAGCAAAGCTAACCACTACACCACGGGTGGTCGGCTTCCATTTTGTATCTATGTACAGACGTTTATCGTGATTAATTCCTACCAAGCACACATTCACCGAACCTAAAAAAGATTATACCCATTTATTCCAAACTGTTTCCAATTAATTTAGCTAGTTCAATATACAGCAGATGGAGAATTTTAGGTTTATTACTGTTTGTAATGAAAGCACGCATTATTAACGCATTTTATTTTTTCTAATCTGTTATCATTTATGGATCCTATCGAAACCACACATGTATTCCATACTGCATAATTACCCAAACTCCTTGAAACTTTACTTTTACCTTTTAATTTCCTTATGTTTGACCGCTGCATCGGACGGATATTACCGTATTGAAAATGATAAGGGTACGCAATGAATTGACATCGTGTTGGACCTTGAGGATTACGTGTGACTTGTGGTTTCTTCACAAGCTGAGTTGGACTCCTGCGCTAGCCAGTACCGTTTTTGCAACTGGTATATTGATGTTTACTACTACACCACAATAACTGTGCTCTAGTCAGGATTCGAACCCGGAACTTCTGTGTTTAGAAGCATCAACTCTGACCAATATACCACAGTAGGTTAGCGAAAGATAACACGCATATAAACAATTTCTCTTTGATTAGAAATTCCGTAATTGTCAATTTTCCTCTGTTCCACTTTTTAAAATAAGTTCGAGGGTTAGTATTCTACTACAAGTTAAACAAAGATTCATTTTTGTCTACCCGCTTATCCGTTCTCTAAGCACAAAAGATGGTTCTTCCTTAGGGAGAACTCATCATCCCTGATTAACTGGATTATACCCTGATCGAATTAATTACAAACTACACATACCTTGTAGACACTTTCCTTAATTTCTCCTGTAAACTATCACCTGAGTTAACTGCACAGCTAGAGTAAGGTGGCATTCGTTCAAGCCATTTGCGTGACCCTCGAATTAGGTTCAAGGTAGTTGAGGTGTTGGAATGATACGAGTCGTATCAGTGGTTGTTCAGGTATCACCCGTCTTGTGTTTCACTTATAATTCAGCGAAGACGGATTATGCGAAACAGTGTAAGAAAATGTCTCTAGATCAACGTCGTCTGGCTGTTTCTCTTTTTGCCTTGATATATGCTGTTTCTTCGGTGAGCGGTATCTATATGAATGAGGAGCACTGGAGAGATGCAGGAGAGGTTTATGAAGATGGGAAACTTACAGACGATCCATTTGGCATCGGAGAAATTCCCGAAGCTGGAATGTACATGATAAGGGTTGCTCTATGGAATGTCATCAACTACGTCTGGCAAACTATCGTCTATTGTAAGTGTTTTGCATGATGTTGATTACTATTGGTCAAAATAAAAGCATAGTACCACCAGCGGTATATATAGGATGTAAGATTTATTGTTTTTAATACTCATCAAAACCATTCCAAAGGGAATTAGTTTTCGGTTTATTTAAACGTTAAGAACTTTAAAATCAATTCTCATTTCGCATTCTTTTATTATTGAGAGAGTTTTAATCAAGCAGGAATACTGAGATTTGCTACGCCAAAAATAAAGTATTTTCTTGTAGAAACAATCTTTTTCCTTGTCTTTCTTCAACACATATTTTATTAGTAAAAATGTCACTTTATTAATACTAAATGGATCGCTTAAATTCCTAGTTTAGAATGCGGCGAATCAATTAGGTTTTTAGCTCATTACCTACTGGTAGACAAGTGCTGTTATAATGAAAGAATTCTGTTATTGCAGTATCTTGTTTACATTATTTTGTTTGGGTTATAGCTGTTCTGTTGTCACTTAACTTCAATATTATTAATTGATTTAAGAGTGTGACATGAAATTCTCTGAAGCATAGGCCGCAATATTGTTGATCTTATTTGAGATAATTACTAATTTATTACTCTGTAACGCCTATTGCAATTAAGGTAATAACACTTTCTCCTGCTAAAGACCCATTCTTGAATACAGTTAAAGAAAGCGACTTCACAATTTACCGTGAATTGAAAAAGGATTAGTCTAGTGTTTGATTTGAATTCTTATACAAGTCGAAATGTTACAGCTGATGGATGTTAGGTTTCTGAGACCTGTAATTGTACTAAGGATAATATTAGGCTTGTCAGATCTGGACCACTATCACATACTGGTCGACTACAATTATCAACCGAAATTTAGAAAGAGGACTTCAGTTTATAGTTGTGCCGTTTTCTGTCTGCTGACGATTTGGACCTCAAGCACGTGTTACCTTTGGTTCAAATGGCAATCAGCGGAAGTCATCACTATGCACTTTTCTGCCATGATTTCTGTACTGTTTCTTTACATTCAGATTCTAATTATCTACGTGAAACTTATACCTGACTTTGGTAAAGGGTTTTTGAAGATAATATTCAGCCTCCGCAGCGTCGATCGGATGATAAATAATCATGTAAAATGTAGCACGGTAAGGAAGGAGTGTTGTCTCATTTTGCAAATAGTTTTGTTTCTGTGTGCGAACATAGGTGTATACATCATGTCCAACTATGGCATGAGTTGGATATTTCTATTTCACGCGCTGGTCAACAACACGATGCATTTTGCCAATAACCTGGTAATACTCGAGATGATTGGATTGGTCACCCTGTTGAAGAACAGACTAGCCATAATAAATAAACTACTGCAGGATTATATTAAATTGTTAGAAGCAACTGGAAAGAACACAGGAAAAGGTTATGTTAATTTTTTGGCCGGTATAGATTTCGACGTTGACGAATCATCGATCTTCAACCTCCAACGGGCCCACCACGAATTGCTGTCGCTCACTGAGGTCGTCAACAGCCGCTATAGCGTCCTCTTGTTGGTCGATGTTGCAGTACTTTTCTTCGTAATCATTTTTTGTTCACACGTAATGATCAATCTATTGAAGTTCAGTTCAGCACCGACGGTCATGGTGTACCTAACTATGTGTTATTGGATACTGATAACTGTTGGGAGACTTTTGTGGGTTGTGCTCGTCTGCAGAGGTATGGTCCACGAGTCGAAGAGAACGACCCAGGTGCTGAAGACTCCATTGTCCAGGCGAGTCCGAAGAGTTCTTCAGCCTTTTTATGAGCAGATGCTGCTGACAGCACCCGTTAACTTCGTCGCCGGAGATGTCCTGGAATTGACGCCTCAGATGTTGCTTGGCGTCTTCAGTGCGTCGGCCACGTATTTGCTTGTTCTCCAACAATATAATTCACTTTACAGACAAAACCACCAAATATGAAAGTTATATAATAATGCATTTTCCACTTGACTTGTCAATTTGTGCGCCCCTCATATAAAAATAGTGTTCGTCACATATATATTTGTGGAACACAGAAAACTACAATTTTAAACAGTTTAATTTATTAAAAAGGGTTCGAATTCATCAGGATATTCAGACAATATTTCAGGTAGAGAATTTAGGTGAGGACCGCACAGGATTTGTAACATTTTTTGACATCAGAGCAGCTGATTTGCCTGACTTTTCTCTACACTTTTTTTGCTAGTCTTGTATATGTTACTAACTATCATACTTGGAGTTCAGAAGAATGTAAAGAACGTTTGAGACCACTCATAAAATGGAATATTTTTTACCAAAAATCAATAGTATTTGAAGTAACGAAATGTAAAATATGTTACGTATAATAAATACTCAATAAACCCAAGTTTTTCGTTACCATCAAGGTAAAATTAACCTTAATAATCTATGTTTGGGTTGCTGCACTAGAAGAATTCTAAATATTATGTACTCTGGTTTTTCAACGTCTTCTAAATCTCCCAAAGTGTTTAGTTGAACTCTTGGTAACTTTTTAATCAAGCTAGGAAAGCAGAAGCATCTTATGCATACATTAATTGCTTATTTTGTGATGTCATGTGAATATAGAATTGTAAATAAATAAGAATGCACACCTCGTCCTGAAGTAATAAATATATTTCTATGTCTAAGGTTCATAATTTTAATCTGATAATCCTGCAGGTATATGACCTTTAACGTAAAGAAAATGGTTATTTATTAAGGTTAGTTTCAACAAATGATACTATTAAGCAATAGAAACATATGAAAGGTTGGTTACATTTTGGTAGGATAAAAAATGAACTAGAAACTACAAAAAATACTCGTTTTTTTAAAAAATTAGGTTAATACGTCAGTACAAGAAAATTATCTAGCAACATGTTTTATCTGGGATTATGACTTGTTCCACAAAATTCATATCAAAATAACGTGATATTACATATCTATATACACATAAAACATGGGAAAAGTGTCAAATAAATTTATGGTAAGACGCAAGATAAAACATGTGAAATTGTCATGAAGTTTCTTTCAAGCATATTTACAAACTACAGCAGTGTAATAGCACGTTATTCAATTCAAAATTTTATTGAGAGCGTATTTGTTGGGATTTGTCATAAAATATTGCTCTGACAAATGACTTATTAATGATGAAGCGGTGCCTTAGAACGATGATAGGTTTCCTTCTTTTGTCGCCTCCAGTCATCTATTTAGTTTAATTTGGGTACTTTTCCTTCCTTCTATATTACCAAATTACAATCAAAATTTAATTAACGGTGAATGCTTTATATAATCCACCTGCTTTCTTACCTGACTGTTTTTTCCGTTAACAGAACTTTATATCACTGCGATAATTGGTTATAAGTATTTTGGAATATATATCTAACCGACTTGTTTGTTATTATAGATAGATTGTTTAATTCTATGAAATAGATTAATTCAATTTCAAAATAGTATCAAATTTGACATGACTTCACAATTCATTTGAAATATATTTTTCCGAATTTATCAATTTATTTCAGTAATCCCTGTTAGATTTTCCTGTTAACAAATTTAACAGAACAGTTTCAATTATATTTAATCTAATTAAGATTAAAAATTACATTAAAAATAATGAATTTAATAAAATAAATAATGAGTTAAAAATATATAATAAAGTTATATTTTCACCTACATATTAAATTTGTATCGAACTCCCAGCTAAATCTAAAATTAATGAGAATTAATTCAATTAAGCGTAATATTGTTATGATGAACTTGTAACTGTCTATTTAGACAATATATTTTTCAAATTAAGAAATCATATACAAATTTCAGGCGTATGAGCAAAAATAATTTGGTGTGATCTAACGAATAGCCTAGAATTTAATACAAATGTAGAATAGTATATTAACCACACCGATTTCTTATGATTACAATTACTTTTAAAAATTAAATGCTACATGAAGTGTTAAGTGTAGAATTGAATTTTGTAATATCGTGGAAGATACAATTAAAAACAAAACATAATTATTTTAAGGTAAAGATTGATATAATTCGTTTTTCCTGGTGTTATTAAGTATGTTATGAATGTTAATGTTCACCTATTTTTGTTTACAGTACTCGTTGGAGAGGTTGGGACGATTGCATACTACAGGTAGAGAATGTAACGTTATTTAAAATAAAAATTAATGTGAGCAAAGTGCTGGAATTTTACTAAAGACTTTCATCCTGACTATTAAATTAACTCTGAGTGTCATTTAATTTTCATTCGTCATAATTTTATACTAGACTATTATATTGTTTCATGAAGGAAAGAAGCTATGTAAAGCGTACATTATTACGTGACAAAACTTTAGGTTTACAAGACTGGAGGGATCCCGAATCAGTCCTCCGGGCGTCGACTCGGACTAGCTTAGGTGCACATCTCCTGCGGGAGGTCCTGGGTTTGGGTCCCGGCTCCTGTCGACATTTTCCCATTCTGATCTTCTGAAACAGCATTTTGAATACGGATAATCGTAAATGAAAATGGTTATGTGTAATTAAGTTCTGCATAAAAATTTTAATGCATGTAGAAACATCAAGCTAACATGTACACATGTTACGTACGAATCAGGAACAAACACTGTGGTGCTAAGATACTTATATCACCTATACGGTTAGAATTTAAGAACAAGGGAACATTATTTTCAAGGACTGCTACCTACAAATTAGACATAAGTTACAATGTAGCTACCATCGTCATAGGCCAGTGGTAAGTAAGTAGACCCACATGCCCATAGAATTCGGTGAAATTGAGATATACATAGTTATTCCCAATTCGGGTTTAAATGGTTTGTTGACTGATTAGTGTCGAATTAATTTTGAAAGGATTGTTTACTGCAATTATTTTCTGTTAGGCTTTCTTTGTTACACACGATTCAATGTTTCAATCGTTCCACTAAAATGTAACTCTTGCCATATTACCAACAAAGTCCTCAGATTCTCTGATGTTTGTCTGTGTTGGTAGAACCGCAATTATTCGTTTATCTTGCATTTTGTGTAGAGTAGAACAGTTTTCTGTTAAATTTTTAAGTCCATCTCGCCATATCGAGTCTATATTTAAAATTGTTTCTTTTATGTTGAGTTAGAAATGTTCAGTATCAGTACCTTACATACTACATTTTTCTTACCTTATTGTTTTGCAAACTTGAAAATTAGTTTCAATTTAGTACATTTAAAAAAGGTTCTACTTTGGAGGTACGCCACTGAGTTCACTGATGGGTCCATTAAAATTTTTCTCCCATCATTCCAAATTCACATTAGCCTCCGTTTATTTGAGTTTTTGGCAAGCGATGAATCGATAGTAATTGGAATGTTCAAACAATGCGGTTTCGTGACGCATTCAGGAATTTAGTAAATAATAAATGCGTGTGATATGTGCAAACCTGTGAATTGGCTGCATCGATTACTCTGCATCAGACTTGACCGTTTGAACCTTCATTATTCAGCTCTTTCGTTAACACCAAGAATGTCTAGGAATCTCAATTATTCAATTTAATGAGAATTTATCGTTAAGTTCGTACGATATAAATACTTTTAATATATATTCCAATTGGATTCGACGTTTATAAAATACTTGGCTATATGCTCAACAAATATATTATTAAGTCAAAATGACGGATACTTCATCTACAATTGATTTTAAGTTGTGCTAAGTGGACTAACAAATTACAAAATAGGGAAGAAAGATCAGGTAGTATTCAATTTAGAAATAACACGGAGATAGAGACCTACCAATTGCTAATACAGTGTTATATTTATTTGAGCCGATTTCATACTATTTTAATAAAAACAAATATTATAATCTGTCTTCCATATTCTCATCTGATGCTTAACAATTTTTTGTGTGTAAAATAATCTAATTTTTATTCAAGCATTTAATTTAAAACAATCTCAGTAATGCATGTTAATTTTAGTCTTCTGCTAGTGACGTCGACGTCAGATTATGTATAAATAATAACGAAAACGTGATTGTAATACATTATTCAAAAAATTATAAATACACACTTATTATACTACCAGTTCGATAAAATATTTTAGAATTCACAATGGAACAAAATCTACGGCTTCGGAACTCGAACCCGAAACCTCCCTTAATCGAGCGGACGTTTTTCCACCTGAGATAATCAGAGATCACTTCCGAACCTCTGTGACATCCCCTCACTCTATTGTATACCTGAAGCTCATTTTAATTAATCAGATTCTTCAGAACCTAATTTTAAGACGTCAATGAAGAATGATATTTGAAAGGACTTCATTAATCCGTTCTGCTTAATTGTGCAATAGATTTTTATGAATTATTTAAAGACCTAAGAACAGCATATTAATTGAGTAAAATATCTATTTAAGAGATATTTGTGCGATTCATATACTATATAATACATTTTAATATGCCCTACGTTGGTGAAAGCCAATTGTAATAGTTGAATCGTTTTATGTATCAACATATTAATTATTGAAGCTCCACTTTTAGGTGGCAATTGCAAAGAATATTTATGGATGAGGTTTGTTAATTAAACTATTGTTTAACTTTGGGAAATTATAATTTGAAGGTAATAATAATAGCAAAAAATATTTAAAAAACAAGTAGACATGTATTTTGTGTGAATAAAGTTTAATAATGGTAAAATCCAAAAAAGAAGCTAAATGAATCTTTATGAAAAGGATAGAGCAATGATAAATTTATAATTTAGATTGGACTCATTACAATCATGTTATGGCAAATAGATCTGCCATTGTGAACTCTTTGTAATCAAAGCTAATGATACCGACGAAGACTGCAGCTGACGGCGTTTTACTTCGGTGTACTGACATAGAGGCGCCTGACGTCGATCCTCGCTGGCTGCATTGAGGATGATCTGCTTATCAGGGCGACCTCTAGGGCCAAAATAGCGGATCTAAATCTCCTGAGATCTCAAGAGCTCTAACCAGCTCTCAACCGACGTTTGCCATTTTGTGTTCTCTCCGCCTCAAAATCTTTTTCCACGTAACCTCAGTAGATTTCGAAAATCCTCCTCCTGCAATTTCAAATAACACCTGTTGGCTTTTATTTGAACAATTGCAGTCAAGAAATTCTTCAGTCTCAGATGTGGACGGATGTTTTGTATTAAGTCTATCTCTCTACGAAACATTTTATTTTAAAAATTTTAAAAATCAAAGGCTACTTATGCTTTTCAATTTACACAAAGAAAATAAACACATAAATGTGTAATTTGAATAAACGTCAATATATTTTAAATAAAATGTTTGTACTTAATTTTTTTTAAATATTTCCACTTAGGCAATATTCCACATGTTTTAAAGAAATTATTATTGTAAAAGTATAGTCATTGAAGAGAATAATTTCCTATCCTAAAATCCCTAAAAATGTTTGAGAGTGAATAAATATTTCACATAAACTGAGTCTATGTAACATATTTACAATGTTTTGAACTTGTGATGGAGATTAACCATTTCCCAAATGATGCATGAGTATAGTGTACATAAACTGGAACTCTCTTTAATTGAAATTAATGGTGCACTTACTGGCATAATTCATTCTTAGGAATTACAAGCATAAAACTAAATTTAGAATCAATTAAATAATAAGGTTACATGAGCTCTATCGTGCGTGAATAACTATATAGAAACATTGAAGTATAAATGTAAAAGACTTCGCATACTTTCATAATCAATGTTACAGCCTTGTTGTTAATATTCTTATTCCACAAATCGTCACAATGAGTGTCGATACATAAGTACATTTTCTCATTAATTATGATTGTTAACAAACCTAAATATTCCAGGAACGAACTTTAATTTCTGCTGTGCAATTTATATTCTGCGTTCCTAGTAGTAAAACAGCCAACTAAATCAAGAGTTCTGCTTCCACGACTCTCCAACAGATGGAAACCATGTCGCACTATTGCAAACTTTGCAGAAACTTAACAAGATTCTGCATGTGTTACTAATATCGGTTTTATTATCGTATTTATTTATCTTCTTAATCCATTATTAACGAAATGTATAGGTATTTAGGTAAAATAATGAAAATTTGCAAGACGAAAAAAAACACGTAACAGAATAAAATTTCAAATAATGGTATCATATAAATACGATAATCATACATGAAAAAATACAAAAATTTAATTCGGACAATATATTAAATAGGTATTTGGTAAATGAAAGTAAGAAATGATGTGAATAGAAACAGACTAGTACATAAATAAGAAAATAATATCATTACAGAAATTCTAATGTCTCAACTGTAAAATTACTGAGATATTTTTCTATTATAAATAGAAATAAATCAGGTGGTTTGGTATATAAGTCTTAATGCAATTAGATGAAAGTAGTATACGACAACAGAATCACTATTTTCAATTATTTTATCACTTATTTTTATCACAGAATTCCTCGGAAGGTGAGAAATGAGAAAAGATTAATACAATTTCTGAGAATTAAATGAATTGACATAAGTCCACTATATTTTTGGGGGCCTTGAAGTCTAAATCAATTATTTGCCGAAAGATAAATAAATTCACTATTAAGCAATTAACAAATCAATGAATAATATTCATTTTAATTTTAACATTTCTCTAATAATAGTTCTTATCTACGATTGTAAACCATTTAATTATCATTATTCCGGAAAATTTTACACTGAATTTCTAGTTTACAACGATTTTCTTATACAAACGCGCCATTTGTATACATTTTGTCTTATTAAATCCTCCTATACTGCAGTCAAATTGTGCCCACGTTTGTTGAAAATGATTAAAATTAGAAATATAGCTTTCTCTTAGGATCCAGGAGAGAAGATAGTATTTACCCTTGGGGATGCCTCCTTCTTTCTGTGATTTTTATGATCTCCGAGGCACCTTAGTTATTTTTGAGATGGATATGTTTCGGGGTTGCTCACCTTGGTCATACGGCAACAGTTGTCCGCTAATCCTATTGGAACAGTCGGCCAGTAGCTTCCTAAGCACAGAGAAGCGAATGCTGCGACCCAGTAACAAACTCCTCTCCCGTCATTCGGAAGATGGTGATAAGAGTACCCAATAGGCCGACCTTCCTGCTGCAGATTTTCTACGACTGCCTTGCTCATCTCGTTTGGGTGAATGTCGGGGAAAATTCTAAAACTATAGCCCGGAGACCCTAGCTAACTCATGCAGCCTTCCTCTTCCTTCGGAACTCCTTCTTCCAAATTCCCTTCCTACTGTGTTACAGAACATTTGCGTTAAAGTGTATTAAACTTAAGTAGGTTGTCACACCCAAAAAAAAGCTTCAGCTTAGGAGTAATAGAAGTAAAAATTCTCCCAATATTACGTCTTTGCTGGTTCAATCAATCGTTCGTCTTGTGTTTCTTACACTCATAAGTCTATTGGCAAAAATGTCAGAACATTAATCTTTTAGAATATTACAATCAGGTCATCATTCAACATCTCATTGCCCACTGGCAGACATGTGCTGGTAAAATAAAAGCTACGTTTTATTGCTGTACCGTGCATAAATTGATTTTTATGACCTTAGCCATACCGTCGTCATTAAGTTGAATAATGGAATCTTAATTGAATTAAGAGAGTGAACGAAATTTCTCTGAGACATTGGCAATTATATTACATACTATGTAATTTATTACTGTGTGACACCCGTTCCAATAAAGATAATGAAATTTGTAAATTAATATTATCCTGATAAAGACCAATTCGTTATTACTATAAAAGGTGCCGATGAGTAAAGTAGCATTTGAAGTATTTTTACAATGCTTGTAAAAAACAGTACTAATATACGTGTAGTGTAGCGTTAGATTTTTAAGCATAGAAATGTTACAGTTAACAGATATTCGAATTTTGAGACCTGTAATTCTTCTAAGGTTAATATTTGGTCTATCAGATCTAGATCACTATCATATACTTCTCAACTACAATTATCAACCGACACATAGTAGGAGGTCTTCAGTGTACAGGTGTGCCATTTTCTGTCTATTTACGATCTGGACATTCTGCGCTTGTTATATATGGGTCAACTGACAGTTTGTGGACGTTTTCACGATGACCATTATTGCCATGGTTTCTTTACTGTCGCTGTACTTCCAGAATCTGATAACGTACCTAAAATTGATACCTGATTTTGGGACACAGTTTCTGCAGATAATTGCCAGTCTTCGTCGCGTCGATAAAATGTTAAACAATCATGCGAAATGTAGTGCGGTACGAAATGAGAGTTACCTTGTTTTGCAACTAGGGTTGTTTTTAGCATTTAACGTTTGTATATACATCTTGAACGACTACGGTTTGAGTCCGATATTACTATTGCACGGGCTGGCCATCAGCACATTGCATTTTGCCACCCACCTGGTAATTTTCGAGATGATCGTCTTGGTAACTCTGTTGAAGAACAGACTGGCCATAATTAACCAATTACTGGAGAATTACATTAAATGGTTAGACGTGACTGGAACGAACGCTGGTAAAGGCCAAGTTAACTCCCAAATAGACGATCATGAATCGTCGATCTTAGACCTTCAACGCGCCCACCACGAATTGCTGACGCTCACTGAGATAGTTAACAGTCGCTACAGCCTCTTCTTGTTGACCGACGTTTCTATTATTTTCCTAATACTCATTTTCTGCTCTCACGTGATGATTAATATATTGAAGTTCAATTCAGTGCCGACAATCATAATGTACCTGACTATGGGTTTTTGGATACTGGTAAGCGTCGGGAGACTTCTGTGGGTTGTGCTCGTCTGCAGAAGTATGGTCCACGAGGCAAAGAGAACGTCCCAGGTGTTGAAGAAACCGATGACTAGATGGGCCCGAAGAGTCCTCCAGCCCTTTAGTGAGCAGATGTTGCTGACAGCACCTGTTACCTTCGTCGCCGGGGATGTACTGGAATTGACGCCTCAGATGTTGCTTGGCATCGCCAGTGCGGCGGCCACATATTTACTTGTTCTTCAACAATACCATTAACTGTGATACCAAAATTCCAAAAGTCTCAAAGTGTACACCATAAAGAGTGGTTGAATAACCGCTTTAATTACGACTGCAAACAACTGTCATATGTGTGATGGAGTCAACCTCAGTTTTCGTACAATTTCACGGTCATCAAATGTTTATGGAACTAAGAAGAATCAGGAAAAATGATTCTATAAAAGAGTTTTGAGGTATAAAAACAGAGTTTTGGAACTCTTTAGGGTATCTTCAAAGTGAACAGTGCTATGTTTGTTGGCGAGTAGCACGTGAGAATACGTTTTATGAAGAAATTCATGTGTGTAACAATTTTCGATCATGATTATTGTAAAAAAATATTTTTAAGTACTTGTTTAAATTTTTATATTACTTTAGTTTGAAATTCAACGTTTTCAATAGCATACTGATTTATAAATTGTTCTCTCTTGTATCGAGCTCTTCGATTTTTGTACTGTTCAATATTTCTGTACTGTTAAAATACCTCTAATCTGTGGGGTGATTAATTCTGAATTTTTAATTTTTATACAATTTTATCTGGTGTTAAATGATACAAATTTCCTGGTCATTATGGCCCTTTCTAATTATGATATAATAAAGTTAAGAAGAGTGAATATTATTTATTGTTAGTTAAAATATACAATTAAACTATAATTTATAAAATATTACAGAAATGAGTTTCTTATTTCACCTTATTATTAATAAATTAATTTCAAAAACCTTACATTTTTTTGGTAATTTATACATCCTTGAAGTACCGCTTCTTATATAGGTGAACGGAAAATGCTCAATCATACATTAGCTTGGCCTACAATCTCTGTAGTTAATACAACTGCATTTATTTTATCAGTCAGTCTTACAATGTATGCGGAAACAGTGAATCTAACTCTATTTGGACGTGAATTGGAAGGGAAGGTAATTAAATGGAAACATTGTTTCTCATCAGATAACTGATATTTCGAATAAAAATATGAATCTGTAAGCAATCTGTTTAGACAGCACGGAAGATTAATGGGACTTGCGTACAGTTGCTCAGAACCCAGAAAGCAATATAATTATATAGAGAATAATCAGTATATTAATTTATGGAACAATTTGAATTACGAATCTGAGAAGTTGTAATCCACAATGTACTGTTCCGAAAGACAATATGTGACTTTTAATAGCTTGCGTGAGTAGTTAAACTCACCGAGTTTGTTATAGCATAATATTGGTTCAGAATAGAATAATAGTAAATATTTAGCAAGTAATATTAATAACAAAATAAATTTTACATTAAACTAAGTTAAGGAAAATTTCTACAGCCTGACACGTTCAAAATTCTTGAAGGTTTGTTGCTATACGGAATATGAAATAATGTTTCAATAATTTGAAGAAATGATTACAAATTTCAGGAAAATAGTTTAATGTAGGATTGATGTAAGATAAATAACTATAACTACTAAGTAGATGTGGAAAAAGAGTCGAATCCTCTAGTATCTTGGATAGGGTATCTATAATTCAATAACAGGGAAAGAGGAAGACATCATTAATTTTTTAATAATCATCTCCTCCTGTTAATCCAGGTATTGTGAGTGGTGATTGGATGACCACACACGAGCAGATATCGATGGCAGATATTATGATGATATCGGCCGACCAGTCGCCAGATTGGAGCGCAGATATTGGTCTGAGCGATCAAATCTGCACGTTGAATCTTCACGATCAGATCACGTACGTCCAATTGACGGTCATCAAGCACTGAAAATCAGCCAAATACAGATTTATATTCGTATTCCAAAGATCACGTATCAAATTTGTCACATTTACGCTAACCCTTCTTTTGAATTTAAGCATAGTCAAAATTTTATATTATCAATTGTTGGTTACAGTTGTGAAAAATAAGCCAGGTTGGTATTGTTTTTATTGCAATTAAAAAATATAATGCAGCTTGATGTCAACAACGTAATATTAAATTTTGTTATTCAAACTATTCCACGGAATCATAAAAAATATTTTTGCTCATTATTATTAATTGTGTTGGTAGTTTCTGATAATTTATTATAATAAAGTAGTTCTTTGACTTGTTTGTAGTTCTATTGATAACATTGTGTTAAAAATGTTTAAAGAAATAACATATTGTGTCCATTTAACTATCTGAAATTGTTAAAAAGCAAAAAGTATGGTTAAGATATTTTATTAATAATGTCTTTCACTTGCCGACATCAAGTTGTGTTGTATCTTAAAGGTTTAAAAGCATTATCTTTTAAAGGAACACATCTCACAGCTCTAATATTTACTGTCTAGATATTTTTGATACCTCTATTCTTTACTAAATAAAATGAAGGAACTACAATAATTTAAACATTACATACAGTGCTATTATTCCTAAGTAATTTTGAATTAATGGACGACATTTTTAACCTACTGGTTTCAATTGCTTTATTACGACATGAAATACAGCCACAGTACTTTTATTTATGTATGGTTTCTTCCTCCTGTTTTCTACGGCTATTTGTGGATCGTTGCTCTGTATTATCACACCTTTTCATTATAAAATAATATTTACTTGTTTATCATTATTTCAAACACCACTATTTTATAAATGTTTCCAATGTAGCTCAATGTTATTCTTGTAATTAATAAAAATAAACTTCTCCGACAGTTTCAACAGATTATTTGATTTCAGTCCTTGTGATAACACACACTAAGTGTGACAACCATTATTGACCCACAACGCTATGCTATCGCTAAAATAGTAAACAGATATCCGGTGGCAGAGGACAAATGTATTGCGCATACGAGAATCTGCACAGATCTCGTACCTAAGATAAATGCTGGTAGACCTACACTAACATGTAAACATCCATCAGATTTCGCGGCAGATTTCTTAAATCTGCCATATATATCTGCTCGCGTGTGGTCACCCAATGATGAAACGATTTGATCAAAGAACAGTACTATCCTCAGGTAACATGTTAACCAAACTTTCTTCTTCTTTGGCTCTACAGCCCATTGAGGGCCTGGGCCTACCTGGTCGACTGCGTGTCTTGCATGACAATTTCCGAATTTGGAATAACACGTGGTCAGCGTATTGATCCTCCGACAGTCTTAATCCCTGTCTTCGCGACCATGACGACAAAAGTTTCGTGAAGCAGAGTAAAACTGTTCTATTTAATGACGCGTTTTACTCGGTACAGGATTTTCTTAATCGTCCCTCTAATATTTAAAATCAAGGTTCCTGCAAAAGTTTTGAATGAGCTACCTTGTAAAATAACACACCACATATCTTTAAACTTTCTGTACAGTTTTTTCTGCTCTTTTGTTTGTTTCATGTATTGCCCTGAGCTATTACGGTAGGTCAGTCTCCTGGTCGCGCCGCTCCAAGTAGTCAAAACTTCATTGCGTGTCTTTCTCAGTGTGTGCTTGTGATCTCTTGTGTGCGTGTAGTGTTTATACTAACTTTAGACTGTAAACATTTTCTTTTAGTAATTTATTTGAAGATTATTTTTAATTAATTATGTACCTTACTTCTTTCGCTATTTGTAATGTATGCCGTTTCCTATTACCTCAATCGATAATAAATCTAAATCTAAATCACAAACATCCAAGTCCATGCCAACCCGGGACCCCTGTGTTATAAGGCACCCACGCTAGCCACTAGACCACCGGAGGTCGGCTATCATGATCTAGAAAAAGGAAATATCATAAGAGAAAAGTTGGGTAAATTAAATTAATTGAGGCTGATGGTTAGTGAAGTACATTTTTGACTCTATTTATTGCGTTAATGTAGCTGTTTATTTAGTTGAAGATTCGGCGTCACGAGCATGTTTTTTTATCGGACTTGCCATTTTAAGCACAAATAGACCAATTTTTTTCGCTGCTATGTTTAATAAAATAAAACGTGAGAATGTTACCATAGTTTATCAATGAAGATTGAAAAGTTAACCATGAGTGTAGGTGTATATTTGACTCCAATAAGTTGCAGGGTATTGAGATCTTCACTACCGCAACATACGCATCAATTGTAAGTTATATTTTAGTCGTATGCAACTTAATAACGAATAACGTTCTCTTATTACTCTTTGAAAAGGAGTGTGTTCAACAAACCAGGCATATAGCTTCGTTGAGTACGTTTTTTCTCGATCGTTACAAAAAAAACTCACCACAGTTCTTCAGATGTTCTGGAATGTACACTGAATCACTTCTGGTCACAATATATGTACAGTAGTTACCTATTAGGTTCTACGAGATTAAACTCTGGTACTTTAATCTGTCTGAAGATGACTCAGTTTCAGCTAATTGCAACATGACCAAGCCGACCTCCTGTGGTCTCGTGGCTAGCGTCGCACTACCCAGGTCCCGTGTTTGAATCCTGGCGTGGGCTTAGACGTTTCAGTTGTTTGAGAAACCATACTATTACAGTCCTACACGTATATAAGTTCCCCTAATCGTGCAGTATCGCTAATAATCTTGCAGTTGGTGAGACTATATAAACAAAAATTATAAAAAACAAACTTGATCAAATTAAAATAATTGAAGGCTATATGATATTTGTTTTTTAATTGTTTTAGAAGTTATTGTAAAAATTGCAGTGACAAAGAATGATTCCTATAGAAAAATGTAATATAGTTTTCCTTTTGGGTAATATGCATGGATGGGAACATGACATGTAAGTTGGTTCCGATTGCGTATACGAAATTTGAAAATGTTGCTGGTATTTAAGGAAACGGTAAAAACAGATACTTCCAAACACTAATGGGAATAAACTGATAATTTCTTACTTTGACGCTATCGTGAAGAAAGTATATGAGCATATAAAAGAGAATGATGTTATGCGTAAAGCAAATACATTTGAATATGCGTGTTTTATTAATTATTAAATGTTATTTGTAATATTTTATTCTCGAACAGTTTCATTCACTTAAATTGTAGGAGTTTTTATTCTGTTTACAAAAAACAATCTAAAGAATAATCCCAAGATATATGGCATACTTATTTGTCGTTATGTTGAGGCCATTAAATTGATGTCTGTAAGCAATAATTAATTAATCTCACGTAGAAGAATAATTCATGTAAGGCGCTGAAGGGTTTTCACGAGAAAACATACCTACTAATTACTATTCTGTCATTCCCATTAAGAAAATTACTTGATTAATTTTGAAACCATATAAGTCAATACTTTTAGGAAAAAATGGCGTGAAAAGTCAGGCAGTACAGAATAAATGAACGTTTCTGTATTTCACATTTCTAGTGCGAAGGAAAGAAATTTTCAAAAACTGTGAAATAAAGCCTAATAAAATGATAAGCAAGGGGAGATTGGTGAATATAAGTATTCTGAGACCCTTGGTATTATCATCCATGTTCGTGGGTTTGGCGAGTGCCGAAGAACTCGAGATATTATCAGTGGAATCAAAACAATTGGTTCCCGATAAACGTATGAAATGTACGTCTGTTTATCGAACGACTTTTTGGATAATATTGACACTTTCAACAATTTTAACAATTTATCTCAGTCTCCAGTACGGACTCTCTAATAACGGTGTACTTTTCTACTCATCTATTGCAGTCTCAGTCTTATTCTACTACCAAGCTTTAACATGTTACTTCGTACATGTACGCCGTGATGGTGGAGGAGGATTCAGTGACATTGTATCCAGATTTAGGAGAATAGACGCCTTATTATTAATAAATGAAGATATGTATGAACTGACAGATGAAGAACCAAACTTCAGACGTAAGGTGATAATAGTATATGCGTTACATTTTATTGTATATTTACTGAATAATATGGATTTCAATTTTATTCAGCTTGTACATGGAATTAATTGCGCTGTCTTGCACGCAGTTCACACAGTAGGCCTTTTCGAGTTTGTTGGTCTCCTCACTTTGTTGAAGACCAGATTCAGCGCACTCAACGACCTGGTCGACAATTATGTTGATAATCTGGAGAGAGGAATTTTTCATCTAAGCACGGAGAAATGCTTCGGAAATATTTGGAATACGGCTGCCGAAAGGAATCAAGATAATTCCCTGTTAGTTATACGTCGGGTTCACTATGAGCTTCATCAACTAGCAGCTCGGATCAACGGTCGGTTCCGCATGCAGATGTTCGGCGAGGTGTGTACGCTTTTCCTGGTCGTGGTGTTCTGCTCACACGTGATGCTCAACAGCTACGTGATCGTCAGCTCGTCAATACCGAAGATCATTGCATCCATGAGTTCGTGGTTGATGACGAACATCGTCAGATTCGTATGGGTTGTTTCTCACTGTCGAGGAGTGTTTGAAGAGACAAATAAGACTCTTGTGGCCGTATTAAGACCTTTACCTGTAGCAGCGGATAAGTGGATTGTTTCACTCACACGGCAAGTGACTAGATTTGGATCCATCACCTTCGATGCGGGTGGGGTTTTAGAATTAAAATTTCAGCTCCTCTTGGGTGTGCTGAGCGCGTCTGCTACGTACCTTCTGGTCCTACAACAGTATAGAGACATCTCTACTAAGAACTAAATGTTTCTTCAAGTACAAAAACTCTTGCAAACCACATGTTTGAAGACACATCTAACTCTTCAAATAAACATTTTTACTCTCCAAAATGTTATATCAACTGCATAATAGTTACAACTGTGTAATTATTTATCATTGTTTAATCGTTGATGCTCTTGAATTTTTTCATAGCTTCTCAACCCACGTCACTCATTGTCAAATAATTTGGTACTGCTTTCATTCGTATCTGTCTCAAAATGACCTCTCGATAGTTCAGTTCCGTTCTGAATTCTGTGAACTTTCTTCGACAATCAAGGAATTGTACACCAGAAAATCTCTTCTGACTGATTATTCTTAGTAGTATGTATTTTATTGCCCGTACATCAGAATCATTTTTTCTATGCTCTCGCAATAGCATATTAGTTCATCGCCGCCACTATTAACACATTTCTTTCTTCATTTCTGGTGTTATATGCACTATATTTTTACATGCAAAAGGTAATGACAATTCGTTGCTCATTTATCCATATCTCGACCGTTTGTGATGTGAAGCAGTCCGCTAAATAGTATTTTCTGTTTAATTAAGTCTGATGTTGTCATTTACCGACTCACTTTTGTCGTTTGTACTTCAAATACGGAATATTTTTCACAAATATTTAAAAATATGTATAATATAACACAACTGATAATATTACTACTTTTATTACAATTTAGTGGCTCAATATTCAATATATATATTTATAAGACTTATAAACTATTAAATGCTTCATGAGCACGAACGATAAATTAGAATTTGCTAACAATGTATTTTCTTCCTCATTACATTTACTCTTAACCAATCATAACTTATGCAACTGCATTTTTTAAATTTAAAAATAATTTGGGAATTAAAATCGAGGTATAAAAATATCGGTCAAGTGCGGATTTCATTTTGGGATTAGCGGCCGTGGGTTATATTTAAAAAAAAAATTCTAGAAATTCATCCGACTTTTTGAATACGTTTACAAGAGTTTGAAGATTTAGATCTTTTAAAATTCAACGTAAATTCTATTTTCATTAAATTAAATATTGACAGCTACGTATATAGTAAGAAACCTTCTGATGATTTAACCTAATTCAGTGTGATTTGAGATTTCGTGGTGCTGTCGTCGCATTAACAAACTTGTCTGATGCTCTTGCGTATAGGTAATTATTCCTAGGCAAGATAAGACAACGAAGCAAAGCCAATAAGTAATTAGCATTATAGCGTTCGTGCTTACATGAATTGGAAGCAGTTGCTGGGTTACGTTCAGAGCTGCAGACTAATTAAAGCCGTATCTCACAGCGTTTAGCGAAAGTTAATAATTATAGTGATGTATAATAATAATATATTACATTTGTACTGACTCACGTTTTTCTTTGAAATTGTACTTTTCTGTTTAATGATTCGATTAAAAATTCAATTTGTTATCTTACATAATCATTTACTCAAGAGAGATATGGGGACAGTAACCGTTGTGTAAGCGCTTCCCTAATATTTTATTAAATCAATAATAACGAATTTTGACGACGTTTATTAAGTACGCTAAATTCCCTTCTACGATACCTAAACATAACGCTTTGACTGATAGAACCGCCCAATTCTTCAGTCAGCAATGACATTCTGTTTATCTTTGGTGGTGATTGGGGCAAAGAATCTCCCTTTCTGTTACCTCGCCCTCAACTGTCTATTCCTTGACAGACAAACGATATCGTGTAGAGGCAGTTAGTCATTAGACTTGTACAATCAACATCCACCAAAATTATTCAATTTACAGTAAATACATATTTATACTAAGATTATTTAATTAATTTACACCTAGCTTGGTTCCGCTATTTACGTGCCGTATTTATGACTGCAAAGTGAGTAACATTTTAATATTTTGCATTTGTGATTTTGAGCATGCGCGATCACATCCTCTATTAATTAGAAAGACTGATACAGCTGTGAAGCATTTTCACGTTGTGTTTCCTTCTTGTTAAAGTATTCAAAACTACTGAACGACCCGCCAGCTGTGATCGTTTCTTGAATGCAAACAAAAAAGTTTACTTCAGCCAACATCCATCGGAAATTGTGTGAGGTGTATGGGGAAGCAATAGTGAGTGGTGGAAAAGTGAGGAAAGTTTCTTGGACAGTTTAACGAAAGTCGTGAAAATGTGCACTATAAGCCGCGTGGCAGCACCTTTCTTTAATAGGAAGGCTTTAAGGAAAAGCTGGTTTCCCGCTATTACAGGTACCTGAATAATGACGACGACATTATGGAGAAGTAATAATTTCGCTACTCACTTTAAATCAGTCATAATATATTGTCCCGGAAAAAGGATTTGGACAACATTTACAAATTTAAAAAATATTCCTTTGAGGTTTAGGAGTTCCACATTCTCCCCAGTTTTTAAGAATATGTGTACCAAGTTCTGATGCAATTTATTAACGTGCTTCGATTTCTATAAAGAATATACAGATATAAAAATACAGGTACATACATACTTTTTAATAATACAGATATGGAATAATGTGATGGGTATAAAAACATAAGAGCGAGTGACTGTGTGCTGTTATATTATAGTTATCGGCGCACATTGGTAAGGCTTGAAATTTTTTCGAGTTTACACTTGACGTCAAGAAGTAGAATCTTTAATCTAATAATTTTATCTGCTGAGTGCCTAGTGTTGCCAGATAATTATTATAGTATCCCGGAAAATGAATTATACCATCCTAGTTTCTTGGCCAGCACATGACTTAACCGACATTGAGGGCGTTATAAACTTCTTAATGGAAACACTCATACCTATGACGATTTGGGGTTAGCTTAAAATTAATCGAGATGGCGGTACTTAACATTCTTCTAAATTGACATAATGGGCTCTAAAATTTCCAAGTGTATTAATAAAATGAAAAATATTTCAGGTTCTTTAAATGAATAAACATTTCTCCAGGTACGATACGAGTAGATAAAATAGGCCCTATACCTTATATTCTCGTTAACGTAGAAAAAAGCTGGATCGGGTATTTTAAGGAAGTGAATTGAAAATCCCTGTAACATAACGGAGGTCTGGATATTTTTCCGGTAATTTAAGGTGATTAAAAATAGTTCTGCTTGCCTACTAAATTACAGATATAATTATAATTAAGTATATGACTCAAAGATTTGGAGTCGCTAGAGATCTATTGTAAAATTCTTGGACTAATTCGTAAACCTTCGTGGCACCTCGCATGAGATCTATTGTAAAAAATTTCAAAAAATGTGTTGCACATCAAAATTCCATCGAAATCGAATGAACGGTATATATGAGGTTTCATGGGCCCAAAAAAGTTTTCAATGCATCCATAAAATTAAACTCTGAATAATGTGACAGAGTAAACTGTAGGTGAACTTGTGTTCAGGTCATTACAATGGATCGATCAGTATAGCTAGCTGGTATGATCAGCGCATACTAAGTGGAGATCGATTAATGGTTCCGAAGAGATATTTCTATCCCAATTATATACATTGTAATAAAATAAATTAAATGAAATAAATGAACAGATAATGAAGATTCACTTAGAATTATTTGAAGCTTCGTTCAGAATGCAAGTGCGATGAAATGGTAATTTCCATTGTCATAGTGTTAATTGTGTGCATGTATATAGAAAAGGGAAACTTACTCAGAAAATAATGTGGCGAGTTGAATAACGACGTCTCAATATTTATGTATATACACCGGTCTCAAAAGTATTAAAAATACAAGCCCAGAGAATGATTTTGACATTCGCTTTACTTGCCGTGATATACGAGTTTCAAAGGAGAAAGAGGCTCGTGAAAGTTAAAATTACGAAAGTTTGCTAACGTCAAACGCTTGCCGTAGATAAGACGAAGTGGAGGTACGTAGTAAGAATGTGGATCACAAGATACACTACACATAAATACATTTTATAATTATTATACATATCTCCCTGGAGAGTTTATGCTTTTCCACAAACCATTGGTATGACAGTTATTATGATAAAATATAACAAAAGAACATAAATATTTTTCGATACGGATTCATGAAAACTGTAGTAAAGGTTTGTTATTAAATTTTTATATGCATGCAATATACTGAAATAATTAATATGCTATAATTGTATTGCATGCATTTATTGAACTACTATCCGGCTATCCCTTTGAAAGTTAGTTTTAATTAGAAAATAAAATATTTTAATGACAGTTATGTATAATATCGGCACCATAATACTCAACAGTAAAGGTAGGTTAATTTCTGATCATTTTACGATAAAAATATTATTATGTAGTTACGTGCGCTTTTATACTCGCAACAATATAAATAACAGATTGATATTAATTAATAATGTTATTTCACCACTAATAGCGAATAATCAATTCTCCCCATTCATGTGAAATTGTACAAATCTCATTTTTTAATAATACATAACAAATGTACTGGTTGAAACGTTGACTCTTGAATTAAATGTTTATAAACAAAGAATTTCTTTTTAAAGCAATGTTCATGATGCTCAGAAATAAATAATAATAGAAAAGAATGACTGAAACTGCAACTGCACACTTCTACTCAAAGAGCATTATATATAGACTGGTATTGCGGTGGCTCGCCTACAGACGGCAGCGTGATTGCTTCCTTCAATCCTTTAAGACCGATTCGCTTATGGCTTCATAAGTAGCATTGAAAAACCAGCGCTATTTTTGTCCCAAAAATCTATGTTAACCTAAGAAAAAGAGAAGGACGGGGGAAAAAGTCACGGTGGCTATTGCCATTCTATCTATATCATTATGTTTCTTTGCTCCTGCCAACCCGTGAGACTGCTGCGAATGATCTCTTTGGAAACCACATTATTAGAGAAAGTGACTTTGCAAAGGGAAAAAAAATATTAACGAAACATACGTACACCATGTAAAAATTATAAATTTGTTAAAATGGATTCTTACCAGCCAAAGTCAGACAATAAATTACTGAAAGGATTACATTGCCAACATTACAACGTTTACTTCGCAAATTTCGTGGACCTATTGAAATGAGTTATAATGAAAGTCTAGTTGTATATTGGACACCAATCCAAATTCACAAAGATCTTAACCAGAACGTAGTGAATCATATATATATATCTTTGTTATCATTTCAGACGTTGATTCTAAACTTCTGAGTAAACTTTAAACCCCATGACTAATTTATTTAAAGAACGTCAATGATTAATAGATAAAGCCATCTCTGTTTATTACTTGAATGCAAATTAAATTCTATTGTACTAATCAGTTACAAAATGAAGTTTCCATTGAAGGAATGAATACAGGAAATTGTGAACTAAAATACCTTTAAATCTGGATCATAGGGCCGCAGCTAACAGCATGACAAGACCATATCAATTCTTGCATTCATCAAAGCGAAATTAAAGTCATTAAATGTTATTTTCTTCCATGGAATTTGCTCTAAATATGTGCTACTCCTAATCGTCCGCAGAAATTTTGTCGGTGAAGATATCTTGATTTAAGTAAAGCCCTAGAATATTTGTAATGGTAATTTTATTTTAAAATTTGTAAATAGTAATTACTTTATTTGTTTTACTGTGTTAATTCGTATTAGGTTAATACATTAGTTTTCAAAATTTAATTAACTTTTGTTAAATTAACTACAGCTAGAGTTGTGTAAGATAATATAAAATAAAATACCATCAACATTATTTATTATACTCTATAACAATAGGTAACATGACTCAGGCGTTCTTTGACTAAATATTAAAGGATATTCCTAAATATATTATTTCTTCAAAGACAAACAAAAAGAAATTTAAATTAAAATCTCAATAATTAATTGAGTAAATGATAAACAAAAATAATTAAATAATTGTTAACATGTTTAATTATTCATATGAATATTACTAAAATAATAATATTTGTAAAATTTAGTGAAGTACGCTTGGCATAAATTAATCGAAAATGTGTTTGTTAAAAAAAGGCATTTATGTGATGCAAAGTCGTGTCCCGTCGTGGCTATTGGTATTTGATTTCTCAGCTTGGAAGTAATCTAGACGGCCGAGAAGTTGGTCCTTTGCAGGCGTTGGAGTCCTGTCCCTTGGGAAATCAACTGCTTCAACCTCCGTAGTTTGCCCGAACTTCTGATCGCGGCGAGCGCATTCTATCAGTGTTTACGGACCGGCGGCCAACCCCTAAAGGTTGTGTTGATTTTATAAACACAACGCACAGCCTATCCTCGCCATGTGTGAAAATGCCACTCGAATTAGACTTCCATTACACGATATCATGAAGCCAGACTCTAGTAGTTACTTATGACGCGTTTGTACTTCAAAAATAAATACTCAAAGTGGACAATGATCTCACCGAGCAGGTAAACATCAGGCGAATATTTTATTCTATATCATTTATCGTAGGTTTCTTGGTTTGTAGAACGGAACAACATTGATTACAGTAATTAATTTAGAATGTTACTATTGACAGTTTTTTACCAGGTTGATTTGAAGTACAATTTAAATTAATATTGTTGAGTTAACTAACTGGGCTTCGGGGAATGTTATGAAAAAAAATTTTTATCAGATAAGAGAGAAAAAACAGAGACACAACATTTTTGTAGACTGGTATTTACCAAACGAGACTTTAATGTAATGGAACGAAGATCATGAGTCCATTTTGCCAAATATCATATTGTTTTTGTTGTGCTTTTCAGTCCCAAGACCGGTCTCATGCAACCCTCCATGCTAATCTATCTTGCGCAAGCCTTTTCATTGTCTCATAACTAGCACAACACACATCCTCCCTGATATCCTTAGCCTCCCTCTTCTGTTCTTACCACACACACCTCTAATGCTAATTTTACAAAACCCTCCTGACTTAAAACATGACCCATTAATCTATCCCTTTTATTAGTCAGCGTCCTCCATATTGTTCGCTTTTCCCCTATTCTGTTTAGAACTTCTTCGTTTGTGATCTATCCATCCATCTGATTTTCAGCATTCGCCTATGGCACCACATTTCAAAGGCTTCTATTCTTTTTCGTTCCCCTAATCCTCCACATTTCATACCCATATAACGCCATGCTCCTAATATTCACACTTATATTACCCGTAAATAAATTCCTCTTTTTCGCGAAAGCCTTCCTTGCCTGTGCTATCCTACTCTTTATGTCTACTATACTTCTACCATTCCTATTTATTACGGTACCCAAGTAGCAGAATTCCTTAATTTCCGTCAAGATATCCCTTCCCAATCTAATATCCTTTAATATTCCACTGTTTCCCATACTAAACTCCATTACCTTGGTTTTCCCTCTATTAATTCTCATATTGAACTTTTTCTCCAGTATTAGGGGAGTCAGAAGAAGACTTGGAAACCATAATAAATGGCATGAACAAAGTCTTCTTCTGACTCCCCTAATACTACAATATCGTACTCAAAGCATCAGGTTTTTATTTCTTCTTCTTGCAGTATGATTCATTTTCCGTATTCCGTTTTAACATTCTTCATCGCTTGTTCTAGATATTAGTTAATTTGCATGTTATGAGTACGGTAATACTAACTTTCGACCAACTAATTATCCTACGTTAAATCTTTGGTTATTTCAAGATATTTTGGGAATATAAACATTGGCTGCTAATTTATCTGCTCAATATATTTAGTGACTATTGTATTTTGAATGCCATAGGAGAAATAAAAGATGAAAATCCTTTATCCTAGCCAATGTTTCGATGTGAAATTTTTTTGAAAAGCTATTTTGGGTTCTAATATTTATTTTATGATTAAAACTTACAAATGATAAAAAAAGAATAATATCAGTACAATCATTAATAAAAAGAATTTATATTACCAGTCCTCCAATGATGAAACGTTTACAAATGTTATGCAATTTGCTGATCAATAAAATTCAGAGAAAATTTCGTCCTTTCCTGAGATAGCTATAAGATACTTTAGTAGTATGTCTTGTTGTAGCACTAAGATGAAATTTTCCAGCCTAAAATCAGAGGAAACTAATTTAGCTGATAAAAAGGAAATAATCAGTCTGTTTGGGAGTTGTATTCAGTTAAATTCAGTTCTCTTCTCTTTATCAGCGCTCGAAATAAGGAGATCTCAGGGTAGAAAAGAGGAAAGTTTTGGAACACAAGTTCCTTAAATTGTGAGTACCATTTAAACTTGATAGCAGTCAAAGACGCTAGAACGGTTTAAAATTTAATTTAATACAGAAGATTTCTGAGCCTTGGAAGGCCAGAAGCCTGTTGAGCAACAAAATCAAACTCTGACTGATTATTTTGAAGCTCTCCCAGGTTGCGGATGCTTCCCTCTCCACGGTTCTTTTTCTGTGTTAATGAGGGAAAAGAACTAATCAAAATCCAGTGTTCTATCACATGGTATTCATAGGGGCCCCTTATTTTTTTGTTCATTCTGGTCTGTTGCTGGCTTCGCACCGTATCAGTAAACCGGGGATTTTCTTTGGACGTTTTCTGGTAACCAGATCCAGCTGGAACATTCCACGGGTCTTTTCTCACCGGGAACGTCAAATGATTATATTTCACAAGCCAGTGTTAGCAAGGCCTTATGCTTTGATAAATTTAATTTTTAATTGTTGTTGTAGTATTCGGTCCTTACACTGGTCTGATGCAACACTCCATGCTAATCTATTTAATTTCTACAAAAATAGCAAATCCCATATCGTCCCTAATCTGCTGATTGTATCCCATTCGTTGCCTCTCTATTCTGTTCTTACCCCACACACTTCCCGGTGATTCTAATTTCACTAGACACTCTCGTGTCTCAAAACGTGGCCTATTAATCTATCTCTTCTCTTGGTCAAATTACTCCATATTGTTCTTTCATCTCTTATTCTGCACAACAAGCAATTAATATACAAAAAATACAATTATATGACAACGTGTAAGATAAAGATTATTATGACCGGAAAGTACGAAAGTCTGTCTGAATTTCATTCTTGGGTAAACTGTATAACATTTTTTAAATATTTTATCGGAGGACTGATAAAATAAAGGCATTTGTTTATTGATGATTAAAGTTTAATTCATCACAGCTATTCAATGTTTATAATGATGAGGTTTTCCTCGCCTCTTTGTTTGCAAGTTCTGTGTCTAGATCATTTTCTCAGAGGGTGGTTGTATGTTTGTGTGTGGTCGATTGTTAATTATCTTACCGCAGAGCTGTTACATGTTGTTGTTTCAAGGAACTAATTAGCGGTCTATTTCTCGTGAAATGGTCTACATGTGCTCGTGGCACTTTGAGCCAATTAAAACTGTCCACCCTCGATTCTATTTCAGGTCTACCGCCGAATTTGGGGCGGGGACGAGGAAATATCATTTCCTAGTTAACGTACGTTATCAATTTAGAAAACATTTTCTTAATATGAGCTATTTGTGGTAAAGCTGTGTCGTTCATTAGACAGGTTTGTCGTTAATATTGGTTACTTCCTCATTGGTAACAGTTTGTTTGATTAGTAGTTACATTAAAGCTGTTTGTCGACGTCAAGGTTGGTGATGTTTAGATCGCACTCTCACGTAAACTGCACGGAGGTAATTTGATAAAGTTTTCTTTCTTCCTGTAAATATTTAAGCAGCTGAAATTGATGGAAGTAGAGAGGATTATTTTAATTGAAATATGCAAAGATTATTCGATAAAACATGAAAAGCTTTGTAGGCATAAATGTAAATCAGGTGCAATTCCATTGAGGCAACACTGAACGACATTAGGCATGCCACTTGCTCCCTAGTGTTGCCTGATTTAAGGTGTGCGACTTTGTGCCACAAAATTCAGTAATATCGAATACGAATTTTGTTACCCCACGTCGCATGCGCTTTGTCGTGTACGCTTGTAGCATGCGCCGGGCGAAGTCTGATGTGGGTCGCTGCATTCCCTTCTCCGTGTCTGGACCAGTTTTAGGACCAGAGGACACCTCTTACCGTATGCCCAAAGTCTTCGGCCCCAGTATATACACCTCCTAAAATAGGTGAAGGTGCCTCGGCAAGTGAGAATTGTGAAAGAAAAAACAGTGTGTACATGTCATTTCTCAAGAAATCAGGTGAGCCCCGCAATCAATCCGAGGAGAAATGCCTGCGAGAGAAACCTGCACAGGCATCTTGCACCCGGTAGCTACTCATTCGGCAATTGCTTTAAATAGTAACAAAAGTAAAAGCTGAAGAGAACTACACAGTAATGGTCAAGAAAGTCAAGATTATTTATACAATAACTTGGTTGCAGATGATGTAGCTTTATTTCGAATTTTGACGGGAATGAATAAAGAAGATTTTGAGTTACTTCTAGTGAAAATATCACCTTCTATAAATACAAGATACCAACAACTTCCGTGAAGCAATCACACAATACATATATTCATCTTCATAACTTATTGAGGAAGAGTAAAACATCGCCATCACTATACTGTCCGCAAGGGACGTAACATGGAAATATTGATCCCGGATCCTGGAATCCAAGGAGAAGATGGATCTAGAGACAAGAGAGGCAATATTGACTTTGCAATGGTACTTGTAGATTTAGAAAAAGCGTTTCATAATTTGAACTGGAACATACGATTAAGGATTTTGAAGAGCTCTGGAAAAAAATATCGAGAAAGGTGGCTAATACACAACCTCTACAGAAGACAGGCAGCAGTAATTATAATAGAAGACCAAGAAACGAAAGACGTAATCAAGAAAGGAGTAAGACAAGTATGTAGTCTTTCGCCCATGATGATTAACTTATATATAGAACAGGCGATGAAGAAAGTTAAAACGGAATATGGAAAAGCAATCATACTTCAAGGGGAAGAAATAAAAACACTACGCATTCCCGACGATATTGTAGTATTAGGGGAGTCAGAAGAAGACTTGGAAACCATAATAAATGGCATGAGAGAAGAGTTCAATGTGAGGATTAATAGACGAAAAACCAACGAAATGGAGTATAGTTTGGGAAACAGTGGAATAACAAAGGGTGTTAAATGGGGAAGAGATACTTTGAAGGAAGTTAAGGAATTCTGCTACTTGGGAAGCGGAATAACTAGGGATGGTAGAAGTATAGTACGCATAAAGAATAGTATAGCGCAGACAAGGAAGGCTTTCGCGAAAAAGAGGGATTTACTTACGGGTAATGTAAATGTGAATATTAGGAAATCGTTGTTAAAAATGTTTATATGGCGCGTGGCGTTATATGGGTGTGAAACGTGGACGGTAGGAGTTGGGGAAGGAAAAAGAATAGAAGCCTTTGAAATGCGGTACCATAGGCGAATGCTGAAAATCAGATGGGTGTATAGAATCACACACGTCGAAGTTTTAGAGGGAGTGGGTGGAAAGCGAACAATATTGAGGACGTTGACTAAGAGAAGAGTTAAATTAATAGGCCATGTTTTAAGACACGAGGGTGTTGTAAAAGTAGCATTAGTGGTAAGTGCGTGGGGTAAGAACAGAAGACGGAGGCAAGGATGGAATACCCTAAGCTGATTAGGTACTATGTGTGTAGTGCTAGGTATAAGTAAATGAAAAGGCTTGCGAAAGATAGTAAACATGGAAGGTTGCATCAGACCAGTCTTAGGACTGAATACCACCACAATAACTAGGTTACAAGATTTTCCAAATAAAGCACGGAAGTAAACTTTTAAGCTTAAGAATTGATGAGATATTTTAAATCAAATTAAGAACCTTTTTAAGGACCTTTACTTCTATAAATGCATATATCTATAAACGTATATATTTCAATTAATTTGTTAAAGACGTAGACGTTTCCGGGGAATAATTCCGATAAAATACAGCCTGATGACGGCGGCAGAAAATGTCCGCAGAAACTTTGTGTGTTTTTACAAGCCTGACCCGATTGGCTAACCGTGAAGATTTTATTCAAATTAATTTGTTATTTATTTATTAAAAATTAAATTCCCACAAAGTCCTCATCATTACTGCCAGTTGACAATGTAGATTACAGCACATCATCGTCTTGAAAAAAAACCTCAAACGTTCAGATGCAAATGATTTGATTTTCTTCATGGGAGATGAGCTGCTCTTTTTTAATTGTATTTTTTTTCGCTCAGGATGAAATACCGAACGATAATTCTTTGTTTACCTCAATAACTGTACAATTGTATTAAGTAGCTATCGAATTTAATTTATTATTTTTTATTCTACTATATTTAAAAGTAGTAAGCTTGTTATTCTTTAACTGACTCGAGTTACGGTAATCTTTAATAAAATACGTAATTTTCTCATTGCTCCATTACATGCCGCACCGATAGACGATAGTGACGACATTGTTCGACACGTTGAACCATGTCGGAAGGTGAAGTATGCGACAATCAACATGTATCGTGCGGCAAGGATACTTTGTTCTCGTCGCATGTAGTTGCTTCATTGCCGCATGATACATGTTCCTTAAAAGTTGCCTTGGTGGAATTCCACCTTTAGAAATGACAAACTTTATCAAAGACAAACATTTACATTAAATTTTAAAATTAAATAAATAAAATTAAATAATTTCTTAGGTTCAATGCATATTATTAAATGAATATTTCTCACGGGGTCAACAATATAAACTGGGTTTATTTTTTTCTGAGGCTTAAATCACTGATAAAACTATACGAAGTGAATTGTACTATATCTAATTATAAGCTGATGAATATCTGAAAGCAATGTCGTCTTTGGATGAGCTCATCGCCTTTAGTGTACGTCTGTCAGCGCTGCAGAAGCTGTGAGATCTCGTAGAACTTTCCCCTTGCACAGAGGAGAGGTTGGGAAACTACATGCTAGATAACTAACTTCCGCCAGTTCCGGGTCTCAATTAAACCGGAGCCTCTGTCACAATAAAAGAAAGAGCGAGTTCCTCGCCTCCTCTCGTCGTCAGGCGTTGCGAAACGCTTCGTGAACATCAGTGTTTGCCTCCTTCCTTACTACTAACTAAACTCTGCACTAAGAGTGGCCGACACGATCGCACATTTCCATTATTGCGTCAGTTTCTCTGATTGCAATCCCGCAAAACCCAAAGAACGTTCAATACTTTGGTTTGTAAAGGAAAATGACTATTTATGAATCCCACACCAATTCAATTATTTATAAGTTGATTTAATAATATTATGCATTATAATGTCAAAATATTGATATTCATTTTGTCATGATAGTAATATAAATATGTATTTGCGGTTCATATTGGGTTTAAATACTTATTAAAATTATTTACGCAGCTTATTACATATACACATTACCCTCCAAAGACTCAACCATTTTTTGTGTGTGTATTTTAGACAGAATCTTGCTTGTCTCATTCTTTAAAATTTTAGTGTTGTCCTAAATACACTGAAGATGCTGAACCGTAAGAGATTGAAGGATATTAAGAGAACGATAACTTTTCTAGTTTAAATTATGAACAAAGGATTCTTGGATTTACAAACAAGCTAATAATTGACTAAAGTTTGAAGGTTTTCTCGGTGAATGGAATTAAGAAGTATTTATTAATACTCAACGTTTACATGACGTTCTCAGCTGAATTGCGGTTACTTGCATTACAATTATTTGTGTTTGCAGAGTTTAATTAAACGACGGCGCGCGTGTGAATTATGATGGAAACCCGAGAATACTTTATTCATAGAGGCATATATTTTTTTAGTAAAAAGAGGACGAGCTATACAGGAATTGTGCTAATAATTGTTCTCGTTAAACGTATGATTACTTAGTAATTCAATAACACTGCTCTTCCCACGCGAAGGAAAAATAAATTAATATTCACCGCAAATGTATGATATACAATTACGCATTCGCAGTAGATTAGCTTCATGTGAATTGTACACCTGTGTGAAAAGGAATTTTCCAGAAACACTAATTCATAAACCACAGATCAATTATGCTTTATTGGTTTCCTGCTTTCTTAAAAAAAATTATATCATGTTTCCGCCTATAAAGCAAACATACTATTCCAATTCCGATGTGCTCAATGAGTAAAATTTCGTCCGTCTTACAAAGTTGTTGAATCATGTGTGTTTTATAATATAATAAAGCAACACCGTTAAGACCAATATATTTTTAAAGTATGGAATCGGAAACAAACAAAAAAGTCAGTCACCACCACGATTTATACGACTCAACGCCCGATAAAAAAACTGAAACCTGCGGTACTAATATTATGTTTCAAAGCTAGTTTACGCACCCATACAGAAACTTTTTAAAAGTGGTTGCTGGAATTTAATTAAAATTAGTGGTAGAATTGCTGCCTCGCATCGCGGAGGTCCTGGCCTAGAATCCTAGCATGGGCATGGATGTATTGTTTTCACACAGTCAAACTATTTCAATTAACAAGAAAACGAGTTCTCTAATCGTATTCGCCGATAACCATAGTAGTTTAAGCGGTGGTGGATGTGGTGATGGTGATAATGGTGGTGTCGGTGATTGTGGTGGCCGCGGGGATGATGGTGGGGATTGTGGTGGCGGTGGTTGTGGTGGCCATGGGGATGATGTGTGGTGGTGATGGTGGTGGTGGAGATGAGGTGTTGGTGGTGATGATGGTGTTGGTGGTGATGATGGTGTTGGTGGCAATGATGGTGGTGGTGAAGTTGGTGGTGATTAAGATGGTAATGGTAATGATGATGATGATGGTGATGATGATGGTAGTGATGGTGGAAGTGGTATTGGTGGTAGTGGTGACTTCTTGGATGGTCATTTCAAAATGAGGATCGGCTCTGATGCAGCTGTCATTTGCGGTGTATGTGTGTTTGTTATGTTTTGTGGAGCATGATTTTGGTGGAAACAGCGATGAGAATGTGAAAATATTCATTATGATTTCGTTTCTATTGCTACGTTCATGGCATTTGTAAATTTAGATAATATGAACTAGAACAGACTATTTAGGATTTTGAAGAGCTCAAGAATAAAATATCGGAAAAGAAGACTTACACATAACCTCCAAAGAATGGAGGCATCAGTAATTAGAATTGAAAAGACAGCAGATATTATGAAATGAGTGAGACAGGGATGCAGTCTGTTGTCCATTTTGTAACTTATATATAGAACAGGCGATGAAGAAAGTTAAAACGGAATATGGAAAGGGAACCATACTGCAAGGAGAAGTAATAAAACTCTACGCTTTGCCGATGATATTGTAGTATTAGGGGAGTCTGAAGAGACTTGAAAACCATAATAAATGGAATTAACGTTGTCCTGGAGAAAGAGTTAAATATGAGGAATAATAGTGGTAATGAAGTGTAATATGGGAAACAGTGGAATAAAAATGGGTGTCAGGTTGGGAAGGGATATTTTGACTGATTTTAAGTTGCTATTGGAAAGTGTAATAACTATGGATGGTAGAAATATGGTAGACATAAAGTGTAGGAAAGCGATGGCAAAGAAGGATTTCACATAAAAGAGGAATTTACTTATTGGTAATATAAGTGTGAATATTAGGAAATCGTTACATAAAAGTTCGTATCTAGTATGGGTGCGAAACGTGGATGGTAGGAGTTGCAGAAAGGATAAGAATAGAAGTCGTTGAAATGGGGTGCTATAGGCGAATGCTGAAAATCAGATGGGTGGATTGAATCACTAACGAGGAAGTTATAAGCAGAATAGGGGAAAAGCGAACAATATGGTCGACGTTTACTAAGAGAAGGAATAGATTCATAGGCCACGTTTTAAGACATGCGGGAATTGTAAAATTAGCAGTAGACGAACGTGTGTGGGATAAGATCAGAAGAGGGCCCCCCCCTCTTGAAAATGATGGAATACGGTAAGCAGTTTAAGGAGGACATGGAATGTGCTAGTTATGCGGTAATTAAAAGGCTTGCGTTAAGTCGGTTAGCATGGAGGGTTCCATCAGACCAGTCTTAGGAGTGAATACGACAGTAAAAACAACACGTATATATATTTTTTCTACTAAGCTATACTATATTTAATTTTTGACCTGTTTCAACATTTGAGGATTTTTTTGTGTTCACTCTTATATTTCAGAACTATAGTATTTTGTTATATATAATAATATATAATTATTGTCCGGGCAATGCTTTTGGTCGTTACTGTCAAGTGATTTATGGTGGATTTAACAATGATTTTCTATCAATAAAATAAATAAAATTTTGACAATTTCGTGTACTGTGAGCGAGGACTTGATGCAACAGAAAGTCATTCGAATTTTATTTCTTTTATCCCTATAAATTGCGGAAAGTAAACAATATTTGTCATCCATTCACAACTATCTTATGATTGTGCGAACAATTTCCAATTTATTTTCATTGGTCTTTCACCTGTCGGTTTGTTCTGTAACTGTTAAGCACAACTACAAATGGAATTTGGCGGTTCAGAGAAAAATAGCCGTCTTGCAGGAAGTTGAAGAAAGCTATATGCAGGGTAATAAAATCTAAACAAGTCGGTGCGTTCTGGGTTTTTCTTAAGTCTTCGATACTCGGTAACATCGGACTGTGAGCGAACATGGTGTTTTCTCCAAAACACCGTTGGGGTTCGGTGAATAGCTCCTCCGAAAGGCGAAATATATATCTTTGATTGGAGGACATTGGATACACGCACCGAAGGATATAAAATAATGTGAGGACAAGGAGGTAAAAATCGAGAAATAATTGATTCTGGTCACTAAGGATTTAGGACATTCAGGAACATTAAGAGTGATCATTAAAGTTAAGGGAGAAGAAATGAACACTAACCATTAGGAACTCAGAATATTATGCATTAATCAGTCGTCATTAAAACAGTAAGAGATTGGAGATTGAATCATGTCATGGGCGTTTTAATAACGGGTGGAAGGCTTGTTCTAGTCCGTGGCGGCAAAGAAGAAAACTAAGTGAACAAGGTGCTCATTGTTCAACGGGGAATTTCAGTTGGGCCGATCGGCGGAAGCGGTAAATAATCTTTGACTCGAGCGGCATTCTCCAGTCTATGTTGAAAAAAGGGGTAATGACAAGGTTTTTAACTTTTAGTGATTTCCATGTTATGCCAATTCCGTGTAGGATTTATTTATGTATTTCTGCTTTTATGAGAAGGCCCGCTAAGACGATTTTAAAGACATCTTATGTCTTTAAATAATGTACAAAGATCGGCTTTGTGAATTAAAGTTTATTTAACCATCTTATATTTTAAACTGAAAATGGAAAATGGGTAAATGGGTTTTCCGTTGTCTATAATTTTTATTTTAAATATTAAAACCAGTAATATTCCCATTACACTCATTTCAGTTCTGAATTATGACTCTTAGGCCTGACTAACTGACCAAATGTGTATTAGTTCCTGATCCGTTTAATTAGAAAATGAATACTCTAATTTTTTGAGCATATACAATACTTAACTAAAGTTAAACAAGTTCTGAGGAGCAATATTCTCTCCATCCAGCTGCAACAAGAGACGAAGCTTGGAACTCGGATTAAAGCTACCTGAGGAGTTCATGTTGAATATTCCTATGACACCCATTATTAAAATAATTGTCTCACGGTGTATTAATAAAGTAATTCCACTAGGTGAAAGTCACTCCAAGGATGTCTTAAAATAGGTATCATAATAGTTTCAGATTTATCTATAAATAAGTATTTTTGGATTTTATAGAGTTTTATAATCTTTATTATATAAAATTTTAAAATTGCGTACCGAGTAATGAACAAGATGCAAGGAATATACAGTAAGAACACTCCACCTTTAACTGAAAACTGTGTGTTCAATTTTAAATGTAACTAATAAAGACTGGTAATTAATTTTTCATGCAGTGAACGTTTTATTATTTTTAAATTTCAAATTATTAAATCCTTTCTATACCAACGATGTTGTGCGCACCATAATATATACATTCAAATTTTATTTTCATCGTATATTGCACAATCCAGTTATTGCGTGTTAATTAATATTCATTCTCTGCTTCATTTATATGAAAAAAACTGGAAGCAGTACATAAATCAGCCAAATTAAAATTTTAGGTGCTTGAATTAATTCTGAATAAAACTAGTATTTATAATTTTGGAAAGAGTACTTTCATTAACGATTTTAGCTTCCCTCTTGTAAGATGCACTGTAATAAAAATAATAACAATTATATCTGTTTCCATGAATGAATAATGTACTATTCTCTCTGAATGCGAAACAGAGACAACTTTTAACAAAGCAAGGGAAATGTATAATTCAGTTAAAAACTCAATTCGACATAAGGCAATTTATAATATGCAGAAAACTTAAAGAATTATATGTATACCGTTTGCCGAAACGCAAATAAGAAATATTAGTGTGACAAACAAATTTAAAAAAGATAATTCAAGTTTAATACTCACCCAAGTTGATAAAGGTAATGTATCTGTTTAGGTGATTAATTTTTAGTATTCAAAAAAGTAAACACTACGATAACAGATGACTCGATACATAAATGGATTAATTTAGACCTACTTAAAAACTTAACGGAAATCATAAATACCTAATAAACGGGAGGAAGATGAAAAAATACATTAATGAAGTTGAATTCAATTTATTTTTATAGCTACAGATAATTTATCTCGAGCATACGAATTGCTAAAATGTAGAAATAAAATAATCCTTAAATATTTACTGTGGCATTATTAGGTAGTCCATCAAATATTTTTACAAAACATCCTAATTTTGATAAAGAAATGTACAGAATAATTTGGAGCTCATAAATAGAGTTAAAAATTGCCATATATCAAAGAACCATGTCTTGCTATCGCGTAATGTAACGCCTCATTTTGCTTGTTCGAAATTGTTATATTCGCAGCAAAAAATATATTTGGGATGAAATATAAAACATTTTGTACCATTCAACTGTTTACAATTTACTAATGAATGTTATCAACAGATAGAAAACTATCCAATGTTTAACCAAATTAGAAAATGAACTTATTAGGGGAACTCGAGGCGGAACAGAACACTAACAATTTTTGTAAAATTATGGAAAAAGAAAAATAGTTTTTGTAAAAAAAGTAGTTTATTCTATTACCTACATAATCAAAATCATATAACTTAAAACAACGAATTTATATTTTTGCTGAGTTTTAAAAGAAACCAATTTCCCGTTGTGCTCCACCCCTCAGGGCAGATGGGATAGGATATTTTGTACACACAATTAGTGAAATAAAAATTAATTTAGTTTAAGAAAAATCTTACCACCTTTTGTGTTTTATTTCCTTTACTTATTTAGTATCCTGTTGATTGTTTTATCAATTTTCCCTTTCGCAAAATGATTTTATTGTCATGTAACATTTTCCCATTGTTTTCTTTTCTTAATCCATTTTCTGAGTAAAGAATCCTTAATCTCATTCTTATAAATTGAGTCTGCTATATTTTTTATATTTTTTCTTGTGGAGCACATTATATTATGCCTTGTACTGTAAATATCCCGTTCCGTCCCGCACGCGAGTCTCAGTTTTAGGGTTTCAACGAGTCTTATACGTATATACCTTAAACGTACATTATATGCAGTTAAAGACACCTAGTTTACGAATATATACCATTAAAAAGTTAAAAGCAAGAAGATTTGTGAATTACCTTCCGTACAAACGCTGCAAAAATTATAAATTCACAGGCGTAAGACGCCAAAACAAGAGTTCAATCACAAGGTGTAGTCTATAATTAGTCAATTCGGCTGCCAGAACGTGTTCCTGGACCAGTTAGAATGTTCTATCCGAATTTACTTAACTACAGTATAACCCAGTAAGAAAGAAAAACACGGCATCCCGCCGTTGTTATTATACCCATTTCGGGACAATGTCTCAAATTTATCATAGACACACAAATGAAAAACGTAAATAATTTCAGATATACTCTTTTACAATTGACAGCTATCTACAATTTTCCATTCACGTTTTTTTCGAAATAAGCATTCTTTTCCTTACCCAAGTATACATGGCAGCACTGTTGTTCGTTTGAAAACATCATTTTTTCCCTTGACACACACTTGGAGAGCTCATCACACAAGCAAAATTGGTTACTTCGTTCCTGCAACTGGCCGTGATAGGACATATGTTTATTGGTGTTCGGGATTGGAATCTTACGAGTTGGCAAAGCTATAACCTGATACAAGACACGTGATATCAGGACTTTGAAATAATGTTAATGATTTAGGACATTCTTTAACACCTTGTTGTTCGGGAGATTACGTATTTACGTACTCGCTCGTAAATCGGCACAGTACTCCGAACAGTTAAATATAACAACGAAACGACCTATTGCCAATATTGTGGTGTGACTTCTTTCATTTCGTGAAGAGGGGACCGACGGCTTGTGACAGTTTCATGCTACGACAGCGACTCCTACGGAACCCTACCTTGGTTCTGACCTGGTCGACGAATGTTCTGAGGTAATCGTGTTAGACATCGCATGTGCTTTTTTACACAGAGACTTCCCTAGCCGCTGAGCGTTATATTCTACCACCGTAAACCAACGTGTTTTCGTCGAGATCAACTTCTCTGCTACATATATATTGTAATATCATCGTCATAGGATAGGTTTAAAATTACTTTAAGTACAAATTTTAAACGGTTTGACAATTTATATTTATCATTTTTACAATGTTTACATAAAACAGTATCTCAGAGAATTTTGTGTCACTCGAGAAATGAAGTACGCAGTTACTGAAAAATAGAAAAACAAAAATCATTAAAATTTTTATAATCAACAAAATTTGCAAGTTTCACACATATGTGCCTTTAGGCACGTCTTGCAGCTGCTTTACATCCAGGAATGTAGTGTTATCCAAGTCAAACTCCTCTCACATCACCGTCTCGTCTGCTCCTTCAGGTCCAACTCCTCTTTCACATCACCATCACCTCTGGCCGTCTCTCCCATTCTGCTCACTGTCCCCGACTGTTCTCGTCTGATGACTCAAGTCCGTCTCGTCTTCTTAAATTCTCGCCCCGGGAGTCCCCCGCCACCGGGTTTTCACACAAAATCCCGGGGGTTTCCTTCGGGATTTCACACACGCCCCGGTAGTTTCCCTGCGGGGCTTCACCCACTTTTAGCCAATTTAAGTCTTCATTGTTGTTGGCCTCTATTGTCGTCGCTCAAAACTTTCTACGTTGTAGGCCCAACTGCACTTTACAATGACATCAATTACCGACAGTTGCTCCTCAATCCCCTTCAAATTACAACAGTAAATTAATCATCCATATACCATTTGCATCTTAAAACTTAACAATGTGACCATAATCAGCAGGCACCTGAGTTTTTACATTACCTCACTTCGGTCGATGACTGATGTAAAATGTTTTCGTTCTAATTTTATTTACAAGTAATTTTAAGTGTTTGTGAAGGCTTGGGCGAGTGCGCGAAAGTGAGGGACGTGATGGCCGAGATTTATGGCTAGACCCTTCGGGAGGGTCGTACAATAACAAAAATTGGGGCAGTTACACTTGGGACAGGGTAGAGGAAGGAATGAACTATCTGCTGCTGCTGCGGAGAAATTATTTATCCCGCCTTTTTCCAGATGGTCGTTCAGTGCCGTTAACACCCAACGCAACGACTGACACCTGATAAAGTGTGGAATTAACTTTAGATGGATACTCCCCTCCCTTGCGTAACAAACAGACTCAGTCGCAAAATCTTAGTGTGAAATTTGTATTTTGAATGTTGTTTAGTAATTTCATTTAATTCTCTTCAAGGATAAGCCAATAGTAACATAAAGGAGCTCCCTAGATGTAAATAGTTTTAAGTTTTAGCTATAAATAACACATTTTGTTTTCCAAGACTGATAAAGTAAAGCTGCCGTGAATATATTTACATTCATTTAAATTTTGTTTCATTTATTTCAATAACTTATATAATCCTGGAACAGGTGTCGTCACTCCCCTGATTCATGCTCCTGAACCCGAGTGTGTTCCGATAGTAAAATTGTCCTACGTAGCACGTAGGTGGCGCCCAAAAATTATACCGGTAAGATTCCACATATCGACTACTAAAAACGTCACTATATATATATATATATATATATATATATAAGATGAAGCCGTGCCTTTATTATTATTTTCATTATGAAAACACCATAATACAGTGTAATCAAAATGTGCAAAACGAGATTCCTAACTCGAAAAATTAAGTCTTTCCTCAAAGGAAACTAAATTTGACTTTGGCAAATACGTAAATTGAAAGTGCAAAGGACGTTACTGATAAATCATTTCTTTCTTCGTGTGTATACGCCAATCTTTAGAGCATTTAATCAATAACAAATTGTTAAAGTGAGACTTGAAATTGAACGTACTTAAAATTTGTGATATTTGTATTTGTGTTTTAACTACACTTGATAACGATTTTACATCTTATTATTCTTCTCCCGTCAAGAAACCTCATGTTTGCAATATTCACTCGCACGAACTCCAAAACCTGAATTGTTCTAGCGCAGCTAGCTGCAAGAAGAGAAAAGAAGAGGACTAAAAATCGACCATGTAATGTTTATATCTACTTAAAGAATATGATGTTTAGGAATTGGAACGAATTTTTTTCCAGTTTTTGTAATGCAATAAAGTTTACTTCACTTCTGTTAGGTTAATCATTACCCTGCCGATCCTCCTCATCATTACCTTCGCAGTATCTGTCATTCACTCGTTCTCATAAGCAAGACTAAAGAATTTTTTTTCCATCGGACACTTCTGTAACACAATTACGGTTTATGTACTTAATTTAAAACACAATAATTTTAAAATATAAGTAATTAACATGACTCTGAAAAGTTTTTAAGATAAAGTAAATTTTAAGGATAATGTATGATAATATATTTTATAATACACTGTTTTTATCAGAATATTATTGTTGTGATTTATTTTGCTATTAGTGGCCATAATGAACTTTTTATTCACTATTGCTTGTCTGAGGAAAACTTCACGTGGAAATTTGGAGCAACAGGTCGGAGCATAATTTTACCCCAAGATGGATTAAGCCACTTCATAGAGCTCAGGGCAACACCTCAGACACTCAAGGACTCGCCACTAAGTATGATATATTAAGCTTCTTAAGGTTTTGGTGGAAATTTTAAATCATCATTATGAATAATTGCTCCAACGCGAAGACTTAATCCCCCTGACATTTACGCTTGCAAAATTCTCTTTCCCTTTGATTTAGTGGAAGAAGTGGATTGGTTTTTTATCACCCCTAATTAAAATTATTAAGAGCATTATGAATCTGTGTGTTGATTAGTATTCTCAATAAATATTTGGATGTTTAATTATTAGTAATGTTTTCGCCATATATTCACATTTAGAGCACAGTTTTACTGGTAAGTTTTCACATTATGGTCGGAAGACCAAATCTATTAATGTGCAAATATTAACTATTGCTTTTATAGATTTACATAAATGAAAAGAAGCCCTTGGTTTTAAATCGGTCTCAATTTGATTAAAAACCGAACTTATATTTAATTAATTTCAAAAACAGTTTTTTTAAAGTGTAAAGGAACTTTAGGCACATGACATCTACAAATAAAAAGACTACATTAATTTAAACATAACAAATTTATTCTGAATTATAACTTATAAATGAGCAATTTTAATTATAATTTGTACAAAAAGTTTTCCAATATAAATAAGAAAAACAATATGAAGTAAACAAAATTAATAATAATAATAATAATGTGAGTAATAAAATAGATAAAAAATATAGTCACTAAACTGACTAATAGACGTAAAATAATAAAAGATGATTACCATTCTAATGAGTTCAAATTATAAATAAAATGAGTAAATTGCCTTCATTAAATAATATTGACGATTTTGAAAAAAATTCAGCTGGACAAAGAATGAATAATCATATAGATAATAACATAAGGTATTGTTTATTAACTTACATCGATAAATTAACAGAAAAATTAGTAAAAGGTTTTAAAAACTATGGAGTTAATGAATTTTATATTGGAATTAAAACCAGACAAAAAAGATAAAAATTATTTAATCAAATTAAAAGATAAAACTCCAATTAAGGAACAACATAATGTAGTATGTAAAACTGAAAGTTAAGATTTCAACAAAAGTTATTTAAGACACAGACACACTACTTATAATACCAGATTATACAACAATAAAAAGTGAAGAACAGTAATGTTAGTGTCAATGCATAATCTAAACTTATAACACGGAATTGGTTATTATAATGTAAAAATAATGCATTCAAAAAGTAATATAATCAAAAGGAAAATTTGAGAACTTATATATATATATATTGAAAAATGTAACTGGTAGAATCCTAGGTGAGAGAGTAGTAACATTCCTAAACATTATGCAAATTTTTTTAGAATAAATCACAATATTAAATCGTCGTTTCATTCAGATGCGATAAGCCTAATTTACTTTGACGTAAAGTGGATAGCTACTTTTTGTAATTTATTTTAAAAATTCAACGTGTCAACATTTACAGTTAAGAAAAAAATTGAAAATCATAATTTAATATCAAATATCAAATTTGGACTATACGTATGTCGCCGAATGTGGTTGGTAAGCACAGAGATTTTTAAGTATCTATACTTTCTGAATATCGAAGTTTGAGGAATGTACTGTGTGATTAGATTCTGGAATTGTGCGTATTCCTCGTATAAAATTAATAGTATTTAATAACATAGTAAAACCATTTCATATTCGGCAGTATGCACGTATGCAAAAAATTAAGTATTTTTAAAACAAATTATAATAAAAAATTATTTTTTATTATGTATATTTCGGAAGAAAATTTAATAATTTCAATAAATAATGTAAAATGTTATATGTAAAACCTGTAAACATCCAACGTGGCTCTTTACCAAAGAAACATTTTCTACATAAGTTTTCTACAACAGTGTAGAAGTGGTTGCATTAATGAAATAAGAAACCTTCTTTTGTAGATAAAAATAATTAACCATCAAATCACCATCTGTTGGATCCCGGCGCATGCGGGCATCTTGGGAAACGTGCTTGCTGATAAAGCCGCTAAACAGGAGGCCGCCTTGCAAATAAACTACTTGTACTTTCCTACTTCTTCAAGTTAAATTTGGACATTAAAGATAAACAGGTTTACGTTACATTTCTCTCTGAATTCATTTAATATAATTAATTGTAATATGAATATTGGTAAATTAATCATTGAGTACTTTATAATAATTACTATTTTTTGTAAACTTATATCTGGTCAACTTATGGGTTAGCAATATTTGCATTATTTCATATTTACAATACCTCATCCTGCTACTCTCCCTCTTATACTAAACATAAGATGAAAAATACAATTAGTTTCTGTCAGAACATTTATTTATTTTAAACAATACATAAACAAATTTGTACATTTTTGAGTTAATTTACAATTTTATAGTTAGGCTTCACTGCGCTACATTCGCCAATGGCCTGCTAAAACAGAATTATTTTTTAAAAAATAACAGTAATATTTAACAATAAAATAGAATTAGTTCATAGCCTGTATCAGTAATTAAGTAAAATTCTTTCTGGATATAAGACCATTCCGTAGCGAGGAAGATTTCGTATGTAATTTCACGATAAGGAGCAAAATTTGCTGGAAATAGGCAAATAACGGATATGCCATTTGGCATACAGATGAATAGTTTTCATTTAAACCGAAAGGTTGCAGAAAATTACCCAAATTGGGGTTATTTGAAAGGATGCTGCTGTTTATTTCAGAATTTATGACGAAAACATAAGTGAAAATGGTGGACTCAGAAAGAAAAAAGATATTTTCAATGAAGATATCCAATGATTATGAGAATTAGCCATTTTATTTGAACATAAACCACAGTACTTATTTATACCATGAATCAGAACGAGAATAACTAAAACATTATTTCTACCCGATTACGCCAACAGCAGCAGACGGAACAGAAATTAACACGTCAGTTTAAAACTCTATTTAACAACTGAAAAGCATTCTGTTATTTCAAATTTGAATTTTCATTTAAATTTGTGGTTTATTTGGCTCAAAATTGCTCCGATTCAATATCCTATACAAGTACCATAAGATCGTAACTCCTGTTACATGTTTATTTTTTTCTTCTGATAGAGAAAAATATTAATGTGTAAATTTACTTATTGCTCGATAACCTTTTTGTTTTCAAATTATAATTCTACATTTTCAAAATTGAACACTATAATTTACCCTTTCTTTTAATGTTTTCTTATTACGGTCAATTTATTACTTTGTTGATTAATTAAATAATAAAACCAAATTACAGTCACTAAGGGTCATTCTTGTACTATTTTTTTATTTAAAAGTAACCCGTGCTTTCGCAAATTTTCTAGGCCATGGGCTACTTATGTAAAAGCCATGAATCATAAGAAATGGTACATTTTATTATACATATATTTGTTAAGTACAGCAAAAAGTTATCGTTACTGCTGGTGTAAAAATAATGAAAAGAGCTACAGCTTGTTATTGTAACTTGGTTTTTTGTAAAAGTAAAATGATTATCAATATTTTTTATAATATTTAACACAAACATATCTACACATTTTTGTTAATGTTGGAATTTCAAATAAACAAACGTGTTTTACTTTTCCTGATTGACATAATGTCTGCTCATGAATTTGATTTAGATTGGAGAGGCAAAATCTCCTAAGCCGGGAATTGCCAGGACTGTGGTTCTAACTCAATCGTATTTCTACACCAGGCACACATTAAAGCTAGTCTTTAATCATTTATTTTCGTAGCTGACATTTTTGACAACTTTCTATTTCCTTACAATTCTCGTTTTCTACCTCACAGCGTGGATCACATCACACAATAAATTCAAAGAACAGTAAAGAGATTCTTTGTAAGCGTTGACGCTTTGAAGCTTACAACTTCTGTCTGTTTTCTGAGCGCGTCAAAGTGCATCCGCTCAGACCGGCTGGAGATGGAACTGGAGGAAATCAGCGCCATCCTGAGAAACACTCGCGACGTTCTGTGACAAAGAATTTAAAAGGAGTTACAATAAAAATAGAAAATGATATTTCTCACACTGCTAAGACTAAAAAGGAAAGTGCTTCAGTACTGTTGTATACAAAGAGTAAATTAAAAACACGAGACGATAGGAATTTCGACTATTTTAGTTCCACGATTACAGTAAGACGAACGTTACAGATCCGACTACATTTTTTATTCTGAATGAGCCATAAGCTCCGCATTATAAAATGTAATTTTCGAACCTGTTAATGTTTTCCCTCATGTTACAGAGGTTAATGACATCTTTCAAAGAGATTCGCGATATAATTCTTCTAAAAAGTAAAATATCGTATAACTGGAGACAACAAAAAATTTAAAGAGAATATAACAGCATTATATATATATATATATAGTAACATGAAAAATTACATTGAACAATGCAGGCCAGCTTGCGAGTTGCAATTGTTGAGGAACTGACGCAACCCGGGCCAACAATGTGGTCTGACGAGTCGTCATGGGGTGATTAGAGAAGCAGGTTGTGTCGGCGGGACGACGAGAGAATGACCATGCCCTGCAGATATAATTTTTTTTCAAGCTCTGATTGAAATTAAAACTATTAAAATCAATTTTTGGTGTTTTTATGAAAAATACCTGGCGCCCTAGAGGAATTAAGAAATCCTCGAATACGGAGGAACGACGGATCTGCTACAATATATAACCGTATATATGCAACCGTGAAACCCTACCTCACTTCGGTAAATAGTTTTATTTCCAATTTCGTTTATAAGTAATGTTTAAGGCCTAAGGCCGCTTGGGACAGGGTAGAGTAAGGAAGGAACTAGCTGCTGTTGCTGCTGCTGCTGCAAAGAAATTATTTATCCCGCCATCTTCCGGATCGTCGTCTTCAGCGCAGCCAACAGCCAACACAACGAGTGACACCCGGTAACGTGAGAAATTCAATTCAGTTGGATCCTTCCGTCCCTTGTGTAACAAACACGCTCTGTGGCAAAATAATTACCTAAAACTTGTATTTTGACTGTAAATCATGCCAGTGAACCGTGTTAAAGGATAAGCCGGCAGTAACAAGGAGCTCCCTAGAAGTGAATAGTTTTAAGTTTAGATGTAAATAACACATTTTTGTTTTCCAAGACTGATGAATTAAAGCTGAAGTGGTTATATTTACATTCACTTAAATTTTGTTTAATTTATTTCGATAATTTCTATGATTCTGGAACAGGTGACTTCTCTTCTCTGATTCATGCTCTCAGTTCTGAACCCGAGTGTGCTCCGATAATAAAATTGTACTACGTAGCACGTAGGTGGCGCCCAAATACTATTCCGGTAAGATTCAACATATCGAGCCAGTAAATATATATATATATATATATATATATATATATATAAGAATATTCGTAATGTATGTAGCGCATAACTATCGAACAGTTACACCAAATTCGATAATAATTTTTTTGATGTACTTGTTATTGTTAGAACAAGTTTTTATGGAAGAAACATTTTAAAAAATTGTACGGAAAAGTTTCAAAATCTCATAATTTGAAATAATTCTAAGGAAAAGCTAACTTATATCCGCGTGTTTGAATTTTCAAAACGGATGGGTCTCATAGAAATGACTTACACAGCCATTATGCGCATTAAATGCAGAAATATTTCTCGACTTTCTACTTAGATCGCGCAATTATTGCTGTTTGACCGCGTAGAAACTCGAGATTAATTCATGACACAAAAGCACAAGGAAAAACTTAGATCTTCGACGTGCATTAACTGTTGCTGCCGTACAGAGTGTAACAGAAGTAAGTACACAACCTAAATAGAGGATAAAGGGAAGAAATACAATCATTGTCATATCTTAGATCTTTTGTTACAGTCACTTCATTAATACGTAATTTTATAAATTAATAAAAATGTAGGAAAGCGTAACTCCCGCTTCACCGCTGACATTGTCTATTGGAAAACATATTCAATAATGCCAGAACACACACTAACAGAAAATTTCTCTGGAAAGTTGTCCGTGGGTGTGACACGTGGTTAGGAATTAAGTGCTGACTTAAGACTACATAACAGACCCTCGCGTGAAAATGTAGCCTAGTAGCTTATATTTCTTAGTTTTAAAAATGACAAGAGGGAAAAATGTTTGTTTGACTCCCTTCAACCCTTTAGTAGTCGGGAACTTGTGTACCTTTCACTCACCACGCACCTGTGGTTTTGTAAAAGTAAAACTTTAAAGTCGTTAGGTGTTACTGAAGGTCCTGTAGACCTCCATGAGACCTTTTAAGGGCATTTCTGTTAAACCTTGAAAAATTTCTGTAACCATCAATAAAATATGCTTTTTTAAAGGTAATTGGTTCGATTCTAATGTGTTTACATTTCAGTGACTGACGCTGCACCACATTCTTCGGAATTACTGTATTATGTTTTGTTATCATTGGTACGCAAACATAAAAGGCAAATTGTCTCAGAAATGAGATAAATGAAAGAGAAGTAATTAGAATGTTACCAAGATTTTTTGCCACACCTTTAGAAAGATATTTTCTCTACCACATCATTAATAATGTTACAGTCTACATAGTTTAAAAATAAAGCTTCAAACTGATTTTGTATATCTGAGATAAAATTGTATAAGACTAGGCTACTATCTTTGATAAATTTATCAGATAATAGGAAAGTTTATTAGATCATCGGAAAAATTTCTCCCTAATGTTTCTCTAACGAATTTAGAGCTTCGAAAGCAAACAAGTTTTTATTTTAAAATTGAATAAAGTATAAATAATGTTCAGCGTAGCTAAATGGCAACTGTATTTAGCGAAAGATGTGCTCCTGCTGCGGCACTCAACACGTTATTTACTACCTTATATAGGAATACGACTTCATTCAAAATATCCAGAATTCATTGGATGAAGGACTGAAGGTAGCTGGCATTTTTGCTGACCTCTCTAAGGCTTTCGACACCGTAGATCACCAAATATTAATAAAAAAGATGGAATATTATGGAATTCGGGGAAATAGGTCACTTTTACTAAGATCGTATCTTACAAACCGCAAACAACAAGTAGTAATTGAAACCAAAGACGGCCAACTTCACTTATCCGATTGGGAATTTATTACATGTGGAGTTCCTCAAGGATCAATTCTTGGGCCTTTACTTTTTATTCTGTACATAAACGATCTTCCAGAATAGGTAAATCCTCTAAAATCGATTCTCTAAGCAGATGATACAAATATAATTATTGCAGATAAAAACTTCGATAATCTGATTAAGAAAGTAGACAACGCTCTGAATGGTCTAAATATTTGGTTTAACGTGAATAAATTATCCCTCAACCTAGATAAGACTAAGTTAGTTCAGTTTAGAGCTGATGCACCTTTTCTCGGCCTTCGGATTGACGATAAATTAAAGTGGAATGACCATATAGATCTGCTTGCCGGAAAACTAAGTTCAGCTTGTTATTCTCTGAGAACACTAATGCAACACGTTGACAAAAAGTACGTCAAAATGGTTTATTTCGCGTATTTTCATTCAATTATGAGCTATGGCATCTCTAATTGGGGAAAATGCTCCAGGAATAATGAAATATTTAAGTTGCAAAAGCGTGCAATTAGAATACTTTCTAGCACGAATTCTAGATCGAGTTGCAAACCTTCCTTCAAAAGTTTGCAAATACTTACTTTACTACGCGTATATATTTAGAAAATATTAAAGTTTTAAAGCGAAACACTAATTTGTTTCTAACAAATGGCGAGTTTCATGAATACGCGACTAGAAATCGTTCAGCTCTAAAGTCGGACAAGCATCGCCTTGCTCTACACCAGAAAAGTATTCACAATACCGGGATACTTTTATACAACAGCCTTCCGTCAGAGGTTAAAATAGTACCTACAAAAGCTTCGTGAGGCAGAGTAAAACTATTATTTTAAATGGCGCGTTTTACTCGGTACAGGATTTTCTTTATCGTCCTTCTAGTATTTAAATCAAGGTTCCTGCAAAAAAGTGTCGAATGAGCTGCCTTGTAAAATAGCACATCACATATTTTTAAAATTTCTATTCAGTTTTTTCTGCTCTTTTGTTTGTTTGTTTCATCTATTGACTGGAGCTACGACGGAAGGACAGTTTCCTGGTCGCAGAGCTCCAAGTAGTTAAAACTCCATTGCGTGTTCCTCAGTGTGTGCTTGTTTGTGTTTCCCAGTGCGTGTGTGACATCGTGTGTCCGTATTGTGTTTATATTGACTTTTTTCTATATACATTTTCTTTTAATAATTTATTTTAAGATTTTTTGTCTTTAATTATGTACTTTATTTTGATCATTTTTAATTTTTAATGTATGACGTATCCTATTTCCTCAATCGAGGATTAATGGAAACAACAATAAATCTAAACTCTAAATACGAAACCATTTGTTGTTTGACGTGGACTCATTATGTCAGTTTCTAAATTAGAATATACGTGTTAGTATGAGTTAAAATTACATTTGTGGTGGCTCGGCTGAAAGACAAATAATAGAAGCATAGTTCCATTTGTAGCTCCTTTTAGTAGTAACGTCTCTGAGGCCTGGCTTTTACCTTGCCAGATAGCCAGAGGCGAATGTCCGAGGGCTAGGTCTCCCCCGTGGGCTATCCATTCTCCAAGGCATTAGTTTAAGCAGTGGAAGTTGGGCGAGGTCTGTCGCTGGGAATTACTGCCTAACAGGGATCCCAAAGGAACTAATCTCTGTCTGCAGCTGCTTGGGGTAACTTTAATTTTTAAGCGTTTGACAGATTTAGGCACTACTTATGATCACCGGTAGTTACCATTTTGTAGTATGAAAGGAAATATGCCTAGCATCTCTCAGAAAACATTCTAAATAGGCAAGATGGTCATAAATGCTCTTTTAACGTGTATTACATCAATTTGTTGGTCAAATCATCTGACCATAAATCCCATAATGAGAATTTGGAATGAAATTAATATTCTATTTTTATATTCTTATCCTTCCAATATCATTAAAATATATCGGAAACATTTTTTCAGTATTACTTGGTGAATAAAACAACGCTTTATCTATCTCTATTTATTATGCAACTAACACTTTTTATATTAAAGATTTAGAATATACAATATCGAGAAAGAAGGTTTTTACATAATCTATACAGAAGACAGGTAGTAGAAATTAGAATAGAAAAGAAAGCTATAGTCAAGAAAGGAGTAAGTCAAGGATGCAGTCTGCCACCTATCCTGTATAACATATATAGAACAGACGATGAAGAAAGTTAAAACGTAATATGGAAATGGAGTCATACTGCAAGGAGTAGAAATAAAAGCATTACGCTTTGCCGACGATATTGTAGTATTAGGGGAATCAGAAGAAGACTTGGAAATCATAATAAATGGCATGAACGGAGTCCTAGAGAAAGAGTTCAATAAGAGGATTAATAGACGAAAACTCAAGGAAATGGTGTATAGTTTGGGAAACAGTGGAATAACAAAGGGTGTTAGATGGAGAAGGGATTCTGCTACTTGGGAAGCGTAATAACTAGGGATGATAGAAGTATAGTAGACATAAAGAGTAGGATAGCACAGGCAAGGAAGGCTTTCACGAAAAAGAGGGATTTACTTACGGGTAATATAAGTGTGAATATTAGGAAATCGTTGCTAAAAATGTTCTCATGGAGCGTGGAGTAATATGGGTGTGAAACGTGGACGATAGTAGTTGGGAAAGGAAAAATAATTCAAGCATTTGAAATGTGGTGCCATTGGCGAATGCTGAAAATCAGATGGGTGGATAGAATCACAAACGTCGAAGTTTTAGACGGAGTAGGGGAAAAGCGAACAATATGGAAGACGTTGGCTAAGAAAAGGGATACATAAATAGGCCACGTTTTAAGACACGAGGGTCTTGTAAAATTAACATTAGAGGTAAAGGTGTGAGATAAGAACAGAAGAGAGAGGCTAAGGAGATCAGGGAGGATGTGTGTTGTGCTAGTTATGAGGAAACGAAATGCCTTGCGCCAGCGTAGATTAGCATGGAGGGTTGCATGAGACCAATCTTAGCACTGAATACCGCAACAAAATATTTACAATAGTTGGTGCATTGTGTAAATATTAAAGAATTTTAAGTGAAATGCTCAATACAAGATATTTAATAAATTGTATCAGCGTTTTTAATATGACAATAAAATCATGTGACTCCACATTAAATAGTTTGATAGTAAATATGAATGTGCAGTATCTGCCGTGTACTAATTACTGACAGTACATTTTAAGTGCTGCTAGAAAAGTCAAATTTGAAGAAATTATTTATTATAATATGTATATGTAAATTTTAGGAAATTATTATGTAATGAAAAGTTACATGTGAAAAAAGAGATTAACAACCAACCTATTGTTTCTGATACTTTTCCAATCATACACGATGAACAAATATCAAGCGGAATTTCTTTGAGCGAACTCAACTGACAGTTGTGAAGCGCGGTGAAATGTGTTAGTGCAATACCACCACGACAATAGGAAGTCGCCATGGGCTCGTTTATTAAAGTTTGAAGCGGTCTTCTTTTGCACACCTCAGTAAATAAAGTAGGGTAGAGCCGGTCGGCTGCACGTAAAATATTCAGGTCCGTGACACACGGCTGGCGGACGACGCATCGCTGCCATGAATAATACACGCGACGGCGCATGATGCACGCCGAATAAACCCTCACCCATGACCCAGACCCGTACCCGACCGAATATGAGCTCAGCGCCAGACAGCGGGACGCTCGGAGCGGGTGACGGTGAAGTGCCAATACGTCGCTTGCGAAAGTTCAGCACGTTTGGCCAAATACACATCAGGGTGTATCAGGTTAGCACTCATTTAAAAATGTAATGTTACATGCCTGAATATGATAGTTTATGCACCTCAAATTGCAACGGTGAATAAGACATCAGTTGACATTGAAAAGAAACAAAACCTAATTCCAAGTTAGAGAATTGTGTGAATTTTATTATAAGTTGCATCTACTGCCAGCGTAATTAGCGACTCAAATACATACATTAAACTAAATTCAAATCAGCTTGATGTTATTATTACTTGTTCATGGTTTATGAAACAGCTTAATGTATTTGTGGAACTATATTAAGTTTTAGAACATAATCATCTGAGTTTAAATTTCGTCTTCGTTAGCTCTGCATCCCGTTAAGGGCCTTGGCCTACCAGGGCGACTGCGGACATGACATATTCCAAATATGGAATGATACGTGGTCAGTGTATCGACGCTCCATCAGTCTTAACACCAGTCTGCTTGACCATGAAAACACAAACATCCAAGCCCATGCCAGGATTCGAACCCGGGACCTATAGGTTGTGAGGCAGAATCGCTAGCCATTACTCCACAGGAGTAGTTTAAATTTACAATAAATAAAAATACTGCCAATAAGTCACCATATAAATTTATTACTATTTAATTAACAAAAATACGACGTTTCGTCTCCCCTTTGAGGCTTCCTTACGCATTACTACAAACATAATATTACAAGAAACTAAATATTGGTTCTATGTTTTTTGTAATATATATATATAACATGTTAAATTACAGTCCGAAATAAAAACAATATACGAGCAGGATTGTAGCTTGTGAGTTGCGACCTGTTGAGCAAGTTTCGCGCCACGCCACAGACAGACATTGTTGTCGGGGAGACGTATTGTCGCGTGGCTGACGAAAGTGGAAGCGTACAGGACAATCCAGGTGAGAATGTCCTCTCAGACGGAGGTACTGTGATCCGCTAATTCTTCTCGCCACGTGATATTCAACGGCTATCGAATCAACCCCACATTTAGGTGGTGATTCGCCGGGAAGTATTTAAAGTCTTCGTTAAGTGCTTAGTTAATTTACGTTAACGAATTTTGAGAGTTGTTAGCGGAGAATGAATGAGTGACCACACAACTTCATTCTCTGATTAAAATTAACCTATTAAATTGATATTTTAGTGTTTTTATGACAAGAAAGTACTTGGCGCCCTAAAAGTTAATAAATTATGTATCGAAGAAGAGCTGAGCCAGGTCGGAAACGACATGGTCTTCTACAATATATATATATATATATATATATATATATATTTAGAAACATGTTTCAAAACTTACAACACTGTGTACTTTTGAAAAACGACATCAAATTAGACATTAAAAAATACACATACATCTTAAAAATGATAATTTTGATTGGAAAATGTGGAAAATAATTACTTCTCGAGAATTATGAGTGAAATGTTTATCAGGCACTCAATGTTAAAAATAACACGAATACTTTGAAGAATATTTACGATTCTGTTTTGGTATAGTAGTTGAACTTTCTTCTCCATTGTTGAACTTTAACTGCCGAAAGAATTGTTACATCATTTCGGCCGTAATCGTTGAGGGTGGTACGCGACACTAATTTGTTTTTTGTTTAACAGGCTATATGACGGTAAGCCTGAAACAAGTATTTTTGGGTAAGATGCCATATGAGGGTGATCTTGAAACATGCAACTACCCTTGAATAGCATAAGAGGTGAATTGAAAAGGGGGGATGCGGAAGGTAGAGCAAGGCAGCCAAAGGTTGACTAGGATCCCATAGCTATAGTTGAAGGATTTTACACTGAGGGAGTCAAGCAGTAAATCATATGAATTCCTAAATTTGTAAGTTTTGAACCATGTTTATATATATATATATATATGATGAAAAATTTTAACTTAGAACACATATTTGATTTCTTGTAATGTTGTAGAATGCCTGAGGAAGTCTTAGAAGGGAGTCGAAACGTCTTATTTTTGTTAATTAAATAGTAATAGTTTTATATGCTGACTTATTAGCCGTATTTTTATTTATTGTAATAAGTTTTGTTGTACTTCATAGGTAGTATTAATTTCTTGCATATTTGTGTTATTGAGATTGGCGAGCCGTTAAGTTTCATTAATGAATACAGACAGGATAGATAGTTATGCTTCCACGCATTGGGGATAGGGAGGGTAGATTAAGAAAAGATATTTATGCGATAAATCTGAGTGGTTTGATTTGATTATGGATAGAACAGTTTGCCCTCTTCTGGAGATGTCGGGTGGAAAATTGCTTTATAATGTGTTTGTAAGTGGAAGGAACTAGAGATGCTTCAATTGAAGCTCAAGTAGGAGCGTATACACAATGCCCATTATGCACCAAATTCCTAGAAATTAGGTTCTGATTAATGCGATTAGTAAATTGTAGGTGAGCCTGACTTTAGGTTTACAGGAATGGAGGGATATTGAATCGATCCTTGGACATCGGCTCGGATTAGCTCAGTGGTCGAGTGCCCGCCCGGAATACTGGAGTCCCTGGTCCGGGCGACATTTTTCCATTCTTGTCTTTCTGTGTTTGTAAGTAATCAGTGGTTTCGTATGGTTTTGATATTCTTCCTTAAGTACTCTTATTGAGGGCATAAAATCAGTGGTATTAGTATTGTGTACCGTATAAATCTGTGTTAAAGATTTCCTGTTAGTGATGTTCTACAGTAGGAATTTATTAACTACAGATAGTTTGCAAAAAAAAGTTCGTAGATTCTCTGTTCCCTAAACTGGTTACAAAGCAATATGCAGCACTTGCCTTAAATCAGAAGCTAATTTCACCTATTTTATTACTTACTACCAGGATGGCCGGTGTTGCCCGGGTAGTTATTTTTATTAGCCCACACTCCCCAGTCTTGGGCTGCAGTACAACTTAAGTTTCAAGTTGAACTTCACAATTGAACTCAATGACTTCCATAACCCTGTGATATTCAACAATTTTGTTTGTACATACGGTATTTTTATGTAACGACAAACCCATCCTCCCATGCCAAATACAATTGTCATTATTCTCGAATTACACCTGTAGGAACACTATTAATTTCATTAACCTAGGAAATCTCCATTCAAGGCAAATATCTGTCGTTTTTATATTCCTGGTCCCTCCACGTCAGCCCTAAAGGATGGTAGACGCGTTTTACCGCAACAGTGTTTTATTTTGGCTTGCAAGAAATTTCGTCGACATTCTCCCACGCGTTTATATTTGTATCTTGAGTATATGTACAAAACAGTGAATTTTATTAGAAGCAGGAGACTGTCGATCCATTTCTTGATCCTGTGAAATAATTTGTAAATTTATGAAAGGTTTCGTTTATATAATAATACGTTCCAAATATATTAATAATTATGCAAGTTTGAAAATTTTCATAGTTGTCACGCGAGGCACAATATACAGTATAAAGGACGGCCAAGGTTTTCTTCAGGCAATTATCTTCATAAGATTTCTTTTATTGCTTAATTTATTTATATAATTTCTCTCACCTCATTCTCCGCTTTTTAAATAACTATTCCTTTATTTCTCTTCATCTGATTCCCCGTACTACCACAAACGTTATTAATATTCACTACCAACACCAAGCAATCAAATATTATTAGCTGCAATAACATAATTATGTTCACAGCTCTGACGTTTCTCTCACTTTTAAATTGATTGTGAATGGACTTCACAATTTATTCAATTAATCATCCAAATTATTTTTTTCAATAATAAATGTCTATATACCTTGTAATAATAACTGTACTATCTTCGGATAAAAGTTTTCGCAATACAAAAAGTTATTTATAATTAAGTTCATAAAATTTTCGGAGTGTCATTGAAGTGCTACAATAGAATTCGTCGTGTTTGAAACATTTCAATAGTTAAATTTAAAAATTTGATGCTTGTTAAACATGTGTGTGTTGGAAGATTTTTTTAGAGTATCATTGCTTGAGTTACTATCGTCGATATCCTGGCGACCGCATGGCGGTTGAGAATTGTTTCTTTGAATTTAATGTATTTACTTAAACAAACGGCCAGTTCTTCTTAAATGGTATACCTATTAATTAAACTGCGCAATACAGTAGTGAATAATTGATGGTTTGCATAAGGTTTAACGTCAAAATTTGTTTATCTATCTACGCAGTTGTGTTCAGGTTGCTGTAAAGTAATCTGAATTAATAGACGGAGATTAAGAGATTTGTTCAGATGTTTATTGGAGTAATATTTTAACAGAGTCGTTGAGTCTGATATTTTAAAGTTTTGATGAAACTAAGTTCCGAATATACAAATATATGTGTGATGTTATAATGACGTGGCAGTCGTGACGCCATCTCGGTCTAATCAAAATAATATTCAGGTGGCAACAAGGTATATCAGAGCATGGAAATAAACTGGCAACAGCGGAAAGAGGATTCCAGGTATTGGAAAAAACATTCATTATATTCCGGACTTCCTTCGCACGAGGTGGACTCGACGTCCTTGCATTATTTCAATATTGGCTAAGAACCGATATTGTGACGTCGGGCCGAAACGCTTGTTTATGCACGTTGAAAAGCGATCCTCTTTATCTACAAAAAAATGGGGTATACTGAAAATATTTCAGGTGTTGCAATACCAATTTTTTAGGCAGGGATGAGCGACACGCGGACTGGTCATATATGTTGTACGGCTCGTTTACGCTTTCCTTTTGAAATTCCAAATACAAATTCTACGTGTTTTCGTCCGTCTGGATTTGAATGACATGTCGCTGAATTTCGAAAAGCCAATAGACAACAAAAGAATGCGATCAAGCTGTGACAGTATTGGAGTGTCGGTATTGTTGCCATGGAGAACTAACAATAAGGAAATAAAAAAATAATAACCAAATTTAAATAGCGATTTAAACTACTTAGATAGGTAAATACCAGTCTTATTTACATTTAATAAAGACAGTTTCGTATGAATTACAAATAGAAATTATAAATTTTCAAAACGAAGCTGTTAGAGAAATAAATTTCAGAATGTAGAATTCCACTATTAGCCACACATGTAATGCAAATAACGGCACTTTTTGGAAGCAATTATTTTCTGCAATGAAAATTATTAAAATGATTGCCAGTTGAGGCTAATTAAAGAGTGAGTCGAAAGCTGTGTGCGATTTGGTATGTCGTGTATACCTGCAAATTTAGACCATTTGCTTCTCATTAAATTTTGTTTAAGTTTTTTTCCTAGGAAAATTATTTTATGCTGCCTTTTATAGTGTGACTTGTCAATTTGCAAATTTTATGCAAATTGTATATATTTTATTATTTACACCTTTTTCCATGCCAGTCAAGCCCCTATGCGTGATAGTCACGTCTTGGAATATTATCTTTTATGTCATGTATACAAAATTTGTTTGTAACTGCCGTATTTGTCTAAGATTGTACAAGCAACTTTGTTTTAGTCCATTTCTACCCAAATGCTAGGTTCTGAATTAAGAGATATATAGCATGTTAAATATTCAGCGCATTCAATCGTCCAAGAAACGACAGCAAATATCGACCGTTTATTCATGTTCTCAATTTTCCAGCCCCCCTCCAACCAGGCTCCTATGAATGCTTTGAGAAGCCAACAAAATTCTTCCCCAGCATTCACACAATTTTACGAAGTTTCATCTTTATCAGAAGAATGATATAGGAAAGTATGAGGAACAAAAATACATTTATATATATATACTTGTATACATTTTAGACCTCATTTATTTACTGAAATTCTCATAAACAATTTGAAATATGAACGAATTTACAATGGTCATAATATAATACAATATTATCCTGAAATATTTTTTCCTGAAATCCGATATTTCAGTAAAGAAATTCACTTTTTCTTCGTTTATTTTGAAATCTGCGAGGCGTTTGTTATGAAATTGATTTCTGGTAAGAAAAAATTAAATATTCAATCCATGTTAGATGATATTAATTTTATGTGGATTACATTTAATATTGTTTAAATTAAGTGAAATCACAGTGAGAATTCACAAAATTACTTAATATCATAGGTTTTCTCGACGAATTTGTTCTATAAAGAGTTCTTGGGCTACAACCCGGTTCATATTAGAATTTAAAACCAACAAGTAAATTACTTGATAAAGATGAATGAGTTATTCATTGAAACGTCGGTTTTAAATTCTAATATGACCCGGGCTGTAACCCAAGAACTCTCCACTCACAAAATTATCTACACAAAACGCATATACAAACGGCACAGCAGTTATCTTCATCTGAACTGTATGCTAAACATTTAAGTTTTTTCTTGTATAAACATTTATCGGACCAACTTCACTGTCTTTTACGTGCATTTTAATGTGTCTTCACGAAACGAACGGCCTTTGAAACCATAAATCATTATTTTTCTGAAGCAAGCTATCTAGTTAGCATTCTACCTCCGTATCTCAGGGCGTTTTGCTTAGCAAGAGCCTCAGAGCGGAAAGGCACACAAAGGGGACGGCCCATTTAATTGCAGTATTTCTTCTAATTACCTGCACTCAAAAATACGGTTGTTTATTACTCAGCTCATTTAATTGCGATTTAAACCCAGTCCATGTAAAAGTAGTAGGGGGGAGCTACTGCGATACAATTACTCTAATTGCTCTTTATTTTATATATTGCAATTATTTTTCCATGCAGGTCTTCCAAATATGCTGCTATTTACAATGACAGTGAAAACGAGTTTTTGATTTCACGTTTTCGTATTACATGTGGAATATGAGAGCATTTATTATTTAGCTATTGTTCCTGATGCCCTGGAAATTGAGTCGAGCAATAATTATATCAGTCCTAATTGTAGTGCATCATTTGACAGTAAATGTTGAACATACAAGTTATTCGACTCCATCGGTTTTCATAATTTTACTTGTCTTGTATAATAAATACGCAATCATTGCTTTAATGACCATTTCCAATTCGACTTTGAATATTTCCACCATGCATTACTCTGCACACACATATACATTACAATTTTATATGAGCGATATTTTAAGGTTTTATTTCGGTTAATACTCTTTCTGAGATCCTGGACATCATTAATGGTAAAAAATAGATTCCACTGACATAAATGTCATATATAATAATAATAATAATGAATTTTTAACTAAAAATATTTGAAATTCGTTTCATAAAATGTACAGAGAGATTATTTCTAGGTACTCTTCTTTCAAACTAAGCATCATTCGGAGCTCCAAAAACCAGTAACACATAATGCCCATAGAAACACTTTATAATTGTAAAGATTCATTAAAAATGCAAACGACAAGATACGTGAATTTTCATTTATTGTTCTTATTTATTATTAATTTTTGTAATAGTAATTAGTTTGCTCACTTCAAGTAGCATTGTAAGTTGAGAGAGACTCGTGGAATTTTCAAACAGAATGTTACATTACTGAGTGTTACAGCTGTCAAGATTAACAGTGAGTAACGTCCTACGGCGCATATGCAATTGTACGCTTGTAAATGAACTACACGCAATACATACCAATGTTTATTAAGTGACGGGAAAATCATTTATACGTAATACTTGAAATTCATATAGATACTAGAAGACGCTGGATGCCGAACGATGTATAAACGATGCGTATTCCATCCTCGGCCTTCCTTTTCTGTTCTTACCCCACACACTTCCATCTAACGATAATTTTAGAAAACCCTCATGTCTCAAAACGTGACTCTTCTCTTCGTCAGAGTTCATAATGTTCTCTCTTCTCTTATTCTGCTCAAAAATTCCTATTTAGTTACTCTATCCAACCATATTAGTTTCAGCATTCTTCTATAGCACCACATTTGAAAAGCTTCCGTTCTTTTCCTTTATGCAACTCCCACCGTCCACGTTTCGCACCAACAAGCCACACTCAAATATTCTTAGTAATGGTTTCCTAGCCGCATGTAAATTCCTCTTTTTTTGCGAAAGATTTTCTTGCCTTATCTTTATGTATACTTCTACATTCTTCTACTTTTACTTCCTGATTTCTGCTTTCTTTTCTTGGCCTTGAATTCTAATTCTGTAGAGGTTATGGGTAACTCTTCTTTCTTGATATTTTATTCCTGTCCTCTTCATAATCCTTAGAAGTGTGTTTTAGTTTACATAATCAAAGTTTTTCAAAATCTACAAATGCCTGTCTTTTATTATTCCGTCTTCTAAAATTAGACTCATAGGCAATATTGTTTTTCTTGTCGCTAAATTTTTCCTTGACATATATACACATCTTCAGTAAATAAAATTGGGTGTGTGGGGCCCTAGTCTTCATATAACAAACAACAATCATCTGCCCAGTGACTTCTAAAACATTTTGCGTATTTATTTACTAATTAAACGTATCCTTACTTAAATAAAATGTTAGTTCAATCTAAGAAATACATCGTGAAAGACAGAATTATTCGTTTTGTCTAAATTTTAGTCGCTTGAAATTGTGTGTTCAGCCTGACGTAGCCTGTCAATCGTGAAATAATGCTTAAATATAACTAATATTTTATTAATTTATCGCAGGAAGTCGATAAACATCTCTTGTTTGGCAGTCTACGTAAGGGCGTAATCTATCGTGTTGTAAGCTCTTTGACCTGAGAAGAACTCAAAATGTATGTATAGATACATATGATACCTATCTAAAAAATAAAATGGTGAACGGCCCGGTCTAATGACTCATTTACTGGATGATCTGTCTCGAGAGCCTGAGTCGCTATTGTAGAAAGCATTCTGCATTATTATTAACTAATTAAAAAGTGTCATATTAAATCTAATGTTGCCTACACAATTACTTAACCATAAACAGAAATTAAACTTTGACAAGCTACTTAAGGGCATAATATATCTATTTACAATATCTATATGTCTTTAGGGTAGGATTTTTTTTGGCCAAAAAGCGGGAAGGATGAACCAAAATTTGTAGGCAGAAGACAACAATACACCGAATTTCATGGCAATTGGATAAATGGTATAGGAAATCATGACGGACAAACAGGAAGTAGCAGAGCAAAGATTGACGTGGGACGGTTTTTTGTCTGAAAGGCGGAAAGGGAGGAACCTTAAAGCAAAAGACCTATAGAAACTTTCTTGGGAAAGAACAGCGCTAAACACAAAAATAATACACGGCAGTCGGATGTACGGTTTACGAACGTCTAAGGGGATTTTTAGAACACCTTAATACACGCAGTGTTTGTGAAATTTCGGGTATACAAATCAGAATCCCGCTGCCTTTAATTTAAATAGTTCAATGTCATAATTTTTTTTCACCACGCATTATAGACCGCTCACGGCAGAGACAATCCTCCACACACTACTCTTTACTCATCAAAGTTTAAAAACACTCTTCTTATTTTTCATACAATAAAAAAATTCATGGAAACCTTTACAGCCTACCTTTCTAAAATAAAATGAAAGTTATTAAAAACGCATATACATTGCTTTTTATTTATGAAGATAACTATTAGAAGGATTTATTGGAGAATTCATCAGGCAGTCATGGAAATGACGTTTGTTTTCGGCGACAACAAGCGCTTGTCTTGAACCAAATATATGAAGAAGGAAAAGAGGACCGTCACTTAATTACGGCTGGAAAGTTTTGATAGTTAGTTATTGAAAGATATAATCGGAATTCTGAGAAACAGATGAATGCTTCTTGTAGTAAACATTTGCAATTTTGAGGGTGTAATCAGTTATGTTATTAAATAAATAAAGAATTTATTGAGCATCGTTCGGCAGCAAAACAATGAACTGCGCATTTACCGAATATTTCGCTGCTCCTTACTAATGTCTGAAATAACTATTTTTGAGTTCATACTGTTTTCATAATACTCCTACACGGTGCAACCATTCACATGAAATATATCGGCGGCCTGTCTGCAAGCTTTAAATCATTTTTAGTTTCCGCAGTAGATTATGCTGGCCCATTTTGGCTAACAATGGCCGGAAAGCGGAAAGTGGGAACATATTTCTCTGTTCGTATGTTTCGTCGCACGACGCATGAACTCAGGATCCTTTTACTGGCTACATTGGTTACTCATGATCAGTATTAGTCAGGGCATAGTTTTCTAATTTAAAACTTTTTTTTGGAGAGGTTCGGGAGTCTTACTGAATATAAATATAGGAATAATATAATTTTACTCAGTGACTTCCAGAATCCCGGAATAGACATTATTAAAGCTTTCGAGTTATTTTTATATAATGTGCCTCGATCTCACACCAAAAGGTCCTCCGCTCTTAAAGTAATTTAATTTAAATTAAAGCAAAAATACACAGAGAGAAAAATATATCAATCATATAACATCGAAGAAGTATTTATTTAATAGAAATAATGTCATTTAAATTCTTCATTTCTCTTTCTCATTGTCCAAATCGTGTCTCATCCCCACAGTGTTTCTACATGTTCGTGAGGAGCATTTATACAATATTTGTTCGTAATTCCTCTACACGTTTACGATTGTAAGCACAATATTCTTTACCCCATTCACCTTACTCCTAAGGTTGAAAATACAACTTAACCGTCATGTTGTATGTCAGAAAGTAATTCAGCGATTTCCATAACCACGTAAAAGTTATTTTGAGTGATTTATATATAAAGCCACTGAAACCTCTATCACTGTGGATGATTTCCTCCCATGACGATTAGGGTTGAGATTATACAGAAATGACTACTAACCTGATTGATCACGAAAAATTTTTATTAGTTGCAAACATTGGTGGTTTATACAAGTTTTAAATTTTCCAACCCTGCCAATAGGATTATTTGGAGAGGGCAACAGAAACCTTTGTGGACGTGAGCATAAAAATTAATCACAAAGTTTCATTCCAATCGGAGGATTATGGTATAGAAACGGAACAAGCAAACATACATTCATTTTTGTTGTCATAGATTAAACTACGTAATTAGTATTTGGAACAAGTAAAAGGACTATTTTAGTTATTGAGTAAACACGTAGAGAAATGTTCTACAATAGTTTAAGTGATGGAAGCAAACTGTCAACTTTCACCGGAGAACGAATCAACAATTAGAGCAGTAAACACAACTCAAATAGTTACATGTTCTTCATGAACAGTTATCTATTTTTATGCTTGTACAACATACGGATAGTAGTTATTTTCACACTAAATCTTTTTTATGAATTATTTTTATTCTTCATAAGAACTAAGCGATATCTGCCTCTTCCTGGCTTATGTGTTTGTGTATGGAATCTTTTCTTTGCTTAACTGCAGGAAAATTTTTGAAACATTTTTAGATTTTAATGACGTAAATTAAAATTAAATTTAGAGCAACTGTGCTAATCATTCTCAATTGAATAGATGTATTATATGACCAATACAAATATTATTAGAAAATTAAACTAGACCGTCAATTACATATAATTCTGTTCAATGGCAAACTCTACTACTACTTAATGGCCTAATTCTGTAGTTAAAATGATAATAGAGTGGTGCTTAAGAATTATGTACCAAACAGGAACCTATACGGAGGAATATAAAGATAAGTAGCGATCCTTGCGTTGCAGTTATTCCTAACTTGGAGGGAACAGGAAACACGATTGACATTTATGTGAATTTTTACGTGTGCACGTAAAAAGATACGACACTGTTTTCCTTTTCAGAGAGACCACATATAGATGGTTTGTAGTTACTTAAGTGCAGAGAGAGGAATACTGCCAAAGAAATCGTACTTTCAGAAACTGCGGTCGTGGATTTTATGGCCTCTTCCGTTGATTTGTTGAAGTTCGAGAGGATTTAATGGCGCTGACTGTTTAAATGGTCGAATATTTGTGCTAGTTGATGGAAAAGCGAACTGTATCACACGTTCTTTGGCGTTTGTAAGAAATGTGCATTTTGGGTAGTTATGAAAAATGATGACGGAAATCATTACGATTAAAAAATGTCGATAAACAGATTGAATAAATTAGTATAAGGACGAAGATTAATAAATGAAAAGAATTGGTTATATGCGACCTTCAGAAGTAAATTAATATACGTTGAGATAGTAAGATTTCAATTTTGTTAGAGTAAAAGAGAAATGTTTGAAAACATTAAACTAATGTTTTTCTATAGAACGTTAAAATAGTAGCGGCGCTAAAATCCTAATATGGGAACACTAATGATTTTTTAAAAACTTTGTTAATTTATTTACTTTAATTAAATATAAATTTGGTTATGATATAGTTGTTTCACACTTATCATTAAAAATTAAACATCAAGCGCAATATTTACATAAAATTCGTTGAAAAGCCGCTCATTTATATTTTTGCAAACATTGAAGTCTTTTTAGATATTACATAAACAAATATAAACCAAAATATTATTGTTAATATTATGACACATTTACATTTTAAAACCTTCTATGAATTTGTCTTTTCGCTTGGTAAAGAATTATTTAATTAGTCCATATTGGGCCTCCAGAACCGTTACTATATTAAACCATGGAGACTTGTAGCAGCCTGTTGAAGGTTAAAATGTAGGCTCGATAAGAACTCTAAAATCGCAATTATGTAATCCCATTGTTTGGTAAGTATGTTAAGCATTTTCATCTTAATATTTAATTTTTATTTTGTTTCACGCAACGTTGTTGATTACAATAATGAAGATATTTTGTTCCTTGTCATCAAACATTTTTATTTTTGATAATAAAGTAACTGAAATTAGATTAGCAACGAATTCATGAAGTAATATTTCCTTCTTTTATTATTTGGGCAGTGATAGACTGTAAAATAATTATAAGAGAAAAATTAGATATAAGTGAAGGGGTAAGAATAAGAAGGAAACGATAAACAACTTTCTAAGTTGTAAACATCTCTAAGTTGCTTTCAGGGGGTAAGGAGAATAAACTACGAATTTTTAAGCAGAGAAATCACTTGAGGGTTTTTTATAATTAGGCTATCAATAAAAGTTTTTACATAAATAAATAAAATATTCGGGTTGTGTGTTAGAAAATGGAACTGAAATCAACTTCCTGGTTATTCGTAACAAAACAACGGGTTAAGTTGGTGTGGGGGAGGGGGAATGGCATACGTTTAGGACTGCAAAAAAATGAGTATAAGATGTTATGATTGTTTAAATTCGACTGTGATATTGGGTTGCACAATTCAATAAAGAAACTTCGACTTTTAATGTTTTTGGAGCACAGCACTGAAAATCAGGTTTATGTTCCACGCATGTTTTGCTGCGAGAAATGATATTCACGTAAGTGGTAAGCTCATGAAAAAATTACTATAAAGATAGAATTAGAAAGCATTGGATGATTAAGTTATAATTAAATTTAGAGCTCTGCTTAGTTGATGGACCAAGTGAGAAAAGTTTTATACAGACAACATTTTCCTCTTTGAAGGGAAATAATTGCCAGCTGTGATTTCCAGTTAACTTCCACCGGGTTCCTTCTACAGAATATGAACTGTTATAGTTATTTCCAGAGCATGAAGATGACATATGCTACCACAAAATATATTTTTCCCTTGCCGGGGATTAAATCTAGGCAGCGACGCTAGCCACCACATCACGTGATTCTTGTAAAATACTTTATTGCATTCGTTGTTGGTCTAGAATTGGGCGTAAGCCTCGTGGCAGATAAATAATAAAATTACTTACCAAATCTAAATCTAAAAGTAATTATTGTCCTTTAAAATGTCTATACCCCTGCAAGAAGGAAAAGAGAAACACTACAAGAATTATAATAACTTAACACTTCACCTCCCTTTAGCTTTAACTTTTAAATTCGACTATACATGCATATTATTCAGAATAACCACTTCAATTCACACGTTTCCTGAGATTTGTCCTAAATGCATTTTCCTGAGGAGGATTTCCCCCAAACTCCCCACAGGTAAATTATTCCAGTCGTCGATTGTCCTATTTAGGAATGAGAATTTTCCAAAAAAAATTTTTTGCTCTCTACATTGCACTTTGAATTGATGTTCCTATCTACCTACATAACTGAGCTTTTTCATTTTGGAGCTTATTCCAATCCGTTTCTTTTGCCCCGTATAAGATTTGAATAGCAAATGCAGCCTTGCTTTCTCCCTCCTTTGTGACATTATTTCCCAACCCGGCCCTACCCGCACAAAATCAGCAGCCCTTTTCTGAACTTTGTCTAATGATTATATATAATTTTTTTCGATAGTAATTCCAACAAGTCGTCCAATATTCCAAAATGGATCTTTGCCACCTCCTTTGATTTTGAACTTCCCTTTTTTTAGTTCCTCATTATGAAATGTTAGTAATTCCACGCTTTTCACCTGTTCCGCCAACAATACATATGCTACATTCTGTCTCAATTAACAACGTGCGTTTTGTAAACGAGATTGAGCGGCTTTTCTTTCCCTTAATTTTCATTTATTTTCCTGATCCCAGCTAATGACTTTATCTTCTTTTAATACTATCACGTCTTTCTTGTTCGTTATCTTTCTGTAGATGATGCAGTCGTCCGCGAAAAGGCTGACCCCTGACTTTAAATACTTTGGTAAGTCATAAATAAATATTAAAAAATAGTGGTCCCATTACAGAGCCTTGACAAACTTCCAACGTTAGGATGACTGAATCAGAAAATTGTTCTCCGATTTTAACTTTTTGCGATCAGTCGCTTTAAAAATTTTCTCTTTTATCTGTATCTGTTTTGAATAACCTTCATTCTTTAATGTATCTGTTTTATTTAATTTATCCAATAGGATTCATTAGGCACTAGAACAAAGGCTTTGGTGAAATGTATGATAACCCCATTTATTCCACCCCCTTATCTACTTCATATGCTAACACCTGAAGTAGAGTTATCATTTGGCTTTCGCACGAGAACCCTTCCCAAAAACCATGCTGATCATTAAAAACCACCCTTTTCTTTCAAGTTCAGATTGTACGATGGCTGCTTATAAGTAGTCCATAATCTTACGCACTACTGAAGTAAGACTGACAGGTCTATAGTTTTTAAAGTCAGTTCTTTTACCAGATTTATAAATTTCTATAATAATAGCAGTTTTTCAATCAGCCGGAAGAGCCGAATTATTAATTAATACACTGAAAAATTCTAATTAAGTACGGAATTCTTGCCTCCCCTTCAAGTTTTAAGGATTCTGCGGATATATCATCTGGAATTGTTTTTTAAATTATGTAATCTATGTATGATTGTTTTATCAATCTTTTTCTTAATCTCAAGAAGATTCAAACTTCTATAACTGCCCTTTAACTGAAATTATTTCTAATAATTTAAATGAACCACTGAAGTTTTGGAATTTTTCAGTATTGACTTTTTATTAAAAAAATATTTATAAAGGTCACATCGACTGCCTGGTCATTAGGGACCACAATGACAATTATTTACTTATTATTATACACTTATTTATTTATTTATTATTTACAATTATAAATTTACAAAATAAAATACTGGTAATGTTAATTTTTCTGTTCGTTAACCACTAATTAATTATTTATCTTCATTACATTTTATTTTTAAACTGAAAAACATAAAATACAATACATTTAAATTCAATAAAAAACCTTACTGTCCTCACAAAACTTAATAATGTCTTTTTGTTGTTCATGGGAGTCCAAGATGGATTTGTAATTTTATACTTCTATGCGGAAATACGCGTGCCTAACGTACCTTTTCAACTGTTTTATAAATCTTCTGTAATATTATGGATCCTTATTTACTTTCATTAATTCCTGTGGAACAAACCTATTTCTACCTTTCTTTAACATGTATTTGAAATTACCAAAAATATCATTTATTTATTTGTATATTCCCCACTACACATGAATTTATATAGTCTTCACTACACATAAATTTAAATAATTGTTCTTGTAATTCTGAGTCGTCGGTTTTGTGAAATTGCTACATTTTTTTGTATTACCCTTCCCTATTTTTTCCCTTGAGCATTGTATTTCTAATGTTACCGTTTTGTGCTTACTGAAACCTGGAAGACTTTCGAAATAACACAGTCTTCCGGCCTTATCAATGTATTATTTTATCCTTTTAATATACTAAAGTTCCGTGATTTATTTGGTCGGCAATTTTGAAAATTAAAACAAAATAAGCTTTATTTCACATATTAACTTAAATGTTTAATATATTTAATATCAGTCAGCGTTCCTGATTAATACATTTATGCTTACATCTCTCCGGGAAAAATATTTCATATGAGTTTAGACGACACAATCACTTGTATAATAATTTATTTAGCCTTAATTTTCTCCTTATCTTGTAAAAAGAATTATTTCTGCTAAGATTTTCGTGCCTGTCGAATTAGAATTAAATTAGCCTGTCCGTGTTTTCGACAACATATTGAAATTTAAAGCTTGCTGGAGCTTGTTATTATAGAAGACTGTGTAATAAATTTGATGCCTGAAGTAATTGAATTTGTAACTGAAATCGTATCACCGCACACTCTACCTAACAACGGATCTTCCCACACGATGTGAAATTTCTGTACGACTAATTGAGTCTCGTGCAGAGGGATGGTCAAATTACTCGAGAACGGTAATTTTTATCCAATATAACTACGAATGAAAATGAACTGAATAAAAAGTAAATTAAATTGAACGCTCTGTGTGATTAGGTTATTCATTGTAAAAATAACGTAGAAAACTTTTGGAATTAAATATAGTGTCTGTATTTTTTTAAAACTCACAACCTGTTTCAGGACACACTGTAAATATATAAATGCAAATATTTGTCTTACTGAAAACTATTTACTCGCAAGAAAATTGTATATATCTTTCTTTCTCGATGTGAAACGTTAAAGAAAGCCATGCTGTTAAAATTACGTTCGCACTATATTTAATTTTTATGGTACAGTCTGTAATTTTTTAAGAAAGAAATAAATCAATATGATCAAGATGAAGAACTTTCGGGACACCATTTATTCATCTACTTTTGTGGATTTCCTTCAGAATAATGCAGTTAGAGTATAAACGTTACAGATTACATTATTTTGGTCACGCGGAAATAGCTATCCGCTCATTCATTTGGAACTGCCGACCAGTAGCCTTTTAAGCTGGTTATGGCACGAGAAGGGAATTCTGCGACCCCACAGCAAACTACTTCATCGTCCTTCTGAAGGGCGTTAGTATCCAAGAACCGGACGTACCTAATGTAGTATTTTTGTGGTTTACCTTACACCTCTTTCAAGAGCAGCCGAGTAGCATCCTTAAGCTATTCATACACTTGGATGCCTTCCTCTCCCTTCCTCAGCCCTTCTTTTAAATTCTTTTCCTATTGTATTATAGGGAATTTGCCATTTATTGTACAGCTCTCACGCAGCCTCACATAGCCTCATGCGCCTTACCAGCAGGTCACGATTTTGACCGTTATTGTCGAGACATTTACCCAATTCTGTATCTTATCTCGGGCACTACATTTTTATTAATATTATAAGGGATCTAAAGGTTTCTTCCCCTGACTCATGGTTCATATGATGCACAAAACTTCTTAGTATTTCACCTCAGATAATCATATTTCATTTCAAAATTAACTCCATTTGTTGGAATTGCGGTGTCAGAAGCGCATCGCAGCGGCACGAGATCGCGGTGTTAACCGTAATTTCCCCGGTGGACCCGCTGGCCAGTTCCAAATCATGGGATGCCCCTGAAAACGTCGATGTCACGGCAAGCAGAAATCACTAGCTGTCGGTCTGCACACCAAGAAATGGATGGATGCACACCGAGACATAGAATAGGGGTCACCTCGTTGTCATATAGAAGAATTCGGGTCAAAATATCGATGTTTCAACGTACTTGCGCTGACTACTAATACAACTGCGTGATAGACTATTTGAATTCACACATATAAATTTCAATCGTGATTCACTGTAACGTTTCCCAATTTCATCCGGAACGCAAAGATGTACGTCTGTTCACCTCAAGTCACTCGAATGAAGTCTACAAATTTTGTCTTTCTAATGATCTCTGTAAAAGGATCAAGGGAAGGGGTAAATGTTATCAAATGTATTACAGTGCGGTGATCTATATTGGCGTAAGGAAAAAAGGTTTATTTTGAATAGTAGAAAAGGTGTGCGGAAAAGTGTTGATGGCTGCCGTCTGTAAAGCTGATAACTGAAATTATTTATGTTTTTACATTGGGTAATTCTGTTGTTATGTAGCTTATTAATTCCTAGCCTTGAGATATTTTGGCATCGCTGTTGAAAAACAGCTGGACCTAATGACTATTACTTAACAATTGCGCAGATATACAAGGTTTGCATCCTGCTCATTCCATTGTAGCGAAAATGGATATTGTAAAAAAATCTTATTACAATGTAATGCAGCGGAGTTAAAAACAGATATGTCAAAAGACAACGTGAACAATTATCTAAATTGAGGTGTAAACAAAGTTTATAGATTATGTTTATCCAAAAGTTACATGAGTTTTAAGTTTTAATTTATACATAATAATAAAGGACTAATTAAGAATTATTTTTAAAATGCTAAAATGTTTATTTAGAGGATGTTTGTGGTTTGTTTTAGTTTATTTAGAAATGGTATTAATATGGTAATAACTTTAAAGTAATTTTTAATAATTTTATTTCGTGATTATTATTATATCGTATTCTTAGCTTCAGATTAATTAACAATGTGATTTATTTTAACTGACTGGAATTTAAATGGAAGATACAACAATTATGAGGCATATGGAAATCAATAAAGCAATCTTTCCAAATATGGAACGGGCGGATACAGTATGCGGTCTTGACCCGGTCAGGTCCAGCAAAACAATTCGCACGTGACGTGATGCGATTGTGCACAGTGACGAAATAGGTATTTGGCACGATTGTAGGTCATTATGGTCCACAGCGACGAAATGGATGTTTTGAGTTTATTGCGTCGCAGAGATGATTAACTTGATCTCTACGTTTGGCGGCTCCAAGATATTTGACTATTCTGATACAGAGATTATACTCTCCGTCTGCGGTTCCAGGACTAAACTCTGTAATCTTTCCAAAATCGTTAAGTCATAAATGTCTCGACCGTTACTTGATTTTCTTTATCTTACGGTCGGCAAATAGAGACACGTGTTTGGCCCCCATCTTAGCTGCTCTTTCTCAAATTTATTGCCCGTGGTGCCTCGCCGGTTCAGTTTTTACAGTTTGGGAGCTGTACATCCATTTAGAATTTCTCGCCTCCCTAAAATTAAAATTAATTGGCCTCATATTCATAAAAATAGGAATATTCATAATTTGCTCTTAGTCGAAAGCAGACGATTTTTTCTGTAACTTCACATAGGCACGTTACACAAGATACGATAATATAATATTTATGACACTTTCACTCAAGAATAATTAAAAGGAATTTAATATCCTTCACCTTTCTAATTAGTGCTCTTCATATAATAAAGGGAGTAATTTAGTTACTGAATCTTCTGCCAGATTGTAAAACTTTTTTTTGTGAGGCTTATATTTCGACTACTTGACAGAATTATATAAATGTATACCGTTTACATTAGTTATTAAAATAGTAAATTTTTATATTTTGAAACCGATGTTCCGATACAAAGGGAAGTCTACCGAACTCGTTTCCAGGTAGATAGAGCAATCACTTTGAGTTTCCCCCATCTCCAGTATTTCGAATGTAATACAACGTGACAACAACAGATTTCTGTAGTTCGTAAAGGACGTATCTACTGCGGCTTGTATCGACACAAACGTCAATAATCCTCGAAATAACAAGTGCAATGGGACAATGAAACACCTGTAAATTTCACCCTTTTAACAAAAATAATTCAGCCTGGTGTTAAGAAATACAGCTATACTCGATATTGTGACCTGTAAGGGTAAACGGACACAGTTATTTCCAATATATTTATGCAATTTCGAATCACTTGTGTTCAACCTGACTGATTTCAAACATTGTTGAGATACGATAAGTGTTCCAAATTTGAGTGAACTAAACATACTGAGAGAATATTGTATTCGTGAAAACCGTTCTAGAATTTGTTAAATGAAGCTGACATTATTTTAGTTTTTGAGTGAATAGAGAATATCAGGCTGATATTATTATAAACTCAAGAAAGGAATTAAAACAAAGAGATGGAAATTAGGAAAAATGAAGAAATAGGAGTGCTTCAGAGTTTTAAAGAAGATATCAAGAGAAGGTTAATAGAGAAAGGAGAAAGAAATAATACATAAGAGAAGGAAGCACTCTTGAAGAAAAATATGACTATCGCAGCCTACGAAAAAATAGGAAGAATAGCTCAATGCAATAGGAAAGCATGGATAACACAAAATATAATAAAAATGAAAAGGCGATAGATGAAGAACAGTAGACGACTGAGAAAGAGATAGTAAGGAATTGCAAACCAACCACGGAGGCTTGGCCCCAAGAGAAATGCAAAGCGGTTGAAGATTTCATGGTGAAAGGGAAAATAGAGAATAAAATAAATATTGCGGGAGAAGAAAAATATTATCAAGATCATCAGGAGAGCGGATGGAAAGCCAAATCTCGTTAATGAAGAAAAGGCATAAATATGGAAAGAATATCTAGAAGAGTTGTATCACGGTGTTAATTTACCTCAGTCAGTAATAGAAGAAGACAAAATCGGGGTTTGACAGAACTATTGTCAAGAGCCAGGTTTTTATAACATTCCAGCGGAGTTGATGAGATCATCTGGCAAAGAAGTAATATCACGACTATTCAGAATAATTTGTGAAATCTACGAAGCAGGAAGAATACCAGAAGGTTATAGTAAAAACATAGTTATATCCACACAGAAGAGAACTGGGGCTGACAGATGCGAACAACTCAGGACATTTAGTTTATAGCAAAATATTAACGAAAATAGTATATAGGATGGAACGTAAAATAGAATGCGAGCTAGGAAAAGATCAGTTTGATTTGTACAAGAGAAACAATATTGACTTAATGCCTAATTACAGAAGACAGAATAAGAAAAAAAAGCCTACGTTCCTGACATTTGTAGATTTAGAGAAAAGCCTATTAAGGATTTTGAAGAGGACAGGAATAACATATCAAGAAAGAAGGGCTATTCGTTACATCTCCAGAAGACAGGCAGCTGTATTTAGAATTAAAGATCAAATAAAGAAAGCAGAAATCTATACAATCTAAGAAGAGGATTTAGTGTTTCGCCCAAGCTGTTTAATTTATACATAGAACAGGCGAAGACAAAATTAAAACCGAATATTGAAAAATATTCGTACTGCAGGGAAAAGAAATAAAACATTGCGGTTTCTCGATGATATTGCAGTATTAGAGGATTCAGAAGATACTTGGAAAACATAATAAATAGCACGAACGTGGTTCTGGAGAAAGAGTTTAATAGGAGAATTAATAGAGGAAAAACCAAGGTAACGGAGTGTAATATGGGAAAAAGTGGAATATCAAGGGGTGTCAGATTGGGATGTGATATTTTGAAGGATGCTAAGTAATTATGTCACTTGGGCAGCATAATAACTAGAGATGGAAGATGTATAGTATACATAAAGAGTAGGGTAGCACGGAAGACGTTCGTAAATAAGAGGAATTTACTTACGGGTTATATAAGAGTTAATATTAGGAAATCATTGCTAACAATGTTTGTATGGAGTGAGGCGTTATATGGGAGCAAAACGTGGAGGGTAAGAGTTGCAGAAAGGAAAAGAATTGAAGCCTTTGACATGTTGTGCTACAGGAGAATGCTGAAAGTTAGATGGGTGGATAAAGTTACTAACGAGTAAGTTCGAAGCAGAATAGCGGAAGAGAGAACAATATGGAGAACGGTGACCAAGAGACGGGATTGATTAATTTGCCACGTTTTGAGACATGAGGGTCTTGTAAAATTAACATTTGAGGGAAGTGTGTAGTGTAAGAACAATAGACTGTCCCCAAGGATGGAATACGTTAAGTTGATTAGGGGGGATGTGGGATATGAAAATTCTTGCGGAAATATGTTGGCGTGGAGGAAATTATCTGACCTATCTAAGGACTGAATGCCTTAACACAAACTTTATGGTATTATTTCGGAAACCTATAATTGAGTATATTTGAATAATAGTTTACAGAAAGTGATCAAGTTATTTAATAATTAACAATACTCAGCATAATTAAATTGAATGAATGAAGGAAAAAATTAAACGGTCAACAAGTCAGAAACAATTTAATACCAGATAACAGAACGTTTTGTTTCTTATTTGTCACTTCTTCTTGAATACAATTAATCGGTAGATAATACATATGCTATCGATTACTACCGAAAAATTTAAACAAAACAGTTTCTATATAAGAATGATACGAAAAGGTAGTTTAAGATTAATTTTTTAATGTTCTGTTCATAAGCGAAATTAATTAGTAGGGTTTACTCCATTTTAATGTAATAAGTATATAGAATAAATATTACCATTTAGTGAATTGCCTTTCAGTGAGAGTATTAAATTTAGCAACAGGACCTTGAAGAGTTGTAAATATCTGCCAAAACAAATCTCTGCTGAGACAACAGGTTAGTTCTTTCATTTATATAAAGTAAAATCGATCTGAACCTCAATAAGATATAAACTAGATACAAACTATCAATTTACGACGAGAAAATGTCCAGAATATATTGGTAATGGGAATAAATTGTAACAACGGGCTATCCCACAAAGCACATATAGCCCTCTTAGTAGAAGAGGGAAAAAGGATTAATAATTTTTAAAAAACCTAGCTGCGAGGAATATGGGCTTGAACAGGGAATTATTATCCATAATTTATAAAGCTACCATAGCTGCTTAGTTAGACTATGAAGCTCAAATATATGGCACTGAACAAAGAAGGGCTCTGAGAAAAACGTAACAGTATTTATAACGAAGCTGTGAGAACAATAACGGGAACTACTCAGATATGCAGACCCTCTATGGAGTCAGATTAAAGTAGCTACCTGCTCCAGCAACGATGCGATACACTGTACCATTAAAAGGCTAGGATGTATATAGGCAAGTTTTAGAAAACAAGGAAATTACGTTGCCTTCCTTGAAACAATAAATAACAGTAAATATATCACACAGATAAGATAGTTGCGGAGAAGACAACAAGTGGTGATAACTGGAATAAGGACACGTCACTGTAACCTTACTCAATCTTTTCTACTTTTTGGATCACCCAACCATACCTGTGCTACGTTCAATGAGAAGCATACGGTTCCCCATCTACTCTTCACCTGCCAGATATTCATCCTAGAAAGGAACCCCTTGCTATCGAAGTTCAAAAATGAGAATTTCTGTACTTCACCTGATACAATCTACAGCCTCCTTGAGTATATGATCAAAACAAACTTATCCAATAGTATATAATTTGGGAAAATTGTACAGTATGTTGTAACTTATGTATTCGTTTTTGTAAACTGAGAATCGCTAATAACCTGAAGGTTGGCGCGAGGTAAAAACAATCTCTCCTGCCAACATTTTCGCACATACGCACAAAGTTTCCATGGACCTGAAAACAAATATGATTTCTCGTATGGGAGTTGTTAGTGACAATTTTGATATTCTTTAGTGCTTCTGAATCGATTATCATTGGACAGAATAATCGAGAGTTCAAAATATTGTGGGCTGAGCCTTGGGTCACAGGACGTGTCGACGTGATCTGCAGAAAAGACAAGTTAGGAGAAGTTATACGAAAAAGACGATGGTACAGAAATCAGTAATGTGCTATCGGGTGAGTGACGCAGTAATGTAAGGAAAGTAAGTAATGTATGAGTCCACTAATGTGACTGCCAGTTGTTAAATGGTGGACATAAAGCAGGAAGACGTTGGAGTTGAGAATTGACAGGTGAGATACTAGTTGAACTAGCCCTTCGATTTAGGACCACGAGAATAATTTCTAAGGAGACGACAGACAGACAAATCCTCTTTCTGAAATTCTATTTAGCAAGTATCATCGTCCGTCCTACCTGTAGGGCGTTCACCTAACAGAACCAGAAATTCACAAGTTTGGCATTAAAGTGTTATAGTGGCACCCACATTAGCCCTTATTTACAAATATTTATGGCAACTATATTACAAGTGTTCAATTCCCTAAGAGAAACTGTAAATTGTTTTGTTTATGTGACCGGTAATTAATTTTTTTCTATTAGAACAAGAAGAATAATTTTTACTACTTAATTTACATATTAATTATAGAACCTTATAATTAAATTTCTAACTAAAATTTTAATTGCCGGTGTAATGATAAGTAATGAAAACTAAACCGTCATTAGATTAAACGATACAGCGTCAAAATGATACCAATAATGCAATTAAAATTTATGGTACATGGTTATTGCAATTAATTTTTATCATTTAATTTAACAAATATCGACAACTATTGTTATTGTATAATTAAATGTCAAAATCCAAAATTACGGCATTAGGAATTTATCTAAATTTTATTTTTTATTATAATATAAGAAAGAAATTATATCTACATTTTTATTTGAAATTACATATTAATTATAGAAATATTTGGATATCATGCATCCTTGAAATATTGAGATATTGACCAATACTAAAATTGTTCGCATACACCCGAAAAATTTACAAAACTGGAACAAAACCTTCTGTTTTAATTTTACTTAATAGTTTCCTTAGTGTTGTCCGTTTTGTTTATTTGTTAAATAAGAAATACTTTTCGAACCATTAAAAACGTTTTTAAACGTGTAATGTTACAGTATCCAAAAGTAAAATATGGTAATGAAGGCCTTTAAAATTATATTACAATTATAGTCATCGGCGAATGGCATCAAGACAAATATAAAGGAACTGTGTAAATAAGAAATACTTTTCGAACCATTAAAAGCCCTTTTAAACGTGTAATGTTACAGGATTCAAAAGTAAAATAGGGTAATGAAGACGTTTAAAATTATTTTACAGTTATAGTCAATCGGCGAATGGCATCAAGACAAATGTCATAAAGGAACAGTGTAACCTAAGAATGCACACGATTCGAACCTGTGAGAATCAAAATATTTGATGAGAACTAAGAAAAAGGGAATGTTAAGACATCGGTATAAACGTAGAATAATTCATTACTTTTATTATGCAAACGGTGATCCATTACATATTATAAATTCTGTTCATACTTCAATGATGTTAAATGTCGGTTGTATGTTAATAGATTTACGTTTGTATGCACGCGAGAATTCTCGAGTAAATTTACCAGCGTTATGTGTGAAAATATTAATTCAAGCTGCAAAGGGCTGATTGATAAGTTTGTGAACAAAGCAAGACTGAATTCACTCTATAAATTTAACCTCATTATTAAGTCTTGTGTTAAATTAACGAACACATTGAACCGTTATAGATAAATTATTGATTGAGTTCATTTACCATCTTGATAGTTATTTCGTAGATACGTTTAATTTGATCAATAACGATCGTTAAATAATTAATAAAATACAGCTGTCAGTTAATTCTCTGACTGAAGTTTAATTTTTGCTCCTCCTATTCTATTTTCAACTTTGGATTATGTGAGGACTGTAAATGTCATATGTAATTACTGAAAATGTTAAGCATTGCAGCGTATTTAAACGAGCAAACAAACCGTGATGTTTTATTTTTCTTGGTAAAAAATTAAAACAAAACTGATGCATTTCCTTCCGCCTAGTAGCCGATTCAGCATCCTCGTGCCGTAAAACAAACGAAAGTGCTGCATAAAGACAGCAGGTTTTGTCGCACAGAGCTGAGCAGAGCTCTAGCGTGGGCGTCGGGTAGGTTAATGCTCTGCATGACCTGATGGTTACTGCCTTGTCCGCCGTAGATAAGCGACTGTGCGGTCAGCTGGTGGTGACCCTATCTCAACCTGCAGCTATTATAAGCCTTCGGCGGACTCCTCCCTCACAGCTGTTTCCCAGACCTCAGATCTCAGACAAAGGATGATATGAAAATAGTTGGAATGCCATGTATGTCAACATGATATGGCTATTAAGAAAACAAGTTCTACATAATTATTTTGTGTACTGTAAATAATACAAAAAATATTTTCCTAAAGTTTACATCACAAATTACGCAGCCCTGTTCAAGCGTAAATTTTTTGCTCCTATTTTTCATTATTTCAATTTTTCTCTTAATTGCCATTGCATATTTGTACTTCCAATTTTATTTGGAACACTTTTGTCGCCTGCTCACATGAAACAACTGTACCTTCTGCTTTATTTATTCGGCCAGGCGATTTTTTCTGTCGACATTCAGTGTTCGCCACGGAACGCCCAACTCCAATTTATCGACGCAATTGTATTTGTGTACAAAAAGTTAAAAACAGCTTGTAACCAACTACACGTGAGAAATAATTTTGTCAATTGTCCTTTTCGACTGAGCAGTGTCGTTTCCCTTAAATAAATATGAAACAGTTAACAATTTTGTGCTACGAGTGAATCGATGTTTCTCTATGGGCTACTCAACAATTCCCCAGTCTTTTGTTTCCGTACGTTTGAATTTCTCGGTTGGCCTGGGTGTAACAAACCCATATACCCCGTCACGTTTAAATGTTTGTTTTGTTTATAGTCGCATCAACTTCAAAGCCATAGCGACTGTACACAATTAGGGGAATTAATATCCAAGTAGGGGCATCATAAATTGGTTTCTCAAACTACACAAACATCCAAACCCATGCCAGGATTCTAACCCCGGACCTCTGTTCAAGTCAGAACTACAGCTAAATGTTGGACGTGTCTAGTTCTTACCATGGCGAGTTGATACTTGACTCGTCCTCCTTGTGACCCGTTTCATACCTCCAACTACTGTTGCGTATCAGTATAAGAATTAATTGTGATCTTTTCCTCGCAGACATCACCGCCCAGATTCTTATATCATGAGCGCTAGCAATTTAATTGAACCCTTGGTAAATTGCAACCTTGATTACCAAACGAATCTAAGAATTATTTCGTAGTTTTCCGCTATGATCTATTTGCACCCATATAATTGATGTAAAAACTTTTTTTAAATTTGAGTACCAATTGAAATAAAGGGGGACTTTCAATTTTTCATATTGAAATTTAAAATTAGCCTTCAACTCAAGGAGAGGGCGGAATGTATTGTTAATTGCCTTTACATGTGTTAACAATTATATTTTAAGTTAAATGTGTCATTCTATATGATTTGAAAAAAATATTAAGTAAGAGAGAAATGTATATTTGATCATAATAATTGTTTTTTGTTGAAGACCATTTTTCCCAACTTCCTTCTAAAATTGGTGGCGCCCATTAATGAAAATCATTCTTTTACTATTTCAGACAGATTTTTAATTCAAAGCGTAATTTACCTCGCTGTTTGTGTATTGATATAAATATTTTCAACAATATAATAATTTTCTGATATCTTTACGAGTAAATTTCCATGCATCCTATCCTATCCGATACTACTTAATATATGTGTCACAAACAAACAGCTGTTTAGGTAAAATGTTAAATTGAACCCCATCTTACGTTAGTGTTTCCTGACGATCAGAGTTGGGCAAATAAAAAGGTAGAGGGAAAATATATTGTAACATGTAAGTTACATCTCCGTCCCATAAAGCGGCAAAATCGGCCTTCAAACGGCCAGACTTCATTGAAGTACGTCTTTGAAGGAGTCACCCCCAGAGAGGCATTGTTGTCAGCGCTATGCAGTGCCGCGTGCAAGGTGATTCACGTGATGATTTTTGCGTTGGTCGAAGAGAATTTGAGACATAATCTTACCAGCCGCGGGAAAAGGTATTCATGTGATTGGCTGTCGAGATCATGTGACATTGTATTTGCAATATGACGAATAACTAAAATATTGAGTCTGAGGTGTCGTGTTTTTTGAAACAGCCCCAGAATCAGGAGTAAGGCTCCGATAGGAACTTTATGTCCAATTGAGTTAGCTTTGAATATTTTACGACGACGAACATTTATTTTCCGGCAAATTTTCCGGTGTTTGAAAATTTTAGTTCCTTGTGTAATGACCACGGCCTGGGGGACACTGATATCTTTTGGGTCGATTAATAAATGTTGTTGATGTTAAATTGAAATTTCTGGTAATTTTCCTTTAAACAAATTACCTGGCGCCCAAATTTATCTACGGAACGAGAGTAGACAAGCAGCAGCTAAACGGAAGCAGAAAAGAGCGAAACTAGTTTCCTTTACTGTTTATGATTGCGTATCGCATTAAAATTAATATAATACTTTCTTCGTATTATAATTATTATAAATATTTTATGTATATATGTAAAATATATTAGAGCTAAGCTAGACGAATTAGACACCATGAATGAACGTGACTTGTAATTTAAATTACGAATAACAGTCGTCCTATCCACCAGAAAGGGAAATATTAAGATTCGGTACGATCGGATTCGACGAGGCTGTTTGAAGACATAGGGTGACGGACAATAATCACCAGGAATCTGTCTGGTCAGCCCGTGTAAACAAAATGATTGACATGGTGCCTGGACCTACAGCTGGTCAATATTGTTAACGGCTAAACAAAGCAAGTATTTAGCCCAGGCGTTCGAAAGACGAAACAATACAGGCATGTGCCTTCAGAAGAAGAGTTAGGGACAATTTGTTACGCCCCTCTACACTGACGAGAATGACGAAAAAACAGTGTCCCAAGAATTTGGAGGACACACGTTGAAGAAATATATCTCAAGCCCGCCCCTTTTATATGTAGGTCAAAGAAATGGCATGGTCACGAGTTGAAAATGTGAGCACAGGGGCAGTTCATTGAGATAAAATCTAACGTGCACTTCGGAGAGATGACGCTTTTCGACGCATTTTTATATATTTTAGACTCAGTTTCCACTCAATTTTCTAAAAATTTATAACAAAATTCATGAGTTTTACAGATCCATTCGTCCTACTAAAATTTCTGAGGAGATCAGTCAGCAGAGGCTCTAGAAATTTATGCGCCCTGGGGCTACGAACTGACATGCAGCCTACATCATCCGACGCTTAGAGATTCTACTTGCAGCCCCGGGACGACACGAAGTCACCAGCCGATAAACCGGTTACCACCCAGTCAGAACGTCAGGGATCATCTAAAACGCCTTGGCGATGTACCCAAATTTTTTTCTCGCCTCCTTATAGGGTGTTCGCCATCCCCCACTAATCTTTGATTTCCCTGAGACTAAATACATTCATGTTCCCGATTGAGTCAGCGAGGGTCAATTTAAATGAAATTAAATTCTTTTTGTTAATTATATATTATCAATTACTATTTCCAACCTTCCCTTAATTCAAATCTAAAAGTTATAATTTTTTATATATCCCTTGAATATCTCATCGTAAATCACACCTTCCTTCATAATTAAATTCATATTTCCTCCGCCGTAATAATTGAACTCATAAAAAACCAATCGAGTACCACTAATATTGTGGTTGTAGTATTGTTTGTGTTAAGACATAGGCAAACGGAGTCAACAAACGTGCATGGAAGAGACCACGCGGGCGGTAAACGTAACCGACTCCAGTTGATCGAAGCAACAAAAAATAAATTTATTATCAACTGCAGCATATTTATAGCAAACTTTAATGATTTAAAATGTGTGGCGATTTCTGAGGTTAACTCAGTTTTTACAGGTTTTCCGTAATTTTTGTTTTTAAAGACAGCAATTGTAAACCATATCTCCATATTTTGATTAAAAATATTGAATATCTTCACAGAATGAGGGCACAGTCAGCCATACGCGTTCTACTTCAGTCTTGTTTACTGCTGATTGCATAGAGCAACAACGCCTCTGTACCTTCGAAGCTTGTATTAAATTCCTTCGCCGCTAATAACACTATTCTCGCTGAGCTACGTTATAAAACCGCAGTGCAGCAACTAAACTGTGTTTTGTAATTTGTAGAACCCACGCGTTCATAAGTCCTACAAGTGGAGGGCAACGAACCTTCTGGAAAAGAAAAGTATGACCTAATAATATTAACAACAGTAAAAAAATGAGTCATTATTTGAGAGATATTTAATGATGTATTAATTATGTTATTTCACTTTTTCTAAAGCATGATAAACTGAAATTATTGGAAACGGAAGAATAATTTTGATCTTAAACGAAGGAAAATTATTTTATCAGAACAATCTTAATATAATAATCTGATAATATAGTAATTTCTACTATGACACAATAGTTATTGACGTCTCTAGGTTTAAACTAATGTTTAATTGAGATAAAAAACAGGCCAGCCAAAAATAATTAAATACCACCACATGTTTCGGATCTGATTTGGACCCTCTTCAGGATGTGTCTTGTCAACTGTAGTACAACCTTAAGAGGGTTGCACGTCAGGATTGAAATATGTAGTTCCTAAAGACGTACTCTTTACGTGGCATTTTAATATCATTAACGGAACGAAGGACGTAGCGAAAAATAAAAATACAGATCGACAATTCCAAGTGTTATACTTTTAATCTGTTCACATGAAAACATCTAAACGAGAAGGCGTGAGATGAAAATGGAAATGAATTTGAGTCATTTTATCGTTTAGAATCACAGCTATTTTATGGCGTTTAACGTAACGCGATTTAAGATCAGAGATTTCTATCAAAAATGTTTATGCGTTGATATTTTGGTATAAGAGAAATTATTATCATACATATATGTCGTTGGTGCTGCTCATCGTCCAGACAGCCTTCAGTTTTCTCCTCCTCCAACAACAAAAATTGAAGCAGAATAACTTTTACTAGAAATTTCAATTTTTGTCATGCACAAGTTTAACACTAATATTTATATCTACAATAGTTTATGGTACAGAAAATACTAAATTAAATAGCATTAAATCGTATTATTACAGACTTTAAATATGCAATGAAAATTTAAGGAGAGAAAGTAGAATTTTATGACCCATCGTGTCACTAACCACTGATCGCGTTTGAATGAAAGTTTTACTGTTTATTATATTGTCATGTCATATTCTTCTGATCTATTGTTAGGTTTATGCACTTACTTTATGAATAGTTTCCATAAAATTGTAGAAATAGTTTTCAGTCTTTGTTTAAACTTTGCCTTCTCACTTTCCATAGCACAACTTTACAATTGTATTTCTCTCTTTTAAGTGCAGTATCATTGATCAACTCTAAAAATTTCATATAAAAATCCACAGTATTTCCGGGAAATTGGCAAATGTTTTGAAATTGTAAACTTTAGAGTACTATTTGTCAATTTTTTTGGGTGACAGGCTAGTTGAGAATGTTTTATTTAAGAAGAATTTCCCTTTCGTTGAATAGTAAGTGACTTAGAAACGATGGGGCATCAAGTACGCGGAAGATTTGCTATGGCGCCGGGCTTTACTATAAAGATCCTGTTCGGTATTCACAGTAAAACCTGCATCAGTTAGGTCGAGTACTTGTCTCAGTTCCTTCCGAATGTTGAGACAAGAGCTTGCTTTGGGGCCGCTACATCCCCATCTCCATGCATGCCTGTTATAAGGAAAGTTGGCAGATTGGCCCAATAGGATAAGCGGACAACAGTTACCGTATGCCTAAGGTATGCGATCCCAAAACTCACATCTCCCAATAAAGGCAAAGGAACCTTCGCATGTGAGACCCTTAAAAACCACACACACACACACAGATAGAGAGAGAGAGAGAGAGAGAGAGAGAGAGAGAGAGAACGAGAAAACGAGGCATCTCCAAAGTTAAGACTCAACATCATTCGGGGAAGAAACACCTGCAAGAGATTGAATCAGCTCCCACAGGTGTTCAACTTGCTACAAATTAATAAAACAATTAATGACTTTTTACAGACTTAATTCTTTAAATTTAATTAGTAACAACGTGATTCTGTTATTGCGGTTTTATATTATTGTGGTAAGTTTGATTTAGTTTCCATACAAATTTGTTTTAAATTTATGTCTTAACTTCACCCTCCTTGGTTTAATTTGCTGTAAATATTTCGTCTATAGGAAGAAAAGCTGAATAAGGAATCATAATATGCCAAAATGTTATTACTTAAAGAATAAAGTCCGTAAAATGTCATTAATTGCTGCAAATATTTTGGATCTGGGAGAGGGTGGCGGTGGAGGGGTAACAGGCTACGTCAGGGTAATCCCAATTAACAGCGTAGGATAGGAATTTGAAAGGCGACACGCTGACCAATCCGCGAGAATAAAGGATTTCATTAATTGTATCCCAAATGTATTATTTGAAGAGTCCTGCAAATCTTGTTGAGAAGATAACTGTCTAATAAGTTATACCCTTACTGCTTAGTGATAAGTTTTAATATTTACTGCCAATTAATTCTAAGATAAGTGCTTCCAATCCAAAAAACAATGTTGGTTGCTGAAGTCTAGGTTCGCTTCAAGAAAAATTGTGAACGTAATGGATGGACCTAGGGTATAATGCCTTCTTTGAAATAATATATTGTAACATGTAAAGTTACAGCCCCAGCCAAAATCAATGCTAGTAGGTAGTGTAGCATTCAAGCTACGACTTGTTTCGTGAGTTGTGGCTAGATTCCATTTTTGTCTGGGTGACCTCGACGTTGACGTAAGCGTTCGCGGGAAATATAGGCTGAGCACGTCCTGCCCGCGTGATCAGGCACTGAAAATGGCTGAGCCAACGCGGGAGTTTGCGCGAATGTGATTTGTAGATTAGGTCAGGTGACCATAATATAGCAATATGGCGTAAGCCAGGAAAAAACTTGCTTTTCATTCGACGCCAGAATGTGCTCTTAGACACATGTGTGGAGTTCCGCGGATCCACGCGGCCTAATGCTGATAAACGGCTATCGAATCAACTACAGATTCAAAGAAATAGTTAAAGTCCGCGTTAAGTGTTTTTATTAGTTTATTTCGACGAATTTAGGGAGTTTTAGAGATTTCCCGCCGAGGAGTCTCTGGCAGAATATAGTGGTTGGTGGGTTAGTGAAGAAGGAAGACGTATTTCGTAGGCTGCAAAGTCTACCAGCCACGAGGCATAAAAAGACCTAATGAAGGATAGCAAGTAAGCCACAAATTATTGTTGCTAGGCCTATCTTCGAAACATGATTAACATCGAATAGTAGTTCTGATGCAATTGCGGTAAATATGAGTGAGAGAAGATTGATTGTTAGACCACGCCCTGTTTAGATTACCTAGATCATGCTATGATTGAAGTTAAATTATTGTGCTAAACTTTTGGATTTTTTTTGTGTAAAAACTACCTGGCGCCCTATATTATTCCATGTCCGAGGAGAAGATCTAATAATGACGAAAAGCTGAGCGGCCGTTGGACGACTTCCTGTTACAATATATATATATATATAATCTTCTTTTAAATGACCATATTCCGTTTTTCTTTTAAACAAAATCAACAATAACTTTTGAAGCCAAAATCTTGAAATTGAGATGTTCTGTTCGGATAAAAGCTCTTTATTTGGAACTTTAATTTCGTTGATCTTATTTGATTCTTTAAATTCTGTAACTATATTCCCAAGAAGTCTTCATCGCCAGAGAGCGACTGGACCCTACTTTTTGGTATAATGGCTATATAGAATGCCCTGTATCATTTTAGACCAGGAGAAATAACAAGTAACTTTTAACATGAGAACAAAACTTAATTATTATGAAGGAATATACCACTTCTCACTAAAAATCTCACTCTGGACGTCTACATGAGCGTAGGTTTGTTACGTACAGTTCTCCCATCTGCCTACCAAATACCTCTTTCTTCCCACAGTCGTGATTAATGGTATTTGATTATTTTTACATTGGGATACTTTACTGTTTATAAATGCTCAATAATTGTCATGGCTACTCGCAAATACAGAACCTAGAAACACAATTTTCTTTATGGGGTGAATGTTATGGGATTACTGTGAGTTAAGGCCTGTGTGTTCACACAAAATACTGGACGTTAACACAATTATATGCTTTCGAGGATTAAATGTTACACTTTCGTAAATTGCTCAAAATTACGCAAAGTTTATTTGGAAGTCTGTTTGCAATTTGGATTACGCCACACAAGCAGACTGCTACATAAATATGTGAACTGAATAAACAACAACTTCCCCACTTCCCTGAACAAAATTCATTATCTGTGAAACAAAATATTCCTCTTGATACATTGTCGGAGGTATAAGGATTAAAATTTCACGTCATTTTAAGATTCATGACAGAAAATGCACAAAAAACAAGGAATTCCGGCGTTCTATAAGTATAAATACATCAGATACGATGGGAAGATTTTCTTTACCTTTGCAGAAGTATGTTAAGTATACATCGATACATAAGCCATATTATGTATTTAAAAAGATTTTTTAAGTAAGGATGTTTAGTTGATAATTTTTTTCATTCTATTTCCATATAACAGGAGAACTGATAATAATTTTTTTTCACAATTTTATATATTTTTTCTTATATATAGCTATTAAGTTAGACATAATTTATCACTTTTTTACAATAAAAAAACGGACTATGTAATTTAAGAATTAATTTTTAGCGTCAAGGGATTCTTTTATATGTTACTTTTCTTAAATAAGAAGTTCAGAATTTAATGTTCAATAATTTTTGTAAAATTGATTTTAGCCATAAGTAAATGTTTTTCAAAAGGCTGTCTTTTTTAACGAAAGTGCAAGCTTGCTTTGGGCTTTATTATGCAGCGCAAATTGGATTCTCCGGTCTGCTGTTCCTCCTTCAGTTAGGAAGGCCTTAAATTATTAAGTTACTGCGGCACTAAAGTCGTAAATAGAGAACTTAAGTGAAGGACAGTAACGGTGTGGTATAAAAACGCCTCTCAAATATTTACCGGTTAGAATAAGCGAAGCGTAATACATGAAAGAGAACGACTTTTCTTCTCTTCTTTCTTGTGAGTGTTGTTGAACACACTGCTTGAAGAAGGGCGGAGCAAAATTGTTTGCACAAACAAACAAGGATTCCCGGCGTTCGTCATATTTCTCCGCTCCACTTCCCTTCTTTACAGGAATCGTGATTCAACGTCTTGGACATGTCGTGGATAAAAGGACGAAAATAATTAGGTTCCTTTCCTTCTTAAATTTTAGATTGTATTACATCTCAATTACGTTTCACGAAGTTGAATAAAAAGAATAATACAGTGTATGAACCGTTTTAACTGACGAGAATCAATAAAATAAATGTATCTCCGTGCTTTGCAACATACATTTGCGCTAGATTAAATATTTATTTTTATGTAAACATTACTATCATAACCATGAAAAACGCTACTACGTATCTTTCAAATTATTACTATTGCTTGAATGGTTATTATAAGTACTTTTTCTATATTTTCTAGTGCACCCCTACCTACTAGTTTTACAATTACTTCTCTTTAATACCTGCGTCTACATAGCCTTTGTTACACTTTAAAAAAATTTATTATTAGAATTTATTTTAAGACATATTAACAATTATGTCTTTAGCGACCAACAATTTACAAATGTTCTTTTAGTCTTTTATGAGTTTTAAATATTTAGTTTTATTTATCAGAGATATGGCAATTTAGAACGATATTTATAATAAGAGAACGTGGGCTTTCCCGGTGTATATTATTCATGAACAATTCTCGGGTTTTCAACCGGGTAAGTATAGAGTTTGAACACAACGTTTCCATGGCTTGCTCTGCCATCTTCTTCAGGTGAACTGACGGTGCCGAGTCACTAGCAGGGGTTTTTATAGCGATGTCAGGGTTGCGGCTGCGGAGAGCGCTGATTTTCTGTCAGCGTGGCTGCGTAACCAGTATCTGTTCTGAATCTCCGCTGCGTCTTCGGACGTGGGTTCCAGAGCGGGTGAGGGATCGACGTGTTGACTACCGGCCCGCCGGCTAATATGGCTCCCGTATTCTTTATTCCGTTCTCGCAAGCTACTTAAGACTGGGTCCCACGCTTTACTTAGTTGGAAACCATTGTCCTTGTTCAGGATAGGGTTGTGGATCCTGATTTCCACTGACTCCGAGAGGACGCTGTTAAACCAACCTCTGGGTCGGTCGAGGATCTCGGTTTCTTCAAAGTTTATTGTGTGTCCAGTCATAAGTGCGTGCTCGGCTACAGCAGACTTGTTGAGCTGCTTCAGACGGATGCATCTTTCATGTTCCGTGCAGCGTTCTTCAATGCTCCGGATTGTTTGTCCAATGTAGGTGAGTCCACATTAGCAATGGACTTGGTACACCCCTGGTCCCTTTAATCCGATAGCGTCCTTGACGGGGCGTAATAGCTGTCGTATTTTAGACTGTGGCCGAAACACCGTTTTTATATTATGTTTGGCCAGGTTCTTCCAAGGATGTTGGAGTCACTTCCTACATAGGGAAGGGTTGCTGTTGCAACCGCCACGTCACTCTCCACAGTTTTCCTTATAGACTTCCTCATGGCCCAAGAGATATCCTTGTTGGAATATCCATTTTGCAAAAATACATTTTTCAGTTAAAGAACGAAGGCTTTCCCGGTGAAGAATATGCAGAAACGTTTCTCGGGTTTCCAACCGGGTAGTCTCAGTAAACAGCGACGTTTCGACAGCTGAAGCCTGGAAGATGACGGAGTTGCTATCTGTCGAAACGTCGCTGTTTACTGAGACTACCCGGTTGGAAACCCGAGAAACGTTTCTACATATACATTTTTCAGGTGTGCAAGTTCCCGTTGAAGATTTCCGGCATCTGAAACAGCTTTTGCACGGTGAATTAAAGTTTTAAGAACTGCTCTTCTTTGGGCTGGATGGTGGTCGCTATTATTATGGAGGTACAGGTCTGTATGCGTCGGTTTCCGGTATACAGAGTGTCTTTGTAATTAGGATATCCAAGAACGGGAGACAGCCTTCTTTCTCCACCTCCATCGTAAATTGAATATTGCAATTTATCCCGTTTAGATATTTCAGGAACATATCCAATGTGTGAATCCCATGCGGCCAAATCACGAACGTATAGTCTACGTACCGATAGAACCATTTCCGTTTGTAGGGTGATGTGTTTAATGCTTTTTCCTCGAAAGCTTCCATAAAAATGTTTGCTATAGCAAGAGACAGAGGAGATCCCATAGCTACTCCCTCTGTCTGTTCGTAATATTCTCCTTGAAACTGGAAATAAGTTGTTTATAGTACGTGTTTGAAAAGTTTAATTTCCGTTTGAGTGAACTTATCTTTTAATATTTCCAAAGTTTCTTCAATAGGTGCTAGGGACTCGGCACCGTCAGTTCACCTGAAGAAGATGGCAGAGCAAGCCATGGAAACGTTGTGTTCAAACTCTATACTTACCCGGTTGAAACCCCGAGAATTGTTCACGGATATTTATAATATTTACTATATCCAATTCATTGTCAAAGCTCTAATAAATTATGGGGAAGGTTTTTAAAAGTTTTCCAAAACATCACGATAAATTTATACTGATAATATGCTTTGTAAAAGAAAACAATTCGTAGGTTAATAGTTTTCCAACATTAAAATAATAATGTGTCTGAAATGGAGACAATATTATTGTACTTTACTTCTGGAGAATTATTGTTTGCCGGATATGTTAAGTGTGGTTAATATAACATTGTTCTAATTGAATTCAATTTAATGATCATGAGAACGTGCGAAAAGAGAATCTGGTAACATGGAAACTTATATGTGGTTTTCAATTAAAACTTAATTTTAAAAATGGTAAAAATCATAGAAAATTATTCTACTATTGACACGGCTGTCATTCTACATTTTAGACAATTGTTGGGATATAATCTATTGTGTTATCTTGTAAAGAATTTCTGTGAATAAATTTAATTTATTTCTATGAACAAGAGAACGTAATTTGGTTTTTAAACAACAAAATTTCAATATTATGTGGACACCCCATTCGTAAAGATGTCAAGAATTTGAGAAAAGCGTATTGCGGATAGCATAAATTTCTCCTTGTGCTTCTCTTGGAAGAGAAATAATAATTATTAAAGTAGTACCGACATGTATTTAGGAAATAACAAAACATTATTTTCAACCAATTTTAGTAACAATCATTTCCTGCACGTAACACTACTTCATATAGTCACTGACGTTATGTAGGTACTTGACGTAGCGAGAAACAATTTTTTTTGTTCTTCGCCCAAAAAAATTACACCTGCTATGAAAGCCAAATCAGCACTCCTTGCTCCACATCGTGATCGTTGTTGAAAGTTGATTCCTTCATTTGTTATACAGAATGGGTAACAGATGAAAATTGCTCGACGGTAAGTCCGGACCTTGATGGTGCTGTAATTGTTCCCCAGTATATCATTCAATCAAATCTCAAGTTAGTCTGACGGTGCGTGGCTGTCATAAACCAAAATGATTCCACGTGAAATCATTCAACTCTTTTTCTTCTGCCATGCACGACGTAGCTATTGTAGCACCTCACAATAAACGTCTTTTTATTGTCAGATTCTTTGGTAACAACTGGGAAAACCAAACAGCTCGTCTGGCCCAGAAACCGTGCACATGTTTCTGCGAGTAGATAACGACTGATTGAATTTATTATTCACGGGGGATGTTCTTACTTAATTCAGAAGTAAGATGCCCATGTCTTATCGCCTATAATGATGTGCTTTAGAACATCATCGTCTTCCTTAGCTTATCAGTCGGAGGGTTGATAAATAGTTTTGAAATGTTCGAAACGCTCGCACCTAAGGAAATCACAAAGTACCAAAGTTTCCCATCTGGGTTGGTTTCTTGGCTTCCTAATGAATGATGGATGTGATCGCAAATGCACAAAATCGTATATTCAGAGCTGCAATGCCAACATGTTAAAACGGTACCTACTTTAAAAACAGAACTCATGTGTATGCGATATTGAAAGTGAGTTGAGAATAAATTTACAAAAAAAATATGGCATGTTGAAATTTCTTGAATTCGATAAAATGTTACGCGTTGTTAAGAATATATATTTACGATTGAAATTGTAGAATGTATTATTTAACTTTTTAATAAACTATAATCATTTTTTAAAATCTCTCCTATACTCGTGGTATTTTGAATCCAGCGGAGCTCCCATTCGTGAAATAATTCCAATGTCTCAAACTTTAGTTCTCTATTTAAGGAATTTATACCGGTGCATGACAGTCAGATTTATGCTGTTATATACAAACTTTAAAACTTTATTATTATTCCCTTTCATCGCCAGCATCCAAAAATTAGGAGCATATATTGTAAAAAAAAGTGTTTGTAAGCAAATCTTCTTCTTGATCGGTGATACGGTCTTTTGTGAGTCTGAGCCTCCTTAATGGTAGTATCCCATCTGTTTCTATCTTGGGCATCCATCCGCCATGCTTTGACTTTCAGGGTTTGTAGGTTCTTCAAAACATCATCTATCCATCTTAGCTTTGGCTCTCCTTTTCTTCTACTTCCGTCTGTCTGAGTAAAGGTTAGTTCTTTGCATGGTTTGATATCCTCCATCCTTCTCACGTACCCTAGCCATTTAAGTCTACATATTTTGAAGGTATGGATTATGATAAATTTTGTTGTATAGCTCATGATTGTATTTTATTCTCCATATCCATTAACACATATTGGGTCATAGATCTTTCTCAGGATCGCCCTTTCCAAAACTTATAATTTTTCTTCTACGTTTATTGGGTGTGTCCAAGTCTCACATCCATATAAGACTACAGGCCCTATTAAGGTTGTATACATTTTTTGTCTTTTTAACCTTTTTGACATCATTAACTTTCTTAGGATGTAGTAACTTTTGTATCCTTGGCTGACTCTGTGGTTGGTTTCTATGGAGTTGTTGTCACAAGTGAGTATTGCTACTTTGTACTTGATTTTATTAACTTTTTCTATGTTAATATCATTCATGGAAATATTTCTAGTATTGAATGTTTCTGTGTATTTTGTTTTATTGTAGTTAATTTTGAACCCCAATTTAATTGCTGCAGACTCTAGCTTTACATACGCATTCCTTATTGATTGATTTCTCCTGTAGCACTACATCATCAGTGGACGCTAGCATTTGTATTGATTTATGTAACATAGTTCCTCTTATTTCCAGTTCTGCATCTATTATAACTTTTTATAGGGCTATGTTGAAACGTAAACATGATGGGACGTCTCCTTGTCCCACGCATTTTCCGTGTATTGAAGGATTCAGATGTTCCATTAAAGGCCTTTACTCTGCATTTTAGATCTTTATAAGTGAGCGCAGTCAACCGTTATAGTTTTTTGGGGATAATAAATTCTCCCATAGCCCTGAAACCTCTTTCCTATTTGTGGTACGTATGCAGCCTTGAAATCCACAAATATATAGTGTGTGTCAATCCAATATTTCTTAACTTTTCCAAAATTAACCTTTTTTTATGTAAGTGGTCTGAGGTGGACTTACCAGGTTGGACTTCACACTGATAGTGTCCAACCACCTTTTCTACCTATAATTGCAGTCTTTTAAAGAGTACAATTGAAAAAAATTAGAAAAGTAATGCCACGATAATTTTCACATTGGAGACAATCACCTTTCTTGTAGATAGGGCATATCAATCCTTCTTCCCACCTTCAAATATTTAGCTCTAATTAAAGGGGTTAAGTATTAATATAGGTTAAAATTTCATACACATTTATTGTTACACTGTTTAACATTCGTTTCTCTTGATATGTTCATTAAAGTTGATATAATTATTTAAATAAATTTTTATATATAATATTTTACCTATTTATTTCATCCCAAAATGTAAACGAAAATATTATTAAATAAAATCTGTTTTTATGATTTTAATTAATTTAATTTAATTAATTAATTGTCATTATCCATAATTAGTGGTTGAAAGTTATCACACATTACCGTAAAGAACTAATCATAATAACATAATCAGAGAATACGAAAGGGCACATAGCTGAGATATGAACTGTACACATAATTTTATATTTCACTATTCTGTAGTCAGTGCTCATGACAAATTCGTTTTGAGATCAGTATAGTTTTTATTTTTCACTACTTGTAAAATCCTTCTCACCGCGTGAGCATTAGGATTAGGAAGACCCTAACGTGATAATGGCGGTCTATGGGCGGAACTAGACCGAACCCGGGGGAATCTCCGCCAGTGTTGAATATTTAAGGGGTTGGGGGCGGGGAGGGCGTGAGAAAGTTATTCCGCTCCATTTCCCCAGCCGTCGCCTGGGGCTCTCAACTCCTACAGATATCTCGTCTTCTCTAGTCTAGAGTAGTCTCCGTCTTCATCTTCACGGGAAAGAACATTCTGCGAGATAGATCAATCTCGCGGTCCCCAGCTGGGAACAAAAATAAAATGTCAAAATTACCAAACATAAAAAGCAATAATTTATTTGTGAGACATGCCTGACTAAATTATGATTTATTAATTGAATGCCAGGAATTAGGAACGTATCGTTAACTTAATTTAAAGTGGGTATTTATATTTTTAATAGGTTTAATAGGTTTGACCAACTTTCCAGCTGACATATGTTCAGACGCATTGTGAATGGAGAGTGATACACCTGCTACTGTTTTAAAATAATAATAATAATTTTTACGTACTATTGAAATCACTTTATTTAATCGGTAGAAGCAAACCTTAAGAAAACTGTGCGGATTGAACCTTTATTCCGGAACCCCCTTCAATGAACGCAACAAGCAAAATTTGTATGGGTAGAACTGTTTATTCGATTATGATAAATTATGAAAATAAAGTTGTTCCATTAAAGCGCTTGTTCATATTTTAAAAAATACAGACGCATAAATAACTGGAATTATTGTATTAAACTTCCAAAAGAATATTGGCTGTAGCAGGACAGCGATTTGTGAATGTATATCTGGAAAATGTACCTAGTGCTAACATTTTTACTGTACCTAAACAAATGAATTCGGATTATAACTGCATGGGTTAAGGCAACTGGCATACAGCCATATGTCCGCACGTTCAATACTCATACGGGAAAAACATTTTTGCATATTGAAATACATTGACGACCACATATTGTTTTCTCTCATTTGAAGGGAAATTTAGATATGTTTATTATTATTAAATGACCAAAAGTATATTTTTATTAGGTATACAAAGTATTGATTATATAAATTAACATTCCAAAGGAGCTAATGTCGTAGTCATCTCTAATGTAACCATGAATTAGGAATAACACAATCTTCATACATAACCATCATGTACAGTAATACTCCTGTCTACCGTACAATGTCTAAATTAATCATTATCAGACAACAGCAGCCTTTAGATCACGGTCGGCGCAAGCAAACCACGATCGTGCTATAGAAATACATACACACACATATATATATAATATATATATATATATATTAATTATATTTATTTAAAAATAACATAAACATCATTTTATATTGAAAAACTATAAAATTTTACACCGAACGATTATTATTTCCTGTTTCCTATCTATCATATCTATTCGTTCATCACCACTGTGAACAATGACTGAACTAATTTCAATACAGTTCATTTCTTTTGTATGAGTACACATGAATAATAAACAAACAACGTTATTAAAGATCGAAGGTTTTCCCGGTGTATATTCTGAATAAAGAATTCTTGGGTTTCCACCCGGGTTAAATGAAGTTTAAGCCACGACGTTTCGATGGCGTACTCTGCCATCGTTCTCAAGTGAAAGTGCCACTTGTGCAGAGTACGCCATCGAAACGACGTGGCTTAAACTCTATTTAACCCGGGTGGAAACCCAAGAATTGTTTATTCAACAAACAACGTTTCTCACACAGTATTAATTAGAGTAATATAGGTATCTCCACTCAATTCTGTTTCAGCATATCCCTTAAAACTCATCCAACCTATATTTACACACAATTTTAGACAATAAAACACCGAACAAGTCTTATTATACAACTAGGTTGGTCTAATTGCTAGCTTAGTTGCCTCACAACAAAGAGGTAGCGGGTTCAAATCTTGGCATGGGTGTCGTGTCGTCATGGTCACGGAGACTGGGATTAAGACTGCTGGAGAATCGATACGCTAGCCATGCGTCACTCCAAATTCGGAATGGGTGCATGTAAGGTGACAGTCCGCAATTTGATCTGGTAGGCCAAGGCTCTCAATGGGCTGCCAAGAAGAATATGGTTTACCGGCAATGCCAGGGAATTCATTATTTTCTACAGTGTTTTTATGCGACATTAATCTCAGATACCTGTAAAGCTTTAGGAACATATAAGAAAAATCTTAGAACTCATTTTAACTCGCAGTGTATTTGTGTAATTTTGGTTACGGAACTCAGAATTCGTCTTATTTGTAGATGTACCCATGTTGTTGTTCTTTCCACTAAATCCTTAATTAAATTCACTTGATTATTTATAATCCTATTCAGGGATTATTTATCTCTGAATCTAGCCAGCCGATCATTGAATTTAAAATTAAAATCTATTGCAGTCAAATCACTAGTCTTAATGTAAACAAACAGTTGATATTTATTTAGATGTCACAAAAAGTACTTTATGTAGTAATTATAACCTTAGACACCTTATAACTAACAGTGTTTTTATGAAATTCCGGAATAAAATTCCCGTGAAGAAGAGATACCTATAAAGCTTTCTCTGGCACGCATTTCTCCCTTATTGATTACTGGGTTATCTTTGATTGCTCTCCCTGGTTTTTTAAAGTTCTCACATGCCGAAGCACCTACATCTCGTTCGGGACGTATTATCTTATGTACTTGTTTCGAATACCTTCGGTATACAGAAAGAGTTGTCAGCTAATACCTGCTAATAGTCTGCCAACTGCCTCCTAAAACTGTGGTGCAGACACGGAAAAGGGAATGCTTGAACCCCGCAGAAAATTCATCTACTGTCTTTCGGAAGGGAGTAAGATCTACCTAATGCATGCTTTATTGGGTTTTCCTTGCATATATTTTATGTGAAACACTGGGTAGAATGTTGAAGTATAGTCAACCCTTTGCTACCTTACTCTATCTACCACATCACCCCTTTTTCATTCCCTTCCTTTACTAAGGGGAGTTGCTTATTTCAGGATCACCGTAATGCAGTCTGTTAAATATATAGATTGATATATATATATATATATATATATATATATATATATATATATATATTGTAGAAGATCCGGCGTACCTCCGTATTCGAGGATTTAAATGCTTTTTTGGGCGCCAGGTATTTTTTAATAAAAATACCAAAAAAGTGGATTTTAATAGCTTTAATCCATTTCAGAACATGAGAAAAATTATCACTACAGGGCGTGGTATTTCTCCGTCCGCAACTGCCGACACATCCTTCTCCTTTCACTACCCCATGACGACTGCTCAAGTCTCGCCAGACTCCATTGTTGGCCGAGTTGCGACAATTACAACTCGCAAGCTGTCCTGCATTGTTGCGTGTAACTTATATATATAACTTATATATATATAGTCCCTGATATATAACTTATATATATCAGGGACTCGAAACTTGGGCCTCCAGTTTTCCGGGCGGACACTACCACTGAGCTAATCCGAGTCGACGTCGAAGTACCGATTCAACATCCGTCCAATCGCGCAAACCTAAACCAGGCTCACCTACAATATACTAATCACATTATTCAAACCCCAACTTTAGGAAATTCGTGAAGAATGTATATTGCGTTAATTGATTGAAGATGCAAGGAACTGTAGCCAATGTCCATTCATCAATAATTTCTTAGAAATTCGGATGTAAAGAATGTGATTAGGAAAATGTAGATGAGCCTGGCTTATGTTTACGGGAATGTAGGGGTGTTGAATCGGTACTTGGCGGTCGACTTGAATTTGCAGTTATGTGCTGGGTTCGTGTCCCAGGTCCGGTCGACATTTTTTTGTCTTCTATACATTCGTTCTTGAACTGCAATTAAAGCATTTCTACTTCTTTCAACCTCTTAAGTATACAGTTAAAGGAGTTTTTTTAACGTACTACCTTTTTTGTGGCTAGCGTTGCTGGTTCATTCATATTACCGCTGCACTATTTAAGTTGACAGTATCAACATGTGATTAAAACCATCCGATAGACCGTCCCATTTTTTAAAAATTACCTTTTCATTCTTAATGGAAATCTTACAAGTGAACGTTTAAACTAAAATGTTTTACTTTGGTTAGATGTAATGTCGCCGAATGAACGTGTGTATGAATCGTAATTCATATTATGAAAAATTTACAGTTTATTTATTCAACGTGAAATTAATCGATAAATAATACACTCAGTGTGCACGCAATTAAAACACACAGACTATATAAGAACTCTGCAATGCGAAATCAACTGAGCCATTCGTAACTCTAAATAACGGTAATTCAAGATATAAGAAAAACTTAAATAACTCATTGATTGCTACAAAAAAATTATTGAAAATATACAAAAATATACAAAAATCATTGAAAATCTTATTTTAATACTTTTTGAGTATCAGTTTTGTACTTAGTGGATGGACAGAAAAAATGGAAAATTTTATCAATATTTTAAAGATCTGTTACACTCCTCTTTTTTAAAATTACTAAATAATTAATATTTAACAGAAATTTAATATAGTATGCCTACCGTTTAAATAATTAAGATTATTAGACTTTTTAGTATTTTATTGTTCTCTCTAATTCTGAGGTACATCGTTATTTACTTTTTAAAATAACTGCTAGGTTTGTTGGGCTGTTGAACAAAGCTGCTCGGGGATTTGTGTTGCATTTTCCACTTTCCCGTGTGGTGAAGGTGTTATTAAATCACGGCCTGTAGGTTCAGTCGGTTCTCCTGATTCTTTTATGTAGAAGAGTCGCACTAAGAACGTTACACACGTATTATGTACGAGTATATTCTGTGTATCTGAATGGTTAACTGCTGACAGAACGGCTGGAAGTTTGGTTTCAAACGCTTAATCAGCAGCAAGCAAAGCCAAACTTAATAACAACTATGTTGCTGGCAAACAAGTCATATTATAGCGTTGAGCAAGCCGAGGGAAACAAACAGAGCCAGACATGACTTAATGGAATTATACATATGTTCTGCGAACGTGGTTCCTAGAAACCAACTGCAAATCCGGTTAGGCATCAAAGTCTATTTGCACTTCTGTTTCCAACAAATTTGTTCATGCTGAACGTTGTGCAACACCCTGCGCCATTATAAAATTTGTTTTAGAATTATTCTATAATTTCCTTCTGTTCAAAGCCGGCTATTGCATGACTGTAAAATAATGGTGATAAAGGCCAAATAGTACAGGGAATGTTTCCTCCCCGTAAATACATAAATGGAAATATAAAAAAAATACATTATGAGGAACGATAATATTAAAATAAAACAAACAAAATTAATAATGATTTTGTTTTCACATTATTAGTCATAATGGTAAACTGGGGCATGGAGGTAAGTATTTTAATCAACTAAAATGCAGCGCATCATTTCTTCGTTAGAGTAATAAAAATTGATAAATGCAATTGAGCAATACTATAATATGTCGATCGTTGTTTTATTGATATCATCCCTACTGTTACACCTTAGATTTATTATTATTTATTATGTGATTTTGATTCTTAAAAACAACCATTATATTCCATTTTAATAATAGGATGTTTTAATATTTTTATCTCAATGATTTATTTAATTTCTGAACTATTATCTTTATAATTAACCTTTATATTCGAAGCAACAAATACCAGGCAATGAAATAAATCTGTCCCAGCTGACTAAATATATCTCCTTGGGGGGGGGGGGAGGTTAACTTGCCCTGTCGTATTCCCGGAATTTTTCTCCTTCCTTGCCCAACACATTTGTTTTTCTGTTGTCCCGTTCTATTTTAATTTTTTTCCAGTGTAACTGCTATATACTTTTAGCTAGAGGATTTTTCAATGTTTCCTTTGTTCTTGTTTCTAGATTTTATGAAATGTATGCGTTGTCACAAAATTGAACTAATTTGACATAATTTATATTATTTAGAATGTAATAGGCGGTGCGCGTATTATACTATATGGACAAACATTTGGTTCTTAATCAGTGAAATTTATGTAACGTGCAAATATAAAAAATCTCATACAATCAAATAATTGCACTGTTATGAAAAATAGAAAAGAGTATTTTTGGACAACAGTTATAACATCATTTGGAACTGTGTACACCCTTTTAGTTATAATTACGTAATACTAATTATTGCTATATAAATATTTATTAGTAACCTTTATTATCTATGAATTACGTAATATAAATTGCAGATATAAAGTAAAATAGACAGAAATGATATAGCATTGGATTAATTAATTGTTTCCCCCCCCACTCCCCCCGAAAGATACTTCTCTGGATCCGCTCCTTATTAGTATGAAGTCGATCTTAATACAACGTTTAATATATCTTATAAAGACAGTTCTAACAATTGTCATATAAATTCCCCTTGTCGACTGTTATAATGATTTAAAAACATAAATTCATCTACAGATAAAACAAACTTCAATGATAATATACTTGGGTTAATAAATTTAATTTCTCTTCCTGCATCGTTGGAAAACAAAGTCGAATCAGGATTTCCATTACTTTAATTCATTATTCTCAATTATTTTTCCAATCACCAAAAAACTTTAGATAATAATCAAAGTATGGGAAATCAAATACGGACCGTGAATCGAAACTAATGTTTCGGAATATTACCCAGATAATTTATGGAAAAAGTTTTTCACATTTTAAAAACTGTATTTAGTATTAGCTATTGGCTTAAATCCGATTTACAAACTAAACTAAATAATCTGGCAATTATTAAAGACTTTATTTCATGTAATAAACTTGACAATTTCCCAAAACGTTTCATCAAATACTGTCCACATTTTAGGAAGAACCATTCTGTGTTAGGTACCATTTTGTTTGGGGTTGGAAGCTCGAAGAAATTTTCAGAAACTGTTCATTTTAATTAGTTGTAGGAGTCGTTACACAGTTTTCCATCTTCGTTGGAAGAGAGATTCTGACATTTGTACAAAAAACTGCCCCCGGTCTTCGGTGCTCGTTATTAAAGTTCGTATAAGATTCAGAACCCTTACAGTAAAGAATGATAATACATCATTGTTTCTCTATAAGTTCAATGTATTATTTCAAAAACGAAGTTGTTCCACATTACATCTGAAACATAATCATATACTATCAGTAGTATGTATCCGTTACTTAGCTTAAAAATTTAACAATTTTCAGAATAAAAAAATTCATTGTTTAAGTAGACGGAAAGAACTTCAGCATATTTCATTTATATGGGTCATTTTCAATACAATTTTTAGATATCTTTGAATTATTTTTTTGAAAATAATCAATACAAATTTTAATCAACAATTACATTAAAGTACGATTCATTTTCAAAGAAGTGGCAACTATAGTGTTCAGGCATGAAATTTCTCTAACTGAGAGTAACTGAAACACGAATCTGAACAAATTTAAATACAGTATGTTAACTAAAACATTGTCCGATTTTGAACCTAATTTATAAAAACACGACTAGAAAAAAAATTGCTCCTTGCTGAATTTTTGACATAAAAGCAATAAATTTGGTAAAAACTAAGCATTGTGGACATATAATTCAAAATTTGCCACAAGATGGAAATTGACCTATTTAGCTGTACTGCCATGACTGAGTCTATGTAACCCACCCTTCGTTCACAAATGTCAGATGATGTTGCCATCTAGACGAAATATTCTCTCAAATCGATGTTTCCCAACAAAGGTCCAACGCCCCATGGGAAAAATTTAGTTATTCGGAATGGGGGAGGGGGAAATTTGAAAATAAACTTGACAAGAACCTAAGAATCAACCACCTGCCATGATTGTACTTTTACAAAGAAAAATAGTTTGTATCTTAATAAGCATTTGTTAAATGATGTACGTCCTATAGAGCTACAGTTAAAACTTTGGAGTTACATAAACTACAATTTACTCAGAGTATTGTTTATTATGCTTTTTGAAGGAATATTAGACGATTGATATGGCAGGCATATCACTATGGCAATTCACCATTATATATAAAGGTGAGTTGAGTCTTTTAAGGTAAACACAACTAAGTACTGAATTGGACGGTACAAAATGAAATACATTCGGTTTTAGAGAAGTTAGAGAAGACTGCAAACAGAGAAATAAAATATAGACAATTTGGACCCGGCTGGATTTTATAAAATCTTTGAGACTCTGTGACAACGGGCTGTGACGAGGCTAGGTATTTTCCCCAACATAGGTGATAAGTGGGGTGAATTACTCTTCCGAAATTCTACAGGAATTAAATAATGGAGTGGGGAAAAGTTATTAAAAGCGGACTGAAATTGATTTTCGGACACTGATAACTTGGAAATTGACGATTAGTGTTTATCAACGGGCTTTATGATTTTGTTAATAAATGGAGAGAAACTTAGAATATGATTGATAGAAAGCTAGTGCATGGAAAATATGATTAGGAATGAGATACTATATGAATCTGTTAAGTGATCATGAATTGGATGATCTGGGGTGGATAGCTCTTGATCCAGGCCGCGCTTAAGAAGATTAATGAACAAGGCTTGTGAGATATTTTCAAGGACACATAATATTATTGTTCATGAGTTGCAACGTATGGCATATGGCTTTGAAACAAACGATTGATATCGCACAACAAGAAAATATCTAACATTTAAATCTGGAAACGATTTTATTTATCTAAATTTTCTGTATGTGAGGAAGAACTACCAACAAACTTTTATAGTCGGACGCTGTTTCTTTTATGTCTCAGATCTCTGCCATAGATGGCGTTACTCGCCTTAAGTCGACGTGCTTGGCCAAATAAGCTTAAAAACAATTTTTTTCGTCAGTCGGTCTTTCATATATATATAATGAATACTTTTCCGTATTGCTTTTATATTAAACAGACAAACATACAAATCCATAACAGTTTCAAACCGCAAGTAAATATTTATTTTTTAATTTTTGAAATTAACATTATTTTAATCATGAGAAGATGTAAAGTAAAAGATTTTAATTTAGTTCTTAAAAATAACCTTCAATTTAAATTATACTACAATAATGTTACAGATAAAAGTGTTCGACTTAAGCTGAAAATTATCGTGCAATTTACTTACTTGGTTTTCGTGTTTTTTTATATTTTGTAATATAGAGATAAGTATGAATACACGATTTAAAATAAAGGGCGTTTTGAACTCTTCCATAAAAAACATCAGTTTCATTCATCTATTCTAAAGGATAGAATATATACGACGAGACTGGTAATCTAATCAGTTGTTTTTTTCGTTCTACTAGTAGATTAAAATTTGAACAAGCTTAATAGTTATGCTCAGTAATAAGACTTTAATAAGACAATAGGCCATATAAAGTTATTTCCATACAGTGACGGGTACTGTAGAATAGTTTTATACTTTAATATTTATATTTATAACAGCTGACACCATCTTTTAATTATCTTGTGTCAATGAAAACCTTCTTTCATCACACATTACGCAGCGTAGTTCAATTTACGCACGGTGCTCACGCAGACGCAGGTCATTTGTACGTGTGTCGATTCAGGCTGGAGTAAAACGTTAAAATATTTTGTCCGTTAAAACTGCCCAAGAGGTAAGGAGATTTCAGGGGAAGCACAATCGGTCGATAATAGTTTTAAAGCACGCAATAGCTGTTTCACTACGTCGAGCCTATCATTTTTAATGTTATTTCTTAATGCATGAAATTCGTTTATGAGGGACACATTAAATTATTTAATTCTTTATTTCTCGATAGAGAGACACAAATTCACCATGAATGACTTTTACTCAAGAACATTACATTAGGAACGTCTCAAATGACTTACTTATAAGCGCATCCTTTCCACTTTGACCTCTCACGTTCTTTCCGCCTCTCTCTCTCTTTCACTGCACTAGCATGTGTCTTCCTCTGTATGTGTGTGCAGAGCCTTATAATGGAGTTATTCAAATGTAGTTAGCGAGGAGCATCCATCCTGAATTCAGCGTCGACCTGCTCTCAGCCTCACGGGACTTTGACGAAACTTGACGCTATGGAGAAGCTTCTCTTCTCGGCGAGGAGAAATTGCATTCAGGCGATTCCACAGCGTCCGCCTTCGCAAAACCTCCTCATTGCGCCTGCATCAAGAAGAGAAGAGGAAGCAGAGAGCCGAGCAAGGAAGGGGATCTCTCCAAATCCTCGGAAGGACTTCGTGCCGGTGAACTTGGAAGTCCACCGATATTGAATATTAATGCGTCCGAGAATTCCTCTTAGGAACAACCAGACAATCTCAATTAAGAGTTTCTAATCCATTACCATTTCTGGTGTCGTAACCGACGCACAATTTGGCTAATGGCATTATATCTTGCTCAAGTATATAGGTTTGGCATTATATACGTCTAAGTAATAATCAAACAATAGACTTCAGATTGAAATGAGTATTTGTAGAACTTGTAATAATTTTTACATTTGGCAGCTATATTACTAGTCTTCTTGTTGTATTCTTATGCCCGGCTCGATGCAATATTAAACAAAACGCCGATTACGTCATAATTCGTCAAGTATACGAAATAAAATTTGAAATATTTTTCTCAAGTTTAATGCGTGGTTTCACTTGCCACCAATTAACTACTACGCTGCCAAATTAATGAAATTTAGATGCATTTTCACAAATATATTTAACAATTTGAATGAACCTACATAAATCGACACATTTTACAGGTCAAACGTTTTTACTCTCAGTGAAGTGATGGTTTTTAATATTCACTGTTATAGGCCTCTAATCCAAATTATTTTCATCAATATATGCCGTTTAAAACTCGTCTCTCCACACACACACACACACACACACACACATATATATATATATATATATATATATATATATATATATTACAAATGAGGTAATCTTCGTGACAATATCCATAATCTGATCTCAAAAGACGACTCACTTCCGCGCCAAAGGTGATGTACTTTCTTCCTCCGTAATTTATTTCTTAATGCCTTTGTAATCACACTACACACTCCTTTAAGTATTTTATATCCTCTAGTATTCGTAGCTTTCCCTTCTCCGTGTCTCCACCAGTTTTATGAGGTAGTTGGCCCACTGATACAGTAGGATCAGTGGACAACTGTTGCCATATGCCTAAGGTCTTCGAACCCAGTACATATACCTCCCAACATAGATGAAGGTGTCTCGACATGTGAGAACTTTGAAAAAATCCAGAGAGAGTAGGAGGCATCCCGACATAATCAGGTGATCCTCGTAGTCACTCTGAGCTAAAAATGCCTGCGAGAGAAAATACCACAGGCATTTTACCACGAGACGAGTTTACTTTTTTTTGGGGGGGGATAAACAGGCTACATGAGGATGATCCTGAAACAGGCACCTCCCCTTTAATAGCGTAGGAAGGGAATTGAAAAGGGGGGATGCGGAAGGTAGAGCTCCCTGGCTGTGGTTTAAGGATCCTACCCGGTGTTTCACCTGAAGAGATGCAGGGAAAACTCTAGAAAACCTGCATCAGGTAAGTCGGGCATTAGGTACTATTCTCACGCCCTTCCGAATGAAGGAAGAAGAGTTTGCTTTGGGGTCGCAGCATTCCCTTTTCCGTGTCTTCATCAGATTCAGAAGGTCGACTGATCCAATGGGATAAACGGACAACTCTTACCATATGCCCAAGGTCTCCGACCCCAGTACATATACCTCCTAAAATAGGTGAAGCTGTCTCGGCATATGAGAGACGAGGCATTCCCGGCAAAATCAGGTGAGCCCCACAGTCACTCTGGAGGAGAACGATTCTACTTTTTTTTGGGTTAACATCTACATGAGACTGATCCTGAAACAGGCAAGTCCCCTTTAATAACATACGAAGTGAATTGAAAAGGGGGGATGCGGAAGTTAGAGCAATCTACTTTTTTGGGGGGTTAACAGGCTACATGAGGTGATCCTGAAAGAGGCACCTCCCCTTTAATAGCATAGGAAGGGAATTGAAAAGGGGGGAATGCGGTATCCTCATTCTTCTTACGAACGTTGGGAGGCAAAACCGTCCTAAATACATTCCATCCTTCCTGCCTTTCCACTTTTATACATTTTGTTTGCCGAACAACTACGGTTTTCCGGATTCGACCCACGTTTCCATATCTCCATGTAGCGTTGGTCGAGTAGGTTCAAAATTATACCGAGTTTTATACTCCAATTATTTTTGACTTTAGACTTTATTATTATTGTCACTGTTATCAAATGCTAATTTTATTTCTGATAATACGGGTTTTGCAAATTTGTATTAGCAGAGTTATGTATTTTATTTAAAATAATTATTTGATTAATCTTACTATTGCTATAATCGATATTCTATTTTATGGTATTCTGTCTATATTTTGGTCTTTATACTCATCCGGTTCCAGAAACCTTGGTGAGTAGGAGAACTCTCAATATCTCAATATTTTGATTTTTAGCCGACATATGAACACTTTATAATTTTTATTTAACTTATCTAATCATTAGCGACTAAATTTTTACAATTAATTAACCTTACAACCATATTACTTAAACTTATATTAGAATTCAGGTAGCACTATTTTTAAATTTCGGTAATATTGTCTTGAAACTTCGGAGAATTCACTATTTCGCATATTTCTTTCCCTCTTGGTGCGTTCCTTTTATGCTGTTCGAATTTTGTGCTATCCAAGATTATTTCTACGACATCTCAATTATCATTTATTATGTACGTGTATTGGTGGAAATCTGTAATACCCGTTCAGAGTGATAAAATAATGAACTCTGTGTGTTATTATTTGAATTGTATTCGTACAATATTCTCTATGCTCCCAACTGCACAGAGACTTATTATTCCAACAAGTTTAATAATTGTTTTCGTAGGAGAGAAAGGGACTGCAGAAGAAGAAGATTATTACAACTTAAATGATTTATAACTGCCTCTTTATTAATTCTTTTATTTAACCAATGAATTATACTAAGTTTCGTCCTTCATTTGAGACTTTTTCAGGTGAAGATGCAAATGAATATATTTAACACTCGGCCTGTAATCATTTGAATTTTCACCCGACAAAGTCTCAAATGTGAGACGAAACGTTGTATATTTAGTATATTTAATCATTTAAATAAAATAAAAATAAAAAGTGGCTGTTATGAAACACTGAATTATTTCTTTAAATTTTTGATACTCTATTAATTATCACATCATATTATAAATTTATGTGTTTCAAAATAGTCAAAAGTAAATTAAGAAACGGTACAGTTTATTTTCATTCCGGATGGTGCACTGTGTTTAAATTTAATCGAAAATCAGATGATGAGGAAGTCATTTTCTAGTTCTATTATCACCTTTGAGTAACCCAAAATTGTTTGTAAAATAATAAGATTTATACCTAAATCTTAGAAAGGCAATACCGATCTGTTATTATACTTAAGATTACCTCCTCATCGAGAAAATATTTATGGTTATTAATTAGATGTATTGCCCAATAATTTGTATCCTTCTATGCTATGCTAGAAATTATAAGTTATTAAACCGTGAATACTGAGAGTTATAAAACTTAATCACATGCAGTTGCTCACAATTATCGCTGGTTGGTAACAGCTTATAAATAAGTCGTTGCAAATACGAAACATCATTGTTAAATGTAAACTAATTAGACAAGGAAGTAGACAAATTTAATTTTATATTAAGTGACAAAATAAATACGGTACAAAGTTTCTGCAATTATTGTTGCTTTCGTCAGGAATTTCGAAAAGTACGAGCCGCAAGTACGACACACAGCGTAGTACAATGTTTATTTCATCAATTAATTTTTGCCTGCTTCTTAACTACTTTTGTAACTCATTAATAAGTTTTTAAAATTTTCTATTGCACATCTTAGTCGCATTAGTTTACGACTCCTTCCAAAATTGTTGCTGTTGTGGTATTCAGTCCTAGAACTGGCCTGATGCAACCCTCAATTCTAATCTATCTTGCGCAAGCCTTTTCATTACCCTCTTCCTCCCTTATCTGCTTACCACATACCATCCTTGTCCTCCCTCTTCTGTTCTTACCCCACACACTTCCCTCTAATGCTAATTTTACAAAACCTTCGTATCTCAAAACGTGGCCTATTAATCTATCACTCCATATTGTTTGCTCTTCCCCTATTCTGTTTAGAACTTCCACGTTAGTGACGCTATCCACCAATCTGATTTTCAGCATTATTCTATAGAACGGTATTTCAGAAGCTTCCATTATTTTCCTTTATGCAATTCCCACCATCCACGTTTTGCACCCATGTAACGCCACAATCCATACGAACATTATTAATAATAATTTCCTAATATTCATACTTATATTCGCCATTTATAAATTACACTTTTTGCGAAAGCTTCCCTTGCCTGTGCTATCCTACTTTTTTGTCGTCTGTACTTCTAACATACCTAGTTATTACGCTTCGCAAACAGCAGAATTCCTTAACTTCTTCCTAAATATCCCTTTCCAATTTACACCCTTTGTTATTCCACTGTTTCCCATACTACACTCCAATACCTTGGTTTTCTCTGTATTAATCCTCATATTGAACTCTTTCTCCATGACCAGCTTCATACCATTTATTATGAATTCAAATCTTTTTCTGACTTTCCTAATACTACAATATCATCGGAAAAGCTTAGGGCTTTTATTTATTCTCCTTGCAGTTCGATTGTTTTTCCATATTCCGTTTTAACATTCTTCACCGCCTGTTCTATATATAAGTTAAACAGCATGTGCGACTGACTGCATCCTTTTGTCTTATTTCTGTCTTGATTTCTATTCTTTTCTTGCCCTTCAATTCTTTTTTTTGCTGTCTGCCTTCTGTAGAGGTCATGTATAAGCCTTCTTTCTCGATGTTTTATTCCTGTGTACTGAAAAATATGTAATAGTGTTTTCAGTTCACATTATCAATTGCTTTTTCTAAATCTACAAATGCCATTAATGAAGGCCGCTTTTTTCTTATCATGTCTTCTAAAATTAGACTCATGTTATTATTTACTTCTACGTTATTACTACTTCTTAATTGTTGGATTTGGGAATAAAACTATAATTTAAACACGGTCATATCAATATAAGCCTAAATGTACGAATGAAATGCTAGTTTCATCGACTTAAAGCACCTTCTTCCTTTCCCTCGCGAGCAATAATTTCGGACTGACTGCTGTAGAAGCTTGTCGTAAAGCAGAATAGAATTCCGTCTCAGGCCGTGGATAAGCGATATTAAATCGAGTCACGTTTCCACGCCGTTAACATCTAACTCCAAAATCAATGGCCTTCCAGCGTAAACACCTTGTCTCTCTCTCTGTCTGCGTCTAAGACAAGAATTGAGAATTTTCTATGCTGGCACAACGTTACTCAATTTCAAGCTTCTCATCTCCGTAATGTGGAAGGGAAGATCAATAAAGCCTTGTGGCGATACAGCGAAGACAAAGTCACTTCGATCTGGAATACATGACTATATAATAGAAAATTCCGTCCCGCCACGTCAAAGATGAGGTAACAACATCAAAGTCTTTCTAAGAAGAATATTGGTGAACCAAAATTAACTATAATTATTCTGTCAAAGACTGAAGGCACTCTTGGCAAAATTTAAACACTATAAACCGCTAATCGAACCAAAATTAATCTGTTTCCTTTTATGAAACCTGACATGTTCCAAAAAAAATTTACTGTTTACGATGTTTCCCGTCGCCATGGCAAATTGTTTGTTGTTTTAATCATTAACTACTGGTTTACTATATTTCAGATCTGCATGATAGAAAACCTACCGTCAAGGCATTTTTCTTTAGACGTTGATTTTCATTTAAAGCGGAGTTAAGTAAAATATCTTCGTCAAGATCAAAATATTTTCACGCTAAGTGAATGTAACCATTAGAGTTTTTTGTGTAGGCAGAGAATTTCTATCTTGATGCCCCAACCTGTTTAGGTAGTAGCTAGCAAATTGGGTATCGTGGAATTTTTTTTTCGACGTGTGGCCTAACCAAGGTACTTTACCCGTTTGATTTAATTGTTATTTTATTTATATTTAAATTTAATGTAAATTACCGCGTTTAATGTACACCTGCAAAAGTGTCGCAAGGCATAGGCAAGGACTTCCCTGAAGAATCTTTCAGCTAAAGTAGACAGTTTTCCCGAAGCGTCGGTTCGTATCTAGAGAGGAAAATTTCTCCACCAACCAATCAGGAAATTGGTGACACATTTGGATGGTGGTATGAAGATCAGTTTCCCCTAATTCGGTGAAATGTACGAAAAAGGGAGATGGTAAGACCGGAGGTCAGAGGAAAAGATAGAGACTGAAACACTTTTTGATCAGATTAGACGCAGTGACAATCGTGAAAGACGGTGAGAGAAGCACATGGTGAAACTCGTGACCAAATAGACCGGGTTTTCAGCTCTGTGTCATAAATCCTGTTCTAGTAAGCCGTCGAAAGTTTCGTTCTTGGCATTTTTGAGGCGCTATTTTTTACACCTAAATTCCTTTCGAGTTTCTATACTAAAACAAGGTAACCTGGGGGTAGAATCTCATGTTTGAGCAGCCTCAATATTTTTTAACTTTCATTTGATTTATTTGTATTTAATTTCTTTCTTTTAATTCGTGGTAGTGCTACCACGTAATTCCCATAAATTAATCTAAGTAAATATTTTCTTATTCATTTACCAGATTTTTAGTCTTATTTATGTTAGGCTCGGTTTAATATCATATATTAGTATACGTTTATCCGAATACGTTATGCTGCATTCATTTCAAACGAAATTAATTAAATTTAATTCAACGTTATCCGAAAGATATTCAATAAATGTAATAATGTATGCCTCCTTTATTCATAGAGACTAAAATATGTGTTTATATTTTGTATTAATTTTTTATTATATGTTTCTGACTTCTAGACTAGTATATTTATTTTATTGTGTATCACACTTCGTTGTAAATAACTTTCGTCAAAAACTCATGGGAACTGTCTATACAATTTTTAATATAACCTTCATTTGGTAGCAGATACTTCGCCGTCTTATAAGCCTTATAAAATACGTTCCGGAAAACCCTGTCCCCTTCAGTCTTCGAATCACTCCTTTCTTTGCATTGTCCTTCGTCCACTCTTCTTATCCCTCACGAAATTGAAAAGATTATAGTGAGAGACGCACATGCGAGGATCTCTGGTAGAACTTGCAACATCCATCGTCCCAATTTCATCTTTGTGAAGTTCAGCAACATGGTTTCAGCATTATAGTACTGAAGTAATAACATGGGGCTTAGGAGGATGAGATTTTGATTCTTTTGGGCATAATAAAGAATGATTAGAGATATATTATAATTGCTAAATTTAATTAGCAGAACCCTGTATACAATAAAATGGTTTCTGAATATTTGCTATCGATGAAAACAGCGTAGCTTTGATATCAATAATTTAATCTATTTAAAATTAACGTTGCCGTCTTCTGCCAATAAACGCTTCTATAAATAATATATCAGCTCTAATTGGAATGAACGTTTCTTCCTTGCTCTGTGTCTTACTGAAGGTTCACTGCACTTGGAGTAATTACACTCTAGAAACGTATTCCAATAATTTAAGTAACTATTCACCCTCTGTTTCGTTTAAAGTATAACGAGTTGACTTGCGATTAATACGCGGTTATTTTTTATTACTTTTCATGTGTTTACTATTGGATATGCATGTTTTTATTGTTATAATACACAAATTTCTTTTTTTAAACTGAGTCTTGAATGTCGAACAAAAAGTACATGATAACCCACCTGTAAAAGATTTCAACCACTCCATGAACTAAGTATTAATCACTCTCAACGAACACATACCAAGCAAAATAAAATGAATTTTACGAAAATTAGCTGAAAATTTTAAAAGAATTTACCTTTCATTCGTATGATTTAATCAAGCACTCATATTTTAAGACGACACTCTTAAATCTTAATATTGTCAATTTTCTAAAATATTCAGGCGTTGACCAAGAGATGCAAAACTTTTAACTATTACGCTATAAAGTATTATTTAGTGTTAGAATGATAGATTTTAAATTGTTAATAAACATGGAAACTCATCAATATTTTTATAAACTACTTAATATTGAAACTTTTGAACGTTCGGCCATATAATATTGCCATTTTCATCCTTACAAAAGAAAATTAAAAATTAATGATTTTGTCTCATAATTAAATGAAATATAATAGCCTTTGATGTTAGTGGTTTATTTCAAAGTCACAAATTTCGACTTTTCGTCCCTCTTTAGAGAAATCTTAAATTGCACTAAAAATTGAAATTATCATATATTACATGCTTTGAAACTACCAAATGTAGAAAAATTCCTGGTTTTCATTCCCGTGACTAAAATGCCGGAAAGTACCATAAATAGACTGAAAAGGGTCAAAATAAAGTCCCGTTACAAAGTTAACTGGTCCAAAAAGAAATTAGCGGCCAGTAAAAGGGAGGAGTCGTAGATAATATTTAAGTCGTTGGAATAACTTTTTTATGATGGTCAAATGAATGCTCATTTTTTATAGAACATCTCGTACATCAATCTTGAAAAATAATTTTTAGCCCTCACCTAAGATTTCCACTTGGTTCAAATCAATGCGGCGGTTGTCTATTATAACGGAATAATTCTGCGAACTATTTTATATACATAATTTGCTTCACAATTCAAACAATTATTTTTATATATTACAGTTTGTTTGACTAAAATTTCAGTTTTATCATTAAAATTTCAATGCCATATTTTTGAATAATAATAGTTCTATTAATTAGTGTTTCAAGCAAAATATGTAGGGCACTGGTACGATTTTTTGTATCGTTCCTACATTTTGAATTTTAATTTCTTTACTTAATATATCTAGTCTTACCTTTATATGTTTCTGATAAATTTTGTGGGATAGCCATTACCCAATTAACTCTGATTTAAATACCGCGTATGTAAATACATATTGATCACAAATGAATATGAATGTATTTTCACACTTAAATGTTTATAAAAAGTCAATTAATGAAGAAAATTCACTCTCGAAATGTCACAAGAAACCAAGCAAGCTAACACAAGTGTCCTCTGTTCACGTCAACGGATTTAAAAGCCCAGTTCCGAATGACGTCAACGTCACGTCATCCGAGCTGAAGGGGCTAAATATAGACAATTTGATATATTTATCCATCCACACAATTTTCAAAACACCATGACCTTCCTGTATTAAGATAGGGTCGATAGCCACGCAGAGGGGATAATCTTTTGTGAAGAAACATGTACTCCAAAACTCGTCGTTTATGAGTTATGCGCCGGCAAAGAGGTATTTGGGTGTGCATTGAATACAAAGAAATTATGCAAAAATAAAATTTTATTGAAAAATACATATTAGGATAAATTGTACTACATCTTGATTAACATCTCAGAACCTCGAATCTACAACAACGAACAACTAAACCTATAAGAAACGATAAGATGAACAACGTACGGGTTGAATTTGGTATGTGGCGCGCCCCCCTCGAAAATTGCGTATAACTCATGAATGACATATTTGGAAGTATGTGTTCCTTCGCAAAAAATCTATCTTCTCTATATTACTTCGTCAGGAAGGTCTTTTTATAACCTGTATATAAATTGTTTTGGAATGTGTCAGTCGTTCGTTTGAAAAAAAGAACAAGAAAAAATCAGTTATCAGGATACTGTAGAAAAAAACTATTTTTTAATAATTCCATAATGTATCAGTGTGATAAAACTATATGCATATAAATTAGAAATGTTTTTATAAACAAATAATTATGTATTTTACAAATGAATATGGTAAACTTCTGCAGGCGGTTTCAAAATAAAAGAATTAAAACGGAGAAGAAATTTTTCTATTGAAGCTCAGTTAAAAAGCGTAAAGCTAAATTTAGAAGACAAGGACGGAAAAATGTCGACCGGGACATCCTTCTTATGGTTAATTTCTCAATGCCCATAAATAACTAAAATCCTAGAAATTGGGTTTTGAAGAATGCGATTAGAAGTGAACCTAGCTTAGGTCTACAGGAATGGAGGGATGTCTTGATCGTTCCTCTGGACGCCGACTCGAACTAGCTCAGTGAGAAAGTACCCAACTGGAAAGCGGGAGGTCCTGTGTCCGATTGACATTTTTCCATTTTTGTCATTTAAAATTGAATAATTTATAAAAAAATTATTTTACTATAAATTATTTAATCAGCCACTTCTAGTGTTATGACACACAAATAATATTTTTTTAATTAAAACAAATAAAATATTTAATTCTTAAAGAATAAATTACATGGGATCGTCAGGAAGATTTATATCCAAAAATTGTAAAACGATGACCAGTTCCGTCATTACTAAAATTCAGTACGAATTTAGAAAATGAACCTTGATCTTTTTTGCTAATCTCATTACATTTGCATCATGTTTGATATTAGAAACGAATTATTTACCATAAGACTAGAACTTTGACCAACAATACTGTTTATTCTAATAGTTCGAATAACCTAATGTATACCATTGCCGTGTTCAACAAATAAAGTCACGTTTATGAAGAAGACTTTAATTTTTCAAAATATTACGGATCCAATTTCGCGGTTGAGAGTTGAATTTTAAAAGCTTTCTATATTTTATTACTACACAGTGTACCATTTTTTTAATTATTAAATTTGATTTTTTTAATTTTCACGCAATTTTTAAAGCAGATTTTTCCCGAAACATTAAATTTTTATTTTCCGTTTTCTCATAAACGTTGACCACATTACACCTTATAATGCTAAGAAATTAAGAATATTTTGCGTGTTTAATCGATGCTACGCTTTCATATTTGAGAAAACTTTGTAGGCGTGCGTAAGTAAATACTGCACCAGTCGAGCACTAATTTTAAGCCTTACGAGTTCGGTCACCTAATAAATTCCATCTTAAATTATAGAGGGCAGTGGTTTCTCGATCACGGTTCTTAATATCTCATAATAACTAAATCGTTAATTTTTATGGACGTTACTCTTTTACTCCCATAATGAATTAATTCGGTTTAAATCAGCGAGGAAGTAAATATTTAAAAGCCGTCAAATGTAGTGGTTGAAAACTCATACACAGAAGGTTGTTTGCGTGCCATATTATAACTTTTATTATAGATGTAAGACACCAGAGTGAATGTAGTCCATTAAAAGTATCTTACGTGATTCTATTCTATTGTGTGGGCGATTTCTGCAAATCAGATTATGGCATACACTGCACACACGCGCCACTATAATTATTTTCATGTAGTGAACATTTGAAAAAAAAAGAGGATATCATATACCAAACATACATATAAATTTTTCCTATTTTTCCATGCAAGGTTTAGCGTCGAACTTGTGGGCAAATTCGCGTGAAAGTTGTAACATCCTGTGATGTGTGTGTGGCTTTGTATCAGGACACAGACTACAGCTATCGCCATGACATGACGTGTTTGGATATACAACTTTCACGTACTAAAAATCAGAGCCGTGGCCTGCTTGTAAACAGTCAGCTACATCAAACAACACGAGCCCACAGTTCGCAAATCCTACAAAGAGGTCTGATGCATTATCGCATTTATTTTACTCAGCTCTGAACATACATGCCGTCTGCATACCTTTAGGGATTGCGTCATAGGGATTACAAAACCACGGAACATTTACTTCATTAGCTACACAACACAGCAAACTGTTATCTGAGAACCCGCGCTACTGTGGATTCAATTGCTAGACATCATTGCCTTTGTTCATTTGGTGATATAGGTGCGCCATTAATATCGTGAATGAAAATCTACACTGAATTCTGTATGGATTGAAATTATCCTATAGTAGCTAAAGCTCAATTTAGATTTCGTAACAAAGAAATAGAATAATGAAACATATTAGCTGAAATAAATTAAATAATGAAAAAGGATATATATTTTTTAATTTGAAACAAATAGCAGAAGTAATTGGAACAAATGCTAATGTAAGTTTTTGACAAAAGCTACTTAATATTATTTTAAGTTATGTTGAGCTATATCAACAACAGAGGTATACTATAGTTTGATACTATGCAGACTATACGATTTGTTACATACGGTACTGAAAGCCTGTATGAATAAAAAACTAATGAGCTGCATCATTTACTTGACACAATAATTATATCAATTGAGAAATTGTATTGTTTATTTAAGCCACTATTTCTGACATATTTAATAATAAATACGAAGTTTGTGGATTAATTTAAAACTTTCATTTTGATATTATGCGTACATTAATTTCAATTCTATGCAGTTATAAATTAACTGACGGTTCTTACAAAATCTGAGATTCGATATAGAGCAGGTACGTACCGTACATGTTGTTGTGGAATTCTGTCCAAGACTGGTCTGATGCAAACCTCCATCCTAACCTAACTTGCGTAATTATTTTCAAAACCACATAACTACCACAAACCTCATTCTCGCTAATCTTATTAGCGTATTCCATCCTTGCCATCCTTCTTCAGTTATTATCTCAAACACTTCCATCTAATAATAATTTTACAAAACCCTCGTGTCTCAAAACGTGGCCTATTAATTTTCCATTCTCTCTATCAACATATTACATATTGTTCGTTCTTCCGCTAATCTGCTTATAACGTTCTCGTTAGTCATTCCATCCACCCATCAGATTTTCAGCATTCTCCTATATCACCACAATGAAAAGGCTTCTATTATTTTCCTTTCTACACCCATATAACGTCATATGAACATTTTTAGCAATGATTTCCTAGTATTCACACTTATATTACCCGTAAGTAAATTCTTCTTTATCGCGAAAGCCTTCCTTCCTGTGCTATCCTATGCTTCTACCATCCCTAGTGATTATGGTTCCGAAGTAGCTGAATTCATTAACCTTATTTAAAACATATCTTCCAAATCCGACACCCTTTGTTATTCCAATGTTTCCCATACTATTATCTGTCCAACACTGGTCTGATGCAAACCTCCATCCTAACCTAACTTTTGTTACCCCTCTATTAATCCTCATGTTGTACTCTTCCTCCAGGACCACGTTCATGCTATTTTTTATACTTTCCAAATCGTCTTCTGACTCTCCTAATACTACAATATCATCGGCAAACCTCAGGAACTCATTTCTTCTCCTAGAAATAGGATACGTTTCCATATTTTGTTTTAACTTTCTTCATCGCCTTTGGTATATATATATATATTTTACATGGCATGGGCGACAGACTGCATTCTTGTATAGGACCTTTCTTAATTTATGGTTTCTTTTTTTACCCTTAAATTCTAATTACTGCTGAATGCCTTCTGTAAAAGTTATAGATAAGCCTCCTTTCTTGATATTTTATTCATGTTCTCTTCAAAATCCATAAGAGTGTGTTCTAGTTTACATTATCAAAAGCTTTTTCTAAATTTATGAACGGCATTAACTTAGGTTTTTTATTTTCATATCTGTGTTTTCTATTACTAGACGTTAAGTCTTTATTGCTTCTCCTGTCCCAATATTATTCCTGACTCTAATTCCATATATCGTTCCATCCTCCTACATTTTCGTTAGTATCTGCATGCATGAGATACTAAACTAACTGTCCTGTGCTGTTCGCATCTATCAGCCCCAGTCTTTTTCGGTATGTGTATTATTATATTATTACTAATATATTCCGATATTCTTCCTGTTTCGTAGATTTTAGAAAACTTTCCTGAACAGCCATGATATTGCTTCTTTGACCGATTATCGTATCAACTCCGCTACATTGTTTAAATTCCTGGCGCTTTACCACAGATTAATAAGTATAATTTTTCACGTTATTTTTATATCGAACAAAAAAAAACGATTCAATAATGAAGTAACGCCTGAATAAAACTGATTTTATTGAATTATCATCAAAACAGTCCAAATGCGTTTGGTTAGAGAACATTACTCATCACTCATCTGGAATAAAGCCCTGTACAATAGGTTTTAATTTTGTTTTATTTAAATAAGTGAGAAAGAGAACCCCGAAGCAAAGCAGAATTGTAACAAATTCATATAATTTTGAATTTAATTAATGTATATAATTACTTCATGGTATTATACGTACCATTTTTAAAAATATATAAATGTATTATTATAAATTTAGAGAAATTCCACGTTTCCCACCACGTGCGAAGCAGTGTAAAATTTAAACGCAAGAAAAGTTGTTTGAAATAAGGAACGAGTTTTAGTATGATAAATAATAATTAATTTTACATAATATATAGATAATCATATCTTTTTATTTATTTGGACCCATAAATGAAAATTATACATTCCAGCCTCATACGAACTCCTTTTTCGAAGATTATTCGTTCTGGCTAAATTCTTCACACGTAATTTGAACACATGGACTCACGGCTACAGCAGTGAAGGTTGAAACTATTGATGTGACCACAGTGATGATGGAAGACTACTCATGCGGATCTATCTCCAACCAGAGATGCAATCACAAAGTAAAACTACGTCTATTCGGAGGTGCTCCAAGATCAATAATCGGAATGAAAATCTGCAGAAATGCCCTTTTGGATCCCAGAAACAGCTGTATGATTTTTGGTCACCAAAGCAAAGTTAATAGTGTCTACTATTACCACTGGCCCTTGGTCACTCCGACGCGTTAACCATTTGCTGACCTTGCTTCTGACCGATCAACTTTTAAAATCGTGTTTGGGGGCGCAGGGATTTTTAAATAATCTGAATGAAACTGTACAATGCCGCCAACTGTCTATAAAGCCAAGTTCCAGTGTAATTAAAAAAAGTTATAAAATATTACCTTTATAAAGACAGTGCTAAATCCGCAGCATAGCTTCCTTTTGTACGCTATTTATTTTGTGTACATAAATAGGACTTTCTTCATTAATGGTCGTTAAAATTACCTGTTATTAAGAATTGAAAATGGTAATTATTTAGAGCATCAAAATGGAAAAATGTCGGTCGGACCCAACTCCTCTACTCCTGTAAACCTAAAGTCGGAGTGTGCCATCGGACATGGTAGTCGACCTGGAGTATCTCAGTAGGTTAGAGCAACTGCCCGGTAAGCGGGAGTCCCAGTTTCAATTTCCATGTCTCGTCGACATTTTCCATTCTCATCCTCTAAATTGAGTTTTATATTCTTTATATGAGCTTCAATAGAAGCATTTCCTCTCCCTATGATTAGAACTATATTAATTTTATTTCCCCTTTAAACGCGAATAGAATTGGCAGCTATAAGGCATGAAGTTAATTCGCGTACAATGGAAGTGGCATGAATATTCCGAAACCGTAGTAATATCCTTTCGGCAGTCCGTCTATTTGTAGAAATTATGGGGAGCTATTATTAATCTTTAAGCAACCTGGCCCCCGGATAGTCTCCCTGTCGTGATCGAGTTGAGTTTAAAAGTACATGGTTAACCACTGAATTAGCGACTTATTACCAAGATTAAGTTAGACAGTAGTAGATAAATCAGAAGAACATTGACAGGTCACATCTACTGTAAGTAAACTTCGACACAGGGAAAAATACCTAATTATTTATAAACTTAATCCTGCCTTTTGCCCTTTCTACTTATTGAAGTGATGTGGAAAGCGGGAGCTAATATTTCATGTCACCATGGCTCTTCTGGTTGCCGTCCATGAGACTTTTATGGTCCAGCCATTAGTCTCTGCCTTTAAACCCTTTGACTTTGACTTGACGCCCCGACCCAACGTCTGCCGTCTGCTACAACCTCTGCCTCGTGCCGCTTCCCATGGCTTATATAATTAAATTATATTATTTAGGGTAACATATTTCATGATATAACTGTAATTTTACGATCAAAATATTTTTCTATGTAAGGAATGATAGTTACCAAAATTAATATTTTATGTTTTATAATTTTAGTCGTTCAGTACCGATCAATTATCAAATACACGCAAACAATCTACGGAAGTTCGTGTAACACCATTATTTAAAATAACGCAGAGTAATAAGATATGACTTCATCGTAAACTATAAATGGGTTCTACTAAAATCAGTAGAATTACATTGAGAGATGAACAATCTGCAGCGTTACATCCTACGGGAAACTTAGCTTACGCTGATAAACGAGTCATTGGCACGATATCGGTAGTCGAAGTCAAAGTAGAATGCTGGAGGTTGAAGGTGCTCAAATCTCCGAGAACGTTTCATTTCCAGATGCAGACGGCATCACGCTCTACGATCTCGTCGGTTCGTGCCGCAAACATTTACGTACGTATAAGGCGGGAGGGGGGCGGGAGTCACCCTCCCACGCAGACCTTACTTCAATAAATTTCCTCCTGTGCGAAACGATTCTTTGAGTTATCGCAGGCAGTTAGGGGCGATAGCTTGGCTGGTAGCCATTCGAGTAATGCAGCTATTTATGTGTGCGTTGCAGTATTCATGTGCTGGGTCGTTCCTCAACACAATTTGGTGGCAGCTCGAGAAAATTAGGTAATCGTAAAAGTGTGTTACTGCAACACTGTGCCCCTAGTACAACCACGCCAATAATGAAATACTGCTAAACGAAATGATTTGTTGCATACGACGGTGATTGAGTCCGACTGACAATCGATACTAACTTCATTATTAATATTAATTTTGGCGTGAGAAATATTTACATTGCATTATTATCAACATTTATTTAATCTGATGGGAAATTACAGGGGTAAATAAAAGCGCTCAGTTAAAATAATGGCTAATTACAGAAATGTTTATCGTACATATGGCCGGATTGATCCATATTACTGTGGAGAGTATTGTAATTTATTACTTTTACGTGTAAGAGGCTATTGTGTTTGTAAATGTCCAACATACCGGATAAATCGTCAATCCTTTAGCAGATAGAGGACTATCTTCAAGTGATATGTTCAACTTACGACGGTATTCCCTATTTTACAATATTGTGAGTTGAGCCTGTTTCACCACAATGTTTTCCCTATGCAATTACATTGTTAGTTTCAATATCTGATAGTTTGCAAAAAATAAATGGTACAATAACTCATAGGACAAAAAGTATTAAGTTACATTTAACATAATATATTATAGACGTTTCGTTCCTAAATGTAATACCTCATCTGGTGTGATTTATATATCTAAAAATACAAAAGAAATTTAAAGTATAATATATATAGTTAACAAATAAAAATGAAAAATATAAGCTAAGACCACGAGCTTATACGCGTATTGTTAATATGCAAATAAAAACGGAAAATTTTTAACAAAGGATGAAACGAAAGTTTATCATAATCGAAAATCCAAAAATTTTTAAAAATATTTTAAATCATTTGTAATATGAATGTCCGAATTGTTAGATCTGATGTGAAGCATTTCACTCATCAGGCTAGATTAAATATTACATTACTTACCCAAAATTTTGCATACCAATTTTGCAAATATCCTTCGAAAAAAGGAAATGTCGTGTATTAACCATTGTTAAATATAAGTATATATAAAATATTTTCTGAATTATATTGTTTTTCCAGAGATATTGCTAAATGGGAACGCTAACAGTACTAGCGTCGTCAGTCTAATATTTTTATGGTACGAAAAAAAGTGTGAAACGCCACGCTGTCAGTTGAAAAGCGGGAGAGGGTTCTTGTCTTAATTGAAACCTGCCTGAAATAAATAAAAAAACCTAAGGTTTGTTGATGAAGTTGTGGTATTAGATAATTCAGAAGAAGACTTGGAAACCGTAACGTGATCCTGGAAAAATAGTACAACATGATGATTAATAGAGGGTAACCAAGATGCTTGAGTGTAGTATGGGAAATAGTGGAATAAAAAAGGGTGCTAGATTAAGAAGGGGTATTTTGAAGGAAATTAAGGAAATCTGATATTTACGGAGCATAATAACTAGGGATTTTATAAGTATAGTAATCATAAAGAGCAGAATAGCACAGGAAAGAAAGTCTTTAACAAAAAAATAGTAATTGGCTTAGGTCCAATATAAGTATGAATATTAGAAAATTATTACAAAAATTGTTTGTATGGAGTGTTGCGTTATATGGGTACGAAACGTGGACGATAAGAGTTGCAGATAGGAAATAAATAGAAACTTTGGTAATGTGGCTCTATAGAAGAATGCTGAAAATCAAATGGGTTGACAGAGTAAATAACTAGGAATTTATAAGCAAACTAGGGAGGAGAGAATAATTTAGAGGATTTTGACCAAGAGAAGGGATAGAATAATAGGCCCCTTTTGAGTAATGAGGGTGTTGTAAAATTAGCATTAGAGGGTGGTTAGAACCGAAAATGGCGGTCAAAGGTGGAATACGTAAGCAAATTATGTAGGAATTTGGATGTGGCAGTTATGTAGAAATTAAATGGCTTGCGCAGGATAGGTTATCATGTAGAGTTGCATCTTATGAGTGAATGCAACAAAATAATCAAAAAACCAAGAGAATTTAAAAATTTTAAGCTTCTCCCAGTCTTATATAAAAACCAAAGTGTGACTGGATGATGTTTTGCTATATTTTTTATATTTTAGCTTACGTGAAAGCAATTATTCAAAAATTACGATTATCCATCATTTTTGCATATTTGACATGCCATCATTATTATAACAAATATTAATAACATTAAATTCAAGAGTTTCTGAGAATAATAATATTTTAAAGTTAGAGGGGGGAGGGACGGAGAGAGAGCACTTATTTAGAGGTTCAATGGTGAAGGGTCCTGTCTTGAAAGATAATGAATTTTTTTGGGTTAACTGGCTACATGAGGGTGATCCTGAAACTGGTAACTCCCCTTTAATAGCATAGGGAGGGGATTGAAAAGGGGAGATGAGGAAGGTAGAACAAGGTAGGCAAGGGTTAACAATGGGCCCCGGGCTGTGGTTTAAGAATCCTACCCGGTGTTCCACCTAAAGAGAAACAGGTAAAACCCTAGAAAACCTGTATCAGGTAGGTCGGGCATTGGGCACAATTCTCAATGACGAGACCAGGTTGCAGCGGGGTCGAAGCTTTCCCTTCTCTATTTCTCCGCCCCCTCGATTAACTTTTTTTTTGTTTGTTTGGGTTAACAGGCTACATGAGGGTGATCCTGAAACAGGCAACTCCCCTTTAATAGCATAGGAAGGGAATTGAAAAGGGGGGGATGCGGAAGGTAGAGCAAGGTAGCCCAGGGTTAACTAGGGCCCCCGTGCTATGGTTTAAGGATCCTACCCGGTGTTTCACCTAAAGAGATGCAGGGAAAACCCTAGAAAACCTGCATCAGGTAGGTCGGGCATTGGGTACTATTCTCACGCCCTTCCGAATGACGGGAGACGAGTTTGCTGTGGGGACGCAGCATTCCCTTCTCCGTGTCTCCACCAGTTTCAGGAGGCAATTGGCCGACTGATCCAATGGGATCAGCGGACAACTCTTGCCATATGCCCAAGGTCTTTGACCCCAGTACATATACCTCCTAAAATAGGTGAAGGTGTCTCGGCATATGAGAACTTTGATAAAAAAATACCCAGAGAGAGTGCGAGGCATCCCCGACATGATCAGGTAAGCCCCACAGTCACTCTGGGCTGAAGCGTCTACGAGAAACTCCCGCAGCGCCCTTGTCTTATAGGTTTAAGGGTCATCAGAAGTGTATTTTTATGTCTGAAAAGCCCAAAGAAAACTGCGAGTATTCATAGAAAAATTTTTCGCTCTCCTGTCACTCGTATCATGAGTTTTAATGATTAATTTATTACTCCACATTAATAAACTTAAAATCAGTAAGAAATATTTATTTGTTGTTATTATTATGTTATGTTATGTTATTAAATAATTTGTAAATATAAAATACAGAAAGCAGTATTCATTAATAATTAGAAAACAACTTCTAGTTTTAAAAAAAAATACTATATCAAACCAAAAGTTGTCTCGATGCATGTTTTATTTTAAATTGTTATTACAACGCAGTAGCTGTTGACAATTACTGCCATTTTCATCAGTTAAAGATCTGAATATACTGCATATGGCCATCAATTACCGATATCATCGGAAGCGAGTGTTTATGAGTATTTATATGGCCTCTTATACGCGGATCGTTGTAACGGTAACTTTTTAATTCATTTTTATTTTTTGTCCATAAATTTATATTTAACAAACTTATTAAAGTAATTATCCCCTGTGTTTAATTATTTCGACTCCCAGTGAAATTATGATTCTCCTATAGACGTCTTTTTCATCTAGTAATCCCATTATTTTATGGTTATACATCCGCTTTTCGATAATCACCATCAATTTTGTCTTATCTGATTTTATAAGTTTTAAAGTGTCATGATTGTTAAAGAATCTTTAAACATCTATTTCTCCTTTGTTAACATTATTTTTAAATTCGGTATATATATATATATATATATATATATATATCCTTTTTTTTCTTCAAAAATCTACTTACAATTTCATTGAATTTGTTACATAGTCAATTTTTATGCCCTGCAGACGTGTTAAGAAAATTTATAATGTATTCTTATTCTGCACGTAAGATCTCAGTATTTCTGTAGCAATTACGATTTATATAATCATCACCTTTGTTAGTATAACAGATATAAACTCCTACAGGGCAAAAATTACAAACCCATCTTGGACTCCCATGAATATCAAAAGGACATTAAGTTATGTAAGGACTGTAATTTTTTTTTTAATTAACATATATTATATTTTGTGTTTTTAAATTTAAAAATGAAATGCAATGAAGACAAATAATTATTTGGTAACCGAAATAAAAATGGACATTACCAGTACATTAGTTTGTAAATTTAATATTGTAAATAATTTATAATCATATGTAAAAAATTGTCACTGTGGTCTCTAATGACCAGGCAGTTGAAGCGACCTTTATAAATATAAATAAAATAAAAATTCATATTTGCTCATCTAATGGTTGATACATTTTTATCCATACGTCCATTTTCATAGTACGTTTTTACCATTTAACGTCTACATTTTCTCGTTAACTTTGAATTTATCTTCATTTCTAAACTAAATTTAAAACGATCATCAAATTTACAAACTATATCTTTAACATGTTTACAATATAATTCTTTATACTTAATTTTAAAATCCTCCCATTTATATCTATACGTTTTCTTTAAGTCCATTTTAATGAATTTCTAATTAAAAATGAGGTAAGACAAAATTTATGGTAATTATCTGAATGCAGATACATAACTTAAAATGATAAAATTACTAAATGATAAAGACGTGCATAGAAGGATCAGAGTTTCACTGGGAGACGTGATATATAAAAGTAGGGAATTATTTGGATTATCTTGTTAAATATAAATTTATATACAAAAAAGTAGGAATGAATTAAAAAATGCCTGTTATAACGATCCGCGTATAAGAGATCTTATAAATACTCATAAACCCTCGCTTCCGTTGAGACCGGTAATTGATGGGACGTCAATTCCAGTGGACACACTATCAAAATACCTAAATAAAACACTAAACAGGCTTAGAAAGGACAATATTCTCTACGTTATAAACTATAGCATTTGTGAATAAAATAAAGGGAGTCAGATTTGTTGAAGATGAAATCATATTTTGTTTAAGACGTTCTGGCATTATATACTAGTGTACCAATTAAAGTGATTGTAGAAATACAATTAATAATAATTGGTATAAAACAGTTAATTATACGAAAATAAAAATGATGTATATTGAATGCGTCACATTATGCATATTATTGAATACATCAAATATAATCCAGATTACTCCAAAGAGCTATATGGCACCCCTAGGGAAGGGTGCATGAGTGAGAACTTAGTGGGTTTGGTGATGAACAAAATTCTGAATAATATAATAAATGAAGGAGACTTTAAACTTAAAATCCTAGTTAAATATGTGGTCCATATTTTTTTGTGTCGTCAACAAGAACGATATCGATCCAATGTTAAAATTCTTAAAAACTATACACGAAATAAAATTTTTCCTGCGAATTAGAAAAGAACGGTATGTTAAACATTTTATATGTTACCGTTGTTAAATATAAAAATGGGCTAAAATAAAAATGGTCCAGAAAGAATTTATGTGCCAGTAAAATTTTAATTATAAATCGAACCACTCTTTTAAATATAAGAATGTCACTAAATTTTTGATTTCAAGAGTTAACAGGGTCGGTGACAGTAACTACATTGATAAAGTTAAAACAAAATGTTTGTGGAATTTTTGTATGAACTAAATTAACACATAATAACGCTAAGGAAAATAAAAATAATAAAAATTGGCACCAATATTACATTGAAAGTAAGGAAAAAATATATATAAATGAAACAAAATATAGTAGAAGATTTACAAATACTTCAAATCAGTATAAAATGGAGAAATAAAGAATGGATATATCATTATAAATGATTATAGAAACAATGAAAAGATGAAACAAATAAAATTTAAATAAATAAGAAAGAAAACCGTAATTATAAATATAATGGGGTTGCTTATGATAAAGGTGTGTCGGATAAATGATGTAGGACAATAACTTTGGGGGGAGAGAGTACTCCCACAGGCTAGCCTCAAGCAAGCTTATTATTATTTTTTAATTAATACAAAATCTTGGTTTGGCAATAATGATTCAGAATATTTAATCAGCATTATTGTGATTAAAAAATTTTAAGATCGTGCAAATTGAGAAATGCAAATATAAAAGGGGTTTGCTGGAGGGAATATACATGCTCGAAAATATAGATTGTATAACAGAAACGAGATAGGAAGTGTAGACACACATTACGGGAATTGATTAATATTAATAAATGAATGGAATTAAATTGTATAATTAAACTAAAGTTGGACAGTATTAAATTTTTGAATACATTATGGAATCATGTAAGCAATTGTAATTCGTAATCAAACATACATTGGATTGTAATTTTTATATAAATAAAAAATTAACTAATTATAAGTAGATATTATAACGTAAAAATATGTAAAATAAAATGTTATTTGTAAATACAACTTACAAATAATGTAACAATAACAATTTTGTAATAACCACTTGTTAACATGTTTTATGTATGCAAATATTTCACAGAATGCCGAAAGCTCCTGCGTTGTAATAACAACTGAAAATAGTGTTACAAATATGGAATGTGTTTGAGCTTCAATATTGGACTAGCGTTAATTATAAATACGTACATAGCCTACTAATTAAATTAATATAAATTTTAAAATTCAATTAAAATTAAACTAACATTTTTAAAAATGCTATTAAACCTTAGCGGCTGTTTATAACACACGATTAGATAAATACATAATTAATTCACAAATATTCATAATGACATGAGCATGGTCATGGAGAAAGAGTTTAGTATGAGGATTAATAGAGGTAAAACCAAGTTAATGGAGTGTATTATGGGAAACAGTGGAATAACAAAGTGTGTTAGATTCGGAAGGGGTATTTTGAAGGAAGTTAAGCAATTCTGCTACTTGGGAAATGTAATAACTAGGGATGGTAGATTCTGCTACTTGGGAAATGTAATAACTAGGGATGGTAGATGTATAGTAGACGTAAAGAGTAGGATATCACAGGTAAGGAAGGCCTTCGTGAAATAGAGGAATTTACTTACGGGTAATATAAGTATGAATATTAGAAAATTATTCGTATGGTGCGTGGTATTATATGGGTGCGAAACGTGGACGATAGGAGTTGTGAAAAGGAAAAGAATAGAATCCTTTGATATGTGGTGCTATAGGAGAATGTTGGAAGTCAGATGGGTGAATAGAATCACTAAGGGTGAAGTTCGTAACAGAATAGGGGAATGGCGAAAAATATGGAGGACGTTGACCAAGAGAAAGGATAGATGAATAGGCCACGTTTCTAAGACATGAGGGTCATGTAAAATTTGCATTAGAGTGAAGTATGTGAGTAAGAACGAAAGAGGGAGGGAAGGATGGAATCCGGTAAGCTGATTAGGGAAACTATAGTTCGATTTTATTTTCAAATTTATTCAATATTTTAGTAGCTTTCGGCATTGCCATAGTCATCTACAAAATTCAAATACAATTTTTTTAAATATATAAATATTTTTATATAATTATATGTAAACAAATTTGGTATATACGTAATTTAAATCTTGAAACTATTTTACATACCCTCATTTGTAATATAATTTAGTATATGTTTATATCAATTATACATTTCCTCAATAATTGTACATGATTCGTTTTGAAAAGTAATGCTACGGTCATTTAAAATATGTAAAGTTTTAAGCTTACGCTAAATGTCTTAGCAAATAATTTAGTCGTATTAATTTTTCCTATTTTATTAACACAACTTATCCTACTGCTTTTTATTATTGTTAGCAGTGAATTATTAGAGCAGGATATGAGTATATAAAGTTTTTTACTGCAAATTTCTGCTGTGTTAATTTTTTAAAAATATGCTTCTTGGAACTGATAAAACAGGAAAAATACAGCTATTAATCAAGATACTACTTGAATAATTCTCACTCTACAATAAAAAAAGTTTAGAGAAAAGATGAACCGAGACATTTCACCAAGTACGGGAAAATTAAAAGGGTTTGGAAGTTGATCTTCCCTATCAAGAAAAACGGAATAGGCTTTATAGTTGACCAGAAATACATATAATAATAAATCCGTATCCATAAACGTAAAAGTGAGATACTACAATACAGTTATTACAATCGGGTGTCTCTATGCCTAAGAATAACTTGCACCAAACAAGTTCAAACACTTAAACGATGTAAAAATGAATGAAAGAAAAATTATGCGGAAAATCGTGGAACCTTCGAGATGAGGATGGAGAATAGAAACTAAGAAGCAACTAATAGATCCACAAGAATACGTAAAAAATAACAGTGGTAATGAGGAAAATAGAATGACTATGGACTCATTAAGGGTATAAATGATGAAAGGTTTATTAAAAGAATATTCAAGGTCTTCGATAAAAACCCCAAGACATAGATTGCGTGAAACAAGGAAGTGAAAAAACACATGGAAGATATGATAATAGATGAAAAAGAGATGGGTACTAAAATACAATTCAGAGCGTAGATTTGAAGATTCAAGGGTTTTCAAGAAACGGCAAAAGAGAATAAGGAGAGGGCATGAAGATGGGATGAAAGAAAAGTGGAAGAGAAGAAAGAAAGTACAAAAATAGTCTAGAGGAGAAGTTATATCATGTGGTCCACAATCATCAAATATTATTTGTGGAACTATGGAAAATATTCTGTTGCTCGCTGCCCTTTAAATACTGTTTTATTTCAGAGGAAAATTTGGATTTTTTTAGTAAAAATTTTTATTTTAAAAGAATTTACTTTACATATATACACAACTTTCTCTTGTATGAATATTAACGTTATTTTGGTGACATTTGTTTTCGTGCAGAAGATTGTCGTTTCCACCTTATTTTCATTGCGACTGTTTCGACATTTTCTACGTCTCTGTGTTTCTGTTGGGTTATTAATTATGCATACGTTGATGAACCGAGCAAAGCTCTTACGACTCTGTGTGACGAAGTGTATTCTGTGTTCTCATAATTTCTAAATAAGCCACTGGGAGAAAAAAAATCTTAAGAATGTCAGGTTCGCTCTTCATATTGCGACATTCACGTGTTGAAAACAGATTATTTAGTTACTTATCACAACAATTTAATTCGCCAGTTGTTTGTATTACATTTATTATTAAACTTGAATTATTTAGTAAAAAATTTAAGAACTTAAAGGAATAAATGTTTAACAAGGCCGCAAGCTTGGAACATCGTTAATACATAATTTCCTTGCTTATAAAAAATTCAAGGTTGACAATCGTTGGTCAGAAATCTTGGAAGGGCATGAAACGACATACCTGTTGCAGGCTTTCTAGAGTTTTCCCTGCAATTCTTTAAGCGAAACGCCGGGTAGGATCCTTAAACATTGTTTGGTGCAAAATCACTCTTTTAATGTCGGTAATATTTATTGTTTGGTGAATAATATGTATTTAAATAAATATTAAATGTAATATTATAATAGCAATAACTTTAAAGTTAATAAAAGACATGGTACTTTACAATTAGACAAATAAATTGATGAATTATTAATATGTTTCGCTATTGTCTGACTGTATGTTCTTTATTTTTATATAACCCTACCTGCCTGATGCTGTTTTCTAGGATTTTACATGAATCCGTCTAGGTGAATCACGGGGCTACCTTTGGCAATCTTGCTCTAAATTTCACATCGCTACATTTCAATGCCCATTCAATGAAATTAAAGGGGCGTTGCCAGTTTCATGATCATCTTCGTATAGCCTGTTACTTAAATGTAAAAAAGTCCTGCCCTTCCTCTCCCTTTCGAAATACCCAATTGAAATTCGACTCCTATGATATTAAAGAAGAATTCCTACCCTAAAAAGAAAAATCCATGTATTAATAATTTTTTTCATAATGCCTTTTAAAATAAATTTTATTTATTCTGTGAATGTTAAATTTAAATTTTGTGAGTTATTAACTTAATAAAATAGTAAAATATATTGTTGGGTCAGAAGTGATTTTTTTCATAATGTTTTATAAATAAATCTTACATTGTTCCTGAAATAAAATATTATAATGTGAATCTTGTAATTGTTAAAGATACGGTTGAGTTACATTTACGTTATTATTTTACTTTTTCATAACTTGCATTATAATAAATATTATTCCTTTTTCATTTTACGAGAATTTTGCTTGTAAAACCTATATTACCTAAAATCGTATTTCTAATCAAGAATTGAAATAATTTTCTGTTATAAACGTACGATGACATCACACTATATTATATTCAAAGCCGTAAATTTAGAAAATACCTTTTTTACGCAGTGTTACGAATAAATGCTCAAAATTTCTCACAAAAACTATTTAGCCGTGCAAAAAGGTTACACAAAAATTGTTATCATCAACTCGTAGGTAGTAAGAAAGCTATTGTAATGCGATAAACAAATTCAGGCGTTTTCCTTCGTATTGGTTTCATCCCAATAAAATGGGATTTGCTTGCCACATTGATGATCTCAAATTCTCTCCTCATTCTTTTATATAGCAAAAAATTTGTTTTCGTCCATAATGGTTTCACGATATCATAATAAATATTAACATGGGAGAAGCGTCCTTACAAAAGGATAATTTTTTTTCCGTTGCGAAACTTATCTTAATTAACCAGAAAATGTATAGACGCTAGTTACCACTTGAACAAAAGTAACTTTAAATAAGTTTCAGCAGTGTGCAGTTTGTGTACTGAGGACTTTATATAGATAGAAAGCGTAAATGTCATAAATAAAGTATAATTGGTGATAGTAATAAGGATGCATTCAATTCAAACAGTTTTTAAACTTTTTTTAAAATTATTAAATATTACAAACAGGGATGAATTTTCGGAATGTCAGTGGAATACATTACTGATTGTTTATATCGTTGTTTCTGCAAGCAGCGGACAATGTGCAATGATTTTGTTTTCAGATGTCTCAGATGGTTGATCTTGAATTAAAATAATTTTAAGTACTTTTTTCGATGTTACCAATTTTATCACCTCTCAGTTGCAAAAATATAATTCACTAGTTCGTGAATAAGAAATAAGACTAATGGGCATATGAAGGTTTTTAGATACTTCCTACAGAATTATTCCTGTTAAATATTTCAAAATACATATCCTAATTACTATTTTTGAGTAATGATTTTAAATATGGACGTTCATAATGGAAAAATCTCGACCAGGCCTGGACCTTCTGCTTTCCGGGCGGATGCTCTAACCATTATGCTAGTCCGAGGAAACGCCAGGACGTTGCTTATACGTTTTCCTTCGTACTGGTTTCATTGTAATAAAAAGGGATTTGCGTACTTTATCGATGATGTCAAATTCTCTTGGAATTTCTCTCCAGAATGACTTTGAGACTTCCCTGGCTGCGTTAGGAGTGTCTCGTACTCTCTCTGGTTTTTCCAAGGTTCTCGCAAGCTTCACACACATCCAAGTCTGTGCCCGGTTTTGAACCCGGGAACTCTGTGGTGTGAGGACCTTAAAATCACAATCTCACAAAATATTATTCTAGGAAAACAATAGGTGCATTATTTACATTTTAAGAGAGAATAATTGCTTCATATTGAAGCTCGGCTCTGTTCAAAATTAACTAACTTGTCATTTAACATTAAATGGGAACAAAATTTTCATTTTAACATTATTTATGCAATTTTTTGAAATAGTTAAATATACCTTCTTACCTAAGTACCAATTGCAAAGAAAACGAGTCTTCATTACCACAATACTTTACACTGTAGTTTAAAATTATTATTAGTGAGTCTCAGAAATTTGTTAGGTTATTGAAGATATTTCTTGGTAATAATCCGTAATTTTGTGTTGCTTTTCTCGTGGTGATACATATTTACAGAGAAATTGATAAAAACTATGAATAAAAAGTATAATAAAACAGTAATTTTATCAGTAAACGTTTAACTTATCTTTACATGGAGTGTCCTTAAACATTTTTATGACTTTTGTGTTGAGACGAATATAATTATAACTGTCAGTTAAAAGTTATTATGTCTTCTTTTGAGATTTTTACGTACACATGTGCTATTTAGACTCTTTCAGGAGGATTATTACCACGGAAGAATAGATTGTGATTTAATTTTAACTTCGTGCATGTGACGTTGAAGAGAGCGAGTGGAGGCTGAGAGGTGAAAATTCAGAGCACGTGTCGTAATTTGCAGATAATGACACCTTCCATCTGCACGTCGTTTGAGTTTCGCCTATTGACGCGGCATTGTTGTGCTTCCCAAATCGTCCTTCGTCCCTTTTAATTCCATATTTTCTCTCTTTCGCTCTACTTCGTTCTTCTCTCGTTCCTTCCTCTCTCTACGCCCCCGGCCGGCGCTCTAAAAAATCGGCTGGACTATCCCGGGATAAACTTATGGTTTCAGCAGCAGCAGCAGCAGCAGGGTCGGAATTTAGAAGTATAGGGAAGCTAAAAGCGGGAACTAACGCTTTTATAATTATTTTAATTTGAATTTATGCTCTAGAGCGAAAGGAAATTAGACCGTGGAGTGGCCGCATTTTTTTAATGTAACACGACGCACCAGAAATATCGATACAATTTTTCTCATTTTCTTTCGTTTTTTTGGATAATCCGTTTATTTCCTCTCTGTAAAATATTTAAATAAGACCGCATATTCCAGTATGTTATCTCTTTCAGCAAATTTAGTTATTAAGCGTATATTAAACGAGTGAAATGCTCATAAGTTTAAAATTTTGTAATATTTGATTTGTAAACTAAAATATACTATATTCCAAATGTGTGCATATTCTTTTGTTTTTCATGCATATTTATTGCCGAGCTTCTGTGGCGTAGTGCCTACAGTAGCGTCTCTGCCTCACATCGCAGAGGTTTCGGGTTCGAATCCTGGGATGGGCTCGGGTGTTTTAGCCGTCACGGTCACGCAAACTGAGATTAAGACTGTTGGAGAATCGATAAGCCAACCACGCGTCACTCCATATTCTGAATGTGTCATGTATGGTGACAGTCCGCAGTCGGCCCTGTAGACCAAGGCCCTCAATGGATTGCAGAGCCATTTCTTTAAATCTTATACTTGGTATTATTTTTCTACTAATTAACATGGATGGAAATTACTTTCTTATTAAAACCAAACTGATCTTCTCCTAACTATAATTCAATTCGTCGTTCCATCCTTTGATATGCTATTTTCGTTAATATTTTTCAAGCCTCAGATAGCAAATTAATTGTCCTGTGCTGTTCGAATATATCAGCCCCAGTCTTGTTCGGTATTATTATAATTACATTTTTACTAAAATAGTTTAGTATTCTTCCTGTTTCGTAGATTTCGCAAACTATTCCGCACCGCTATGATATTGCTTCTTTTTCCGATGATCAATTAATTGCGACATATCAGTCATTATGCACTTTATTCTTCCCAAAGGTGTAGCAATCAATTTTCATTGAATTACGGAATAAATATAAGGCATGTCATTTCCTAGTTGTAATAGGTTAGTATACTGATACTTTCTCCCGCCTATGGGGACATCTTTATATAATCTGTAGGAAAAATTATATTACAGGTTTAATTATACGCATTATTTAGAGGAAAAATAAAATATAAGGTTGATCAGTTTTAGACTGTATTTTTATTTTATAAAATGTATTGGTATCCTTTAGGACCGTACTCATTTTTTACTGCATAGAAACAGAGTGTTTATCATTAGATCATACTTTAACGAGTATGTATTTAGAACCATAATTATATCAAACTAAAGACATACAACTGAGAAACACCCAATTGTCACCACATGTAAACACTATTAGGTGGACCATAGTATTTATTAAGACGCGATACACATTATAAAATAATTATATACTTTGATACGTATATGCATTTATATTTATATACAGAAATAGATATAGAGGCACTCACGCACACATACGAAGGGAGATAGTGAGAGTAGAGTGTGTGAGACAGTGACTGAGGGGGGTGGGAGATAATTCTAATTATACTTCAGTCATCTTCGTACAAAACTCTTCTCGGAAATCTTATTTCATTACAATATTTTGTTACAGCAAGCGGCGACCTTTAATAAAGAGATAAATTATAAAATGTGGTATATTAAATATTGCATTTTGCAATTTAGTTGTAAGAATAAGTATTTCGTTGACACTTCTAAATATAAAATCGTATGTGTTAATATTCTTGTATACAACATGAAAAATGAATATTCGAAAGCAATTTTTATTTTGTGAATCATTATAATTTTTTACGTATATGGAATACATAGGAAATTTATTAAAGACCTAATGAAGAATAATTTTAAGATACAAATAATTTGAAGTGTAATATAAATACAATTTGCTTACAATTTCATGTTTTTCATTTCTTTAAAGACGTGGTTTTTAAATATAATTGGCAGGACAACATAAATACTAATATGAAAATAAATCAACGTTTCTGTCTTATAGTTATGAACCGAGAGTTGATGACAATCGGAGCGACTAGGAGGGACAAACTAGAAGATCAGGAACTTAAAAGTTTATGATATACTTGGACAGTTTCCAGGAGATAGTGAAGAGGTCTGAAAGAAGTTTATGAGACAGTCACGATGACCCATAAAGATTTGTACAATACAACACACCAATGTCAAGGAAGCTGGAATCGAATTCATGCATTTCAATGGCTTAAATTATGCAAATATCTTATTCGAAGTTATCATGAGTTATCACAGTTTATTAAAATGGGTAACAAGAATTGAAGAAACTGATGGTCGGAGATAAACGATTATTATAAGACTTTTTAATTGAATATTAAGAAAAGCATGGAAAATCTTTTTTGGGTAAGTATTGAAGAATTTGAAGATAACCTTAAACTTTTTGGTGAATTATTATAACCCGGAAAAAATTGGTTGATTGTAAAAAGGACTGAGTGAATTTAGTTGGGGATATGAAATTAAAAAGTTTATGTTAAGAAAAATATATCCTTTACTTAATACATCTAGATGAAAACGACCAATAAAAGTTAGATTTTTGAAATCATGGTTCAAATTTACGTGTCTTAAGTTGAGTAATTTAATAATGCATTTCTTGGGTTATCAACGGTCATATAGTGGTTTTAAGGAGACCCGAAAATATTAAATGGAAGCATGAAGCTTGATTCCTTAGACACGTAATCTAAAAGTGAACTGGAGTATGAAGAATGGAATTTGTTTAAATATAATTAGAAGATGGCTGAGCATCGGATTGAAGTCCTGTTCTGGGATAGTATTTTATTCATCCTATTATTTACTTTATGTAATAAAATTTGGAGTTACGGAACATTATTATGAAACCAATCGTACCATTGTTAGAGTTTGTTCATATTATTTGATAGTTTTATAGTTAAACTGAAAGAGAAAATCTGTTACAGATCGCTTCGACCCATGACTGAAGCTGGATGTTGTGCAAGGGGGGTTGACTAAGATGATGTTGGGATTTCTGGCATAGTCACGCAAAGAAGAAATACTTCATAAATGGCGTTGGAGACACTTTCATTTCTCTTAAATGTTTGAACAGATTATTGTTAATAGGACAATAAATACAAATTACGTAAGGTAATGCACCATATCTAAAAGTAAGAGTAGGAGAACTAAACTATTATTATAAATTAATTTCCCAATTTCGTGAACCCACGAATAACCACCACCACCCCCACCCCTATCTGACCAACAGAAACGCGATCCTCTTTCTTTAACCCTGGTAGTCCGTTGTGACAAATACTCTTTGTTCGCGCTTTGCGGCTGTAGAAGTTTTGTCTCGTAAATCTTTCAAGCTTCGCATTTTTAGTGTTTCCCCGTAGTTGTTTGTCACGCTTTCGGTACATTAAAATGAATTGTGGTCCTGCGCTGCGTGCAAGAGATATATTTTTTACAAGGTTTTACGTGCAACTGTGAATAACAAAAGTGTTTCGTTTAACTATTTGGTAAGTACTCTATGAAATGAGGCTTTAAAAACTAAATTGGGGTAAGGTTTACGGAACCTATTGCACATAAGCAGAATGAGTGAATGTTTTACTTATCGCAACGATATGAACATCCTAAGATGGTGGAACAACGGAGGATGGAGTGCAGCGTCCCCACAGAAAACTCCTCTCCCGTCATTCGGAAGGGCTTGAGACAAGTAACCAAGGGCCCGACCTTTGCCCTACAGCTCTTTTAGGTGAATACTGTGTAGGAATCTTAAACTATACCCCAGAGGCTGTCTTCCTCTCCAGTCCGAATTTCTCATTTCAAATTCTCTTGCTATGCTATTTAAGGAGGGTTTTAATTAAGTAATACACCCTCCAAAAAATGGATGTTTATTGACAATGTAAAATGATATCCCTTAAAAAATTCAGTAGTTATTACGTTGTTATATTTCGAAAAATTAAAACCAACGTATAATTATTCACATCAAAGAAAATTTTTTTTTAAAAAATAGCGCATTTTATTTATCAAATTGCGTACCGAAACCATACCTAAGTTTTTATTTTATATCGAAAAATGTATTTGTATTCCCTTGAAACGTACGTCATATTAGCGCAGAAAAGCCACTGAACAAGGTCTCTGTTTATATTATGGACGCGGCGTAATCATATATTACAATAATAAAGGTGTTAACTAACAAATTGTTTCTTTGTTTATTACTTGCTTTGCAGTTCACTTCATTCAACAAACCGAATTTTTATTATTTTCTCTTAATTGCGTTTCATTTAAACATTTTTTACAAAATTCATCACTCAAATTTAAATTACATTTGTGTTCCTACAAGTTTTATAATAGGATAGTTAAGTGTTCCGTTATCATGATTAAATTCCAAATACTCTGTATATTAGTACAATGTCCGAACCGGCAATGATATTTGATTCATTGATTGATGATCGGCGCTACAGTTATTGAAGAACCTTGGCATCCTTTATCAGTTATTTGTATTCCCGTCTATACTCTGACTTCCTTCTCCAGTTTCTAATGCCTACAGTCCCGAGGTCATCCTCCACGTCATTCATTCATCGTCTTCTTGGTCGACCATTTCTTCTTTACCGACTGGTATTTGCGTGAGCACTTTCTTGACCGGGTGTGTTTATGACATTCTTTTTGCACGCCCTGCAAAATTTTTACCACAGTATGTGAACATTTCCCTGAATTCCATGTTGTTCTTTGTTCCCCGCACTTGTCTAAATTGCAGAAATCAGGGAGACTAGAACTGATCACAACTTTCGGGAGTGTAACTGAACTGGATCTCGGACCTTTCTAGATAACCGTTAGTCGTTCACTTTGCTCCATAACAAGCGAAAAATATTCAACAATTGGGAAAAAGAATATACTAAATTTTTCAGAATTTTATCGTCATTTTTAGAAAATCGAAATTGTCAATCTCCTTTTAATTTATTTTAAATAAATTGCTTTCGTTTTGTACTGAATGTTTTAGTTATGCTTTAAAACTTTTAGCAGGATTAATTTTGTAAGAAATTTAAAATATACTCCAAAAGTTAAGTTGATTGACAAAATAAAAATACTTTTTCTAAATGAAACTACGCAGTTCGACATATATATATATATATATATATATATATATTAATACTGGCCTCTAAAACATAAACTAAATTATCGAGGTGATAGAAATATTTAATCTCGCGTGTATTTATTCATAATCTAGGTGGTTGTATTTTTAATTGCACAGATTTGTGAAAAAAATACAAGAAGTAATTATTCAACAGACAACCATATTGATTGTGTGTAACATAATTTGCGTTTTTGGGTTAAGTTCGACATTAACATGTAATTTTGCAAATTTCTTTTTTACGTTTTGCATACAGCGCGATTTTACTTGATCCATCAACTACCGTTGAATTTTAATGTAATTTATAAGACGTAAACGATTAATATTTAAAGACCATTTTTCTGAGATATTTTCTCCAGTTGAAGTAGCTTTTATTTAACATTTCATCAAGGTTTCGAGACAATAAATACTTCACAATAGTTACAATAAAATGCTTCTAGTCTGAGCGGTTTTATTACTGCACCATGAGCTGAAAGATTTTACCCTTTTGTTTTAAATGAAAACCTAGCAGGTAAGGGTTTCGTGTGACAGACGACGTGTCCCATCAACGGAGGGGAACGCTATATTTTAAGAGCTTTAGTGGGAAGGAAATACTTCTGGCTGAGGATGACAGCAGCTCCGTGTGTTGGTGGAGGCTTCATTTTCCTCTCCGCTGACCCGAACAGCCATTTCTGGATTTGACGCCGGCAGATATAGCCACCACTTCTTAATAAGTGCATTTCTTCGGCGATGACGGAAAAGCAAATGGATTGCTCACGCAATTTTAAAATGAACCCCCCCCCTCTCTCTAGTAAAAATATTTTACTATAAAATATACTTAACTGTAGTTAACAGGTGAATAATCTAACTAACACAGGTAGTCAAATAAGATGTATATTGCGAAATGTCAGGACCTGCAGTGATGGCAGAGGGGTATAGATTCGGACTGTAGAAACGTAGACTCGGGTTCGAGTCCCACCCGACGCAACCATTTTTATTTGTTTACTTTATTTACAATGTTCGCCTTTAAGTTACAGTATTTTTTGTTTCAAGAATGTTCTGGAATATTCAAAGTATGTATAAATTGGACTGGATCACAAATCGGGGACAGTTCTACGCAGTATGAGCTTTGTACAGCTCTTCGCCGTTGAATAAACGAATGTAACCTCTACGTGTGTGTTATTTAATCTCATGATCCCCAAGAAACGTGACAGTATATATATATATATGGATATTGTCATATTCTTTTAGCGGTAGAATTAAAGACGTACCGTTCTCGTTCGCTTACATATTATAATATTTTCTATAAATGTATTAGCAAACGTTCATTATATCAGTTCCCAATGTACAAGAAATCCCTGGTCGGGCCACCCGCTTAGTATGTATGTCTTCTGTGACGTAGGGCAACCGTTGGCTTAGTCGGAGGACGTAAATATAATAAGCTACGGGAGTTCGCAGGAACAGATTACATGGGCCAATACTTTAGGGCAAACGGCTAAAACGCTCCATTAGCCGCGTCTGCGAGGGAATACATATGTTGTATTCAGCCGTAAGTTTACTAGCGGTTGCTGATTCGAAGAGGTAAACGTTTTCAAATCACATAACTCTGTGACGGACGGTGGACATTTTGGTTTGTTACTTCTATTCATTTATTATTAGTACACATATAGTGGTAGAAAGAAAAATATCTCATTATTATATCGAAATTGATTCGATTGCCGTTGTGTACAGGTTGATAAAATAATTTCAATTGGAAATTACAAAGAATTAACAAAAACAACTAAGTTACTTCTTACATGATCATGATGATTCGTATTTGAAACTTCTTTTCTTATGATCGTGCCGAACTGCGACGTTCAGCGCAGATTTTGAAGTTATGGCGCATCCCACCGATTTTAAAATTTCGAATTATGTAAGATTCAGAGAATGAAATAAATAATGACTTATATTCCAGAAGTACTCGCGACTCCATGAAGTTACCGGGGGACTTTTTTCAATTAATTAGACTTTTTACATAACATTTAGGTTGGGCAGCTCTAGAAAATTATTGTGTTAACTATGTGTGTGCAGTTCTAGGTATCTATTGACACTATTACCCGTTGACTCCTTGTAAGACTTTTGACGTGGATTACTTCATATTTGCCCAAGTTGGAGACGTTTATCTTCCTGAAAATACAGGGCGTATTTTTCTGAGTGTATTAGTGATTCCTTCAAAGCACCAGAACTTAATTAACTTCAATACTTAGGCGTGCCATGATAATTGTTCAAGAAAATTGGGCTTTAGATGCTGGTTTAATCACGTGTTGACCGAGAGATTAGAATCGACTTTATCTTTTCGGCTAATTTAATTAAATATTTGAGACACGCTGAGCACCCAGATAGTCCCTATTATAAAATAAACCAGCTAAAATAGTAGATTTAGAAATATATACTTTATGATTAGTTTCATGTCTCTCTTGGACTTCATCCATTATCTCTATTTACAATCCTTTGCAGGTGTTTACTTTAACTACAAGCAATGCTTTTTTTTGGGGGGGGGGATATACCGGCTACATGAGGATGATCCTGAAACAGGCAACTCCCCTTTAATAGCATAGGAAGGGAATTGAAAAGAAGGGATGCGGAAGGTAGAGCAAAGTAGCCAAGGGTTCACTAGGACCCCGGGCTATAGTTTGAGGATACAGTAAGGAAACTAGATTTCCAATGATGTTACCCTGATACCTGCGAGAACTTAGAGCTGGCAGATGTTTCTGTCTAGAGTGGGAATGTGCTTTCCCTTCGGGAAAACCTCGCTCTCTCTCTCTGTTATTGCCAGTATGTCCCATGTCAAGACACCTCGATCTCATTTATGTACTGGGTTCGCAGACCTCGGGCATACGGAAATAGATCTTTTTGAGTCGGTCGTCCAGCTGCCTCATAAATTGGTCGAGGCACGGACAGAATAATGTAGCTACCCTAGCACGCCATTCCTGGAAAAATTTAAGTATTTTCCAGGGTTTAACCTCCATCTCTTTCAGATGAATAACCTGGTACACCCCTTAAACTATAGCCCGGTCGTCCTAGACAATCCTTGGCTGCCTTTTAATCTCCCTTCCGTATCCTCCGTTTTTCCTATGATATTAAAGGGGAGTTGCCACTTTATGAATCACCCTCTGTAACCTATTACCTCTTATTAAGAAAAAGGATTCCCCAAGTGGACTTTAAATCTGGTTGCAGTCCAAGAATATATGAATAAACAATGTTACAATAACTGAAAAATAAAATTATTTAACATGATTTATGTGGGAAAACATAATGCCTTACAAAATTTCTGGTTACACGTAAAATTGTTACAGATTTCTAGTTCAACTTAGAAAAAATTGATTTAGCAACGTGTGAAGTACAACTGAAGAGAAAACACAGTATTGAAGACTGCAAAAACAACCCGGAAGAAATAAAAATCAAGAAAATAATGGGAACAACAATAAAATAAATTTATAAATCAAAGAAATCCAAATAAATAAGAAAAAAACAAACTGTAAACAATCTATAGGAAACGCATACTTAGTATTATTATTAAATATGTGAATTATATTATATTTAAGTTAATGTATTACATGTAAGTAATCGAGAATAGATGTAAAGCCACAAAAGTTTGTATGTCAAATTAAATGTGTAGTCTGTAAAACCTTGGATATAATGTTACTCAAAATAAATTTAAAATAGAAAAATCTGTTAATAATTCCTTTTACCTTATCTAATACATACGCATACACAAAAGTTTCATACGTATCCTGATTTGTCTGATTTATGTTCCTCAAATTGCATTATTAATTAATTAAGATAATATATCTAGCAGGTAGGCTGCTTTTTATATTTGAGTCACAATATTAATATATTTCAGTTGTCAACCACAAAAGAACCATATTTGCCAATGCAAGTATCCGTAAATAGGATATTTATTCGAAAGACATCTTCGGCGTCATTTCTGAATAAACAACGTGAATTTGTCATGGATATTTTCCTTTCCATCAAACTTCATTGAATTATCTTTCTTACCAGAGTAAAGCTTTATGAACTAAAGGAGGAATCGTTATTAAAAATTACTAGACCCTTAACTTGTAAATCTTGTTGCGCTCTACAGCTTTTGCCCTCTTATCGAGGACCAACTCTGTTATAAGAGTTCATCGTCTCAACGTCCGTGTTTAAGATTAGGATTTAAAAGTAAGATAACATTATATGACCCCATTATTAGTGCATAAGAATATCCGAAAGGAGACATGTTTGATCCGAGCAGATGTTTATGTGATGGAAGTAGGAAGTTGACCAGAGTTTAGCCTGCACTTAAGTACACAGCCAAGTTCCAGGAGCAGCTTAGTTCGCCGGGCAGCAGAACCCATCATTTACTTCCGGAAGGGAGAGAACAGTTATTGTTGGCGAAACTCACATCCACTTATCTGGAGCCTAATGTATTCAATATAATTACAAAGTTTTATAAAAAAAAATAGTAAAATTTTCATCTCACCCTGTCATCGCTTCATTTTATAAATCATTCTATAAAAAATAATTGCATTCTACCGTAACAAGACGCTTTTATATATTTATATATAAAACGGCAACATAAATTCCTAAATAAAATAAACGTAATAACTATCATTCGATTACATTTCAATAACCACGCGCATTCAGCATTAATTGGCCATAATTGTCTGAAAGTCGAACATTGCAGCACTAATGATTTTGTTATTATTATTCAATCCATTAGTTCTCGGTTGAGGAAATAGGATACGTCAAATATAATATTACAAGAAATATACAAAATTTTACAATTAAGAATTGAATGACAAAAAGAGGAAAGATAAAATTTAATCTTCAATTTTCAGTCGACGGAGAAGGCAGCAGAAGATCGTGCGTAGGTTCCCGTTGAACATGAAAAAGAAAATAAGTCAGCAGTTAAATTCTAGTAGAGTATAGTTGTAAAATAATAGGAGAATTTGATAGGACACCAGCAAACTGTTTTAGTCCTTCCTATCTACGAACTCTCTCAGTGAATAATACGTTCCATTCATTAACAGAGAATTACAACTCTTTATGAATAATTTTTGAACCTTTAAAGCTTTTATTTCTAAGCTAAGTTAGTGGGAATGCTCAATTTCAGCCCTATGAAGCATATAGTTAATTTGTTTTAGAAGAAAGACAATAATGGAAAAATGTCAACCGGACCAGGGAATCTTCTAAAAAAAATAACTATATGCTTCATTGGGCTGAAATTGAGCATTCCCACTAACTTAGCTTAGAATTCAATGAACCAATGATCAGTTTACACAATGTCCATCTTCACGTATTTCCTATAATTAGGACGTGAGGATTGTGACTAGTGAATTGGTAGGCGAGTCTAGCTTAGGTTTACGGAATGGAGAGGTGTTAAGTCGGTTAACTCGGATTAGCTCAGTTGGTAGAGCATGCGGCTGGATATCGCAAGGTCCTGGGTTCGATTCCCTGGTCCGGTTGGCTTTTATTTCTTTCGGGAGACTATTGTATAGATTTATACCGGAATAATGAATGCTTGTTTCAAAAAGACTGAGTTGATGTTTTCCAACACGGAGCTGAGAGCGATTTCTTGTGTTGTACGAATGGCTTGAACCGTTTAGAGCATATAGATTCGTGTTGCCCCATACAAATTTTAATTTTTGTAGAATATACGTACAAGGCAAGATTAAATTCCAAGTTTGCAAAACCGCACCAGATATAGATATTATTCGTACGGCACGCTTTTGTAGTTTTAAAATGTGAAGCGCGTGACCCCAGTTTGCAATACCGAAACACATGACACAATAAAAATATGAATGGTACATCATTTTTGATGTAGCTATGTCGGCTTCTCGAGCTAACACTCGTAATGTAAAGCAAATTTTGCTGAGTTTTTCCCGATAGTTTTTTAATGTGGTGATTCCATTTAAAATTATTGTCATTCAGCAGACCAAGAAAAGGCGCGCGCACTGAAATGTTTTCTAAGTTAGGAGATAAACTGTTTGTGTTTGCTGTGAAGTTAACGATTTTGGTTTTCTGTAGGTTAAGAGTAAATTTGTTTGCAGTGAACCAAAGATTGAGACGGCACATCGCAGTAACAAATTTCTCGCATAAAGTTTCCGAGTCACTGTCCGTGATTACCAAATTTGTGCCATCAGCGTAGAGGACTGATTTTAAATATGAAAGGAATATAAATCAAGGAACCCTGAATTCACCTGTTGGTGGCTTGTCCACGTTCCATATTAACGTAAATTGTAGTTGGCCACGAGGTGACAGAGTTTTTGCGGGAAAATTTTTCTTCACATCTATTCCAAGGAACCAGGGCCCTTCCAGTAAAGATTTTGGCATCTAGAATGGCATTCCCGTTGATTCTCCTCAGGAAACTGCGGTGGAAACCGACAACCAGGCGAAACAGTTGCGATGCTCCGTGACTGTCGGCCTTGAGTGATTTTTAAACGTGTCTTGTACCATCTGACGTTTCAAACAGAATTGTGCACATCACTCAGGGCAGCCTAAACTATCATATTACCCCTTTATTATTAAATCGTGTATTGAAGTTTAATTTCGATGGTTACATTCAAGGTAGGTTAGCATCAGACCAGTCTTAGGACTGAATACTACAACAACAAACATTCAAGAAATTGATATAGATTGACTAATAGCTTGTGTTTAAGCAATACCAGCTATCTGTGGTCTAATGAATAGGATCTCTGCCTCACAACTCAGGGGTCCCGGGTTTGAATCCTGGAATGGGCTTGAAAGTTTGTGTAGTATGGTCAGGAAGACCGGGAAAATCGATACGATGACCACGTATCACTCAAAATTTGTAATTTGGCATGCAAGATAACAGTCCGCAGTCGATCCGGTAGGCCCAAGCCCTCAATGGGCTGTAAAGCCAAAGAAGAAGCTATCTATATTCATAAGTTGAGGGACCATTCAAATAAAAAACGTGCGTAGTTTTAATTCGATGTAGACGGACATTTACTTGGTTAAGTCGTCGATACAAATCGACCGCATTGTAAAAGTGACTTTAGTATATTCAAAAAATTTTTATTCTGATTTATTTAATCTCATTAAGGGGTTATAATGAAAAGAACGCAAATGTTTCGTTATACTAAATTTTTATTATTAACTTCTATTTCATTTAGTCTCCTTTTTACTCATTCATCTCCCAAGCAGTCATATGAATAGAATCATAAATCATTTTAATGCATAATTTATGAAATTCTATCTCAGTAAAATTAACAGTCTATTTTTATAGAATTTACGTTACCCTGTATATACCAAAATATTATTTACAGGGTGTTTGTCACTATTATTCCCTTTCTCCCCATATTTTGTTCATATGATTTCCTTTGTTATATTTCAGTTTAGTCGCTACTCTATATTTCTCTTTGTTTGTTTCTTTTCTTTCTCATCTCCAAGTTTATAAACGAAAATAACCTTTGCTGCTGGTTGCCAAGAGAGGTAACGGGAGGTTTCCTCCCACCCTCTAAACTGCGTCCATTGTACGAATTCTTTCTTGTATCTGACAGGATAATTGAGGATTTACACCACCCTAAAAAGACATTCTACTGTGCGTAATATTGTTGCGGGTGGTGGAGGAGGTTTTTGTTGGGCGTTCTGACGTATTCCTGGGCGCTGGGTGCCCATTTACTCACTAGAAGAGCTTCCTTCAGAATATTTAACTTTTCCGGATCTATCATCACCCTTTTGACCTCCGTTCCTCTCAGACCCTCAAATAGCAGTCTCCAGTTCGGACAGTTCTATGTTACAATGTTACCATGTGGTGCTGCGTTTCATCATCAGTTCCACGTGTGCACCATGGTCTGTCTTTTACTTTTAGTTGATGAAGCTTGTTGTTGTAATGTCCATGTCCACCCAAGAATCGCACTATTTGCTTTGCAGGTTCTATGTGTTTGTACTTGAATCTCATAAGGCCTTTTCTTTATAGTCTACTCTTGGATCCGTTGCTCTTTCTGCTTCGGCCAGGTTCCCTCTTTTCGTATAATGAAACACTGTCCGTCTTTTGGCTGTTAGTTCCAGCGGGGACGTTGCACTGATGACATGAAGTGCTTACAACAGAGTCGTACGGTACGCTCTGAGTGTCCTAAAGAGCACTTTTGTTTGAACTGTGTTTAGTGATAATTTAATGTAATGTACATATTGCCTCGAAGATGGCATGAAAATATGTAATGAACCTTCGCGGAGGGTTACATTGTATTCTCCGTTAGCTTGTGTATGAACGTGTTGCATGGTATTATTCGGCTTTCTCGTTACCCTCTTGAAGTGAAATAAGCACGTTAATTTACTGTCTATGAGAACAACTAGGTATCTTTACAGATTTTTACTGTTTTATTTCCTAATTTAATTGTTGGGTTACGTTTTAATGCGTGCCCATTAACTGTGTTGTCTCTACGCTTATTTTATTTATGTTCATGTTACACCATTTGTTACCTTCCGTAGAAGTTTGTTCCATTTTTTCTTACAAATCGTTTCTTGTGTTATCTTCTGTCAACACTACCAGATCGTCTGCGTAGGCTATAGCTTCTACGCACTCTTCGTTCTCTACTAACTTTTGCAGAAGGGTGTTCATATATGTAATAGTCACATGTATGGACCCAGAATACTACCTTTTGGTCATCCCCTATGTATGTCGTTCACGACCTTCACTTACCATGCGAGCTTTCCTGCCTTTCCAGTAATCCTTTAGTATCCTAATTAGTTGATTCGGGGACTTTGTACATTTCTAGATTTTCTAATAGCTTCGTTCTCCACATGTAGTCAAATGCACCAGGAATGTCTAACAGGATTTTCATAATACATTTCGCAGGACTTGAACTTCCTGAATGCATCGTATGTTGATATTCCTTTATGAAGTCTGTATTAACTGTTGCTGATTATATTTAACTGGTCGATATGGTCCATTAGTCGATTCGCTATGATTATTCACACGATTTTCCGTCCTCTGAGTCTTTTCTCTGACCTTTGTAAAGCAAGATGACGTGATTAAATTGATAAATTTCAAGGAAACATCTTTCTTCTACGCGTGTGTATTGTCTCTATTTCGTCTTTTACTTCCATCACGATATCGTTGCTCATCCTGTCAGGTCTGGCTGCTTGTTTTCACTTGCACCATTTGATTGCAGCCTGCACTTCATCTATTATTATTAGGGTATTATCTTCTTTCCGTTCGGTCCATTGTTGCCATTCCATTTCAGTGCTCTCTGTTTTCCTGTGTCCTCAGTCCCTTGTCTTCCGGTAGGAGTTCTTGTAATATAGTTTGCGCCATTCCCTTCCAACCCACTATAATTGACCTATCTGCTTTCCTTACTGTAAACAGCGGTGCTCGTATGAAGGTTTTCTCTTTTATTAACCTACTTGGAATACTTCGTACATTATTTTTCAGTAGTTCTTCGACGATTAGTTTCCAGGTTTCTGCCTTTGATTTACGTATAAATTATTTATTTCTTTGTATTTTCTCTCGTAGTACTCTTTTGCTATCGGCCTTGCAGGCTTATATTTTGCTTTTCACCTGAGATGTAGGGCGGTTATCACTTCTATATTTAGCGCCTGTTGGGAACCATTCCACCAGCTACAACGTTGTAGGATCGGTAGTAGACGTATTTTTATAGTTATTTTGCCATTGTAATGCACCTCGTGAATTCTACTGCCTTTTGTGTGCCTGTTTTGTTTCGTCCTCGGCGGGTCATATTTTCCTCAGGCGCTTTTTGAACTCTTAACAATTAGCATGTTTAATGGTTAACCGCAAGGTTTTGCTTCTTCGGTAATTTGCTTGTATTAATTATTTCTATAGACGTTAATATCAATCTATGATCACTACTTATCACTCCTTTTTCTACTTCCCATTTCTGTATGTGAAATTACATTCGATGCCGCTGGAATATGGAAGTCACTTTCTTGTTCTAGCGTGTTACAAAAGTTGCTGGTTGTCCACTTTTTAAATATTCTAGAGTCTCTAGTACAATTTTTCTTTCTCATTTACAGTCTGTTGAAATTAAACTCTTCCAAAAATTAAAGTCTTGAATTTGTATTTTTTTTCACTTACGAAACCTAAAAATAATCTAAATCTTTTGAGCTCATTCTAGATAAATTGAAAATTTTGTTTGCGCCCGCTAGTTATTCATAAAGAATAACGTCTATATATCTGTTATTTAGTATATTCATTCATCTCAATAATTATGTTTTCTTATAATGTACAACAATGAATAACAACAGCTTTTTCATCATCACGTTGCCCCCAGACTGATATAATGGGTTTGTTTGAAGCGACCGACTGAGACTCTCCATGTTTGATCGAAGCAAGGTTTCAGACTGCCTCGCGACTGTTTTTCTATCGTCACACATTTTGACTCGAGTGAAAGTGTCTCCGAAAGGTTTGTCACTTGCAGTGTTCGGCCTGCATCAGTACACGAAGAACCGACTAAAAGCTTTCTATAAATCATAGCAAATGAAAATGATATAATAACTTTATGTAATGGGGTGTCTACTCTAATTAGCATACGATCTTGATGTTGAAAATCATACTTTAATTATTATACACCGCAAATATTCTTAAAACCTAATATTTACCTCTTTAATGCTAATTTTCAATATGGTAACATGAAATGTAAAAAAAATTATATTTTGGTAATTTCTTGAATTGTCTTGAATCGTAGAATCAGTTGACAAGTGATCAGCAAGGTGATTACATCAGTATAAGCAACGACAACGCAGTAGTGGGAGCTTAAACTGACAACTTTAAACAATAAATACGCAGTCAGTTTTGTGTAGTGAATGTGTGACCGTATTTGTCAAACTGCCTGCTCATAACTGGCTGGAAAATTGCATATTTATTATTTAACGTTGTTAGTTTTAGTTCCCACGGCCGCATTGCGCTGTCGTTGTTTATACATCAGAAAAAAATTCAGTGTCTGAAGTTTTCAGACGCACGGTGATGTGGCTGAAAACAGAATTCAAAAATGCTGGCGTGATAACCTGACCTTGTTGATCTCTTGTCGGCCGATTAAAGCCGTGGGTCATCCGACAAATCAAATAACAGATTTCAATTTTTCAATTTTCCTCAGTGAAGAGCCCTTGTGTGTACAGGAGAAACACCAGCTTGAACGAGCAACCTGGAGTCAGTCTGCGTCGGGTTTCCGTGTTAGTGTAGACACAAGCGTTCAAGTGCTTGAGTTATCTCCGCCTTACAAAGCACTTTCCTAATTATATCGCACACAGAAGCCAAGCCCACTCTCTCTCCACAAAGGGTTCCTCCCAGCACACAAGGTGAAATACGATGCTAATTACCATTGGAAATTTCTTCGAGTCCTTTAAACTGTTTGTAACTTTGCTCATTAGCGACTGAAGTCCAGATAAAAGACGAATCTAACTTGACACACAGGACACTGTTGGTAAATTAAACGAATTGGAATTAGCAACAGCGTTAATTAACGATCAATGGCTGCTCCTTGTCTGTTCTTGAGGCGGATCAAATTTATCAGTGAGGCAACTTTTCTTGAATATTATTAAGTTATTTGTACGAGAGATCGTGAGATTAAAATCTGATACAATAATAGTGTTGTATCTGTTTGCATATAATTCGAGAAAATTCCAGCATAATGCAACTGAAATGAAGGCAACGAAGTGTAAGATAAATCATTGAGTTACATAATAGAGTTTCTGAGTGGCTGATAATAATAAAAGTTTGTTACGGTGTTGCAGAGAAAATTTTAAGATACTTTAGTGATAAATGTAGAATTTCATTTGATTCCTTTTCACATGCCATCGGAGAAAGAGGAGGGATTAATTCTATTCAAGGCCCGGGAGGAGGTTGAGATTAAGTTAACAATGAAATGTGGCAAATGACCTAGATTAGCGTCTTGGTGGTCACCGCACTGATTGGCAATAGTCCCGATGATATTTAAGCCCAGGTTTAGTTACATTGAACTAAGTACAAATGTTATAGCAGACTTGGTGCAATTAAAACAGCTCGTAAGTTAATACGAAAGAGAGGGCTCCTTCCTCTCGTTCATCAGAAAATTTAATCAATCTTGTTGGTTGAATTTGAAATCTAAATACTGTTTACAATAAATCTTGGGTGATATAATTTAACTATATGGGGTTTTAAAATTAAATAACTTTGTAATTTTTTTCCTTAACCAAAACATATAACCAATTGTTAATAAAGTTTATTGCATCTGTAAGTAAATATAAAGTTTCTTACCTTTTATTGTATGACTGGCATACATAAATTCCCGTGGAACGCCGGTAAAATATTTAGTACAAATGTTCTCTAGTCACTTTCAATTTCTTTAAATAGTGAAACATTATTAGACACATAAAATAAGATGGATTGTAAAGTGTTATTTAAAGTCTTCATAGATGTGTGACTTATTAATATGAAATTTCTTACAAAGAACTGTATAGACAAAAAATAATTAGGATCGTAATGTTTCTAATCTGCATGAACGTCGTTTCCGAAAAGAGTCTTTAACATTTCCTTTTTTCCTAAATTGTCACTATTATTACATTAAGTTCAGGGCGTTCATTTACACTAGAGGAAGGCACCCAATTATTTTCACCATACGTCAGGGTTAACCTTAATGAGACTAATAATAAGACTGCTAATAGATTCGGCATCTCAAACAAGATGGGATTATTTTTATGTACGCAAAGTATTTGGGGTAAAATGTATTTGTGTATATGGGTGCGAAACGTGGACGACTGGAGTTTCAGAAAAGAAAAGAATAGAAGTCTTTGAAATGTTGTGCTATAGGAGAATGCTGAAGGGATGAGGATCTTGTAAAATTTAGCATTAGAGGGAAGTGTGTGGGGTGAGAACAGAAGAGGGAGACAAGGATGGAATACGCTAAGCAGCTTAGTGAGGATGTGGGATGTGCTAGCTAAGTGGAAATGAAGAGAGGTGAACGTGGAGGGTTGCATCAGACCAGGCTGAATACCACAACACACATATCTGTGTGGACGTGTGAGGACGCGAGTGTGTATGAATTGAACTCGCGAGAATTCACGTACCATTTAATCACTGAATGCGAGAATATTTTGATCTAAAACTTTTAACTTTAACGTTTCTATAGACACCTCTTGTATTTAGTAGGGAAGTCGTGTAGGCTGCTTTTAATTGTGCCTATCTGCAGAATTCACACAGGAGATAAAATGATGTATGTTTTTTATCATTTCATGGAGTTTACAGGTTTGTAGCCCATCCACAAAGGTGTAGAGATGAGTCCGGTGTACAGTTTTAACTGTGTGATTACCCGCTTTTCTCCCGGCAGCTGCATCGGACTTCAGAGAAAATTGATTATTGAAAACCCCTCCATGTGGTGGTGGTTCATTGATACGCGAATATTTCGTCCGCATTGAATGGGATTCATATCGCAGAGGGAAAGCAGATTTATCCGAGCAGGCAGGAGGTGGGCTACCTATGTGTTCTCAATCCAAACCGTACTAAACTTGACATGGGAGTTTAAAATTTTATTATTATCAGTTTCAGCACATCGGAGTTATATCGGAAAACAGCCCTTATGGCAGCCACATGGGCTAATCATAAATCTATGGATGGAAGGATTCATTTGATGATTTACAAGACAATGTAAATGTCAACAAAAATGACAACCAGATTTATTGAATAATGACAAGTGTTACTTACGCCTCCAATTAGATTCTTCGTCATAAAATTAGTGTCTGTAAAAATCGATCATACTTTAAATAAATTTTCTACATTAATTTAAATCCAAATCTACTAGTTTGCATTATTTAAACTCCTGTTTAGCTATTGTACCACTTCTACCTTTTTATTTGAGGACTGAATCAAAATTCAGCGTGGAATATTTGTCTAGAATGATGTATAGCCTATAGAATTTATATTATAGGCATAAAAACAGCTGTTATTTAATGAAATAAAGAAACTATGCGAGTGTTCTGATCAAAGGAATGAAATTATATATTGGCATGTTGCCTTATACTAAACTCCTAATTCCAGAAAAAGAATTTCTTTTCGGGAAAAGAAGAAGCACACTATACGTTGTGAACTGCTGAATAGAACAAGCCCAAAACACGAAAAAAAGTTCTTCGTTGCCTTTATAGACTATAACAAAGCCTTAGTCACCATCAACGGAGCAGCACCCTCGTTTAAAAGTTGAACCTGGCCAACTAACAAAAATACGTTTAGACATCCTACGATAGATCCGCATCCAAAAATCTACCTGAAATTCTAACTCAAACAAACGATCAACCTAACAGTATTAAAATTCATGAATTAAGATATTAAAAAGATAGTCATGGATAACTCAACAATAAGAAGACATGCCAATGGGTTTGAAAGACAAAGAAGAGCTTCAAAAGATGCTAGAGAGACTAAACAGGTCCAAGAAAAGCACTTGCAAATAAATTATGGCAAAACCATACAAAATATTTTCAGAACAGCAGGTTAACATACTCCTAAAGATACACTGGCTCTTAGAAATAGTATCAAAATTCAAACAACACTGACACACCGATGTGAAAGATTGAGCAGCATCAGTAGTAATAAAATGTGTCTATAACATAAAACAGTCTCCAAAATGCTCATTAAAACAGCAATAACACCATTTAAAGCGGCCATAGCACCTCGGACAAATCAACGACTTATGGACACTATAGAAAGTCAAAGCCATGAGCGACCGACTCCTGGGTATCGGGAAGACAAGCGCTGTCGTCATATTGGCTTACGATTTAGCTAAAAAAACATTCTTCATCGAAGAATGCAGACATTCTAGATGAACAAAAAAGGTATACGAGAGCCCACGCGAAAACATTATAGGTATAAACAACTATATTTGGAACGAATTCTATTCAACCTACGCCTTTCAGACGGAAGAATAGAAGCAGACTACTAACAACGACACACAGGAACATGGTTTGAAATTCATTGATACACCACAAGCTCTGAGAAAATAGAGATTCCTGCATGGACTGTGTAAAAGACACTGACTGCGACACGCTCCAAGTTGCAGATTAAGACATTTGTTACTAACAAAGCTAGAAACTGTAATAGTTTATATTTGCACATTGTCTGCTTTATACATTATTAATAATAACTTACCGTTTGAATTAATATTAGATTTCTTAAAATATATTCCCAATTTGGTTTGAATGAGTTGTATATTATAACGGTAACTCAGCTTCTGATAGACCCGCGTAATGCAAGGAGGTAAAAATATTTTCAGATGACGGGTATGATTAGTAAAGACGAAATAAAATAAATATAATGCCAAACAAGTCATAAAACTTTATTACTAATATTCACTTCAATAACTATATTGACATTAAGATATTACAAATAGAAGAACAGACAAATATAAAACTTTCATGATTTGGGACTTAATCGGATGAACATAATCGTTGGAACAGATGAGACCATAAAAATTAATAAAGATCGCAGGTTTTCCCGGTGTATTTGTTTATCATTATGTTCAACTAATAAATTCATAAATAGGGAGCGAAACGTAAGGTTTTTCTATACTTATTGATTTTCATAAAGATCGCAGGTTTTCCCGGTGTATTTGTTTATCATTATGTTCAACTAATAAATTCATAAATAGGGAGCGAAACGTAAGGTTTTTCTATACTTATTGATTTTCATGTCAAAGTAGACATTGAAATATTATATGTTGTGAATCCTGTTCTGACTTATTGACCGTAATATTTACATGTTTAGTCACTGTGAGTTAGATAAAATATTAGTTTCAATACGAAATTATTTTACATTTAAAAACTGAAAATATTAATTAGTTCTGCTGAAAATTCTCTGAATATTATAATTATTTTGGATTTATCGAAGGTTAAAAGGCTAAAGTTATAATGACACGTATGAACTGTTTTACTGAGATTTATAAGTGAACTCGGACAAATAAGTCATAATGGGTTAATAATCCTCCAGGTTTATTATAAAAAGTTTTCCATTACCTCCCACAAGCAACAGACGTTCAACTGACCCTTCGATCATGTGCCGAGCAGAATAGTTATCGCTTTCTGTTTATCGATGTTTCTTTCCTATTAACTGCGCAACTTTGAATTACGAACGTCGACTATGTGTGTCGACAGTTTCGAGATTACAAATTTGCTTCCTGCATGAACACACTGCCATTTGTTTGTTTTTCAGTACCGACGGCATGAGAATTACTGAACAGTTAAATATATACTTTATTGAGTATGTCTCTTGTTAGTTACAACGTTTTGTTGGCATTTATTGGGTAGAAGAGGTGTGAATTTTCCGATGCAGCATATTTACACGGAGGAGAATACTTGAAACAGATTCAAACCAGTGAATTATCTGTTTAAAAATACTAAAATAAACAATAGAAGCATTTTACTAAGGTTTCTGGAAAAAATGTAGATAATGTTAATTAAATCAATTTATTATTCTTGCAGTTGCGTTAAAATGGGTGACAGATACAAAGAGGAATCCTAAAATAATGAAACTGATACGTATTACTGTAGTTCGTGGAGTATGAAATTAAAATAAAACTTGTTAATTTTTATTTCACTAACAGGTACACTTCTTTAGTATTCTATAGAAAACTTAAGAGTTACGAGAGTGTGTTTCAAAATCCTCTGCTGGTATGTTGTTACAATCTCTTTCAATATGATTTAAAATCGATTATTCTCCGACTCCAGTTTTGAAGTTGATCTGCCCTATTTTAAATCTATGAATTATTCTTAAGATGTGGTATCTTCAATATCCTGAAAAAAATCTTCATTCGTGAGTGTAACTATCGCAATAGAAAACCCCATTACAAACTGATATTTAGAAAATTATTTGTGCCTCAAATAAGTATACTGAGATGTTAAACAATTATTTACGAAGGCGATTCTACTGAATTAAAAAAACTGAGTAATTTTATAACGGCATTTAATATTATAATAGAGGAATAGATTATTTATTAAGAGTATGTATATTATTTGTTGTATTTATGATCTACCTCAAAGGTAGTTTAAAAAAATCTGTAAATAAATGCATAACAAATAACACGATTAGGAAGCAAAGATAAAATAAATTGATATAATAAAGATGAAATCTAAAACAAAGTGTCATATTATTATAAATAAAAATGGCTTACCAATAAGAGTGGAAAGTTTAATATTCTAATTAAAAATTCTATTTGTTAATTAGGATACATATTTTGCTGCTTGCCAACGAATACTCAATTCTGTATTTTTTTCATGCAGTCCAGAGATTACTCAAAATCAATTACTACCTGAAGATTAAGTATTCGTTGACAGAGCAGATATGTCTCCTAAGACCTGAAGAGGTCAAAACGTAAGGACGAAACTAGGTCTAACATAATAATAATCATCATATTCCGTAGATCCTGTAAAGAAGCTAAACTTCAAGGATGTGGAATGAGTCAGGGTGTACATTTGTTACATTATTTTATTATATAAAAGATAAATATACATATAACAAATTTTTGTAACCAAAAAGAAAGGCGATTCCAAAATTATTAACTTTTTACTCGTCTCCGATTCTTCTATAAATTCCTTTACAGAATAGAAAGAGTGGCTAAGCAAAAATGAGGATAATTTAGACTTAAATTTACTCTGGTTATCATAAAACTGTTTAATTCTATGTGGCAATCTGTTGAAGTTGGATATCCCAGAATAATGCACACCTTTCTGAGCAATTGGCAATGTTTTACATTTTTTGTACAGATTATTTTTGTTCCTTGTATTGAAGGGATGAATATCAGAATTTTTCAAAAATAAGTGTGATTAAAAATAACATCAATTAATAAATGTATTGGCACGTCAAAGTGAAAATACCTAACATTTTGAACAGAGTTCTGCAAGAAGTTCGTGAGGTAACCTGACATTGCTCTAATAACACGTTTTTGACTAATAAAAATTTTATCTATTCCTGCTGAGTTGCCCCAAAATATAATACCATATGATAAAACAGAATGGAAAAATGCAAAGTATACTAATTTTCATGTTTTTAGATCACTGAAGGTGTACATTGCTCTTACAGCATATGTAGCTGAGCTGAATTTCTTAAGTAATTGATTAATCTGATCAGTCCAATTTAATTTATTATTTACTAAGAGACCTAAGAATTTAACAGAGGAATTTTCATTTACATTTTTGCTGTCGTATTTAAGTGTTATAGATTGTAAAGTTGTGTTGTGTGTGTGAAATTGCATGAAATGTGTTTTGTCACAGTTATTTGTTAGTCCGTTCACATTAAACCATGTTAGCAGGTTAGTTAAATTATTGTTACTTGCCTCTTCTAGTGTGTCTTTGTTACTTTTTACTATTACACTAGTATCATCTGAAAAGATGATAACTAAATTTGTGTATTTGTAATTTATTTATTAACATGTATTCTAGACAAAGGATTATTAGGAATAACTCTTATCTTCGATAATTACAGAAAAAACTTAACTATTTAGATCTCCTGTACGTAACGTCTGTCTTTGCAAGGCAAAGTGTAACTACCCTCTCACTCTCCCTATCACGCACTCTTCCACCCGCCCTAGGACTGCGGTGAAGTGTGTTGTTGAAGAACCACAAGGCAGAAGGACTCTCGAGGCGACGAATGGAGAGAGTTTCACATGTGACTGATGGGGCTTGTTGCGGCAGAAATTCACCCGGGACACTTTTGTCATTCTAACGACATGTCGTTTGTCTCCCTACTCGCCTCGCTCGCCTTCCTCTCAGCGCCTTACGGTAAGCCGACACCCGAAATGAGACGTTAGTTAATACTCACACATATCTCACTCACTATGTAGCGTAATGCATAAGTTACCGCTAACCTTCTTTCCGGAAGAAAAATCTGTTCTCCGACGCCCGATTAGGATTTGATAAAGCAGTCTCAATTGTACGGAAAAGAACCGCTGGCAGTTGTAATTCCTGAAAGGAGAGGTTTGGCCCCATTCGATGCACTACTGATAATAAGATGGAATATAATAAGTAAAATAGTTCACTAAATAAGGAGGTAGGACAATTATAATATAACCTAATGTGAAAATTAATTTTTGGGAAACATAAAACATAGGTCAATGAATATTTTTTGCTCAATTTCAAAATGGTATGAAACTTAATACGTAAGGACATCTAATTGTTGACCAGTTATTCCATATTGCAATCAGGGTGTATGAATAAAATGGTTTGTGATTACGCTATTGTGCAGCTGGCCGTGACGCATCTCCGGTCACAGGTGCATTTTTGCGCCTTTACCCCAGATTACAATATCAATGTTAAAATACTTTAGTTTATCTGATAATTTTAACCTTTTTCGTATTGCACCTTATTTACAGTCGCATAAACAGGGATGTGAGTGACTCGCTCTGCAGCTCCATTTGCAGCTTTCACAGTTCACTACATAAACCCGTTGTTTTAGTGAAATCCAGCGTTCTGGGATCAGCATAAATCAGTAATTCTTTTCGGCTGTGGACCCTCTTTCCTTCTTCAAGAAAGAATAATCAAGGTCATGTGGAGCACCTTTAGGAAGATATAGTACAGGGTACAGATTCGCTGTGGTGATCTGTTGGAAAGATGAAACGATATGATCCTAGATAAAGCGCCTGTTGACGTCTAGCAAATTCCATAGGATGGAGAATATCATTGCAAATTCCCCACTCCTTACGCTTTATTGTACTTCTTTTATTATTCCCACTTTGCAGTCCTGCCAGTCACTAGAAGGGAGGCTGTACAGTTAGTGAGATTCTATATGGCTTCTTAAGATGCACAGTAAGGAAACGTGAAGGGGAATATAGTCGTTTGAGGAATAAATACCACTCCAAGCGGCCATCGAAACTCTTCTATCATTGTTAAAAACATTTATTGGATTCTTAAGAATGGGATATGATGACTGCGACATTTTAACACACCCTATACTAATTACCTAATACATTTTACGGATGCGTTTCTTGATGTTCAGTCTATTCTGAACTGACAGAAATATATTTCCTAGTGTCAATATTTTCAGAAGTGCTTTTACACTACCAAGTTGCGTTACAAAGCCGGGAGTTAAAGTGAGTGAGCTCTTGTCTACTCCCACTACAATATAGGTGGAATTGTCCACAGGGCATCGTGTTGACATATGGAAAGATAAATCTCCCGAACAATATTTGCTTGGTTCTTGCTCAGCTTCCCTTTTTGCTAGGAAGTCTATTTGGTCTTATCCTCTTTACTTTTATGGTCTGGGATCCAAGCATGGTTACTTGATTACTCTTGACATTTTCTCTAATTTATTCACTGTGCCCTTTCTGATTTCCATGTACGCTATACCCTTGATCGTCTCCAAGGCAGGATTAAGTTTCTTATTGTTGACTCTAAGAACCATTCTGTTGCCATTATAATTACTACTGATTCCGACGGTTTCACACTTTCATTCATGTCATGCGACTTTTTCAAACATTGTAGATGCGAATGCAAATGCCACTCCATCCTTATTGTTACTCGCATCAGTGTAGATGAGCGTTGGCACCTTTTGATTTAGGATACTGGTTAATTCTTCCTTCAGGTTTATACTTTAATATTTCAAGCTTCTTAAATCAATAAGCGATAGGTCCCATGTAAAATATTTTTGTAGTAAATACTGTAACTAAGAGCATAGACCTGAGTGGTTTCACAGAAAAAAATAACGACGAATAAATACAATGTACTTTTTGTAACAAGTCACAAAGCATTTGATGTAAAACCCGTCAAATAGACTGTCACTGATGATTATTTGTCTGTCACTTCTCAATTTACCTCAGGCGTTAACAAAGTTTTATATCTGGCTACCGCGTGTGATGATTAAAACTGTTTAAAATTTATTGTTTTTTGATATCATGGAAAATATCTGAAAAGAAGAAAACTATTTAATTGAGTAAGAAAACCGCGGAGCCTTTTCGGTCCATGGAATAGATGTGTCCACAAAGTTGTGTAGAGTTTGGTTGAGACACCTGCCACCTAAAAGTTCAGAAATAAATGATACGTCAGAAATTTCCGGGAGATGCTGAAAATTTTGATTTTATTTATTTTTTACATTAGTCATCCACTTGGGAAGTAGTAAGCCTCATTACATAAAAATTTGTAAAATAATTCGGTCAATTCAATAATAAAAATCCTTTAACGTTGCTAAAAGCGTAATATTTAGAGCATGCATAAAAATTAAATACAAACTAGGTGTAATAATTACTAAAACAATCGTTAAGTTAGCAATTACACAACGCACGGGGCTAAAACTAATTACCGCAATACGAGAAAAAACAACAAGAATCTAGAACAAGTCACTTCACGCAACCGAATGAGGAATAATTTAACTGATGCAGGATCTGAATTCAATCCATAGCGTTAATAACTTTGATTGAAAAATAATATTATTTTATAGGACTTACCTTTGCAGAACTATATTATAAATTTGTAAAAATAATGTAATAAAAATGTTCTGAACTTGTAAAAGAGCAGAAAATTATCATCACGATTTGAAAATGTTAACCAAGTGAGCTAGTTGAGTAAAGTTAGGAAAATTTATATTAAAAGGGGACAAGTTACACAAGTCAATTATTGAAAATATATTTTGTGTTCCAATAAATAAATTAGCTATAACTTCACCTACCATTCTTGCTTGAGCTTCCATACTCTCTTTTAAGTGAGAAATACTACTCGAAAAAAATGCCACTTGTAAACAGCCACGAGGGAAAATTATAGAGGAACCATCCCGAGTTCTTTGGCACAGACGTTTGTGATAGAGCTTACTCTTATGTAAAATTATATTCCAGATGTGAAGCAACAAAAAAACTGTAATATAGCCTTGTATGAGAACGCAATTCACCAACTTTTAGCGGAGACTTTTGAACTATAATTGGAGCCCTACTTTGAAATTGGGTGAGTTGATGTTTGGCAGATTTATCCCCTTCTTGAAATCTCCTGAGTAGCTTGAAAGTCACTGATGACGTAATCTCCTTACTTATCTCTAATACGTTTATTGTATTTTTAAATGTTTCACAACGGACGTTCGTAACTATAACGCCATTCTCCGAACCTGATATACCTATATTTCTTTCCCAAATTATTCAATTTATTTTTCTTTGTCGATATTACAGGACGTAAGGTAAGAGTAGAAATTTGGCCTCATTCATGCATTAAAATTATACTGCCTGTTTTTATCACGTAACTTGTGACTGGGATAATTTCCTGAAAGGAAATGTTTCTAACATAATTTCACACGAAAGGTAATTGCGGATCGACGAGATATAAAATAAATTTGTTACCAGTGTTACATAAAACAACTTCATTTAAATTATTGGAAAATATACAACAACAGACTATTAGACCATTCAGGGTGTAAAAACTGACGCGTTTCCATTTATGAACACTCATCCTATAATCCGCTGGCGACAGTTACAGAAAACATGAAAAAACAACTTTTGGGCTTTGCGGATTATATAAAGCTCATAATATTTTAACTTTTTTCAACATCGTTGCTGTGAAACCAATTAACTTTATGTCATATTCAAGGTTTTAATATTTTACTCCATGGTCTTTGTAGGCACACTAAAAAATATTAAGGAATGATACAAAAATAAACACAGAAGAAACTGGACTATGTTGAATAGATTGATTAGATTTTTACTTCAATAAACACTTACTATTCACATTCGGGATTTCAATCCAACTGTTATTGCGGCATCAACGCACAATAGTTTTTCAATCCACAGTTCTTTGGAACACGAACATTCTTCTCGTTACAACTATGAACCGGGCGGAACAGACTAATCAATATTTGGAACACTAACCTCCAATTAAAATAAAGTACTTTCATAAAGATGGGCTGAATTCATTAAAAATTAAAAATTTCACCGCTGCAATTCAAAATTTTCCATATTATATTATCCATAACCTATGATTGGCCATTAACGTTTAAGAGGAATGCTGTTTTGGTAATCAGTCATATGACTGTTCTGATTCCACCCTCCTTGCTAACACATCCCGAATCCTCCCTAATCTTCTTAGCTTATTCCATCCTTTTCCCGCCCACTAATGATAATTTTACAAGACCTTCATATCTAAAAACCTGGCCTATTAATCTATCCCTTCTCTTGGTCAAAGTTCTCCAAATAGTTTTCTCTTCCCCTAGTCAGCTTAGAACTTCCTGGTTCGTTGCGCTATCCACCCATCTGATTTTCAGCATTCTCCTATACCACTTCATTTGGAAAACTTCTATTCTTTTCCTGTCTGCAAAATCGTATCGTCCTCGCATCGCACCTATATAACGCCACACTCCATACGAACACTTTTAGTAATGATTTCCTTATATTATCCATAAGTAAATCCTCATTTTGGGAAACGCTTCTTTTCCTCTGCTATCCTACTTTTTACATACACTATAATTCTGCCATCCCTAGTTATTATGCTGCTCAAGTTGCAGAATTCCTTAACCTACTTCAAAATATTCCTTCCAAATCTTACACCCTTTGTCATTCCAGATTCACATACTACACTCCATTAAATTTTTCTTCCCTCTAGTAATATATGAATCCCCCAGAATAACGTTAATTCCATTTATAATGTCTTTCAAGTCTTAGTCTTTCTCCCCTAATACTAAAATATCATCAGCAAACCTCAGTGTTTTTTTCCTCTCCTTGCATTTTGATTCCCTATCCTTAAATATTTTGAACTTTCATCGCCTGTTCTAATTACAAGTTAAAGAGCATCCTTGTCTTACTTTTTCTAAATCTACAAATACCATGATCGTAGGCCTGTCTTTTCTTATCCTGTCTTCGAAAATTAGACCCAGAGTAAATATTGCTTCAAATGGTTCCTACATTCTTCCTAAAACGAAACAGATTTTCTCCTAACTCTAATGCTATTTGTCGTTACATCCTCCTATATATTATTTTCGTTAATAGTTTGCACGAATTAGATACAAATCTAATTTACCTGTGCTATTCGTATTTATCAGCCACAGTCTTCTTCGCTATAGAGATAATTATGTTGTTTTTAAAATCTTCTGGTACTTTTCCAGTTTCGTAGATTTTGCAAACTATCGTGAACTGCAATGATATTGCTTCGTCTCCTGATGATATTATCAACTCCGTTGGAATGTTATCAATTCCTGGCGCTTTACAATTGTTCACATCTGTCAGAACCAACTCTTCATAATAAACATCATCTTTTTCTTCTATGAGTGACTGATCTAGATTTAACCGTGATACAGCTGTTGTAGATATTCCTTCCATCTTTCCGCCTTTTTTCTTTATCTATATTTGGCTTCCCGTCTGATTTCCTAATGTTTTTGCTAGTATTTTCTTCTCTTTGAATATTTATTTGATTTTATTTAAACTGCGTCTATTTTCCTTTACCATAAAATCTTTAACTGCTTTGCGTTTCTCTTAGAGCCAAACCTATTTTTCTGCTTTGCACTTCCTACCTAACTTGTTCTTCAGGCGTCTAAACTGCTCTTTATAAAAGAAATATAATTCTCTACGTAATGCGTTACTTTTACGTCTAAGTGGACTTCTCAGTTGTATTTAATTATTAACTATTAACTAATTTTATATTTAAACTTATTTTTGTGTATATAGAAGCGTACAGAAAATGAAAGGGCTCCTCTTGTTTACTAGTAATATAGAATTGAAGATTACAAATGTTACAAAAAAACACTATTCGCGAGGAAAGTTAATGATAAATTGAAATCAAGATTCAGAAATTGTGTGTTCTCAATTTTTGACGTATTTAGTTTTGTATACTATTTTCTTTCTTGATTTTTTCTGACTTCTGTTTGTGAAGGGTTGAAGCAGAATGTAAATGCATTTTGCTTGAAGCTTCTGGAATGTTACTTTCATTTTGGGTCGCTAAAATTCCAAATTCTTTGCTTTCTTAGTAATAAGTTTACCACGTCTTTCAGTATTAGGATGTAAATACCAGATTTATTATTGTTAAATTGTCAGTATATTAAATTTAGTTGAATAATATAAATTATAGAATTTATATTTCAGCTACAGAACTTTAAATGGTTTATCTGAGACTTGCGTTGCAATTTCGAAGGATTGCGTGTTCTCGAATGAAGGTTTGGTTGCTTGTGGGTTGTAGAAAGTAGGCCAGACTTTAATAAAGCGACAGACCCTAATTTAAAACCACGGAGACTTACTTACTCGAGGACGCTTTGCCTCGTGATGGCAAGACGTAGTACGTAAGACGCGTCATACTACTTGAGTTTTCTCCTATCGCCGTTATTGGAGAACTTATCCTGGCTTAATAGAGAAAGCCTTCCTTCCCTTCCTTTCCCCTTTGGTGCCAACGCCATATTACCTGTGGCAGGTGAGCAATATCAGAACTTAAATCACTCTCGCTAAAATTTTGCTGCTGGAGAGAACACTTTATTAAAACAGCTCTGCCAAAGAAGTATTATTGGGAATGATGACTTTCAAGAAAATATCTTTCCAACTCATATTGGAAAAGGTGACATGGGAGTGAGAAGGAAAAATTAAATTGGAATAGGTGATTACACAACCGCTATGGATAATAAGTAGTGTCACAGTAAAAATTGTAATGTATTCTAACACAGAACTCTAAACTATGTATTTAAGTTGTATGAACGTATTCAATCATATTTCGCTGTTCTTCACCGTGAAATCAACAGTCTACCTTAGTATACAATTTATCATTTTTCAAATTATCTACTTATTATGTATTGAATTTTTAGCATAATTTTAATCTATAAAAATCATAACTATAGTATATAAAATTATCTGGCTTAGCCGGAAGTATACTAAATCCCAAAACGTTGTGGTATTAATACTAAATTTTAATATGATTTTAAAGATGGGGAAGAAATTAAAATCTTTTCTTTCTGACTTTTGGCCATTCATTGTTTTTAATTTACAATTTTTCAATTATTTCTTAGTATTCTATATATCATTTCTATGAGACTACAGGCGGTTGCATAATACTTTATTACCACTTAAAACATAATAATCCAAATATAGTCTACCAAAACTGTAGAATCCAAAGATACATGCAGAGATTGGCTGTTTAAAGAATGGCAAACCAATGGGACAAAATTGAAAACTATCGGGTGTCAAAGAAGTTAATACCAACGGTTGATTCACGATTACAATGTCATAACTCCAACCAAGGAAGTAGTTAAATTTTTCTCTGGACATGGACCATATAATTTAAAACAGTTAAACTTAATAGAATCTTCTACATATTCTTTCCGAAAACAGGAAGATGAAAAACCTTATCACATTTTATGGGAATGTGATTTTTGGCATGAAACCTTTCAGGTCTACCGAAAACTGGAACCTTTAAAAACTTTAGGATTTGAGGAAATTTACCAATCATTTATTTTTGCCTTGAAAAAAATTTAATTTCGAAAAGAAAAAATAGAAGATATACACCAGACAACAACCAGATCTTACTGAAATTAACTGAAGGTCTTTTTTAGAGCAGTGCAATCCCCCACTATCCTGCATATAGATTCATTAATATGAACTAATAAAATGAACAGGATGCCTTCAATGGATGCATGGGGGCGAGGAGTGGACACCCTTGTAACTTCTCTGGGAAACCAGAAGTAAGGGTTTCAGGGAAACCAGAAGTAAGGGTTTCTGGGAAACCAGCAGTAAGGGTTTCTGGGAAACAAGCAGTAAGGGTTTCTTTTATTATCAGAGCAATTTTTCCCTGGTAAGCTATATTTAGCATATATAGGGTCATATGGAATAAAATGGAGCCAAAAAATCTTTATTAAAATTATATTTTAAGTCGCATCAACAGCTAAGGTCGCTAGAAACAATTTTACAATTGTAAGGGTTATTCTATTTGGGAACACAAAGACGTACACAAACACCCAAGTCCTTCCCAGGAATCGAACCCGGTACTGCTGTGGTACGAAACAGACGCTAGCCACTAGACCACTGAGGCCAGCCGTAATACTTATTTTACTTCATTTTCTAACTTTGTCTTTTTGTATACCATAAATGCATCCATAATTTTTCCTTTAGAATTAATTCCACTCCACTTGAATGGAACATAAATGACGCAAAAATTTCTTTAACGTTTAATTAATTACTAGTCTGAGAGATTTAAGTTGAAATACCACTTTCAGCATTTTAATAGTTAGTTCAATTATATAACATTATTTTACAACAATTCAGGATACACATTTATAACTTCACTACGTGTATATACAACTATACTAAATTTATTATCAACACAAGACAGAAATTAATCTGCTTAGCGATATTTATTGATGTTGCGCAAGCATTCGATAGTGTGTGGCATCAAGGATTAATATATAAGTTGAAGAGAATGCTACCCAAACAGTGTGGAAATTATAAACTCCTACATATCTAATAGACTCTTCCGAATCAAACAAGAAGATGAATACTCTGACTTAAAAGAAATTCAAGCAGGGGCACCACAAGGAAGTGTTCTTGGACCAGTCCTGTATCTGTTGTTTACAAGTGACATACTAAAATTAGATGACAATTCAACAACATCCACAGAAGTACTACAAGTCGCTACTAATACTATATATGAATGGACCAGACAATGGAAAATTAAATTGAATGAATTAAAATCTATTCATGTTAACATTACGAATAAAAGAATGATTGACCCTCCATCTCTGCACATAAACGGCACGACAGTACCATACGAAAATAAAGCCAAATATCTTGGCATGACTTTAGATACCAAGTTGAGATGGAAAGAACACGTAAAAAAGAAAAAGGAAGAACTCAACATAAAATATCGACAGTATAGATGGCTCATTGGAAGATATTCCAACCTGTCTTTGTATAAAAAAACTTTGTTGTATAACCAAATTATTAAAGCAACCTGGTCGTATGGTATACAACTATGGGGATGTACAAAAGAAAATAATACCAATCAAATACAGACATTCCAAAATAAAGTTTAATGTGCCATGGTGAATGCCCCATGGTACATTAGAAACGCTGATATCCATAAAGACCTGGCCATTCCAACTGTCAAAGAAGAAATTAAAGATTTGCGGGCAAGCACGAAGAAAGGCTTCGCCGGCATGAAAACACAGAAGTTCTTCAGCTCCCGGACAATAAATACCTGTTCAGAAGACTCAAGTGAAGGAAACTATTTCAATTAGTTTGAGTGACAAATTACAAAATAAAGCACGCTGTGTGAGCGTGAAATACAGTCGTAGGACAACAATGAAAACTAAAGGATATCATTGGACTAATTTAGCTTATAAGTAACTAGATATAAGAATTAACAAAATGAAACTAATGGTTGGTCTCTACAGTTTTAGTTACGGAGGTGGTTTTTAATACGGGCTTCACGGCGTCCTTCTGAAGATTTTCCACCTGCCAACGCAAAAAAAACAACACAAGACAGCAAAACGGGGACAGAAATTAATTTCAGTAGACTTAAAAAAGTGTGTGAATAAATACGAATTGTTAAATTAAATTAAAATTAGTAATTGAAATAGTGTAAATATAAATTGGGCAATAGACGCAATTTTTATTGTTACAGCGAGAAAATGAGTGTCTTAAGATAAAGACTACTCTTAACAAGTAGAAATTTTAATTCATAATATAATAATTGGCCGGTCCATGGCTACCCTCAAAGTTTCCTAATTATTTTAACCATTATATTCAAAGAAGTGCAAACAAGTCTAGTAGGTTTACTTTACCATGTATATATATATATATATAATGTCATTTTCAATAGTTCTTCCTTACAATTAAAAACAAACAGTTAAAAAATGTTTCATTATGTTGTATTTAGGGAGACGAAACGAGTTTCGTGGGCCGGAAGGAGCCAAAGAGGATTGCGGTTTCCAAAGCTGATTTCTTAGCTTGCCAGCGCTCTGTGGCTAAAGTAAAAGACGGCCTTTAAATATGACAGCCATAGTGGATTATAGTGTGATAACGTGGACAACATTACAAGTGTAAATATTTGTTATACTGAATAATTAAGGAGACAAATCATGTATGGTTATTGTTAGAGCGTACAATAGTTAGTTTAAGGGTCAAATATTACAATGAACAGAATGTATTTACCTGACTATTATGTCGAAGAAAGAAGAAGAAAATTATTTTGGTTGTTAGGAAAAATCTCGCTGCTTAACAGAAAACAAAAAACTTTAATTCGTATGATCACTAATAGTACAGGAGTAATTATAAATCCTATAATATCTCAATATGATAATCCACTTGAGTGTGTAATATAAATACGTACTGCATCCCTTATTATAAAACTTTCGGCGTCTGCAATATACTTACGCGCATTTACAAATTTGTAACATCCACATAAGCATATTATATCATCCACGTATACGGTCTCAATATTGGCCCTATAAAATTTATTATTCCATCATCGTAAACTTGCGTATTATGTCACCCAAATATTCACGGTTACTATAGTTTCTGATCAGTTTCTAAACGGCTTATAGTACATTACTTTATACAATAATATAGAAGTTTATTTTCCTTATCTTTAAACGATTTTTAGTCGATTACACAATTATTTGTTATTATTAGTTGTTTTATTTTTCCGGTACAAAAATATTCGGAAATTGTGAAGTTGAATTTATACTATGAGAAAGAAAACATCTAGTTCTAGAAGCTGTTTCTTGTAATTTTTTTTGTTGACTTATAATAGCACAAGACGGGAACCTGAATGGGGTTTGCGGGAGGGAGAGAAAGGTAGAAAATGGTTGACTAGGCACCCCGGGCTATAGCATAAGGATCCTACCCTTATATTCACCTGAAAGAGATGTATGGAAAATTCTAAAAGATCTGCGTCAGGAATGTCGGTCTTTTGGATACTTATCGAACGCCTTTCTGAAAAACGGCAGAGGAGTTTATTTCGGCGGTCTTTGAGTATATGTTATACTAGCTGGGGACCCGGCGTTGCTAGGGTATTCGTTTATACCACCCGGTTCATTATTTTTTCTTGTTCTTTATATAACTAAACCGACATCGAAAACGTCACAATATGAACTTCTAATATACTCCTAGTATCTCGAGAGAGTTCAAAATTCCCTCGGTACAATAACAGGAATAAATATATATCCTGTATTCTAACGGAATAAAATATTTCTCCCACTCAATGGTTTAAGTTTTTACTTAAATCGTATATTAAAGGTCATAATGTAACCCAGAAACTAGCATTATACACCGGTTTCGACATGAGGCTCGATAATTTGATTTTTATTTTTATATTGGCAATTAATTTTTTTAAATTTAGCTGACACGAGATATGAAACCAATTTATCAATTTATGTATACATCGTATCGACGATCCAAACAAGTTCATTTTTTATAATCCGGCTGCAACAATAGATATGAAATGGAATGAATGATATAGGAACGCGTAATAGGACTTATAACTCGCAGTTGGTTTACACGCCAGCTTTACTGCGGCAATTGCAAGAAATAGTCATGTAGAATTAGTATTTTTATTTATTTTCATATTTTATTAATATATTCTACAATATATCTAAATTAAATATACAAGAAAATTTAAATTAAATCTCATATTTTAAACCTTTAAATTTTCATTGAAATCCGTTATTTAGGATAAAATCTTACTGAGCTTAAAATAAGTTGTTTTATTTTTGCATATCTTGTTTTCCTTGAGCACCAACTTGACGAATAGGCATCCCAAGTCCTACCGAGATTCATTACAATATTTATTTTAGACAATATATTAATTATAGACGCATCAACTAGTACGGCCATAGCCAGTTTATAGATTATAGGAACTCATTTATTGCTAACTGTAAGGGTTTCACACTAGGGGAATTCATAAAGACAACTGCTCTGTGATGTAAGGCAGATGCGCAGACTATATATATATATATATATATATATATATATATATATATTGATTTTGCCTCTTTCAAATAAATAATTCCATCTACGTTCCTTTGACTTCGGTATTAAAAATTCCTGCTAAACAATTAGATACTGTCTACCTTTGTCGCAGTTTTGTATAATATATTATTTTGATCAATTTTAAAGTTACAAGTGAAACCATTGTTACTGAAAGAGAAAATTTTTACCGAATAATTTTTGAAATACTTGATATAAAATTTGTATTTATAACATATAAATTATCTCCAAAAATTCAAATAAAATGTCGAAAAGAAAACAGATGTAAGTAAATTTTCATTTGTTACTAGAACGAACAAAAATTGGAATAATTTATCTGTGAAAGTGTTAGGGGAATGCCTGTTCAAAGAGATATTATATAATGACTCTTAAAAGACGTACGAAGAGAAATGCTTTTTCGCAACGAATCAAATTATAATCCAATTCAAAGTGACGTATTAAACGGTGATTATTCCAGGCAGTTTTCTTTTCTCGTGGGTACAACTACTATTGAGGACAATGGATTATTATTAATAGATTGTAAGTAGTATGTATAATACTTTATATATCTATTTATTGGCCTATCTTACTTCATTGTAGCTTAGTAAATACATACACATTAGTTTCCTAAATCAAATCCCATTTACAGGCGTCCTAATTTGTATTCTAAGCGTTCTTCCATGCATTATAATATTAGATTTTATTTTACTTTTGACACAACTTCGAAGATTTCTCAAAAATCGTGTATCCATAACTTAACTTGAACGAAATTTTTCTTATTTTGGTTTCACCTATCTAATTTTTGTCGGCATGACGGGCGGTTTTTGCCCTTAAAAGTATAGCAGTTAAATTAAAAACCTGTTTGATTATTTTAATGTTTAAACTGAAATAAGGAAGTGGTTTACTGCTCCATGTTTCGCACTTGATGGAAGCGAAACGGGCGCACTAGCCAACAGTTATATTTCACGGCTAAAGTACGTACTTGGGATCTGTGAGGAAGAGCTAAGAGAATTTATGCTTGACTGTAATCGCCGGTGATAAACTACAAAGGCATTTTACGAAATGGGGGAAGGTGAAGGCGTTGTCGAGGAATGACACTAGGAATGGTTAAATCCCTGTGACCAAGTCTACGGTGGTCTGCAATGGGATTTAATTCTGTGGAAACCTGGCTAAACCCTTCCAAAGTACTGCACTAAGACCAGTGAAGGGTTCTGGTTCCTCGGCACCCTCCAAGAACCATTACGTACTTGAGGTCGCAATAGCTCGATATTAAACTTCAAAAACATAAGGAAACACTACCAGTTTATTTTTCTTGAATCCTGTTGCCTAAATATGAAGCACATTATATTTAGATTTGAAATAAGTTCATAATTGATGTTATGGTGTGAATAGAGCCAAAATTTAAAGAGATAATTGAAGGAAAGAATACTAGTATTAATCATTGAAAGAAATATTAAGAATTCTATAATATAAACACGAAGTCCAGAACCGATACAGTCCTGAATATACAAATGTGCTAAATACAATCATCACCTTTAGAAACCATTATATAGCTATCATTCAAATTAACCACATAAACGTAAAATGCATGCTACAGTATATGCTCTCATATGTACGTATTTATTTTAGCAGCAGCCTTCTCTCATCTAACAAAATTAATCTTTAATAATGAAAATTTCGACCATAGTATGTATAAAATCTTCAATATTAGAATAAATTACAAACAAAAATTAAATTATGAGACGTTTATATGCGGAATAATGATGTGTGTTTCAATTTATAATATTTAATAATTTTAATATAATAAGGGGATAAATTAATGATAGGGTTTTGAAATATGAAAAGAAAGTTTAAATTAAATATTCTGAATTTAATCAAATAAAATATTTAAACTTGAGCATAAATAAAAAGTACACAAATAAAAAAGTTAGCAATAATAATAAATTATTATTATTATGGAGACTTTAAAATCAGGGTCCTCTGTGTGGTGGACCGAGAGAAGCGATTTAGTTTTCAATGGCATGAGGTCTGGAAAATGTGAATTTACGAGACCCGAGAAGCTCTTCTACTGAATTTTCTGGTCTGATTTGTGATGAATGGCTGGATGCATAGACTGTTAGCCTCAGTTGTCTACATCGGGGTTGAAATCTCGTTGTCTGAGGGACGCCTGGGCAAAATTTGGTGACGACTCCCTTTTCTTTCGATGGCTAGCAGTTTAGTTTTTTACTGGAACCAGCCTACCTCTAAAAATTATGTCTTTGGTGTTCATAAGCTCTTTTGGCCTCTCATTATCTTCTGACTCTCCGTCTCAACATCCCTTCCCACTCGATGGAAGCTTTATTGTCCTACTACTTAATTCAGACATCCCATCGGCTGAAATTCACAATAACCTCTATTCTCTTGCACTTTAACAATTCAAGCCAATAGGAAATTTCTGCTACTGAGTGTAGACACCCCATGTGTTTCACATCACTCAGGATTATGCACGAGGCTTACGACTTTTAGAAGCATATCCTTCTAAATTATCAACAGGTGATCCCTTTTCGTTAAAGGATGCTTCTCTTGTATTCAGCCTAAAAAGTCGTCCTTTTGTCCTGAATGAAAGCGAGGGTCACACGCTGTCAGGAATGCCTCGCAGAACTTAAACACATTACAGTGTCTTTATCCGACGGCGATTAAACGTGGCCTATATACTAAAACAAAGAAATAAAACAAAAGTTAAATACAGAAAATAACATATATTTTTATCATTTTCGTAGTCATGCTTAATATTAAATGTATCACGATGAATTTTAACTAACAACATTTCATAATTCGGATGAAATCTTCACGGTTAACCAACCGGGTCAGGTATTTAAAAGAACACAACGTTTCTGCGGCCATCTGCCACCGTCTTCAGGCTATATGAAGACGGCGGCAGAAGATTTCATAAATTAATCTTTTGCAATAAATTAGTTTTGTTGTCAAAATAGAAAATATGGTTGAATTAAATGCAATGCTTAGTGATAGGGCTGTGTTTACAGCTTGAGGCTAAAAATTAGATTTACGGGTGTTTTTTTTTGGCTGATGTAACAAAATTTAAACTATTTTATAAACATTGGTAACGGAAAACATAATTTTAGGTTCATTGTGGTCTATGATGAATCAGGAAAAGTAAGTTTTAGATTTAAAAATACAAAAATATCTAGCCTTTTAAATAAATATTGTAATGACATAACCCGATACCCTGTTTATTTTTCATTAAGGCTGCAGTATAGAGTGATGCTTTTTTTAAAATTTGTGTGTATTGAAAATTTAATTTAGTAATTGATTTTAAGTGCATTGTCTTTAATTCTATTTTAAAAGTGAAAGAGACACTGTAATTTATCCGTAATAGCTTAAGTAGTTAAAAATTAGATGGTCTTCTGAAACAAGTGGCCAGGGCAGAACATCTGTGGTTCTCTAAAGATAAAGTATTGTATAGCTCCATTTGATAAAACGTGTATATACGTAAATTTTCTCGTAATCATTTGATGTGTTAACGAGAATTTGTCATTAATATGCAATTAGCTTATACGTAGTGAATAGATCACATTCAGAAATTTTCTTCTGTGACTCATAAAGTTTTGTAAATTTTTAGGATACACGCTGATCAGCGGTTTTTGGAGATTGTTAGCCTGTTAAGGGACATTCGAGGTAATCCTACAGGCAGCCAGACAGCTATTGTAGAAATTATTATATTTGTGGAAAACTTGCTTTTTATGAAAAAAGACGAATCATTTCTAAAGCGTTTTGACGTTAATATAATCAAATACTTTGTCTTTATCTTTTCTTAGTATCTGCTGCACTCCATTCTCGAAAGAGCGCACATGTCCCTGAGTTTTAAGATCCATGTACAAACCTCCATATTGATCGCTCTTCCCATATTCAGCTTATAACTTCCTCGTTAGTGATTATATCCACCCACATGAATATCAGAATTCAAAGGCTTCTATTCTTTTCGTTTCTGCAAGTCCTGGCGTCCATGTTTCACACCAATATAACGCTACACTCCATGCAAAAATTTTTAACAATGATTTCCTAATATTCACACATATTATCCCATCGTCTTTTTTTGAAAGCCTTTTTGGTCTGCACTATCCTACTCTTTATGTATACTATACTTCTACCATGAATCTTTGTAGGTATCGGTAATGTAATAGGATTTAAATAGAGTTTTAGCCCAAGTCATATTATGAAATGACTACCCCTTGTATCATTAAAAACATTTCAATTAAGCAGAGTAGTATACTAATATAGTGCCTATAGGAGCATATGCCATTAATGTTTTTGTAAGGTCATAGATATAAAACCGGAATCTGAGTGGTAAATGTTTCTGAAGCAATTATAGTTGGATTAAAATTCTGTAAATTGGCAGAGATCATTGGTGACTAAATTTACTTCAATAACGAGACGTGATACACTTTTCCTGGTAACTTTATCCGTTCTTAACCTGTTACCAGTTGTTTGCATCCATAAAATAGCCGTTCAGTTGCGAGTGCAAAATGAAAATCTACTATAAAACCTATAAAATTGTAAATTAATTGATATGTTGAAAATGTCATCTTGGCAATAAACATTTTTTTAAATAAGTTGTACTAATTACTTTTTACGTTACGTAGTATAAAACGTACAGATTGATATCACTACCATAACGTGATACTATGTCGATAAAAGCACATTCATTTTCTAATCGTGACATCAGAAGTGCGACAGTTGTAGTTTGACAGAAAGAATCGTATAATTGATGTTTGTTGTATAATAAATGAGATGTGATCGGTTACGTAGAGCTAATAATAAAATTACAGCGTTACTACTGTATGAAGCCACCACCTGTCCGTATTAGCCCCAATTTACGTGACAATTGCGCCAACCCGCAGGACACGGGCTGCCGACAGGAAGCCGAGATGTTAAATGGAACGGAAAACGTGACCCCAGAGATTTGTAGATCCCCCATCCATTCATCCTCTCTTACTATTTCCATTTTGCTAAATCTCTACCAACCCTCCCCCAACACCTTTCCCTCCTACTCCGAGAGATAAAGGCCAATGTACTGGAAGATATATATTTTTTTCTGTCATTCTACGAGCCGTTCTAATCAGTATATTTTAACTGCAGGATTGTAGAAAGAAGAGAATAAAAGCTATAGCTGAACTAATTTATTTCTCTCTGTTATTCTCCGTGAAATCGTACAAAGCAGACAATTTACGCAAGAGATACAATGTAGCGTGTATTGTGAAGATAATAGTGTTGATTAAATTTATTGAATTTACTAACTGTAAATATTATATTGTTAAAAAATAACGTAAATACACATACATATTATGAAATGGTTGACATATCACAAAAATATTTAACAAGAAATGTACTATTAGAAATGAGCTTTGTACAAAAATATTTCATATTTCAAAAAAATAAAATTTAGTTTTCCTAGGCGAAAAAATTATAGCGCCTAGTTAAAAAATGCTGTTATTAAGTGACATACGTTTAAACCATGCCAATTTATATTTATCTATCTAATGACGTTTGAGTTGTAGGAAGTTTGACTGTACTGGGGTAAGTTGCAACGAGCTGGTTCATTGTTCCCCATCGCGTGCATCGGTACATTTTCCATTGCTACATTCTAACATACAGACACGCAATGCCCATACAATCATTTAATTAACAATAACTACAAGAAAAGGAAATATAAAAGGCTTAGTTTGATGTACACGATGTGGAGTTGAAGGAAACGGCCAGTAAGATGTCCTAGCAATTTCAGCTGCGCTAAAACAGACTGTGGTGTGTGACGACATCACCACGTGGTACATATAAATTTATTTTATTTATAATGGCATATTTTCTCAAAGATACGGATAGACCTCGTGGATAGAGTAACTCTGGGATGGCCTCCGGCGCACGTTTCCTGGCTCAGATCAGGTGCATGAAGGGGACAGCTTTCAGGAAGGTAGGCCAACTTCATGTTACTGTCGGAGTACAATAAGAAGACGTACATTCAAATAGGTGGAAGTGACGTGATTGGGCGCACGTAGGGGTATCTTAAATAGATCGACAATTAACAGCAGTGGTCGGAGCGTGATTGTCATCCCCACACCATGTAAAAACAGAGCTTCTTGAGTTCTCTAAAATCTATCTTAAATCACCAAAAGATAAATTAAAGTGGATTATTTATTTACACCATACCTTAGCATTTTCAAATATGTAAGGTACAAAGATTATTTCGTACGGAATATTAAGAAAAGTGACCACGTATCTATTTCATAGTTCGACTTGCATGCGAAGTTATGTCAACATATTTCTCAAATAAATATTAAAACTATATAATTTTCGATTTAAAAGTGTTAGAGGAGAATGTAAATTGCTTTTCTTTGGATCTAAAACTGAAAATAAAATATTTTTTATTTGCTTGGACCAAATGGAGTCTGAAAATGAAACACTAACTCATTCAATTATTGAAACGTCACCTTTTTCATCATAAAACATTAAAATACGGTATTTAAATATTTTGATAGAAATCTTATTATAAAAATTCAAATTAAGAATACATATTTTTATTACTTCCTAAGTGAAGTTTTTGTTTGGAAGTAAATATTCAATATATTTCAAAATTACTTCTGTATGTGTCTTGAGAATATTAAGGTTTACTCACGTTAATAAGGAATGCTGACTAACTACTTAAACAAAATTTCAGAATAGTACAAAACTTTGAATCGAGAGCTTTAGTGAAAACATAATTAAACATTTTGACTCAACAATGATCTCATTTACAAAACTGCACCATCTATATCATAAGCTGTTAACATTGATATACCAGAAGAAACATATATTTGCAGGAGTTTACACGGAAAAGTACGGCGCCTACGAATTTATGCCATCTTATTTAAGAAAGGCAAGTTATAAATAAATATTTATTTCATTCGCAAATGTTACAGTACAATGTACACTGTTTCTCCTGGGATTTAAAATTTAAAAATAAGATATCTTGACCTTTAAACTGTGTAATTAAGTATAGATTTTTTTAATATTGGCTTCTGTTGAATTTTTTTCAATCTATATTTATTCTAATGTTAATGTATTTGTCAATTATAAATAAAATTAACTAATTTGCGCGTAACGCGTTCCTTTTAATGTTCAGTGTCCTCAAAAACGTAACGTCAAAGGGTATATATAGGTAATTACCCTACTTTTTAAAAATTCAACCGTCCATTTACGTTCAACACAATCCAAAGCCTTTGACTGCCTGGAAATACTTTCAGACAGGAGATACTTCGCTTTGGACACTGGCGTTAATAAAAAAAATAATAATAATAGATACGACCTTATTTTTTGTCACTTGTTTATCTACTTATTATTTAAAAATTCCTTCCATCTATTGACCTTATCTTCTTTATCCAGAATTGGATTCCCATCAGCCTTCCTGACGTTTCTGCTAATATTATTCCCCCTACGAATGTTTGTTTGATTTTCATGAAATCTTCAACCGCTTTGTGTTACCCTTAGAGCCAAGGCTCTTTGCTACGTACTTCCTATCTGCCTCATTCTTCACGAGTCAGAACTGCTCTTTACCATTTTCATCTCTCACGGTTTTATATTTTTATTATTTGTTGTATTATCCATACTTTCCTATTGGTCTGAGGTATTATTCCTATTTTTTTCGTCTGCTGCTCTAGTAATTGCTTCCTTCAAGAAAGCTCATTTGTCTTCTAGATCGTCTCTTTCTCAATTTTTTACTAACCCGCTTTTGATATCTTCTTTAAGACTCTGAATCACCTCCTGTTTCAGTTTTTCTAATTCCCATCTCTTCAGTTGTTTCAATTTCTACCTGAATTTCGCAATCTCATCCTGCATTTCATATTACCCAATATTACAATTAGTATATTAATATTTTCATCATTTACCACAATAGTAAAACAAATCAATATAAGATACATTTAATTTTTACCTATTTATCGTAATTGTTCCTCCTGTACATGGTACGTCTAACCTACAACTAAATCTTAAATTAAACTGGGATTATAATTAATTAACGTTTTAAATATGCAAGTTCGCAGATTAGAAATGACATGATTTATTCAATTTAAATTTATTTTAGGATCATATACCGAATTTAGGCACAATTAGTATTTATTTGATCAATTAAAAAATATTTCGCAACTTACAAGTAGACATTATAATTGTATATTTATCCGTTTCGGTCTACCTCAGCCACTGCCCAGATACTCGTACTTCCTATGCTGTCATCTCTCTTGTTACAGGAATATTCGTGTTACGCACATGGACGCTCATAAATAATAAACTTAATTCAAACAGTAGTTTAATAAAATATAAATATTACTCTAATATACAACAGCACAAAATATGAAAAATTATAATGTTTTCATTGTCAGTTTAGTCTGCCTACTTGCTTTGTGAAGCATTTTATATTAAAATTATGTGTCTAAATTCAATTCCTTAATAGCTAAGAAATATTATTTTCTGTTTTTTGTATTAAAGAATGCAAAACCAGTTTAAATGGTTAGTATTTTACCCAAAATATTGACGCTTACAAAAACGAAAAAAGTTATCTATATCTATTCATGAAAAGATAAAATTCCTTGTTTTGTTTATATTTCAGTTCTGACTGGCTCAATATTCAATCTCCTATCTGGGCGATACCAACTCGTCCTCTGTGCTAATCTTTGCGAACCAATAAATTTTTCAGCAGGAGAACGAATAACGGATTTATTGACAGTGGTTTATTTTTTTTCAGACCATATTCTGTCTCATCTTCAATCGGATGTTGCGGAATCCTTAATGCTGTAATATCCTCTGCAAAAATCGGAAATACCAGTTTTAATCTGTCCGGAGTCCACCAATGTTTCTAAGGATAATTTCACTAATTAAATTCCATGACATTTCCTTTTACATTATATATATTTTCATTGTGTAAAAGTACGATTAAAAGCACATGCGTATAAATGATTGGATTAATAAAGTCAACCAAAGTACTCGATGGATATTTCGCAAAAGTATGATTTTGTTTAATAATGCCATTTATGAAATTCCATTTAAATGAAATAGAAATAATATATTTAAATAAAATGGGTAAAAAGTGTATTAGTCCAACAAGTCATATTAAATTAAATATTTTAACTTTTTCGGGAACCATAGGCCTATTTACTTTTAAGTTAACTCGTCTGAAAAATAAATGGTTCATACTTTTTTGTTACACTAATGGTAGGTTGGTCAAGTTCTATCATGTGTGAAGTAACAGAAAATTAATTAATTACCTGTAAAATCCGAACCCTTTGTTGATTAATGATATCCTATATTAATATCATAATATACTCCTACAATATGGAATATGACAAACAATTATACATATATATGAAATAATTAAATTAATCTGATTTAATTTTATAAACAAAAATGATGGCCGAAAGTCGGATATAGAATAATATAATTAGAAATTTTTTCTGCTCCGGACATTGCAGTAACAATAATAAATTTTTAATATTATAATTTATGTACGTTTTCTAATTAAACTATCCCATTTGTCCCCTTTCGTATTTAATTGTATTTTATTTATAATTATAATATGTATTAAGTTCCGTGAATCTTTCGATACAAAATAGAAAAAGTCGAATGATAATTATAAAAGAGTATACGATACATAATTTACTTTATACATGAATTTAATTTATTCTCGAAGTTATATATATATTTAAAATGTACAAAATATTAGAAGCCTATCATTATCACCTTTTCGGACAGATATTGTTTTAGGTTATTCTTGAATATATCATCCTGTATATATTAAAAATTTTAAATAGTTGATCATTCTCTGTTTCTTGTAGTTAGTTTAATTCTGAAACTGTTATCAGCTCTAGGTTCTCCATATTTTACGTTATTTTGACTTGGGAGATCTTTTCTCCACACACACACACACACACATATATATATAGTGAATCGATTGTTAATTAATTATGCCCCCTAAAATTTATTTACAAGATTCAGTCTAAAAGTGTGTCTAGTGGATTTTTTGGGCAATATATGTTTTGCAGCTTAGCCTCATATTTAAATCCCATAGCTTGTATGTGGATAAATTATACCATAATACATCTAGAGGAATTTTTACTTAAGATATTATTGACTCGATTAAAATAAAACTCTCAAACGAATTAGTTATATTGGCTTATTGCACTTACAAATGATATACTGGTTGCAGTCAAACTACTGAAATAGACACGAATTATGAACCCATTACACTTTGGTGTTTGGTTTTTTAGTCATAAATTGAAATTATGAGTAATATAAAGAAAATAAGTGCAGAAACGTAAGGGGACTAAGATTATTTATCGTACGTACGCTAAAGAGAAACGTCAAACCAGGCCTTCAAATTGCCTACCTGTCAGCAAACAATCCGCTTGCGGAATCTGAGCAGGTAGAAGGCCTAAAGGGTAACACAAACCTGCCAGACACATTGAGGAGCGTGCAGAATCCTCAATCAACGCCACCTTCTACAGACAGAATTTAGCCGGAGGACCCACATGCAATGAACGCCTTCAGACTACGTTCCACTTACCTTTAGCAACCTTGCAGCAGTAACAGCAGTTGTATGTGTATGATGTGATAAATGACGATTAAATATGTTGCTGGCACATGATTATCAACGATTCTAAGAAAATCAAAACTCCTATCTACATAGTTTTCTAGTTTTCGTAAAATGTCCCGTTCTGTTCCTCTATGCAGTAAATTTCTCTCAGTCGTGATCAAATATACGTTTCATAACTTTAATTAGAATGATGCTCTACCTTCTGCATCCACCCTTTTCAATTTCCTATGCTACGCTACGTTTGATATCGAGAATCATCCACATGTAGCCTGTTAACCTAAAAGAAACCTTCCACATCCCCCATTTTTGATTCCCTTCCAATACTATAAAAGAGGAGTTGCCTTATTCAGAATAACCCTCATGCAGCCTCCCCCCCAAAATAATAAAAATAAAATCATGTTGACCTTTCGCAGATATTTCTCCCCAGTTTGACTGTTGGGGTCAACTTTGGGAATGCCTATTTCTGGTTTTTTTAAAGTTCTCAAATGCTGAAGCACCTTCATCTATTATAGGAGGTGTATGTACTAGGGTCAAAGATCTTGGGCATACGGTAAGAATGTTAACCCTGGGTTACCTTGCTCTACCTTCCACATCCCCTCCTTTTCAATTCCCTCCCAATGCTATTAAAGGGGAATTGCCTGTTTAAGGTCACCCTTATGTAACGTGTTACTCCAAAAAGAGAGATGTTTTCTTTTTCGATAATAAGCTGCTGCTGGAGTCATTGCATTATTTTTTAATTTTATTGTTTTTCCCGGAAATTATTGGATTACTTGTAAACCGCCACCTTTACGGACGCAGACATAATATTATACAGTGAATGCGTCCATAAGTAGGAGGCCACGATGAAAATACGATTTTTCACATTCTGCTAATGGAGTTAAAGCGTGTTTTTTGTTTACGTTCTGCGCTGCGTATGCTAGTAATCCTTTCGAGCGTTGTGCTAGGCGTAGCAGCTTTTGAAGGTTGGTACTGTAGCTTCGATATTGCGTTGTCCCGGATTTTTTTGTCAGTGTTTTAGTAGCTTAACAACAGATGAATTTATCATGGAATCCGTAAATACAATCTAGGATTCGTATGCCGAAGTCGCAGATTCAGATTAAGATGAATATAATCGATTATATTCCAAATTCCTCCTTAGATGGATATATAACTGAAATTCTTCTTCATGATGCTCCGACCACGCTACGTTTGATATCGAAAATTGCCAGTAACAAGATTTGTGTATACTTAGCAACGATATCGGAGGCTGACAAATTGGTGAACTCGGTTTGGCGTTTGCAACTCAGCAACGTGTAATATCAGACAATACAAACAAAACAGGTAAAATTCATACGTTTTTAATGTATTCCCATCCATTACAAATAAATTTATGAATGGAGAACTTGAAAAAATACGTATTATTTTCAATGGAATAACGAATATGGTCAGACCTAAGATTTATATCAATACTGATCTTACTGAACGTATTCCTGACTATCTCAATAACGCACGACGGAGTGTGAACTATCCCATATGTGATGGGATAGTAAGCTAACATTCCACAAACACATTAAAGAAGTTGAAGATGAAACTAGTAAAGCATTGAACTTACTGAGAACCGCAAAACAGTGGAGGCCCACAGTGACACTTAAACTCAGGTACTTGTCCAGAATTAGATGTGGGATACTATCTGCTGCCTCATTCTTCTATAATTCCCCAATACACCTACTTAATAAACTATAACGAATCCGAAATGCAGCAACTATATTCATACTGAATGATTATGAATACCCCGATTGGTAAACCAGTGACACAAGTATAATTCTAGCCATTAAGACATCTCAATAAAAACTAGTATACAGAATATGCCTGAGGGGGGTCAAGTTTATATTGGTCGGGATGCCTCCTTAAGGAAATTAGACAAATATCTTCTGGCACAACCTGATAATCCCTAATCCGTTGATACAGCACTGTGACTATCATGCACCATGGCAATCTAATAGATTGACGCTAGACATATACTCAAAGAAATCCTTGGCCCGTAGGGATTGAAATAACATGGTAGAGGATCTTATCTCTAGGTGGATTATAGACAATATATACTATGTGGATGCCACTAGGGGTAGTAGTAGAATGGCCTAAGCATTTTTTCTGGGAACACTACTAAAAAATGCTCACGCCTAACTTATTCCTAACAGCTGGTATCAAACTTGCTGAACCAACAGCTATTGAGGAGGCCACCAAATGAGCTAAGCTCAGGTCGACGGGCCCCTTGACTCTACACTAGATGCTCTATCTAAAATGGTAATTACACTCATTTCTAAACGCATATTTAACAGTATGAGGTAGAACTTTATAGATTTAAATGGTACCACATATATAAATGATACCCTATGCTGGGTTCCAGTCCTATTATAGGTAATGACCGTGACGACATCGAGGTTGAGAAAGCAGCATCTGTAAGAACCGATAACTACACACATAAACGGATGGGCCTTAAAATTTCCTTCATAACATGTGAGGAAGCTCTAAATAAAGATCACTTATTCAGAGTGAGGATACCTCCGCTAGGCACTGAATATGGCGGTTTAGAAGACCAATATTTCACCGAATTTTATCAATTGTACTGTGCAGAATATGATCAATACATACCGTACTTACGTATACTTTTATAACAGAAAATACAGCTATCTGTCCGTCGTATGTTATATGAATGCCCACGCGAACATGCTAACCTTTCAAATGGCATTCTGCTGAAGGAGGGTTACCTCAGTCGTTCCAAGAAGGCGGTAGATAATTTGCCTTCTCAATAATTTTAGAATAAATGGCTTAATGAATAAGATTTAACAGTTTTATTCGCTAACCTCCCGCACTTGAACGATATGCACAAGGTTTGCACTATGAACAAATAGAATGGTATGACAGTCCAGACAGTCCCCAATGACCATGGTGTTATATGGTTGTTGTTGTGGTATTCAGTCCTAAGACTGGTCTGATAAAACCCAATCCATCTTGCGCAAGCCTCTTAATTTCCTTATAACTAGCAGAACCCACATCCTCCCTAATATGGTATAAAAATGAAATAAATACTGTGATCTCCCACTTATCGTTTAAGCATCATATGCCAAACTTTTATAAGGGCCCATTTCAAAGCGAGTAATAACATCAAATCCATGCCGAGTGCCAGATGGGCGTCCGTAAGTTCCAATTATTTTCCCCTTGTTAGAAGAAAATAACTACTCACAAAAGTAGCTTTGACTGATAAAGCCTTTAAAGCTTTCGAGATTTTACAACTTGTGTCTCCAACGAAATCAATCATTATTTTATTGCAATGTTTTTTTCGTTTTAATGGCACAGCACAATACCTACAATTTATCAAGTGATGATCCATATCATTCAGGACAAGTGGTCCCACTGGCAATGAGAATCCCTTGAGGTAGGAGCCGAGACTGTCCGCCATTTTTAATATAGTATGTTTCACAATAGAACGTCAAACGTGTTTAACTTTTCTGGTGGTGGCCATCAGCAATATGGTTTGTCGTGCAACTGTAAACTGAAGCAATTCCACAAGCATGATTTATATTATTCAAATTTCCATAATAATTAATTATTAACTGTTGAAGAGACAAGCACAATCCTTGTGCTGGAACATTATGTATGTCAGGTAAAATACACGTATATTTAATTACTTTGCTTCATTATTGAAGCGTTACTCAAAATTTAAAGTTTATTAAACTTTTATGTCATATATTAATATACACTTTAATATAGCAGTCGTGGAATAGTATTTTAATATGATGCAAATTATAGGATTAATTTTGTCAATGAAAAACAATCTTAATTTCCTTATAATGTTTAATTAAACTATTTTAAGGAAGATCTCTTTGTTTATTATAGTTCATTTCCATATTATGTAATAGTATGTAAGAAGGACTGCTTTGATTTTAGTTCCTAAGGAACAACTTCTATGTCCAAAATCATTTTGTATTACAATATTTTATTAATTTTGTATTACATAGCAACGTATCTAAAGTTAATAGCACCAATCTTGGCAACATTCTAATTACCTGTAGAGAATCGGACAAAACATAACATAGAAAAGACTTGTATAGAGATTCTGAATGCATGGTTCAACTTCGACATCTGCTCGAAATCGAAGCGCGCAAGCTACAGGGTATCGAAGCAGCTAAATTTGGAAACTGTGCGGCAGTCTCAACTGAATCTCTGGACCGCGTTCTCCGATGAACTCTGGGAGGTCGACGGAGGACCGGACCTAACTTTTCAGCAACACTCCACCGATATTGAAGATATATTATGTAATGGATTGATTCATGTTCCCTACAAATATTTGAATTTTTTTTAGCTTAATGAAAGCTTATAATATTCAATTTCATATAAAGAACGGAATATAACAATTATATTTAGCCTCATACTGCTGTAGCAATAACTTTAATTTCGTCGCAGTCATTAGAAGACATGCACGTAAGCTAATATTCATCGCGTTCACATCGCACTAGTTCCCTGAATTTAGGTCAGAATAAAGAAGAAATTTTGGTAAAATTTTGTTTTGTAACGTTCAAAATCGTACTAAAAAGCGCAAAAATAATTACAAGGTATATGATGCCAAATCGAAAGTTAAAAAATATTTCATATCCTCCACGGAGACAGCAGCTGTGATACAAAGAACTGCGAAACGTTTAAAATTTCGATTATTCGCACTATTAAAGAATTACATTAAGACCAATCAGGAAGAGCACTACACGGGATCATAGATACCACTAACAGCTTTCCGAGGTCATCCCAGAACCCTGTTAGCTGTAATCCTGAGGGATACGAGCGCCTGATGGACCGACAGACTCTAATGGTCCTTGTGTCGGAGAATATGTGAGTTGTTGTGTTCAAAGGAGAGAGAGATTATCATCATTGGTGAGCAGAGAGACAGGAGGTATGTAGAATGTTTAAATTGTATAGTTTATAATTAATGTTGTGGAATGAATGTGTAAATCTCAGTCTGAGATAATTACATAAAAAATTATTCAAGAGAATCGTTCGATATAAACTGTCGGACGGTGAACTCACATAATTCTATGTCGAAAGGATGAGTTTAGTAACGCCTCCGCATGTCATGAGCAATACTGGTATTTTCAATCGAGGAGAAGAGAGGAGACGTTACAAAATCATCGTACGTCCTTCCCAGAGGTAGAGTCCCTCTCTTTTAAAATTTTATTCACAAAATGCATGTTATGATCTATCACCATCGATTGCTGTTAACGTATTATGAATCTGTGTAACATAAATAAATTATTTTACTTATAGGTTGAAACTACATTAACATTTTAAGGCTGGGAGAACAAAATTATAAGCAAATCTCTGATTTTTTCATTTAAGAAATTGTACATTTTCTTCTGACGACACCAAATTGGGTTTATTTAGTACCAAAACTAAAGTTGGAACAACACTAGGTTTTAATATTTTTCTGCCATCTACTCTTTCCTGCTTATATTAATTTACCTAAACTAGGATCAAACATTGAAAGATATTAAAATTTAGTATGCATAATAACAACATAAAAGTAGAATATAATACATAATTTTACTATATGATTTACAGTTACAATGTGTTCATGTTATTATTACAAGTTCAGGCGATGCAGTAAGTTAAAACGGAATATGGAATAGGAATCATACTGCAACGAGAAGATATAAAAACCTTACGCTTTGCCGATGATTGTGGAATTAGCGGACTCCAAGAAGAGTTGGAAAATACAATAAATGGCATGAACGTGATCCTGGAGGAAGAGTTCAATGTAAGGATTAATAGAGAGAAAACCAATGTAATATAGTTTAGTATGAGAAAAAATGGAATAACAAAGGGAGTTAGATTGGGAAGGGATATTTTGACGGGAGTTAAGGAATTCTGCAATTTAGGAAGCGTAATAACTAGGGATGGTAGAAGTATAGTAGACATAAAGAGTTCTATAGCACAGGCAAGGAAGGCTTTCGTGAAAAAGAGGATTTTACTTACGGGTAATATAACTTTGAGCATTAGAAAATCGTTGCTAAAAATTTTCGTATTGAGTGTGGCGTTATATGGTGTTTAACGCCAACGATAGGAGTTCCAGAAAGGAAAAAAATCAGAAGCCTTTGAAATGTGGTGCTATAGGAGAATGCTGAAAATCCACCAACGAGGAAGAACTAAACAGAATAAGGAAACAATATGGAGGACGTTGACTAAGAGAAGGGATACATTAATAGGCCACGTTTTAGCATTAGAGGGAAGTGTGTGAGGTAAGAACAGAAGAGGGAGGCCAGGGAAGAAATACGTTAAGTAGATTAGGGAGGATGTAGTTATGTGGTACTGAAAAGGCTTGTGCAAGATAGGCTAGCATGGATGGTTGAATCAGACCAGTCTTAATACTGAATACCACCACAACAACAATATTTATAATTAATTAGCTTTCTTCTCAAGATTGCTGCTATTAAATTCACATAAGTTGCTATATACGATCATAGATATATTCATTATAGACAAGAAATAACGTAGTTCCTCGTGGGATATCAAACATTTTCGAAGATATTTCAAAGCAGATTATTTGTTTGTATGCTTCTCTTAGTAATAATGATGTATTGTTACGTAATAAAACAAGGAATTGAAGTTCTGTCAATGATTTACAAGATAAGAAATGGATTGATATAGGAAAATCAACAAAATGGACGTAAATCACGCGGCAGTTATTGAATATTTTGAATGACACCTTCTTCATCGCAGTAAAACGGTATTGGCTAGAAGTCGTCGTGTCAGCGTTGTGGGAAGAGTTCGCCCTTTGTCTTTAATTCCCAGCAGAACATATTGACTGTGGATCTTCTGACAGCTCGCAGCCCAGCCGTGGCACAATGGCAGCCGTCAGCACATACACACACACACACTCGCAGGCACGAAGAGAAAGACGGAGACCTGAGAGACGCGAGAGAGAGATAGAGGGCGAGAGGCTATAACTTCCAACACGACCACGAGACTGTCTATGAGGCGCGGCCAACTTGGTTAGAGAGAAAAGCTCGGAAGAGAGGAGACATGAATATTCGACCGCATTAAAGGTGAGAGGTAATCTGAGAAGGAGCAACTATTTAATACCATTCATGTGAATTTCTTATGAAACTCGATACAGTTAACATGTGAGGTTGTGCGCAATATATGAAGTCGAATTATATTTCTAAAAATGACCACTCGTTTAAAATTAAAGAAAAAGGGCAACGCACAGAGGTAGGAAAATTTTCATTTATAAATAGGTCAATACGCGATTGGAATTCCTTGCCTGCAGAAATGCTGACGACTTTTCCGGGTAGCGTAAATCAGTTTAGGAATAGGCTAAGAAAACTTAAGTGAGTAGTATTTTTTTTAGAATCAGTGAAGTGATAATAGTGAAGTGATTCTTTTCTTTTTCAGATCAAAACCTACACTTCAAAATTCTTCCTTAGTGTAAACATTTTGCAATTGTATTTGTGTTTCATTTATATATAGCTGCCACCGGGAAAATGCCCAATATCAGCTAAGTAATAATAATAAAGACAAGAATTAAATTAAGATGATCCTCTTTATATAGACAATTGAACAATACCAATAAAGATAGAAGAAATTCAGAATTTCTTCGGTTGACGGTTTGATAGTTTTATTGTTTTTATGAACTGATATTGAAGAGGTATACGTAACAAGAACGCCATACTGTGTGACAAATTGAAATATATAAGTAAAATATTATACGTATAGAGTTAAATAGACATAAAAGTAATTTTAGAAAAAAAAGTTGTATAAATTATTTTAAACCCTTATATCTACATATATTAGTCGTTGAAATTCATCCATAATTTATCAGTTGTAACACTTATAGTCAAAACTACTAATAAAATAATTACACGTTTAGAAATTCTTTTGTTTCTGATTTTTGATATTTTGTATTTTATGTTTCAAACTTATTTTCTATAATTTATATATTTCGATGATACTTTTCCAAAATATTTCTTAATATTTGATTGTTTTTAATGTTTAAACACTTTTTTCTTACATCATCTTCGTCGATTTTCTTAGTCTAAGCTTTCTAATATTTTTTTGATAACATGCTACATGAGAGTGATCCTGAAACACGCAACTCCCCTTTAATAACATAGGAAGGAAATTGAATCGATGCTTCACCTATATAATATTCAACTTACAAATATACTTGCGGTGAATTTAGATCTTTGGAAAACGACGCTATCTTCCTGAGTAAAGTCTAGTTTCGTCAGTTCGAATTGATTCCCTTTTAGGGGTGTTATTGCTGAAAGAAGGAAACCTTTCTTCGTTGTTGCACGAAAACATTAAATATTTACTTTGAGATTAATATTATTTCGATTCCCTGAAGGAAATTTATCGAATTGAAGGAAATAGGGACTGTTTCTCTGTTTAACAGAGCAGCGTTATAATTCGGAGTAATTTAATTTTAAATTATTATTAATTTAATATTGGCTTTTTTTAGATTTTGTAAAAGTCATAAATGACAATTTATAAATTGCAATTATACAAAATTTCGCTCTTATTTTTATCAGTACCTCATATGTACATTAGAAGAGTAACACACACAACAATAGTGGCCGCTTTGCTGTTATGTCTTCGAAGATGTTTGTTTCCCAAACTACTCAACGCATATGCTTCGTTCTCCCCATTGTCTTCGCATAACCAACCTACGAATGTCAGATTAACAAGAATGAATTTTTAATTTATTTACGGCCTCTACAATTTTGACGCAAATAAAAATAGATGGTAATTAATTTACACTTAAAGTGATTAAGAAAGATATACCGGAATGTAGAAAAGTAATCACAGTGCAAGAAGAAGAAATATAATTTTCCTGTTTTTGGTTGATATTTTAGTGTTAGGGGAGACAGAAGCAGACTTGGAAATCATAATAAATTGCATGAACGTGGTTCTGGAGAAAGAGTTCATTATGAGAATTAATGCAGAGAAGACCCTCTAATGCTAATTTTACAAGACCCTCATATCTCAAAACGTGGCCAATTAATTAATCCCTTCTCTTAGTCAACGTTCATATTGTCCGCTATTCCCCTATTAAGTTTAGAACTTCATCGCTAGTAATTTTATCCACACATCTGATTTTCAGCATTCTCCTATAGCACCACATTTCAAAGGCTTCTATACTTTTCCTTTCCGTAACTCCTATCGTCCACGTTTCACACCCAAACAAATTCATGCGAACATTTTTAACAATGATTTTATAATATCCACACTTATATTACCTGAAAGTAAATTCTTCCTTTTCGCGGAAAGCCTTCCTACTATTTATTCTACTATACTTCTACCATCCGTAGCTATTACGCTTCCCAAATAGCAGAATGCCTTAACATGTTTCAAAATATCCCTTTTAATTCTACCACCCTTTATCATTCCACTATTTCCCATATTACAGTCCATTATTTTGGTTTTGCGTCTATTAATTCTCATATTGAACTCATTCTCCCTGGCCACGTTCATGCCATTTATTATGGTTTCCAAGTTTTCTTCTGACTCCCCTAATACTACAAAATCGTCGTCAAAGCGTAGGGTTTTTATTTATTTTCCTTGCAGTATGATTCTTTTTCCATATTCCGTTTTACCTTTCTTCTATACGTAAGTTAAACAGCATGGGCGGCAGACTGCAAGTTATAGAGCTTGCCTGCCAAACGAGATAGATAAATTTAGTTTCCTGTAGTTTAAGTAACATTTTATTTAAGCAACGATACTTTTAAATTATTTAGTAGCTGTGCAAAGTGTTTTATGAGTCACAATGCAAATGAATGGGAAATACTACTCGGGCACCCAAAACGGATTTTACTGTAACCAAAATTCGAGTCGCTTACATGATGCGACATTTGCTATATAATCATAAGTATTGAAAGGTTTTACTAGTTTATGAATATGAAAAATATTTTGACAGTCGCAGTGTAGATTGATTGTATAAACACAAAGGCCACGACCCTCAATTTTATTTTTCGTAGTATTTTTATTGGTTCTGTACTGTAATTAGACCAAAATTGTGGTTCAAGTATCTTCTCCTTATAAATAGAACTCTTTTTTTCAAGGTATTTTTATGTCTGTAAATGCCGCATACACATATAAATGCATGTAACAATGCCGACTAAATTTTGTACACAGGTTCCTTGCACTGGTCTGTAGGCTTAAGACACTATTTCCTCCTCTGGGACCGGGATTAAGGGCAGGGAAATTTGAAATTTACCTAAACGGCAGATATCTGTATGATAAATATTCTTAGTGGTTAGTGACATTTATAAATGTCTCGGTATTGTATAATTTTCAAACTATTTTTAAGACGCTGTTTTTATTTGGTGTATTGTAGTGTTCATAGCAGAGAAGAGTTCTTTCGATATTTCGAGGAGCTAGATTCATTCCTTCCCTCATTCCAGAACAGAAGTCCTGCTCTAAAGTCATATTGAACTTTCAATAGGTACGTTATGTCCTCACGTAGCCTGTCAAGCGAAATGATTCTATATCTCAAACGTATCATTTTATTTTGGTAAAGATGCTTTTTAATTGCTTTTCGCGAACGACGTTGCCGCATGCATGCAGCGTTCGTGCGGCGACGACTATGTATGTATGTCCTTAATTAGGGTGGCAATAAATTTATTGACTGGATTGAGATACTTAGACATCTCAGTGGTTATGATGGAATTAACTTATTTTAAAGAATAAATTTAGTTAAAATTAAATAAATCCTAATTCATATTATTCTTTTTAACTTTATTTCTTTTCTGTCCATTACGTAAAAGTGGTATAAATGTTTTATATTGTAACATCCCGTTCTACTTGATAATTTATTTTATAATTAATTTAGATTTCCGGTCTTAATTTTAGGAAATTTTATTTAAGATTTGTAAAACTTTATTATTGAATAATATCTCTTTATTAAACGAACGTTAATTCTTTATAGAATCCGAGACAACGACAGTAATAGATAACCATAAAATTGAAATGTTGGATTTCCGAGGTACCAGATTATAACCGTCACCGTTCAAATAACATTAGAGTACAGTAAGCTATGAAAAAAATTTGATTACATTTATTAATCCTCACGGAATAGTATATAACTCAGAATATAATATCTGGCTTACTACATTTATGCTAACGCTATTTGCATTGGCCCGTGAAGAAAATTTAGTGTTTCAAGGAGGTGTGTGGTTACTCCTTTACAGTTGTTACGTCAGACGTGCTTGTTACAATTACCTGAGACGTACCAACTGTACGTGCAATGTTGCAGACTTTAAAAATCCCCTAAAGAAATAAATTCGGCTTATAATCAGATATTTATTAACCACACATATTACGTGTTACTTGAATAGGAACTGATGGAATTATATCCCCAACGTATACGGCCCTAACTCGTGATTGGTGCACAACTAGTGACGTTACAGTCTGTTAACGTGTGTATAATGTAGGGAAAATGTGACGCATTATGTTTGGGGAATAGTATGCCCCTTTAGCTCCTGAATATTAATATTCATGCAACAGACAGAGCAATAATTCGTCGAGCGCCAGCCTTGTTCCTTGTTTAGTCAGGCTAACGATGCAAACTTGATAATATTTTTAATGCAGCAATATATTATCCAAAAACTTTATTTTCCTTAAATTTATTTACATCAATATTTCATGTGAGATATTCCATCGTAAAAAAAATAGACTCCCTCAAATATTTGAACTTTAAATCATGCTTCGAACGTTATTTATGTTGATCCCAATTATAACCTTGCAATACTCACTGCTGATATTTTTCATATTTCATCAATCTAATGATATTCAATGTTTACAGATTCAATTTATTAACTTTGAACAAACAACATTTATTTAATATATTATTTCATTTTTGTAATCAGATACAAGCTTCCGCCGTAACATAACAACCAGCGATCCCCCTCTTTGACTCGAACGAAAGACTACGCTCCGTCTTATAAAACCTTTGTACAAGCATTTCATTTTCTAAACTCGGCGACGGCGAACTTCATATCCACGTAAGATAGCCGAGTTCAGTTCCGGTATTAGGTTCCTGCAACATAAAGGGACAATCATTGTGTGAATCTACTTATGTAAACTTAATGGAAATTGTGAAACTTAGAGTTGTGTCCTGTGTCATGATAACTACTTTTATATTCTGCAGTACTCGAAATTAAAACACTATTTTATATGAAAAAAAAGTAAAAAAATGTAAATTACAATTAAAATTGAGTTAAAAATTATGCAAAGTTCGTTGATGGAGTTTATGATTTTATGGAAATAGCTTGTGAGGATATCAATTAATTAAAGAATAAAATTTTAAATACTCGTATTTTCCTGTAGGCTAATATTATTCCTTAAATTTACATGTCATACCCCGTCTCAAAGCAATATTAATATTGAGTTTACGTTCACTAAAGACGCATTTTTCAAATTAAATTTAAAGATTGTATTTTTGAAATACGAGAACAATCACGTGTGTGTGCCCACCATTTTCAATTCCCTTCCTATGCTATTAAAGGGGAGTTGCCTGTTTCAGGATCATCATCATGTAGCCTGTTAACCAAAAGAAACGTCTGAGAATGGGGTTCGGTAGTAAAGTATTTTAGTTTTTTATGAGGACAATGGCGGTGAGATATTAACTTCCTAAAACAACGAAGCGATTATATAATTTTACCTTGACATCTGTCTCCAATTGCTCGACTTTCTCCTGTTCTGGAGGAAGTAAGCATTCTGAAGGTTACAGATAATAAAAAAAATTGAGATCACTTCAAATTGATTGAAGCTGGAGTAAAAGGTCTGAAGAAATTAACAGTACAACTCCTGATTGTTTAGCTTTTTGTCTCCGTACTTGGTATCTTTAGTGATCATCCTTGAAGAAAGACAGCAACTAGTGACACGACAACTTCAGTCCAATTAAGAATTAGTGAAAATTCGCGCGAACAAAATATATCTGATTATCATAAATTTCATTAGCAGAAATAACAAAACAATCATTAACAATAGAAGAGTAATTATGTTACATTGTTGTTGTGGTATTCGGTTCTAAAACCAGTCTGATGTAACCCTCCATGCTCATATATCCTACGCAAGCATTTACATTTCTACATAACTAATACACCACACATCTTCTCTGATCTGCTTAGAGTATTTCACGCATGGCCTCCCTCTTCTGTTCATACCGCACACACTTCCCTCTAACGTTAATTTTACAAGACCCTCATGTCCCAAAACATGGGATATTTATCAATCCCTTCTCTTGGTCATAGTCCACCAAATTTTTCTCTCTTCCACTCTTCTGCTTCCTTGTTAGTGATTCTATCCACCCATCTGATTTTTAGCATTCTTCAATAGCACCACATTTTGAAAGCTCTTATTCGTTTACTCAAAATTTCTGGATAACTTAGAGAATTTGAAGGTTGTTAGAACATATTACTTAAATTTTTTGATATGATCTTGTACCACATTTAATTCTACTATTACGTATTTTATAAGAAATCATTGGTAATATGACATTGGCACCAAAGGGGAAAGGAAGGAAAGGAAGACTTCCTCTGTTAAGCCAGGATAAGTTCTCCAATAACGGCGATAGCAGATAACTCAGGTAGTATGACGCGTCTTACGTACTACGTTTTCCATCATGAGGCAAAGCGTCCTCGAGTAAGTAAGTCTCCGTGGTTTTAAATTAGGGTCTGTCGCTTTATAAAAGTCTGGCCTACTTTATACAACCCGTCTGTATATATACTCAATTCTGCAGACGAGGGGTTTCTGTACTCTAATGAAAAAATTGATAACATCAGTTTTCTTTCGATTGTAACGATTGAAAAATATGAGTGATATTAAATTGAACTTCTATAGCGAAATAAATCAGGTTGTATTGTAAAATTAATTAATACTGAATAATTCAATGCAATCGAGAAGTCCTCTTAGACTTAAAAATAACACGTTACGTAGTGAAACACAATTATTATATAATAATTATCGGTAAAGGGCAGTATTGACGCGACATAACGAGATAGATAGGAAGTGCAAAGCACTCAAAGACGATAAGCTCCAAGAGAAATGTAAAGTGGTTGAAGATTTCAAGCTAAAAAGGACCAGTAACAAGAACATCAGGAAAACAGATGGAAAGCCAATTCTAAGATACAGAAGAAACAGTGAAAATATGGAAGTAATATCTGTATCACGTTATAAATGTAGATCAGTCAATAATAGAAAAAGAAGAGAAGGCGGATGGTGAAAAGTTGGGGAGCAAAATTTTAAGATTGGAGTTTGATACGGAGCTGTCAGATCTGAGCAATTGTTAAGTGCCAGGAATTGATAACATTCAAGCGGAGTTGATAAGATCATCGGGTGAAGAAGCAATATCATGGCTTTTCAGGATAGTGAAATTCACGAAACAGGGAATAATACCAAAAGATTTTAGTAGCAACATAATCATACCCATACTGAATAAGATTGGGGCTGATAGATGTGATCAGCATAGGAAAATTAGTTAAGTATCTCATGCATGCAAAATATTAATGAAAATAGTATATACGATACGACAACACACTAAGTGTACACAGTGTGTATTAAGCGGCATCTGTATGCAAACAATGAAATTAAGTTTCAAACGAGTATTTGCAAGGTCTGATGGCTCCCTGCGTATTCAAGCAATTTTTTTCGATAACAGGCTATGTGAGTGCAATCTTACTTATAATAATATACACGAGTAATCTAAAAGGCAATAATTGATGTTACTATTTACATATGCCAGTATAGAACATTTTATCGCTGCAACTAATCTTATCGGGTTAAAGGCTCGGACTATGCGGCGATCACTGCCAACTTGACCACAGAAACACACATGTAATCAAAAATTTTCAAATAATAAAATGTTCAGAAATTTTTTTCCAAGAAATCGCTTGAGTCGACTCAAGCGTGGACGTTGAAGTCAGGTCCCTTAAGAGTAGGGCTGATTCCAGACAGGCTGGCGATGTTTCGCGAAGGCAGCTGGTCCTTGAAGTTCTCGGTGTGCTTAGGTGCTGACTACGAGTGTGGACCCTGAAGATGGGCGGCAGGTTGTTCAACGTCTCGCTAATCCAGCGTCCATATCTCCTTATGACTATGTGTAGAAAATTTTATATGTCCAGCTCGGACAACTCAGAAGCGAATTTCTGGAGCGCAAAAACTAACGTCTTGTCTTTCCTGCGCTTCAAGATGAAGTGGCATTTTTCAGTCCAAGAAAGTGAGCTCTTCAGATGGAAAATGGTGGGAGATAAAAGTTAGATGGGATGATTAAAAGTTTAAAACTGAAAATTTCAAGAAAATAGAAAGAATTAAAAGTAAATTATAGAATAGTTTCCTACGTGGACTGGTATAAAAAGTTAGATAATTAAAATAATGTTATGGAAAAAATAAATTGAGAGCATTGCAGTCAAAACTGGGAGGAGCCTATGGTGGAACACTCTGGAGAGATCTTAATAATTACAGATCAACTGCGTAGAAAACAAATCAGAATTCATTCTTGGGATAGAGAAATAGACAATGCGAAACCATATAACGATGTCATTGATCAAGTCATCTGTAACTCTGGCCATCTATTTATCGCGACAATTTGATGTACTAAAAATGATAGTTACAAATTAAAAATAGAAAAAATATTATACATAAAAATGTAATAAACGTGAAAAATTTTGAAAAAAAGAGAAGAATTTCTCTATTTGTTAAGAAAAGAATTTGGAAAAAATATGGAAAATGGAGGGTAAATACTGACGTTAGAGATAGAAATTCGATTATTGTAGAAGAAATTTCTACTCTCAGGCCAAAAAAGGCACATGGCGTAGTGGCGAAAATTGGTCCGTCACAATATATAAGACATACTTAAATTCCTGATCATTCGTTTTATCTTTCCAGTATTTAAATTTACCACATTGCGTTAAAATTAATTGCATCTTAACTACTTGGTTTCTAAACGCATCTCCGCTACAATTAGCATAATTATTATAATAAACAATGTGCGTTCAATCTAATTGAAACGTTTTGCGATAATGATGGAATTCAAAAGTTATCGCCTACGGCCGTAACAAATATTTACAGAGAGATTGTCTGAGGGAGGAGGACATGTGAGGTACAACAATAGAATTTTTTTGGTGAATATTTCCCGGCTGTAGCTGTATTTGGCTATAGCGGAGCCAAGGTACGAAACCTGCAAACAATACTCAAGAACGCGGCTGCTGTGGGTAAATTATTTTCGATAAAGCCCCAAAAATTATATTTCATCATATAAATCCCAGTGAACACGTGAATGTTGTCGGATGAGTGAGTTCGTGTGCCAGAGCTAAGCGGATAATGTAATTTGACGGTACAATGCACACAATTGAGCCGATGCATTACGTCCGGCGTGGTAAACTTAAATAACTCTATTAACACGTTTGGCCATTTGAATTCTGAATTGCGTGCGACTAGGGAAACGCGCCTAATTTGGTGAGATTTAATTTTACGCCATAATCCTGCTATATTAAACCAGCGAAATTATGGATTGGTAATGTCTCTCTGTCATCCCCAATTTCAAATCAGAAGGTTTGTATCATTCCCTTTCTCTCATGCCCACTAATATATCAGTCGTATGTACTGACCAACAATTTTTCGTTAGTATCTGAAAATAAATGGGAAAACTTTTTATTTCTGTCATAATAATAATTAAGATTGACTTTTTTGGAACGAAATTACAATTTCGTTTTTTGAGACCCTACACAAGGAAAACACAGATTTAATTTCATATTTCATGACGTTTGGTAGATTTTAAATTCCTCGTGCTGACGGACAACTGCGCCTCTATCACTATTTGTTATTTGCAATGGCAAAGTGTCACCAAAACCAGCCTTGTTCCTGTTAAAACTCATTATTATTTTATTAATTAACTTTTATAATACTAATGACTTTGTAAAAAAACCAAATTGATATATAAATAATAATAAGAAATTATGGTTAAACAACGTATCGGTGCATATTCGCACCTTCTTCAGGTTTTTTCTCGATCAGATTATTGTATCAACTGTGGTTGAAAAAGGTTTTGTGCTGTTTCGGACCTCTGTTTTTATGAATAATGTGCCATTTCTTAAAATTTAGTGTTTTATAATATGCTAAATTTGAACTATTTATTGGATGTTACAAAAATATGATCGAGAAAATACCTTAAGAAGATGCGAATACGCACGAAATGTTGTTTAATTAAAAGTGACGTAAAATTATTTTATTTAAAAATTTTAATATCCGACGTTAATTAATATAATAAGAAATTATATTAACGTACGTTTAATTGAGCTTCACAAAAAAACGTTTTGCGTTTTACAAAATGTATCTATTATTTGATAATCAAAAGCACTCTCGGAGGTTCCAGTTAAATAATTATGTTGGTTATAATGAAGGAGCTCTACAAAGTACAAGCTAATTAATGGGCAAAGTATGGAACATCACACAACTACAAAAGGTTAATTTCATACGTTGATATACGTGGAAAGAATATATAAGGAATACGAATACAAGCAAACTATTACAATAAATATTTATTTCCAAAAGTTTGCTAATAAATTTGGAAGGAATTCCGTAAAATGATATTGTTTTTAAAATGAAAAGAATTATTTTCGTGAAATTTTGTATTACGTGTTTCTAGATGGATATCAATTGGAAGACTTTTAAACAGACGATGCATGGGGAATATATTTTACACAATTTAAGGAACTCTTAAATTAAATGAGTGTAATAATTACTCAAGCTTATATTAAGAAACTTCAATAAATAGGTAATAATTCCACTCAGAGACTCAGCGACTCAGAACCAATAACGAACGAGATGCACTTCACTTTCTGAGCAGCACGTTTAATACTGATCGATCTATTGTTAATTAGAGACAGCAAAAAACAAAAAGGATATGCGCCATCACGAACTATTAATTTTAACATTTTTACTCTTTACATGTTCGTATTTATTAAATGAAACTTTCGGATTTCAGTTTTACGCGATTTAATGATAAAATGATATTTGCATAAGATAATGCAATAGTATTTGGGGATTTTATTACAAGTTTAGGGAGAAAATAAAAAAGGATACACTATATTATTAAAATTTATAGGATTTCAATGTTTAGAATAAAGTTACGGAGCACATTAAATACATCAATTTGAGTCTAATTAAATGAGTCATGCGTTATGTGATTGTGGCCGAATAAATATATCTGAATTTTTCAGCACTGACGACTTCTAAAATACCGTTCGTGGTCACCTTAGTGGATTCTCATCCTTTCCTAGATAGTGGTTGGTGTCGTCGCGTCTACAGAAGTATAGCAATGTCGTCTCCAGTTTGATCTTTGTACCAACAAAAACTGCAAGACGATTCCTCTCTTCCATATCAACTCATTGGTTAAACGATTGCAATCACAATACGGCGGGCAAAATTCTCCATGAAGTCTCCGACTACTCGCAATTAATCAACCAATTGCGAAATATTATCAGGCATTATTTAAACTATTGCCAATTAATTCAAGCTCGCAGTTTGAAAGATAAATTTGTCACTCCTGCATTTCGTAAGTTATTGCACGGCATACCCCACGCTCAGTAGGAAAAGAAGGGGGAGGAGAGGATTGTATTTGAGAAGGAACTTCTACTTCAAGCGTGCCTGCGGAACGATACTATCATTGTTGGAAGCATGTAATATATTATTACGATCGTAATACGGACTAAAGCATCGTCTTTTTACAGCACATTATGATTTTTAACTCTTAGCGTTTGCGGACGAGTTTCTAGCCTGAACTGAAAGCAATATATTTCCTAGCGCCAATGTTTTCAGAATTGCTTTTGCACTACGAACTTGTCTATAGGTGAACTGAGTTATAGACTACCCCCTCTACAATATCGAGGGAACTGTCTATTTCTGAACGTGTTGACACACGACTAGCCAAATGTCCTATTTGAACAAATCATTTCCTCAATGTTAATTGACAACTATAAAATATAGGACTATAATTTTCAGCAGAGAGCATATTAATTTAATTACATAATTTTATGACATAAGATAATTGTTACGATTAATACAATAAAATATATACGATGGTTATATGTGAGAGGGCATAATAAAATGAAGAAAAAATTTCATAGTAATTAAGACCGATCAGAATGAAAAATCATAAAAATATTAAATTAGAAATTGAAGGACTTCCCAGTAATATATTTGTGTGTTTTAAAAAATAAATTTAAATTATATGTGCTCATGTGCTACAGGAAATGTATTATCATAATAATAATAATAATAATAATAATAATTTAAGAGTGTGAATTTCTGCTTCAATTTCGAAGACTTTAAATTGTCCACATTTCTCTCTCGTGCATATCTTGGCTACATTCTTCATAGCACGAGATTCTTGTCTCGAATGAGAAATGCGCATGCGCATTATTACCGTTTCAACCCCTGCTCGTCTAAGATCCAACTATAATATGAGAGCCATCAGACAAACAGTAGCAGTAAGCAGTCTCATCAGGATACAATTTTAAATGTTTTTGACGAATTAAGAAAAGATTACTGTTTATATACTTGTGGTTTATTTGGTTTACTAAAAGTCTATTAAAAATAAAAACGTTTAACAGGCGATATTTCGAAGTCTTTCATAATTCTGATAAAATTACCGTCCGATCCGCATACAACATTCTCATAATATGTAAGTTTTTACTAAAATTCACTTTCTTTATTTAAAAATGTAATAAGTAAAAATACTGCCGTTTTAAGATTTTGCGCCAATATTGTTATATATTTTTACAATTTTAAAATTTAATTTCTATTGCATGTGATGGAGACGAAATTACAAATGTAGCATTTTACGGGTCGTGGAGTATTAGCAACTCTGTAGATGTATTAGAATTATCGATATCTTTATTCTCCTAAAATTTGTCTTGGGTGATGTAGCACATACCTTTAAATGATCACGAGCCTCCACTGCATAGAACTTTATTAAAAGTACTAATGTACACCAACACATTATAGCAGTTAGTTTATTTCTTGTTCAGTAATTTATTTTGGGGTCGTACACTGTTACAGTTTTTTGTATGCTACATAATAGTTTGACTGATTTGTGGCAAATACAGTAAATCAATTACAGCTGTATCTTCTTCTTTTGCTCTATCACCCATTGAGAACCTTGGCCTACCTGGTCGACTGCGGACTGTTATCTTGCATAATACATTCCAAATTTGGAGTGCCACGTGGTCAGCGTATCGATTCTCCAGTAGTAATACAACTGTATCACTATAATATTAATAGCATAAACTAATGTGGGCTGTTTATATTTTAATTGCAACAAAATATTGCATGCTTCAGATAATAAGGTTTAAAAATTTGCCATTCATTTCGGCACATTTGTGGGATTGATTCGTTAGCCCTGGCCCATGAATTTTCGGGTGACGATATTAACGTAATATTAGATTTTGAAGGTAATTTTATTACTCTGTGGATGATTGAGCTTCGTTAAAATTTACTTAGTTATAATATTTTTCACACTTTAAAAAAAAGTGAAAAAATAACAGTACCTAATCTGACTATATTCTTCGTTACGTTATTATTGAAAATTATGGTCTACAATTCTTTTAATAATGGAACAGAAACGAATTATGTTTTCACAAATTTAATTACCTTTAATCAGCAAAATATCTTAAACTTATTCCATTCTCGCCATACCGTTGACTGAGTACATGAATGCACAAATACATTGTGTCATTGTAAATTGTAAGCCTTAACAAGAATATTAAATAAATCAATAACCGAAAAACATTTAACATATTTATAATTGTCATTTAAACATATTATATTAATCACTCGTGACATACAAACTGCACAAAGAAATTGTCTGAAATGCGACAAACACCAAAATGCTTATATATATATATATATATATATATATATATATATATATCAAATATTTGCTCGCCACAAAAAAGTCACTTAAATGAACGTTATTGTAGTCATTGTTTACAGTCGAGCAAGATAATTATTTTTCTAAGTGGATTTTATTTGCATACTCGTAAATTAATAAACGTCTGATATTCAAATAATTAAATTATTATATTATTGACCAGTTTTATAGATTTCAATTAGACCGAACGACGTTTCATCGCCATATTTGAATGTGTGATATTCGGGATTAACTAAACGTTCGCTTACTATCCCGATTTTTAATGCTCCGTCGAAAATCTCCAATCGTCCTAAAGAATTATTTTTGTACGAAATGCAAGTTTGGTAAATGATCATCGCTGGTGTAGAATGATAATTATAGTCTCGTTGTGATTAGTGGCACCGGTTAATATGATTTATATGATGACCTCCCGAAACATATCAAATTTATTTCTTTTTTAATTGAAACTTTAGGCCATGTGTTCATAGAAAATGAGTTAACTTTAATATTATTTTGCACAAATTATGTTCTAAGCTTGCCATCATAACGAATAAAAGGAAGCTGTAGTTCTTGAAAATATTGGAGAAATTTTAATTAATAATAACATTACAGACTTAATTCTTAGATTTTAAAATTAAAATTTTCTAATTCTAACAATAGTTTGTTACGGCGTAAACGATGACACAGTTAAACTTCTAAATAGCGTTGCATAGGAATTAAATAATTTTACTAAAATTGTTTGGCAATAAGTTCAAAAAGTATGTCCCCAGAGAATGCTATACAACACAGATTTCATAATCAATAATCCTTGAGGACACATTTGGCCGTACGTAACAAAGACGCAATTTAACTGTAAGCTGTTCTTTAGAATTTCTTATGTAATGTACTTAGCCTAGGTGGGATATGGCAATAAATTTCTTGTTAAGAGTTTTAAGGCCGTTAAAACTCGATTACTGCATCGCAGATGCGAGAGCTGCGCCGGAGAAATATGTACTACCTGGCATATAGTGTGAATAATTGAAGCCAATTTGTACGCATGGAAAAAAGGAGAGTGGGCGGGTTCCCTAGAAATCCAATTACACGCGATTCCGTGCACATGCAGCCGTGAAGCTGGGTACTAAATACGCGGAGGTAGCTTCTTGAGCCCATCTAAGCCGTAAACAAGATTTTAGATACTAGAATGTAATATCTCAGTAAATGACGGTTTAACGTAGCATGATTTCAGTCTAAGTAACCGAACATAAAGTCATGAGAAATCTGCAAATTTTGGAAGAAAATATTATTGCAAAGGCCAGGTAACCAACTTCAGACGCCCCTAGTTCGAGATTATATCATTTCCACTTGCGTTGGACTAAATAAAAATGTAGACAAAATGTGGACAAGATTGGACGCAAGTTCTATATTTACGATCAAAATAATATTGAAATTTTAAAATAACCCATTTTCACAGTAGATAAGAAATATATTTGAAAACTATCTGGGGACCCGGCGTTGCACGGATATTAATTTATATTTTCCCGGTATATTATTTAATTCTTGGTCAACACATAGATAAATCGACATCTAAAACGTCACAATATGAATCTCAAATGTATTCCCAGTATCTCGAGTGGGTCCAATAGCTGGAATAAATATATTTCAGTATTCTAACAGAATAAAAAATTATCCCCATATTAAATTTTTATTTAAATCGCATATTAATGGCCATAATGTAACACAGTGACACGAATTACACCGGTTTCGACACCAATCTCGATAATTTCCTTTTCATTTTAATAATGGCAATTACTAAATTTTAAAATTTACCTGACGCGAAAATTAAAACCAATTTATCAGGTTATGTATACATCGTATCCACGATCCAAGGAAGTTAGTTTTTTCTCAGCCTACTGAAACAATAGACAGTACGTGGGATGAATGATGTAGGAACGCGTTATAGGACTTATAACTCGCAGTTTGTTTACACGCCGACTTTCGCGAAACAATACCAAGAAATCTTCCAGTAGAATTAATATTTTTATTTTTATTCATATTAGAATAATATATTATGCAATATATCTGAATTAAATATGCACGAATATTTAAATTAAATCTACTTTTTATAAACCCTCTAATTTTCATTGATATCTATTGAGCCGTTTCGGAGCCTATTCGAGACAATAATACGGACAGACAGATACACAGACAGACAGTTCAATTTTATTTGTTGCTATAGTTAAACCTTTGTCACACAAGAACGTCTGTGTTTGATGCATATTTTTGTGGAATATTCTTGACTTTTACATTGAATTTAAGTCTTGAGCATAATTTGTGTGGAGAGAACAATATAGAGAACACTGACCAAAACAGGGAATATAGTATACTCATAGGCCAAATTTTCAGGCACGAATGATTCGTTAAGTTAATATTAATTTTCAGGTAATCGTGTGGAGTACGGATAGAAAAGGAAGACCAAAACTAGAATATTCTATGAAAATGAGGCTGAATGAGGGCTTCAATACACCAGTATGGAGAGCTACATAAAATCACTCTCTGGACAGACAACAACATAAAATTAAATCTCACATAACAATAATCTAAGAACTGAATCAGGAAATAATTTGAAGCAGCTCATAATTTACAGATTTTATAGCTACTGTGAATAGCAATCGGTTTTCATCTTTTCGAATAAAACTGTTTAGCATGAAAATTATTATAAGCCTCAGAAAATACCTTTTTAAGTATGTATTCTCCAATAATATCTATTGTGAACGCAATCTTTCAAGTGGGCAAAGAGCTTTGTGACAGGATTGCATGATGCTCATAAAATGTTGTAACAGAAGAATATCGCCATAGCCGAAAAATTATGTGGATCATAATTAAATAAATTCAAGTGAACAAATATAAGGTTCACTAAGTTTGCCATACTGTTTTTTAATGTCATTCAACTGATTACTTTAAGAATAAAGTGCTAACCTACTCAATTTTGGATCCATACTACACGAATATTCATCTGCTTTTTCACAGTTTTCAAGGATAACCGCAAGTCTACGTATTCTTCTATATTGTACAGCTAACAATATCTGTGTACAAGCAAAACGATGTCAGCCATTTATAAACCGTTATCAATAGACTTTAAACGGGGAAATTTTTTTATTGTCTATACTTCTAATTTACTGTTGTTCACATGGAACAATTACTAAATGGTTTATAAGATATAAGTTAAAATTAAGCGAATCTAAATTTTAAATATAAAATATGGCTGTGCTTTAGTCTACAGACATTTTCACTATTATCCTACATGTTTACTGATGTGAGGTTCGGGTGGTTGCTGAATCTCGTTTGATGCGTCCTGCGGCGTGCGGTGATACCTTCTGTCAAAATTGAGATTTCAAGATCTTTGTATAGATTTTTGTTTGATACGAACCACGGCGCGTTGAATAAATATGTTAGTGTTTTTGATTGAGATAAAATTGCTACAAAAATTGGCGCCTTTTATAACTTTTAACGATAGATTTTTGAATCATGCAGTTGTACATTTTCCTGTAATTTTTATAAATGTTTTATGGTTACTATGGTAGTGAAAAAGCAGTCAGCGTCACCGCTTTATATCCTAGATGTGCCGGTATGGGCATGGACGTTTTCGTTCGTCATAGTCACGGAAACTGAGCAAGGCTGACGAATATGTGCCATAATATGTCATAGTCATCTCGATAATGGTTGTAAGAAATACATTAAAATGTGGTATTTTGATTCCCACCTGATCTGTGCTTCATCAGAAACGTTTACAATCGTCTGAATGTCCTTTAAACTTTGCATACCATAGCGGTTGCACATAGTTTGCATGTCGCAACAGGCTCGGATGGATACAGCTACACACTCCTCCGTCACACGCTCTCTAATTTGTACCAAAATTCTCTCGTTAACAATTGCATATTCTTCAGTGATGGAAAATTCTCAGTAGAATCATTTTATTGAAGCAATTGGAAGCAGCTGAAGACTGTTTTTTAGCGTCAATATTAGAATCATGGATAAAATACTTTCATCAGAATTATTCTTAGTGGATTATTAATTGTTGACGTTAAGAATTGGTTACAATACTAGGGTAAATAAATGAAAAAACTTTGTAGTACGAGTTAGTTTACAACCTAACGGTGGCCATATAATGTAACATCGTGTCCTATTTTCCTAGGTAATTAGAAGAGGCACCGGTTTATCTAGTCTGGTTCGCTAAGCTCTCGCAAATCCGCATACAAACGACAGTTGGAATTAGCATAATGAGGAGACCTGTTTTCGAAGGCCGATTCGCCTATGAACTCTAGCGCCATCACACCACGGCCGCTGCTAACAGAGTGAAAGGCCCGATCTAATAACGTACAAATGGACGGGCATCTATTATTCATTTGGAGATTAGCGGCAGCGAGTGCAAATATATGGCTAATGAAAGCGTCCACAAGGCATTAACGACGTAACAAGCACAAACAACGAGGAAGGGTGTGAGGATTGTAATTGGAGCTTGTGAAGACGGTTATCATTCACAACTGGCGAACACGACAAATCAAAAGTCCAATCACAAGCGACATCAAATACTGCATTCATTTCCAGGCTGTCCTTCCTCCATTCGTTCCGTTAGTGTCCAGATTGTATAGTACTCACAATCCAATATCATCGATAAAATTAGCACAGTGATGTCTTGAGGATTGTGCCGATTGCCACCATACTATTGAAATGTTTTTCAATATCAATACAATTAGAGGAAAGGCAGCTACTTAAAACTCCCGGTTATAACGATTGGTAACCTTCGAAAAATGGTGGTTATAAAAATTATGTTTCAATGCTCAACTGTATTATTTAACATCAAAATGAAGTATTTTGGCTACACAATAAGGAAAAGATGAGTTGAACTAGTTTGTAAAACTAGGTTCTGTTAAACTGATTATAGTGAAGTTAACAATGAAGAGAAATTGTGCTTCAGGACGACCGGTGTTTGGTACAATTTCGAAAAGGACGTAGGTGTATATGAGTATATATATATATATATATATATATATATATATATATGTGTGTGTGTGTGTGTGAGAGAGAGAGAGAGAGTGGGTATGTATCAAATAATAACCGTGTGGGGATGCTAGTTCTCCATCGGGCGTGTCCCCAGGTTGCGAAGTGGAGACTACGACTCAGGTATGAGTGGTACCGATTTTCTTGGCGGACTAGCATGATGAGTGGCAACATGCCTCACTATTACCGACTTGAGCACGTGGATAGTGATACGGGAACGGTTAAATGTTGGATAAACACAAGCATGGATTTTTTTTTAAATCGAGGGTAGGGGAAAATCTTCAAAAGACGCCGTGAAACGCGAGTTTCACGGTGTGTGGGATTTTTACCCACTAAAAACCACCTCACTTTACAAAGTACCTCCTCGCGGAACCGCCGTTAGGCATTACTTCACGAGGGGTTGGATTGCCAATGGGCGCACATAGGTATAAAATTATTAGATATCTAATATCTAAACACAAGCATGGCTGGATCAGCTTTAATGGTTGTGTCACTGTTGCACGGCTAGAATCAAGGGGAAACCATAGTGTCTTAAATTTCCCACGCACATGCAACTCTCAATGTATAACTATATGACGGAAGCCTCTCGGGTAAAATTTTCCAAAGGTAAAATAGTCCCCCATTCGGATCTCCAGGCGGGGAATACTCGGGAGGATGTTATTTGAAAGGCAAAGAGTGACGTTTTACGAATCGGAGCGTGGAATGTCTGAAGCTAGTAGATTAGAAAATCTAAAAAGGGAAATGGAAAGGTTGGATATAGTATATAGTATAGATATAGTAGGATATATATAGGTTATATAGCAGGAAAATCAATATTTTTGGTTGGATGAATATAGGGTGATTTGCACAAATGTGAATAGAGAAAATGCAGGGGTAGGACTTGTAATGAATAAACGGCTGAAGCAACAAGTAAGTTGTTACAAACAATATATTGAGAGATAACGATAGAATTATAACCTCAGCCTTAACAATCGTTCAAGTTTATATGTCCAAAAGTGCCGCTGAGGAAGAAGAAATTGAAAAAATCTATGAAGAAATTAAATAAATAATGAGGTATGTTGAGGGAAACGTGATTTTAATAATATTGGTTGATTGGAACACAGTAATAGAAAAGGGAAGAGCAAGTGATGTAGTAGGGGATATGGGCTCGGGGAAAGGAATAAAAGGGGAGCTAGGCTATCAAAATGTTGCATTGAGGACAGATTATCTGTGACGAATACCTAGTTTAGGAATCATGAAAGATGACTCTACACATGGAAGAAGCCGAGGGATACGGACAGGTATCAATTAGACTATATAATGGCTAGAAAGAGGTATATAAGTCAGATGCTAGATTTCAAAGCGTACCCAGGTGCAGAATAAAAATCCGGCCATAACCTTCTCAACTTGAAATGCAGGAATTGAAACAAAACCATGGGAATTTGACAAACTGAAAAAACCAAGAGGTAGATCAGGGTTTTAGAGAAGATTAAAAGAAGAAGGAGAAAGAAACAATATAGAAAATAATGGGCACTTTTAACAGACGAAATGACTAGATCAGCTGAAGACAAAATAGGAAGAATTCAGACCAACAGGAAAGCGTGGATCACACAAGAAATAAAAAATGATTGATGAAAGGCATGAATATAAAATCGCGAGACATGAATGTGGTAAAGAGTAATACAGGCGTTTGAAGAATGAGATAGATAGAAACTGCAAACCAGTGAAAGAGGTTGAATATTTCATGGTGAAAGGGGAAAATAGATGCATCTTATAGAAAAATTCGGAGAGAGGAAAAATATTAGCATTGACATCATAAGAGCAGATGCGTTGCCAATTCTGGATAAAGCAGAAAAATGGAAGGAATATTTAGAAGAGCATTATCATGGTGAAAATCTAGATTAGTCAGTAATATAAGAAGATAGGGAGGTGGATGATGAAGAGTTGGGGGACAAAATATTAGGGTCGTAGTTTGATAGGGATCTGACAGACCTGAGCAATTGTAAAGTACGAGGAATTCATAACATTCCAGCGCAGTTGGTATGAAGCTATATCATGGCTGTCGAGGATAGTTTGCGAAATCTACGAAACAGGAACGTTTTTAGTAAAACAATTATAACCATAACGAAGGACAAGTGGTTTAATATTTCATGCAAAAATTACCGAAAATAGTATATAGCGGGATGGAACGTCAAATAGAATGCGAGTTAGGAGAAGACCAGGTTGGTTTTAGGGAGAAAGTAGGGACAAGAGAAGCAATAATGCATTGCATCTAAATTTAGAAGACAGACTAATAAAAACAGGCATACGTTTATGGCATTTATTGATTTAGAAAAAGCGTTGGATAATATGAACTGGAACACACTATTAAGGATTTTGAAGAGCAATATAGAGAAAGAAATTTTAAACATAATGTCTACAGAAGACAGGCAGTAGTAATTAGAATAGAAGATCAAGGAAAGAAAGCCGTAATCAAGAAAGGAGTAGGACAAAGATGCAGTCCGTCGCCCGTCCTGTTTAACTTACACATGGAACAGGTGATGAAGAAATATTAGACGGAATATGGACGAAATAAAACCCCTATGCTTTGTTGATGATATTGTAGTATTAGGGCAGTCAAAAAGAGACTAGGAAACTATAATAAATGGCATGAACGGGATCCTGGAGAAAGAATTCAATATGAGGATTATTAGAAGGAAAACCAAGGTAATGTACTGTAGCTTGGGAAACAGTGGAAAAACAAAGGTTGGCAGACTGAGAAGCGATATTTTGAAGGAAGTTAAGGAATTATGCTTCTTGAGAAGCGCAATAACTAGGAATGATAGAAGTATAGTAGACATAAAGAGTAGGATATCACAGGAAAGGAAGGGTTTAGCGAAAAAGAGGAATTTCCTTACGGGGAATAATAGGAAATCGTTGCTAAAAATGTTCGTATGGAGCGTGGCGTTATATGTGTGCTAAACGTGGACTATAGGAAATGAATAAAAGTCTTTGAAATGTGGTGCTATAGGAGAATGCTGAAAATCAGATGGGTGAATAGAGTAACTAACGAAGAACAGGTAAAGAGCACAAGATAGGTTAGCATAGAGTGTTGCATTATACAAACCTTTCGTAATTTTAATTATCTATTACACGATTTTAATTTCCTACATTTTAAAAGTGTAAATTAATTGTGTAAACTCTTTAAATTTAGTAGTCCAGACATATCTCTATTGTGTTATTGACTATAATTGAACAATTCCATTTATTCATAAAATTTTCGCAGAGATATTTTCCGTGTAAGTGTATAATTTAAACAGATTCAATGAAACGCAGGTGTTTGTTTCGTGCATGTTTTATATTTATCTGCTATATGCACATTTAAAATTACTTGTCCGTTAGGAATGTAAGTAGCAGAGTTCCAGGATTAAAATAAGCATTTTTATTTGGCAGACCAATCGGATGAACTGATCATCAGCTTTATTAAATATTTAATGACGTAGTGTTTTTATTTTCCAGCCGAATGCATTCAAAAATAAATTCGAGTATTGTTTGAATATTTTATATAAAATTTATGCACACATCTATTGACTCGCCGTCAATCACTCCGCGGGTATTCAACAAGCTCATATTTAAAGGTATAAACCTTTACCTTAATTTTATGAAATTTCTCATATTGAATTAAGGTTTAACGATACGTGAGAATACCACAAGCCAAGAAAAGGTTTTTTTAAAAATATATTATTTAATGTATATTCTCTGGCCGTTGGCATCGAAAAGCTACCCAAACTTCAATAAGGTTGTTTATTTATCTGACTCAATGATAAGTGACGTTGGCGTTCTTGGCAACATTTGCGATGAATTCATTAAAATGTGCTCAAACAATTTAGTTTGATATCAAATATAAGTCACTGTGAAGTCTATGAAGCTCATATGAAGCCAAGATAAAATATGATTTTCAGAACGTCTCTTAAAAAACGTTTGTTACATACTTGGAGACATATTTAGAAGAACAAGGGAACCGTTTTTACCAAGTTGTGATGGAGTTTGAGCAACGTTATGAAAGACAATATAATGACATTACTGGTGATTAGGTTTGGGAGTTAATACGTTCGTGCATAAGAAATAATTCATTTTTTAATGCTTGTTTGTGTTTTTTATTTTTAACTGTAGATTTATTTTTATTGTGTTTTGTAAACAATAGGGATGAAAATATAAAATTGAATGTTTGGTTTATTTCTGTATATTATTGAGTTATAAATCTATAGATTTTTATTAAATTTTGAAAGTTTGTTTTTCTACCTTTAAAAACCAAAGTTTATTATGTAAAAATATTTTTTTCTTTTATCAGTTAGGCATAAGAAATCGTAACCAGACTTACAGTATCCTGACTCAAAATTCGTTTTAACTTGTACAATGTATTACAAATCTCTTCATTGTGGTTCCTTACGAGGGATACACATTGCGGTTTAGTTTTTAGCTTATATTAAACCATTTTAAACCTTTTCTTGAATAAAAATTGCTCAACATCCATAATATATCTCATTTCAACCAACTATCCTTGATAATCTTGCTCTCAACATAAAAACCGCTTTTCACTCATCCATTCAATTTTTTCAGTTTAAATACCAACTATCAGTCTGAGGTTCTCCTTTCTACGTTTTTTGTTGTTTCTGTTATCATGTGTATTAACCGAGACAATTTCTTTAATTTTCTTTAAATAGCTTTGAACTTTTTTAAACCTTTCACCTGCTCCGCTTAACACATCAACCATGCTTCACTGTGACGGAACATCAACACACTATCAGGCACGCTGTTGAATGAAGAGAGGAAGGAGAATAGGAGGTGCGAGAAACACTGTTAAACAACCGCGTGGAGGAAGTGGAAAGAAACTTCGACTTGGCACGACGACTCGGAAATTCCCCGAGTGCTACTAGCCAGAAGTTTCAAAGAAGCCCCTGGTGGAGAATATGAGCGGGGAGAAAACAAGATTCCTCGGAGGCGCAAAAAAATCGGCAATAAAGTCTCGCGGCTAATAGAGAGCGTAATTTGTAGCTTTGAGAGTGGTGTAACCTTTGTAGACATAAGATGCGTTTTCACAAATATTAATTAAGGAATCGTAAGAAATCCAAACGTGAATAGTTAAAAGTCACACTTTCTAAAGTGTCGCGAAAACTATTTTTGTTCCTTCTGAGGAGCACAAACAGACGTCATGGCGGAACGGGACACTTAATGTTTAACAATGTTTGTAAGATTATGAAAAAACAAAATTTACTTCATAAAAGTATTTATATTTTAAAACTTATTTCATCTAATATCAATATAACTTAAAAGAACCAACTTAGATTTTTGGTGAATTTTTAAAAAGAAACAAATCCCTTTCGGCCTAATCCCCGGGGCAGAATGGGATAGGATTTTTTTATTTGCAATGCAAGCAATAATAAATTTAAGTAAAGAAAAATCTTAAGACCTTTTGTGTTTTCTTTGTTAAACTTATTTACCGTACATTTGATCGCTTTATCGGTTTCTCCTTATACAAATAGATTTATTTTGTATCTTCACAGTCTTTGCTAGAATTTTTCTGTTCCTTTTCTTTTTTAATCTATTCCTTCTGGGTTCAGCATCATGTAACTCATTATTATAAGGTGAGCCTGCCAGTTTTTTATTGAGGAAGACATTACATATCGCCTTATACATTAGTATCCCGGTCCGGTCCGCTGGCTTCTCTCAGTTTAACGTTTTTCACCGAACCTTAATACAAATAGATTTAAGCCTGATACGTTACTTATGAGCAATTAAAGACACGTAGTTTATGAATGTATTCCTATAAAGAGTACAAAACGATGAGTTTTGTAGTTTACCTTCTACGGAAAAGCTGCAAAAATTCTAGAGATTTAAGATACCAAAACAATAGTTAATTCACATAGTGCAGGCATAATTTGGTCAAGTCAGCTACAAGGACTTCTTCCTTGGTCAGTTACTAAGGTACACCCCTATTTACTAACCTCCAGCACTATCTTGTAGAAAAGGAAAATTGGAATCCCGTTCTACCTCGCTATCCCTTTCCGCCACGACTTCCCCATCTCCACTATTTAAATGTCTGACATAACGAATAATAAAGAATAATAGTTTCGGTTTGATTCACGGGTTAAATAACATTAAATTCTTATTTTGAATCAATTCTATTGAGGAACTTTCAATAATGCGTGTGATGTGACCAACAGTAGTTATAATGAAGGAGGAGGGAGTGTTATTCATGTAAAAAGCGTAAATACAAGTAGAAAACGATTTATTTGATTATAATTAATACCGAAGCTTAATTAATTGTCATTCACGCTAAATGATTGATACAATTTATTACAGCAATAATTCGATTGAAGGTAAAAGCAAGCTGAAGCGTTTGTGCGCCATTTGAGTATGGAGAGAGTTTTTATTAGTATGGAATGCACATCGTGCGACCGAGAGTTTAAATGAGAATGCGGGGAAGGTGCTCCCGCAGTAAATGTAGAATTACTCTAACTACCTGCAAACAGTAAATGCATCGTTGGGTAAAACGCACAACAACAAAAGAGGAATTCTAATGCCAGAAGGGGTAAGCCGTTGTAGCAGTGGCCACGTGTGTGGTTCCGACTCTGCAAATAGAAATGTTTAGATATTTACAATATTGCTTCTGCAAATAAAGTAAGGGATGTTGAATCGGACTAACTCAATGATAGGGAGCTCGCCCAGATATCGGGAGGTCCTTGGTTCAAGTCGTGGATCTCATCGACATTTTTTTTCTTTGTAGAAATGTTTTTGAAAAATATAGTAATGGTCTATTCCCGGGTTTCCCAAACTGTGTTTCGAGTGATCCTATCTATACTATGGATTACAATGTCCTGTTATAATACCACTTCAGTTCGTAAGACGAAAACTCAAATTGCATCTAACGGGAGAGAGTTGAATAAATTCTACCACCTTTCTTTGTTTCTAGGTGTTTCGGAACCGATTCAACAACGCTGCGAAACCTGCAGTATGAAACATGGGTAACCACGAGCAAGTGCGGACGAGTACAGTAAACTAGAATACTGTACGAGTGAAATAGATGTTCCCTTAACCCAAAATTATAAAGATGATATTTTCATTTATTTTAAAGTTAAAGTCAGAAAATTATATTTGAATATTTTATTTAACTTAACAATGGGCAACTATGGCCAACCAATAAACCAATCATCTACACCTTTTTGGAATGTAATTCAACATCACTTAATTGGAATCCCTCGGCACCTTCTAGTACAGCCGTAGTCAACCGGATGTCCGCAGGTAAAATTGTGGTTGTCCGGTAAAGATAATTTACATTTATATGCTAACAAATTACATATCGCCACAAAGGTAATTTACTTATTTTAGAAGCTTTAGACATGTTGTCATAATCATCCGTTTAAAAATGGTGTCCTTATTTAAGGTGTTAAATTTAGAGTTTCTTTAAGAAACATTAATTATGTCTTTTTAGGTAAGCTCACAAATGAAGTGAAGCGAATGAAGATCTATAATTGTTTTAGATTAAATACTTGTGTCAAAAAATTTCCACAAATTTGAAAAATTTTATGAATGAAGCCGTGAAAGTGATAAACTATGTAAAATCAGAACCACTTCAATCCAGATTAAATAAAATTTTGTGCGATGAAGTCGGTAATGAACACAAAGCACTTGCATCACTTGCTGAAGTGAAGTGGCTATCCAGAGGAAAAGCACTATTAAGACTTTTTGAACTTCGAAGTGAGTTGTTTGTCTTCTTGAAAGCACAGAAAACTACAGGGTTTTAAGGAATTATCCCTGGTTGATAAAACTTGCATATCTGGCAGATATTTTTTACAAAGTGCAATTAACTTATCATTACAAGGAACAGGTATTACAATTTTAATACAATGATGAGAACGCATCTTCGGATAAAAAATAGCCTACAATTTTGGATTTCATCAGTTGAATCTACGATTTTATTTTCGTGCCTTACATGAACGTTTGAATAAATTAAATTTTAAAGTTGACGATGATGTTTCCATAATGTTTGTATAACATATCCATAATTTGAAATCAACTCCATTGATTATCCGTGATAGATAAACCAGTATCTTTAATGCAAAGCGACTATGAAAATCTAATTGATTTAATTAGTGACTAAAGTTTAAAACAGAAATACAAATATTTCTGTGCGAGTTTGTCATAAGACTACCCCAATATTTCAAAACCAGCTATTATTGTTTTCCTTTCGTTTCCTATAGCCTGTTTATGCGAAGCGGGATTGATTTATTATGCTGCATTGAATTAAAAGTGCAGACGCAGGTTCGAGAGATATTATAATTCAACATTAAAGTATTTCGCCTGATATCAATGAGATATGGAATTCAAGGATCCAAAATCATCAAATTCATAAAGTGAGCTATTTGTTCATATTTTAATATTATATTACAGTTTTACCTTTAAAAATAATGACTGGATAATTTTTTAATATTCACAAGTAGGAATTACCCAACCTAAAAAATAAACCAAGGGTTCCGTTAAAATGTCTGATTTTGGGAAGTGTTCCAATGGGAAACCCTGGCCTATTCAATTTAATCTTTCGTAAAAACTTAAGATAAATTACTATTACGCACTTTAATTTTTATCGTCATTTAGCAAATAGATTACCGAAATGACAGCAAAAGACTCTGGGCTCATTTACTAGTAAAATATGTAACCAAAATGTGAAAGAGGATCAAACCAAAAGTTGTAATAGCGTCAGCACTGAAAAAATATATTTATGCGCATCATTGTATCAGTTGCACATGTTCAACAATTTTTTCTGTAAAAACAATATTTACTACCCATATTCTTGGAAAATCAACAAATTTTAACTAATTACAATCGTACATACTTTGTAGTGAGGGTTATTGCACGTGTATCTATTAAAGGTCAATAGAAACACAAATAAATGTTTCACTTGAACCTGGCTCAGCTTATTGTGGCTATCGTGCAACAGAAACAAACCTGCTGCGTATGTTGCGGTTAGTCTGATGTGCGAGTGCGGTGAACGTCGGAAGTAAGAGCCGTGTGGCCGATCTCTGGCGGCTCCAGCGTCACCAGTCTTCTTAACCACAATCAAAGGACGAAGCAGCAACCCTCAATCACTCCCAAATATTCAACTAATGAGATTGCGGTAAACGTGATACAAATTAAGTCATATTATGCATCAATAATTAGAAATTTAAACTTCTAATACTGATTGAAGACACCAAAATAAACACAACGTAAAGAATTAGCTATTTTAGCCTTTGATGTCAGTGATCTGTAAGGATCAATAATCTGAAAAAAAACCTAAATTTTAAATAAAGTAAAAAGAAAAGATGATTAGGTTTACATAACATGCATGAATTTTATATAAAAGAATTAGTTACTTCTCCGTGTATGACAATGCTACAGATATTTGCTGTAAATAATCTACCAGTTATTTCAATCTACGTCTTTATTACAAACATCCTGAAATTAATTATTGTTCAAAATCTTCTATTAATGAATTTAGTAATTAAAATTAAATAGTAATTAATTTTATTAAATGATTACCAGAGGACAAGAATAAGATATTGAGAAAGAAGAGTTTGCCATAACATCTATAGAAGGTAATCAGAAGTAATTAGAATTAAATGGCATAAAAGGAAAGCAGATATAAGGACAGACGTAAGACAAGAATGCAGTTTGTCACCCATCCTGCACAACTTCTATATAGAAAAGGTGATGAAGAAAGTTAAATACTGCATGCAGACGAAATGAAACCCCTCAGGTTTTCCTATGATGTGGTATTAGGGAAGTCAGAAGAAAATTTAGAAACCATAATAAATGAATGAATGTGGTCTTGGAGAAAGATTTCAATATGAGGATTATTAGAGTGAAAACGTAGGTGATGGATTATTGTGGGAAATAGTAGAATATCAAAGGATATAAGACTGGAAAAGGATATTTTTAATGCAGTTAAGGAATTCTGCTACTTTAGCATAATCATAACAAGGGATGTTAGAAGTATAGAATACAAAAAGAGTAAGATAGTACAAGGAAAATATAGATTAAAAAAAGAGGACTTTACTTACGGGTAATATAAATATGAATCATTACTAAAAATTGTTCGTATGTAGTGTTGCATATAAGGGCACGAAACTTGGACAGTAATAGTTACAGAAGGGAAGATTTTGAAATTTCATGCTATATAATAATACTGAAAATCAGATGGGTGGACAGAGGAACTAACCAGGAAGTTATTAGCAGAATAAATCAAGGGAGAACAATATGGAGGACTTTGACTAAGAGAAGGAATAGATGAATAGGCCACTTTTTAAAGCATGAGGGTCTTGTTAAATTAGCTTTATAGGGTACGGGGGAAGAACGTAAGAGGGAGGCCAAGGATTGAAAACGATAAGCAACTTACGGAGATTGTGGTATGTGATAATTATGTAAAAATGAAAAGGCTTGCTTAGAATAGGATTATTATGGAGCCTGCATCTGTCTAGTCATAGGGCTGAATATTACAACTAAGTAAATGATTATTTTGATTATTATCAATTCAGAATTACCGTCTACAGGGTCGTGGTGGTTACTAAAACTAATGTATGATTTTGGTGGGTCCAAAGAAACGCTCGAGCTTTCTTTGGAATTATTAAGAATTTTATATTTAACAGAAACTAAGAATGACAGACAACTCTCTTTTTTTCTTTCGTTGGCAGGTTGAAAATCTTAAAGAAGACGGCGTCCTTGTGGGGGATTCTTATCCATACAAAACTACCTCCCAAACTAAAACAGGTAAATAGAAATTAAACAAGGACTAGTTTTTCTTTTTTAATTCTTAAAATTAGTTACTCATTAGCAAATTAGTTTCATTACCTATTTTTGTTTTCATTGTTATTCATGATTTAATTTGGCACTCGCGCAGAATTTTTTTGCTATTTATCACCTATGCTAGTTTAAACCGTTTTTGTTCGCTTCAGTCTTATTCTCAAGGAGCTGAAGAACGTCTGAGTTTTCATCCCCTCGCATTGTTTCTTCTTGCTTACCAACAAATCTATTAATTTATTCTTTGACAGATTGACTGGCATGGGCTTTATGGCTGTTAGCGTTTTTTATGTATTATGGGGCATTTACCATAAGATGTGTCTGGTCTAGTTATTGTTGTTGTTGTTTAGGTATAAGAATGGTCTGATGCAAGTCCCCATGCTAACCTATTGTATGAACTTCATGCGAGGTCTACGCCCGCACTGAAGATCATTTAATTCTGAATTAATGAATTTAAACGAGGTCGCAGAAACACAGAAAATGAAACTCGCTCCGGCTGCTCAGTCGAGTCACCACTCAGATAAGTATCAACATATTGTAAAAGAAGATTTCAGACTAAAAGTGCGTGAAGTTACTGATACCGTAAGCTTCTCAACTGAAATAGTGCATTTCATCCTCCAAGAAAAAATAGTCATGAGAAAGCTTTGTGCAAGACATTGATCGAAAGACGGATTTGGAAAAAATTTCATAGGGGAATCTAACAATGTTTAGGCGTACCATACAAGTCCTTTACTTCTGATTGTTCTGATTAGTAAACTTTGGATCCATCACTACACTCCAGAGACCTAAAACCAATCAAAACAATGATCAAAAGTTGGTGATAGTGCGCCGAAAAATGCGAAGACCCCTTTGTCAACTGGAAAGATGAATCTGTGGCAGATTTTTCCAAGATCTTCTCTCTAAATCACTCCTATCTGTTACATCTCACGGCCAATAATATTTTTTTTGGGTGGGGTGGGGGGTTAACAAGCTACATGAGGGTGATCCTGAAACAGGCAACTCCCGTTAATAATATATGAAAGGAATTGAAAAGGGGGGATGGGGAAGGTAAAACAATATAGCCAAGGGTTGACTAGGACACCAGTCTGTGGTTTAAGGATCCTACCAGGTGTTTCACCTAAAGAGATGCAGGGAAACCCCTAGAAACCCTGCATCAGGTAGGTCGGGCATTGGGTACCATTCTCACGCCCTTCCGCATAACGGGAGACGAATTTTCTGTGGGGTCGCAGCATTGTCTTCTCCGTGTCTCCACCAATTTTTAGAAGGCAGTTTGCCGACTGATCCAATGGCATCAGCGGATAACTCTTGCCATATGCCCAAGGTCTTCGACACCAGCACATATACCTCCCAAAATATGTGGTCTCTCGGCATGTAAGAATTTTGATAAAAAACCAAGAGAGAGTACGAGATATTCCCGATATAATCTGGTGAGCGCCGCAGTCACTCTGGAAGGAAATACGTGCGAGAGAACTCTCTAATAATTTAACATTTTGCACTCTAAGATGATTTTTCCAAAACACTTTTAACTATTCCTGAAAATATTGTAATTAAGAAAAGATGTCTATACATTTTAGATGAAATTGTTACAAAAATGGGAATGTATGGGCAAAATGCGCATTAAAATTTGTAAACTATAACAGCTTTTTGGGGGGTTAACATGCTACATTAGGGTGATTCTGAAACAGGCAAATCCCGTTTAATAGCATAGGAAGGGAATTGAAGTCTTTTAATTAATGTTCTAATTTAGTAGGTACATAATCAGTAAATATTCAGATAAAGAATATAAAAAATTCATTTGCCTTTTTTAACACATACAGCATTTCCATGACCACATCAGCTGAAATAAAATTGTGAAATAAAAAAGGTTCTGTTCAATTCATCATTTCATAGAAACAACAAAGAGCCAATGCACAAAGCGCCTCAATTTGCAACAGTGAACAAATACTCAAAAAAAAGAGCACATGTTTCGTTGGCATTCAGCTTAACAATCGCAAACAATGTGACTATACGACAAATTGTTTCACATCTGTCTATTGTTTACATATATTCAGTGAATATACAAAACGAAGATATTTATTAGTGTGTAGACTATTTAATTTAACAACGCAACAATAATTAAAACGAAAGGAATTTAGTATTTTAATGCTATTCCATAGTTTTCTTCTCTGCTCTCTTAATTCTTACCAGTCTCCTATTTTGGACACAAAAGTCATAATCCGTGTTATAAACTATCTTATTGGTTTTGTTATATTCCAAAGAATATCAGAAGACTAATTTGACACAACAGAATCTGAGGGGGTTATTGAAATTGGTGACACTGGCTGGTCCGTGCCTTTCGGAAATATCAACGATTATGCTTCGTAGCCTTGTATTATATTGCAAAACGCATCATTTCTATAATCGTTGACATAAACTCTGAGGAATCGGCTAAGTATGAGACGTGCTGGAACCAGAAATTATGGGAGTCAACAGAAACAAATAATTTTAATCGGGAAAGCGGATATTAGTTTTCATGCACGTTGGCAAGGAAGAAAATTCCAGAACGACACTTAAAGACACGTTTTAGTTTTGGACTTATCCACATGAATGAACAGGAACGACAGTCTTGGCCTATAATTCAGAGTGTGGTAACGATTGAGCGGCGAAACTTCGGTTAACACGCCGGGACAAAACGTGGCCATAACAAAGTGGTCGCATGATGTTGATGGATATGTTAAAGATGATCACTTTATATCATATCCTGTCTATTTATGACTGTAATATTAGATACTGATTTTGGGCTGTGTCTTAATTTTATGATTACTTTGGTACAGAATATTTAGTTAAAAATACCAACGTAACAAACTTACGTTGAGTATGTTGCTAAATGACCCCTACATTTTTTGACAGAACATTGATCGTGCTTCTTTTATAACGAAACAAAACCCTAGACAATCACTTATCACTATGTAGAACTTGTAGTGTGCACATCTTTTCTAAACTTTTAAGGGGGTTACGTTAATTTTAATTAAATAAATTTTAACTAACTCTTTTCAAGATGCTAATGGTCGGGATCGTTGACTTCCCCAAATATCCGGACGGGTCTCACAACATCAAAACATCTATTGAAGAGAACTCCTTTGAGTGATTAATGAGCCGCTGCTCAGAAAAAATTATAATTATGTAGAATGGAATAATCTTACTTCTCAACATTTTGTCACGTTTAAAGCGAACCGACAAAAGTTTCAAGTAACCTCTGGTTAGTGTCATTTTGTGATATTTTGGGTATACGTGTGATCCCCGCATCTGGGAACTCCAAAATGTAAGAATGTTTCCTTTTGACCAAAATTTGATTCGGGAAGGGGAAATCACAGTTTTCATGGTTGGACGAGTTGGGAAGTGACGGAGTGAGAGAGCGACTACTAAACCAGATTTGGAGAGTGACTGTTCATCGGACGAAAACAGCAGGGGTGTCGCAGGGGACGAAGCGATCGGCAGACTTCAAAGGCCAGCAGTATCTGCCTATTCCAGAAACTGCTACTTCAATATCTGAAATGGTTCTGAAGGTCCTGACGTAATCTGCCTACGAGTTCCGGTGTCGGTAAAGTACTAAACCAACCATGAATCCATCAGTACCGTTTAATGGAGACCACAGAAGCGTTTACAACCATCAATTAGTTTTTCACCAGGTATTTAAGTCCACAAAACCCCCGAGAGGCAGAATCAATTTTCTTATCATTTCAGTTTTTTAAAGTAAATTCAAAATGTACAATTCTTTTAAAAGAGCAAGTAGTTAAATTTCTATTTTATTTCATTTGTTGTTTTTATGTATTAAGTATAATTTTAAATTGTAAACTTTTTTATTATGTATTTTCTTTGCTATCTATTAAATTGAAATAAATCCAAACCCTATTAAACGTTACAAGGTAAAATTATAACAAAAACTTAAATTTAATTATTAACGAAAGTAGAAGTATAAAACATTTTCCTGTACAATTTTATTGTAGCGAAACGGAGAAATGTAACACTCTATGCTATAAACAAAAGCTCATTTATTTCACATATTATTCAAGTTAGGTTTTCTCAGTGACAGGGAGAGTAATTTTAAGTGTAGTATCATGACTACATTTTTTTTCAAGTTAAGTTTTCAGCAAGATGAATACTTTATCATAAATTACAAATTTGAAATAGGGCTAGTATAAAATCATGTCATGTTTGCGACGTATTTTCAGTTGTTATACTAAATTAAGGACAGCCCAGGACGCAAAAAATAATAGTAGGTTCGCTATCTCCCTCTCTCAAAGTTGAGAGGAACGGCCAACGCACAGCAGCAGAGCTAGTAAGAATTAATGAGGTGCAGCTGGCCCGCAAAACGACTGCCACACATCCAGGAGAGCGGTCCCCTGGTAATCACCTCAGTCCATCTCTCAATAAATAATGCGCAAAACTTTCCAACTTTTACACCAGAATTAAGTCATGAAGACGGAAACTATTTTGTAAAATCGGCTGCGAACACTTTTACCACGCTTTCGCCGCTCAGAAGTTTGTACTCGTGAACAATCTAGCTTTAAACATCTATATAAAATATTAAAGTGTCTGACTTTTAGCCTGTTTGAACAGTATGAACAATAAAACGGATAACCATTTTTCATTTCAGTTTATGCAAAACAAACTAAAATACTTTCTTAAATCAGCAGTATAATTTGAATTCAGAGAAAAGTCATAAACTTTTAAAATCAGCTAAATGCAATTACGATTACACTTAATTTTTGTGTATTTTCTTATATCAACACACTTGCTGTTTATAAAGACCAATTTTTTCGCACTTTCCCGCTTATTTAAACCTCGTTCATCGGTAAAATTTATTTATCTTAAATAAAAGTAATTAGTTTTCTATTTAATGGAAGTGGATACGCTTCAATTGAAGCTCATTTAAAGAGCGTATAGCTAATTTGTAACAAAGGCAAAAATTTCGACCGGTCCCAGGACTGGATCCTAGGACCTCCCGCTTTCCGGGCGGGTACTCTATCCAAATCGACGTCCTGGGGACTTATTCAAGATCCCTTAACTACTGCAAACCTAAACTAGGCTTACCTACAATTTTGTATTTAAATTACATACAATGGTTGACTTGAACAACAAACTGATAAAGAGGAGTTTTGTTCAAAATTTTCCATTTTGCTAGAATCAGATTACAATGAAAATAGTCGGTAACTCTGGGATATAGAAGCGGTCATTCATTTGACTTATAATATTTAACGGGAATACATTTTGCATTATTCTACTGTCCATAAGTCATTTATTTACTTTAGTAGTTTATTGCAGCTTTATGTCTGGTATTGTTTTACTCTATTCACTATAATGATTTGATTTATAATGAACAAATTGAATTTATTTTTCTTTTAAACGCAATTTTTACACTTATTAACTTCGGAAAGATTAATTGTGTTAAAATTTAACGTACAGGAATATAGGTATTGTAATAAAGGAACATGCTTAATTAGTTTTGTTCTATTTTCAGAGCAACTTACTTTGACATTTATAGATCAAATTTCAAGCATGTCCAATATCACATCACCCATCACCCCGAGTGGAAAAAAGTACAAAAACTTTTTTTTTACTTCAAATTGAATGCCCTTTCCATTTCCATAGAAATAAATACACCATCCCATTAAAAAAATTAAATTGACCTTGAAATAACATTGAGAATGGCATTTTAAGGACTAGTTAATGTCACTATCTTATGTCCCCTTATGAATACTGCAAATTTTGTATGAAAAAAAAATTCGATTTTCCCCATCGTTTCGGAGCAAAATGGCCGCAACACTATAAATGCCTCACCCTGTATATTGTAACATGAAAAGTTACACTCTTCAATGCAGGCAAGCTTGCGAGTTGCAATTGTTGAGGAACGACGCAGCCCGGGCCAACAATGTAGTCTGGCGAGACTTTAGTGAGTCGTCATGGGGTAGTGGAAGGAGTAGGTTGTGTCGGCGGGACGGCGAGGAATGACCACGCCCTGCAGATATAATTTTTCTCATGCTCTGATTGAAATTAAAACTATTAAATTCATCTTTTGGTATTTTTTATGAAAAATACCTGGCGCCCTAAAAGAATTATAAATCCTTGAATACGGAGGAACGTAGGATCGTCTACAATATATATAAATGAAAATTATTCCTACACTTAAACTATAATTATATAATTTTTATCGTACCTGAAATTGTCTGAATGTAACCCTTAATCTTGTGTATCTGTGCCCGTGGTTACATATTGACAAATTTCTGTTCCTCCTGTTGAGTCAGCCCTGATTAGTATGGATTTTAAGGTTGACAGTCTACCACGGTTCGGAGTACGCGACACGACTTTCAATTAAGCGGCTGACGTGGTTCCCTATATAGTAATGAATTCGACCTGCGAGCCTAGGCTTCTCTCTGAAAGGCAGCTACGGAATTGTGGAGCCATTTGGAGCGACGGCACGTCCGCCCATAAAAGCTCCTGATGACGTACGGCCGTCGACGCCGTGCAACTAGGCCACTGTCGAGAGATTGAAATAACCAGGCACCACTCTCCGTAAGGTGTGCTGTGTGACAGAAACGTCGCCAGATTGACGAAACCTTGACCGTGAAAATCGAAAACGATTAGAACGCCAATCGATGCGACGTAAGATTTCCGGTAAAACACCCATCGTCATGAGAGGAATTGAATATCAGAAAAGTGTAGTCGCGTTGAACAATCGTGAAGTAAGACAATTGAGAAAACAATTTGGAATAAATTCTGTGAAAAGCAATCATCCTAGAGAGTTTTAAGTTATTATAAAACAATGTTGGGTGTAACGAACTGTAAGGGCAGGAATTCGGAAGGACAATACTTTATTAGTGACATGTTTAAAAAAGAAATTTTATGTTGATCTTCTGAAACGAAAAGGACTTCAGGAGAGTGGGTGTTTGTCAGAAGGTATATATTTTAATTAATAATACTAATTTCATACTTATTTTTCACCTTATAATTATAAAATATAAAATGAAAATACAAAAAACGTACACTATTTTTGTGGTACAATTTTAAAAGGACACAAACGACACTGAATGGACGCTTAACAATCACGGTCATTAGAAACATGGGATAAATTTTGAATAAAATTTCAGAGTGAGGCCGTAGAAATCTTACTGTGCTTCTCACAGGATATGCTTCATTTATCACTCCACGTTGCTAAAAATATTCACTATACTATGCTTTTAACACTAATAATTCACTTAACATTCTTCCAATACTCTCGTACTTCGCACATCAGCTTTCTTCGCAACGTTCATCAATTGGAAACTAATACAATGAATTATTTTAGTTCGAAATATTTTTGAATATTTTTAATATAAAATTATAAAATACAAAAATATACACAATTTAATAGAAACAAAAAGCCAATTCAAAGGACGTTTACTCTTAGCGTTATTCAGGGTAGGGAGATGAAATTGAGAAAAAAGTTTCTGTGTCTTATGTGAAATAATATTATGAACTAAAACGTTAATAAAGAAAATTTATGCTTATTTTTTTCCAGAAATGTTTCCTCCTTCACGTGACCATTTTATTAACACTTCACGTTCCTGTACAGTACTCTGCTTTTTGGATTCACTAAAACTACATTTCACTTTTTATGGTCTCGTCGCACTACCCGCATCAAGCTCCTTCACGGCGTGGATCAATCGGCGGCTGCTTGCAAGTTTCTATTGGCTTAATTGCTCCGGAAGGAGTTACGAAAAATTACCTTTACGTTATATTTTACTTAAAATTTCGTCAGCCCGTAAGTTCTCACTATTCCCGCCCGCCCTATCCACATCTGCTACTGTCTTGATTTTCACTTCCCACTCCGCAACAGTGTCGCATAGACATAAATTAAGTCAAACCTCCCCATTTCGACCTTCAGACCTTCTTTACCGATCTGGAAGTGACTAAATACGCCACCCAGCAAAATATTTTGAATCCTGAAATTATTTTGTGCGACCTCAGTTTTGCCTCATTACACTACTTTTGTCTTTCTATTACTCATACTTTTGTTTCCACTCCAAGGTACTACAAAAATAACTTTTACATTTTCTTGCTTAAATATTTCTCAGCTCCTGTCACTTCAATGCTACTTCACGCCAACCTCTAGCCACAAGTGTTTACTCATTACTACCCTCTCTTTCGGTGGACAAAGCTACGTCTCATTGTATACGTTTGTAAGCTAGGGTAAAAGGCGCTGCGGGAGTTTCCTCGCAGGCGCTTCACCCCAGACTGACTGCGGGGCTCACCTGATTATGTCAGGAATGTCTCGCACTCTCTCTGGTCTTTATTATCAAAGTTCTCACATGCCGAGACACCTTCATCTATTTTTAGATGTTATATGTACTGGGGTCGAAGACCTTGGGCATATGGCAAGAGTTGTCCGCTGATCCCATTGTATCAGTCTGCCAACTGCCTCCAGAAACTTGTGTGGAGACATGGATAAGGGAATGCAGCGACCCCACAGCAAACTCGTCTACCCGTCATTCGGAAGGGCGTGAGAATGGTACCAAATGCCCGACGTACCTGATGCAGGTTTTCTAGGGTATTCCCTGCATCTCTTTAGATGAAACACCGGGTAGGATCCTTTAAAACATAGCCCGGGAGCCTTAGTTAATCCTTGGCTACCTGGCTCTACCTTCCGCATCCACCCTTTCCAAATGCCATTCTATGCTATTAAAGGGGACTTGCCTGTTTCACCCTCATGTAGGCTGTTAACCAAAAAAAAAACTCCCAACCTGGGCGAAATTGCTTCAGAACGTTTTCGAATACGCGAACGAGCATTAAATTTTAACTAAATAATTATTAAAATTTACCTCTTTACAATACTTATATATATAAACATGCAAAATAATTACTGAAATTATTTTATATATATATTGAAAATAAATATTTTCATCAGTGTCTTAACATCTGGTCTGCAATCGTGAAAGTATGTAAACGATTAAAATATCTATTTAATAAAATGTTTTTCCGATAATTGAGTGTTTTAAGAATATTAATATTGCTTGCACTTCATTAGCTAAAGAACTTGTCACCTGAATTTCTGTCGGTCTGTCTCGATGAATTTATCCCCTTATGACAAGTAAAAAATCTGACCGAAATTGGTGAAACTTATAATAGTTGTTACACTAATCCGTGAAAAGGTCCTGAGTATTGTAAAACAACTATTCACAGTAATTATACTAAATGTCAAATGTTCAAAAGAATGACAGTTATGACAGATATTATGTTTCCTTTAGAGAAAATGTGGTGAATGGAACATCTCTCTAACGATATATAAACTTAAGATTATCTGCCATATACAAATTGTAAAAGTTGAAACACAGAATTCTGTAATATACTTTCCTCGTGGACAATGAAGCGTCCCAATATTTTTAAAAAGGAAATATAATTTATCAAATAAGCTTGTCAAATTTGACTTAAAGTAACTTATTGGCAATGTATCTTTCTTACCGTGTTTACACTGACCAAATTTTTGTATTAAAATAAACAAATACTTTTGAAATTCATAAGTTTACATTTATTAGAAAATCAGTATCAGACAACAATTATTACAATAAAATTTTAAACAATCTGTATTATTACACGTCCACACATTGTAATAATTTAAATAACAATAATTTTTTATTTTGCAGTGAAAGTGATTTTTAATGGCGTCAGTTCACGCTTTAATAAGACGTAAAATTCCATTCAATTTATTTAAACTGTATTTTCTCATTCGTCCCCATACATATTCGTTTATAACGTTTGATTAAAAATGCTTTTCCTTTTGCGCGATATGATATAAGGGTCTATAAATTAAATTATTGAATAATGTATAAATATATAATTTCAAGTAGTATTCTCAGAGGAAAAATATATAATTTCAACCAAACATAAATAAAACCATAATACGAAAACTGCGAAATAGTAGACCTCACGTGCAATCCTTTCATAACTATTTAACGTTGCGTGGTCCACGGGTGATCTGTAATATAAAGAGAAGGGACACTCAACAGTAAACATGTTACTTGCTAAAGCCCCCGATTGGTGACGAATGCTCATCAACGTTTCCAGTGTTTGATTGGGGATACACTGCACTACTGTGTAGTTATACTCGACAGAAGGACAACATTTATCGTTATGGACTAATATGTTCAATATATTATTACTGTTTTAAAATTTTAACTAATTTAAAAAATAAAGGACAAAATACCCAATTCAGAAGATAAAAAAAGATAAAAGTCGGACAAGTAGAATAAGAGACTCTCCTTTTTATAAAAGAACATATTGTCTCCGTAACTACGACCCATATAAGTCTTACGATGCTCCTTATGTAACATCTACGTTTTTTATATTCAAAAATTGAATTATCCCGTAATTGAAACCCAATTACAAGTTGTTCTGGAACAATAATAGATTTTTTAAAATGAATAAATAGATGATTATACAGAAAAACAGAAAGTAAAATTTTAAAACACAACAGAGAACTGAAATACAAGAGAAAAATAAAATTATATAAAAGATTTTTCTATGATATTTTAATTTTTAATAAATATTATTATAGTACGCGGTTAGTTTTGAAATTATAGACGAGCATATTCTGAACAATCAAATTGCTTCCATATAGGGCATGGGAACTACGTTAGGAAACTCCAGTTTAGCGAGAATGTATTAAAAACAGTTTAAAATCATGGGCGCTATGAGAAGCATTAAGTTCATTAAACGATACTTGATTTTAATATTTAACTTAACAATCTATTTAATTTATTTTATGTTTAAATATTTCAATTTACTACATGTGTTATTATTACAGGATGGCAGTATGTGCACGTCACAATTATTGTAGATATATTGATACAGTATTTATTGTTGCTTTAAAAACCGTAGCTCAAATTTTGGAATAACTTTATAATGCAACTATAATGGGCGTATTCATGTTGCAACTGTAAGTCCTCGAGTCTGCATTATTTTGCAGCTCTATTTTAAGATAATATGGCAGTACATCCTATGACCTTTTCGACGGTTCTGATGAATTGGCGATCCCATATAAATACAATTCGAAACAGGGCAGTGAGTATAAACCAATCCAATTAGCAAAAAATACCAGGAAATTATATTTAACAATTAGAAAATTCCATCGTTTAAATTCACTGGAAATTCTAAAATTAGACCAGCCACAGTGTCATTCCGTTGAAATAACGGTTTGCTTCGAAAAGTTAATATATTTCACAATTACATTTATGTAAGCGGACTTAAATTTGGACTCTTATTTTTAAGCTTCCGTTATACGATCTCACTGTGTTTAAGTCTGGATAGTGGTACGTAGAGACAAATTATGGCAAATAAGTGTCCGGTAAAAATATATTCTAAGAGATGTAATTTCCTGTATTTATATCATTTATGATTTCTAGATTGCATATGTAATAAACATTTCATTATGTTTATTACTTAAAACTTAAGTAGTTAAAAACGTATTGTTGGTTATAGACCTGTTTCTTACACATGAATAGACTTTCTACCTTACAATTTCTATTGCTCTTTTTAAATAAGTTAGTGTGTCGTTTCAAAATTTTTCACATGTAGCCTGAACACACAACAGGATAAATAAAATAACAAATATCTAACCTTCTTTTTCTTTGACTCGTCAGCACATTGTAGGTCTTGGCCTACCGGCCGACTGTCTTCTGACCTTAAGGTAAGCTATTTTAATTTATTTCGTAACTGGGACTTCCTGTATTACTGATATTTGAGTGCTGTAGAATCAAAGAAGAAGATCAGAAGAATATAATGATTAGAAATTAATCCAATTAACAAACTTATAATTGTGTTTTAAATCCGACGCTTCATTAAGCTATATATATATATGAATAACTTTAAGCAAAGAAAATGTATCGATTGGGAAGAGACAAGGTTTACACGACATAAAAGGCCTCTTAGAAAGAGAAGGGACGCTAGACCCAAATCCGAAACACAACACTAACGAGACATTGAAGTAGAGGTTGAAAAAAGACCAGAGAGTTGGCGTAAGACAGACTATTTAGCCTTACTATTCTCAAACTCACTTAATATGACTTATGTAATGTGATTGATTCCTATCTTCATATCATAAAGATAAAATAGGTACATAGAAAGCCTTCAAACGCTAACTCAAATTAGAAATAAAAATTAATACCATTGATTAAAAATTGTACCACTTAATCATTAATTAGTATGATACGGTCACAAGCGAGTAATTCAATACTAATGCTATAAAAATTAATACAATGATATAGAATATTATAAATGTAATTATTAATTTTAATGGCCAGAGCAAAACGAAGATTATAATGCATCATCTCACTATCATTTTATGTTGTATCATAAACCATTATTCATTTCTTTATACTCATTCTTAAGTTATTTTTCAAACATAGAATATTTTTCGTAATCACGATATCTATGAATACTATATTTGTAGATCAATTATGCTCTTCAGTATATAATTATTTGATCGGTTGCCAGCGAAGCAGTTGAGCTAAGGTATAAAAACTAAGTGTTTATGCGATCAGTTCAGTCTGGGTCATAGTTGAGCTATTACACATACATCGCTTTCTTTCCTGTATTTCATCAGAAGTGAGAGTTGTATGCGATCACCTTGTTGTACGAGTGAACAGCCGAGGGGCGTCGTACTGAGACTTGTGTTACTGGACACCATAGTGTCTGATTGTGTTGTCAGGAACGAGACTCAACAGAGACGAACTTTTACCACGTTCATAATGTGTGGGCAATTATCCGTTGTGATAAACGAATTCATCCAAACAAAGCAACATTATACTACAGATTTAATCATTTTCGATTAATTGCTGACGGTCTCTGTGGTTTAGTCGGTATCGTCATTTTCTCTCTCCCCATAGGTCCCAGGTTCGACTCGTAGCAATGGTCAGGATGTTTTGTGTGTGTGTGTTTCAGACCCAAGAAAAGGATAACCGCGACTCCGTACCCCGATTGCAAGAGGTCTAAAGGCTTAGTAATTAAAGCATTCTTAAAATAAATTTTAAAATTCATTGTTCTATAACTTCAATAATTTCCATCATTCTTACTTTATATATTTTCCAAACTACTAAGATTAGCACGGAAGTCCATTAAATAGCTTTCCCGCAACTATAAGTTATAAACAAATAAGGAAATTCATTAATTATTTTTCTAGACTGTTACCCAAAAGAATTAAACCTTTACAACTCAAGTTTTTCTAAGTTGAATTAATTTCTTTTCAAGTGTTTTGAATATCATTACATACACGAAACTCCATATTTATCCGTACATGATTCAACAATGGTTATCGCAGTTTAGAATACTGTTTTAGACTTTTATATTTTTTGACTCTGTTTTGTTGTATTTAAAATATTTATTTACGAGTTATTTTGGGAGATTAGGCTTTGAATGTATGGTACAGACATAAAACCCAATAAATGGCTATGTATGCGGTGGGTTCCATGATTTATATACCGATGTAGTTATAACACATTGCAACTTATATGGTTCGCTCTATTTATCCGATTGCCGTGAAAATTTGGTATGTAGCGGTTACCATCTTAAAGGACAATTAGTTTAGTATACCATGCATAAAAAATATTAACTAAAATAGTATATAGGGGAATGGAACGTCAAATAGAATGCGAGTTAGGAGTCGATCAATTTGGTTTTAGGAAGAATGTAGGGACAAGAGAAGTAATATTACTTAGCGACTAATTTTAGGAGACAGGATAATAAAAAACCGGCCTACGTTCATGGCATTTGTAGATTTGGAAAAAGCTTTTGATAATGTGAACTGGGACAAACTATTAAGGATTTTAAAGAGCACTGGAATAACATATCGAGAAAGGTGGCTTATGCATAACCTCTACACAAGATATGTAGCAGTAATTGGAATAGAAGATCAAGAAAAAAATTGTAATCAAGAAAAGAGTAAGACGAGGATGCAGTCTGTTGCCCATGTTGTTTAACTTACATATAGAACCGGCGATAAAGAATGTTAAAACGGAATATGGAAAGGAATCATGTAGAAGGAGAAGAAATAAAAACCTTATTCTTTGCCGACGATATTGCAGTATTAGAGGAGTCAGAAGAAGACTTGGAAACCATAATAAATGGCATGAATGGAGTCCTGTTCAATATGAGGATTAATAGAGGGAAAACCAAGGTAATGGAATGTAGTTTGGGAAACAGTGGAATAACAAATGGTGTTAGGTTGGGAAGGGATATTTTGACGGAAGTTAAAGACTCTGCTAATTGGGAAGAGTAATAATTAGGGATGGCAGAAGTATAGTAGACATTAAAATTAGGATAACACAGGTAAGGAGGTCTTTCGCGAAAAAGAGGAATTTACTTGAGGGTAATAAAAGTGTGAATATTAGGAAATCGTTGCAAAAAATGTTCGTATGTAGCGTGGCGTTATATGGGTAGGCCACGTTTTAAGGCCCGAGGGTCTTGTAAAATTAGCATTAGAGGATAGTGTGTGAGGTAAAAACAGAAGAGGGAGGATAAGGATGGAATACGCTAAGCATATTATGGAGCATGTGGGTTGTGCGAGTTATGGCTTGCTTAGGATAGGGTAGCATGGAGGGTTTCTATTGGCCTTTCCAGTATTCCGATTCTTTTTTTCCCTTAATTCGGGCCAAGAAATGTCCTACCCTAAAATCATATAGAACTTGCAACAGGATAGATTAAATCTCACGTATATTGTTGAACGATATGGTTAATTTACTGTTAAGCTTGATGTATTGCTTAAATTTAACTAACATTTGATACAAGTAATGATACTTTTTAATTAATTACGTATATGTACTGTAACTATACCAACTATAATCAACGGTAATCAGACCGATGAAAAGGTTAAAGTTTCTTGAAATTATAAATATAATGAACTGTGACAGTGTATTTTTGTGTATTTACGAATCTAAACGAGCGGAGAAATTTTGACCTAATTTTGTGCACGTGTTCCTTGCGACTCAAAAGTAAGGAAGGACTGTACGAATAAGACACTACTACCACATCTGTAATCGGGGTTGAAGGGTACTAAATTTTAAAACATAAATAAACGCAGATATTTGTATAGGAATAAATATTTTTGCCAATAGGGGGATTAATAGTGTCTGCCTCTCTCTTTTAAATATGTTTAGACTTATTTTAAGTTACTGTGCTTATTTAAGATATAAGAAGCAGGATATTTGTGGGATTTCGGTGATTATGATGAAATTCAGCTCTTATAATTTACTTTTTTAAAAAAAATAAAAGATCTTCTCGCTGAAGGCTCAGCACTTGTTGACAAAGATGTTACTGCAGAATTAAATACTAATGGAAATGAATTCCGAGCATAAATAAAGTTATTTATTTTCTGAGCTTTGTATAAGAAACTGCAAAGTGAAAAAAAAATAGAAATGCTATCTTACAGTAAATAATAATGTTAATAAGTTGCGCCAATAGTTCTGAAATCAGTTATAATAGATATTCGTGGGTATCAGTATTTAAATTAATATTAAAAATAATTTGATTATAAAGGGTAGAGTTTGCTTTCATTTCACATAACGAAACCGTATAAATCCTCCATTTTTTCGCATGTTTTTTTTTCAAACTGTAAGTAATTATGATAATAATCGTAGAATAGATTAAGATGTTGTGTTAGTAGTTTAAAACTCCAGAATGATTAGGCGGAATCAAAATTAGAAGGGTGGAGCGGTCAGTTGTGGTAAAATAGAAAATTATCCGACGTTTCCAAAATTAAATATTTTCTAGAGCATGGCATGCATTATTATTGGAACATTAAAGCTCTCCACTTGTTCTTGATCTTTGGTGAATGCTTCACACGTCAGATTGTAGAATATCAGGGAAGATCTTTTTAATACTCTTGTTAATTACAAAATTTTTAATAAAATAAGTTGCTGGAAGACAAGTTTCATTACTCATTTATGAGTTTCTTTTATTTGTATTAAAACTCTAAATTGATAGAAATTAAAATTTTTTATTACTCAGATCATTGTTGCCATTTCAATGTAGATGAAAATTATCAATGAAATAAAACGTAGGTTTCCGATTGCCCTTTCAAAGGGACTGTAACACTCTGTCTGGTCTTTTATTTAGCTTCCCAAACGACTTTTTGCTTCGGTCTGCGTTTGAAAGCTAAGAGGGAGGGAGAGTTGGCAAATGCAAAAGGCTATTCGGAAATTAACGCCTCCGATATTAATCCCCTAAGCCTCGACGCGGCCTCGGAAATTCCGTTAAGGACGGTAAACTTTAATAAGCAGCGCGAGAGCCTGGCGAATAATGCATGCGTCCAGAAAAGCTTCGACTTTGTCAACGTTGTTGTCGTTGTCGTTGTGCCATATGGTCTGGAGTCCGGTTCCCACGGGAGCTGCAAAACTTGCAATTCAGAGCAGGGACGGCGCGGATTATGGCCTAGCCGATTGCCGGAAATGTATTATTCCAGCCAAGTTGGGTCTCTGCGATAAGTGTCATCTGTCTGCTTAACTTGCCAAACTTATAATTAGGTCGTTTGAGATGCCGCCTAGTATTTGCATCCAAGTAGCAAGCAAATCCTAAGTCGTCATCTTGAATTTCTGTGGCAAACAAGCAACCTCCTGCTCTTCTTCCCTCCCTTCTGTGTCTGCCTTTCACATTAGGTAAAACTACTGTTTTTGAACTGTAGCATCGTTAACGAGTTTTCCTAACATCATACAGGTACACTCGAAATCAAAAATATCGTAAAATCAAATGGAAAACAGAAAGAGTAATGTTAACTCTTCAACTGCATCAGTTATTTATCTGTGGTTAATGATAAAAACTATTCCAGAAAGAGGACACATATTTTAACCCTTAAACACTATATTAGGTTTCTGTATCTCAACTCTAGAAAATCATTAGATAGAGGATAAACGAAGCCATGATCTTTAATAAAGCCTAAAGAGGCCCACAATTCTGAATCTGTGCCTCTTCCCACCAGCAAGAAGAGACTCTCCTCAAATGCCTCATACTACCTTTTTGATCGCTTGGGAGGAAACTGATAAAAACTGAACAGACCCTGAACAGTCAAAATTCTAAAAATTCTGAAAACGTCATGGAAGACGCTGGAGATAGCTTTAAGGCTGGGAGTCTGGGTAGCTTAGTTTCTTTTGACATTTTAAAAAGAGTGGTTGGTGCTCAAATACCTATGTTTATTTTATAGGATTATAACTTATCTGCTGAAAGTATGCTGCGGATTATTGCAATACTTCACCCAGCCATTAAAGATAGGGGAAATCAGGCTAACTAGACTCAAAAGGGCAATCAGTAAGCAGGCCGGAGGATCTTACACCGATACGGAATCCTCGTCGTAATTTTTCTGTGGTAAATAAATATGTTTCTAATTCAACGGTACTGTAATAAGACCAAAAATCTGAATCTGTGCCTCCTTCCACCAGCAAGAAGAGACCCTCCTCAAATGCTAGGCGAAGAAACAAATTAATATAAATAACTGATAAATACAATCCGTATAGGTAACAAACGTTAAAGAGTTCACGATTGTAAATTTAAAACCTATCCAAGGATACCACTAAATCTCGACAACAGGCATTTCATGGGAAGAAATTAACATCAATTCCCTTTAGAAGAATTTACTGTCCATCTCTACTTAAATATCCAAATAACTATATGCAATACTTACCATCCTCCTAATACTGATTTCATGAAACAAGATATGAAATACCTACTTAATCTATTAGGGGGTCATTTCAGCCTGGCCGGTGACTTTAACTGCCATTACAAGGAATGTCGTTCCAGTTTTGTGTGACGTTAGAGGAAATCAGTTTGCAGAAATATAAAAAAAATAAAACAGCTACGGTGACCCGTTTGTCCAGGTGGTTGGTGAAGGTCGCCTTTCTGGTATTTACAGAGGAACGGGGATATTCAATTGACATCGAGAAGATAGTCCGACAGTAGACCTTCTGGATGTACATGACTTAGGACTCGAAAGGTGGGCTTTATTTTTTTTATTACTGTTAACTACACCTCCGTAGTTAAAGTGTCTCAAAACCAATCAATTACAAAACAGTTGTGAGTAATTTCTAGTACCGGAAATATCCACTTATCTGCAGACCGTATTTTTGAAAAATTTGGATTTACCAAAATACTGGAAATTGAACAATAATTCGAGTAAATATTATGAATTATCTCATTTATATTTTTAAAAACGTTCCGTTCCCGTCTTTAAAGTGAAAACGATAAGTGAGAAATGAGATACATTTTCAAATCGGAACACTGACAACACAATGGAATCGATGTTTGGAAAATACGCCTTTCTAAGAAATAAACCGTCTCAAATACGAGCTCTAAGAATTATAAATCTGCTATGCTCTATAGTGCAGATTATAATTATAATGAACGCGCGAGCTTTGTGTATGAAGAGAGGAGCGGATTTGCGCTCACTGAAAACAATACAATACACGGTGAAATTTCAGCAATGCTGATAATCCTGCAGTTTATTTTAAGCGTTCTCATTGATTGATACAAGGTCACAACCATCGTGGGAAATAACAGAAAATTTCCTTGTTATTATAATTAGACCATATTGTTAGACACTATACATCATATACATGTTATAGATATTAAAAAGTTTTGCCTTGTTTTGGTGCATTCAAATATTTTCTATTCACGTTTTCGAGAAACTAGGAGAGCAATGTAAAAGATGGAGTTAACAGTGTCAAAGACGGACAATGTTTTAGAGCAATGTATAATGTTACGCTTGAATGATGATATGGAAATTAACGGTAGGTATTTGCATATCTACACAAAGTTAATCCGGTACATTGCTCACGTTGATAAATTTTCGTATCACAAAGCCGAGAGGAAACCTTGATACGGAATACAATTAAAATGATTATATTTTTATTTATCAAGTGCCATGCTCAATTGGCCTTACATGCTTTTATAAGTTTCTGAGCAGGAGCGGTTATCCATCAGTATACAAACAAACCTCCTCTCTGAAGGGATCTGAGTGCAAGTGGATGACTGTGAAGGGATTGGCCGTATCAGGGAACGCCACACGCTCCGTGGGATTATCTGGGATAAATGGGAACGCTGCCCGGACGCCCTCCGAGCCTACAAAGTGTTTGGGTCGTACACCTACATGGAGAACAACGAACACACTCCTTCTACCTTAAAAGGCCAAACAGAAAATGCTCTCATAACAAGAGTGAATCTTAATTTAACACTATCCAGTTCGAGGTTAAACTAGTTAACAAAAAAATTGATGTTGATATTAATTGCTAATTTCCAAATTACATTATCAAATATGAAAAAAACCGAACAATGTTGAAAATAAAATAGCAATTATTAGGGAAATCATTCAAAAATTAATAAGTATTTATATTTGTCGAAAATAAAGACAAGGGGAACCATGTATCTTAACATTATAAAATCATGTTTAACCCATTAAGAATAGTTTAAAATTAAAAACACTTGATGAATGAGATAGATAAGAAGTGCAAAGCAGCCAAAGAGGCTTGCCTACAAGAAATATGCACATTAGTTGAAGATTTCATGGTGAGAGGAAAACAGACTTGGCTTATAGGAAAAGTAAACATTTTGAGGGAGGAAAATATTGGCAAGAACATCAGGATAGCAGATGGGAAGCCAATTATACGTACAGAAGAAAGGGCCGAAAGATAGGACTATCTAGAAGAGCTGTATCATGATGGAAATTCAGATCAGTCAGTAATAAAAGATAAGAGGAAGCTGATGATCGAGAGTTGGGGAACAAAATTTTAAGGTCGGTGTTTGAAAAGAGAAATGTTAATGCGCCAGGAATTGATAACATTCCAGCGGAGTTGATAAGATCATCGGACGAAGAAGCAAAATAATGGCTGTTTGCGAAATCTAGGAAATAGGATGAAATCCCGAAGATTTTAGTAACACCAGAATTATATCCATGCCAAAGAAACTTTGATAAATGCGAACAGCTCAGGACAATTAGTTTATTATCTCATGCGAGCAACCTATTAACGAAAATAATATATAGGAGGATTAAACGTTAAATAGAACGCGGGTTAGTAGAAAATCAGTTTGGATTTAGAAAGAATGTAGAGACATGAGAAGCAATATTAATTCTGCGTCTAAATTTAGACGACAGAATAAGAAAAACCAAGTCTACGTTCACGGATATAGTAAATTCAGAAAAAGCCTTGGATAACGTGAACTGGAACACTACAATTAAGAATTTGGAAGAGGACAGGAATAAAATATCAAGAAAGAAGGGTTATCCATAACTTTAACAGAAGGCAGCCAGCAGTAATTAGAATTGAAGTGCAAGATAAGAAAGTAGAAATCAAGAAAGGAGTAACTCAGTGTTGCAGTCTGACGCCCATGCTCTTATATAACGAAAAGGCTATGAAGAAAGTTAAAAAATAATATGAGAAGGATATCATACTGTAAGGAGAAGAAATAAAAATTTCAAGGTTTGCTGATGATATTGTGGTATTAGGGGAGTCAGAAGGATACATAATAAATGGCATGAACGTGATCCAGGTGGAAGAATACAACATGAGTATTAATGCAGGGAAAACCACGGAAATGGAGCATAGTATGGAAAACAGGGGATGAACAAAATGCGTTTTGTTGGAAAATGAAAATATGAAGGAAGTTAAAGAATTCTGCTGCTTGGGCAGCATAATACCTAGGGATGGTAGAAGTATAGTAGACATAAAGAGAAGGATAGCACAGGCATGAAAGGAAGTTACTTACGGCTAATAAAAGCATGAATATTAGGATATAAAAAAAATTCGTTTGGAGCGTGTCGTTATATAGATGCGAAACGTAGACGGTAAGAATTGCAAAAAGTGAAAGAATAGGGGAATTTTAAATGTAGTGCTACAGAATAATGCTGAAAATCAGATGGTTGGATAGAGTTACTAACCAGGATAAGATAAGGGATACATTAATAGGCTACGTTTTGAGGCATGAGGGTCTTGTAAAATTAGTAAAAGAGGGTAGTGTGTGGGGTAAATGAAGGTAAAAAATGGTATACGCTAAACAGATTAGGGAGGATGTGGGGTGTGGTATTACGTATAATAATCTAGAATGGAGGGTTGCATCAGTCTAAGGACTGGGTACAACAACATTAGTATTATTTATTAAACAATAAACTTTTTATTCGCTTCAGAAAGAAACCTCGTTATCGTAATTTTAATGAAATCATTTCAGGTGGTGCATAAATTAACAGACTGCAATAGAAAATATTACAGATATATTCATTATTTAAGAAGTACACACCAGATAATAACATATTTTTTCAATGATTAATAAATGTTTTTTTCGATTATTAGCTGATATGCATATCTGTAGGCTGTTAATTATCTATATCCCGGAATAATGAATTGGATTTGTTAAATTAGAAGCGATGTTTGCTCTAAGACACAATTTTTCTATAGTTTCGTGACTGTCCGTTAGTCAGAAACAGACTTCCAAGTTAGTTAACAAAATAGAAGGTAATATTCCAAATAAATACATTGTCATTTTATTGGTAATTTATTGTCATCTTTCTATATAAAGACGTGAATTTTTTTATAAAAAATGTAGATTTCTTTTTTTAGTACTGTCTAAACGTTAATAAAAATTAAAAGCGTAATTAACAACAGTATCTAAAATATGAATTTATAAGTTGCTTTGAATAAAGATACTCTTTGCGTTTTGTGGCAAATCAGTGAATACCGGCTAGAAAGAGACTCATTGGACAAGGAAGTTTGCACTGTACAAGCCCTCAATCACAAATAATCAGCCTCACTTTTACCTACAAAACTTAAAATTACGTAAAATATAGTTTACAATGACAAAGAGGAACGTACAAAAACGAAGTATAATTCTATAATTAAAAATATTTTTAATTATCATAAAACTGTAAAATATGTGCGTTGTTCTTTTGTCACTAAATTATGTTTATAACGTGGAACATAGGCTCGTTTTGTTTTTAGTTTCAATATATCTGAATGTTTGGAAACCAATAAAACAGTCTATGTGTAGGCAAAGTTTAATGAAAACATTATTAACAGTAGTTTGTACTCGACATTTTGTTCCTAAATTTGGAGAGATTTTAATTATAAGAAACAAGAGAAATATTTTATAATATAACATGCATAGTTATGATTAAGTAGAGGATTACTAAAATAGTTGCATTATTTTTGCTTTTATACTTCAACAATTAGATAACATTTAGTAGTTTAAAAATTCTATTTTATCTTACATAAATTTAAATTTATGTCTAAAAGTACAAACTGAAAGTTTCTCATGCTACATTATATGCCGTAAAATCTTGTTTTCATTAAACCAGTTGATTATTATTAAGCCATTATATTACATATTAAATTTTAGTCGTGTATTAGTCTTCTATGATGTCTGTAGAGACGAATCCATCTCATAATCATATTATTTGAAAAAAAGTTAAAATAATTTTACTTAAAAATTATCACCATAAAATATACTTCGTAGTTGTGAATAAAAAAATTATTGTCTATTACATTCTATTTTGTAACACAAAGTGCAACAAAAATTTCAGTAAATTGAAATTTCCAATTAAAGCAAAATTTTTATAAATTATAATACGATCTGCAAACTAAAATGAAATCCAGTGGAGGAATTCAGTACATCATCCAAAACTATTCTACTTAGCCACAATGTAGTCACGACCACTTCACATACAGAATCTGGTGTTGCACATACTGAGATTATTATTGTAGATTATTAATATAAATATATTTTCCTGCTTATTATTAAACGAAATATAATTGTGAGGCTAAATAGATGATATAATTTAATGATTTCTTTGTATCAACTGCGCATTTAAGTGGTAAAATGGCGTGTAATAAAACAGTGGCCTAATGTATATAAACAAAATTTTATGTCCCATATTCGTTTGAATAGCATTTATCCGAATGATCTGAAGATTAGTGAGTTGTTGTGGACACACCCGTGACCTCTCCAAACGACCATATGGACAACGAGATAATAAAATTTAGAATGTGCATAAACGGCAGTTATTTGTTTGTAAATATTTCTGATGTTATATTTTTTATTCGGAATTAGAGGGATGCACCGAGAGTTATTATGGAGAAAGGGTGATACATAAAATTTATGTTAGAACACGTGAGATTGTTGAGAATTCTGGGTTATGAAAGTGGCTGAATTTACTTCAGGCATACAACTTGCTAGTTAAGTATTAGTTCAGCTCTTAACACTGGGGTTTAATGCAATTTTAGGCACTTTAATCCATTTATACAAATTTTTTAACAAATGTTCCTTGTAAAAAAAAAGAAAACAGTTCTCACTCCATTCAACATCATATGGGAGTGCCATTAAGAGGGGATGAAGAAAAGTTCAATAAAGCGGAATACATGAAAGAGTTGGGATATAAGGTTCTTTCATAGAAATAAAGCAAAATCGCCTGATATTGGAGATCATTAAGTCAATTAACTAAATATTGATGTTCACAATACAGATTAAGTTGTAGTTCACTCCCTAGGTATAGGATTAGAAGAGGAAGGGTTAAATAATTATAATACTAAATAAATCGAGATTGGTGTCAAGCCCTAGGGCTCTCTTAAGGGTAGCGGGAATTTTTCGGCTCTCTTAACTCTTTAAGTGTACATGTTTATAGACTTATTTTATGTTACTGCTCTGTATATTTATTGAACTGTAAGAGTTATCATGACGAAATTCACATTCCGTTAGCTAAGCAGGGGGCGTGCATTTTACTCCTTCGCCTTAACTCATGTGTTGATAAGGAATTATTAATCACCGACCAGGAATACCGAAAATGAAAACCAGAGCAACACCGATCACCCACACAATGTTAATATAATTGCAACCATTTGATTTTTAGTTTATAATTATTTTCTCGTGTGATGATGCCATGCATTTATGAAATATCTGTGATATTTGCGGTATATTTTGTATTCCAGCCACTGTAATTTTTTTTATAAAATTGAAACGACATATTTCCTAGTTAATATAACATATCTCTTGATTGGTATTGAAACAAACGCGAATTATCAGTTGTCGTTCGCCAATATTGCTTGATTTTCAAAACATGGAATAAATTAGCAACGAGCGTGAAATTGTTGTGGTTAGTATTCTATTATTCATACAACCCTCCGTTCAAAATAAGCCGGACGGTTTCAATGCTGCCACGGAGAATTATTTTGTACTGACAACGAACGACACACGATGCAACAAAAGTTCAGTTATATTCACGATGACATTATATTCAGTTTTATTGACTGGTCGTCAGTCTCCCATATTCTATCTATTTACATCTCGCACTCTCTTTGTAAAAAAAGGTAAAATTACACTTTTATTGAAATAAGGTAAATTTATAAATATTCTTTTTATATTAATATGTGTGCTTGGTTTCTTACGCTGAATTTACGAGTTTCCTTACAATCCGGAAAGTTATAAATAGGTCCAATTTTTTGAAAATGGAATTTAAACACAAAGATATTTATTATGTTTGAAAGATTGAAAAATTTATGTTGAAAGGACGAAGTAAATTGGTACAAATTTGCTTTTGTTATTTATTAGTAACTTTCGAGAAAAAACATTCGTTGTTAAATTAGGATATTTTCATGTAACCGTCATGTTTTCTTAATCGGTCAATAGGCTCTTCTTTAACTTATCTCTGAATGTAGAAGTTACAACGTGGATGTTAAACACAGAAGGCCGTTCTTACGTTAACAACTGATAGAACCACAGACTACGTCCCTTTAATTTCAGCTTGCAGCTTGTTTTTGCTGATCCTATGGTAACTGTTAATAAGAGGAGGTGTAAATGTAGTACAGATAAGCGGTACAGCTACTTACTTACCAAGTAAGAACAGGAAATATTGAGGGTTCGCCAAAGAGGTCATCGGAGTCGCAGTTTCTCGTATCTGAACAGTAATATTACAAAAGCGTGGCTCTACCCTTGTGATTTTCTGTGAGAATAACTGTTGTGGCAATTTTCGACGGTTTTTTGTAGTAACAAAAGGGTTGTCTAACTCTAAGTTCAAACTTAAAAAGTTAAAATGTTATGATACGACTGTTGGCAACTACAACCTGGACATTTTATGTGCTTTTCTGTTGTAAAATAAATTAATATAAAGTTAAACACAACTTTATAACTATATTATAATTTTAAATGAAGCCATCTACGTTTTGGCTAGGGATGAACTATAGACGGGTGTAAGATAGTTTGCAAAAATGTTGCATGAATCGTACTTCTTCATATGGTTCAATTTGACTATTTTAAGGAACGCTATTCTGGCGTTTTAACACATTATTGCTGAAACTATTCGCCCAGAAACTTTATGTCTGCCAAATGCGACAGATTGTTAAATATCAGTGCAGTGACATTTAGGCGTTATGGAATATGATTGAATTCCCTCGATTATTTTTAGTTCTCTGAACCTGTCAGCTCTATAAACAGACCCGTCACTTTATGACTTTACTATGACCATCATTAATCTCGCCATCGTCACCTCGTTTGTAATCAACACAGTTCACGAAATTTAAATTTGGTTTCACCCAGGGCGCTATTAGATTCGACATAGATTAACAGGAGTAATATTGACCCATCAACTAGTGATTGTTTTGTCAGCACGGGCTTTAATGAGGGTGGTTAAGCTCTTCAGCCTCCAGTCACTATTTCATTACATTCTGATAACGAAACTATCGTGATATACCTGCAATGCATATTTCAATTCTTCATCTACGCAAACATCAGTTTTAATTTTCAACACGAATTTTTCTTAATGTTTAGTATTCAATTTCATTAGATAAACCTCATTTATATCAAATTGATGAATTTTTCATCGATCTTAGTGATATAAAATGTAACATTTTGTATATTTTATTTTTACATCCATTAAGCGTATAAAATAATTTTTTAGTGATTACAACAATGTAAATTCGTTAGTCATTACAAGTAAATAATTAAAATTTGCGAACCAGGAAGGTTTATCAAATAAAAAAAATGTTAATTGACCTATTCTTCTTTGGCGTGCAAAATAATTATTTAGACTTTTCCCTAGCATTTGAAATGGTTCAGTAGGATTTAAAAAAATATAGAAAAATTTTCGGTGTCTTCATACACAAATTTACAATCCTCTTAAACTCAATGAGGTAAGTTTCGATAAAAACTGTTTTTCTACGTCAAAAATCAAATAAATTAGGGGTATGTCTTCTATATTCCCTCCAAATAGAAATATTAAGTTTTTATTATCTCTCACCGCTGTCAAAATTAACAAAAACAATACTTAAATAGTATGGTTCTAGTCTTGTTCTAAAGGTGAATCTTGAGTCCTTATGGTGCTGGAAGACAAAATAATTGCATGCTGCACTTTTTTTATAAATACATTAACATAGTTTGAAAGGTTTAATATAATCTATAATAATTGCAATCCTTTTATTAAAGATTGTTTATAATCGTCCTCCAAAACACCTTTTTCAAGGTTTAAATAAATCTCAGCAACAATAACAGGACCAAACACTACTTTTAATGACACTACAATCGTCAGTGTAATTCATAGTAATCTAATTTAATTCGTATGATTAAAACTTCAATGTCTAAAAAAATACTCGATACAGTTTACTACATTCCTTATTAAAGTTTCTCAGTCGAGTAATGGTATTATATTTAGCCAGAAAACTTATTTCATTTTCATGTACTTTGCAGAAATTTATCAGATAGTATTGTTTAATACGTACAGGCTTTGGAGAATACGAGAATGAGTTTTAAATGTATTATGTCAAACGAGTAATTTGTATATTTATTCCTAGTCTTTCAGGCATTAGTGCTAGAATTTTATACATACAACTTTTATGTTTGGAACCAAATATTGACATCAGTCATCACGTTTAGTGCAACGGAAAACAAGAGAAAATAACAGTAATGTTTGGTTTTCGACATTTCATAACTGCCCTCAAGAAATTATTTTTGTAGAATGGAATTTGGAAACTGCAGACGATGATCCATATTCCGACTTTGTGTTCCTGTTAGCGGCGATAATCTTTCATGAATATTCACAGCACATTATATAGAAGCAGGACTAACTTGGATGTCGTGATGAATATGTTATGCTGAGTGTCTTTCACTCGGAAGATGGACTTCACAGATACAATAAATTATTCCAATTCTTTTCTACAATTACGCGAATAATTCGTTTATACTAGTGGTGAATGAAGTAAAATAATTTGTATTTGTCAAACCATTTCTCATCAACAATTAAATTCCTATGTTTAATCTGCTTTTTTTGAATTTCACACAATATCACGAGTATAGAACCAAATATTTATTTTTAATAGTAATTCTTTCTTTAATTATTTGATAATTTAAGGTTTTTTACTCTAAGAAAGTCGTTGTATGCGAAGTCTATTCCTGAGTAGCTGTCAAATGAACTAATGTTATTTACCAGAACTTGTGTTGCATCATGATGTAACAAATTAACCAACTTTATTATAAGTTATTATTTCATGGTCTACCCAATAGCTTCGCCAAACAATCCTAACTAATGCTGTAATAGGACTTTGGTTACAATTGATTATAATTGACAAGTTAAAATAAGATATATAAATTTATTGTATTTACTTTAAATTTAATTAACTATTTTACATTTGACTCATAATATACAGATCAACATGTGCCTGAGGGGCCTCTGTAAACAGGGTATGGTGGGCAATTATAAAAGTTTTAAGTATATATATATATATATATCGAGGAATACGCGAACTATATATATATATATATATATATATATATATCGAGGAATACGCGAACTTCAATTATCGTTAACAGCGGTGTCTGCAACCTGGCGGCAAAGTCGCAGGTAACTTTGTAGGCATCTGCGGCGACAAATGTAAACTCGTGGCTCATTTCTCCCAACATCAGCTGCTCCAACGCGTGGTCAGACAATACTTCATAAATCCTCAGATTTTGAAGCTTAAAAATCTTTATCCAACACCTCCATCCAATCTACACCAAATCTCACACAGAACCAAACTTTCTGACCAATTTTCTAGGGCATTATAAGGGATTCTTAACCTCCAACTTTATACCTCCATTCGAAAACTTTCCGAAATTCCTTACCGACCATCTGGTTGGTCCATTTAATTAATTCCTGACAACTCGTGGGAAAGGCAAAGATCCGAAACGCGACACAACATCTGCTATTTTGACCTGCGTCCCTTACCCGCGCAAACTGCAGACAACCGAAATTATTTAAGAAATACTCCCCGTTAATATAAAATTACAAATTATTGTAATTACTACGTTACAATACTACGTTACTGCAAGTAATTGTAAGTAATGCCTTATGGTGAAATTTCATGGGCCAATTTAAAATGCATGCAAAATAAAAGTCAAACCAATCACTTAATATACTGACATAACAGATTATAATTTTACCTAAACATAATAAAAGAAACATTTCCTATATGCTTCATTGTAAAATAAACATAATATTGGAAATATGTGAAAATTTGGTTGGTTTTATTAATATTGAAACTTTATGGAATCGTATATTTATTAAGTATTTTAAACGCAAAACGTGGAACGAGTAAACACCTGCAATTATTAGGATAATATGTAAGAAATAGACTTTAATTTAGTTATTCAAAGTGCGAAAATGGTTGAATTTAGCAGTCGTAGCCAGCTAGCACAGACATGTGTGTCCGGCGGCATTTCGTTTAACCGACAAAGAATTTGCTTTGTCGTGAAGGGTTTTGTTGGCGGAATGAGCAACGCTACTGCTGTACACGTCATGATCACGTGAACTACTTCGAGACTGTTCTATAACCGACTAGTGGGAAGGACTGACTCATAAATGACAGTAAAAACAGGTGTTTGTGATTGACTTAATTTTAAATTTCTTGAAAAAACAAACAGAGGAAAGCAGAAACGCCCTGAGTCCGAACTGTGGTGGGGGGATCGAGGACGGACCATTAGACTTGGTGTTCCAGAACTGAGCTCTAGGGCAGACCGATAATAACTGTGATCCAGTCGTCGGCACATGTGTAAAATGTTGACAACTAAACAATGGACTCCAGAACGACAGTACATGCTGTCCGGTCAGGCCACTAAAACGTGGAATTCAGAACGACGGATGATGGTCCCGCTGACAAATCGGTAATAGGAACTGCTCTGGAAACTTTCGGCAAGCTAAGGTTTAGGGTTTCTATCGGCGGTCCAGCCGGACTCGTGTAGTGGAGTCGACAAGGAGCCAAACCCCTATAGGAGACAGCAGATTATTCAGATAGCATGGCAGTAAAAGTTGCATAATTGGGTATCGTCAATTTAGTAGATATTTGTTAAAGGTGCGTAATCAAATCTTTGGCGTAAGGTCACTGCAAGTCGTTGCTACTAGCCGTTTCTCTGTGGAACGCAGCAGGTTCCTCTAGATAGAATCTCATACTTAAAATTTTGTATATTGATGTTCATGAATAATTGCGTGTTTATATTTTGTGTGTTTTAAAGAAAATTGAATCGAAAAGTGTCGTTAAAATCAAGTTATTGTTTAAAAAATAGATGTATGTTTTCCTGACTGTTAAAAATTTGCATTTATTTTAATCCCTGACCCCATTAAACATCACACACACATTTATATATGTATAAATCCTTTTTCCCTTGGTCACGACATAACTTGAGAACGACTTTACCGATTTCGTTCACAATTTTCTATGTTTTATAATACTCTTTACAAGGTTCTTACGGGAAGAAAAGGTTTGAAAAACGAGCAGAAAATTGAAAATTTCAGAAAACTTAACTACGAATAGGCTTTCTTTATACGTGCGTTAGAATCACCTTTTAATGCGGGTTGCCTATCTCCTCCGCTTCGACGACCTTCCATTTTCCCTTCCATATTACCCGCGCCATATTGATTTTTGGTACGTTTTGATAGGCTAACACGTGGTATAGATCAGTAGGAGTACTACACGGCTACTACCCCTAGGGGCAGGGGTGGAAAATTTTAAACACGCAAAAATGGACAATATTTTTCATATAAATACATTCTTGGATCAATTAATTTGATAGTGTCTCCTCCTATACTGCTAGCGTACAACTTCAACCCCATACATAATCAAAGAAGAGTTTTCTTAGGGGTGGAAGTGGAGGGGATCACATAAAATTGATCAGAAAACAATCGAGATTGGGCTTTAAACAGCTGTAATGTGAGCCACTGAGTTTAATTCTGACATAAGAAATACAATTTAAGTTATAGATCATCCGCTAAGAGTGACTATAAGGGGGTAAAATAGACTTCCGCATACTATCTTTAACGGATGGAACAATTTCGACCCAATTTTATAATTAGACCTTATCTTTCTGAAGAAGAGCGAAAGGCCATCACAGTAAATTCATACGTCTCTATGATTAACAACTTTTTGCAACCAGAGCATCGAAGAAGGTTAATCTTCGCCACACCTCATAAGGCCATATATTACATGGCTGTTCTTAGAGTCATCTACCGTGATCAGCTTATTTCACGCTTTGAAGGTGTTCCGTGGACCTCAAAGTGGCCTGATTTGTCTTCGTGTGACTTAATTTTACAGGGATATTTAAAGGAGCATGTATACGAAACTACACCTTGTACATTGAAAATACTATAAAATGAAATTCGCTGAAAAATAAAGGGAAATGACTTATACTTGCTGGACGGAAGTTTCCAAAATGGCTCAAATTGTAAACAAATATATTTTTCGCATTTTAAATAAGCATTTTGGACATATTATGAAGTATGTAGTTCTGTTTTATTATAAATTTTAAACCAAAATTAACAAAGGTCTTCTTTTAAAAACTGTTCTTTTATTCTTCCTCACCCTATTCAATTATTGCTATATCAAATCCACAACTTTCTATTAAATCACAGAAAATTCTTAGGGAGAGAAAAATTTCACATTTAACTATTTTCCTCAACTTTATGTGCCTTAAATATATTAATATACTATAATTGTTTCCCCTCATGTTACAGCCTATTTATGCTCAAGTCTAAAATTATATCTAAAATATTGATTATATTTATGCTTATTATTTTTTAAAATTCGTATGAATTATACAGTAGATATTTGTTATATTGAGATCTGTTTGAGACGACGTGGTAGGAAAATCGCAGGAACGCACTCGTAATAGTCAATGTAATCTTGACGATAAGAAAATACAACCGTCAGTCTCTCTCGTGCAAATTAAGCGTAAACATCGCGCGTGAACCTTCTGAAGCGCGACTTGTTTACTTTCTCTACAGCGAAGTATAGCGGGACAACCCGATTGATTGCCCCCAATCTCGTAAGCAAGAGTTAAGTGAGAGTGCTGTGTACGTTCAAGTGATAGAATTATTTCATCTTCGTCCTCTACAAGTACGAAACCACTATCAATAATGGAACAGACCTCAAGACAAATAAAATCGTAAGCAGAAGTAGCAACAACGCACCGGTTGGATAAATCGCAAGCTGTCATCCTCGATGCCATTCCGGACACTAACGCAGAGAGTACTTAGTTGAATTATAAAAGTACAACAACCACTCCTGAATAAAATACATCTCTAAAATTTTAAACGATAGAATATTTATATTCCTAACTATTAAGCAAGACGTAGAAGAACAAACCACGAAAACTAATACAGTAAATATTAACAACCAGAACATAAACCTCTGTCCACTAATAGTCAAATATACAAAAATCATGCGGCCTAATGATTCTCCCAATATCTTCCATGAAATCATCATAAACAAGCTGTTAAAATATAAAATTGTACCGACATCAAGGATATTGGAATTAAAAGTTAATACATCTAGCAAAAGATTTGCCCACGTATTAAGTTTTAGAAGATCCGTCAAATATACATAACCTACCAATACAGAATCTATCCTTTATGAGAACACTAGTTTCCGCATCTTACTAGATTCTACCTACGTAAAAAATAAATTGGCCACTTCCAAGGAAACAGAGTAGCATTAGCCAAATAATACAAGGGAGAGTATTCTAGATAAGTCGGTATCCGAGACACGTTCCACCGATGACACCACCACCCACGATGTAGCACAAATAAATATTGCTAAAAACTCAAAATCCGGCAAACACTGAACACACTACTGTACTTCACAAGACCACAAAACCTACCACAATACCCTCAGATTCGATAGAACTAACGAACCGGAAGAAAATCATTTCGGGTTGATGCTACGATATACTCCGAAATATAAGACAGATCCAAAATAGTTTTTTGTCTTCAAATTTACAAAAAATATAAAGACGCTTCTAAATCGGGGACTAGCCGAAAAGATAATTTAAATGTTTTGAAGTGTCTATATGTGAAGAATTTGGTTTTAGAGTAGATGTCTGTAGGAGTTGCCTCTCGCAGGCATTTCTTCGTCAGATTGACTGCGGCGTTCTCCTGTCTCCGTCGAAAATGCCTCGTACTCTCCGGTTTCTTTCAAAGTTCTCACATGCCGAGGCACCTTCACCTATTTTAGGAGGTGTATGTACTGGAGTCGAAGACCTCGGGCCACGGTAAGAGTTGTTCGCTGATCCCATTGGATCTGTCAGTCAACTGCCCCCTAAAACTGGTGAAGACACAGACTGCGACCCCACAGAAAACTCGTCTTCCGTCATTTGGAAGGGCGTGAGAATAGTACTCAATAACCCCATCTACCTGATGCAGGTTTTCTAGAGGTTTCGCTCTATCTCTTTAGGTGAAACACCAGGTAGGATCCTTGAACTATTACCCAGGGACAACCTTGGCCATATTTTTATGCCTTTCACGTCCCCCTTTTTAAATTCCCTTCCTATACTATTAAGGGAAGTTGTCTGTTTCAAGATCACTGACTTTTCACAAAAAAATATGAATTTGTTTGCTGTCGCGGACCTTTTCCTGCAACGGTTACGGCCAAACGTTTAATAATCCTTTTGGTTGAGAGAGTCAATAAGTAAATGACATTAATTGCAAAATTTTATGCCTGATGAAGTCTCAAAAGGGAGATGAGAAGTCGTATTCATACAATTAAATAGTTTTATATTTATATGAGACTTATTTGCGTCATTTTATTTGTTGTGATGGAGAGGTCACTTAAAAACAAACTCACAAGACTCATGAATGCTATTAAGAAGCTCTCCGGGAATAGATTATCAGATAACGACGGATCAAATAGCAATAGCGATTAACATTTAGACAGAGAGTAGCCACTAGATGTGATACTTGCAACGTAGAAATATGCTATAGTTCACATTATTTTGACTGCAATAAATATTCCACACAACATAGAATTCATCTTAACAGAAGGCAGCCTAAATAATTAAATGAAGATCAAGAAGATATAATTTAAATTACATAAGGACACAAATATTTTAAATATGATTTAATTAAATGTATCAGTTTAAGTGTTTTAAGTTGTTTGGGGTTTACTTGTATTACAAATGTGTACCGTTGGCAGTAGCATATTAGTCGACTCGACATTTAAATTATAATATACAAAAGAATACGACGACATATATTTTCTGTGATTGCAAAACATAGTTATATTTAGTACATAACATTCTATTGTGCAGATACTGGAAAAACAGAAATTGTATTTATTTAGGGAAATTCTAAACTTGAAATAAGCTGCAATTTTTTAACTTCTGTCATATCCTATAAAATTTTTTAACGGATTCATAGCGTGTCTACCCACTTCGGACATAACTTCTGTAGAATTTATTATGTACTGTTCTGGAAATAATAAATCATCAAAAAATCATAGAAATCCTTTTTGTAACTTAGAGTCATATTTTGTTATAGAAATACGTATGTAAGACGGCTTTATCTTTGCGTAGACAGTTTACCAACGCTAAAACTCCAGAATTTATCTATGCGAAATGTCTACAATGTTTTGCACTCCACCAAGTCTTCCTGGGAAAGTGGTGTGGAGTATTAAAGCCACTCTTTTTCCTGAAATATGCTCCTTCCGGCGTTTTCACTTGGCACCGCAGCTCGCATTCTTCTTCGTCCTGTTTCGCATGCATTCATGCATGAGTTTCGCTTCACTGCTTCGGCAGTATATGTTTATTACGTCTCCATTCCATTCACCGCCGTGTTATGTGTGAGTAATGGACCGTTGCGCCGAGGACATGTAGGTCGTTATAAGCATCTGTTGTCGACTGTATCCCTCGGCTCGCCACCCGCACGTGATAAACCGATTTCCCGCAGCAATCCCCAGGCTTGATGAAGAGTGAGATGGAAGGAGCCAGAACAGTACAACAGATGGTTGGCCAAATAAACACGCGTTGTTGGACTTCACTGTGGAGTGTCACTGTGAACTCGGCTAACCCGCTATACCGCCCGGGAATGTTTCACGACGATGGAAAATACGAGTCAGCTTAACGGAAATTACTCATGCTTCTGGAATTTCACTTCAACCACAGAGTACTTCAACGTATATTACGTTTTTCTACTCAATATACTTAGTTTAATTTATTTATCATGTTTTCATTTTTAAAATTAGGAGCTAAAATTGACTTCAGATTTTATCTTATATCTTAATTATGCAATTTATATTTGTAAATAAGGGGAAATATTGAAGGGAATTTAACCTTATTATTACTATTATTGAATATAATTATAATTTATCTCATCCTACACTTAACTCAGTTGAAAGAAATTCAAAAGTAGAAAAGATTTTATTCAGTATAGAAAAGTTAACAAAAAACAAGGTCACTTGGTATAACTTCTACCCCTTAAAAACGGGAATCAGTATGTTAAATTTAACCATACTATATCAGAAGCTATAAATTCGATTTCCGTTGTTCCACAAGGGCCACGCCTAGGCTGTAATAAATACATATGAAGAATTAAAGACCTGTATAGGACTTATACACAAAATGTTTTAAAATTCGGTAGTAGTTTCTACCATCCTTGTCAGTAAACTAAATCAAATAAAGATATAAACACAAAGAGCACTACCGAGGATAAAATTAAGCAAGAAAATTTAATAAACAATCATATAATTGATTTACTTGCAAAATGTCTGGATTTATATTATCACTGATTTTCTTATTATTGTAACTTCCTTATCTAAAACAATAGTACTATCATAATTATAATAATGATTTAGTTCCAAGCTGTGGAGAGAGTTTATATTAAGGATATTTTAAATTGGCTTTTCTTCTTTTTTTATTTCTCCGTGGCTCTACAGTCCATTGGGGGCCTGGGCCTACCGAGTCGACTGCGGACTGTCATCTTGTAGTTACACGTGGTCAGCGTACCGATCCTCCAACAGTCTTAATCCCGGTCTTCTCAAGCATGACGTCACAAACAGCCAAGCTCATGCCAGGATTCGAACCCGGGACCTTTGGGTTGTGAGGCCACTACACCACAGGAGGTCGGCCTTAAATTGGCTTTATGTTCCTTAATAATAATTGACAGAGATCCTTAGTCTGACGAATGGAGCAAAACGAACAATTATTACTTGAAATATTATAAACAAAATTAAGACAGTCAAAACTACTAATTAAATATTTATATTTTTAGCAATGAATAACATAGAATTGACAGATTTCAAGACTACCGAAATATTTTACTTCTAAAATCATTTTGAATCTTGTACACAAATGATCAAAAAATGATAAAACGATATAATTATTAGAAATACACTTTGAAATAATTAAGAATACAATTAATTCAGAGTTTACTCAATTTGGAAATATAATCTACAGGATAATAGTTGGCCAACATTTTAAGATTTTTTTAATGGTAATGAGAAACAAACAGGAGTAAAGCTTTGTCAACAAATTTTTAAATAACTGCATTAGGAACTTTTGGGCTTACATCCACGACGTTTGGATGACGTTCACTGTCATCGTTATCAAGTGATATATGCAATCTTTCTTAAGTTTAAAAACCATACCTATTTTGTGATTTATTGAATAATTATATGAAAATTGTAGCACTTTATCAGAATAAGTAGATTTATGGTATCAATTGAAACGTAATTTATTAAACCGGCCAACAGAAACTTCAAGAAAATTAAGAAAACAGACTTTTCTAATTCAAACGTAAATTTAATAGTAGAACAATAATTGTAAACAGAATAAGTAAATCGTCCAATTTATCTGAAGGAATTATATATAAAATATCAACTGCATACACATAATAATCCATAGGCTTGACGTTAAGCTTTTTAAGATATGAATTTTATAAGTCTGTCATGACAATTTCTCCGAACGCCGGAGAACCCATGGGAAGATCATAAATTTGGTAATAGAGAAAATTATCAAATTTAAAGAAGATAGAATGTGTTATTAACTTTACTTCAAATTTTGACGAAGACCATCTAATACTTAAACTAACAATAACGAGATTAAACGAAATATTAGTAAATAAGAATGTGATCAATTGGAATGTGTAAGTTGGATTTTTTTTGGATTAATTCCATAGAATTTTTATAGAAAAGTAAGGTTCATCATTATAGCCAGAACGAATAATGCTTAATACAAACAATAACGGAGTGATACAAAGGTCGAATCGGAAATAATATTTTCAAGTTTCCACCTTCCTTATAAAATCTTTTAAGTTTTGAGTAACATAATTACAAATTATGTAGTTCAAACTGTATAAGTATTAAAGGCGTTGAGTAAACCAATAAAATAACGAGTGATAGTAATAAAGACAGTACCTTTATCAGCAAAAGATAATAAAATATGAGGATTCTAAGGAATTTTCTAATAATGGAAATATTTCTACTGAGTCTTTTAGTAAGAAAGCTTACATGTTGAAACTTAGATTTTCGAGAAGATATTTGCACGTGTATGTAAGAAGGAAAAAATTTATATGATTGTAAATGAAAAAATACAATAAAAGTTTCGTTATATATAATAAACTTGCAAACTCGGTTTTATGTGTATTTGAAGTTAATAAAAATTAGCAAAATATTTCTAGCACCAGGGCAGCTATCACTTTAAATGCAGGGTTCAGCAATTATAATTCATGTTGAGATATTCACCACCATTAGCAACCGCCGGTTTGAATAAATCCACATAAGACCAATGTAACATGGCACTCCTATATAAAATAAAACAGAATTTGTTTGGAGAAACATAATTTTAAAGAATGTTAAAAGTTGTTACTTTGTTCTACTGATATGATAAAAGTAAATGATCTTAGTAGTGAATATTAAAATGACTGATATTTGCCAAAATGATGAGTGAAATCTCAGAACGCACATGGAAATCTACTAAACAGTATAAGATAACAGTTTAGGTCAACAATAAAACAAATAATTAACTTTTAAGTTGGTAAATTTTAACGGAACACTTGCGTTACGGTTCCGCCTTGGTCTCTTTGTCGTCCGTTTTCGTGTATGCATGGCAGAGGGCAGTGTGGAGCTACCCCGTGACGTAAGAGTGGTGAGGGGGAGCTTGCCTGGCGCATCTGAGCCACGAGTGGACTGGTCTACTAGTTTCGTGGAGGCGGTCGCCTGTAGTCCTGCCCTGCAGCGAACCAGCCGTCTGAGATTTCAAGCGTTCTTGTTTCTTTTACTTTTTAAATGTTTTCTGTCTTTTTCATAAATAAAACTTTGTCAATTTTTTTATCACGTATTGGGCGTTTTCGTTCATTTCAGCCTACCACGTGGCACACCTGAGAGGCCAAATTGAACCAGCAGAACTAGGACGACGAGCGCTATGTTTCATCACAATATTATGAAATAACGAGCCGTAAACCAATTGATTTCTGATGTATATACTCGATAATTAAAACCAAGTGTGAGTATTTAGATATGCATACATAGTTTCTTGGAGTTACATGGATGTAAAAAAGCAATACCGTTCAAGATATAATTTTCTACTCCACTTACAGTTAGCTTTGTAGTAGTTATACGTATTCCTTATACTTGGACGTATTATACAGCATATCAATTTAATTAAATGTTTTATGTATTATTACAATCTAAGTAAACTAGACGCTCAGTAATTTTGTGTTTCAGATCCCGTATTTTAATGAATAGAGGGGCTCTAAAACTAGCATCATCTTTATTTTAATATCTTAAAAATGGTATATTGTAAACAGATTAAACCTATATTCAATTTGTGACACCACTTACATTTTCGCCACTAGGAATTAGGAACCAAAATAGTTAATCAACTGCAGATTAACGAGGATACAAAGAGAGTATAGTGTACGAAAAATATATAATGTATCAAGAAGAAAATATCTCGAGCGGAGCGGACCGTGATTTGAACACTTTATATCCCTTAGTACGTTTTTACCTTTAACTACTGAGCGATCAGAGTCGACTCTACATTTGTTTCGAGATGTCTCCATCATTTGTGTAGACCAAAATCAGCCTCACTAAAAATGTACTTAATCAAATTACGTTAAGTGCCTAAATTTCATAGCCTCTATGGCAGCGATTTAATGAAATAATTTTTTCTATTCTTGAATTGATATGTATTTCTTTCCTAAGAAAACATGTCGAATATGAAGACTGCAATCAAAAGATTTTGGACCTTAGTCATTTACATTATTTAGTTCATGCGAATGGATTGGCGCTTAGTTAAACGTTAACGTGAGCAAACTTATTAATAAGGGACCAAATTTTGATAATATCTTTCCGGTAAAAACTGTCACTTACGTTGGTTTATTTAACTCATAACCCGAATTAGTATTCGGTTTTATTGAATTAAATTTTCTAATTTGTAGATATATATCAAATTCTGATATTAGAAGTGTTTATTATAAATAATTTTACGATTTATTTACCTTTGGAAGCAGTTTTGAAGAATTATTAAGTATCACAATTTATCCTGTTTCTTCCTCCTACTGTATACATTTTTCAGTATAACTTTTTAAATATAAAGATGGCATTCGTGCTAAAAGAAAATTTAGTAACTATATTCTATATAATATTGAACCTTTGTACCGGTGATCGCAATACATGTAAGATTAAATACCAGAATTTTTAATCATTTATTGATTTGTTCATAGCTTTAAGATTATCTTCTGTAAATTTATATGAATTTTAATTTTTAAATTTCGCGTAGGGAACTGCAGTTATTATAATTAGTGGTATTTAATTTATAACTCTTTATTTTTTCTTGCAGTTTATAATTGGTAGAATAAGACACAATACAACTTTTGATGAAACAAGTAACAGTTTAAGACAATATTGCTCCTGTAACATTCTCGTGCACCATAGAATGTAGGTCTTCTTTACTTTTATTGTGAGGGAAGGGGGTTGTTCCAACAGTCCCTAAAGAGCGAGCCCTCGGGGATGACGAAATCCCGTTTCCCAGTTACCTGTCCCCCGTGGGAGCCATGAAACATCGTTCTTGGTACATGGGCACATTCAACGGATTTTATTGATGAAAATATATTGCTGTGTATCGATCTTGTGGTCCGGTGGATATATGTGGATAGCGCTTCCAGTAATTCTGTTCCCAACGTTCAGTATTAAATTTGATTGTGGCATGGAAATACGTAATATAATAAAGGTGGTCACTGTAGACGAGAATAATTTGTCACGGCAAGGTTCACCGACTCTGAAGCCCATACTACCCTTTCGTAGCAAAGTTAGATAACTATTTAGAGCGAAATTATTCGGTGAAACTTCTATTTATATGAACTGAAAAAGAATAAAAACCAAACAATTATGCTTCTTCACATGTTTATATTAACTAAAATACAAAACAAAAACGAGAAACACTGAAAACTATGAAATCGAAACATTAGGAAATATTCTGATGCAGGCTAAGAACTACATATATTAATTAATTAATTATTACATATTATTATTAATTACTGAAATAGTCGACAATTGTGGAGTTCCTTTACATTCTGTAAAAGCTGACAAGAATTACTTATGTATAGGTTAAAATAATAAACAACAGACCGATGGAAGGAATAAGCTGGAATATTAATGGACAATTTAATATTTTGAATATTAGAAGTAGTTTCAATACGCGATCGCAGTGCAAGCTGACACAAACTGAATACACCCTGCTGAAATATAATAGGTGACCTGAAACGTTGAGATTAAGCATCAAGGGAATAAAAGATTTAAATTTTCCATAAATTTTTTATCTTTAAAATGACTTATGAATTATAATTATTAATGCGATAATACAATCAATCAGAATTCTATTCTTTAGTTTTGCTTTACGATTCTCGAGCAATCATCAAGAACGGATGCTTCGAATTATTTGAGTTTATTATTTATCTTTATATGAATACACGAATTTAAAAATACGTACATTAGTAGCTATTTGATATTGATATATTATGTTAATCTTTTCCTTTTAATTTAAGTTCAGGGTTCGTAAAGTTTGATCAGAATTGAAGTTTTTCGTATTTAAGTTCAACAGAACAATTTAAGGAGCTGTTATTTTAAAGTCCGATTTCCACATTACACTAAAACTTACTTTAAAGGATCTTAGTAATGGATCATGATTTGGGAAATATACTATGGAAACTATAACCAAATAGTTTGGAGCTTTTTTGCAGTAATGTGCGAGTATTAGTAATGTTTTTTTCCAGTTTATTGTGTTTCTAGTTTACTTTATCGTTTATACTCTATTACAAATAATACCACATTGGAATACACTGTCTATTACGTAAATCGTAATGTAAGAATGTTAATTAATGAGTAATTAAAGAAAGATATTGATTATAAATAAGCTTGAGCTATTTATAAATAAGAGACAGGTATTTTTATGTTTGAGTCTTTATTATTTTTAAATCATACGGTATATGGTGTTTCTTCTACTTACTTAGGATTCCTTAAATACTGGATATTTGTGTTGGTAGTAGGTTGCGTGTAATGTGTTTGAAATATTTTTGGGGGATATATTGGTATTCTAACAGCAATTTATCGTAACTATAATATTTATAATTAACGAGAAATCTTTATATCACATTTTCATCAATTGAACCTACTTCTTTAATCAAAATGAAAGATTTTAAAACGGTGAAATAATTACAGGAATATAAATCGCTGTATCGTGACAAGGCGTTTATGAAAATTTTATTTCGTCCATTTAATTATGTTTCCCTGCGTCTGACGATGTAACCCGATGTAAAAAATCGCGTCAAATTTAAGTTGCGTGATACACGACATCTGCTCTGCAGTAAATTACCAAGAGAACTTTGCTTCGCTGAAATGGAGGATTCGATAAACTTCACTTCCAGTTTAATCCGTTTGTCCAAACTGATTAGGCGAATGTTGGAATCGAGTAATAAATCAAGGTCAGCTGGTATCTTCCGCCTCCCTTCTCCTCTTGTTGGCTGGTTTCCTTGATTGACGGTAATGTTCCTACAAGTCTATTTATCTCGTAAGCCTACTACTCTACAATGGAGGCCAACAAAGTATACAGTTGCCAGTACGTTATTTTCTCATGCAAATATCACAGTTTCTGCCTTACAGTGCATCGAAAGATGATATCTGGGGTATCTATTTATGCAAACTCGATCAACTTTACTGACAAAGATCGTCTTATTTAGACGTTTAAAAAACAGCCAAATAAATTATACTTAAATACTTTAGAATTATTGAAAAATATAATTAATATAACACTATTGTTTAAAAAGTATATTGATTTAGACCGGATACCTTACGTTTGTTTCTTCATATTTTTAAATAACTTAAAGGTTTTAATAAAGTGAATAAATACGCTATTTAAAACAGAAAATAGATGTTGGTATCCATTAAAGAAATCAAATTCAAATTATTTTCGTTAATTACCTTCAGCGTTGAAGTATTTGGACTATTACGAGTGTTCATATAACAAAAAGTGCGCACTAGTTTTATTTAAATATATTTTCATTCTATATCTATGTGTATCATGTGAGAATAAAGTTTCATTTGTCCTCGTAATCCGCATCCCTCTAAATTACCTTACGGCACCTTGGAACTAAGGCCTGTAAACCCGCATGGCAAAACTCTAGATCAGCACGTTTGAGCAGCGTTCACATTGGAGAGTAATCATCTAGACTCGCGTTTGATCAATTGTATTTTAAAAAATCGTTTCCCCTCCACTCAGCTGAAAAAACAGTGAAACCTTAAATGTAATTCGTAACTTACTTTATCATATTTTTCACTGCCTGTTTCAAATATGTATTGGCGTAACTGGAATGATTATCCCCTTTCTTGAATAAATATTTGTCAACTATTTAATTGTAACTTCTGCTTCTGGTTTACTCCTCAAGGATGAAGCCAACTCACTGGCAGTTCTTTGGATGATTCCGTATTAACAACTATTGTGATACAGGACGTACACATTCTCATCCCTTGGTACATAATATTCTAACTGGAAGATAGAATAAATGCTTGAGCGACATTGATGTTTTAAATTTTGCATAAAAATTTATTTTCAGCATCTATAATAACGAACAGGTAATTTGGGGAATTAATATTAACTCCATTTTATTCCTGAGGTTGAAATGCTACATGAGATGGCCATTCCCCTTTAATAACACAAGAAGATTTTGAAAGGTGGGATTCGAAAAGGACAGCAACACAGCCAAGGACTATCTACGTCATTCAGGATATAGTTTAGGTCCTAATCAGCCTAATACGAACCACACGCTTAAAAACTTGGTTCTTGGTATTTTTACCACCTTCTTTCAGTGAATGGAGTGAGGTTTTCAGTGGAAGGCAACATTATTACTACTACTAGTTTATATTTTCAACAAATGAATTATAGATTATTAATAATTAGTATTATTCTGACCATTTACATTAGACTGGCATTGATGTGTGATTATTTAGAGAAGCCAATTACCAAAAATTTTGCTGCTTGTCCCGTTATATCGATTTTCTCCCCTTTCGGACGCAGTAAGAACAATTATATATATTATAAATCATCCCTTTACTCAGCTGTGGTGTAGATTTATTTCTTTCCCTTAAAAGAGCAGTAAACAAATTAAGTATAAAAATTCCCTTTATCCACGCCTTTTGGGATTTTTAAGGATATATCTGTATGGCCTATATTCACCAAGCATGGAATATTTGTATTACTCTATTCGTATGATACGCAGAGAAATATTTATAGTTTTTTATTTCTCAAATAATAATTTCTAGACTTTATCACTGACCAGTTACGGCATAATTCAATATCGTGTAGTGTTCGAATGATAGAAACCCTCTTTTTAAAGAAAAGTACAAAAATATGGGATCAGCAGCTAAAGATTTCGCATCAGCTGTATAATTAGAGGATAGAGGTATTAGGGACAACAACTTTCAACAGACTTCAACGAAACATTAATGAATTTTCAAAAATTTCCATACGTTCGTATCCTGTACTTCCATATTTTTGTATTCGTGAAACTAATTTTATTAGTAGCCTACTTCTAGTTAGATTTTTTTTGTACTTCGTTTTTTTTCTATTTCAATTAAATGGCCGTAATATAACGCAATGCAATTTTAATAGTAATTAACATATTATTTAAGTGTATTATGAAAATCTTTAAATTCACACATTACATTGCAATTAGCCTTCTCTGTAAAGTCGTCTGTGTTTTAATATCTGGTTGATCTTTGAAATTTCATTTGTGCTTTTCGCATTTAATGAGCCGATAACTATGTAATGTTCTAATGTAGTATGGTGTTGTATGGCAGTGTGTGCCATGGGTGGAGAAAGGACTGCAGATAGAGAGCGACGCAGAGAACTGGGCTGCCAATTTGCATACAAGTGGCGGTCGATTGGTGTGGAGAACGGCAAGCCTCGCTAATGGAGATACCGTCCATAGGGAATAGCCAGCCCAAGACACACACAGCCTACAACACCGTCCTAATGGACCGCCTTATCTACGACGCTGAGTCTACTTGTTTCCCAGGTTCTCATAACGCCATCTAAAATTATACCACGTTACGTGAGTGGCTTCATCGAAGGAGAGTCTTTAATTAATTTCAACAAACATTTGAAACTTAATTGCGTCTACAATTAGACCATTTGAGAAGCAGATCGATAAAGTTAAATAAGTCGTCCCGGTAGTTCAAGTTCTAAGTGGTAACGAATAAAGAAGAAGAACTTAAATAAGGGAACAATATTTACATTTGATAAATCAAATCAATACGGATATTTTTCCCAGTATCCTTTGAGAAATTCATATTACTGCAATATTTGGTCACAGGAAAGCATACAAGTTTATTCCTGAAAAAGAAATTAGTTCTTCTATTCCAGATAAACACATTAAAGACAAAAATATTTAATTACGCAATAAAAGCATGATATATGCTGTTTGTTGCACATATTGGCTAAAAATGACGTTACAACATCAGTGTCAACATGATAATGGTTAAAATTGTAATTTAATGATAAAAATATTAAAAGACTTTATTAAAATAATATATGTGGCTATCAAAATGAAAATATTATTCAGAACACTTTCACAATTAAAATTCTAAAAATAAAGTAATTTACGTCCATTGTTTCAAGGCTGTTTTCTATTTGCTTTATATACAGGCTGAACCATTAAAACTGAATTGACAAAGGTAACTCGTTATAATTGTATATAATTAATTTCATTGAATAGTTTCACCATTAAATTTGGACAGTTGAGAATTGAAATATAAAACCTTTTAGGCGGTCACTAATTCTACTATGAGATTTCTTAGTTCCAGCTTTCGGCAAATAATGTGCATTCTATTTCATTCAAAATTTAAAATATAACCATAAAACTTAATCCTTACTACGTTCGCAGTAATAGTTACAAATTATCTTGTGTTCTGTAAACGTCATTTGACCAACATTCGTTACTGAGATGTCCGTTTTACGTTTTCTGTCTAAATGATCATTTCCATTATTTCTTTTTGAGTTTCATCCACATCATCCCAGTCACCATAATTTGTTTCTATCAAATAACTTAACAGAGTGTCACTCGTGGTGCTATTTATCACTTTTTTATGTGCATCCATAGTATTTAAAAATCTCACGGTTCACTCTGTTTCAGCAGGGAAATTAATATTTACGTTTTCTTATCATTTCAGTAGAAAAGATTACATTCTCAACTAACTTGAAAAAATTCTTCACCTCCATCGATATAATCGTACCACTCATATTTGCAACCCTCCTACTTTATAAAACTTTGTTTATCTATGAAATAAATTTCTATCTCTCGCATTCCCATATTTTTAATAATGTTGTCCTATTCTATGTTAGTTTTATTAGCATTATTATTTTTCCCCTTATTCTAACTATTCACAAACTTGTATATCATTTTCTATTCAACTCCACTCTCAGTTTTATGCTTAATAACATATTTAACTCATTGCCATATATTTTACTGGAATGGATCTAGTAAGATGGATCTTGCCGAATCACTCATTGCATTTTAGACCTTTTCATATAAATTATGATAATATATAGCCAACCAGAAGGTCTGTTTAATGTTCAAGGGGAAGGATCTGAGCTATATAGTTAAATATACTTCTTTTCTTAAATTAATTTGAAAGGAATATAATGGCTTCTAATGTTTGGAATATCGAATCAAGTAAGAATGAGAACAACTAAATTTAGTTATTTATTAATTTACAATATTCAATCATAACATCTACAGACGGCAGTCATTAGAAATGAAGGTAAGAAAAGAAGGCGAAAATAAAGAAAGGAATAAGTCAAGGATGCAGTCCATCGCCCATGCTGTAATAATTTGCATTCAGAACAGCGGACGAAGAAAGTTAAAAATGAATATGGAAAGGAAATCAAAGTGAAAGGAGAAGAAATAAAACCCGTATGGTTTACTGATCATATTTTGGTATCAGGGTAGTCAAAAGAAGAAATAATAAATGGCATTAACGTGATCTTGGGGGAAGGTACAACATGAGAATTAATAGAGGGAAAACTAAAGTGATGGAGTGTAGTATGGGGAATAGTTGAACAAAAGGTTTTAGATTGAGAAGGGATATTTTGAAGGAAATTAAACAATTCTGCTACTAAGGAAGCATAATAACTGGTGATGGTAGAAGTTTTGTAGACATAAAGAGTGCGATATCTCAGGCAAGGAATTTACTAGCGGCTAATGTAAGTATGAATATTAAAAAATTATTACTAAATATATTCTTATGGAGAGTGGCGTTATGTGGGAGCGAAACATGGACCAGTAGGAGTTTCAGAGAGAAAAATAATAGAAGCCTTTAAATGTGTGGCTATATGAGAATGCTGAAAATCAGATGGGTGAATAGAGTTACTAACGAGGAAGTTATAAACAGAATAATGGAAGATAGAACAATATGGAGGACGTTTGCCAAGAGAAGGTATATATTAATAGGCCACGTTTTAAGACTTGAGGGTCTTGTAAAATTAACAATTGAGGGAAGTGTGTGGGGTAAGAACATAAGGGGAGGAAAAGGATGGAATGGGCTTTGAAGATTAGGAAAGATGTGGGACGTGGTAGTTCTGCGGAAACGTAGTCTTCTGCAATGACTGAATATCACAACAAGAACATGAAACACTTTAATATGGGTATAATTTATTAAAAGGATGAAAAATTAAGTTATTAAAGTAGTTATTTTCCGGTATTTCATACTCTACAATGAAATGAAAAGGCTTTCGGAGAATTTGTATCAGACCTATCTTAAAACTGGTTACGACAACGTACAATATTTGGATCACTTTTAAGTTAAAAAGCCGTTTTGTTTTATTTAACGATTAACAATACTTGTTTACAAAATTTACACACATTATATGTCTTATAAACTAGATTTATTCTAGTGGTCTTCTTAGCGGGACTTCTCATGCAGCAGAATACATACAAAAATCCTACGCGGAATTGGAAGAATTGTTTAATTACCATTTCATCTCAGCTTAGCCTGGAACTTGCACTAGAGTCAGAGACGGCGTACCGGTCCTGCTGCTTGTCGCAACCAAATTTACTCGTAGCAATAATGAGTACCTTTCCCACTTATTTTCCTTCTAGAGCAACCCCTCCGCCACTCATTCAAATATCCATGGCCAGTTACAATCTCCAAGCTCATACTGATTTAATGGCGACTGCTTCTTAATATCTTGCACTCCAAATGCATAGCATAGTCACACTCAATATCCTGAATTCTTTGTCACGTAACGCTCAATATTCCAAAAATAATATTTTACTGTATAACGTGTCCCCTCTTCAATATTTCATTTCCGTCAGTGGTGGGGCCTGATAATGTCTAATAAAAATTATTGTCTGTCGTCTGTGAGAGAACCCATTCACTACACTCCACCGATGATGTCACTGAATTTCAAGGACTTTAGGAAAACCCAGGCCTCTCCAACTTGACGTGGTTTTATTCCCCAGCTTCTCTTACGCCGTTAGCATTTGATTTCGTACCACCAAATTCCGCATTTAGTTCTGTTTTACCATTACAAATTGAAAAAATACCTAATTTATCTATTCTCTAAATATGTAATTTGCGCAATAAAATGTAATGATATAATGTCCGTTTTCTTACAGTTCCGTAAATATTGCATTCTAAATTCATTGTTCTTAATATTAATATAGGTATTGTACATTTCTAAACATCTTCCACTTCACTCTTTTCCAAATCTCTTTTATTTGTCTGATGTATAATATTCCACATTACAGGCTAAATTTGTATATATATATATATATATATATAACAAACAGAGATATATAGTATATTATGTCTTGACGATTGTTAGAATATCAGGGGAATATAATAGTTACCGTTTTAATATTATTTTCATAATTAGTAATATATATTAAATATTAAAAATAAAAGCTAATGCTCTCTGTATGTTGTACGTTTTAATTATAATGAGTAATATTTTCGTACTGAAAAATAAATTCAACAAATATTTTAAAGCACTGGCTTTTATCACGGTAGCTAAATTGTGTGCAGAAAGCCGCCGCTGAGGGAATGAGACAGGACAACGGTTGATGGAAGCCATTCGTCCTGGTCTGGCAACATGTCCCACGGGATATACGTCACACATCTGGTAGGAACAAACACTGTCCTACAGCTTCAGTCAGCTCTCAGAGAAACAATAACCTTCATCCGGCACTCTAAAAAATATATATGAACTCATTCGTACATTCCTAAAACAGAGTGATTTAATGTCTAATTGCAAGTTCACATTAAATAAATAACTGAATCATATACTTGAACCGTGTAACGAATCATTTAAACTTAACATAGAACTTTAAAATTTTTGTCCAGTTTACTCTCACAAATACGTTGGTAAAATAAGGTTGTTATAAAATTTGGAGAAAGTAAACTTACCAAAACTCAGGAAATATTTGTATACGATGATGGAAGCTTTAATGAAAGAATTAAATTTATAGCTACAGAAAGTGGTTGAGCATTCCATTGATCCTTTATTATTGTGGATTGCAATTAAAGGCCCGTAATTAGGAGTTTTATAGTTATAAATTTAAATAATTTTTGTCATTTTTATATTGTTCTTTATGAATGTATTATAACGTTCTTTTTCGCTTGTTTCAACTTTTTGCCTTCATGTTTTACTTATATATGAAGTCACTTTTTGCTCATTCTACAAATAGTTACGTTAAAATAATAAAATAGTGCATTGTTACGAACAGTAAACTAAATTCAAAAAAATTCGTTACGTAGCTTCCTTAATGCATTTTTAGTTAAAACAGAACATTGCTGTTTCTTGAATAATTAGATAAAAATAATAATTATTTTTCATATCCTCAGTGGACACTGGGTTTCAGTAAGAGTAGCTTGTTGCATCGCTAAGGTAAATAATAGCGACGTTAAAAGCGTATTATGAAGCAACAAATCTCGGACAGATTTTTAAAAGGGAATTCATATTGCACACTTAGCAACGTAAATAAAAACATAAATTTAATCATGAACTTTCATTGCCCCATAATGATCTAAAATACAGAATACTTAAATTAATATGGCTGAAAGCTAATGGCGAAGCTGTTTATTTTAGACGTTGCGAATTGTAAAAATGCTTGCTAAAAACTGGCGTTCATTTTTGTTTTTTTCTCATTTATTAACACAAAATAAAAGTAGCTTGTAGTTTGAAAACAGGCCCATTTGGACCACTTGTGAGGGTTACTGTAAACGGAAAATGTTCAGATTATTTCTATAGTGGACAGTGAAAGCCTTGTCTTAACATGCGCAGGAGATTACATCCAACCGTATGCAATGGTTTCCAGGAAGCCTAACAGGTTGCTTTGAGCCCCTAAGCGATTCCCATTGTGTCCACAAGGTCCCCGATGGACCCATGCAACTCCGTGTGTATTCCCTAAGGGCCGCCGCAAGTGCTCAAACGCTTTACTGAATATCAAGCTGTTCGACGACTGCGAATTAATTTCCTGTAAGTTTTTATGCGCTTTTTTGTACGGATCATACCACAAAGAAAGATTTCACTGTGTAAAATTAATAACAAGTACAGGAATTAAAAGAGTAAAAAATAAAAATTTGGAGAAATTTTTAGACAAAATAATTTTCATTATCTTTATTCTTTGTCTATTAATCTAGTATACCTAATTTATTCGTTGTATTCAAATTTTCCAGACATTTTTGTGCTCCTCACGTACAATTTTTCTAATATTATGATAGCTCGAAGAAATTTTTTTCTTGAATCACTCAACGAAGCAAATCAATTAAAAAATCATTGTACTACATTGTAACAATTTTTGCAACGCAAAATTGGAATGTCTTTGAGAATAGATATAGTCTTTGGAGGATGACAACTACATACAAAACACGTAGATAACTCACTGAGATAAATTAATTCATATTATATTATTAATAAACCAATAACTTATGAAACAAATAATAATTTAATACTAATTATTTGTCAGCATGATAATGTTGAAAATAAAATTCATGGACAAATACAAACAAATAGATAACACATAAAAGCACGACGTTTAATGTGGCATCGTAGACATAAATTTAATATGCATTTAGAAACATATTATCGGCAAATGTTATTAAATATTAAAATAAATATTTATTTGGAAATAAATTCTAATATTTGATTTGCTTTCATTGAAAGAATACAGTAAATACAGACATTTGAGTTGTAAAAAGACGAAAACTATTGACGTTTTTATTTATGCCGAAAAGCACGTGGTCCCGCTGACGTGAGGAATGTCCACCAATTGCAGACAGGCAAAGATAGTGACGCCGGGCAGTTGATTTATTGGATGATGAAGTACGGGGTACCGCTGACCTGAGGAATGGCGTATCGTAATCTCTAAAGTTATTTGAGTTATTTGTATCGATTATACCGTTCTTTGGGAGCGCGACAATTGGACAGAGGTTTCGTGGTCAGTTAAATTGAGCTGAGCTACAATTAACGGCCAGACACCGGGACGGACGAGTCGCCTCCCATGAGTAAGGCTAACGTCGAGACGACACATGTATTTAAATGTGACCTGTCGCACTTGCGCGGTTGCGGCGACGGGTGCGTTTACCGCCCCGTCGTAGTCGCTCAATGCGGCGGGTAAAACACTACCCGTCGGGCGATAATTGGGTGGGGGAAGGGCTTACTATTGGAACATTACCCCTTTTATAATCTTAATCAAGTAATAAACAAGCATCTTTGCTAAACTAAACATGTTGATTTTAAAATTACAATTTGATACTGCTGATTTATTAATTTCAGCAGGGGTTATATCCAAATTTTTTAGTATTTATTTAATAATATGTAAATTCTTTCAAGACTTGCGACCTTACAAGACAGAAATGAATACCAAAACGTATCATTTAAAAAATTAGAAACAAAGGTTCGAGTCTCTGTCAATCCACGCCAAGTGGTCCAGAAAAAATGGAAATTGATAACTCATCTTTTCAGAAAAAATTAATATTTTTTGGTGCATTTCCTCGTGTTTCTGCAGTCCAAAACTAATTTTGTTTCATTTTTATAGTGTCTGGTTCAAAAATGACCGACGCTTTTACTGTCGCCGTTGTTCGCGTTCGTAGGTATCTACGATTCCCTAAATTATTCCGAACTATGTAGTTGTATTCTTTTCAAATCAACTATATCTTGTTGAGTACATTCAGGCCTTCGAATTAAACCTCTATTTACTTGCCTAATAATATTTTTTCATGTACTCTGTGTAACAGGAAGTTGACCAATTCAATGAAGAAAATTCAGTTTTGGTTGGCTTCTTTTTTCAAGAAGAAACAGTTTGCGAACCTCAACATTATTCGTACTTTTTCACATAATATATATATATATATATATATATATATTGTCAGTGGTAAGTGGTGAACCATTTATGAATTACAGCCTTTTATAATTAGATTTTCAATTATTTTTTAGTTGCAATATCTCTATTAGGCATGTGGTAAAAATTTGAAAGTTTTATATTTAATAGATATCCATAGTATCAAACTACAATGTAAATTTCAACTTTGAGATTTAACTCATAGTTGATACACGAATTTCTTAAATATAGCAAGAAATTTTCGATGCAGGTTTTCTAGGGTTTTCCCTGCATCTCTTTAGGTGAAACACCGGGTAGGATCCTTAAACCATAGCCCGGGGGCCCTAGTTAACCCTTGGCTACCTTGCTCTACCTTCCGCATCCCCCCTTTTCAATTCCCTTCCTATGCTATTAAAGGGGAGTTGCCTGTTTCAGGATCACCCTCATGTAGCCAGTTAAACGAAAAAAAAATTTCCACATGAAGACTCAAAAATGAGACGAAACGTCGTTTTAGAATAAATAGTGATATTGACTTATTGGATAGGATATATGCCTGTGAGAGTGTCCCGCGGGTATTTCCCCAGAGTGACTGCGGGGCTCACATGATTATGTCGGGAATGCCTCGCACTCTGTCTGTTTTTTTTATCAAAGTTCTCACATGCCGAGACACCTTCACCTATTTTGGGAGGTATATGTACTGGGGTCGAAGACCTTGGGCATATGACAAGGGTTGTTTTCTGATCCCATTGGACCAGTCGGCCAACTTCCTCCTAAAACTGGTAGAGACACGGAGAAGAGAATGCTGCGACCCCACAGGAAATTCGTCTTCCGTCATTCGGAAGGGCGTGAGGAAAGTACCCAATGCCCGACCTACATGGTGCAGGTTTTCTAGGGTTTTCCCTGCATCTGTTTAGGTGAATCACCGGGTAGTATCCTTAAACCAGAGCCCTAGTTAAACCTTGGCTACCTTGTTCTACCTTCCGCATCCCCTTTTCCAATTACCTTCCTGTGCTATTAAAGGGGAGTTGCTCGATTAAGGATCACCCTCATGTATCCTGTTAACCCCCCAAAAAATTGACTTATTGGCCGTCTTTAATTAACTGTATATTAGTTTGAAGTGTCAATGATACAACTCTTGCAACTTGGTGAAACTCACTTTCTGCTGAGGATGACGTATTATGTGACGCGTTATAGTGAGGAAAATTACAATTTTCCGGATATAATTAACAGCCACTGTAGCAACCTGCACGAACTGAAACATAGTTGCGAAGTATTATGCAAGAAATTCAAGTTTTTAAAATTAATATAGAACAAATAATATCTCAGAGTGTTTCACAGTGCCACGAGAAACAAACTGTGAAAATTGCTATCAATTAAAAGTATTAAGTATGATATTGTGTTAAAGCATTTCTGTTTGTTACATACTCATTTGTGTTTTGCATTTAATTTAAGGCTTTCTTCATACATTCGTGTTAGTTTGCTAACCATCATTTCCTGGAGTTTAGTTTCAAAAATACATGAGCAAAAGATTTAAATGCAACCCAGCGCCCACTTAGACTGAACTATTAAGTTATCAGAGAATGTTCGAAGAGACTTTTAAATAGGTTTATCTACCGAATGGAGTAAAGGATATAATTAATATATATGAGAAGCAGGAGTTAAGGGCAGACACATAAGAAGCGACGAGACAAAAATTTTGTTGAGAGAGGACTGTTGGACGTCAGGGATGCAGTTCAGCATATGGGGTGGCAGATGCATGGACTATGTTTGCGCCATTCAGCAAAGTTAGCAGCTAACTTTCCAGAGACAACTCTTTGGGGCCTGAAAGATAAATTATATGCTAGAGCATAGGCTCTGGCACTATTATCAGAAGTTAAAAACTAGGAGTTAAAAAGTGCTACTATCCACAAGTCTTTTCAATTTAATTTCTAATTGATCAATAACTAAAGTAATGGATTTAATTTTTATTGCAAGTTCTATGTATTTATTTGTCTGGTAATAACGTTTCAACTTTATAAAACTATTTAGTCAAATTCCTTTGGCAGATTCACTAAAGATAACATTAGGATTATTAGAAATGTACATTTTGGTGTTTTGCACAACTTATGATAATTTTCTATACAGAATTAACTCATTGTTAAAGTTTTCCATTGTAATTATGGAACTAACAATACGCTTATTCTTTGTAAGTGTTATTTCAGCCTCGTTGCTTGTGCGACATGCACAATAAATTTTTATCCATTTCAATTTCTTTTTTCCGTTAATAATTTTTCATTTTATAACATAATTGTATTATACATATATATTGTAAATATTCACCCGTAGAGCCTGCTCATGCCGTGTTACGTCCACATTATCACTTTAGCTGCGTAGTCGATGTAGCCAAGATGCCATTCTTTTTGGTCAAACATTAAATATTATTTTTGTAAATAAGGCAATTTTAACACATAATTATATATTTATAAACAAGCTTCAGGAACCATGTCAAAAATAATTTAATTTTTTTATTTCAATTTCTTTAAATAATCAAGTTTTACTGAATTTTCTACTTGTTTATTATTATACCAGAAGAATAACAGCATATGTAATTAATTTTAATAGTTTTTATACTTCAAATAAACAATCTCGCGTTGAAAGTAAACAATTACAGACCATCATGGTATACATTTTTTAAAAATACAAATAATATTTTAATAATAATACTAAGCCAATCCAAGCCAAGTGGTCAAAAAAAAAGGAAATTAGATGCCGCACCATTTCAGAGAAAAAAATTGTTTGTGCATTTTCTCATGTTTTGAAAGTTCAAAGCTAATTTTGCTTTATTTATATTGTGTCCGGTTAAAAAATGGCAGCCGTTTTTGTTGGAACGCACACGCCGTTTTTCGCGTTTGCAGGCTTCTACGAATTTCTAAATTATCCACGACTGTTTTGACGTATCCTTTTAAAATAAACTTCATCGTGTTCAGAACATTCAGGCCTACAAATGTAATTTATATTTACGAACATAATTTTCCTTTTTCGTGTAGTCAGTGAAACACGAAATTGTCGATTACAAATGAAGAAAATTCCATTTTCGTAGGCTAATTTCTCCAAGACAAAATAGTTTGAGAACCACAATAATTTCTGTGCTTTTACAAATAATGGTGGAGGTACTCTGTATAAATTTTGAATGCAAACTGACGTTCCTTTTACAAATTACAGCCCTTCAAAAATGAAATTTTTCAATTTTTTATACGTTTGAGACGCGATATATCGGTTGGGCATATAGATAAAAACCTGAAACGTGTTCAAATAATAGATCGTTTTAGTAAAAAGCTACAGTATAATTTTGAACTTTGATATTTAACTCAAATATACTATAAAATATGATTAAATATAGCAATAAACTCTCGATTTCCACTTGTAAGATGAGTGGGTATGTCAGTATAATACTTCGAATATTTAGATTTGTTAAACAAAGAAAACTGTTTTTAAAACAATATTTAATATTTAGTAACAACTTGTGATACATATTGTTCCACTTATGTAATTTAAATTTCAAACGGCGTGCGCGCTCCAACAGAAACGGCTGACATTTTTTAACCGGACATAATATAAATAAAGCAAAACTAGTTTTGAACTGCCAAAACATGAGGCAATACACAGACAAAATATTAATTTTTTATGAGATGGTGCGGTGACCATGTCAGAACACTTGGCTTGGATTGACCTATTCAGAGGGATACCAGCCCTTAATTTAAATATTACGACTCATCTACTTTGAAACGGTCTCAATTATTCTGCTTGTTTGACTTGTGTCTAGTTTTAAGTTACTTCTGCAATCTCAAGTGAAAAATCCTGATTTTTAACTGATGCTTGGCTGTATTTGCCCATGCATTACAAACTGAAAATAAAATATTAATGAAAATTTTTTATGAAAATTTATAATTTTGTACTTCCCCCTCATATTTGTTAATCAATCAATTGATATGTTAGGAATCCGTTCAAACCGTTTTGTGAAAGCTTTGAAGGATTTACTACCTTGTGTCCAACACGATTCTTCTCGCTACTTGTTGAAGCATTTTATAGGTCAAAATATTCACGTGAGACACTGAGCCTCCAACATGCCATAAAGCTTTCGTCCGTGACTTTTGTAAGAGTCGTGCTGCGCTCAAAGTTTCTCCTTCTGAAGAGCTTAAGTGTACTTATGGGCTAAAGTTCACGAGGCAGAGGTAACTACTACGTGCAAATCTTCTCGCTAAACTACAGATCCCGTACTGAAAATTGCATGTTGTTTAGCTGAAAATCTTGTTTTTCCCCTTCACAGGAAGTAGCGTACTCGATAAAGGTTGCAGCAAGTGCACAAGGCAAATATAATTATGCATGGTTCTCCGTCGAATACATTATACACTGCAATGCATGCGATTCTTGATAGGTAATATAAACAGTGCTATAATGTTAAAAAAGCCATGATAATTTATAATGAAAAGTGTCATCTGAAGAGGAAGCATATTGGAAAAATTAATGTTTTCACATCGATGATAATTTAAATAATTAAAATGCGAGTGTAGTTATTTATTCTTTTAAAAGGTGATATTAACAGAAATTAAATTAAAATAATTATATTCAATTTATTGTACATAACAATTTTATCATCTTGATGAGATTATTTCTGCGCGGCATCTGTTGTTCGATTTGTCTTCAACATCCGTAATTGTTATGATATGAAAATTTTAGGTTCTTAATCTCACGATTATGAAACAAGTTTTCCGTTAACTAACTCTCAACACAGTTTGTCAGTTAACTGAAAACTAGCGCTCTGGATACTGCCTGAAAAGTAGATCTGTAATGAAAATAAAAATAATTCTTCACCTTTTTAGAGACGAATTTATTTATCAAATCTAAAGATAAACGACGTTTCAATGTATATTCACATCTTGTTCAGGTTTTACTACTAAGTTATTATAATATTCAAACATAGGTTTCGTACACGATTTGGATTAAAATGTAATGTGTTACCTCGGAACCCTTGTTCAATTAATGTGATTTTAACTCAATATGTTAAATATGTTACGTCTTTTTGGAGTTATAATAACTGTAAAGTAAAACATAAAGAAGGTGTGAATATGCATCGAAAAGTCGTTTATCTTTGATTGTGTAAATACATTTGTCTGCAAATGGTCATAAACTATTTTAGTAATTTACAACAAACGTTAAATTAGAACAATTTATAGATCTGTAATATTTAAATTAAATAAACAATAAATTGGTGGAAATTCAGAAACATTTAGCTTTTCCGAGGGTTAATCTTGGAGTGGGGTTATTAGGTTCCGTCAACGGAACTGACATCTCCTTAGACGTCTGATAGACAAGTATAATCGGCAACAATACCCAAAGGATGTGACGCCGACGGGAATATATATTTGTGTCGCCGGCGAAAAGTCCGGCTAGCGGAAATATTTTCCGAGGGAAAATTTTATTGGCAGAGGGCACTTATTGAAGGGATAGTCAGAGCTGCAAAACTTACAAACTGAAGGAAAAGTTGTCCATAACCACAGCATTAGGATAAAGTCATTCAGGTCCCAGCATTCCAAATTATTTATTAGGGCCTCAGCATTTGAAAGTATCTTTCAGGCCTTAGTAATCGAAAAGTTACTCTTATCTATGTTGTGTATGAAATTAAATCAATAGCCATGATAAAAAGACAGTACACGCACCTACAATAGAGTAAGTTAGGCGGGAAATTAAATATTTGAAGAATAATAAGGCGCCAGGAAATGGAAACATCTCAGGAGAGATGATTAAGGGGTGAGGTGAAGTTTTGACACGTATTATCCTATCAATCATATAATCGTCGAAGTCTGGGAAAAAGAAGTGATACCTGAGGAATGGAAATTGGCCATTATCTGCCCGATTCATAAGAACAATGACAAGGCAAGTAGTGAAAATGACCGTGATATAGCTTTACTCAACGTGGAGTACAAAGTGTTAACCAATATCATTGCTAAGAGACTCCACTGGATAGAAGAACGTCTTGGAGATTATAAGAGTTGTTTTCGCAAGGATAGTTTAACGACGGATCATATCTTCACTGTAAGACAAATAATGGAGAAGTGCTACGAATAGAATGTGGATTTATAACTGGCTTATGAAAGCGTTGAAAGGAAACAATTGTGTCAGATTCTGGTGGATACAAAGTGTCCGTATAAATTGATTAGACTCATACAAATTACTCTCAACAGCACAAAATTCCAAGTTAAGATAGAAGGAAAACTTACCAAGGACTTTGAAGTTAACCAAGGCTTACGACACATTACTTTTCTACATAGTACTCTAGAGAGTGAAGAGAACAATGGAGAACAACAATACAGGAGGCATTCTGTTTACCGGCATGAACCAGAATCTAGCATATGCGAATTTTGTGTGAATGTTGTCTAGAAAATTAAATTGAGTTAGAGGAAGCGTTGGGCTGGTTGGAAATTAAGGAAGACAAATTGGGGCTGCGAGAGAATAATGCCAAAACACAGTATCTCTTCTCTTTCAGGAAAAACACTGCTATGAAAAAAAAACTCATTAAGCTGAATGGAGTCAACTATGAGAATTGTGAGAAGCTTAAGTACTTGGGAGTACTGGTAACGGATGATAACAGCATAAATGAAGATATAAAAACGAGGGTTGCAACAAGGAATACAGCTTTCTGGGACCTGATAAAGATTATTAACCCCTTCACTGACGGATATTTTTCAACAAATAAGCCAAATAATATCGTTTTATTGCGTTTTTATTACCTATACGAATATTGAAATATATATTAATTAAATTGTTTTACAAACTTATTCAGTTTCAAATATTTTCATATTTTACCTTTTTTTTAAGTTTTTGCCTAATTGTGCATAAAAATTAAGTTAAATGTTCCACAATAGATAAAGTAAAAAATCTTCACACGAAAACCACGTGGTATGTTAGAATAATAATAATAATATTAACTCTAAATTGTAAAATATTATATAAGATAAAATTATATTTTCATGTGTAATGGGTTTCGCACGCGCGACTCGAAATAGCCGATTGGAACGTAATTCTTTTGGACGTCCTATCGGCTGCACCGATGAGCAAGGAATAAAGATTTTAAAAAATGTTTCAAATAAATTTCTCCACTGAATGCAGACATTGCCACATCCTTTCCTATATCAATATACAACGCGCGACCCTCAGAATAAAAATATGGTATGTAACTCGCCTACCAACTCCGTTCGGCTGCACCAAGCATTCATGAAACTGTAAAAATTCATCGTAGTTTTTTATAAAATGCTTCAAATATATCTTTCTTCATTAAAAATAATATTTAGAAAATAGCATAGGTTTTGAATCAAAAAAGTTACGAAAATGTCTAGATTTTTCTTGCATACAGACAGGAGGAATTTTGGAGTAAATCATGGGTTGTGAAGACAATTACGGATTATCACGACAAAACTACGAACTTCAATGAAGGGGACGAGATATCTCGTCCAGATACAGGACGAAGAAGTAAAATTGACATTAAACGAGTTAACTCGACCGCGAAAGTTTTTGTCCGACTGCTCAGGACGAGATAACTTGCCTGAGATAGGAAGGGATACGTCGCGTAGCCTGGATATAAAATTTATCAAACGATGATAAGATCGGTGGTCACGTATGGATCGGAAACCTGGACAATGACCCTGACCGAAGAAGAGTGTTTCAGAAGATGGGAGAGGAAAATATTCAGAATTTTTTTTTTGGAGCTGTAAATGAAGCAGAGCATTGGAGAATACGGACAAATAGCGAACTAGAGGAACTCTATGGGTTTGGAGATATAGTATTGGAAAATAAAGAGTCAGAGACTGAGATGGATGGACCATGTAGATCGAATGTCAGGGGACAGGGTCGTCAAAAAGATCTACAAGGGAAAGCCAGGTGTCAGAAGGTGCTAATGAAGTCCACGGAGACGATGGTTGGGCGATGTCGGGGACGACCTACGAAAGATGGAAGTCACAAGATGGAGGAAGGGAGTCGAGGATCGGCAAGATTGGGTTATGATCACCAGAGAAACGTATTTATTTCAATTTATGTTTTATTTCTTGGTCCAAGTAGTAATTGTAGATGGGCTGTAGCGCCGAGGAGTTAGTTACGTTGTGTATGCTAGATGTTCTACACCTAGCAGGATTGGATCTAACTCATACCCAGCTAAAACATCCAGCAGCTAGTTTCAGGAAGGCTGTACCCGGTCAACAAAGTTTCGGTGCGGACTTTTCGGCGCGGTTACGTTTCTGTGCAGGGATGTTTTGGGCGTCAGAAACAGCAACTAACAGGGTACTTGTTTCATACAAGTTCTTTAGTACAAACACACACCTAGTATTAATATTACTAATTGAACAATTACTCCACCTTAGGCAATAAATATTTTTTAAACTAATCTCTAAATGCAAGTCCTTTCCTTAAAAAAGATGTCGTTGGTATTGTAAAAGTTAAATTATCATAGATGACCACGATATTATTTTTTACCGTATGACTATAACTTATTCCGAGTAAATAATGTACAATAATACGGTCTTCATAATTTCTCACTTGACAAAATTCTTTCGAATGCATCAGATATTTTCTAACTTGATTAATGGCTTATGACTAGCAAATTAGTTGTTGTAAACTAATGTCTCGGACTTTCTGTGCTTTTCGAAGTTTTCAAACCGTTGAATGCTCCATACCTCAATTCTTTAAGCCAATGACTTTCGTCTTATTTGACTGCACTTAGTTAAGATAGTCTCGTACTCTTTCCAAGTATTGGCCTTAAATTTTAAGTAGTATACAATTGTATAATTACGTTATTAAGTACGGCGCAAGATTCATCACTTAGTATATCTTAGTTTGCTTCAATTTAGTAGAATAGTCTTTAATTAGGTCATCATCCTGAGACGTATTTATTTCAACTTATGTTTTATTTCTTGGTCCAAATAGTTATTGTACATAATTGTTTGTAAGTCTTAAATGAGAAATAGAACCATTAATAGACACACATTGAAAAGAGGAACATTACTGAAATAAATAAGTAGTTTATCTGACATTTAAATAAGTAATTAAATTAATAATAACTGTCTCTTTCTCAGTTTTTTACTTCATTTAATAGAATCTAATGTGAGACTTCTTCAGGAGCACTAAAATCAAAATTAAAATGGATTATATTACGTAATATGTTACATTTTTTAAAATACAATACATGGTTTTAATCTTACAAAATTTAGTAGCTCATGGATCTCACTCCATTACTCCTTCCACCAAAATGCTGGAATGTACAGGAAATCCGGCTTAGGAGGGTCGGAGTGAAGTTCCGTTACAAATTTAATCCACCAATGGACTGCAAAAGTAAAAAATAATATATTCTTCTCTAATTCTTGGTATCGCTTTTTATGTTAATAGAATGGATGTTCATTTCAATCTCTAACCATTCATCTTGCTCATTATTCTTGAGCAATAATATTAGTCTTCACCTACAACTTAGACTTAGTTCCATTTTTTCCTTTTTTCAATGTCACTTAAAAAACCAAAACTATAATTTAATTTTAATATTCGGCATTGCCATAGCAATTCTAATGTAATTTCGTATGTATGTAATATTGTTAACTTTCTTCATGGATTGTACGTGATTCCAGACTGTGTTGGCTTCACAGAGCATTTATCGAACTTCGGAGTTCCAGTAGTTCATGCTCATGTGCTTACCATGCACAATTGGCAATATTTTTTGACATGGCTAAATTTGCAAGTTCAGGACTCAATGAAAAGATTTTCAAAGTAAATTCGACAGTTCATGGTTGCATGTTAATCGCTTCAGGTACAGATTTCAGTCACCAGAGTACTAATGAAATTAAAAATGGCTAAATGTCGGTAAGACCGTATATAGTCTCTAGAGCCCAACGAAGAAAATGCTGGAAGAGGAATATATTTAGATTCTATTGCTTTCGTAGGTAGTGAATAGGGACATAATGCTTCCTAAAAACGTTCCTTCGAATACGATGGCCTACAACTTTAATTATATTCGTAATTAAATCTATTTCCTGACACACAGAAGGACGTAGCATGTATTGGGGGGAAAATGTCGTTCATAAGTTTTTAAAATGCTTGAGATGAACACATATCTATTCCGTCTAGGAATCTGCTCCGTTCTGTTTTGCTGTGCTGCTACGTTCTGTTCCGTCGGCCATTAGCCTCGGTGCATCTGCCTGAACGCATAAGTGGATTACCTTTCATTATGCTAAGCATCCAAGAGCCTTGCTTAAAGCGGATGTTACGGTCCTTAATGAAAACCCAGCACCCCCCGGAAGGATTACGTGGAGGGATCTTCTTCTGAGGGGAAACAGTCATGGTTAAATGACAGACCTTAGAGGGGGAGCCTAAGAACCTCTAATTATCTGCAGGTATTTGCAGTTTTAGGAGAGTTATATGCTACTGATATCTACTGAAATCGTTTCGAAAAGTCAAATATTCTGGATTTTGACACTATAAAATCAATTATATTTTATTTTACAAATAATTGACAATTGTAATCACCATAAACATTCATGTGTTCTGTCGCTGAGGACGTTGCTCGGAGCAAAATAAACAAATATATTATCAGAGGTTTGCAAAGAATAAATCGTTACTTATATTTGGCTCTATAGCCCATTGAAGGGCTGGGCCTACCGGGGCGACTGAGGACTGTTTTCTTGCATGACACCTTATTTCGAATCTGGAGTGACACGTAATCAGCGTATCTATTCTCCAACTGATATTTGATAATTAACGCAAACTTTGATATGAAAACTATACAACTAGTCGATATTAATCGGAATGATGAAGAGAATAAATCTATACGCCAGTGTTGTCTACGAGAGTGGTCTGAAAATTTTCCTACCTCATCATTAAGGTGCCAGAAAAGAAAAAGGAATTTCGGAAAGATAAGAAAAGTATTACCCATTTTGAAAGGGCAGTTTTTGCTTGACAATAGTTGGAATGAGTCATTGTGATTGATTTTGTGAAAATATAAAACACTGAGAGTAGATATTTTTTTAAATATTTCTTTTTGAAAGCAAATACGTCGACGTAAACCAAAGAGAAGCTGAAAGTTAGTGATTTGCAATTGTGTATCACACCAAAGTTAATATATTTTTATTATTAGATATATTTTATTTATATATATTTATAATTATATATGACAAAATACGCAGGCAATATTTCACTCCTAATTCGAAATGTGTCATGTTACAGTCAACCCGGTAGGCTAAGGCCCTGAACATGCTGCAGAGCCAACAAAGAAGAAGATATGTGACAAAAGTTAGATCTAAGCTAGATGGAGTCGGGACCATAAATTAACGTGATTGCTTAATTAAATGACGAATTACGAATCTTCCTATGATCCAGAAATGGAAACATTAAATTTTCTATTTATCTCATTGGACGAAGCTGGAGAAGCCCAGATCTTTCGAAGACATCGGGTGTCAGTTAATTACTACCAGAAATATCTTGTCAGTCTGGGAAAACAAAATTTTGACCTGGAAGTTCAGCGACCAGGAGCGTATTGTTAAGGATGTAAGAAAAGCGGACACTTCACCCTACATGTTTGGAAGTTGGAATATAGAAAACATGTGACTTTTGAAAAAAGAAAGGTTTGTGTCAATTTGTTAAGTTGTCAATCTATCAACTTCAACGACGAAACATCCCGCGGAAAAGAGTCTCAAACATTTGGCTGACAAACGTCGGATAATTATACATTCACTCTTCCCTTTAAATAACAAAGACGAAAAATATCATGCCCACAACTTGAAATGGTTGTAAAATTTCAAGTGCGGAGCGGAGATTTCAAAATGAAATTGACGCACATCTCTGAGAGGATCCATTAAATTTATTGTCATTCATTATATCAGATTTCTCTTTATTAGAAATTCAAAATTATTATCTTCCAGGCTGAGTTATTTGAGAGATAGACAAGCTGAAGACTGAAATTGCGGAAAAGACTGCATTTGGAGAAATAACTAAATAAGTATTGTTTCACTATGAAAATGAGTGTCTCACAACTCAGCGGTTACCATGCCGAAACTATACCAACATTTATACAAAAATAATTTTGAAGAAAAAAATGTGTGGTATTATTTTTACTTCAAAAACTTACAGACCGTCCTCGCTCGTCAGTTGCCGGGAATTTACATTAATATTTTGTCAGTTTATAAATATTGGAGAAGAATATTTTCACTCTGAGTATAAAATTTGCAATTAATCATTTTAGTTCTATTTAAGTTATTGTAAAGTACTATTGTAAATGTTAATTTTGTTCTAAGTGTGAGTAATTTTGTTTCATAAAATTTAAAATCCTGGTGGAGTGCTTTTGTATTGGTAGAGATCGTTTTATTTCTTTTTGACTTATGATTTAGGCATAATTTATGTTTCTATAACCTGGTTCTAAGACATCTGTAGAATATTATCAAATTAAGGTCTAATTTATGTTGCTATAATCTGGTACTAAGATATTTGTAGTATATCCGATCAAATATAGGGACAAAATTATTGTTTTACTGAATATTAATCTTATATTAATTGTTTTATTATGTTATTATTATTACTGATAAGTTTCATATGGAATTTAGTTTCACTAATATTAAATTAATGATGCGTTTTATTAATTTTGAATGTTGGGCAATTAATAAAAGTAATAATGGCATTCGATTTATTTTATGTTTATATTACGAACAAATTATATGTTATTATTTGACATGTCTGTAGTATCATTCATGAACCAATTAGGTCTTATGAGTATAATATTCTTTTATGTTAGAGGTTGAATTGTAATATTATTTCAATAATATTACTTAGCTAATTCTTGGTTGCCAATGTTGAAATTCCTTCAATGATGGTAGTAAGCCACTTACTAACTACACTAACTGCCAAGAGTTAATATATCTTCATCCTAGAGAGAAACCTATTCTATAAAATACAATGAACCTTTCTTTTAAGATCTGAAATACATATTTGAAAGAATCAATTCGACAATGTCAAAAGCTTTCTAGTTGAAGACATAAGTATTACTGGAGACTGTGAAAACAGTTTTTATTACTACTGGAAGCTTTATTTGATTCATAATTAGTTTATCTGACATTTGAATAAATATTAAATAAGGAATAACAGTCTCTATATCAGTTTTTATTTTATTTGAGTAATGAAATTTACTACGTTGTACACACGCATCTCTGCGTATCGATATTGGGAAGCTAAATATCAAAATGTCGTTTTTATGGATAAATGACACATGAGTGTATCTTAAGTTTTTTTGGCACACAATCAATGTAGTTGTCAAGGTGCTCATTAATAATTATCTAACGAAAAAACGTTTCTTTCCTTTGTTACTGTTTAAGTTAAACTTTTTCTATATTCTTTGTAGTTATATTCATGCATATATTGCCCCATACATGATTAATGTGTACGAATATATATGTTGTAATAAACATAGGTTTCATTCTGCAAAGAGTAAATTAGAATTGGCGGGCCAGCAGGCTGCAGATCTTAGAATTTCAGAGGGCTGCATTCCACAGGTTCTTACGTGACGTTTTTCGCCCTTAGTGATTAGTGATTTAATCTGAGTCTGCAAGGGAAGGTCATCGACCTGCAAAAGCTCTAGTAACCTTGGAAATGGCGGAAAAATTCCAACAATAGCCAAATTTCATATATGTCATGAGCACGTGACATACCAAAAGGAGGATGCTAGAAGTAACATCAGGGGGAAATGGAGAAAACGAAGAGAGTCTGCGATGGTCTATCATAGAGGAAAGTTCACCTCCAATATCGATACGCAAAGATGCGTATGTACAACGAGGTGATACTAGTTCGTCGCAGAATATTGCTACTGACGGGTTTTCTCTGCTACACGGCCCGCAATTAAACCCTGTAAATTCGATTAGTTTCATTCTCTGTTAGAAACTCAGTATTAATTTCAAAATAAAATAAAATTTAATTAGTCAAACTTGCTTTATAAATTCAAAAAAAACAGAAACATAATTTACTATATATATATATATGTGTGTGTGTTAGAGCTTGTAAATTTTTATATCTCTCAGATTTGAGTGGTGTGTGCGGTTTTTGTCCACTCAAAACCCCTTCTATGGAATCCGGAAGCTCCCTGCGGGACTGCCGCTGGCTATTACTTCGCCAGGGTCTCTGATTGGCTAAGAGGCCTCTTCTACTTTCTAGGTGTCGTTACGTCTTCTTTCTCGTGCTTCTCTAAGTAGCTTCATTACGTTGCTGCAAGGAAAGACTGCAACTGCAACTCTGTGTTCCCAGCTGTTTTTGTTCTGTGTGAACTGCAATCAAAAAAGGTTTTGAGTCCTTTACGTACACTATTAATGAGTTTTTAACTTGATGATATGGTATGGTAGTATCATTCTATATACATAGTATTCCCCTGAAAGTAATTTGGAAGTAAATTATTATGTGCGCTCTTGAACTACTTCGAAAAACAATGGAATATTTTGTAAACCAGAAATTAATTGACGTCTTACTTTAATAGGAATACTTTGAAGAGGTTCATAGGGCGGGACGGAAATAGGAACGGAATATTTTCACATTAAATCCACGTACTATTCACAAATCTCATTTCGATCCCCTTAATTTCATTCAGAATCAACTCGATCCTTGTCATAAGGCTGTGGTGAAGACCATGCTTCGGCGAATGAAATAGAGCAATTTCATAACAGAGTTAAAATATCATTTATTTATAGAAAAAATATTTTGTATCAAATTCTTTGATTTCCACTCACCTCTGTGGCCTCATGGCCGAAGCTGCAAACCATAGATGAGCCTCGAGTAAAGTGTAATAAAAAAAACGTATTTTATGCTTTTCAAGCAAATATTATAGCAATATTTTTTGATGAACATCTGAAAATATATTAATAATTAACAACAAACAGAATAGGCCTAGGTAACAATGTAGAATATAATTCCGCGCACATAATATTAACTGTAGAATATATACAGAACCTACCTATGCCAATATACAGCAAGAATTATTAAAAAAATATGACAAAATTGTGAAATAAATTTTGATTTTATTTTTACAGGTTATAAATTGGGATTTTATTTCCATCTGTGATTCATTTAAAAGAAAGAAAAATTAAAACAAAGACATATTGCTAGTGACAAAAATTAGTATTTAAAAGAATGAATTGAATAGAAGACTATAGAAAAATAAAAATTCAAATTAATCAATATTAACATAAAGCTAATTCGTGGAACGAACGAGTTTTTCCTGCATCTGTTTAGGTGAAACACCGGGTAGGATCCTTAAACTATAGCCCGGGGGCCCTTGTCAACACTTGACTCCATCTTCCATCTCCGCCTTTTAAATTCCTTCCCAATGCTCTTAAGGAGAGATGCCTATTTCATTATATCCCTTATGTAGCCTGCTACCCGAAACTAACAGCAGTTGTAGCATATATGAACATATAATAAAAACAGTTTAGAATGTATGTAAAATATATATCGAAATAAATATTTGTTTTACGCACATCGAAACTCAAAATTTGTCTGCCGTGGAAACAAAAACGCACATCGAAGCAGGTATGCAATATCTTCAATTGCAAAGAAAGACCGTGCTTAAGAGCGAGAACTTCAAACTTTTACATCTTATCGCATGTTAAACTGTGGCCCCAGTTTCTGTACTGCTTAATTTCTCAAGGAGACCATATTTAACTTCAAAGTTATATCGGTGGGAAAATAATTATTTTTATCTATTTATACTTTATTTAAAAGAATATAGCGGAATACGTTGACTCAATGACAAACAACACTAGACTGGATATCCGTGACGGATATATCTGGAATATCAAATGTTTTATGTTAAATGGCTGTTTGGAACTGAATTTCTTAGTACACATTGTGAAGAGCAAAATAATTCTGGTCAAAATTCCTAACAAATCAGCCGTAGTTACCTAATTTGTGTGTCAAGGGTCGATGTAAATGTGTGAGGAGTAGAAACTTTACAATATTTGTAAAAGTCGTTAACACTACAATACTGAATTTAATGAAACGATGGGAGTGTCTGCGATGCATGGGTCAGTCGAAACAGAAGAGCGGTAAGAATCCGTGGTTTTGCAAAGGTGCTGAAATAGTGATCGGATTCTTCGGATTTATCGGATAACGCAGGATGTTGAGCTTGGAAGCGGTGAAGTATCGCCAATGTGGTGCGGTCTTGGTGTTCGGCGGACGAACACGATGTGAACGCACTTAATTAGACGTACGTAATCGATATATGGAATATGAAATCAGCGGTTCGTTTGTGTCACAAGAAATATGGGATGATAACTGTGGTGGTACGATAACTTTCCCCTCAAATTTGGTGGGCAAAAAATTAAGTTTCATCAAAGTAACGAGTATTGCCTGGAAGTTCATTATGAAAAGGAGTATTATTTGCCAAATTTTAAAAAAAATATATAAATGTACGAATTTGAATTCTGTTTTCAATACTAGTACTTTTGTTCTTTAATAATTAAAAGATAATAATAAATTGTAGTTTTTATGTAACTAAACAGGAAATAACAATACAATTTCTCCGTCATCTAATATAATTTAAATCCACGTTTAATTTTCTGTTTAAATAACTGTATATTGAAATTCGGCTTCAAATATTGGGGCTCATAGTAAGTTATTAAACGTTAAAAAATTATTTATAAAAACACAGACATTACAATAAACTTTGAAAAGTATAGAATACCACAAAATAAAAATTTTAATGATTTCAATTTTTATCTTTTTAATAAATTGTGCAATTATTAAAGTGTTTCATGTTGTTGCCTTTTCATTTTCGCTTAACTACCACATCTCACATTCTTCCAAATCTTCTTAGCCTATTCCATCCTTGGCCTCCCTCTTCTGTTCTAACCCCACACAGTTCCCTCTATTGATAATTTATATGACCCTCATGTTTCAAACCGTGGCCTATTAATCTATCTCTTCTCTTGGTCACCGTCCTCCATATTGCTCTATCTTCCCCTATTCTGCTTAGAACTTCCTCGTTAGTGATTCTATCCATCCATATGATTTTAAGGATTCTCCTAAAGCACCACGTTTCAAAGGCTTTTACTCTTTTCCTCTCTACAACTCCTACCATCCATGTTTTGCTTTCATATAACGTTACGCTCCGTTACGAACATTTTTAGCAATGATATCCTAGTATTCACACTTATATTACCCGTAAGGAAATTCCTCTTTTTCGCGAAAGCCTTCATTGCCTGTGCTATCCTACTCTTTATGTCTACTATACTTCTGCCATCCCTAGTTATTACGCTTCCCAAGTAGCAGAATTACTTAACTTCCGTCAAAATATCCCTTCCCAATATAACCCCCTTTGTTATTCCACTGTTTCCCAAACTACATTCCATTAGCTTTGTTTTCCCTCAATTAATCCCCATATTTAATTCTTTCTCCAGAACTCCGTTCATGCCATTTATTATCGTTTTCAAATCGTCTACTGACTCCCCTAATACTACAATATCATCAGCAAACCATGCGGTTTTTATTTCTTCTTCTTGCAGTATGATTCGTTTTCCATATTCCATTTTAACTTTCTTCATCGCCTGTTCCATATGTAAGTTTAATAGCATGCATATTTTTTATAATTTAGAGCTCTGATTTCGGGGACTTTAAATTTGTCTCGCGGCCACCACGTTGTTGGCCGTTGTTTTAAACTATTTGTCCAAAGTGTCCGACGCAAAAGTGAAATTGATATTATCATTGAAAATTTGTTTGATAGTATTTGATAATTTCCTTAGATTATGTGTTACATCAGTGTCTATAAAATATTTTGAGATTTTCTGACAAACATTTAAAAAATGTATTCCGTATTCTGATCGTACCGATAGTGAAGTTGAGGCTGTCACATCTGATAAAGTGTTTATTCTCAAAGCATTTATGGAAGCTTTCAAGCCTTTATTTTGTTATAAAGATATCGGTGGAAGTGAGTGCAGCTTGTCTCCATTTCCAGCTATACATTTTCTTGCTTGGCGAGGACGAGGCAACGTTGCTTCGCCTTTTTCCTTCGGCTTGGAAAGGCACTTCACGTATCTCAAAAGCTAATGGGCTAGGCGCTAATGGCCGAAGATGAAGACGGGACCCTTATATCATCAAATCAAATCAAAATCACCAGAGATGTTTCTCTACCCAACTGAGTGGTTGGCACAGGTCGTCACACACTTTCCAAGAAGCGCACTTAAATTTCTATCTGGTTGAAAAGAGGATCTTTATACCAAAACTGGGGAACATGTGCGGAGACCCAGTAATGGGTCCACACTAAACAAGTGAGAAATATCTAGAGCAAAGTCCATTATCCTCGAGTACTCACGTCCACCCTTGTCTTAGATAAATTTATTTGCTCAATAAAACAGACACGTAAGTTATATTTACTATAAACAGTTACAACACTAGAAAACTTATTTTTAACCTAATAATATCGAGGAGTTAAATGACCTTTGCTGTACGAGTGGAGTTTAAAGAATTAGGATCCATCAGCCTACACTCCAGCTATTATAAGAATTATCCCTATCTTCATTCTAAGTAAATTATTTCCTCTATTCAATAAGAATTACAGCTTCCAAAACCACAACTGTATCTTGTTATAGTAGAACCAAAAGTTATATTTTTCTATTTTTATGATCACTCAAGTATATTTCAGCTGAAATTGGGTACAGCAATAACAGATATCGTATAAATAAACAAACTATAAAGTATGATTTTATGTCAAAGTTGGTCGGCAATAATTTATTTTAGCTCGGTAATAAAATTGTTTGTTACAAACGTTTCCTGACTCCTTCGAAGATACGTGTGCACTCATTCCTCTTATGAATTGAGTAATAATGTTTCATTCGGTGCACAGTCTTTTTAGGGTTTCAGATTATTAGATATGTAATTTATTCGATAAGTATCTAGGCGCCCGGCGATGCCCAGTATTAAATTCGACGTTAATATCTATGTCAACACGTGATTAAAAAATCAGCGAGACCGTCACATTTAAAAAAATTGTTTTCACGCCCCCCACTTTATGACGTTAGAATCACCGCGATGACTTAGCATCTTAATCTACTGATACCTTAAATAAGTCCTTACATAGAAAGAAGCACACAGAAAAAGTTGATTATATTTATAAGGTGAAGATACGGGAACCAGACCATTGGTCTAATTATCGTGAAAGAACGTGTGTAGATACATATAAAAATTATTATAAAAATGGTGTGTGCACAAATCATTATAAAAAAATTGTGTGTGCGCAAACCTTGTCTTTATATAACATACCTCAAACATCTGCCCTATAACTTTTAAAACATTTCGCCTATTTTAGTTAATTATATGTATCATTACTTAAATAGAATGTTACTTCCATGTGAGTATTTTTATCACGATATTCTCTTTCGTTTAGTAAGCTTGAAATTATGTGTTAGGGACAGCGTATTTTGCATAATTATTAATATTTATACACAGCGTGATAAATAAAATATGTTTTTATCTATAATGTGAAGTGATGTTTCGGAAATACTCTACCGAGAATATTAGAGTACACTATAATTCAACTATAATAAGAAAATGATTTATTTTTAAAGACTTTAACGTACAGAGATATATATTGTCAAGTCAGCTACAACACTGTAGCCGATCACGCGTTGCATAATATACTGATCGGCAAAGTTAAAGTGACATTGAAAGTAAACCTTTGAGTATTTTGCTTAAAGAATTTAAACAAACAAATAATATTTCTTAATAAACTTTCACAGTGCATATTTATTGATTGAAAGTAAGGTATTACGGCGCCAGAAGATTGACTCTGGAAATGTTTATGAAGATTGACGTGATTTTAGCATATACAGAAGTTGGACAGTATAATATGAATACCGTGCAATAGGGTACGGCTTGTTGCAGGTTGGTACCACTGTGTACGTGTAAATTCTGCGACGCGGCTGCAGTGCCCAGTTAATGTGCCACGTTTTGAAGATATGTTGCAGTACATTTGATGCTTTTTTCTGTGACACTAGTGACTGGTGAAATGCGTGATCTCTTATACTTCGAAAGAGGACAAATCGTCAGTTCGATGTTCTCAAACAAATGGTGGTCCAACTCCTTAATAAGCAATATATATTCAGTAAATGTAGATTTTCATATTATTTTTTCCAACCTATGTAAAATAAAAATTTCATTATTAATAATATTGTGCGGGTTTTTATTGATGAAGCACTTTATAATCGAGGTGAAATATATTTTTATTTATATAGGTCATATTGCATGAAGTTTTTTAAATGATTTTTTTTGGGTAACCGGCTACATGAGGGTGATCCTGAAACAGGCAACTCCCCTTTAATAGCATAGGAAGGGAATTGAAAAGGGGGGATGCGGAAGGTAGAGCAAGGTAGCCAAGGGTTAACTAGGGCCCCCGGGCTATGGTTTAAGAACCCTACCCGGTGTTTCACCTAAAGAGATGCAGGGAAAACCCTAGAAAGCCTGCATCAGGTAGATCGGGCATTGCAAGTATTTGACTATATAAATGTTCTAATTATTAATATGACACTGAGTAAACTTGTATTAAAAATTTGAATTATTAAAATTGAAGAAAGACAACAATTAATTAAAAACTTTCTGCACGTTTTTCTTCTATATATCATTCTAATTAAGACGTACGAGTGTGAGTTCATATAAATTCTTTAGATTAATGAATTAATTCAAAATAACCATTTTATCCTATTTTTCCTAAAATTATATTTCTTTCTCAAAATGTTATGACGTTTCATAATAGTATGAAATATATTGATTATCGAATATTTTTGTAATACACGTAACATATTATATTAGGATATATTGAACTGGCTATTCTATTGAAATTGTTTGTATTTTCTGCTCAGTTTTTATTAATAATTGATCACATTCATACTATGGATCGCCATAAATAAATAATTATTTTTTGAGACTCATTGGTGGTTTGCTTGTTTCCTTTCCAGGTTCCGCCCTGCCAACTGGCTCAGTTGATACAAGTTTCAATTTCGCAGAGTCAATAGACACTCGTATGAACGTCATATCTAATTCAGTGGAGGATACGTGGGAAACCGAAGTATTCGAGCGGACTAGACGTTTCTACTGGAATGAGAAATTATAAAAGAAAATAATGAGAGGAATTGGTTTATCTGAGGTTTTTCTGACCTTTATGAATTAATATTTTCGTTAAATCTAAATTTTCGATAAAACCCTGTTACTGGAAACATTTTTTAATATGGTATTGAAGTTTCCCAGCTTTAGCTCGTTATCTAACTAATTATATTTTAATGTCCTCAGAAATATATTTCACGGTAATTATTAAATCTCTCTGTTGCCAACTGAACTATCTTTAATAATTATTTTGCTCTAACATGACCGATTATATTACCAATTAGTTTGAAAGTAAATATCCTTACTGGTCTTACTAAATTCTTCTTTCTTTAATTTTTCAATTAATATATTTAAATATAAATAATTTAATCCGTTCATACTAGAATTATTTCTACTAGGTTTGTACGCTTTTCATATGTTTCAAGTTTATGCAAAGAGGTAATCGACATTTTAAGTTACCATACAAGTATTATAATTTTTTAATTTATTGAGATACATATATCCGAAGATAGTACAGCTGTGTTTACATGACATACCAAATAAATAATTTACATGACTACTTGTTAAATTGTAATATCCAGTGACAAACAATTTAATGAGACAAAGGACTGAGCTATGTACATAATTTTCTTATTACGGATATTAATATTTGTCTAGATTTTACTTGACGATGAATATTGTCAGAATTTAGGGTAGTAGGAGTATCAGCTAAAAGATAAATAAAGGAAGAGTTCTTTTAAGAGACGGAAAATGAGGTGCCTGCTACCTAGGGGAGAAATTAATGTTAAATTATATCGGAATGAGAAAGTGAAAGATGTAGTCTATGGGTAATTTTTGTTCTTGTTTGTAGTTGTGTGAAGGTGGAGGTGGCTTTTTGTGGAAGATGGCTATGGTATAATTCGAGTGATTAATGAAACTTTTTATTAAGGAGGATATTGAATATTTTATTGTGGTGAAGATCAGTGGAATTTGAATTTCCTTGTTAATTACCGAGTTCCAAATGTACCATAGGGAGTTTGAGATGATTCTAAGGTTCCTGTTTTGTTTGGTTTGAATTTCATTTGAATTGAAGTTGTAAGTTGATCTCTAATTGAAGCATGCCTAGGACCATATGGGACGGGTAAGAAAAGGTCTTTTGGTGTATATGGAAATTGGTGCGTTTGGTTGAGGAGTGACTAGAGTAGCTTTATTTTAGTGTTAATTTTAGATGAATGGTAAGTGATGAAGTATTTTATTTGGATTTGGGAGCCATAAAGATAAAATGAATGAGTAAGGGAATGTTTTGTTTTGAGGATAAATGGAACTATTGTATATTTGGAGGGGTTTATACTAACCCTCCAGTTTTTTCCCAAGATTTTCAGGTCGTTTAGTGCTATTTGGACGGTGCGAGTTTCCGAGAGTAACGAAGGGGTTGGTGGAGGATGACTATGTTTTCAGCAAAAGATATTGTTTTTGTGGATGGATGATGGAGGATGTCATAGAAGTAAATGTTAAAAAGGAAGGGAGCTAATATGCTACATTGTGGGACGCCAGAAGAGACGGGGAAGGTTTTAGAGAATTGATTGTTAATTTTGAACGAGTAAGAAAGGTTGGTATAATTTGAAACGATTCTGAAGAGTGTGTCGTTAAGTGAATTTTTTTTTATATTTTGGATAAGGGGGAAGGCTTTCTCTGCGTCAATAAGTACACTGTTGTTGGAATTTATATTTTCGAATGCTTTAATGATAAATGTGATTGCAGAATATAGTTGATGTATCACGAATGTTTAGGCCTGAAGCCTTACTGAGCAGTTGGGATGAGTTATGATAATTGATTAGAGAGGAGGGGAAGGAAAAGTTTTTCGAAAGAAGAAGGCTGACGGGTCTGTAATTTTCAGGGAGCGATTTTAGTTTGTTAGGCTTATCATAGTAATATTGGCAAGCTTCCAAGAAGGGTAGTAGGATGTAGGTAAGATGACATTGAAATTTTTTTTTATGAGAACAGAATTTTTTTGGGTAGGTGTTCAGGAGATGATTTGCTTTTAAGTTTATTGGGAAGGGGTGAATAGTTTAGGCAATGGGGAGAATTGCAGTGGTTCAAGAAAATGGTTACTTATTTTCATTGAGGTGAAAGTTCTTGAATGGGTTATGGGAGAATTGGGATGTGCATATGTTGGCAAATGCATTAGCTTTTTGGAAAGGGGAAGTAGACCAGTGGTTTTCGTGTTTGAGTGGGATCTCTTGCAGAATATTTTGTTAGAATTTTCTTTTTGCTCCAACTGGAGTTGTCTTGGGAATGCTGTAGGTGAGATATTTAGTTCATATCTCTGATATCGTGTAGGTTAATATTTAACTGTCTGGATAATAAATTTTAGATATATTTGTTATTTGGTTGATTTGTGCATAGTCATTTTTACGGGCTTTCTTCTTTTCTTGGAGTAAGTCTTTGAGTGTGTTGATAATTGGATAGGCATGGGATTTTTTGTTTGGAAAAGGTATTGGAGTAGCAGCAGCTGAGGAGAGTGCTATTATAATTAAACAGTAAATAATCCTTTGTTCCTGTGATATTTACACCAAAGTCAGGGATTCAGTATATCCGTCCGTTGTAATGTGCAATTGTCAGGAGTGTTCGACTACTTTCACAGACATTATATGTGTCTAAAACTGCAAGCCACCAGTAAATAGATTAACCAGTAGACCCATGGCGACAGTCTCGTGTATCGATTGACTATCGATTGGAAAGAAAAGGAAGAATTTAAAGGAAAGGAAGATAGGAAAGATTATTTGGGTTCGTGATTGCCTTGACAATCAGATCAGAGTCTGGTGTTATAAGTAATAACGCAACACTCAGAGGTAATTAAATTATATTATAAGAAAAGTGTGGAGTAGACCAGGACCTCCACCCTAGCCGACAATCAACAGAAGACTGTCCAGATTCTCCCGAACTTTCCAAGGAGGGGGTAAATCTTCATACATCAAACCCACGCAGTTTTGACGTGGGGATCCAATGAGAAATTACAAATGGCTGCCAAAAGTAGTTGACTTGCATTCTCACGCTTGGGTCAGGATGCAAGTTGAAGCTGCAGACTTTTCGATGAGCTAAGCCAGACATTCGTCGCCACCCACTGGCCGCATGGATCGTATTGCATCCTGTCTGTGCTTAAGCTCCTTCGTGAATAAATACTAATTTAGATTCCCTCAAATTATATTACAACAAGTCTGAAGCCTCGTAACGGTGAGTGGACCACGACAATAGGACTATAAATTCTCAAATTACAGGTTTCGCTTTAGCTGAAACTAATATGTACTTGCCGATTGTGGAACTGTAATTACTCATGTAGACCCAGAAATGGGTGGAGTCTAGAAAAGCTGCCAAGGAATTTATATTTGTTTGTGAAAATTTTGGAAGAAGGCGAATAAACTTAACTTTGAGAGGGAGGCGATGAGAAATTTGGAGAGGAGTCGTGAAAAGACGCAGGATGATCAGTAATGAAACAGATGCAGAAAGCTGAACAGTCGTAAAAATGCTACGGATGGGTGTTGGTCATGAAATGACTGGAGACAAACCTTCATCGTCACCGGCACAACAGGAGTCTGTCGTTGGATCCAGGGAGCAGCGAGGTTTCTAACCGGGGTGAAATAGGCGTCGACGGAGAATTGCTGCGTACCTGCCAGCAGAAATATACAAGCAGGTTGGAGTAAATGTATGCATTTAACACCGTAATCGTGTGCCACAGTTTCCGCCACAAACGTCAACACCCTCCTCTCTGTTTTAAGAAGTTTTTGTTCATTTTATGTTCTATTTGTTTTTGTTGTTTGTTCCTTTAATTTTGTTTAAAATGAAACTATTTTATTTTGTAAATTTAAAGTAAATAATTTCAGTTTCCCTAAAGCAAAATTAAATAGTTTAATAAAAGTATTAAAACAACAAAAAGCAAAGTGAAGCATTACAATACACCGATATAAATTTGGAAATATATTTTCAATAATTATTCATCGTGAAATAGGATACCAAAAATTCTCCAGGATAGTGTATTCTTTATTTTTTGGTTATTTCATCTACATTTTCAAACGGAATATATTAGGTATATAAATTAGATATCGATTTGAAGTTTATTTAGTGGAGGAAATATTATCGCTCATAAAAAATTATAAACACCGAATTATTTAATTGCATTTTTACTGCGCGTAGTGTCTTTAAGGTAATGTTTTTATTTAAATATTTGTCAGTGGACGATAAAGAAACATGACCTAACATATTTCATTATCTTATGGATAAATACCAAATCTTCTTTTCAGTTATCAAATATATTATTCTGATTAATGTGTTCACAAGTTTGAAAAGTGGACTTTAAATGTGCAACAATTAGTTTTCTGTTAGCTCCATTTCTTTTATCTTATAAAGATGTTCTTTTTACTGTCTGTTTTATTCGTCCTTTGTGTGCACACAGAGTGCTCATCTCTGAATTATACACAGTGGCCAATTAGTCGGTAACTCGGCAGTGACCATCAAGGGACCGATTCAATCAACGCTTGTAGAGTTTGCCTCGGAGCTTCTGACCGACACTTCAGTACATCATCTCGCTAGAAACGCTAACATATCATACCTACATTCCTTTCCCATCGGGTGGGTGAATGGCTATTAAAATTCAATTTCAGAGAGAAAATCTTGAATTATTAATTTATTTATTTCAATAGATGAACATTAAAAACTTATTTTAATTTAGAGTATTTTAACCGATTTTATTTCTAGAGAGAATTAGTATTTTCTATATAATTTATATAAAATGACAGATAAATGTAAATTATCCGAAACAAGTATTCACAATGCAGGGTGTTAATAAATTCATGTTACAACGTTTGTGGGTTTAAGGCACAAATGAAAAGGAACACTTTTTTACTAGTACACAATACACCGGAAACGACGCGCGAAAATTTCAGTGTAGGCAATCCGATGTACACATATTTTACTACTTTTAAGAACAAATGTTGGTACTGCCAATCTCCTGAGGTCTAGTCGCTAGCGTGGCTGCCTCGCACCACACAGGTCCCGGGTTCGAATCCTGGCTTGAGTTTAAATGATTGTGATGTTTGAGAAACCATACTAAGATACCCCTACTTGAATACAAGTTCCCCTAATTGTGCAAAGACGCTAATGATCTTTCAGTTAATGTGGCTATAAACAAGAAGAAAAAAGGATTTCATTGTGTACAACTGTTTGCCTACCCTGACGTATTCGCGAGTCGCAGCCTTATAGTGGTACTGGTAAAAATGCTTTGTTTTTATTAATACTTTACTCCTCAAGCTTTGTAATATGAATTTATTGGCACTCCGTGTAACTGTAAAATTTAGTCAAAGGCGATATAATAGAAAATCATAATACTAAAACAGTAAGGTTCTTTGCGAATTGTAACATACAAAGAATGAACGATTTAAGGGGTAGTGAAATTCATATTTATTTCGTTTTCTAAACGTGGCTAATAATTTTTAGCAATAATAGTTATGGTTTGATTTAAAATATATGATTTACGCTGAAAATTAAATTATATTTCCCGACATGTATTTTAAAACTAACTTTATATAAATTGAATGGAATTAAACTTACTTCATTGTAATAATAACACCTGTTTGATTTTCGATATTAATATTCTGTAGTGATTTTATTTAAATTCGATGACGGGGGCAGAAATTTATTTTATTTCTAATAGCATTTATTAGTGGTAGCTGGGATAGGCTGGAGATTAACAATTGGCCCCATGGCGGCAGAAGTCGTAACGGTGAGTGGACCACGACAATAGGATTATAAATTCTCAAATTATTGAGAAACCATACTAAGATACCCCTACTTGAATATACGTTCCCCTAATTGTGCAAAGTCAGTAAGCCTCTCAATCCAAATTTAAATACGCTACACCTCCTCACAGTGAATATAAGTCTGCTACATCTTTATATGAGCTTCTCAAGGACTTTACGTACTGCTGCGTAATATTGTCTGGGCGTTGTTTGAACTAGAGAAGACAACTCACTGTAAATGCTATACAGATGGTCGTTGCCATGGAAACGAAACTGGCAGATAGCGGGTAATTATGGTCACTGGCTTCGCTTCTAATTCAACTATGCGGCATTATTACAGTTTTGCGTAGGCAGAACTTGCAGCTGTGGCAACTTCGGATAGCCAACAAAACTAAGTCCTCACAGCAAAGACAGCGTGTTATAGTTAACCTTGAGAATGTACCGTATGAAGTATTTGTTTTTCCTTTAAAGAATTTTTTAATGAAAAAAATTAACGAGTAACTTAAATCAAAACAGGGAAAATGGAATTAATGGTTCTTCCTTTGAATTATTAAGGATTTTAATACTAGCATCAAATGGATAAATGCTGGTATATTTAAGAATCGCACTCTAAAGTTGTTGCGGTTAATATACGCGGGAATATTTCAAAAAAGATTAATATGAAATGACTCTTATAAAGGTATATGAAATGAATATCTAGAATTCAGAAATATTCAGGTCCATGAAAAAAAACAGAAAATTTTTGCCTCTTTATCTGTGAAAGTGTGGATTTTTTCATTGATAAATTTCCTGTATCATATTATAGTATGCAGATATTATTCACTGAAAAATTCTTCATTTTTTCCTCAACATTTATCTATTTTTGAAGAACGGATTTCAATATTATTTAAGTACTCTGATGACACAGAATCCAAAGTATTTTCAGTCTAATTAATAAATAATATTGAAAGACAGAAGAATTACTCCCGATTGATACTCAGTTAAAGGCATGAAACTTAATTCAGAAGACCAGGATGGAAAAATATTGATCAGTCCGGAGCTCGAACCCGAGATCCATGCATTCCGTGCAGGTGATCCACAACCTGAGATAACCCGAGTCGAGCCCCGGGCCGCTCGAGGACTCTCCATTCCTTGCATACCTGAAGGTCAGATTCACGTACAGTTACTTTCTTCATGGCCATCATATTGTATTTTCATTTAAAAAATTCACTTTTAGTCAATTTTCACAATACCTATTCTTCCCTGAAGCTCTGAAAATTGGGTTGTAAAGAATATTGTTAAATAAATTGTAATCGAGCATGAGATTCACGTATACCAGGATTAAAGAGATATTGCAGTGATATTAGGCAATTCGGATTAGTTCCGATGGTAGATCACTCACCCGTTCTGATCTCCTAAATAACATTTAAAATTACAGTTAGTCATTATTAATAATATATAACGACGTCCTCTTTAAAATATATTTTTTTATTTTTCTAAAATGAATTATTAAACATAAAATAAAACTTATTTATACTTACCCTTTTTCTTACGCAGTATGATGTTTAACTTACCTATTTAATTATTTAATTTGTTAAGCTGAATATGTTGAAGCACACATGCCAATATGTAGGAAGTTCCGCTTTCGTACAAGCCTAATATTTATAGCCATAGTGAGGGAACGTTTCAACATAAAAATTACCTTGCAGACTGACCACTGCCTGAATACAGTACATATAAGTAAAAATGTAAAGCGTTGTTGAATAAAAATTTATGAATCATAAACTTTTTGAATTATAAATTATGTCTGTAAATAAATCGGTATCATAAATCATTACAAAGAAGAGAATATTTACTAATACTATGTGCACACGTAATTCTTTTGTCTGTTGGAGAATAAATGAATTTTTGGGTTGTTACGAAATTTGAGTATAATTTAAATAAAATTTAAGGAATATTTAACAGAACTTATTACTATGAACACAATCTGATTGTAATTTTTCATTATGTAGTAACATGGAAAAATATGACATTTATTTAGAACAACTATAAACGATATTCCAAAAAAGAATAAAATATCTGAGTTCATAAATCATTCGATGAGTTTATTTTTTGTATTTCATGTCGTTTAAACAGTAAATAAAAACCACTAATTACACCAAAGTTATCTTTTCTCTAATCGACAAGAATTAATTCTAGTTGATAAATTAATAATATTTTCTATTTTACATCTCTAAACTTACCTAATACTTTAAATTTAATTTGGTTTGCCAAAATCTTCCTATGATACGAATTTGTCTAATGTATATCTACTCTAATATAATTCATAAGATACTGTGATTAATTTACAACTTATTTTTTGTTTCACTATCATCCGAGACAATTACTTTACAGTATTCCTACAAATACAGAAATTACTCTAACGTTCGAGTTAAGTGTGTTCTTAGTCAAGAATTTGAATATTGGTATAGATTACAAAAAGATGGAAATTAAAAAACTGAAAAAAACAGGAAGTGCTTCAGAGTTTTAAAGACGATATCAAGAGTAGATTATTAGGGAAAAGAGAACGAAACTATATATAAAAGAAATGGGACCTCTTGAAGGCAGACATGAAATGTGCAGCCGAAGGAAAAAAGTAAAATAGCTCAGACTAATAAGAAAGCACTGAAAACACAAGAAATAATAAAATTATTGATAAAAATGTGTTAATATAAAATCGCGAGGTATGAAATTGGTAAAAATCAGTACAGACGCTTGAAGAATGAGATAGATAGGAAGTGCAAAGCAGCCACAGTGGCTTGGCTCCAAGAGAAGAAATACAAAACGGTTGAATATTTCATGGTGAAAGGAAAAGTAAACGGAGCTAATAGGGAAGTCAAACAAACATTCGGAGAGAGGAAAAATATGTGAAAGAACATCAGGAGGACCGATGGGAAGCCAATTCTGTATAAAGAAGCAAAGGCAGAAAGATGGTAGGAATATCTAAACAAGCCGTATCACGGTGAAAATCGAGACTAGACAGTATAAGAAGAAGAGGAGCAGGTGGATGATGGAGAGCTCGGGGACAGAGTTTTAAGGTCGGAGTTTTGAAGAGCGCTGACAGATCAGAGCAATTGTAAAGCGCCAGGAATTGATAACATTCCAGCGGAGTTTGTAAGAACATCAGGCGAAGAAGCCTGGCTGTTCAGGAGAGTTTGCGAAATATAAGAAAAATGAATAATACTGAAAGATAAAAAAAGTTATATCCATACCAAAAAAGACTGGGACTGATAGTTGCTAACAGCAAAAGACAATTAGTTTAGTATCTCATGCATGCAAAATATTAACGAAAGTAGTATATCAAACAACAAATAGAATTCGAGTTAGGAGGAAATCAGTTTGATTTTTGGAAGAATCTAGGGACAAGAGAAGAAATATTGACTCTACGTCTTATTATAGAAGGCAGGATAAAAAAAACAGGCCTATGTTAATGGCATTTGTAGATTTTAAAAAAGTGTGAACTTAAACACAGTATTAAGGATTTTGAAGAAAACACGAATAAAATATAGAAAGAAGGCTTATATATAACCTCTACAGAAGACAGTCACCTGTAATTAGAATTGAGGGGAAAGAAAGGCGTAAGAAAAGGATGCAGTTTGTCAACCATGCTCCTTATATCGTACATAAAACAGATGAAAGTTAAATCGGAATATGGAAAATCATCATATTGCAAGGAGAAGAAATAAAAACCCTGCGGTTTGCCGATGATATTATAGTATTAAGAGGAATCAGAATAAGACTTGGAAATTACAATAAATGACATGAACGTGTAGTATGGGAATCAGTGGAATAACACAGGGTGGTAGGTTGGGAAGGGATCTTTTGAAATAGGTTGTAAAGCATAATAACCAGTGATGATAGAAGTATAGTGGATATATAATGTAGGATAGCACAGGCAAAGAAGGCTTTCGCAGAAAAGGGGGATCCATTTACGGTTGTTTAAGTGTGAATATTAGGAAATCATTGCTTTAAATGTTCGTATGGAGTGTAGTATTATATGGGTGTGAAACGTGGACGGTAGGAGTTGCAGAAAGAAAAAGAATAGAATCATTTAAAATATTGTCCTATAAGAGAATGTTGAAAATCAGATGGGTGGATAAAATTAGTAATGAGAAAGTTATAAATAGAAAAGGGGAAGAGTGAAGGATATTGAGGACGTTGACCAAGAGAAGGGATAGATTAATAGGCAATGTTTTAAAACATGAGGGTCTTGTAAAATTAGCATAAGAGGGTAATGTGTGGGGTGATGACAGAAGAGTGAGACAAATACTCTAAACAGATTAGGAAGGATGTGGTAGTTATGTGTGAATTAGAAGTTTGCGCAAGATAATCTAGCACAGAGTCTTGCATCAGACCAGTCTTAAAACTAAATACAACAATAAAGTAATGCAATTCAACAGACAGTAAGTTGACATTTTGTTTAAAGATAGATTCAATATATTTATAATTGACTTACATCTTTGTGTAGAATTAAAAAATAATTCTCAGATTCGTTTGGTGCATGCGCAAGGATAACCAGTGTTGCAATTGCCCAGGGTTTAATTAAATATATTTCCCTAATGACATATATATTTAACATAAGAATCTGGCAGATTATCTCACTTGGTATTGTAACCACCCGTTCCATATTTGGAAATATTTCTTTATTTCTTTATTGATTTGCATATCCCTAATAATTGTTGTATGTTCCATTTACCTTCCAGTCAGTTGAAATAAATCACATTGTTAATGAAATTAGAATCTAAGAATACGATATGATAATAATCACGAAATAAAATTATGAAAAATTATTTTAAAAATGACTTAAGTTATTGCCATATTAATAAAATTTCTAAATAAACTAAACAATTTCTAAATAAACTAAAACAAACCATAAACATCGTTATAAATAAACATTTTATCATTTTAAAGAGAATTCTTATTTTGTCCTTCATTATTACGTATAAATTGAAACGTAAAACTCATGTAACTTTTGGATAAATTATTTAAACTTTGTTTCCACCTCAATTTAGATAATTTTTCACGTTGTATTTTGACATATCTCAGTTCTTTTAACTCCGCTGCATTACAATGCAGTCAAATTTTTTTTACAATATCTTTTGTCGAAATAATGGGATGAGCAGGATACGGGTCTTGTATATCGGACGCAATTCTTTTTAACCATCTGAGAATTTGGTGAATTTGTTATAATTAATGGACCAAAAAATTTCATTTATAGATTGTTCATTTGAAATTCATTAATCTATAATCCTTCGTAAATTCAATTTTTATATACCTGTTTAGTTTTTGTTTGAAATACGCTTAGTAAATATTGTTTAATTGATGATTATTGTATTTCTTATACTGCCTCTCCTAAGATCGAAGCTGCTTCCATAGCAATATCCGACCGTAAGAACCTCTAAACCAGAAGTGCTCTGCCGATTGAACGAACGGATAAATTTACAGCATAGAAAGATCAGAGTTTCTATTACATCGCGCAAACGTCGTTGGAGGTATTAAACTCATCACGTCAAGATGTACACCGGGCTATAATCAATAATTAACATGACGTAATAATTGGGATTATTACAATATATGTGTGTGTGTGTAGTGTTAAAATGTTAGTTTTGGCAGAAATTTTTCAGTTGAAGTATTCAATGAGTGAATCGTTTTGTCCAGTGAATTAAAATTTTCATATTAACTGGATTTCAAAGAGCAGTGGAAATTTTAAACTTTTTTATAACTGAATGACTCCATTAGATTACTACAGAAAACATATAATTTCTGAGTTTATTATATATATATATATATATATTTATATAAAGGTCGCATCGACTGCCTGGTCATTAGCGACCACAGCGATAATTACTTAGATATTATTATGCAATTATTTTTTTACTTACTGTTTACAATTACGAATTTACAAAATAAGATACTAGTAATGTCCATTTTTCTTTTCGTTAACCACTAATGAATTATTTATCTTCATTACATTATTATATTCTTGATAAAACATAGCTGCTTGTTAGCGCAGTCTACAGATTACTATTTCAGTTATATTCATAAATAATTACATAATTAATCTTGCAGAATTTTTATAAAATTTATTGTAGTGTTTATATATTTTGTGATTTTTAAGTGTTTCCTTAAGTCTGCTGTTTATTCGTAGGGTTATTTTTATTCAGCGGGTGTTTGTTTATCGTTGGAAACAAAAGAGTTATTGTGGGTTTGGAATATAATTCCTCAAACAAAATTCTGAGAACCTTAATGCAAAGTGTTCTTTCACTGGAATATTCACCCTAGAGTACTCGAATTATTGAAAAGGCGTGGGTCTTTGATGCGATGCGATAAAGAGGTTAAAAATTAACACCTGATGAATAAAGTTGTAAGGTTGACAAAACGTTTCCGAATTACCACTTACGCCCATGAGATGATAGGAAGCGGTGTGGCTGTATAATTGCCAAAATCCCCTTGGTAATGTAGAGACTTGTTAGGAGCAATAAAACTTGCACGTTGGCTAAGTTAATTAGCTCGTCGGTACTCAAGAGAGAAAGAGAGAACTACGGGGAATCAAACAGCCTCCAGAATATCTTCACCAGACAGTTTCCCGGACGAGACTGCCTTAAATTTCGTGACAGCTAGGCTGTGCATCATTAACCGCGAGTGAATGATTTCTTATCGTCTTGGGAGTCGCAGTTAAACAAGCGTGGTTCCGGGAGTTCGCAGTATAGCTCGTGATAAAGTAAATTGGTTTCCTTATTAAGTAAATCGATAGAAGTTCACATCGCTTCACACATTTCATTTTTGCTTTCATTGGGGTAGTCACTTTAGCATTAAAAGCTATAATATTGTACAGATAAATTAATTGATAAAAACTATAGACATGCAAATTAACATTTTTCATTAAACGTTTTTTTAAGAGAACTAATTTTTTCCAATCAAACCGTAAAAAAATTAAAGTTCTAAATTTTAAAATACACACGCTTTTGAGAGGAGTGGCTGCTAAAATGACAGCACTTATTATGGCGTCCATTAAAACGGTCACTATAAATTTAGAGCTAGTTGAGTGATTAACAAATTTAAAACGAGGTTGTAAATTTTATAATGGGCACTATACAATGTGCAGAAAAGTGTGAACACTATTTTTCTTTTAATATTAAATGATATGTAAATATAAAAATAGTTAATAACTCATAATTAATGCAAAATTACTATTTCTATTAACTTAATTGATAAAAATATATGTTAGTGTATACTATAATATATTTCATCTTAGCTTACTTTAAGAAAAATATTACATATGTGTATATTACTTAATTAATGCAATACTCTTGAAATTCATTTAGTAATAAGTACTTCAATAATATCGAAACAGGCTTGTAAGAGGATTTGAAAGTTTTCGAATCTGTAACGACTCGTTTAACGTCTTCCGATAACATGACTTTACTCAACATGCGGTGATTCTCTTACTTTAAATTTTGAGATGTAACATTTTTTATTAACTATTTTCATTATTACTTGCGTTGAAAAGAAACACTTTAAATCGTATATCTATGATTACGCATTCAATGCAGCCGATTTTAAGGCGGCCATTAAAATTATCAGTTCCAATCCATTACCGACCGATCTGGAATCATAAAAGTTATTGTAGTCATCCAAACAATCTATAACACGTTTAGCTAATGCCGATAGTTTAAAACATATTTATCGCTTTTCAGGGTTGAATCAGAAGCACGTACAATTGAGAAAAACGTTTCTGAAGCATCAAACATTTTAAACTAAAAATACCGTACGCTGACATACCAACCCATTTTTTATAATGGTATTTTTTACGTTACCTAACGTATAATTCTAAAACAAAATTAAATTTCCACTTTAACGAAACAAACATCATGTATACTAAAAAAATTATTTATTATTTAGAAAATATCAGTATAAATAAAAGTGTTTTTGAAGTGTTTTACATTGTTCCCATTATTTATTATCATTTACTATTTGAATCAGAAAGCTAATTAATAATTTCCTAAGCTAGTTGATTTAGAAACTCCGAAACCTTCGGAAATAATGCCATAATCATAATTATACAAAAATTATATAATGTGATAATTGAAATATATTTTCTAATCAAGGAGAATTTCCTTGCGTCACTTTGGACGGATGCTGCCCTTGGCGTCACTGCATATGCAAATTTATTTATTTCAAAACGTACAATTTCGAAAACCATATTATATTATACAATGTGCGTGATACGATCAGGGAGATGACAAGATTCCTAATGGAGCCGGCATGAGACTCTCAAGGGGTTTTTGCTTTAATTAAGTAATTATTGACGGGATATTTTACAATTAAACTTTTAGGTTTATAAAATAAACATAAATGTTTACAATGCTCTAATTTGTTGATTGTTGCTATTAAAACAGCACTCGCATTCATACACACAAGCTATATACTAAACTAATAACAAAAAATTATATTTATACAATTATTTGGCTCTAGTTTAATTAGTTCAACTGAAATCCAGAAAATAGGACTGCAGATCTCGGTATTCACAAGTGCAACAAACGCAATCATGACGTGGCTCTAGCGTCGGGTCAACCACAGCGTTTCTCACACGACACAATTGAGAAGTCAAAGCTTGAACAGGGATTGATAAATTTCCCAAAAGGAGATGATTAATTGTCAAGTATTCACCATTTGGAGAGCAGCACCCTGCTCCGTGTATTACTTTCGGCCTTTGCGAGACGTACGTAATTTTATGAGGTGTAAAACCGCTCGTTTAATGTGTTCATTTCAATCCGTGAGGATCTTTAGTGTTACGCACCTAAATATTAAATATTAAGTATGAAGAGTTTTGCGCCTACGCTAAATATCGGTGACGAGGCGATTATCTTTGGAGTCCGGGGATATCTTTGTTTGTATTACAAGGAAAGACGTACATAGCTGGAATGATACTATGGTTTTACATCGCTGGGGATATTTTTTTTCTTTTGTAAATTTTATTTAATTTTTGTCCTAGGGCTCTACAGTTTTGTTCACAAAGAGTATATTAAACACAAAAATGTTTAATTGACATGAAATGTGCTATCTGGTACAGTTAATAAACTGCCCAAAACTAGATTTTTTCTGTGACTATATTTATTTATTTGTATTTTATTTTATTTTTCCCCTTCTTTGCTCAATTGGATCATGGAGTCTCTTCCGCTTTAGTCTTCTTATTTTTAATAGACGACTGGAGCTTCCACGATTGATGAAATAATGGAGTTGCCATGACCAAACATTTTATTTCGCAGGTACATATACATCAGTCTGGTCGCTGTCTGGACAGTGGGTATACCCAAGTCGTGAAAAGTAGAGCTTCTGGCGTACCAGGTCAGGAGTCGAATAACTCTGTTTTGAGTCACCTGTATACGTCTGATTTTACTTTCTGCAATATGTGTATGTATTACTTAATTCACTGTTATGTTAATTAAGGTTATTTTGAGAGACTATAGTTGAGATAGAAGAATTGAAACCGTATTCATTGCGTCGTGAGTTGGTTAAAGGAATACTGCAGTTCAGTTGATTAATGTATTTAAATTCATGAATACGTAAGTGCCGAAATTGGGTTTCGTTCAGCTTCGACCGGAAGAATTAAGATTGGTGGTAATATCACGGCTCTTGACGTCACCACTCAGGGAAACGGTACGGCTGGCCAACGTCAGAAACCGTGAACCGCTTTCGCAAGACCAATTGACAATAGTTACTACATAAAAATACGGTATTGTAAAATCCACTTTTCATCGTGTCCCAGGTGTTATTGGCAAAGAAACATTTCCGGAAGTGCCAAACCAATTCGGTGACAGAGTTTCTTTCGTGTACGTTGTATTTTCATTTAACCTGGTAGTCTTTAGAGGAAAAACCTCCGTCATACAGTAGAGTGTCAGCTGTGCTGAAGGTTAACTAGGTAAACCAGAATTTTTCGCAGTAGGCTCTGGTCGACTTCATGCTGGTCTTTCAATGAGTAAATTCCAATTTGGTCACCTCCTCCGTAGAACTCGCACATCCAGAAAGAACTTTGAGTCGTCTTTTCCAGAAGAAGACTGACGTATGAGGAAAGTTTTTTTGCGTCGAATCTGACCTGCCTCTTCTCCTTCTGCAGCTCTCTGGTGGTGAGTGCGAGTTTGAGGGACTGGCATTGCAGCTTGTAGTCCGTCTGAGTCCCCTGTGGGTCGTGGAAGCTAGGAACTACCTCCTATGGGCATATTGCGCATCCACCGAGTCAAGAATATAACTAGAGCAAGGCAGTTTCGGCGATGGCTGATCAATTCCATCCTCTGGATAACTTAACCCGAAGACTAGACGATTGCTCCTTTACAAGCATCATCATGCGATGAATCCCGTCTTTCATTGAGTATCTCCCGTGCAAATATAATGAACTAGTCCTCAGCAAGGTCTGCATATATGGACATTGGTCCTCAGCGAGCCAGCCACAACAGCTAACACGGTCCTACTCTACTATTACGTTTCGGATACCCAGACACCTAAGAAATGGACGCTGCTACCCTCATTGCCAATATATTTAAATTGACTCAAAAGAGCTTTACGGAAACACTTGCGCAAAGATAAGGTCAACTTTTAGATGATAGGCTGTTTTTCCGCATAAATCTCTAGTTTTTTGCCCTCCAAAGAGGAGAGTGGCATAATTGGGGATAAGTTAGATTTTTAAAAAAATCGGGGTGTCGAGAAAGACTGAGGAGAAAGAGTAATTTTTCGAGACAGCGAAAGCAATAAACTATTCCTGAAAAACGACACAGTATTTTAAATGTTAGGGTAGCGTCCACCAGAGTACGGCACACTAATCTGTAGTATTAATTACTCATCTTAGTACAGAAGTTTATTCAATAGCCTATTTTGCCCCACGGAAAAACGCTGAGTTAATAGAACCATATGCAAATATGTTTAATTAGCCGGTAGTGTAAAATATTACTTATTGATATTCGGAATGTATATTTTTTAGTTTGTCAGTAAATAATTTATACCATATTCAATTAAAATTAGCCAGTACGACAACCTTACATATGAATAAGTTGCCTCGTATTAGTGGTATTTCATTTTAAATTCTTGAAGAAAATATAATGTTTTTTAAAGATATTTTATATTATATACTTTTTTGGAAACACACTTAGAAGAAAATTATTTTTGTAGTATTGACAATCACATAAAAAAATATCATAAAGGAAAATAATTTTACGGGAAACCAGTGTCTCATACGCCGTAATAATATTTTTACGGTCTATGTTAAATATAATTCATTTGTGAAATTTAATGGTTACTATTAACGTTGGAATGCTTCGAAGATTGAAGTAACGCAATAAGTAACAATGTGGAGTATCTTTCCTGACTCATTAATAGAACGTTTTACCTTATAGTATATTTTTCTCAATTATCATAGATAATCCTTCGACGCAGGATTCGGTGGAAATAGTATTGTCTGTCAGCATTTATGGGACCTGACCTCAAGCGACAAGCGAAATAAAATGAAAATGTTACCTCACGCACTTAGTGTCGGGGCAGGCGTGGGGTTGTGAAGCCTTACGCAATAAGAGAACGTTGAAAAGACAGATAGCGACATCAATTTCACTTTTAGGGACCTATTGAAAAAGCGAGCAAGCGCGAAGTCCGTCTCATGAATTATTACCACCGTAAATTGCGCAGAAGTGTGGAAATAACGACGTGCCACTCTTATAAAAATCCTTACATTTTGTCCAGGACCTCTTTGTTTCGTTTAGATTCCATTGATGTGCGTGCTATTGTGACACTCTTTTATTCCGATAAAAGGAACAACCCTTACATAACATTTTTAATGATATTTCCGATATTGGTCTATGATATTAATTGAATCGAATCGTATTAGCATTGTATAAAGAAAATGAAATTATTAAAAGGAAAATGCAGGAAATAATATTATCACAGTAATTCATTAGAAGACGTATTAATTAACAATGGGGCAGTATAAATAACAAATTCAGTCATACCTCTGTTTTCGTCGATAATACATCCGAAACGGTCGATAACCGAGATAATTAACTTTAAATGATTTAAAGGAAATTAATACGTTCTCCATGCTAAAAAATACATGGAATGAAATATTTTATAAAGATACATAATCTATACCAACAAATAAAATCGGAGTGTCTGTCTGTCAGTCTTTCTGTCTGTCTGACTGTTTGCCTCAAATAGGTTCCGAAAATTCACACCTCTCGCTACATTATCATCCTTCATTACTTCATTTTTCATCACAATTGAAACTGTCGTCAATTTTAGTTTTCAGCGAACTTTTTTTCGCTCTCATACTTTTAACTAATTTAACATAATAAACTCAGTTTACCTAATACTTAATAAGCAGTACATAATTGCTTACGTATTAATCACTCGCAATCAGCAAAAGAAAACCTCCAAGGCCTACTTAGAAACCATTTGCTTAATTAACCAACAGGGTGATGTTACCGAATGAGAGTAAAATGTGGCGTGCCACAGTACCTTGCTCTACCTTCCGCATCACTCCTTTTCAATTCCCTTCCTATGCTATTAAAGGGAAGTTGCCTGTTTCAGGATCACCCTCATATAGTCTAACCCAAAAAAAGTAGGACAACAGGTGATCACATTGGATCAGTCAGCCAACTACTTTCTAAAACTTATGAAGAGACGGATAATGGTATGTTGTGATTCCACAACGAACTCGTCGCCCGTCATTCGGAAGGGCGTAAAGATATTACCCAACAGTCTGTTGCAGGTTTGTTAGGGTTTTCCCTGCATCTCTTTTAGGTGAAACATCTGGTAAGATCCTTAAACTATAGCCCAAGGACCGTAGACAACCTTTCGCTACATTTCAGTACCTTCCACATGTCACCCCGTCTCCCCCTTTCATATGCTATCAAAGCGGAATTGCCTGTTTTAGGACCACCCACAGGTACCCAAAAATTATGTAGGACAACGAATCAACTTTAGTCGACGAAATCCGTGGCAATCGAAGAAATCTGAGACAATTTTTGTTTCCAATTAATCAACAAAAACTCGAAACCAGCTATAATCAACTGAGGGTTGACTGTAGCTAATATAAACCGTTGGTAGTGTCGCTTTATGGGAAAAAGTTGACTAACGTAGTTTGTTTCTCAGTCTAATTAAATAGAATCCATTTTTGGCAACGATAATGCAAATATCAGAATAATAATGTATAGTATTACAGAATATACATTTTTCATTTACTTCCGAACGAAGAGATTTATATTCTCCGATCGTCTTCGTAAAACTTAGATTTATAATTTTATATTAAATCTCTATTTGAGATTTTAATATTTTGTCAAATAAATTATTTCCAATTTATTAAAATTAAAAAAATTATATTAACACTCATTAGCATATTATTAAAATTCTTCTAAATTAGAACAGGTAGCTGTGATTACTGGCTGTTCAGTAAAATGATATACTAAAAGAGTATGAAAGACGTGAATTATGTCAAAAATTGTCTCAATGCAATGGGAAGGATATATTTTATGCTGCATCATTTTACCACCTCATATTTGAGCACGGCTCTATTACAATATTTCACTGTTGTGCTTTCAACGTGGCAGGTCATCGAAGGTGTGTATTTTGGCTACATGGTTAAACATATTGAAAATTTTTGATTAATGTGCACCTAACCCCATTTAAAGGGTGTACGCGCTCACAATAAATCGCAGATCGAGCGGACAAGAGCACAATATGTGAGTGAGCGCGTGTCTCACACTCGGGTGTATTCACGAGGGACACACAAAAAAAACCAAACGCGGATCCTGGGCGAAAGAATGGAGGTAGGACGACAACTGAAGTGTTGTTGGGTTGAGACCAGAAATTAATATATGGCATACTTATGACGATTACGGTAGAAAGTAGTCTTAAGTTAAGAGCTGAGTTAATTTGTAACAGAAAATATGTTTTGAGTTTTGATAGTAAATGAAACTGCAGATCTGAGATCACTCAAATAATTCACACTTTTTCCCTGGAACAATAGGTTTGTTGACTAAATTTAGACCGTATCAAAGAGAGAGAAAATGGAATGGATATATTATACGTCGAATAGGAGTTTCACTGAAAAATAAAAGAAACGTTTTCGTGTTTAGTAATACCAGATTCGAGCTAAGAAAGTAATGTTATTAGTAAAAACCAATATTTATTATATTTCACTAATTGGTTTTTACAAGAATATTTTACGCACAAATAAGAGACATTCTTAAAAGATGGGAAACTGGTCAGCATTCCGAACTATAGAAATGAATTGATACTTTTAATTTTTTTCATTTACTTCTGACGGAAGGTCTGTGTTCTAAGTAGACAGATTCTCCTGATGTCATCTAGAGGAAGGCACGCACGAAATTCAACGATTGCGTGATGATGTGGTCGCTGTGAGTGTCACATTTCGAGGCATTAATCAAAACATCGCTTTAGCCCAGCTTCAGGAATGCAACACTTACTGTCATCGCTCTTCCTGCATTATGATATAACAGTCCTCCTTTGTTACTAAGCCTCTGGAACTCCATATATTCACCGCCTTCCTTTTTTGCAGGTGTTTTAGGTGCATCAAGTTCTGGGCACTGGAGGTCTTTCACTGTGGAGGTTTTCCCTGTCACCGCTGCCTACACGATTACTCTCTAATGGAGTCAATACAAACCTTTTACCTCCTTTACTAAGCGAAAATTGTTTTCTTTTTCAACGTTTGTTTATTGCCGATCGAGTCACCAATCTACTGTCGTTGTCAAAAGAGTAGAGCCCCGAGTTTGCCCATTCGAAATGAACTACGCTATTGTGAAAGGTCTCATTTTACGCATAATTTAATTCCATTGTGTGATATGCGAAAAATATAAAAAATTAAATACGTTTTATACATGCGGTTTGGCGAAAAAACTGAAAAAAGCCCGTTGTGTTGTGTTTATTTTATATAGCTCGACTTTGACCACTCATAGATTTCAAACTATTTTTTAAACGATCTGAAGAAGCTTATATTTTACATATATGGCTTTCAATCGCTACAAGAAAACGTTTAATGAACTTAGACTTTCCCGGTGAATAATTCGGATGAAATGTATGTGTATGTATTTATTAAATCTACAAATGAGCAGATGCCCGGTGGCAGATACATACAACTAATTAATAATATTGTCGTAAGGACCACACTTAACCTATAATTGAATGTATAATTAAATTCAATGTAAATAAATAAGTGTGGAATCATATAATTAGAAGAAGAATTTAAAAAAATAATAATATTGATTTTGCCTAAAAAACACTGGAAATATATTTCACTGTAGTATATTTTTAGAGATTTCGCAGCACTTATCACTTCACAACACTGCACTACACTACACTAAACTTCGATTGAGTCCAAATTTTCTTTCTGTTAGAGGAAGTTCCCCAAACACTCCTGCAGGCAGATTGTTCCAGTCATTAATTGTCCTATTTAGGAATGAGTATTTTCCAACGTCTGTTTTTTGGTTCCTTGCTTGTAATTTAAACAAGTGATCACTCCTCCCGTTCCAAGTCGATTCTTTCATTCTATCTCGGATTCCCTGCCAAGGTTTTTGACCTGCAAAGGCTCTGTAGAAAATGTGTAGCATAGCTCTTTCTCTTCTTGTCTGTAGCGTATCCCACCCTAGTCGCTTTACCTTTTCGTTCCCATGCCCAGGTCCTATTTGTACGAATTTTGCGGCCCTTCTTTGTACCCACTTCACGGTTAACCAACCGGGTCAGGTTTTTAAAAGAACACAACGTTTCTACGGCAATTTTCTGCCTGAAGACGGCGGCAGAAAATGGCCGCAGAATCGTTGTGTTCTTTTAAAACCTGACCCGGTTGGTTAACCGTGAAAATTTCATCCGAAGAAAAGCTTTGTCTCACTCTTCTGCGATCCGCTGTCAAAGAGGTGGCAGAGGTATACTAATTAATTTGTTTAGAAAAACTTAAGACACGCAGATAATTGAAACTATGTGGAGAAGTTTGAAAGGGGTTTTACTTGTCCTATGCTAAATGTTCATACCATTTAATGCTATAGTTTGAAACTTATAAGTTATCAAGTTCAATCTATATGAAAGAAAGACAAAAAATCCTGGCTTTTTTCAGTTAATTCGCCAAACCGCATGTATAAATGTCTTTTAATTTTTTTTATTTACATATCAAAACATGGCATTAGATTCTGCGTAAAATGAGACCTTTTACAATAGAGTAGGTCTTTCCGTGTGGGCACAGTGAGGCTTCAAACTCAGGGTTCTACTATTTTGACGACATCACATTCGTCGGATCGCCTTTATTTTGATGTCCCCTTCAGGCCAAGCAGAATTTGTAGGTTCACAAAGATGCTGTTGATGGTCTTACAGCCTTGGGTTGACTCATTGTTCTACATATTTCATACAAGTAAAACCCGAACTTTCTCCCGAAAGTTTGATGTATGCTGTTTTATTTTTTTAGCGGATTATTTTTAATTCGCACCAACTATATGGTCGATGGGTTCTTGTTCTTACGACTTCCTTGCTTTTCCGTGAACATGAATTTGCGGTGATTCTGTATTATTTATCCCAATTAACATATTTCAACGATATAAATAAATTGATCACTAGATGACATGTTGTACAACACATTTAAGTATATATGAACTAACTTATGTACAGACAATAATGAAAATCAGATGAGCAGTAAATTAATTTTTGTACCCGAAAATTTCATTTCGTTTGAGTAAAAGTAGAAATAGAATGGTTGAACTCTGACATATTCTGAAATGAATAATTTGTATTGCATTCCAGAAACAGAAGGATTAGAGAATGTGTTGTATCAGATAACGGACAAAGTACAGAATAAATGAAATGTGACGTAGGTCCTATTAGTCTTCTGAAGAGTCGGTTTTACCTAAGAAGATCATCGTTTATAACTAGATAGAAGGAATTAATTTATGTGAATTTAAACTGTAATAATTTCCTTACACAAAAATTATAACCTTAAAATAGTTATAAGAAAACTTTTGGTTTTAGAATAGCTGGAGTATCGATTAGAGAAGGTTTGGTATTTTTATCCTACCGCTTTATAAACTCGTATGATTTAAAATGTTCTTCTCTGACATATTCAGTTTACCTTGCCTTGTCATATGATAAATTAAGAGGGAAGGTTCTCTCTCCATTCTAGATTGCAAGCTTTTATTCCCGTTTGTCCACTTCACTCAGTGAAGCGAAAAACGTGTTTCTAACTAATTGCTTCGTCCAAGAAGAGCACAGAGAGGTCTATTGAATTTGTGACGAGAATCAGATACTGTAATACTGAAAACCTCCGAACGTATACCTCAAATCTTATAACCGAAAAAGAAAAGCCTCTACGCCATTTCTTTGCATATAAAATTACGTTTTACTAGCATTCAAATTCACATAAAAATTAGTGTTTACGGTTTTTACGTATATATTTAGTCAAGCGGCGCGAAAAGTGTTTATTTGTAAACAAGCCTTAAATGCATTGGAAGATAGCCTTTTTAAAAATAAGAAACCTTTTGTAGAGATTATGTATCGATACCAGTTATGGAAATGTTAGCCGACATACAATTTATAAATAATATATAAATACAGGAAACAAAATTCTATAAAACAGTGAAACTGAAGTACGAAAATTTTCAGTTTAACTACCGAATTTTACTGATTTAAAAGGAAGGAAGAGATGCCTGTTGGAGATTTTTCTCGCATGTATTTCTTCCCAATTGACTGCGGGATTTGCCAGACTGCATTAAGAATGCCTCGTACTCCCACTGGCCTTCTCAAGATTCTCACATGCCGAGGCATCTTTATCTACTTTAGGAGGAGCAAATACTTTGGTCTAAGACCTTGTGCATACGGTAAATGTTGTCAGCTGATCCCATTCGATCAGTCGGATAACTGCCTCCTAAAACTGGTGGAAAAATGGAGAACGAAATGCTGTGACCCCACAGAAAACTCGTCTTCCGTCATTCGGAAGGGTATGAGAATAGTACCCAGCCCGACCTACATGATGCAGGTTTTCTATGGTTATCCCTACATTTCTTTTAAGCGAAACACCGGGTAGAATCCTTAAACTTAGTTACCTTGTTATACCTGCCTCATTCCCCCTTTTCAATTCTTTTCTTATACTATTAAAGGGACGTTGGCTGTTTCAGGACCACCTTCATGTAGCTTGTTAATTAAAAACCTGACTTAGAGGAATTTTGATCGCAGGAGTCGAGAATTAACAATGATATTATGCGTTATACAATATTTATTTTGCCCCTGGGAATTTGTCCAACCATCTTCCGGTCTTAGATAACGTTTCAATTCTCGTTTGCTTTTATTTGTGCAGGAGTACTTTATTACTATCCAGCACTCTGAATCAAAAGATAACTTTCTTATGAAAAATAATTAAACAATAAACGCTTCAAAATACTATTGGAATTCTGCATAAAATATTTGCACATTTATAAAGTTTATCTGATCGTATTAATTTCATAAAGTCTATTTGAGTGTTTATTATAATTGACTCTGAACACTATTATACGAGTATAATAACACACCATCGAAAAGTATGAATATATGCTTTATAAATTACGGTTTAAAGGCAGAAGTTGAAGCAAGGAAGTTGAAGGAAACGTATTCAGTATTAAGGCTATATTCCCCTAGTTACGAAAAATGTAACTTTAATATAGTTATTGTTACATTAATATTTATATCATATCATAATAACAAATAATTTTATAAATGGTTTATCGGCTGAACATGTATACTTCAGCAATATTCGTTTTTCTGTATTTTGGTCTTCTTCTAAAAAAGGCGTAGAGGCTGTATATATTCATACTATTCGGATCGGGTTGGAGTCATGAAAATAAAATGACATATTTGAAACCTCAATTTCATGATGACTGATTTTCGTACAAACATTATTCTGTATTAATGAACTAAACAGTGGCCTATGTAACTTGGGTTCTTGCATTTCCTGTGAGATCCACCATATGTGCGTTTGTACCACTGGCGGCAGTATAAATGAGGCTTATTTTGCCCCTGGGAATTTGTCCATCAGTTTTAGATAACGTTCGCGTGTTCTTGTTTTGCTTTTTTATTTGCTGGAGAATTGGATTGGTTGACTTTAATACTTTGCAGGACACTAATTGAAAGATATCTTAATTATTAAAATAATTAAATAATTAACACTTCAGAATATTATTGGAATTCTGAAGAATGTAATTGCCTAGTTATAAAGACGGTCCGATTATATTAAATGCAATATATATATATATATGAGAATTTTTCTGTGCTAAATACTATCCTCCCTAATCTGCTTAACGTATTCAGTCCATGGCCTCCCTCTTCCGTTCACTTCCCTCTAATGCTAATTTTACAAGCACACACCATCGAAAAGTATGAAGTATTACTAGAAGGCCTACATTTTAAGACGTTTTCGTTTTTAACTGACTGATATAATTAGAAATAATTACCCATCTAGGCCATTCTAACTTCCTGCTAGTGTGTGTACTTTCCGATGAAATTGATAGACTTACCACATCACATATTATATCAACATTTATTTATATTTCCTTACCTTCATTACATTTTCTCGTAGCTGTTGTAATTATAATTTCTTAATCTGACTATAATAATTGAAAGTTTTATAGCGCTAATACAGTCCTCAAATATGAGCAAATGAATTGCTCCCAAGACTGATCTGATGCAACCCTCCATGCTAACCTATATTGCGCAATCATTTTCATTTACGCATAACTAGCACATTCTACATCCTCCCTAATCTGCTTAGCGTATTCAGTCCATGGCCTCCCTCTTCCGTTCTTACCCCACACCCTTCCCTCTAATGCTAATTTTAGAAGACCCTCACGTCTTAAAACGCGACCTATTAATCTATCCCTTCTCTTGGTCAACGTCCTCCGTATTGTTCGCTCCTCCCCTATGCTGTTTATAACTTCCTCTTCAGTGATTCTATCCACCCATCTGATTTTAAGCATTCATTCAGCAAATGATTATATTTAATTATATGCCCTCATATTAGAAAACGACTTTTGTTACAGTAATCTTTGTACTAGTAAAAGATGACTATGACTTTAAGAGTCGATAACGTCCGTTTTAAATGAAAGACAGATAATGAACTATTTCTGTCTGCCTATAATTGTAAACTGTATTTACGCTACTAAACAGTTCTGTGATTTAGTTACTTATAATTACTGCCGTAATTTTATGAAAGGATTTGTAAACTTTAAAATTTAAAAGAAATTGTTTAGTATAAATAATTGTAATCTCTCTTATGAGTTAAGCTTCAAAATTACCCCAAGTTTTATATTCATTTCACTCGGCAAATAAATACTATTTTCTTCAGTTTATTCACATTTATTCAATTCCAATTGAATTATGAAAATGTATATAAAAACAGTTTCATTCAGTTCAGATAAAAATTATTTAGACATCGAATAATTCTCAATGTGCCAATTAACTATGAATAATTTAATTACATTCATGTAATTAAATTGAAATACAAATAAAATAAATGATTGCATTGGAAAGTGTTTGTATATTTTCATTAGAGAAGTAATTTATTTAATTATAAATACGATTTGTCCTCAGTGAAGGTAATCTGTTTATACTGCGTATAGGAACGAGAAGATTCCAGGTGAGTTATTTTTGACTCAAAGACATGAAATCACTCAAATAAATTATTTAAGTTAATAAGAACATTTTCACGAAATTTCAATCGTACGTTAATTAAAAGAAAGAATAATATCGTGACTCACTCCATATAAGCAAAATACAATGTACGCGTGAGCCATCATAGTCAGCTGCGCTGCGACATATAATGTTTGTCCCTTAGGCATTCGTATACTATTCATCGGATTTCAATGAAATTTTGGTGATTTCTACAGAAAGTTTGTATCGATCTTTCTAAGACTTAGGTTTCTTCCTTCCCCAACCGAAAGAGAGACCATCCCAAATAAATGTAAAACTTGTAATGAAATAGAATATGACTTACTGTCAAGCGAGATGATTATGTATCTGTTGAGCGTGAAATAATGCTTCAGTTTAGCTTATATTTTATTTAAGTAACGATACCCATTAATTATTTTTTCGTCGTCGATGTTACCGACAGTGCGCAGCGCATACCTTTAATAAAGGTTTGTTTAAGAAATTGTGTGCCCGAGACCAATTTAATCACGCGTAGGAAAATACATTATTGCTGACACTGGTTGGCTAATTATTTTATTGTTGATTTTAATACTGTCACGTACTAAAATAAATAAATACTCGGGGTGCGCCCAACAACTAGCTATTATGATACAAAATTAATTAATGATATTACGTGCATTTAATTCCGCTTCCCTATTAAAATTTAATTTAAGACTCATCTTTTTCAGTAAGAGCAACATTAGAATATAAAGAAAATTAAGAATCATTAAATTATGATTGTAAATAATAGTTTTCTTATAAATAAATTTGCATGTAAAAATATGGTAAGTTGTACATATGAGTACGGTGAATTATGATTCAATAGTTTTGGACACGTGATACATAGTATCTCTTTTGATATTATTCGTTGTTCATGTTTTTACGAATTGTATTGACTGATGCCTAAATGGGTATAAGAAGTCTTAGTATGAAGTCTTCAACAACAGATACAAATTCTGCTTTTTATGATTTTAATATAAATAAATTGTTTATTGTGTATATGTATGTTTCTCCATGAATATGGCTATCGCCGAAATGTACGGATTAGCTAAAGTAAATCTCTTTTTGGGAACTTGGAGTTTGTTTTATTAGGGATTTTTCAAAATTAGAAAGTTATACATAAACATTTAATAAATAATAATAATGTTGTAATTCCAATATGATTGGGCTCATTTCACACTACACTCTCATAAAATGTCAGTATTAGTTGAGACGAGAAGAAGGCTGATTTTTGCACTATTGTGGACTCACTATTATTCAGTGAACTGATCAATTTTTTTGAAAAGCAAAATAAACGGAGTCAAACAGTAAGGAACTATGGTAACACCCGAGTCCATCAGAGTGAGTTGAGCTGTAATTTTTGGAAGTCTCTCAGTGATAATGATCGTTGAGCAGGAGAAAGCGAGCACAATGGCGATTCTCGTTCGCTTTCTGAACTACGGAGAAGTTAACGGCGGAAGTGTGTCCTCCATTATCTGTGATGACCTCGCAAACCGTACTTCCGGATCGTTAGTTAAGCGCTCTGCAGGTTATACGGGTAGCCATTCAGCCACTAATTTGAAGGGCTGCACCCGTTTCCTTTTTCGTTAAAATTATAGAGCTGAAATATATGGAACAGTTTTTTTGGATCATAGTAAATAAAGCTCTCTGACACATGAGAAATAAAATAATAAAAACGTATTTCAATGTGTCAATTAAAAAAGTTGAATACCGCCATACATTAACTGTTGCGAAAATATTGAATTACAGTTTTGATCATGTCATTTTGATTTCAATTTCTTAGAGGGTATGAATACGTATTATGAACAACGATAGCACACTAGAATACATTTACGCGAATTTCCGTGATTACATCCAGTCTACTACATCCAATGGTCCTGTGTTCTATTCTAGGTTGTCAAACTTTTATATCACATTTAAATAATAGGTATTTAAAGATGCTAAGGTTACTATTTCATTTACAAAACGTTACATCTAAATGTGATGTTCAGCTGGGATAATAAATAAAAATTAAGATTTATTTAAATATACATGAGTTTTGTATTTACCCGGTATCGGCAGTAGACAATATGACGCTTTAATAATGAGTTATTAGCGAACAGAAAAATGCACATTATCTATATCTTTTTATGTAAATCCATAATTTTAAATAATATTAAAATAAATAATTGTATAATAATATGTAAATAGTCGTCCCTGTGGTCGGCAATGACCAGGCAGTCGATGTGACCTTAATAAAATAAGTTATAAAAGATATATGATGTCTTAGTAATGGTAAGACCCTGCTATGAATCAACTCATGTCACGAATTGGATTCATTGTTTCAACTCTACGCGCTATCAGCTCCGCGATAATGAACCGTCTCCACTCGAAGATTTAAGAATATATGCTCCAGTCATTGTCGACGAAGAACTAGCTATCTGAGTCATTCCTCCAGCTCCTTTTCCCATAATTAATAAAAAGAAAAAATTAACAAGCGGGAAATCAATGTCGATATAATATTTTGGACACTTAAAAATGTAATTAGAATTGAAGAAAGTTAAAACGGATTATGGTTCAGTAATCATACTGCAAAGAGAAGTAATAAAACCCCACGCTTTGCCGATGATGTTATACTATTAGGGAAGTCATAAGAAGGCTTGGAAACTATAATAAATGGCATGAACGTGGTTACGGAAAAAAAGTTTAATATGAGGATTAATAGAGGGAAAACCAAGGTAATAGAGTGTATTGCGGGAAAAAGTGGAATAACAAAGGGTGTTAGACTGGGAAATGATATTTTGTAGGAAGTTAAGGAATTCTTCTACTTGGGAAGCGTAATAACTAGGGATGGTAGAAGTATAGTAAACATAAAGAGTAGAATAGCACAGGCAAGGAAGCCTTTCGCGAAAACTTTACGGGTAATATAAGTGTGAATATTTGGAAATCGTTGCTAAAAATGCTCTTTTTGAGTGTGGCGTTGTATGGGTACGAAACGTGGACGATAGGAATTGCAGAAAGGAAAAGAATAGAAGTCTATGAAATGTGGTGCAATAGGCGAATGCTGCAAATCAGATGGGTAGACAGAATCACTAACGAGGAAGTTCTAAAAAGAATAGGGGAAGAGCGAACAATATGAAGGACGTTGACCAAGAGAAGAGGTAGATTAGTAGACCACATTTACAGGCATGAGGGTCTCGTAAATTTAACATTCGATTATGGAGGATGTGGGATATTGTAGTTATACGGAAATGAAAAGGCTTGTGCTAGTTAGGTCGAATGGAGGGTTGCATCGGACCAGTTTTGGGAATGAATACCACAACAACACAAAAGTTCAATATTGCATGGGAATTAGAACGTTTCTTAGAACATCACTTACTGAATTTTGTACAAACTTGGACTTCAAATCTCCATAAAAACGAAACAAACACTTCTGTTCGCTTTTCCAACGGGTTCTCAAATCTGATGTACTAATTTCATTTTTTTACTGCCGTTAACATACAGAAATGATCTATTTGCTACAATGTATAATATTTTAAAGTATATATAAACATAACAAACCAGTTTACACTTTTATTTGGTCATATATTTGTAAATGTTGGCCACCATTACAGTATAACACTTTTATGACTTTGATGTATATATTGTTTCAATGCGTCACCAGTTTTTCCGGAATATAATAGGTAATATTTCTGGTCAGTTATCTGGGATTCCGCCTCCAACTCGTCTGCTGGGAAATCACCCCGTGAAGGCTGGACTGCTTGTCGAACTTCTTAGAATCTATTCTAGCGGTTCAGAATCACGGGGCTGGATCACCTACTGCAAACTCTCAATTCCAATAGCTTCCTTCCATCTGCCATTGAACACGTTACCTTCTACACTAATGGCCAATTATTCTGCAGATACATTACTGTCCAACTACTGGCCAATTACTGCCCTACACCTTATTACACTACGATCACAAAACTTCTGTTTCTTTCTATCTGCAAGCTCCAACACATCGGTGAGATAATGATCTGCGCTCCAAATTTAGAACTCTTGATAATCCAGCCCTATGAGAATAGAATCCGTGTCCCCACAAATCTCAATATTTGCGAAATAAATTTCCACTATGGGGAAAGTATATAATTTCCATACCATGGAAACGCAAGTCACTAATATAGTGTGATTTTCTGGAAATGTAGCCTACGGCCCTTTATCTTAGAAGGAGAGACTTTTTTGGCAGATCTACATCTCTGAGGGCTTTTTTGACACGCGTTACTAGTTTTAATAAGGGCAGCTGGTGTCTATTGGCCTACCTGAAACGTACAATGACCTCTCGGTGCTGACGCGAGAACTTTACTGTCACAATTTGTTACATAAAATAAAGAAATAAGGTACCTCATAAATTAATTTAATCTATTCGCTGTACTATATTACTTGTGCCGACCTCCTGTGGTCCAGTGGCTAGCACTGCTGCCTCGCAACCCAAGGATCCCGGGTTCGAATCCTGACATGGGCTTGGATGTTTGTGCCGTCATGGTCGCGAAGACTGGGATTAAGACACTCCAAATGTGTCATTCAAGATGACAGTCCACAGTCGCCACGATCGGCCTTCTGTCGTCAAAATGGTAGAGCCCTGAGATTGAAGGTTCACTGTACCCATTCGGAATGTCCTACATTATTGACAATGGTCTCTATTTACATATAACTTAATGCCATTTTATAATATGATAAATAATTTTTTAAACTAATGTTTTACATGCATTTTGGCGAAAAAATGAAAAGTCAGGGTTTTTTGTCTTTTTTTCATAGAGCTTGAATTTGACAACACAGACATTTCAAACTATTGCTTTAAATGGTTTGAGAATTTAAAAGAAGACAGTTAAAACTCTTCCAAACCTATTAGCAGAGTTTGAATTATCTGCGTCTCTTACTATTTTTATATTAACTAATTAGGGGACCTCGACTGACTCTTGGACAGCGCATCGAGGAAGAGTGGGACAAAGTTTTTCTTGTAGTAGTTGAAAGTCATAAATATAAAATATAACCTTCATTGATGAAACTACGCTTCAACATTTTGTAGAATTTTTTAAAAAGTGAAGGGAGAAAGGAAATGTTTATTGGAGTGGGAGGGTAAATTAGGGTGGCGCCCTGCCCCCTTGTCCTGCCACCAACCTTTCTCCGCCTCTTTTGCTCGTTGTTTTCCTGTAAATGACATATTGCTCATACTGCTGAATAATGGCATGAAATAGCTCCATTGGCAGTTTGAAGAATGTATGTGTATTGTTTTAGTCAGACTCGTCGGTAAAAGCTGACGTCTGCTTATTATTTCTATAATTTCTGAATTTTTGCCTCAATGGGCTATAGAGCCAAAGAAGAAGATATATTACTTGTAATTCTGAATAACATAAAAACAATTAAGAGTAACTAAAATAATAACTTTTGAATTAATTCGCGATTTAAACTTATTTTAACACTGTTACTTGTTTTGAAAAAGAAAATAAATAACTTAATATGCAAATATTTATACACTTCCAATTATATCTCCAATTCTATTGAAGTAGATGGATCATATTTGAAATCTTTATTCCTTACGTTTTAGCTGATCGAAAGGTAGCAGATTAGTTTCCACTATAAAAACATGTTTCCTGGAAGTTTATTCGGAGAAAAATTAATAGAAGTTATATAATGAGAGAAAATCACAAAGTACCTTTAACATAAGTAAATTAAACGTTTGAAATTAAAATATTATACCCAATGTCAAAATGTAATAATACTATCAATAGTAATGCGTTGCTAATTCTAGGAAATATTAACTATTATGCGCAGGAAAAATTCCCGTAAGCGTTAATTTTGCTTGTTTTCCAGATTGTTCGATCTCGCCCCTGTAGCGATATGCGAAATTGCTGGTTTGCCTGAATAATGCATGAACGATCCGTTACATTAAACTGTTCATCACAGCCATAATTATCAATTTATTATTGTTACACGTGAAAAAGTGGACAGAAATTGAGACTCAAAATTCCGATCTCTAAAACAAAGAAGCGGTGGGCATTAAAATGGTATTAATTACTTCAATCTGATATCAATTATTGTTTTCAAACATTCATTAAAATATAAAATAGTTTTGTTTAGTTTTAATAGCCTAGTTTCTTGAAATATATTCGCAGGTAATTTATAAAACAAGTTAGAAATGTACAAGCAGAAGCTATTGCCAAACTTTATTGATAGAAACCCGTATTTATCAATGTTTGAATATTATTGAAAATGTTGTGGAATATGTTTTTTTAAGAAAATACGATTCCCAAACTTTTTATAAAATTCTCCAAAATTGTGTAATAATGGCACATAATACAAATTTAATTCGAAGTTGTTTCAAGATTTTGAGCGTTATTTGATTACATATACTGTACATGACGTAGAAGAAGGAGGGGGCAGACTACTGTAATGTGATGGAAAATCACTAATGGCACTACGTAGGTAAATTCCATCAACATACGCGAATCACGCCCGTAATCGTAGCCCATGCCTTTGCCGCATTACCACCTCGTTTATAATCGGGAATGCAACGCAGCCCTATACCGACCAAATTGGGGGTATTGTTCGTCAAACCACGAAAATCACCAATTCCTGTTATAAACATGGATGATATAATTTCTCTTTAGTTTCAAACTAAAGACGGCCAACTTCACTTATCCGGTTGGGAAATTACAACATACAGTGTTCCTCAAGGATCAATTCTTGGGTCTTAACTTTTTATTCTATACATAAATAATCTTCCAGGATACGTACATCCTCTAAAATCAATTTTCTACGCGGATGGCACAAATACAGTTATTACAGTCAAAAACTTCGATAATCTGGTTCAGTAAGTAGACAGCACTATGGACGGTCTAAATGTTTGGTTTAACGTGAATAAATTATCTCTCAACCTAGATAAGACTAAGTTACCTCGATTATTTCTGATGCTAGTAATAGACTCGCAGACAAATTTTCAGCCAATACGTCTTTCCTAGACCTCGGATTGATACTAAATTAAAGTAGAATGACCATATTGATCTGCTTGCTGGAAAACTAAGCTCAGATTGTTATTCTCTCAGAAAACTCATGCAACACGTTGACAAAAAGAACCCAAAATGATTTACTTCGCGTATTTCCATTCAGTTTATGCTACGGCATCTGTAATTGGGGAAACTGCCCCAGGAGCAATGAAATATTTAAGTTGCAAAAGCGTGCTATTAGAATACTTTCTAGTTCGAATTCTAGATTGGCTTGCAAAGCTTTCTTCAAAAGTTTGCAAATACTAACTTTACCATGCGTTTATATTCATGAAATCTTAAAGATTGTAAGCGGAGAATAAATTTGTTTAAAAAATAATGACGAATTTCATGAACACGCGACCAGAAATCGTTCAGCTGTAAGGTCGGACAAGCACCGCCTTGTTATCCACCGGAAAATTATACATGCCGGGATAATTTTATACAGTAATCTTCCCACAGACGTTAGGAATAATAATATCTAGAAAAGTGTCGTGAATTAGGATAAAAGTATTCTATTAATTGGCGCGGTTTACTCGGTACAGGATTTTCTTAATTGCCCCCTTAATATTTAAAATTAAGTTTCATGCAAAAGAGTTGAATATGTTGCACTTTAAAATCACCTACTACATAGCTTTAAACTTTCTGTACAGTTTTTTCTGCTCTTTTGTTTGTTTGTTTGTTTCAAGTATTGCCTGGAGCTACTACGGAAGGCCAGATTCCTGGTCGCGCAGCTCCAAGAAGTGAAAAATCCATTGCGTGTGTTTGTGCTCTCTCGTGTGCGTGTAGTGTTTATAATGACTTTAGACTACTTTTTATTTTATTTATTTGAACATTATTTGTAATTAACTATGTGCCTAATTTTGTTATTAAAATTATTTGTTAATTTTAATGTATGACGTATTCTATTTCCTCAATTGATGACTAAGAGAATTAACAATAAATTTAAATCCTAACTCAAGACGTTATAGCAGCTGTAATATTGTAAACTGTAAATTCAGAAACACATCGATGAAATACAAACTAAGTATTAGTTGTAATTGAATTACCTGAAAACTGTTGCAGGTAAAGTTACAACTCGAATGTAATATTAGTAATTTTTCATAAATTCATAGTTGGCTTGCAGCTCGACCCCGTTCTAAGTTCTAAAGTTTGAAATTATTTAAAATATCATAAAAATCTTCGATTAGTAAAGAAAATTTTTAGAAGAGCTTTTTCGGAAATTTTGCCCTCCACTCCTTTTACACTGTCTGTACAAACTCATTTAATGTGGTTGGAAAATTATATGATTATTTAATTATGGAAACAATATTCATCTAACCAACAGCAAATCCGGTTCATTACCCATAAGGAGATAAAAGCTCTGTAATAATGACTACCAACGTAGAACAAAATCCTTAAGAATATAATTATTTAATTTATAATGTTCTTAAATTAACTGCAGTTCATTTTATTCAATTTTATGTTCCAGTTTAATGAATCAGTATCCAACAAAATCACAAACAAATCCTATAATTTCAATTCGTTGTATAAAATTATTTTGAATTTACCTACGTCCTCAATAATATATAGTTCTATCAATTTATGCAAGAGATATAAACTTAATAATAAGTAATGTGTAAACAATCAATTGCTATTAGATAATACCCAAAAACTACTTTGTATCCACAAAAAATTAATCTACAACAGAACCACGTAATTAGGAGCATGGGCAGAACATTTTTTTTATGAAATTAGTAACGGATATTTATTTAGTCACATTCACGAAAAAATGAAATTTTTTATGATAGACGCTTAAAACCACATTACCTCAAGACCTTAAATCGGTTATGCACTACATCAAAAATTCTCAAAGGTATTACAGAGCTTTCACAATATATTTTTTAATTTAACCTATTTTTATTCGTGAAATTAATTTAACCAGTAATTAAGTAAAATGAGCGAAAGTAACTAAAGATATATTTAAGAAACATGTGCAGTAAATGTTATATACAGCAAATACAATATAGTCATAATTATTTATATTCTTTGCGAATCGATCGTATATTTATATTTTAATAATCTGCACATTAATTGCAATTCTGCTATTAAATTAAATAAATAATTAGTGGCAAACACATAATAGCAACTTAGGATTACTTAAATGAAATATTGTAACATTTTGAGTGCCCAACAAACTCTTGAACATTTTCTCGTACGTTTCACTTTTAAGTGAAATATACAGGCAATAATAACCATAACGCCTTAACAAGAAGACATAAGCGTTATGTTAACGAGTTTTTTGGTGTAATTTAAGCAGGGCCCCTTTTTCCCCGCACCACATTTTCTCCGTCTCCTTCTTCTTGTAGTAATTACAAGATTTTAATTAGAAGAGCACAAGTATTTTATTGAAATTACTCCCAGGAAATTAGTTGTTCTGGTTGGAAGAGTCGCCTTGGTGCATTGGTATTACGGCGATTGTAAATACGACGCTTCTTTCTTGTTTATCCCTTTCAAGGGTGGACAAAACACTCGAATTGGCCGTGGAAGCCATTTTATCAAGTGTTAAAGTTTATTTTTTTAAGAGAGACAGATAGAGAGATCGAAAGAAATGGAGAAGACCCGCAGCACACTCAAACTTATCCGATTCCAAACTTCTCCGAATTGACATCAGATACTTTCTGTTTACAGCTCGCCAAAACGCAATATAAGAAAGAAGCTTCGGTCATTTATAAACTTATTCTTAGTTTTATTTTCAGTATATATCGAAAAGAATCTTTTTTAAATACATCGTTATAAATCAATTTTACTTACTAATTGTCTTTAATATTCATTCTTATAGTTTAACAATTATTCAACGAATAAGTTTTATTTTTAATATTGTTTTCATGTATTGGCTAATAGGACTAATTTTAAAATTACTTTCAAATTAAAATTTACTTTATCTTTCTCAATTTAAAACTAAATACTTGATTTATAGTAGAGCTATTTATATCCACGTTTGTAATAACGTAATACGTTTTAAAGACAAGTGTCATTAAATTAATTACATTGATAGAAAAAGTTAATAAAGTCGTTGATTAATTATCACTGTCATTATATAGTAAAGGTATTTGTTATAGTCAAATATGATTTTTCAGAAAAGGTTGTAATAACATGTAAATGGCTATGGGTTTCATTTTAAATATTTAATAAAATTACTTGCACTTTAGGATATAATAATTTTATTCATAAAAGACACTTTAAGTAGTCCTGCGCGCTATTATAAACACATAAATTAATCAAAGGGGACGAATTTTAAATATCAGATGGTTAATTGCGTATTGAGGAAACCACGTGCAGCAGAGATTTTTGATCATTCTTAAATAACCTGTCTTTATCTTCTTTCATCTCTCCATACAGGTACTAGGTGACCAGAAATTCTTTGTGTTGGATCACTCTGCAACTTTCGACTTCCTTCTTCCTTCAGGATGAATTGTTAATTTGCCCTCTGTCCTACCTAGTATTGCCGGTGATTGAGGAAAACCCAGTTTTACCTACTTTTTCCTTTGGCCTTCCTTGATCTCATTACCTTCCCACAAAAGCGCAACAATTCAAACTTTCCTTTTAGCTCCTGTTGCACTCTCCAGATTGCTAATTCCTCTCAATATCATGCACAACTCAGCAATTTTTTCCATCTTCTCGCCTTCCAGATGAACTCATATATCCCCCCTTTCCAGGGGAAGCCCTATCCCACCTGATGTTTCTTCCGCCAATCTCCATGAGTCCTTCGTCCGGAACGAGAAGAGTGTTCTTAAGAAATATTGAAGGGTGAACGTTACTTCAGCAAAAACAACTAATCTTATAAATCCGCTGACAGGCACGTCTCCCGTCCGGCAGCCTGGCGCCAGGTAACGCCACATCTCGCCGAGCCAGAATGTTCTTGCTGAACCTTTAGATCATCCAAAATTTCTAATAAAATTAAGGAAGGGTCCTACTGCGCTAAAAACAAGAGAAAAGATGTTAATATAATTATTTATTAACGTTTGAGAAAATAAAAAATTCTCGTTTCATTAAGTAAAAATAATTTTTATTCCTCGTAATAGTAGGAGACAACTGGTATATTTATATTATTGAAGGGTAACAATATTTTAAGGTAAGATTTTATTGAATTAAAAAAGGTATAACATTATGAGCGGTGGTGATTACCATAAAACCAAGGAAAATGTCTAATAGGCAAGGGTTAGGAAACCCTTACTTCCTGAAATAATCGGTTTTATAGTTGTACCAACCAAGGAGGTCATTAGCGACTTGCTCTTTTGGGCATCTAATTTTCACTTTCTCTGTAGCGTAAACTTAGTAAGGCTATTCGAAAACACACACAAACACCCAGGCCCTAGCCGGGATCGAACCCGAGAACTCTGAAATGTGAGTCTGTGACGTTAACCACTAGACCGCAGACGCGGCCGTTTACTCTTGGTCAAAGGGCAGGTTCAATCTGATAACCAATAATTACACTTCTTATAGGAAGGGCTCAACGTGACATCCCTCTGCCCTTCAGCCTAAGGAATCCAGAATCTTTGAAATAGACCTGGTTGTTGTTGTCAGTGCTGGGAAGCCAAGGAGTGGGATCTTCCTGAAATATCAGCTTCAGATGTTTACACACATTTTTTAATCATGCAGAAACCATATATGTAGTCTTCGCTGACGTGGCACATCCACAAAAAAAGTGTCCAATAAGCTAAAAATAATTTGATGTTAGCGAACATTATTTAGGATGTATGGCCCGAGTAATTTAAAATTGAGAACGGCTACACATATGTTTTTGTAGTAATGATGTTCATGCCTTCTTTTAGCCAAGAGATTTTAACAGCCCACACTGATTGTTATGAAAGTTCACAACGCAATCTCTTGTCAACCCTGCCTGGTTACCAAATAAAGTTTTGATGAACAGTGGATCCTCCAGTGCATTTCTGTAAGAACTATTAACAGATCTGTAATTTGATACAATGGTTCTTTCACCTTAGTGTCTGGAAGCGCTGAAGATTGTATGGATACAGTCATTAGTAATGTAGTACCACTCACATGCGGATGACCCACACCTTTATCCAGAACAAATGTATGTAAAAATTAAATAATGCTAGAAGTAAATTTGAATCTACATCACATTCTCATACGTAAAAAATATATAATACTTTTATTTCACAAATGATTCCATCCAAGTTATTCCAACCCGAGTATGCACAAGTAGCCACAGACATATGGTTCTGGTTGAAGAATAGTGTCACCCATTTCTTTCATAAAATTTCATCACTCCTTCTTCTGAGTTACTATCAGTTATAATTTTTAGTGTATATTTTATGATTTTCCGTGTCCATAATAACATTTTAATAGTTTTAGATAAGTGAACTGAATTCATATATATATATATATATATATATATATATATATATATATATGTAACATGAAAAGTTACACTTAACAATGCAGGCCAGCTTGCGAGTTGCAATTGTTGCAACCTGGACCATCAATATGGACTGGCGAGAGGTTGGGAGTCGTCATGGGGTAGTGGAAAGAGCAGGTTGTGTCGGCGGGAAGACGAGAGAATGATCACGCCCTGCAGATATAATTTTTTCTCATGCTCTGTTTGGAATTAAAACTATTAAAATCATCTTTTGGTATTTTTTGTGAAAAATACCTGGCGCCCTAAAGGAATAAGAAATCCGCGAATACGGAGGAACGCGGATCCGCTACAATATATATATATATATATTTATATATATATATATTATTTCGTCTTGTGACAGAATAATTGCGAAAGTCAAAATGAGATTTCTTTAATACCATGGATGTAAAGATATATGACGGGTATAGTTTTTAACTTTTATAATCAAACGCAATTTATTAGAGTACAATTTATTACACCATTTTGATATTTTCATTTCGGATGCAAACATTTTATGTTTTTACATTAATAAATAGCATCCAATAAATGACCCATTTACATTTTCCGTTGATGTCACAAAATACCTGCATTTTAAAAATGAAAACTGTTTTATTTTCAGCGTTAAAAAATATATTTCGTGACAGCCGATCCTGTACACATGTTCCTGTCTCTCAAATATTGGAAACTATGTAGACATAGTAACTATTTATTCTTTGAGAATTAAACTGTTAATACTAAATCAATTTTCCGTTTTAAGAATCAAAATCACAATTCCCTTATGGCATCCTTTACTTTTGGTGTTAAATTTAAAATTGTAAATGTATTTGTTATGTTATGTATATACGTGGTATATTTATTTAAAGTGTTTTGATTTTATAAGCTGTACTAAGAAGTAATTGTCCTTTCTAGCAAATACCTTTTGAATATGCTCGCCGTACTAAATGTGTATTGCTTGTTGCATTGAATAGATGACGTCCACATTTTCTGCACCAGCAGACTATACAATATATATATATATATATATATATATTATGTAACCAAAAAAGGTGAAATAGGGAGATTGAATTAGCGATTCTCGAATAAAATTTATTTGAAATGAATACGAAACATTTGTATAGTAATTTTAATTGTTTGTATTTGCGTTTATCTGCACAAACAAAATAATAGCGTAGAGCGATTTGGACGAAATTTTGCCCAGGTGTTAACTATGACGCGAAAATAGAAACTGCCAGTGTAAGACACGACTACCACCTAGATGTATAAATGAAGGGCGAGAAAACTAATAAATATGCATTGGGTTGTTTGACCGTTTAATGTTGATGATAAATAGATAATAATAAAAATTGGATGAATATGGTAGTATAAGCTGGTGAAAGCTACCGTTGAAATAAAACAACTTCTTCTTAAAATGTGACCGTCACAGGGTTTATTATTAGTAAATATTTTTTGGAGTCAATTCCTTTGATAATGGATTTGAATTTTAAATCCATTCAGCATAGAGATTGGGTCGAGGAATGTCACATAAAATATAGAAAAGTCGCGATTCGTATCGAGTCTGATGTAATGTGAGTTACTGAGATTGATTTTGACATTAACATGAAATTCAAGTGCTCTTCGTCGCCTAATAAGGGATATTGAAGGTTTAAAACAAACGTACGTTTATTATCTTTAACGGATGGAGAAATTGCGATGAAATTTTGTTCTCTTGTTCCTCGCAATAGAAAATCTAACGCTGTAGAGGTAAGACACGGCTGCAAAGCATAGAGGCAGGGGTGGAGGGAATTTATACGATAATACCGCAAAACAACTGAAATGGGTGATGAAATTGGGGTTATGGAAGGTACTAAATTCAATTCTAACATTTTAAGTTGTAGTTAACTTCCCATAAGTGAGGACGGAATAAGTTGTAACAATGTTATGCATATAATGTACAATGCGCCGAGCAACTTCAACCAAATTGCTACCCGAAAACAATCATTGTGGTAGTAGCGTACGACTTCCGATATTGGTAAGGGTGGCCAGGGTGGGAATTTTAAAACATACAAAATGAACCGTGGAATACATTGTGGTCAATGACATTGATAATGTTCCCCGGATAGTGTTTTGGTGTGTTTTAAACCTATCACGGAATTTGGGGGGAAACCCTAAAAGTTGAGTGGTAAAGAATACCGATATTGATATTGATATTGTTACAGTACTCTATGAGTTTAATTATTATATTCAACATGCTACTTAAATCGTACTTCAGGCCCATATTGGAAGGAAGAAGAAATGAACTATGGTTGGTGTCTATTCCGGGGCTACGAAAGACGTGCAGTTTAATCATGACTTTCAACATGCAATATAAATCTTACTTCATCTCCAAAGAAGGGGAGGGTGGAAGGAAGTAATTTCTTTAAGTTAATACGCTTTTATCGGCCAGCATGTGTGCTATGATGAATTCTTATTACATCAACTTGGCGTGAAATTGTGAGAATTCAGAACTGTGATGGTTGAATTACGTGTTAACCAAATCTTTATAGTGGAAATATTATAAATAATTTGCAGGGCAACGCCGGCACCCAGCTAGTTTGTAATAAAATGAGTAAATATAATGATCTTCAGTATGGTCCAAAACTAACCTAATCTAGAAAAAGAGAAAAGTGTGGTCTAAATCATAAGTAAGAATACTTCACTGAAAGTGTGAAGTGTATTCGAAATCTTATACGCTGCTAAGGTTACTTTCCGAAATATGAATTTAATATACGGTATTAGACAGGAAAAAGTTATCTTCAAAGAGATGGGCTTCTGTTTCAATTTTTTAGAGCAAAGCTAGTAGAAGGAATATTTGAAAGCATGCTGAAGTGGTGGCAAATAATTTATTAAATTGGGCGAGGATAAACATGGGAAAGTTCTAAAATACACTATACTGTGCATGGCGTTTCACTTACACATATTGCCTAAAAATCGATACGTTAATAGGTAATGATGGAGCATTTACAGTGTGTATCGAAGCTATTTTAAATTACAAATAATAATATTGCGAAAATATAATCTTTGATAGAGTAAAAAGATACAATTGATGGACAAAGAAGAATCGTATAAGTGTCTCGCGTGTACAACATTTTGTGAAAGTTGTACGCATTTTAAGAAATATTCAGGGTAACATAAAAGTAATTATGACTCTACGGTTATTCTGTCTTGCCCATCTCCATTTCAGTCTTGCAAAGTGATTTTGTCAGAGTTCAATTTTTGAGAGAAAAGAATGGTAAAATAGGCGCATAGAGGAACATATTTCGTGCGGTCGTTCGTGATCGGCGGCGCTCGTTCGTCTCCGTTGTGCGGCGATCGTAGGGCGCCGCAGCTTCCAGAGACGTCAGTGGTCCTCGGGCCTTGAATGCGTTCGTACGTTCTACCGTGGCGTCCCTATCCTCTTTATGTCGTGTTCCAGTGAGATGTGACATGTTGTTGCTAGCAGGAGTGTGGTTGCTGCTGGCCTGGTGTGTCGCCTCCTCACAGATACAGATAGACGAGTCCGGTAATAAAAATAAATAATCATCAATAACTTAAAATCAATTATTCCTCGTTTTCTTTGAAATTTGATGTACACTACATTAATAAAAAAAATATTTTTGAAATAAATTCATTTGAATCTAGGGAAAATTACTTATAAATCTATTACGGCTTTTGTAGTAATTTAACCAATGTTAGCTCTTATCAAATATTTTTCCCTTCGATGATTAAAAATTCCCGTATTACGTAAAACTATTGAGAACATATGGAATGTTTTCATTGGGTGGATCTGACAATTTTTCCGTTTAATTCGACAACCCTTAAAACTAGAAGAAATAGCCATAACTAATTTCCCCGATAATACTATTCGCAGCTTACCTGATCCGTAATATTGGTATCGATATAAAAAATATACAGTATATTTTGTTATATGAATACAACGACATATTTTAGGACCAAATAGCAATATCATATCTCAGGTAATACCCCACGATGTCACAATGAAGACAAACTAAATTATCATATCAGCTTTTAACGTGTCAATAATATATCCACGGATAATTTTCATGAATACCCCATGTTGAATCCAAATAAGAATTAATTTTATACAAGTAGTGATATGTTATTCTTTCGCTGAACTTTTACAATTTTACATTAAGTTTAAGCCTTGAATGTAAAATTATAGAATTAAAATAATTGTTACGTTATATCAAAAACCAGATCCTCTTATTCAGCCTTCCCTGAAAAATAATCATAATAAATTTCGACGATAAAAATATGTCATAACGTCAACTCTTTATTGTGACATAAATGTTCTTCTAAATAATTAAATTAATTGTTAATACCTGTATCTACATAAAGTAACGGAAATTACTATGATTTTAAATTTGAAAATAGTGTTAAATTTCTTCACTATAAAATAAAATTTCCTTCGTCCATATGTGGAAAGAACACATTTCCCAAAACTTAATATCTTCTTTTCTAATTCGTTATGGTATCAACGAATATCTTTGTATTGTGCCAGTATATAATGACTATTTTACGGCTTTTATAATTGACACTAATAGCCTATTGCAATATAAAAGTTGAATACTTCTTTTCAACAAATTATTGTTAATACTTTTTTGATATAATTCGGTTGTATTCAAAAAATCTCTAAAAATGAAGTATTATTTTATAATACGATGCCATTAATTTCAAGAAAAATTCATAAGTGAACATTTGAAATTAGTTACATCTGAGATTTTTTTATATAATTTATAAAATACATTAGTTTATTCTATCGTATTATCTAGGGCATAAAACTTAACTGATGAAATAAATAATTTTTGTAGAAACTAATTTATGAATTTGAATACATAACTAATTCAAATCTTGAAATACAAGTTATATGAGGATTAAAAGTGGTATCCATTTCTTGGCGTAATATTTAGTTACTTATTGGTTTATATAAAAATAATTACAATCTGCGGCGTTGGCAAATAAATGAAGATTTTGAAGAATAATTAAATGATGTTCAATCTTGAAAGTTCAACGTAGGCAATTCAAATTAAAAAGAATTCATCCTACAAGATTTTCTTACGATTTCATTTGTTTGTCACTGGACATTCAATTACATCACGTAGTCATGTTAATTATTTATTCGACGAATAAATACTACATACCATGTGAAAACAACTATAATATCCTTGGATATAAGCTATCGTAAAAAGAAAAAAAAGATTGCGAGAATCATTAAAATTAATGTGATTTTTAAAAGCAAAAGTCAAAATCCACTAAAAGATACAATTATATTTACACGAAAACAAGTTGAAATGGAAGATAATTAGAAACAAATAAATTGTAGAAAACACACACAGTGAACATCTATGCATTAATGTTTTGTTGAATTTTCGGTATATATATATATATATATATATATATCACCGTATATCTTCTTTCACTCAATGATTTACAACAATCCAAAATTAGAGCCTTATTACCCATTAAATAGGTTTCATATTTTAAAATGTTTATATCATCGTTAACGTTTATGTTATAACGTCAAAAATTTACATAAATATATTATCCTTATAGACTGTTGGCATATATACCTTATGCGAATATGAAGCATCGTAATGTTAAATAAAATCATTCTTTCAGAATATGCCATTAATAATGTTTTTCTTAATTGACTTTCTTTCTTAATCATAATTCCAATGTAGGTAAAGACCCTTGAATAAATTAAATACCATAATGATAAGCGTATTTTAATTTAGTCATCTATCTCTCTATTTCTCCATCGAATGATATTTAGCCAAACGACGAGCTGGCTTGCAGCCAAACGGTTCCTATGGAATTTCTTGCTTCTGGTATTTACCATGTATACATCATTATGCAGATTCTATGCTCTCAGAGGCATATAGTAAGAGACGATAGTAAATTTCAGTACGTTATATATCACACTCCAAAATGTATTGCATGATTACATTTCTGAGTAATGAAATATAAATCACAAACCAAAGTTATTATTTATATCAAATAATTATTAACTTCGACATTAAAAAAATACGCTGAAACTTGCAGAACATTCGTGGAAGTATAAGTTGAAAAATGAATATCATAATTAAGAATATACTGCCTTCATTCATTTATACTTTCAAATATGGCGTTTAGCTTGTTTCCGTAACGTTAAAATTCTGAATATGATAATAGAAATTCGCGTTTGTTTATCAGTCACTTTATATAATTAAACAAAACTATATTTTAATTTTGATATACAATTTTTCAGGAGCTTTCGGCATTGCCATTGTCATCTACAAAATTCAAATACAATTTTTTGAAATCACAATTTTTTTATGGATTATTTATATAGTTTATATACATAGTTATATAAAAATCTCATTAAAAATTGTAATGTTTCAAATTTTATAGATGACAATGCCGAAAGCTCCTGAAAAATTAAACTATAGTTTTGGTTAATTAAATGAAGTAACTGATACACATAGAGAAATTAGTTTAACATACAAAGTAAAATTCAGTCTTTTAAAATTTTTTAGAAATTATGAATATGTTTCCAAACGTTCCAATGTACATTGAAGTGACTTCGCAGTTTACCGGAAAATAAAACAAATAATAATACAATTTTTTGTGTAAATAGAAATCTGAGTCGAAAAGGATTTAGAACAGTAAGTAAGAAGTTTTCACACACTTTTAAAAAGTTAAAAGAGAGTGAAATTACTAGAAATAAAAATTAATTTATTGACAGTAAAATGGAATCAAGTCTCAGTGAGATTACGTCTCTGAAAAATGAAGTTAATCTTTCAAGAAATCGGTAGTGTAATGAGATTAAATTCAAAAGCAGAACAAATATTATTAATATTTAACATTAAAGAACTTCATGCCAAAATCGCTGGAGTGTATCTCTACCAAGCAGAAAATTTTAATTAAAATATTTCAGTTTTGACTGAGTTCACATTTTATATCCTTTACATGTTAAATGAATAAAGATCTTTCAAAATTAAACTAAACTAAAATTACTAAATTATTTTGTAAAAGATAAACTTAAAGTTGATATAAAATTTGAGCTTTCTTTGACGCTTGAAAACTTGAAAAGAAATTAACTCTGATAATTTTATTTACTTCAGGACGAAATTAGAGTCTTATTGTTTAGTATATAGATCTCACGTACTCACGCAATTACATTTTCTTCTGATACTTTTCTTCCCAATATTCCTACAGTGATTTTACATTACCTCTGGTTTATTGATATGGGAAAACCTGGGAATTTAAAATGCATGGAAAGCAATTCAAAACCCCAATAAATTTCATTTATCAGTGAGCCGAAGTGTATATTAGTCTTTTGGATAAAAATAATAATTAATATCTCAAAAATGATTGTTTCAAATTTGACTTGTGTGGAAAAATAGCGGTATTTTAAAAATCCTCTATGTACTGTTTAAGATAGCATTTTATTACTTTTAGGTCTGGTTTCAAATGATTACATTAAGAGAATGATGAATTTTTACGATACTGTACCACTTTTCTTGCATTTTGGTCTCTTGTATAGCAGAACTAATTTTAGTCTCATTGCGATATTGATATGAGCTATAAATTGCAGAACTATATTAAATTACAGCATTCATTTATGTCGAAACAGTATATGACTGCATTTTTTTCGGTATTCGTAGTTGGTTTGTTAGCGGCGATTAAACGCGGTCCGATTATGGGGGTTGTAAGTGGATCCCATTAGAGGTCAGGTCTTTTAGTCCGAATGGAGATATCTTCTTTAACTCTCTTCTGGAGAACTCGGCAATAGCCGCTGCCTTCCCTGCCTTGTAAAGTATTCCTCTACTCGATTGATCTTTTACTAGCGAAATTGCACAGGTTTTACGCTTGGAGACATCTTTATTATTTACTGCAAGTATGTCTATGTCAAATGAATTCTTTGAGTCATTTAATGCCATTGTAATCATAGATCAGGATGTAAAAAAGTATATTTGATATACAATTTGCCCACAAGCAATAACTCAAGCTCGCAGATCTGAGAGAACCAGGAAGAAAATCAATAATAAAAATAAACTAACAACCTTCAGTCAGAAAACCATTTATTCAAAAATATATTTGTGGAAAACAATTTTTACATTTCGTCCGTTTCTAAGAAATCTGCCTGTGTAATTATTTTGGTAATTTTGTAAACGACCCTTAATGCAATTGATAATAAAGCACGTAAAATTTAGAGCAGCCTTACCTGTTATAAGCGAATATTCTATCAACATAACGAATAATAATAAAACGAATAAAAGACGTATCAATTATACTAAAAGTTAATTTAAGTACATTCTCAACCAATGAAACGGTGGATAATATGAAAATAGAAAATATGTTAGTTTCAGTAGGCACTGTGAATCCATTACTTTTATTACGCATATAGAAATTAAGTAATTTAATACTTAAAACATAATTAAGAAATTGTAAGCATTAAAAAATACATATTTGAAAATATTTTTACTGTTATTATGAATTAATATTTAATGAACTTTATTCATAAACAGATTTAATATTAATTGATTCTCCCATTTCCTTTTAGAATTACGCACATGTTTTATTAATTCCTAATCTATATTCAAAGGAAAATATTTGTACTTTCTAAGAAATTAGAATTAAAGTTTTTGATATAATTTAATAAAATATTTTAGCAGTAGTAAGTAAATTAACTTTTTTTTTCACAATAATTAAATCGAATAAATTTTCGACCAAATTACAGATGTATAGTTTAATTCATTTTAACTAATCCTTTTTCTCATCCCTTATTTGGGATATCCTTAGGTAATTTCTTTAAATGATACATTTTGAGGTACTTAGTTGTAAATTTTGTTGAACAAATAGAAGTCGAGATTTATAAAAATTATAACTGGACTACTTTCAAGGACAAATTCAACTGAAATTTAATTAATTACTTCATTTATATACCACATAATAATTACCGAATACTGTTACGATAAAGTACTAAACATAAACTGCGATAAATTAAAAAATAAGGCATAGTTGTAAGCGTTTTCTTAAGAATTACTTTTTAATAAATGATTGTTTAAAAGTAAAAAAATTAAAATCAAATAAATTTACGAGTAAATTAAAGACACCAAGTTTCTATATTTATTTTATTGAACCAACGCTTCCTCAAAAAAGTTTTTGTATTCTTGGTTGAAGGTGCCCTTTTATGTAGTCCAGTTTTGATTTTTACACTTTTTGCTTTTTATATTACTTTATCAGAAATTATATCTAAGCGCCTCAAAATTTAAGATTTGAAGAAATCACCTCAGAAAACAACAAAATTGGCGATGAAACGTCGACTTACTTAAACTTGAACTTCTAAAGTTAGAATTTATTTAATCTAATACCAATATAACTTAAAACAAGGAATTTAATTTTAGGTGAATTTTTAAAAAGAAATGTATAAATTTCATATTCTGCGCTATCCCTTCACTTCGGGGCAGAACGGGACAGAAGGTTTTATATTTACAATTAGTGCAATGAAATTAAATTAAATTTAAGGAATCCCTTAACATCTTTTGGGTTTTCTTCCTTATACTCTTACATTTAGGGTATGGTTGATCGTTTTATCAATTTTTCTTTCGCAAAGAATTTTTTTTTGCTACAGCTCACTCTTCGTTAAATTGTTTTCCTTTTTTCCGTTTCGTTTCTTTCTTATCCTATTATTTTTCGTTACAGCATCCATAAAGTGGATCTGCCAATTATTTTTTTCTTGAGGAATACATCAATTTTGCCGTATGTAGTAGTATCCCGTTTCGCCCCACCCATTGCACCCCGCACGCTAGTTTCAGTCTAAGGTTTTTCACCCAGCCATAATACAAGCAAATTTAAACCTTATATGTAACTTATATGCAGCAAAAGACACTGAGTTTACAAATATATACCTTAAAGTGAGGAGTTTTTAGATTACCTATTGTCGTAATTCTGCAGAAATTATAAATTTGCAGATATAAGATGCCAAAAACAAGTCGTAATTCACAAGATGCAATAAGAACCTGGTCAATATGACTTTCATGACCATTAAAAAAATAGGTTAATCCATTCTACCCCGCTATCCCATTCCGCCCCGACTGCCCCATATGTTTAGTGTTTAATCTGACATCTCAAACATTTGGAAAACGGTCCGTTTGCACTACTGAAGAGAAGAAAGTGCATTAAAAATTTTTTACGGATAACTGACTCATGAAATATTGTAATGAAATATTCGTCCCACCAATAAATTTTTATTTTGCATAAGTAACTGGAAAATAATTATTTTAACTAACGTCCTTTGGCTTATCTCCACTTGCTTGCCGATTATCTTGATTTCGGGCCAAGTTGCAAGATATTAAAAGGAAAGGAACATCATCTTCGTTCAGTCATCTCATTGATCTTCGTTGCAATTACTTGCCATACTGCGAGCTTTATTCGTCTACTTTGCCTTTAAACTATATACCAAAGGGGCTTCACAGTATCCTTGTTTCTATAGAACAATAGTTAATTTGATTAAAAAGTAACTGATGCAGTGGAAAATATTTTACCAATTACTTTCCAATCTCTAGCGGTTCGTGATTGCTATCTGTGAACAAATAAAGTGACTGTTTTTTTTACTCTTTGCACGTTGATTTAATCATAATTTAGCCTATTTCACTACTTCTATCTGTTTTAATTAGCACTACTCTAATTTAATTGATGAAGTTATTGTTAATTTTTTCGATATGTAAAATCACTTATAACAAAAATTTATATCCTGTCCGTTATACCACCATGAAACTGAAACTTTGTCCTTTCAACTTTTGGGGTTTCTAATTAAATTTCCTTTCGCTGTAAGTACATCTATATCTGGGGTTCCTCGTAAATGTGTTATATATATTTTCCTAAATCCAATTATTTATGATACGCCATATTCATATTTTCATTTTGTAGCATGACCAGAGAAACCACAAAGGAAATAAATTCGAGCGAAAAGCATTGCCATCTTTGGCGGCAGAGATGACAATTTTTTGCATGCTGATTGGAAAATATTATGACGGAAATAATTGATTGGAGGTGAATAAGTAGTAAGATTGTATTATTAATGTTTCATAAATTGACAAAAAATATTCTAGAATCGTGAAGTCGTGTATTGTGTCGTAGAAAAGTGTAATTTTGTTCAATATATTGTATCGAGGTTGGTAACGTTATTCATTTTTAGGTTTAGCAATTTATTTTATTGCGAACAAAACCACGACATGAATACTGAGAGATTGCATGTCACTTTATGACTCATTATGACGTGTTTTTTTTTGTCGTGACAACGAGCCGTAAATATTTAAATTTAAAGTAATTTTGATTTGGGATAGAATAATTACAATTTCATACCATATTATTTTGCCTGATAGTTTTTTTTCTGTTACTCGTTCTTCAGGTATTTGCACCGTACTCCGAATTTTTCGTTATAGCCAAGTCCTGATCCTCAACTGGACAGTAACTGAAGATAAAATTACCACAAATATGGACGCATACGAGCAATTATTGCATCATTTACGGAATCGGACAAAAGAATACTTAGCGATGTATTATTAAACATTTGTCCATTTAAAAGCATTCAGTTAATTCAATGTTTAATAACATTTTAAGGTTCATTCATCTTTATGCGTTCAAATAATAGTTAATAGTGTGGTAGCCTCGCTTTAAACCACTGCTGAATTTAGTTTGGCTCATTCACGTTTGCCATATGTCGTCATAGTAAGTTGTTTCCACCAACCTATCACATAGCGTCCTATTATGCCTCGTTCGATTGCGCAGGACAAGGGTAATTTCATCTTATGTTATATTTTCATACATCACAACTATCGTGTATATATTATTCCGCGCCATGGCTCGTTCCACGCTTGTTAGAGGAACTTGCGTCACCAGAATGCTTTGAAAAGTTCATGTAGTCTGCACAACGGTTTATTGTCCTACTGTCTAGCAAATCCCAACTCAATCTTCTTAACTTTTCAAAGAAGCCTCCCCGAACTTGAATAAAAAATTTGCATTATATTTCCGAACTTTTCCAGGGTAGCTTCATTTATTTTCTATTCTAACGCGTGTTCCTCAAAACTGTTTTATATTCCGCGGAAACAATGACGACTCGAGTGAAAAAGTTCGTTATAATAATGAAAAATTAGTTGCGACGCAGTTTATTAGTAAGATTTTCTATTATCTTGTGAAATACACCTTAAGCCAGAGCTGCAATGAGCACTTAAATGAGGGAGAACTATCCAAAAATTCAATAACAAATATATTGTACGCCTCATGTATAGTAATACAATCAAATATCAAATGCGAAACAATAAAATCATGTGACGGTTGTAAAAAAATCTATATTTTAGAAGAAATACAGTAACATTTATTTTTCCTTAGACTATAATTCTGTAGTTTTCAATATAAATTTAATACATCATTTCTCGATCCTTCCCAATATGGAGGCTAAAACAATTATTTCGGGCGACTATCTTTTCCATAAAAACGAAACTGCAGTTAATTGAACTGCAATTAAAATTTTTTACGAAACAGTAAATGTATTTTCAATAGGTTTCAATGAACCATCAACCCATCTCTGGAACTTCAAGAGACTCCTTGTTAGTTTTTCCTTGCCGTAGGTATTTTTCTCAATATTTATTGTTATAATAAGATTCAACACATCGTAGTATCCGAAACGTCACGTAGTCGCTCTCCTGCCTGGTTTGAGAGGAAAAGAAGGTAGTAACGATTTTGTGTATTTTCGCTCTGCTGCTCTGAAATAAGGTACAAGGACTTAAAGACACGAGGTAAAAGGAAGGAAGAGTGGGGATAAAGTTTCGGAGGGAGCTTTTGTAAGAGGGAAAAAATTACAAGACTACATTGTTTAGACCTACTCCATCTCTTTTCCATATGCCATGGGAACTCAGTCTCTGTCCTACACTTAAACAGCTTTTCAATTCTTTCTTTTCCCCCACGAAAGTATTGTCACTGATGGCATAAATATTGGTATTGAAAATGTTTAATAAATATATACTATAAAACAAACTTCGATGCAATAATTTTTTTCCAGTTAGATTAATGCTAAGGGTAATATAATAATAAATAACTATGCTTATTTAAATTAAGGGAGATTTTCCAGCTTTTTGTGGTTGAAGTTAACCTTTAAATTAATTTTTATCAATTACCTTGATTGGGTGTAATTTAGTAGAGTGAATCATGGCTCACGTTCCTCGGAGAATACCAAAATACATTAAATATAGATATTATATAATATATATATATATATATATATGATTTAAAATTATAGTACATGACAAAATAACTGTATCTTCTTCATTTAATTATCCTTATTTTCAGTACACATAAAAGTTATGATATTAAACGTTTTTCAATTAAAATTAAAATCGTCCATTACTTCCTGCATTGAAACATATTCTGTATACACTCATTTCGTTCTCGGAACAGTTAGCGAGTGGGTGTATATTCTATATGTACGTATATATATATATATATTATATATTAAATTCATCAGACAGTGTTATTAATGTCTGTATTAATTGAAGTGCGTATTTAAACATTTAAATATAAACATGCATATTAAAGATATTTTAAATATTTCATTAATAATTTACTTCGTTAATTTGTACAGACTAGGAATTCTGTCTTTACAATTTACTTCATATGACCACATTACCCAATGGTGCTGTTGTTAATATTACGATTTATTTGAGGGTATCCTTTACAATTCTGTAACTAAACAGTAAATTTAGGAGATTGTATATATCTTCACCGTTTGGTTATCCATTATGGTACTATAACCGGTGATTGAAATTCCCTACCTGATATGGACAATGGAATCCATTACACAGAGCTGGACCTCACGATATTGCTTGGCTGGTTTCCTGTTCTCATGTTCTGTCGGCAATAATGACAATCCTCGATTATATGGCATGCTAGGCCACTCTCATAATTGGTCTCATGGATATCAGGCAATAACTTCATACGTCGTAATTGGATTTAAGATTGATGCCTGACCTAGACTATCTCATATACTCTGTTCAGTTTAGTCATTCAGGTATTTTTGTCATTATGGTAACGTTTCTTTAAAAGTGATAGCACTCGAGAAACGATTGCTTGTTTGTTGGGTGTTGAGAAAATCTTTATTACGCATTACACTTATATCTCGATAAGTCGAAATGGCACATTATACAAACTTTAGCATAGTACCTGTATGTCATTATCGTAACCATAGTATCTTTTAATCTACGCTTATAGTCGTTTTTTATACGTATATATATAAAAGTAAAGTATATTTTGGGGTCGAAGACCTTGGCCATATGGCAAGAGTTGTCCACTGATCCCATTGAATCAGTCGACCAACTGCCTCCTGAAACTGGTGGAGACGGGAATGCTGCGACCCCACAACAAACTCGCCTTCCATCATTCGGAAGGGCGTGAGAATAGTACCCAATGCCCGACCTACCTGATGCAGGTTTTCTAGGGTTTTCCCTGCATCTCTTTATGTGAAACACCGGGTAGGATCCTTAAACCATAGCCCGGGGGCCCTAGTCAACCCTTGGCTACCTTGCTCTACCTTCCGCATCCCCCCTTTTCAATTCCCTTCCTATGCTATTAAAGGGGAGTTGCCTGTTTCAGGATCATGTAGCCTGTTAACCCCCCAAAAAATTCAAAGATTAAATACTACAACAAAGATATTCTTAATATCTGAATAATATCTTAATTCTGAATAATGAATATGATATTAATAGTAACAAGTCAGATAGTGAAGATAATGTCGCTAGAAGAGAAGAGAGGACTTTTATTGTACATAACACGCAAATTAAGAAAGATAAAATTTTAATAACAAGCAGACAAAAAAATGAAAAAAATTGTTTTGCGCTTCCTAAAAAAGTACTAGGTAATTAAATTTTAGAATAAACTTTGATGTCAGTAATAGAATAATAAAACACGTTTATTTAAAATTAATTCCCTTTTTTGCTAATCGTATTTTGTGTTTCATTAGCCTAGTTATATATCGGTATGCTTGTTTAAATGTTTGATCCACAGTGAAAGATGTATTCTATTTGCTTCGCAAAATCTGAAACTTCCGTTTAGTTATTCCATTCTGACTTCCTTGTCAATATTTTTAAATTTATTTTTTTCATTATTTAATACAAAATCTGTACCCAGTTTGTGCATTTTGTCTTCCAAATATTTTGGTGTCAAGGATGCCTTTTATACAATACATTATTTTTACATTATTCCGAGGAATAATAGCTGATATTTTTTTGTCAATATACCATGTTTATAAAGCGCTGTGTTACCTCATGCTTTCATAATACTTGTTAGTAGTCGTTTTGTGGTTGTGTATTACGCAACGACTGTTCACTGTGTATGCTGCAGCAAAAGCAACTGAACAATACGTTTTCATCAGGTGAAACAGGAAAATGTATCCTCATTACGCGTGTAATCTGTGGATTATTCGGGCACAGCGCCATTCTACTTTTATTTGATTAACGGGACTATATGTTTGCCATAACGATTCTGAATAATCATTTGAGGATGCTAATAACGTAATTAAGATATTTTATATATTTGATGGATAACACGAAAGTAACTTTTAAGCCTTTTGTTATTAATTACCAGAGGAGAGTTATTCACTACTGAACAAATATGAAATACCACTGACTTAACATCGGAATTGAATCTGTTTGTTAAATCACCCATTTAATTTAATTATGCTCTATATTGGAGAAAGATATCATTAGAAGGAAGAAAAATTAATCAAATATAATTTCGTTTCAATATATATTGTTTTCAAATTTATCACGTCATTATTCTTCTCTAAATAGAAGAATTTATTACAAATATTTAGTAATTAAGAATAGTTTTAGTATTTTAAATTTTTTAACTAATATATGACCGCTTACTTGCATAACTGTATCTGTTACCGGGTATCTTAATAGAAAAAATATTACCAACATAAAGAAATAATAAAATGTAATTAGTAATTTTGACGTGTGATACTTGCGAAGCATAATAACTAGTGATGGTAGAAAAAAAGTAGACATAAAGAGTAGGATAGCACAGACAAAGGAAGGCTTTCGCGAAAAAGAGGGATTTACTTACGGGTAATATAAGTGTGAATATTAAGAAATCGTTGCTAAAATTTTCGTTTGGAGCGTGGCCTTATATGGGTGCGAAACGTGGACGATAGGAGTCGCGGAAAAGAAATTAATGGAAGACTTTCAAATGTGGTGGTATAGGCGAATGCTGAAAATCAGATGGGTGGATAGAATCAGAAACGAGGAAGTTTTAAACAGAATAGGGGAAAAGCGAACAATATGGAGGACGTTGACTAATAGAAGGGATAGATTAATAGTCCACGCTTGAAGACACGAGGGTCTTGTAAAATTAGCATTAGAGGGAAGAGTAGGAACAGAAGAGGGAGGCAAAGAATGGAATACACTAAGAAGTTTAGGGAGGATGTTGTGTGTGCTAGTTATAAGGAAATGAAAAGGCTTAGCATGGAGTGTTGCATCAAACCAATCTTAGGACTGAATACCACAACAATTATTAACTTAATTTTTGACCTTTAATATTTAAAAATTTCGTTTGACTTTAAAGGTGAAAAATCAAAGATAAACTTAAGTTTAAAATAAATGTCTCACTAATTTATTCATTTACTTCTTCTCTACATGAGTGTTTATCACATTCATCTTACAAAAACCCTGAGAGGTAAGATAAAAATTTACTTTTATTGACTAATAGGCAGCAGTGTATGGGAGAACACATTCTAACGATTTTCTCAATAGATTCTCATACACGAGATGACGGAAGAAAATGATTTATTAAATATATATATATATAAACCTTAGGGGTTGCCATTATACGAAACAATAAACACAATCCAAAGCAATATTGACAAAAACTTTTGTATTTTAAAAAACAGTGACAATTCAAACATCCCAAAAGTAACGACATTTAAGAAGAATATGTAATAGTAACTAAAAACTGATACCAAATAACGTGGACCTTAATCCCCGAGAAGAAGAATTAGAACGGAAAGAAACGGCTTCGTTACTTAACCTTTGGCACGGAAAAGACTGATACCTTTTCGGGAGCGCATCAATCGCAGGCAGACAAACAGGCGGATAATGAAAGTGGAAACAAAAGCAGAGCCATAGGATAGCACAAAATAATGTTAATATTCAATTAGTAAATTAATAAAACCAGTAGATTCAGTCTCACCTTTTTATCGTTAATTATAAAACAGGAACTTTCGATATAAGTGTCATATTCGTCTTTAATCGAAACAAAACAAAAGGAGACAATTAGCTTAATATAAAACAATGAAAATTATAACTATTAGATGCATGATAATCAAAAAGCGTAACTATTATATAAAAGTATTGCGTTACATATATAGAGCGTGATAGCTGTCGGCAATTACAAACGACATAGGCGTCACTCAACCAGCAATGTAAACAGGTGCTGTGATGTGCGTAGGCTACTAGCGTCGATACACCCAATTATACAAGTCAAACGAAGTAGAAATGCATCAACCGAAGATCATGTAAAGCGTGTAGATATTTTAGAAGAAAGACAAAATTGGAAAAATGTCGACCGACCCTTGGACCTCCCTATTTCCAAGTCGGGCCCTTTACCAACTGTACGCTCTACGTGAGCATTTCTTTTTCCTTTGACTTCAATTATATGCACCTTTGGTAAATGTACGCAATGTCCATTCTTTACGTATTTCCTGGAATTAGAGTTTGGAGAATGTGAATAGTGAATTGTAGGCCAGCATGGCTTAGGATTTTCGGGAATGGAGGGATGTTGAATCGGTCCTTCAACGTTTGACGCGGAGTAGCTCAGTTGGTAGGAGCCCCGGCCGGAAATTGGGAGGTCCGGGCTTCGAGTCTCTGGTCCGGTCACACTTTTCCATTATTGTACTTCTTCGAAGTATACATTGTTCGACATCTAGCATATATATATATACAAGAACATAACTAATCTAATACATTGTAATTGTGATAGAACTGATTATATTTGCATAATATATTCCGATTTCGGAAGGCTCATTTTGAAAGATAACCAAATTGTCACTTTCAATGTTTATAAAAATAACTTCAGCAAATCTAAAGTTATATCTGGATAAACTTTTATCTAAAATTTTGCATTTTGTGAATCCTAACTCATGCTGATACGATTTAATATGTGATGATAAACCTGTGTTAATCTTTGACAAGACTTTTGAACTTTATGTTGATAAATTTTTCTTTTTTAAAAAATTTTGAGTAGAATAGCCAATGTAAGGTTTCGTACATTTTTACAGTCAACTTTATAAACTACATTATTTGTATCCATTACTTTAACTTAATATATTAAAATGCAAGGCAGATATTGTTAATGTGATTATTAGGGCTTAGCGTGAATTTGAATTCATCTATATTAAAATAAAGAAATGTAGTTATAATTTTTCTTGCTAGTTCTATTATATATATGACTCATATAGTTATTAATCAGGGTTCTATTTATTGTATAATTGATTACAGGAATAATTGAAGGAGGGATAGAAGATATCTCCGACTGTACATGGTGATAGAATTGTTTTATTCTATTTTGTGATGCCAACGAGCTATTTTTATTCATGTTGGCGGTTAGTAGTAATATTCATATTATGTAGTTCATTACTAGGTTGTTCAAGAGGCTTATTTGTATGTGAACGATTATTAAATTTAATCAAATTTAATGTCCATAAATTATTAATGAAGATTAGTGGATAAAAACTATTTGTCAACATGTCAATACCTTATTTTTTAAATCTTTCAAGAGTCTTTTATCGGTGCTATAAATAGCATTGAATAATAAATTATTTGCTACGATAAGAATCACGTGTTTAGAGTTATTGGTGCAAAAATTCAAAGTACAATTGATAGCTGTAGGTTTTGTGTACCACACTGCTTTGTTATGATTATTAGACGAATATGACACTTATTTTGAAAAAAACGAATAAACAAGTGTCTAAATAAAAACCAATGTAATACGATAATATACATGAACGTTAGATAGATATTACATAGACCTGTCACATTAGTAAAACATTTATTAAATGCGAAATTGAAATAAATATATTTGTTAGGAACCAAATGAAGTTGTGTTGCCGTTCTTCCCTACTTTTATAAATATGAACATCAAATGCCCATAAAAGTTACAGTATAATTAACTCCCCACATAATTATTCTTATATCGTTATAATATAATTAAGACGAGTTCTGGGCAGGACTGAACATAGATGCACAAGCTTATTTAAAAATGAAATATTTGGACAATTTTTCAGCATAACGGAAACCATTATGATACTACAAACTTGATTTTGGAATGCTATCAGGGATTCCGGAGTATCATTATTGATTAGGTCTTTGTTATCCAAGAACAAAATTAAATGACTTAAAGATAATTGTGGATATTACCATAGGGGTTTCAAAGGTTTCTTTAAGTACGATTTTAATATTTTTATATAAAGAATGTCAGTAAAATTGATTCTACACATATAAATTCAATAATTTACTATATATTGTTTATTTGACTTTTAGGCTTCAACCTTAAAAATATTATGAATATGATGATAACTTAAACCGACAACTTCTTAAAATCATAAAATTGAATACATACATAAAAACAGAGTATCTTTAATTAGTTTATCATTTAACTCTGAGTGTAAGATACACATTAAAAAGACAATAGTGCTAAGTCTAAGAAATAAATAAAAACATTTATTCAGAAAGTGGGATACAATTATAATAAAGAGGAAAATATGTCCCATAACTTATAAAATTGTATGTTGTAAACATTAAACCAACACATAAGTTTATATTATTACTCCCAGAAGACGCGGATGCTTACTGTCCAATTAGGATAAACTATTCCGTAGGTCATGTTAACTTTTTCTCATCCCATCCAAAAACTCTCCAAGGCCGAACATAACCCTTTTTCTATGGATAATAAAGAAATTCTGCGTCTGTAAAATACACATCCTGACGGTATAGCCCATATAAAGTATCTCCGCAGTTGCAAGTCCTCACTTCTGCAATGCAGCTTCTGAAGCACTCAGTCGCTGACCGCATTACTTGTGTCAACCAACGCGGCACAGTAAAGTTGGCACAAACCCAATTTCGAGAAATGCTTCTAAGTCTCAATCCATTTCCTTCTCGGAACTAGGAGGCACTTCATCCGGTGCTACACACTGTCGCCTTCAAAGACATGCTCTGTTACACATCTCAGGCTGTGCACGTTCTCTTAGTCTTATCGTAAATTTTATGAGAAATGAACCATTACTTTGCTATATAACAGCACAACATACCAAGGATCAATATCTTTTCATTTTAAGACGGTTCATTCAATGGTGATTATTAAGCACAGAAAATAATTTTAGGGACATGAAACAAAGGTAAAGATGCATTTAGTAAAAATATAGGTAAACCCGATTTAAGACCAAGTAGAATAAACTTAAAGAAAGTCCTGCAACAAATGGCTTAGAATTAAGTACAGATCTTTCTGTGATAAGCGCAGACGTTAATGCTTATAGATTTGTGTGAGTCGTTGGTGCTTTCTTTTTAATTCTGTGTTTATAATCTCAATAGAATCAAAGGTCATTACAGACTATCTGATTGAGTTTTTGATTTTCTATTGAGTCCAGTTTTGTTAAGTGAAAACACAATAGACACACCCAGCCTGTAATTAACCAGGGGGGTTCGGATTTTAATTTAGATCAAATGTAAATTATTTGGTTAGATTAAATAAAAAAATGACATTTATTAACAGAAAACAAAAAAAACAATTACAAAACTTAGGATTCATTTAAAAAATTTACCACGACTAGCTCAGCTTATAATCTGTCTAAGGGTAATTCTGTGGATTTTTGAAGCAGAGCGACAGTCATGACACTTCTCAGATAGGGTACAGAAACACACATGTTTGTCTTTTGTGAAACGAAGGCTTCCTCCTCCCTTGAGTGATTAGGCTACTTCCTCGTTCGTCAGGCGATTTCTTCCAGTGATGAATTCTGCCGTCGGTACCTTGTCTTCCTTTCAGGAATTCTGTTGCATGGACGAGTCACCTTCTGCTCGCTGCCGTCTATTTTCTTATCAGTTTGCCCCCAGATGATATTGCAAACTTCTCTCACTCTCAAGCTACTTCTTCCTAATTTCTGATGTTTATCGCCAAACTCCCAACTCTATCTTTCATCTCATCTCCACTTTCCTTCTTCCAAGTTCAATTCCCGACTCAATCAAATTCTATTCCACGACTGCCCAAATCTTCCTCCTTCAAATGTTCATGTCCGACTCCAGTGCCGTGGATCAAAAACGACGCACCCTTCAGACTTCTTCCTTCTTCAAATGTTCATGCTCAATAGCAGAAATTTCTCCCATCCATCCTCGCAGGTCATCTCGTTCATTCATCCCACCATGAGAAGCGTGGCAGATTACCTGACCACCAGTCTCCAATTAAAATGCAACTTGGCCCGCGGTTTCGGTCCTTAATTTCTGGAAAGGTTCCCGGGGTCAAGAAACTGGACTCAGGTACCAGATTTTTAAGTCGCCAAACGGTCGATCTGTCACGTTCGGAATTCCGATGTCTCGCACCTCTGTCACCTTGTTGTTTACTTGTACTGAGTGTCTCCAATACGGGTAATTCTTCACCCAATGATGAAATAAAATAGCGATTACCACATACACTCATTACAAGGTCCATGACGGGAATCGTACCCGGGACCACTGTTATGCGAGGCTGTGACGCTAGGTCGGTGCTTCTTGGTCGACGTTTTTCTGTAATAATTGAATAAACTTGAGCAGGAACGGTGCAGAAGTTCTTAACTTCTGAGCGATCACGGTCGACTAAATATAACTCAACCCCAACTTTTAACCACATCCTGCAATTGGTAATCTAAATTTATTTTGCAACGCAACGTGTTGGCAAGTTTACCCGAAAGTTTTCCCGTATTTTTCAAGATTCAGTTTATTTTTTATTGGTATATTGACCTTATCTTACGCTGAAGAATATCCAGTCTAGAAATGTTTATGTAGAAGAAGAGCTATAAATGGAGACATATTGCACGAGAAAATTTTAAAATGACTCATGTTTAAGGCACTTACTCTAACTTTAACGAATATAACGGCCTCATTACACATTTTTAATGTAATTATGTGATAAAAACGAATTAGTTAAGGAAACAATAGCATAAGTCCTTTTTATTCCCGAAATGGGCTATTATCAAGGATTGGTACCGTATTTGGCATAAATAGCATTTTAACATGCATACATTTTTAAACTGGTGACAATTGGACCTGTTGCTATTAGTACGCGTTATCAGAGGTCGAGTTTTCAACTGTACGCAGAACGTAATCTTCTACAACGGCCGTACTAGGATATGCGGCAATTCTGAACGACAGAACAGGACGAGGCCACCCAGGATATCATCCTGAAGTCCTTCCTAAATCTGCAACAAATATCTTTGATTGAATAAAAAAACATCTAAAGATAATAATACTAATAGGAAGGCATAATGATGAAATCGCAGCACACAACATGTTCGAGATCATCTTAAACAATGAGAAAAGTCGATGAAGCCCAAGAAACTACAAGCAAATGAAACTAAATCATTTCCCTTTCTCAAGTAACATCCATCAATTTACCACAATCCACCTGAATAAATTTCTTAGGACTACATCTAAACAATAACATTATCAGTCAAGAACACACAGAAAAGAAGGAAGGCATAGAAATAAGAACCACAATCCTTTATTTGGTACTCTGGCTAGCATCACCTTTATAAAAAGTCAACAACAAACCACTGACCTATAAAAATATCCTAAAGCCCTTCTGGACCTATGGAGTAACGCCAAAATGTTCAATCCTGCCACAATAAAAAGACATGAACCCAAATTCGTTAGAATATTAACCAACACGCTCCGGTATGGAACGAGCACCTCAGGGTTCCGCTAATAACGTCAGTTAATCAAGGCACAACACGAAAGCACGACGAAAAGGTCTTCAAGCACATCAAACACTTCGGGAACGTGCTCACACGCAACCAGTTCATCAGGATTCTCAAACGACGTTGACCACTTACGTAAATTAAGGAAGTCCTTATAATAGAGGGACTCCAATTACGCTATTTTCAAGACAACAGATTAATTTATATAATAATATATTTATTTTGTCTCCTGCTGCCCCATGTATTAAATTAACATAGATCATACAAGCACTGAAATGGTATAAAATCTGTAAATTTAATATAACTTACATCACTTGATCATTCAGACAAAATTCAGTACGTGCATCACGATTTTCGCTACACACCAATATATTCAATTAATAGTGTTCTTTAACTTATGAAATATACCGAAAGTATTTTAATAATCTAAAGTCAATCCAAGCATAATATTTTACATTGCTCTCCAATTTACATATCACGGCTATTTGACGAAGAAATTGTCAGGTTGTCTATAATAGAAAATTTACTGGGGAGGAAGAAGTAAGGAAGAAATAATCCTGCATTTCTATCAGCATAAATTTCAGTTCGTCTTCCAAGAAAGAGGTTACTATTCAGAGCTTGGCACTCCTTAAAGATATAAACCAACTAAATTCAGTTTATCCCAGAAATTCGTTTGTCCATCTCATAGTCTGAACCCTTTTCCTGAAAACGAATTGGATTTTATATTTTTTGTAGCATATTTTCAATTCCGTAATAAGTACATTTATTAACTCCATAAATTATTATGGTTCTCAAAATCAGAATAAAGTCACAAATACCAATTAATTTGAAACCGGGAAAGAAAGAAAAATTATAAGGGTGCAAAAATACAAGAATTCAATATAAGAAAACAGTAGAGCGCAATAAATCGTTTGAAAAAACTGTAAATGAGGATAAAAATAATATAATACATGAATTAAAAAAATATTGAAAGACGTCTTGTGAAAATCGTTGACTAGATAAGTTCTTAGTACTGCCTCGGACCTCACTTTCGCACAAAGAAATTAACTATTGCAACAACTTTGTAGTTTTTGATAATTAGATTTTAACAATAATTTGATTGTAAACCTGAAGAAGGCGCGAATATGCGCCGAAACGTCGTTTAAATAAAAAATAAATACTGTCTGTAAAAATCGGTCGGAAATTATTTATTTGTTATTTAACAGCAGAAATTAATCGATTTAATATAATAATATTGATATTCGAAACAAAAAGTACATGTCACATACTTATAAAAAATCGGCTCATGAAATCAAAGTAAATGTCACCATAGAATCTTTATATGAATGCTAAGCGTGATTTATATGTTGAATATGATAATTTGGTAATGCCATTAGCGTTTATCACAACATTACCAGCTTCATAGTACCTACCATCTGTGTGACTTTTAAGCCCGTACCAAGGTGTAAATGTAATATATAAATATTTAGTATATATGTAAAAACGTATCTCATTTTAGAAAATCAAATTTAAACAAATTCTAATTACAATAAACAATCTAATTATTTTTCACGTTATTATCGAAATAGCATTTGTGAATAACAATTTTAACTCTATTTAATTTCATTGCTTCATAAATGTTGACATATGAAAGTGAGGACGTGAACATCTGTCATAACGGAAACGAGCGGTAATTTTCCATCACATAACTAGCTGTGAACAAGTAACGTAGGAATTTTGGCTACAGTGTCTACTGTCTGAAAACACTGCACATTAATTTATTTGCTCATACGAGCGTAAGTTAAGTCGCAAACACTGACAGAATGGCGTTGTTCGTTGCCTACCACCGCCCCCACCAAAATCCACGCATCACAGAGTTAATTACCTTCAGGTTTTTCCCTCCTCGGTGGCGGAATTGCGTGGCAGGCGTCGTTATGCAACACACAACCATCACCGCCACCACTAACACTTCCATCCGAGGTCTTACTACCTTCCTAAAACACGCACAGCATTTGTGGCTTGCGAATACCGGTCATGCCTGTCCGAGTAGAAGTGAATCTATATGCTAATAAAAAGCCTCGTATACTTTCATTTAAGGTTAGAACCTCCGAGATATATATGAACTCCTTCGCTATCTTTGTTCATCTACAATCAGTGCTAACAATTATTATTAATATTGTAATCAAATATGAGGGTAGCTCTAAATTAGTATCATAAGCGAATTCTCCCATTCTTCATTGACGTAAGCACTTAATTAGGCTGAAAGGTTATAAATAATTTCATGAAGACATGATCAGACTTCTATGTTACTTAATAGCTTATTCCATCACTTATTATCCATTAGTCGTATTTACAGTATTCAAGCTAGTGTTATACAATTTATGTAAAACAACTAGCTTTTTCTTATTTTTTACTTAATTTTTTCTTTCATAATTTGCGTGATATCTACAATAAAAGTCCTCCCTTCTCTTCTAGCACCATTATCTTCACTATCTGACTTGTTACTAGAAATATCATCTTCATTATTCAGAGCATAGCTTAATAATATCTTTGTTGTAGTATTTAATCTTTGAAATTTTTGGGGGGTTAACAGGCTACATGAGGGTGATCCTTAAACAGGCAACTCCCCTTTAATAGAATAGGAATGAAATTGAAAAGGGGGGATGCGGAAGGTAGAGCAAGGTAGCCAAGGGTTAACTAGGTCCCCCGAGCTGTGTTTTAAGGATCCTGCTTTGTATTTAGGTAGGTCGGGCATTGGGTACTATTCTCACGCCCTTCCGAATGACGGAAGACGAGTTTGCTGTGGGGTCGCAGCATTCCCTTCTCCATGTCTTCAGGAGACAGTTGGCCGACTGATCCAATGGGATAGGAGGACAACTCTTGCAATATGTCCAAGGTCTTCGACCCCATTACGTATACCTCCTATAATAGGTGAAGGTGTCTCCGCATGTGAGAACTTTGATAAAAGAAACAGAGAGTGCGAGTCATATCCGACATAATCAGGTGAGCTCCGCAAACACTCTGGGATGAAGCGCCTGCGAGAAAACTACCCGCAGCGACAACAATAGCTAAACAACTAGCTGCCAGACCGGCATTGCTTATTAATTCGTTTACATTAAACCGCTGCAATATTTAATTGTAAAGAAATCTCTTTGTCAGCTCGGCTGTACGCACCCAATCATCGAAATCGCAAAAAGGAACGCTTGTTTAGAAATGACCTTAGATGGAATGCAACGGAACTAAAATGTGTATTAATCGTAATTAAAACGAATCATCTTCACACAAAATATTACTATAAATACACTTCATTTGTTCAATGTCGAATTAATCGATAAATACTTCACTCAGTACGCACGGAATTACAATACACGGATATATATCATAATTCGGCTATCTGAAATGGAAGTGCCAAGCCATGACGAAAAGAAGTTGAACGTGTTTTGATACTTAAGTCAAATGCGAAGTAAAATTGGCTGAAAAGTTGTTGTTTTATTTTTTTGTTTATGTGCGGAATAAAAAAATTAAAATTTTTGTCGGAAAATTAAAAAACAATCTGAATATTGACTACAGAACCACCTACCAGGCCAACAATAGCTAGGGACTATTTAAGTGAACCAGTAAAAACAAAAACGAAAATCATAAAATTCTGTCAAGTCGTTTAGGAGGAGAAGAATTGCAAACAGATGCATACCGGAATTTTAGAATGGAGATAAATTCGAGTAAATAATAAGATAAATAAAGCATGAAGTGAAAAAGTTTGTACTTTATTTAATCAAACTCAAAGCGATTTAATAGTTACTAGCGATTTTTCTCCCAGTCCAAAATGAAGTTTAATTTTTGAAGCATAGGATTCCTACTGTCACCTTCTTCCTCTCTTTCCTAATTTCGTATATTACAAACAACCTGACGATATATTTACTCAATTAAGTTATCAAACTTAATATTTCTGTGAAAGTGTGTTTGGTGTTGTGCCAAAATTGTGATTTGACTCCGGTGCTTGCGTAGTCATCTTAGCGCTGGTATAAACTGGCAAGCATTGTTCACTTCAATTAGAGTATTGCGTTCTGTAGTGCTGTGGCGTTATTGTTTGCATCACTTCGTTGTGTTAGTTCAGTTGAACCTCATGCATTCTACGGAGCTCCGCCTAAGTTCTTGGCCGCTTTGCCTTTCCTCCGTAGCATCAGAGTAGGATCTCCGATAGCTGACCAGTTCGGACTTGTTGAGTGCGCTCCAGTGTTCACAATTTTCGCGAATATTTAACTGTGTATAGTGCAGTGAAAATCTAACATACAATTAGCTTTATACAAAAGAAGTAGATGGCATTGGCCAGAGCATGCGTGAAGCTATAATCACTTATGTGTGGCCAATTTCTGTCTATCCATCAAATGAAAGGCACTACAGAGCAAGAGATCGAATGTCAGTCCCATTTGAAAATGAAAATTCAATTCTGGGCTCAATATATCCAGAATGGCGTCATAGAAAATACAGTACCAACCAATCAAAAAAATGTGAGTACGACAGATGAACAAATTTAATGGCAGTCCCTATTGCAACCCCAACCACTACCATGGTCACAACAAATGCAATGTGATGGCATTGGATCTCCATTAACTACTAAACTGAAGAGTGTCAAACTGTTAAAAAAAAGGAGGAGAAATGATTATGGTCATTCACTTAACAATCCACCAGTATCAAACATAACAGTGATTCCTCACTATAACAGATGCTCCTGCTCTAATTGACGATGCCCAAGACGAAACACCAAGTGAAGTTGTGCCAAGACAACAAACAACCCCATACTTCAGACCTATTTTTATACCAGATATTACAAACTTGTCAAAATTTATTGAAGCTCTCAAAAAACAAGTCAACGTAGAATATTTTATTTATAAATGTCCAATAACGAGTTATTGAAACAATTGCTTTGAAATATGTGTAGAATTTACAGTGATGACCACTTTGCATCTAATTTTAAATTTAGTTTGTTCTTTTCGTTGACAAGTTTATAAAGGAGGTAGATTATCGCATGAAATTTTCAACTAGACGTTAAGTGAGAAGAAACTCTATTATCGTTAGATGAAGGGGAGTAAATCTTAGAAATTTTATTATAATGGCGTCTTTGTTGAAAGTGTAACACACTACATAAATAACTGAAAATATAAAATGGTTTTTAAATTAATTTTTATATTTTTTAACAACTCACTTTTCTTTTCATATTTTTTCCCTAAATACTATAATAATTACCTTAGGATTCTTTCGAGCTGTATTTTAATATAGTAATTATAGTGATGATAAAATGGTTTATACACTCATATGCTGAATTTAATTAAATAAATAAGCTCTAAAATTATTCATCTTATTTTTATGTCGTATTATATAGCGACGAAATGTGTTAATAACGTTATCTGTAATACGATTTTTAAAATATAGTCAGTAAAAATCGTTTTCATTGAAATACGTTTCTATTGAGTATAATACATATGGACAAAATTTAGCCTATCGCGGTTCTGTTTGGTCACCAGAATTATTTGTAAGAATTATCGGCAAAAATCGGATTTAGAATTCCTTCTTTTTAAATTAAGTGACGGATGTTTATTTTCTTGACAATCTGTGAACCAATGAATTAAATCACATTTAATTTTAGGCCCAGTAATTTAGGTTATTTGGAAATATTTTTATTTTCGTTTTCCATAACTTATTATCAAGACAATAAAACTTTACTCAATACACAAACGCGTCATTAACCCCATTCTTCTTCTCAGTAGGCAAAGTTTATTCCTATGAAATTCCTTTTCATTGCAGTGGTTAATCCTTTCACCGCAGTACCATGCACAACACAAACAAGAGAACCAAGTGCAACGGAATGCAAGCACTATAGATATTACTTAGATATACCACATATACACAGTTTATGGCAGTCATATTTTATATAGCTTAGCACAAGTTGTGGGGTCTCGCGTGATTTATTTGTGTTCGCATCATAAACCTAGATATTCAGCGAATCATTGACAAAAACCAATCCTAGGAGACCATCGAAATCATTGCAAAATTGGAGTCGTCCAATAAAGCATTCAAATTGCAGGAGACAAATTGAAATTAGTATTCAAATTGACGAAACAATTTCTAGTTAATTCATTAGATGGAGCTGGTCCACAAAGTACAAATACGTTCAATCTGAAAACTAATATTCATTGACTTACTTGATAAATAGTGATTGTAAATTATTCTATTTAATAAATAAGAATCACTATAATGCTATTTCTTATATTTAAAGGTAAGTTATTAACAAAATGGAAAATATTATGGCTTTATATTCGGATTAAATTCTTCTAAGGAATACGTAATACGTATTAGTCCTCGCTAAAAAATTAATTTTATATTGAGATAAGTAGAAGATATCAGAAATAATATAGAAAAAGTATTTTATTTTTTGCGTTAGTTTTTCTTATATAAATTCGTTTAACTATCATTAATATTTTAATAAAATCTTCGACAACAACGCACGAATTTGTAGTATTATATGAAACATTTCAGTTTGATATTTGAAGACAGTGCAAAAACAGAAACGTTGTTATGCTGTGAAATAAAGATTGAGAAGACCATTCAGTGCATCCTTAATTGCCTCAATTATATTTAAAATTATAACTGTAATTGATGGATTGAAAAGTGATTAAATTTCTAAATAAACTACAAATGAGAAAACAGTTTAAATACATGTACAAAAAATATTTTAACATTAATACCTAATAGAGATCTATAATGTGTGGCAGAGAATAGTTGAATAATAACTACAATTATTCATTGATTCGTATAAACGAACATATTTATCATTTTGATATCCGATTTTCAAGCACATCGTTTGTGAATATTTAAATATTCTTCAGAGAAGCAATGGCTGCACCTTTCAGAAGTAATGATGTCGTACAGACAAACCATGAGCTCTGTTCTTTCTTCGTTTGTTAGCGAGAAACATTTCTTTTTATAAAATGCGACGAACTAGACAGAGACACTAAAAGATGAATGTGACGAGAACAGAGCCGGGGAAGTCTCTTAAATAAAATATGCGGGCCCTCATTTTTTTTTCTGAGACGTCAGTAGCTATTGTCTTACGACACATCCAGATAAACGCAGCGAGGATTTGGAAGGCCGAACACAGATTTACCTGCCGTAAAAGGCACCTTTCGTTCTTCCCTACTGAGTGATATCGATCGTTGTACGTTCTGGGAGAAGTAAACACCACGTTATAATCAATGTAGAAAATCAAAATATGACAACAGGAAATAAATATTTCCTGTTTATATTAAAAGAGAACGTAAATACAAATAAAAATTTTAAATAAAAAAATAAATAGCTCATCTGTTAATATTCGTAATAAATTTTCAAATTGATACTTGATAAGATGCAAATTTAAATTCTTCCGTGATGGTTTGGAGCTTCGCAATCCAAAAATTAAATAATTACTGTAAACCAAAAATTCATAACTCTATATCCCCTCCTAATCAGAAAATCCCCTTGTCTCCACCAGCACAAAACGCCTCATATACCTCTCCATAATACAACCCACCTGGTCCTATGCCTCCTCCATATGGGGAACAACAGCCAAAACCCATTCAACCAAAATTCAAACCAAACAAAACATAATACTACGCACCATTACAAACTCTCTCTGGTACCTAAGAAATTCCGTCATCCACTATAACAACAAAATTCCCAATGTAAACTCAGTAATCTCCAAATCCATAACAAACCTAATCAAAAGCGCACTCAACCACCCAAACCCCACGATCCAGCAATTTCATAACAATCCTCCTCCACCTCCACGCTCCCGTCGCCTCAAAAGAAAACTTCCAATTGACCTCATCCTTCCCCCTGATTATTCAGGCACATCCTCACCCACTCTACCATCATGCCCGCAGACCACATCCTCATTAATCCTCCAAAAATCAATTCACTGCTTGTCAATCCTCACACACCCACGTCGTATGCCCCTCAGATACAATTAAACCCAACCTGTTCGGCTAATGTAGGTTAAACAAACGGATTAACCTACACTCATGTAACCATGTAAATTATATAAATTATTTTATTTTCATGTTTTTTTTGTTTTCATATTGTATATACTATATCAAAATTAGCACAACTGAAAATCTGTAAAGATAATAGATTTTATACATTAATATAAATAATAATTATTGTATCATAATACCTAAATATTGGCAGTTTACGAAATATTGTTATGCTCTGCTGTGTAATACAACCATAACAATACAAGCAGAATCAGTAAATAATTTATACACAGTATATTTCCAATTAGTTGGTAGTGGAAATACTTCAGAAACAATGCTTTCGTAAATGACAGGTTTGAAGGATCAAAGAAGGTTACACTCAATATGTCATGAGCAATTCTATGTAACAAAACAATTTTAAAATTATGAACAATAAAATACATATTGAAATACACTATAAACAATGCCCCCGTAGTGAAAGTGAATTCATTTACATCATCTACCCTTAAAATATGGCCTGAAAATTAACGTCCGTATTTCAGATAAGCACTACACTGAAGTACACTTACGAAGATATTTTAAAGTATTGGACGTTTAGACGTAGCTTAGCGTCATAATTTTAAAGCTTGAGGGTCGTAAATTAAACCTAAGACCTAAAACGGAAAATTAATACAGATAAAGACCCAAATTATTTAAATGAGACATCATATAACTCAATAAGATTTTTCCGTGTCGTACCTAATAATATATACAGTTTTAATCATAAACATATCTGAAATTAATATTTAGAATAATATGGTTCCCTGCATAAAATAGAGGTGTTGTCAAAACCGTTTCTGTGATTACATTTAATAAAATGCTTACGCTAGAGTTGAGTTTACAGGTACTGTGCTCAAAAGGACATTTTAATTCTTGTATTCAAAATCCTCTGCGTTTAACCGATATAAAAAGACTCAATGTAAACAGTTTTATAAACAACAATGGCAGTAGCATGTTTTTGTCTTTCTAAATATCCAGAACAATAATGTTCCGACTTCAAATGTAGGTTTTTAAATAAAATGTATCAAATTAAATGATGAAATACTGCATATAGATAAAACATGGAATTATTCGTACGTATTATTCCTTATAACATTATTATAAATGATACTGGAATTAATATTAGCTAATCTATTGTTTACGTACTTACAAATACATTCAATAACATATTTGTTTATCAGTAAAATATATTATACGTAGTTAATATAATCATTTGGTGGATAGGGTGACATAAGAACCAAGTTTTAAGGAATAGCACGCTTTAAAATTAAATAATGATCAAATAAAATTTTCAGAACGCGGCCTAAAAGTTTTGTTTTTGGTACAAATCAAATTTCAAATTATTATTGCTAACGGCAACAGAAACCGGTAACAAACTAACAATATTTTTCCAGGTTTCAATTATACAATCTCATGCTATTCTGATAAATATGAATAAATTGGATACTTAATGTTATAACGCAATCAATTGATCTTATTAAAAGCTGTACATTTAACAGGATCGAAAATCAAATTCTTCCTTTACAATGTAGGCGAGTTCGCAATTTGCAACCTATGCAATATTCATGTAATCAAAGTAACTTAACCAGAGCGTGAGGTTACTTAATAGATTACAGCAGCAGCAATCGAAAAAATGGCAGTTCCGTTTAATGAATTCCATGGTTGACTTGAAACGTGCAGACTCCGAATGTTCAAAATTGCGCAAACAAAAAAATATCTCAGATGAGTATCCGGGAAAGTAATCATAAATAATTAATTTATGAATAATAATACATTTGAAGAAAGGAAATAAAATTAATTTAAAGTGAATTGCATCCATTTCTTCGTTGCAATTGTTACTATTTAATTTTAACCTTTAAAATAGCAAACCTACATCTTTTGTGCTTCCAAAAGAAGAATACTTTGGACTTAATAAGACGAGATATTCTGTTCAATAATAAAACAAACACTTTCAAGAAAATAATTTTCAAAACGCATAAACGTGAAATATACTTGAAGTTCCTCCAATGAAAGAAAGGGCGAACAAAATGTAATTATTTCGTGATGGTAAACTAATTCTTTCCATATTATATTAAAATTATACCATAATGTTCGTATGGAGTGTGGCGTTATGTGGGTGTGAAACGTTGAAGATAGAAGTTGCAGAAAGGAAAAGAATAGAAGCTTTAGAAATGTGGTGCTATAGAAGAATGCTGAAAATTAGATGCGTGGTTAGAGTTAGTAACCAGAAAGTTCTTCGCAGAAGAGAAGAGGGAACAATTTGGAGCACTTTGGCCAAGAGAAGGGATAGATTAATAGGTCACGTTTTGAGACATGAGGGTCTTGTAAAATTAACAACAGAAAAGAAAAGGGGGCCAATAACAGTGAAAGACACTTAGCAGATTAGGGAGGATGTGGGGTGTGGTACCTATGTATAAATGACAAAGACTTGTGGAGGATAATTTAACATGGAGGGTTGCATCAGAACCGCTTGAGGACTGTATACTACAACAATAACGACATTGAGGAGATATTTTATGTTACAGACATTTAATAAATTGAATCTAATAAATTATGACCAATTAAAAACAAAGTGCTTATTTAATTTAACCGACGTTTCGTCTCTACATTTGAGACTTTGAAAGGTAATTTCTTCAAATGTTAAATTTTGTAATACAAAATTTACCAGAGTATGTTCATTTGTCGTGATTAAAGGTCGGTTTAATTAAACAAAATCTTTGTCTTTTAATTGTTCGTAAATGTATTCTATTTAATTATATTCGAAAACAGACGTTAATAAATTTACTAATTAATAAATTTATTTCTTGAGTTGTTATGGCTCTATTTGAGTGTAATTCATTATACTGAACGTATAATATACAATAGTAATAGTTTTATCTGCCATTATTTCTATTTTCGTTCATCAATCAATAACCAATTCATGGCCATCTACCGAGAGATTCTGAATAGGAAATTCTGGGCTAATAATTTTTCATTTGCTTATATTTAAGAAGACCTGGACCGTGAAAACTCATTCAAAATTATAAATTTATATTTTATAGTAAATTAGGATCTTTGAAATAAATAATATTTGGATACAAAACGGTTGCTGTTATGCGTCTTATACAAGCAGCTCAATATCTTCCAAGGGAAGGAATTTGATCTTTAAGACCAGAGGATGGAGTCTCAAGAAGGCAGGGGGAATGTTTTATTATTTGATTTCCGCGAGTAAAAGGAAATACAACACTAAGAAAACGAATCACTTCGTCATGCTCAGAGAATTAAATTACTGGCTATCATCACAAGAGTAAGAAATACAAAGACGTTCCTCTTACATTTTATAAGCGAATAATTTATTATTAATACATAAAATTAAAAATTTCATGCTAAATAATACGGGACTATAGAAAATAATGAAATTATATACATGTAAGTATTGTCTCGTGTCGAGTATTAAGAGGGTGAAAAATATTATATTCTCAAATTTAGGGCACAAAAGAAATATTTTTTAAAAACAAATAAACAATTCAGCCAATTTGTCAGAAAATGTTTTTATATTCATTTAATACATCTACGACGATTCGTCCATATTTTTATATGCAAACTTTTTTGATGACAAATTGACTATTTTTTTATTAAGTTTTATTTAATAAAAGTTGCTTTTGTTTAGACTGCTACAATTTTTTAAGAAGTATCTACACAGATGAATAATATATATATATATATATATATATATGATTTCTTTCTTATTGGTCCTATAGCATATTTGCAGATAGTCTAGCGGGGAGGCTGCCAGTCGTCACATATTTTCAATAATTTTTTAATTATTGATTGTGACCTTTCACTATCCACAATTATTCACTGAGGTGAAATAATAAAATAATGAGCATAGTATGTCTTATTAGAATACACTGTAACATTTTGTTATTAATAATTATGATAAGAATACGACGATTGATGAAAAATATTATTAAAATTAAATATGTCTGTTGGAATAAAATAACAAATAGAGACAATAAGAAGAAAATTAAAATGATAAAATAAACAAACCAAATAGTACACAAAGTTTCTCAGTCCTTATTGCTCACACCAAGATGTGAAGAAACCATAAGTGTATTACGTTAGGAACCAACCGTCGTATAAGACAGATCACGAAGTTAAAAGTCACTATTACCCTGTAAAATTATGACGCTCTGAATATTAAGTAAGCCTCATATTAGAACCATGATTTCTGGAAACGAAAAATTACTTGGGCTTACAAAAATATTGTTTGTAAAAGTTAAGTTGCTGATATATATTAATATGCTTTCAAAATAAGTGTTATTGTAATAATTTAACAAACTTACAAATTATAAACAAATTAAAATAATGCTATTGATTCTATAAAAAATTATAATGCTTATTGATAAACTGAGGAATGAAATTTGAGATTCCGTATAGTATATTGATAAGGACGTAGCCTTGAGAGTTTGTAAAGTTTAAAACAAAGTTAAGAAATAGTTCATACAGGAATGCACTTTAAAATATTAAAAACATGAAAAACCCGAACCAAAATTAATTTTTCAGGGTTCAGCAATGAAACTGAATATTGAAATTTTAATTTATAAATTTGTATAATAGTAAAAGCATACATACATAAATATTCGGTTTAAAATTTATTACTGGGTTCAACATCTAAGTTCGTCTGCAAAGATTTATTAAACATTCGCAATAATAAATCACGGTTTTATTCATTTTAAATATATTTTAAACGGTAATGACTGAGTGATTTAACAATCTGAGTTAACAATGAGCTCAAATATCGATTACCAATTTAATTAAATACTATTAAACTGAACAACTGTCAGACACATGCCTCTCATTCCAATTTCGAGACAATAAATTGAAAGCGAACACTGAATTTAACTACTCTGAATATTTTAGTTTTATGGCGATGATGTGACAGTTACAAACGTTCTATTTAGTAATTGAATGGCGTATAGAAACTTCAAATGACGAATATTTTGTAATCAATATAACAACCGCTCTTCGGTTGCAAGCTATTTGTAACGTGTGTAATAAATTGATAATATGATGTTATAATCTTCTTCAGCTACAGTTTCTTTTAGGAATTAAATGTAGAATAAATGATGAAATTTCGCTTAAAATACGTCTGATTACCTTAACAATTAACATTTTTTTAAGAATTTAGATATAACAATTTATGCAGTTTGTAGCATAAATAAAACTGTATATTTAAATTTAAGAAGAAACACTTATGAAGTACATAATTTAAGCTGTGTGCACAAAAAGATAACAGATTACTACCAAGACACATGAAAATAAAGATTAATCACCATGGTATGGGAATTAAGCACTGAAGTGTGATAAAGTGAATTTTAGTAGAATGACTGTAGTTAAAATTTTATTTTTAAACCAATTAAACTTTCTGGTTTTGAAATTTTATTATTTAACAGTTTCTTTTTCCTGTAACCAAAAGCAATGTCTAGATGATTACAACCTGCTGTGGTGTTCGTTTGCATCCCACACATACATTATATATATATATATATATATGCATTTAAATAATTATAATGAAGGGGGTTGGGCTGTTTGCAAGGCCAAAGCCGGGCAAGTAACAATCGCGTTTCTTAAAATTAAATTAATGTCCAACTGACTACGTCAATAGTCAGGAAAGAGGAATGAAATCTGTACCACTTATGGCAGATTAGTCCTTGGGACAAAGGCCTGAGTTAGCGACAAACATCTGGTTGCTACAATAAAGATCAGGCCATCCCAATAATTATACAGGACGGATCTCGACCTGTTTCTTAGGCCATCCTTGAGAGAAATTTCACACACCCCGCCAGGCAGAAAAAGGCGAGTCGGAAACTTATATAACAGATTCGAGCATCAGAAGAGAGTGGACTAGAGAATACATTACGTTTGGAGGAGAGATCAGATGAGAGGACTGGTGAGTTTACATTACGTTATTGAGGAGTAGTGGACGCAGCAACATTATTATAAGTAGTGGACGTCAACAGGAAAAATAAATCCTGTTTCAATAGTAGATGGCACGAGAATCGACGCACAGAACCACCCAGGCAACCTGACCGATGAAGAGATGCAGCATCATCACCAGATCCAGATCTACAAGTCGGTGATGTACACGATTATGTTTCTCGCCCCTAATTTTATTGAGTAATTTAAAATTTTCGGTGCCCAGTTTTTGTTTAAACCCACATATGACCATTATACTCTTGCTCTCCGGTGAGTTTTTGTAAGCAACCGGCCCCTAAGTTTAATAATGTATATATATGATTAAACTTTAATTTAATAAAATTGTTAATTTTTATGTATAAATCTCCAATTTATGTTTAATAATTCAACAATAACCCTGTCAGCACACTGCCCTGGTACTATTGCGAATGAAATAAAGTTTTTCTGGGTTATCAGGCTACATGAAGGTGGTCCTGAAACAGGCAACTCCCCTTTAATAGCATAGGAAGGGAATTGAAAGGGGGGATGCCGAAGGTAGAGAAAGGTAGCCAAGGTAGCCCCGGGTTATAGTTTAAGGATCCTACCCGGTGTTTCACCTAAAATGATGCAGGGAAAACCCTATAAAACATGCATCATCTAGATCGGGCATTGGGTACTATTGTCACACCCTTCTCCGAATGACGGGAGAAGAGTTTTCTGTGTGGTCGCAGCATTCCCCTTTCCATGTATCCACAAGTTTCAGGAGGCAGTTGGCCGACTGATCCAATGGGATCAGCGGACAACTCTTGTCATATTTCCAAGGTCTTCGACCCCAGTACATATATCTACTAAAATAGGTGAAGGTGTCTCGACATGTGATAAGATGGGTGGAGGAGTAAGTAACGAGGAAGTTCTAAACAGAATGGGGTAAAAGCGAACAATATGGAGGATGTTGACCAAAAGAAGGGATACATTAATAGGCCACATTTTATGGCACAAGGGTCTTGTAAAATTAGTATCAGACGGAAGTGTGTGTAGTAAGAACAAAAATGGGAGGCCAAGGATAGAATAAGCTAATCAGAGTAGGGAGGTTGTATGTTGTGCTAGTTATGAGGAACTGAAAATGCTTGCGCAACATACTTTAGCATGGAGGGTTGCATTAGACCAGTTTAAGGTCTGAATACCACAACAAATTATTGTTGTTAGACTTTTAAGATCATATTTCAAGTCATTTTAAAAGAGAGGTATTTTTATTCTTTTGAAGGCAAAATTCATACTTTTATCTTCTAATTATAATATGTGAGTGACGTTTTTTTTGACGAGGGCACCAGAAATTCTTTGAAATACACTATCACAGGGTCCGCACTGGATAGTAGTGTGGGATTATACCCACTAAAAACACGGCCCTTTCGAACGATGATTGTGTGTTTCTTCCTGTGGAAGCGTCGCATTACTTCACAGGAAGCAATCGTAGCGTCAAGATCTGCCTACTTCAAACATCATCATTCCTTTTTTTTCGACATTTCGTTATTTTTGAGTTACTGGAGAGGCATATGCGATTACTTTATTCCAGTTATTAAGTGAAAGAATCATATTGTTTACCAAATTATCTGGTGTAATTGACGTTCGAATATCACTATCTAATGTTAGTCTCTCATCTGAAAATCTCGAGCAACTGAAAAACAAGTGTTCTGATGTGTCATGAAGTCCACATTTGGGACATTCAAGTGAATTATCTTTGGCAAACCTGTCGAAGTATTCCCTGAAGCAGCCGTACCGGTCAAGAGTTGAGTGAGATACTAATTCACTTCTCCGTGTTTCAACCTGTGGGTCCATCGACCCTTATTGGACTCATCCCAACGGCGTTGCCATTTTTCATACGTTCTAAGCCTCTCAACTTTCTTGCCTTCCAGACCTCTGTTCGTTTGTATTCGTCGGCAATCATCGGCCACCGGAGGCATTCCTGCCGCCACACAGTCTGCATACAGTCCTGTGAACGGAGCCTACCTTTCTCCTGTTTGATTTTACTGTCATTGCACTACACCATACAAGATCACTGATCGCACAACGTTCGCAAAAAGAAGTCGCTTGTATTGTCTTAGACGTGCAACATTTGGCACAATTCGCGTCAGTGCAGATACTGTCCCAGCTACTTTACGTAATTGATAAGCTGTTTAAAAGACATCCTATCATCTATCATTATACTAAGATATCTAATAGACGATTTCTAATAGATTCCACAGTTTCCGACCGTAAGGGTGATGGATTCTCTACATTTTTTTCCCAGTGACAAGAACTGCCTCTATGTTTTCCTCCGCTAGTTGCAGTCCCATTGTCCGCAGCCACTGACCAATCACACAAATGGCCTCATTGGCTATCTGAACTATGTCCCCGGTGCTTAGTGACGACGACAATTGCTATGTCGTCTACGAAGCCAATAATCTTCCTTTCCGGCGGAATCCCAAGTCTCGATACAGCATCATACATAATGTTCCACAGCAGGGGTCCAAGAACCGAGCCTTGCGGAACGCCGCCTGTGATTACATACTTTTCCATGCCGGTTTCCGTATCGCAGAAAAGAGTTCTGCGGGAGAGACAATTCACCACAATTCTACTTAAGTATGTTGGCACCTTTAACCTGCGCAATATCTCGAGGATACAACTTCATCTTGCCGAGTCGAAAGCGTTTCTGATATCCAATGTGATTATGGTCGAGTATTTTAGGGCCTATTTTACATCTCTTCCCCTGAATATCTTGGCGAGCGGTGTCCACTAGCAAATTAACTGCCTTGATGGTTGAGCGTCTTTTCCTAAATCCATACTGGCTGTCAGCAAAACCATTCTTGTCTTATACCACCTATTATCTATTCTTTACCAACCGCTCCAAAACTTTCCCCGAAGTATCAAGCATGCACAGTGGACGGTATGATGATGGAATTCCAGGTGGTTTATTTGGCTTTGGCAGTAATACCAGTCGCTGAAATTTCCAATGCCCAGAAAAAACACCCTCGTTCAAACATGAATTGAACAAGTTAATGAAAACGTCTGGTCTTGCTTTCATTGCACCTTTATTACAATATTTGGTACACCATCAGGGCCAGACACCTTGTTTATATCTATGCACTTGACAGCCCTCTGCAGTTCCTCTCGGGTGAATTCTGGAATCTCCACATTTGAAAAAACTTCACTTGCAGTGGAAGAAATGCACGGACAATTTGGCGTTAAGTTTGGAGACATCTTGGAGACTGAAAATATTTCAATTTCCCCATCACTATCTTGTATGGCATTCCCAATGGGACTTCATCAACCTTCTGACACAGCTCAATCATGCAATGTCTTTTGCTGGCCTTTATATCGTTTTTCAGTTATCGACGATCATCTCGATATTGGCGTTAAAGGTCTTCAAAGAATTATTGTCCTCTATAACGTGGAATGAAAAGTATTCTCGAGTGTCACAAAAACAATGCCCGTAAGTCATTTAAATTATAATTGTATTTACAACGAAGAACTTACGGTCAAATTTACTCCTTTTCGGAACACTCCTGAATTAATATTCTATTATATATAGGGGAAACGAAAGTATACACATGTAAAGCATACGTTTGAAAGTTTACTTAAATGTATTTGCATAACATAGATTTTTGGTAGATATTAATTGGAAATGTATAAAATTATTTTAATACAATACTCAACTCTACTCTGTCTGATTATGTCTTGAGTTATGTACAAATCTGTCTGTAATTATTTCTTAAATCGATTTATTAAATATTTCAGAACATATGACCACCTTATTTATTCACTGTGAAATTAAAATGTCAGATAATTGTAGTTATTTTATTTTTAAAATACAATAAAAGAGTGATTAATAATTTATATGAATTGTAAATATTAAGACCGGATTTAAATTTTAGAATCCATTAGTTTGGTCAAATTAAATTATACTTTTGTAAAACGCGATAATGTATCTTAGAAGGAATCTGCAGTTATATTTACTGAAATCTTTAGTACATGTATATTCGACGAAGCATTGTATAAGCAAATTGCAATGCATATATTAGCATGGATTTATCACTCTTCGCTGCTCGTTGCAGCGAAAACAAGGTAGTTGGCGTAGTTTATCTCTACACCCCCTAGCCTCATCTACCTGATAGCAGGGTCCCGATGGGGTGATACACGAGCAGATTGACTTTGATCGCGTAGTGGGGAAAGCGAGGGGAGAGAAAATAGCCCCCTCTGCAACACGCGTTTTTCCGTCATTAAAACCACGTAATACAACCCCTAACCGTAGCGATTAGTTACGACAGCAGGCAGCACATGCATCTGTGTTCTAATTCTGGCTCCGGAGCCAACCCTTTCCATCTTCCAACTCCAACAAGCAAAGGGTGATGTTTATATGGCAAATTTGTTGGCAGCATCATCGATCAGTAATGTGTACATACAGCTGCTGTCCTTGCGCTGCCTACACACTATTCCGGAAAAAAAAGTTTCAGCTTTCATATACTCTTACACGGCAAAACATTTCAGAGAAGCAAATAGTTCCCATTCTTTTGAGTTAATGATTACCTTGGATTCATACTTTGAAGCAATGTGCACGTGAGTCACGCAAGTAGAGCATACGACAAGAGTTGTATGCAGCTAGAATTGCAGCTGTCTCCTATATGGTAGAAGCATTATTAAGTTACCTTCCAGACGCACATTTTATAGAGTTTTACCTACATCTATTTAGGTGAAACAGCAGCTAGGAGCCTTAACATATATAGCCTGTGGGCTTTCCGCATACACCCTTTACAATTACATTCCTATGCTATTAAAAGGGAGTTGCGTGATTCAGGATCACCCACCATGTAACCTGTTAACCCAATAAGATTTCATGTGGGAGTTTATTCTCGCAGATATTTCTCCCCATATTGACTGCAGGGCTCAACTGACTGCGTTAGGAATGCCTCGTAATCTCTCTGGTTTTTTCAAGCTTCATCTATTTTAGAAGGTGTATGTCTGGGGTCCAAGCGTTGTTATCGGATCCCATTGGATCAATCGGCCAACTGCCTCATAAAACTGGATGAGACACGGAGAAGGAAATGCTGCGTCCCCACAGTAAACTCATCCTCCGTCATTCGGAAAAGCGTAAGAATAGTACCCAACAGTCCGACCTACCTGATCTATGTTTTATAGGATTTCTCTTTATCTCTTTAGGTATCACACCGGGTAGGATCCTTAAACTATAGCCCGGGAGCCCTAGCCATTCCTTCCTTTACCTTTCACATCCTCCTTTTCCATTCCCTTCCTATGATATTAAAGCAGAGTTGGCTCTTTCAGTTTAACCGTCATGTAGCCCGTTACCGAAAAAATGATGCTGCAACCTCACAGATCTCAGAAAGGCGTGGGAGAAATGAAAGCCTGACCTGTCTGATGCATATTATTTATCAGTGTGAAGTTGATTCTACATATTCTGATTTAAAGTTTTATTTGGGATATGTTAATATTAATGAACGGAAACGATTACTGAATGATTTCCCGTTGAATGAGCGTTTTCGGTTTTTCAGTTTGGCAAAAGCATATTTATATTGTAATTAATAGGAGGGGGTATGATTTCAATTATTTTAATGAATTTACTTGATTTAGGATATAATATATACTTTTATTTATATAATAAAATACAGTCATCTTAAATGGGGTCCTGCACGCTATTACAAATAAATTAAAGGGGACTATTTCAAAATTCTCAGGGTTAATTATTGTTTGGGTAACCACGCACAGCAGAGATTCCGTTCACTGGACGAACCTGTTTCATTTTAATATGCGTCTCGGTGCATATTACCATGTTACTGAAACTTCCATCTTCTCTCTTCCTTCGGGTTAAACCTGAAGCTGCCGGTAGATAATGGTATGAAGTCGTGTTGCCGGAATTGAGGAATACTCAGCTTTTTTCTCCTCCTTCCCTCTAGCTTTCTCTTTGTTAACATTTTCTCACTCCTTGCCGTCTAGCACTACACTGCTACTCTAACTCCCTCGCCAACTCAGCATCTTTCATCATACATCTCTGCCTCTCGCTTTTTCGTCGCCTTCCACCTTACTCCTTCGCTGCTTCCTCGTCTGTCAATGTCTCACACCATACCGCATATTTTTCCAGGTATAACCTTCGCTGACTAATTCCGTAAATCCCCCTCCAAGAGATAACGCTATCTCACGTGGCGTTTTTTGCCAATCCTCGTGAGTTCTCCGTCCGGTGCGGGAAATTTTTCATGATATATATATATATATATATATATAAAGAAAGCTAATGCTATTGAAAATATTAAATTTTTAATTTAATATAAGTTAAATTATATAATGGCTTAGCATTATAGTTGTTCCGAGGATTTGTTTACGCAGCTGATTAGTCATGTACAGAAGAGAAAATTATTCCAAAATTTTAATCTCAAAACGTTTTATTATTCTAATAGATGAACCAAAGTCACGAGAACGTGTCGTGACGCTTTGTCAAATCCATGGCCGACGAAACCTGTTATACACCTCCAGAACCCTGAATCCGTAGTTTATTTTTTCGGATTTGCTTTACGAATATCCTCGATTACTAACACTCGGCGCGTTAAGTCCTGATAATCCTCACTGCCGGAAAACTCGTTATTTACTGCTATTCAAGCTTTACTTATTAGTATTTACAGGGTGGTTCGGAAATGTCTCTCCAAATTTAAAATGACACCTGCGAAAACGTGAGACACAGAAAGGTGAAACAACTAGTATGTTGTACAAACAAGTCTCGAATTTATCAGTCATTACTTTGCTGAAATAACACTAAATTTATTAGATAATTGTAAACTCACGAACACGTGAATGCACAAAATGTTACCAATATGGAGCAATGTTCTTCGTATCAAAGTTTACCACCAAATGTAACTATTTTACACATATTGTTACCTGGTGACGGGAAACATGACGGGAAAATGACGCCAATATGGTTGCAACAATTTTATGTGGACTAGGTTAAGAGAAATTTTGTCATTTTTGTTTTTGATCAGTCTATTTTTCTTTTTCTTTTTTTGTCAAAAAACGGGATTATAAAAATTTATTGTTTTTTACCACCGCTAAACTTTAACATAATCAAATTTAAAATTAAATCACAGTATTAACTTAATTAGTATTCTAAATATTGAAATGAACAATTATACTGAATCAATACTTAATTCATCTCCGTTTATTAACTTTTGAACATGTGGGTATTAGAAGTATGATACTCATTATAATTATTAAACATCTATTTTTATCTACAGCTTCCACAAGTAACTCTGAATTTAACAATCAATAATTAAATATAATTTTTATAAAATTCGAATCGATCTTTCAGATAATGTAGATGAAAGATAAACAAAATGATTATGGACAGTGAAAGGACGAGTATATTCAAACAAGAACAGAATAATCTAAGAAAAGAAGTTGTCGAATTGATTCAGTGCCTTCGATAATTTTTTTAGTGTAGTCTTTAATGTGCAGCTTTAGGTTGAGAATATTTTCGGAATTAAAATTGTACATATATATGGTAGTCTTATAAACGTTTCTGGGAATTCTGCGTAGCAGAAAATGTATTCTTGTTGTCATATAAGTCGGTGAAGTAAATATATATATATATATATATATATATATATATATATATGTATCGAGAAGTAGGTTAGAAGAAGGAGTTACGTATTTAGAATATTTTATTAACTGTTTCGTCAATAGTAAGAACTTGTATGTGATTTGGTTGTTATTAAGAGAAAAATGGAAGAATGTACCAAGATGTATTTAGCATATTCCCTGATATTTGTCCGAGACCAATATCTCATGGAAATATGGCAGATAACTCATCCTGAATGAAAAAAATAGTTGATGAACGCATCCGTGGAGAGTCATAGGTCAGCAGAAATCGTGGAATTATGAAGAGATCCTTCTACTGAGCGTGGCGACAAGGGGAAACTCAATTGGCAATTGTCCAGTCAACAATGACAGGGCCATGCATTATGTGGGTGGACAGAGTTGTTAACCCTGTTACAATGCCACGTTACACAAAGCTGCTAATTTTGCCAGGTCCGACTTACTGAACAGGACGTATTCACTTCGATGCATATCGCAAAGCCATGGAAGCCACTCAGCTTTTTGCTTAGCTTCAGACATCAAAAGCACAATATGACGCATTGTTCTGACTTGAACAAGCGGGAATTTAACGTGGAACGCCACTAACACCATGTTAGTTTTAGTGGTAGTTACGAGGAATACTGAATATATCAAAACCATCAGCATTGTTCCTTCTGTGTTGGCATATCCAATTATGCTGCCCCTACATGACGCGACAAATAAAACCGATTTACGTACGCATCGTATCGACGAACCAAAGAAGTTTATAATTTCTCAGGGAGTTAGCCCCCAGGCAACAATAAGTTAATTATGCAACAATACATTGAGTGAGAATACTCGCTCCCCCCCTTTCTCACGCTGTCAAAATTAGACTTATAATAACACAAGTCTGATAAATGGTAAATGAACTCCTAATAGTGTTTATGATTCACAGTTGGTTTTTGCGCTGGCTTTAGCGCGGCAATTCAAAGAATTTATAAATATTTAGTTTTATATTTATATTAATATCATCTCTACAAGATACCGAAATGAAACATACACGAAAATTAAATCTCTCAAATTCAGTTTGAAATCCGTTAAGCAGTTTCGGAACATAAATAGCTCAGGAATATAGGCAACCCACATTCATTTGGAGTTTTAAATGTGCGTTTCCCAAGAAACCGATGAATTTTTAATATTTATATTATATTAATATCTTCTGCAATATATCAAAATGAAACATAAACGAATGTTTAAGTTAAATTTTCGGTTTTTAAATCCTTAAAATTTCATTGAAATCCGTTTAGATAGATTGGTATAGAATACTTCATAATTTTCTCTATGATGGATGTTTATTATTTGTTCTATACATACCAAAGATCAGAGAATATTTATAAAAACGATGCCCAGTATCATAAAAATGAAATTATAAATCAGATAATTCAACATATAGAACTTCAATATATTTTTTATTGCTAGTCTTTAAATATTTCATTCTCAGAACAGAATCAATCTAACTATTACTGTTCTCTTTATGTATATAGTGTTGTTCTTTCTGGAATGGCTAACAATTCACAATTCAGTATGTTAGTAACGTCGTGAGCATGAATTGTCATATTTAGCTCTGTGTGTGATGGTTATGTGAAGTTACACCTGCAGATAAGCAGGGACCTGCATTGGGAAATCAATTTATATACAATGATGGTATCGTTACGAAACGAGTTCCCGCTATCTGTTAATGTTGACTAATTTGAGATGACTGCTACGAATTAGTAACATATCAACAAATTATATTTATTCTTAACGATTCTCCGGTAGACGATATCAGTCTTCTGACCTAAGAAATCAAATTCTTTAACTATCGATATTTTTCATCTAAATTTGTACAATATTTATTTGATTTTATCAAAATTGAAAATCATATTAATATGCAATACTTTTAGGCATGTGCGACAATAGATACGAATACGTCACTGATAAGTATCCTTTTAATTTCCACTTTATTCGAACATAAATTTTCATTTAAGTTTTTAATCTCCGTTCCGGGAAAATCGAGAAATTATTTTTTATTTTAACTATGAAATGAATAAGTTACTGGATTGCAATTAAGTCACATATGTAATTCAAAATATAGTATAGACCTGATGGAATCTTCTTCATAAAGCGCTTATACAAACGAAAAAACAATCCACTCTTAACTCTATTTTTACCACTTATCTTATTCCATGGAACACGAATTAATAGAAAAATAAATCAAGCGTGCGATTATTGGGTTATAAAAGTCTACACAAATTCTCAGTAATAATTACACTATTCACTGTAACCAATAAATTTAAATATTATAAAGAAGCATATTTGATTTCCTTTTGGGTTTATAAATAAATTTAGGGTGAGTTGCTTAATTCTTATGTATTGATACACTTCATGTCGGAAAATATTAATTAACTACGAATATGCTACTATTTTATGATACTTCACTTATTAATAAACGTTAATTATGTTTTTATTTTACAGGACTAACTATGTTTAATATACTCATTTACGAATTTTGGTCACGAATTTTGATTTGTTACATGGTCAATTTTTTTTAATATTTATCTCTAATTTATCTGTTACTTCTAAGAAAAACTTGCCTTCCTAAAACAAAACTTATTTTGATGAAAAGTATATATTCCCCAACTCTCCGATTTGTCGTTTAGGTTGCCCGGTCCAGTTCAATGGCAGACCAAATTTGGATAGTTCATATTCTATACTAAAATCCTCGGTCTATATATTACAGAAAACACACAAAGAAAAACTAAAGGTAGTATTTATAAACATTTTCACAAATTTAAAGAGATCACGATTTAATTCATTAACAGTTATAGCGAGCTGCAGCTGGTGACCGTCGGCCAGAACGTCAAACACGGAGTCTCGCATAACCGCCCCAAATAATCTTGTTATTCCTTGTTAACCGATGATGAAACCGCCTGACCATTATAATCCGCCACTGTTAGGCCGATGTAGACGTAGTTTTGGAGTTCATTCTGGTTCACTGGAATGGACCGGCAAGTTTTAAGGGCCATTTTATGACAAGTGCAACTCCTCCCCAAGCACGTCAGTTGTGAAAGGAGCAAAGCGCGCGGCTGACAAATGCCGTCCTTTGGGGAAATTGGTTCCCAAGATGCTTGGGACATCTGGTCTATCCCCGAGAGGCCCTGAAGCCTACCTGGTGGTGGCTTTTCCACCTCCCGCCTCACGCGCACAATTTTCTTCCTTACTTTCCCAAGGGTGCATGACCCTTCCCGTGGGCTCTTTCGTATAGTCGCCCCTGTTGCCATTCGAGCAAAAATGTGCGATGGGAACCAAACTGTGAATGTTCTCATAGGAAAAGAGTTGGCTACAGTCTTTCTACTTCCCATGTACATGTAGAAAATAAAACTAAAACTAATTTCATAAACTCAATTAGGTATTACCGATACTCGATGGCTTTTGAACAAGTAACACGTCTCACCTCGTCTCTGATTGGTAGATGAATTTTTGTTTTTAATCTCATGTCTATTTCTTTTCCTACAAAAATATTACTATCCAAAGAATACGCAATCCAATGCGAATTTAACTTATCATTACTTTCAGTAGATAGCATCCTAACTGTTACGATAAATTTCTATTATCAAGTAAAATACGTTTTTAATTAAAAATTTATTTAATAAATGCATTATTTACATTACGTTTAAAATCTTCAGATTATGATGCTTACGTAGGTATTGATATATAAAAATACAACTAACAAATAAACTAATAATATTCGTAACCAATATTACTATTTTAACAGGTCGTTGCAATCCAAAATAGGCTATACGGACTCCTCCATTAAATATTTAAAGAAATAGAACCAATGAAGCTATAATAATCAGAAATATTTCACGATATTTATGGTGAATATAGTATATAATAACTTATTCTGATAATTTTGAAATTGAAAAATATTTTCAAATAACCTCCAAATTGTATGACACGTTTGCATTTTACATTATCGCTATTACAATAGAATTGGGAAGTATATATCATTTAATGAAATATATTGTTGGATATAAATCACATATTCAATCATAGATATTTAACCTATAATATTGTAGAGTAACGAGTTTATGACATTCGTTTTAAGAACTGAAATCAGCAAAGCCTTTAAATCGTAATTCTCAAAAATATTTTCTGTCTAACGTGGTAAGACATTTTCTTCGTTTACATGAATTATATATTTTCCAACTTTCAGATGGTAGTGGTAATACTTATAAAATTTCATGTTTTTGAATAAAGTAATAGTATACGTATTATTGTTCATAATTTTGAATCATCTTGCAGACTATTTAGAGAGAGGAAGACAAAAGAGATATATGTGACTTAAGACTGACAGTTTTGACAGACATAATACGAATTGAGAGATATAATACTTCTGTAGCCGTAATTCTGGTTTATCCTAACCAGATATGCAAAATTTCAGGCTATAATATACGTATTTATAAAATACATACACTTAACGGCTAAAAAATTTAATTACTCCCATTTCTCGTTGTGATCATATCAATGACGTTAAAGAAAATCCGATTAAATTAATATTTCGTTAACAATCATATTGGGCTATTTGTAATACATACGAGTATGTATATTGTCAACATTCTTATCTACTTATCTACTAAACTATTCAAAATAAAATTAAAGTAACATCTCAGGTCCTCTAATAAATATATGAACTATAAGACGGTTTGCTTATATAATAACGTTTTAAGTCGATAAAACATTATTCTTTGACACAAGAAATTCCTGTTTCTTTTAAATATACAATACATTTTCGTCTCTTTTTCGACACTCAAAAACAATTCTACGTCTTTACTCAGCACTCTGGAATTATTAAGTAAGCTCCTGAATGTTTTAAAAGCACTTGCGCCTCGCCTCCAATTACCATTTGACTTAATGATGATGGCTTCTACGAGCTCATTTCATCCGTTTCTTAATTTCGCGCAGATCTCTTAGCGTTTTTTGGTGCACAGAGGGAAAATAACGTTTAATGTTACGGTTCCTCCTTAAAATACAGAGGTTAAACGCTTTATTATAAATGTTTATAGCTACTTGAATATTGAAAACGTTGATTATTGAAATCGTTTAATGAGTTGGTTAAAATACTTAAATTCGCTAAGACTAAGTTTTGAAAAAAGTAACGATGGCGTCATAAAGTCGGTAGCCCACTGGTATGAGTGAATTCAGTATTTCGCCGTAAATTGTAACCACAAAAATTTTATGTAAGCTACGTATCAGCCTTATAAATGTAACACAACAGATGCCAAGCCCCGCAGTACCTGGCTACAACTAAGATGCAGAATAATGCGCACTACATATATTTCCCTGGGCTGAGCTGAATCAACAGGGGGCGTTGGCTGAATTGAGTAGGTATGCGCCTTACAGGCTTTCGGACTCATTTGCTTATGCTTATTCTCGGAATAAGAGCAGAGAATTCTATTATTATAAAAGTTACTTTCTTTAAATCATTACTCCTTGATTTTATTTCATGTCCTCGTTTATTTTTTCCTTCTCTCCCCATCCGACAATACTAACCAAATAACTTACCTGGATTATCCAAGTAATGAATTATTTTGTTACTAAGTAACATTTCAGACTCAAATCTATTATGTTAATTATAATGGACACCAGATTGCGTTTCCTTATAAAATTATTGCAGTCATAGTTTAGCCTCACTTAATTAATTCATAAACTGATAACAAACCGAAGAAGTTGCTATAGACATACTTAAGTTCTTAAAAATATTGAAATGATAAACATCTCAATGTAATGAATATAAACAATCATTTCAGTTTTAAGAAACCTGTATTATGTATTTGATATACGCTTTCCAGTATTAAAGGTCACCGATATCAATATATTTAGTAAACACATAATAATGTTTTTAACGAAGAAAACTGGGGCTTATAGATGCGAACAGCACAGGAAAATTACTTTAGTATCTCATGTATGAAAAATATTATAAACCTAATAAATACGAGGATGGAACGTCAAATATAATGTAAGTTTGGATAAGATCAGTTTGGCTTTAGAAAGAATGTAGGCACAAGTAAAGCAATATCGAAGGCAGAATAAGAAAAAACCGGCCTACGTTCATGGCATTTGTATGTTTAGAAAAATCGTTTGATAATGTGAACTGGAACACACTATTAAGGATTTTGAAGAGCACAGGAATCCAATATCCAGAACGAACGCTTATACATAAAGAACGAACGCTTTACTAATGACATTGTAGTATTCTGGGAGCCAGAAGAAGACTTAAAAACCATAATAAATGGCATGAATGGTCCTAGAGAAAGAGTTCAATATGAAAATTAATAGAGGGAAAACTAAACTAATGGAGTGGCATAACAAAGGGTGTTAGATTGAGAAGGGATATTTCGTCGGAAGTTAAGTAATTCTGCTAATTGAGAAGCGTAATAATTAGGGTTGGAAGAAGTATAGTAGTCATAAATAGTAGGATAGGACAAGCAAAGAACACTTGCGAAAAATAGGAATTTACTTACGGGCAATATAAGTGTGAACATTAGGAAATCATTGCTAAAAATGTTACATGGGTGCGAAACGCGGACGTTAGGATTTGTAGAAAGTAAAAGAATAGAAGACTTTGAAATAAGGTGCAATAGAAGATTGCTGAAAATCAGATGTGTGGATAGAATCACTAACGAGGAAGATCTATGCAGAATAGGGGAAGAGCGAACAAGATGGAGGACGTTGACAAGAGAAGACCATGCTTTAAGACATGAGGGTCTTGTAAAATTAGTATTAGTGTGTGGGTTAAGAACTGAAGAGGGAGGCGAAGGGTGGAATGTGCTAAGCAAGGTTGGGTTGCGGTAGTTATGCGGAAATAAAATGGCTTGCGCAAGATAGGTGAACATATTGGGTTACATCAGACCAGCCTTAGGACTGAATACCACAACATCTGGATTTTATTTATAATTATTCATATTAATTTTAAAATATTTTCAGTGGATATTTATTGTACTTCTTAATAAATAATATTAAAACTCTAACAAATATATTTAGTTCCTTCATACACTTCTTAGGCAATATATTACTTTTCCTGATGTAACTTCTACCGCAGGTAATTTAGTTTGTCGCGCCAACATTGAAAAAGTTGAATTGGTTGAGGAAAGCAGGTTGATAAAACAAGAGCATTTTCCACGAGTCAAGAAACTAGCAGGATTTTTTATTGTTTATGACTGAATTAACTACCCTTATTTAAAAGTTAATGAAGTTTATAGCGCTACATTCATGTGTGAAAATTTGTCGTAATTAGTAGTATGATGCTGGAAAAACTGACGTACAATGTTTGTATAGCATGCTGGTAATTTATGCACGTAAAACGGAAAAAAAATTGGGGTTATTTAAAAATAAAAAGCTGGTATGAAACATGTTTTTAAATGCTTGAAAAACAAAATTATTTTACATGATATTTCTTGTTCTATATTTTACGAGAATTCATAAATCATGGATCATTAATTTATTCGTATAAATTTAATAGGAATTACAGACGCATCCGCTACACATTTAAAATTTTTTCAGGTAATAACTTTAAATGTTACTACAAATATTATATAAAAAAATAAAAAATGATACATTAAAATTATTAAAGTTTCAGATTCTTGATAACAACAAAACTAATATTTCAGAATCTTAATAACATCCGTATTTAAAAAATTATAATTTTTAAATTATGAAGAGTAAGGAAGCCAAAATTATAAAAGAAATATTAACTGGACGGCCCACAATTGCATCTAAAACTGAATGAAGATATAAGAACACAGAAACAATTCAGTATAGTCTTATACCTCACTATGTGTAAAACTTAGAAATTAAAAATATTATAAAATTATTTCTGGTCAATGTATTTGTGGAAAACTAAAGGTAATCTTTGAACTAGATTGAATAGGCATAAAATTAATCATGGAACCTTGAACCATCACTATACATAAATTAGAGGAAAGACATGGATATAATTGGGATAATTTTAATATTTGAGCCAAATAAAATTTAATAATGCAACAGTTAGCACATTAAAGTTTCATAATAAAACATTAATATTAACATTTATAGCCCTATATTTTTTAAGTTTTATTAATTTCTTCTTGCTTTCTAAAAATTTGGTATGAAATTTTGGACTTTTTATTTTAAATTTAACTATTTTATGCTTCGTTACATTTATTTTTGAATTGAAATGGTGTTATATGATATATTTTAAATTTTGTTTTATTTTCATCTATTTTAATTTTGACTTTGTTTTGTATAGGCATAACAGTCTATATTATTATGTTGTTTTGTTTCTTGTATCACATTTCGGTTTAATCTGTTCTCGTTAGCAGTTGAGTGCCTCTTATACATATGGCTTCCTTTTGTTCAATAAAATTTAATAATTGTTTTATTACAATTTTAACTGAGGATGTTATTAAGATTCTGAAATGCTATTACTAATGTAGTTAAAATTAGAAATTTTCACCCGTTTTTAATTTATAATTTCTTAGGTATTTTTGTAGTAACATATGAATAAATTACCTGATTTTGTGACGAAATGTCGATTGACTTTAAAAATACTTTGTAAGTGTTCGTAAGTGTGTTCAATTTTATTATTGTGAAAACAAAAGGCTAACTGATTTACAATGTATAATTAAACTAACGAAGAAATTTTAACTATTTATAAATATTATTACAATTTGTAAAATGTTTGGAGAAAAAACATCCTCCATAATGCTATGGTGACTATGGATATCCAGATAGCATCGTGTTTTGAAACAGGACTGTAGTTTTAAGAAAAATCTGTGTAAAAAAGTGGTAATGATGCATAATTTAACGTTAAAATTTACTTATCCTAAAAGTATTTAAAATTATGGAAAAAAATTAAAAAACACTGATGTTACTCTAAATATATATATTTAGTAAACTTTTGTATATTTTTATGCAATTCAAAAATTGAAAACGTGTACTAGCAAATTGTATTAAGTAACGTAAATTACTTTGAAATCCCCTTTAATATAAATCAGCTCTTATTTACAACAATTTGGAGTACTTTGATCAAGAGAAGTGATAGATTAATAGGAAAAGTTTGAGACACGAGGGTCTTGTAAAATTGGTATTAGTGGGAAGTATGTTGGGTCAAGAACAGAAGAGGGAGGTGAAGGATTGAATACTCAAAGCAGATTAGATAGGGTGTTTAGATGTAGTATCTATGTATAAATGAAAAGGCGTGCGCAGGATAAGTTAGCCTGGAGGGTTTCATCAGACCAGTATTTGGACTGAATATCACAACGCACACATTTTATTCACAGAATCACTTTTTTAATGTCCGTTTCATCAACAAATTATATATAAATAAGAACATTAATTTCTCAGAAAATTATGTAGAATAATTATTATTTCAACTACGCAAAAATTTATCTTTTTACAGTAGTAGATATAATGTACTGATTTTAAACAATAAAATAATTCACGTTACACATTCTTCATATATTATTGTTATTTATCTATCCCTCTTTCATACAACATTTTGATGTTAATATTCGCTTTTTAATACCAATATTCAGCAAATTCGTTTCCTTAAGCTCTTTAGTGAGCAATAATATATATTAATCGATATTAAACTACTCGTACAATATGTGCTATAATGTGTTCCTTTGTCCCTTGATTACGTCGATGAAGTGGCCTTAGTGATGATTTTGAAGTTCTTCGTCTTGTACAATATCGAAAAAACTGACTTCATGTGGCTCGGGGGCAATCAATGTCTTTTCCGTCGACAGGAAGGCAAGCTGCATAAAATATGCATGTATTTCTAAAACAATACGGGTATGGTGAGGCTAGTGGTCGTACGTGCATAATTCATGGGGTGTTGTGGCTGGTGTACGTGCAACCACCAAGTCTCTACGTGATGGTCTCGTTCCGAGGTACAGAGCCTTGCTACAAACGTATGGCAGCTATTAAACCATGTAGAACACAGGCACGCCCGAGTGGCTAATATCGACACTTACTACGACCAAGTTCTGTTCTTATAAATTCAGTACGCAACCCGTCTACTAATACCAACTACAAATCAAAAAATAATCCTGAAGAGTAAATATAATCATCATTGTTGTTATTAACTCCATAGAAGTTGAGGACATATTAAAATTTTAATAATGAAGTGCATTAATTTTTGAGCCGTGTACGATATCTATAACACCAATCACATACAATTTTTGCACTTACGGATATAATTGGCTTTGTAATACACCTATTAGATAATATTTTTTTTCAGAAGCTCATTTCCGTTACGCAAAAGAGATTTTATATTCCAGTATTGTTTTCAAACTGTAAACATTTTGTTCATTATAGCACTGTGTCACGCGATCTTAATAAGCTTGATTACTCCCCACGTAGGAATTTGATATATAATCATTGTTCTGGCCTATTCTTTTTCAAGGTCAATTTGACAATGATACGGACACACCCTTTAAGAATGAGGGCCGTGAAACAATGCATACACTCCAAGTTGTTTTTTTGTTCACACTTCATGAGAAACGTTTAGTGCCCCTACTTGAATGCTACAAGCAGTACACCTTACCCGCGATGTAAATTAGTCTCTCACTAGTCTATGAATATAACAACCAGGCCTTGAATGACCAATATCCTTTTTATAACCTTTTACGATTCTAATAGATTATTATAAAAATATGTATCGAAAACGGCGGAAAATAATTATGTTTTAACAACAAATAAGTGGAAAATTCATAGTGTGTTAACACTTTCAACCAAGGGATGTTACGTTGCGTTCAGTTTTAAAAAAATATTTTTAATTACAATGAGATAGATGAATATCCTAATTTTGAAACTGTACGAAAAGGGCATTACTCGTAATTCAACTGGAAATGAGTATTTTCTTTCAAATCAAATAATTTTTTAAAATTTCTGGTTATATTCAGGGACGAACATTCAGTTTATCAGATGGGAGGCATATAAGTGGAAAATGGTGTATAAAACATTTCAGTTATGAATCAGTTCACTATTCCATTTTTATTTTCGTTGTCATACAAGTCGTCTGACAGAGGTATTTTTCACATATGAAGGACATTCAACGACTATGGAGATAAATTGTTCTAGGAAAAACTTTACGGTTTTACAAAATGGGACTTTAACTACTACTCAACATAATCCCCAATAATAGTCATGCACTTGGCTGGACACGGAATTAGTTTTTATCTTCTTCTTACTTGGATCTGCGGCCCATTCAGGGCCTTGGCCTATCGGGTCGACAATGGACTTTTTTATTGATAATAACTTAGTTGACCTGTTTTCTGGATTCAATAACGGGTCGTTTTTAACAAAGTTTGTCTTTTGTTAATACATTAATTTTTGACAAATATATATGTATGTATGATTACAATAATAAAAGTATGAGTATATTTAAAATTGGTTTTAGCATATTTTAGTTATTTATATTTACATTGCGCAAGAATCGTCTGTTTTACTAGTTTTTAACAAAGTTTGTCTTTTGTTAATACATTAATTTTTGACAAATATATATGTATGTATGATTACAATAATAAAGGTATATGTGTATATTTAAAATTGGTTTTAGCATATTTTAGTGATTTATATTTATATTGTGCAAGAGTTTTACTAGTTTTACTATTATCATTTCTTATTAAATTATTTTCGTGGAGAGACTGAAGGAAGGAATTCTTAATTTCCATGTCTCCTCATCCTTCTTACGAAGGTTCTTACGTACGTTCCATCCTTACTACCTTTCCACTTTTATGCATTTTGTTTGTGGAACAACTCCGGTTCTCCTTTTAAGACCCACGTTTCCGAATCTCAATGAAGCGTTGGTCGAGTAGTTGTAGGTTCAAAATTATACTAACTTTATACTCTAATCATTTATGACTTTATTATTATTTCCACTGTTAGCAAATCTTAATTTTATTTCTGATACTATTGGTTTTGTATAATTTGTATTAGCAGAGTTATGTAATTTGATTAAGATAATTATTTGATTAATATTATTATTGTTATAAGTTATATTCTATTTTATATTATGATGTCTATATATTTGGTCTTTATACTCATCCTGTTCTAGGATTTGAGAGTCCGGTCCGCTGATGAGTAGATTGAGTTTAATAATGTAGTAAATTATGAATAATTGCTTTAAAGTACTGTATTTAAGATTTTATGTGTTTAGAGTTCTCTATTGTGTCAGTTACATAGCGGATATCAGATTTGTCAAATTTTCTAGAGCCGCGGTGAGTGGTGGGTTTCTTATTATTTCCCCAGTCTTTCTACTGCAGACTGTCGTCTCACATGACGCATTCCGAATTTGGAGTGACACGTGGTCAGAGTATCGATTCTCGAGCAGTCTTAATCCCAGTCTCCGTGGCCACGACATATCAAACGTCCAAGCCCATGCCAGGATTCGAACAAGGGACTATTGTGTTGTGAGGCAGCGACGCTACCCACTATACCATAAGAGGTTAGCCTAGTTTTCTCTACTTGAAGTAAATATGTCTTTTTTGTTGTTGTCTGAGCCAGATTCTCACAAATTCGTTGATCACCTCTTTATTGCTGAACGGTTTTCCTCGCAATGACTCCGTCAATGTAACAAACAAATGAAAATCGGAGGGAGTCAAGTCTGGACTTTCTCAATGGTTTGTTGGGTCAATTTGGTGGATACACATCGTGCTTACTTTTTTTACTTGAGCTTGTAAGTGATAACGTTTTGAAATGTTCCAACACTTACTGTAACTTTTCTTATTATTTAATCAACCGTAGTACGACAAAATATATACAGCCAAATCTATTTGTAAATAAAATTAAGAAACATATTGTGTAAAATTATATTAGTAAAATATAAATTAGTAAGAATAAAAGTATTGTAGAAACATATATAAACAAAATAGTCTATCATATTAGCAAAGAAGTATTACATCAAAGTATTGTAATGTGCTGTTCGGCATTTTACGGAAATTTACATAAAATAACCGCCATTCTGTTCGACGTTTGGAATTTTTAAAATTCATAGATTTTCACAGCGTTACAGATTACAATGAACATATTAAATATATATGCGGTATACATGCATACAATTTCGTAGTTTACATTACTCCAAAATTTTATTCCTATGAGCAAAAACATGTTGAAATCATTGAACCAACTACTTGTAAATTACTGAAGAAAATCTTGGGGTAATATAATCTCAATAAAACATCATGTATTTCATTGCATATTTCAATGACGCCCAAGGTTATATGGTAAAGTATCGAAGGCTGCACTGAAAGGTAAAAATTACACGCTGAGAAAGACCTATAACTTTAAATTTTTTCGTCGCATTCATTTTTGTTAGTATAAATATAATTATTAATTTTAAATACGTATGATATGTATATTAATATATAAATTACATTTATTTTTTACATTATAAATAAAATATAAAAAATTGTATTGTGAACTTTAAAACAATTGTATAAGAAAATTATCAATAAATATATTACATATTTATAATATAAAGTGTTGCAATTAAGGAATGACTGTTACTAAAATGGAAACAAGTCCACAATTTTTTCAACTGCATATGACAGAATGGTGCAATTTGTACATTGATACAAAATTCTTCAAACTATATATGAAGATATGCTTCATTTTCAGCACGTAGGTATTATCACAGAAGGGTTCACTGCGGGCGCTATGCAGATGCATTGCGGAAGATTCAAGCAAAATTTCAAGCCATACTGAATAATTTCCCATCTTATGCGAGGGCTATTTATATTATGTGTTGAGAAGAATCAATAATAAATTAATAAGATGGGAAAAATCAGAAAAATTTCAATACTCCAAAATAAATCATGCATATATTTCGGCAGTTTCCGAAAAAGTACTCTCGTGTATACAATGCAGAACAATTTTCCCAATATTTTAGGACTTGTGTTGTACACGTTTGCAATAACATCGAAATGTTTCTCACCAATAGAATCGTTACAGGAATTTCTTAATTATTCTTAACCAAATTTTCACAAATGTTAACTCTTGATATCCATCTCTGAGCTCCTTATTAGTGGATTTTAGTTTACTCGAAACAGCAGAAATATAATTTTTCAGTTTACATTACTCTAAAAAAACATTAAACTATTGATACTATTTCAACATTATAAAGAAAGACACGTAATTGTACATAACTGTAGCAGTTAAATGCCTACAAAGCTTAGAATTTTATTTATAAATTAAATATGTATCCATGCTCTGTTAAAGCGAAATATGCGTGTATTTATGTAGTATTTTTCCCGCTGGGGAGTATTTCCAAAAATAATACATTGGGCTTTTACTAATGTATTTTAATAACACATTCGAAATTAAACCCTCGAAGCGTTGTGAGAGATTTATGAAATCCCTCAATTCTCCATTTTATGATTCAGATTTTCCCAATATGATCAAGTATATTAGTAGTTAAGTGTGTTAAAATGCACAATACGGCCTTGACACAGCAATATTTAGAAACGTATGTCTCCTTATTATTGGTAGTTGTATTTTCCAGATTATAATATAATTAGTTACCTATGATTTGATAAACACATCTCATAAACCTAACTTATGAGATGCTACTTGGGAAGCGTAATAACTAGGGATGGTAGAAGTATAGTAGACATAAAGAGTAGGATAGCACAGGCAAGGAAGGCTTTCGCAAAAAAAAAGAATTTACTTACGGGAAATATTAGTGTGAATATAAGGAAATCGATGCTAAAAATGGTCGTATGGAGTGTGTTGTAATATAGTTGCGAAACGTGGTCATAGGAGTTGCAAAAAGGAAAATAATAGAAGCCTTTGAAATGTGGTGATACAGGAGAATGCTTAAAATTAGATTGTTGCATAAAATCACTAACGAAGAAGTCCTAAGCAGAATAGAGGAAGAGTGAACAATATAGAGGAAGGCGCGAGGGTCTTGTAAAATTACCCCAGTGTGTGGGGTATAAATTGCAGAGGGAAGACAAGGATGGAATACGCTAATTAGATTAGAGAGGATATGGGCTTTGCTAGTTTTGCTGAAATGCAAATGTTTGCGCAAGATAGGTTAGCATGGAGGGTTGCATCCAACCATAACAATATCAAGCATAACTTTTAAATTAAAAGATTTAGGTTAGGGTTGCGTAATTTAAATCAACAATATGTTTGAATTGAGGTGTGAGTAATGAAAAATTTATATTTAGTCATATTGCCCTGATAGTTATCTTCATTAAAATATTTAGGATCTAAAGTAAACAACGGGTGTGACCATAAGGAAGAAATAGACAGTAGATTTAAGCAGAAAATATGTGTTATTCCTTCCTTCCACCTTGGCTCTACAGCCCATTGAGGGCCTGGACCTACCGAGTCGACTGCGGACTGTCATCTTGCATGGCACACATTCCGAATTTGGAGTGACACGTTGTCAGCGTATCGATCCTCCTACAGTCTTAATCCCGGTCTTCGCAACCATGACGACACAAACGTCCAAGCCCATGCCAGGATTCGAACCCAAGACCTTTCGGTTGTAAGGAAGCAACGCTAACCTTAACATCACAGGAGGTCAGAAAATAGGTGTTATTAGGATCTCAAAATGATTTTAAGTCAAAACTCCTGTCCAAGGCTACAAAGAAAATTTTGTACAAAACTCGAATGAGACCTGTAGTGAAATGTGGATGGGAGTATTGGACACTTTCGCAAGCAGATGAGATGAGAGTTGATACACTCGATAGAAAAATACTGCGATAAAAAAGGACCTGTTTAAGACAATGCAATTTGGAAAATTCGGCCTAATGCAGAACTTTACGAGTTTTAATGTTTTAATGAGTTTTAATGAGCAAAAATTATCCGCAACAATAAAATAGTCAATATTCCGCTGGGCGGAACATCCCAAAGGAATGAGAAAACCATGTAGCAAGAGAAGTAGGGAGAAACCAAGGGCTACATGGATAGATGACATCAGCAGTGGTACAAGAAAGTTTGGTATCAGGAAATTGTGGCCAGGAGCCCTGGATAGGGCAGAGTGGGAGAGACCGTTGCGGGAAGCCAGGACTCTAAAAGGAGTTGTTGAGCCGATGATGATGAAGAAGATGGTAATAATAATAATTAACTGCTATTACTATGAAAAACATTCAGATAAAAGACGGTGACAAAGTTTAATTCAATATGAATGATTTTGTATTGATTAACGTCACAAATAATAGAAATAGAAGTTTCCAAAATGGATAATAGTTTGTACAATTTACAAAAAAGGATGCTCATTAATATTACCAATAATATGTTTGCTTGTTTCATTTATTCAACTTTTACTTTTCCTGTATCTGCCACGGTATATTAAACTAATACGTGCATTCATACATAAAAAATAATACGCCGTTGTGGGAAACTGTAAACTGTTGCAAATCTACTTATACGTTAATGCATTGAAGTTAATTACGATTATTTGGTAAGGCGAGAAGGTAAGTGAAATGAGAGTCCAGCAAGTCCGTGTATAGCAAGGATTAGGACGCTTGCGGAGACCACGTCTCTCACTAGACGGTAAGTAAATGAGGCTTTTTCATGTAAATAAGTGTTTAAGAAATAGTTTTATCTAAAATGAAAGGGAACATAGACAAGATTATAAAGAATCCAAGTTTATAGAAACGAAACAGATTAACCGGTTAGAGTTTTGTTGCGTAAAAACGCAAACTAATCAGAATAATAAATCAAATACAGAGATTGGATAATCATATAAAAATGATGTAGCATTTTAGGTGCATTAATTATATTTTTTCTCTGATTATATAGTAATATAAATCAAAATAATGTGAATTTTTTGGGTAACAGGCTACATGAGGGTGATCCTGAAACAGGCAACTCCCCTTTAATAGCATAGGAAGGGAATTGAAAAGGGGGATGCGGTGTTTCACCTAAAGAGATGCAGGGAAAACCCTAGAAAACCTTCATCAGGTAGGTCGGGCTGTTGGGTACTATTCTCACGCCCTTCCGAATGACAGGAGTCGAGTTTTCTGTGGGGTCGCAGCATTCCCTTTTCCGTGTCTCCACCAGTTTCAGGAGGCAGTGTGTTGACTGATCCAATGCGATTAGCGGACAACTCTTGCCATATGCCCAAGGTCCTTGACCCCAGTACATATACCTCCTAAAATAGGTGAAGGTGTCTCGGCATATGAGAACTTTGATAAAAAATACCCAGAGAGAGTGCGAGGCATTCCCGACATGATCAGGTGAGCCCCGCAGTCAGTCTGGGCTGAAGCGCCTGCGAGAAAACTCCCGCAGCTGTGAAATTTTTTTTTTTTGGTTAACAGGCTACATGAGGGTGATCCTGAAACAGGCAAATCCCCTTTAATAGCATAGGAAGGGAATTGAAAAGGGGGGATGTGGAAGGTAGACCAAAGAAAGGAAATAATATAAATGAGTAATTAAAGAATTATACCTGAGAGAGAAAAGGAGGTGGGGGGTAGTAATATATTCTTAAAACATTAATACAAAATATAGCTTATTAATTATTGGCTCGAATTATCATTTCAGTGCACTACTAAAAAGTTGATAGTGAAGAACGATTACATATTTAAAATACAATAATAGATAAACTCATAGTAATTTGAATTTATCTCGCGTTAAATATTACTCTGAAATGAACTCAACGTAAATTAAAATATGTGGCTAAAACGTCTAAGTAAGCTCATCTACAGCACATTGTTTTTGAGTGTGTTAGACTACGATGGGTTAATCCAAGGGTGGTGGTTCCCTTTTAATACAACGCGAAGTGGGTTGAGAAATGAGAGAAGAGTAGATAAAGGATAATTTTTTCCCTGGTCAATAGATAAAAAATCCTACCCGACATTCGCCTAAAAATAATGCAGAGAAAATTATAGATAAACTGCACCAGGTAGAATGGCCTATTGGTATTTGTCCTACGTTGACAGGAGGTTGACGCAGAAGCTTCGTAAAATTAGTCAGTCAGTATTGAATACAAGATTTTAAATAAAAACTAATGAAAGGCAAGTGATTATACGAATTTTGAAACTCGTCGAAGGAAAAAATTACACGTCAGACGCCTCATACCCTGAAGTGTTCATGCAGTTCTTATGGATGTGAAAGGTTCACTTACCAACATGAACAGGAATGAAATAGCTGACATCCTGTGACGGTGTAAGCAGTAAATTGTGAGAGTGTCCTCCAGGTTGCAGGCAAGTTTTGAGAGTTCTTCTTTCCGCCTGGAATTCCTTAATTTCGTCGTAGCAACTCCGCCATCCCCGGAGATGCTGCCTTCATTCCGCGGTGAAGCTTCTAACTCTTGAAAGTGCTTTTTAGTAAAGGGAAACTAATTTATTACCCTACTGAACTTTAGTGTCTATCATAATTACCTAGTGTTAACGCAACGCTCGTCGCTATAAAGATATGATACATAAATTATGCAAACTGAGGGAAGGTAGCATTTTCGCCGTGAAAATTGTTAACTGAAATTAATACCCCTTCGGGGGAATTTAGAAAAGTTACCTTCTGATTATTTTATACTTTGTGATAGTTAAATAGCCTCATTCCTTATTTTTATAATATTTTCATAAAATTTACAGTAGCTTAATTACAATCATTTATCATCATATTCTAGTTATAATTGATAGATTTTATGCCCTCTTAATTAAAAAAATGGAATATTTGAAAGGGTATGAATAATACATGGGAGGCGAACAATTTAAAAAGGGCCGTGATTTTTATTATTTCATCTTTGCTTTCGAAGGCACGAAATATATGGAAATTTATGAAGGAAAAATTGCATGGAAAGAGGAACTTGGAGTGTTTAACTCAATTTCTTGAAGAACGTTTCTCATTGAAATTAAAGTAACTAAAAGATTGCTGACGACCTAAGTTCTCCACTTTATTGTTTAACAATACAATGTATTTTAAATTAATCCTTTATGATATGAATTCAAAAGCAGAAATAAGTAATCATTTATTACAACACCCTTATGAAACTTAGATTACGATGCATTAGTTACACGTATTTTAAATTTAATGTAATGAAACCATTAGGAAAAGTGCAGCCGATATTTAAATGGAATTTTGTAAGTTATTATTTTAACATGCATTGTATAAACCTTTAATTTTAATTGAATGATTAATATTTTAATTACAAAATAATATAACAGACTGAAAATATAAAATTTAGTTGAATTATATTTAGTGAATTGAGGAATTAATTTTTTAATAATCAAGGTTGTCGCCGAGTTCAATTAAGCAAGACTACTGAAATGAAATTCCGTAGTACTCTCAAGATGGGATACACCTTAAAGAATCTTACTAATTTTACGACGAAATAAATAGATTTGTTAAACACAATAATGTGAGTGCATAAATTCCAATGTCGTAAAAATGATACATATTGAATATTTGGGGAAAGAGTTATGGTAAACGGAAGTATTACAGGAATGAGAAGTAATTATAAATATAGGCCAAAACTGTCACTTTGTGGCGTAGATATGACGTTCGCAGGTACATAAAGTTTTTGTACTATTTGAAACTGTGATACTTAGAAACAATTAACCGTGATCAATTTTAGTAATTAGTAATTCCGCATTCAATCGCATGACTAAATGTCTTACAAATATTACTACTTGTATTTCTTTATTTTTTTAAAAACATGTGATACTATAGTATTCTGGTAATGTAATATTAAATTCTAAATCTCATGAATCTAGCAGGTTATAATTCGCCAAAATTTTGTTGTTATAGTATACATTTATCTCTTCTGTCCATTTTACAAAAAAATATATATTCATAGTTGAATATAGATAAATAAACATGGTTCGTTGAAGTTAATTACAGATAAAATGTCATTAAAATTTTAAGTTGCTACCGCAACATCAGGGAAAAACATTCTCAAAAATACAGGTCGCGAAACGTATATTGTTGTAACCAATTTTTTAAACTACAGTAATTACATATCAGGTATCAAGAATTTACAAGTAAACCACAATAATAACGAGTCATATATTTAATTTAAAACTTTCGTATCTTTCTTTACTATAAATAATTTCCATTTGATCTTATGTGAAGCATTTGACTCATTAATCGAAAATAATAATGATTTTCTAACATATACATCGCAAATTTTAACATTGCTCCCAATCAGTCTTGTGTTTTAAAAAAAATTACATGTTTCATTAATACAGATTGTTAATCGATTGGTTGCCTTAAATTTGCAAAATGTTCCTTACTTCTTGTTAGATGCTTGCGGTTGGACTGACCAATACAACAACAACTGCAGAAAAAAAAACTCAATCTTATACACAACAGTGCATATATAAAACTGTTTTAGAATCTTTAATAAAGTTGATAAAATTAATTGATCTAAATAGAATCCTTACGTCGTAATTGGTAAAAATGCAATTTATTTTGTATTATATATATATCTAAATACGGTAAAACATGAATCAGATTTTTACTGTTATTGGCTGTAAGTCAATTATTTTAAAAACATATATATACATATAGTAATAAACATCTTGGACCCGGTTCGCATTTTAATGTGAATTACCCTTCTGCCACATGATTCATTAAAAATATTGTGTTTGTAAACAATTATTAATGATAATGTCTTATGGTTAAAGTAATTAGGACAATCTTGTGTATAAACAGCATTGTTACGAAATTGAAGCAGTGCTTTGCCTCTTGTGTATAAACAGCATTGTTACGAAATTGAAGCAGTGTTTTGCCTCATTTTCTGCAGTAGCGGTAGAAACAGAGAAGCGTATGGGTCAGCTTTGTTGATATTGGCGGAAGGTCTTGATCGTGACGTATCATGCCGTCGCATGGCGTTGGAACGTTACAATTTTCCAGAAACGAGGAAGTGTTACCGGTTCATGTCAGATGGAACACTTTGGTGAACATGATTGGTGATTAGCATATAAAAATGTGAGGAGAAGAGGAGAGGAGGCAAAGTTTAAAAATCATTTCGACGATAAGCACAGGAATAATATTCTGTGGCCATAGATTGCGCTAAAGACACTCAGAACTGGACAAATGTTTCCGTAACCAATTGTTTCGTCATCATAATTCGTGGACACTGGTTTCGTTGATATAACGACATAAAATGTTATTAACTAATATAATTCGATTCACTTTCCTTATATGACCTTCCGTGTTAGAGTGCCAAATATGTAACAATTTAAACTTCTTCGTCCCCTCAGTTGGACATCAGTTTCGTCGCCAGTCACAGTATTACATCACGTCATGATGACGCAATCTAATGATAATGATAATTATCTTTCTCAGGAATGACTAATGGACTAGCTCAACTTAATATCACTGGTGGTACGATAATCAAGAATTTAATTTAATTCAGTACCTATAACTTAAATTTAACTTACTTCATTAATTCACGATATTCGATCATGCGAACACGTATTAATCATTATTTGATATAACATATTTTTCTTTAGAGACCTCGTATATACTTACAGCGACCAAACCTCCCCAAAGCAATTAATCATCTCTGGCTTTCTCTTTCTGCTTCTGTGGTTCTCATCTGTTCTCTTCTTCGTGCAGCCGCGATGTTCGAAATTCGAATGAAAACGTTATGAGGGCGAGTCATTTACACCTGAATACAGAGAGGAAAATCAAAAGTCGGTGTCCAAACTACGTTTCTATATATGTGAAAACAAACATTAACTGCTTCTATGTATTTTATAATAACGTATCAATTTTCATGTTTTACGTAAAACGTTAGTGAACTCTGTTACATATGTATTTATGTACAAAATACACATGCTTCTTAGGAAGCGTAATAACTAAGGATGGTAGAAGAATAGGATACAGAAAGAGTAGGATATCACAGACGAGGAAGGCTCTCGCGAAAAAGCGGAATTTACTTACAGGTAATAAAAATGTGAACATTAGGAAATCGTTGCTAAAACTGTTCGTATGGAGCGTGGCGTTATATGGATACTACACGTGGACGATGGAGTTGGGGAAAGGAAAAGAATAGAAGTCTTTGAAATGTGGTGTTTTGGCGAATGTTGAAAATCAGATGGATGGATAGAGTCGCAAAAGAGGAAGTTCTTAACATAATAGCGGAAAAGCGAACAATATGGAGGTCTTTGACTAAGAGAAGGGTTAGATTAATAGGCCACGTTTTAAGACAAGTGGGTCTAGTAAAATTGACATTAGGGGGAAGTGTGTGGGGTAAGAACAGAAGAGGAAGGCCAAAGATTGATTACGCTAAGCAGATTAGGGAGGATGTGTGTTGTGCTTGTTATAAGGAATGAAAAGGCTTTCGCAAGATATGTTAACATGGAGGGTTGCATCAGACCAGTTTTAGGACTGAATACCGCAATAACAACACATGTACAAAATGAGCTCTGTTACACAATTCGTATACACGCAATCACCATATGACTGCAGAGACTTTGATGTGGAAGTGTCGAACACGAGACTTAGCAGGAAGTGTACATTCCATTGTTCGACTGATCACATAATGACCAATATTCATATTTTTGCCATCGAAAGAAAATTGCCTATTACAAAAGCAGTTTCTTTCGCTACTAACTTAAACCAAATTTGATATAATTATAAATAAAGTAAGTAATTTTGATCAAAAATAATTTTTTGAAAATATTTAAATCTTTGCTTTACTTAAAATAAATTTCGGTTAGTGACTCAATAATGATTTTCAATAAGTGTCAGTATATTATTTCTTTTAGTGGATGTAATTTCTGTTTACATTTCAAGTTTGCTTTTAATAATTCCCAATACAAATTTATAAAGAAATCTATTTGTTAATCCGAATCAGACGGACATACAAAATTGTACCATGGATTGCTAAATTCTTTTTCATGCTATCAAGATCAATACTGTGTTATTTAATTTTTTTTCTTTTGTAATAAATTTAGTGTTAAATATCATTGTCAAGTATTACTGTTGTAAACTTGATCATTTTCCCAAGGTAGGAATTCCAATATATATATTCCCAATATCCTAATATATACGTATATATATATAATATAGATTATTGGGCATAGTAAAGTGATTTAGCAAATCGTAAGTGAATAGTTAAGAAATATATCAGCAGTTATCTTGTTTCTGTGTAGTTGAAACTATTGTGTAAATGTATATATCTAATGGATGTGTTTATCGTTTCATTAATATGGAACAAGCAGCGAAACTGATATTTATTTTTCTGACTGGTAAAACGTTCTTTATTCAAAAAAGATCATTAGCATTATTTACCTTGAAAACATTTGAATCAACACAATATTCTGTAAAAGGAATATATTTAATAATTATACAAGCACAAAGTATTCCAAGGGCTTTTGTGTCCTTACCAAAGAAATTAAAAATCTACATAATTACTGGTAAGTTGTTATTATTATTTGTAGTTTTAATTATGCTGACCACATTTAGTACTAGAGTCCCTGGTGGGTATAGAATTTTTGGAGGCCTAAGCTGTGTTTCAGAAAATTAATAATCATTATATTAATAAGTATATAAGAATACTATATGTAATATTACTTAATATGCAGTATATATTAGACGGTAAAGAGCTATAGATTTTTCACCATCCATTTCTGTTTTCAATTTCCAAAATCCAATCGAGTAACGGTCTCAAAAATATTTAATGTCTATTCCCAAGTATATATATATATGTTACTTGGGAATCGGCTTTAAATATTCATAACTTTAAATTTACCAGCACTAGTGTGTTTAAATACATGTTAGTGGGTTTTCTTACAAGTACTTTAAAATAACATTATATTAATCAATTTATACTTCATAAAATAATATTTGTATATCTATAAGAATGAAGAGACAATTTAAACAACCGGTTCCATCGCGAGAATAATATTTTACATTTGTATTTATTTATTTTTTTAATGCTATATTTCACATCACTTTATTGAAAGTACTCGTAGATTGCCAAAATATGTATCCACAACATTTGATGATGAAAATTACTTTTCTATATCAACCCATTTTGTAAGCATAAATAGAGAAGCGGGCCATTTCGCTCTTAATTTTTTAACGTTTGGAATAATTAAGTACGTGCTCAAATTATGTTAAAAATAAAGTGCGTGGTAACACATTGGACTAAATGACACGTGTTTTATCGACGTGCATCCATAATGCAGGGAAAGCTGTAGCTTGTGAGTGACGAGATAAATATACCTAATCTATCAACTGGCGAAACAGATGCAAATTTGATTTAGGGGATAGCTATGCGCTGCGAACTATAAAGCATACATAATCATCTACATAGAGTGTACATTATAGACGCGTCCTTGTTATCAAACATGGACTAGCGTTTGGTAAACAAAAATGGTTATTCAATTATTTTGTACTAATAGACTTTGTTTGAAATCATTTCATGCAAACTAAATAGGAGCGGATAATTTTAAATTCTTGGAATTTATTATACTACTAATAACACAACCGACGTTCGAATATAAAAATGTTCGAGGACCAATATGAATTATAATTTAATTTTTGTGACTTTGTTCTGTGTTGGTATCTTACATTCTTATAAAATATCTGAAACGGTTGGCGAGTTTGTGCAAAATTACGTCCAGAGTAGTATTTGTAGCATTGTAGAATTTATTTATGTGAAATATAAGGAGACTTTCGTCTTTGAGAACAATAAAATCATTTACGTCTGTCGTATTTTCTAGTCGGAAAGGTTTCTATACTCAAATCTCAAAACCAGAGGCCCCTGAATCAGAGAAATTCGATAATTGAACAACCGTGAAATGGGATAAGGGGTATGGGGGTATCTGAAGTAGTGAGTGGATTTATTCGTCGAAGAAAAATGAAAGGAAGAGGTCTATTAGAATGTTGAATGTTGGAAGTCACTTTCATAGATCATAAATTTTTAATAAGACGGTAAAGAGCTACGACTATTTCGCCATTCATTTCTGTTTGCAATTTATGAAGTCCAATCGAGTAACGGACTCAAAATTAAAAGTCACTTTAATCATATTAGAAATATTTATAGAACAGATACCTAAAGTTTACACTCACTAAATATCATTATAAATAAGAAATTAAATAAAACATATATTTGACGTCACTAAAGAGAATGATAGCCTGCTATTTTTTTCTTATTCCAGAAACGCTAAAAAGAAATTAATTGAAACAATGAATGTTAAAATATAATGAATATAACAAAATCCTGAAATTTTTCGTAATATTTGATATTTTACGTTAATATTACGGAAATCTTCAATTATTCAGTTTGTTCTTCTCAGATATGTATGAGTAAAAGTTCTAATTTTTAGAACTTTAAGATAGTCTTTTTATAATAACAGAGCTACAGTGATTTGTGGAGTCATTAAAAAAAGACTAGTTTCAAAGAGAGGAACAAATTTCAGAATAGTCAATCGTTGTTAATTACCTTTTTCTTTGATAATGTTATAAGTTACTTGATTGTGATTGAATTTTCCGTGAAGTTGATCAAGTAACATTTTTAAGTAAATTAAATTTCAAGTGAGAAGAAATGCATCAATTGAAGCTCAAATAAAGTGTGGGAAGCTTAGTTTAAAAGACAATAATGTCGACCGGACCCAGGAATCGAATTCAGGACCCTCCTGCGGGAGGTCTTCGGTCCGGTCGAAATCATTCGATTCTTGTAAATTGACTTATCAAATGTTTCAGTTTCAATTCATAGTTTTTACACTAATTCTTATTATATTTTAATTTTAAATTGGATTTTATTATAAAAAAGGATATTATAAATTATATATTTTCTAAATCATTATCCTCACTAAAATAATTTAGTCTTACAAAATGATCCAACCTCTTAATTTTTGGCAAGTGATGGATTTGTTATAGGAGGTAATCGTCAAAATTAGCTTTATGAATATTTCAGTAATAACGAACGCTTATTAAGGGAACAAGTTAATATAAATGCACATTACTAATTAACACACGTACAAAATTCAAAAATTAAAGAAAAAGGGCAACGCACTGACGTAGAAAAATTTTAATAGATCAATACTTGATTTGAATTCATTGCCTGCAGAAATACCGACTTTTCCGAGTAGCGTAAATCAGTTTAGGAATAGGCTAGGGTAACTAAAGTGAACAGTTTTTAGTATCAGTGAAGTGCTAATAGTGAAGTGCTGCGAAGTGATTTCTATGTTACTCCTGATTTCTCTTTTCTTTTACAGATCAAAACCTACACTTCAAAATTGTTACTTAGTGTGCATTGAATTTTCTTTTTCTAATTGCATTTGTGCTTTCTTTGTATGTAGCTGCCACCAGGCAAATGCCCAATAACAGCTAAGTAATATTAATAATTATCTGAAATATGTAATAATACACTGGAGTGAAGCCGCGGACAACAACTAATTTTCTCTTGAAAGTATTGGAACTGATTTGTGTATAAATAAGGTTAGTTTATAAATATGCATCCAGGTTACTGGCAGCCTAGATAAAATTTGACAGTAAAAAATATTAAGTTTCATAATGTACTTAAATACTTTGCAATATTCTCTCCCCCGTATCAAACAGAAAGAGTAAATTAAAATTCACATTCACATACACACAGACATATGGAGAATTATTATTTATTCTTCTGTGGAAACTGACTTGTTTGTATTTATACGAACTCTATTGACATTTGTGATGAAAGCGGCTAATTAAAACACAAGCTATTTGTTCGTGTATTACGATGGAAGAGTGGAAGAGACGAACAATAATTATATAGCAGTACTCAGAACGAAAACAAATGATTCATGACTTTTTGTTCCACTTTATAATATTATTTAACTGATATTTTTCGATATAGTTCACAATAATCTTCCATTTTCGAATAAATTAGCGTAAATAAACACAGTTCGGCCTCCTGTTTAATGAAAAATTATTTCAAAAAAATAATTCAAACCAGGAAAGAGTAATTGTTCCACACTGAAGGTAGATTAGTTTCCAGTATAAGGAAGTAGTAATGCTTTCACCCCAAGCTCAAGCAAGAGCGTATATATATATATATATATATATATATATATATATATATATATAGACAAGAATGGAAAAATAACCGGACCATGGACTCGAACCCAGAACAACCGATTTCCGGACTAATCCGAGTCAACGTCCCAGGACCGATACAACATCCCTCTATTTCAGTACACCTAACCTAGGTTCCCTTACAATTCATTTATCACATTCTTCATACCCTAATTATAGAAAATACCTAAAGAATGGACATTGCGTAAAATGATCGAAAGTGCATTGAATTCTAGTCGAAGCAAATAATGTCACGTGTTCACTTGAGGTTGAAGATCCTCAGGGAGCCGCGAATCTGAAAAGGTAGAGATCCTTTACCAAGATTTAGGTAAGTAGAATATGGCCTTGAATTTTGTATCGAAGTTGATATGAAACATGAAATTAAAGTGAGATATAAGGTTTATCTCAAAGGATTATAAAGTTGCAAGAAACGTTTAGGATAGTTTTGGTAGGTGGGTGAATTCGTCTGGGTCCTTTCAGGTAAGATTCGAGAGCTCGCAGTATTATATGAGTTAAAACGCAAATGTGTAGGTTTAAATGTGTATAATTACAGTCAATATTAGACACAGTAAACAGTGGGAAAGGAATAGAAGACTGTTAGGGTGAAATATAACAGGGAAGCGAACCAGCTGGCATACGCATTCTGTCATCAAATTCCTCCTCGGCTTCCAGGTTGAACGGCTTGATTTACAGACGTCTTAAAGAATGCGACAAGTAACATATGCGAATGCCTGCGCAATAACAACACTTCGTTACATTAGAAATACTTTCACGCGAAGGTCAAGCAGGAGCGTATAGATATTTTAGATTTCTAATCGACAATATTCCATTCTTGTCTTTCTTCGAGAATATCTATACGCTCATGCTTGAGCTTTGGGTGAAAAGATTTCTATTTCCTTAGACTATAATTCAATGCACCTTTGATCTATTTACGCAATGTTCATTCTTCAGGTATTTCCGAGAATTAGGGTGTGTAGAATGTGGTTAGTGAATTGTAGTTGAGCCTAGCTTAGGTTTACGGGAATGGAGTCAAATCCGTCCTGGGACGTTGACTCGGATTAGCTCACCCGCCCGGAAATCGGGAGGTCCGGGTTCCAGTCCCTTGTTTGGTTGATATTTTTCCTTTCTTGTCTTTATTCTACCATATTATCTTATTTTCACATTTACTTATATTCTACATACCTGTTTATTAAATAAATAAAAATTTTATGTGGGAATCGTGTATTGTAATTTTCTTGTGTTTTAAATATATTCCCAGTAAATATTTTATTAATTGTATTTTGTTACGTTTCACATTCTGGAGAACCTGAATTTCTGTAGGAATTGTGTTTATAATTTTATTCATGAAAAAGTCATAAAATAATATTTAGACCTTCATTCGCGATACTTAAGTAGTATTTTGTAATTTGTAGCTCTTTTCATTTCATCACAGGGCACAATTTTAAATGATATACGATAAACAAAAGATGAGATTTCCGTAAAACATTTTGCAACGTAGAAGAACAAAATAGCTGCACGCACGTCAGAGCCAGAAGTTAACATAGGTCTGAATCCGCAAGTCTTTTTGGAGAGAGCGCATTGGATTGCGAGGTAGTGAATATTCGTGGACATAACGAGTGTTTTACGAATGACCTGTCACGAACACACGCAGTGTTGGTGGACCGCGTATTCTCTTCTCTTTCTAGCTTGGTCAGGGCGAGTGCCGGGAGGGTCGTAATTTCACCATAATCTCCTTGTAACCCCGTCTGCGGCTCACCAAAACAAGATAAATAGCATTCGCGATACTTAAGTAGTATTTTGTAATTTGTAGCTCTCTGCATTTCATTACAGGGCACAGTTTTAAATGATATACGATAAACCGAAATCCATTTTGTATGTCTCCTTTGTAAAGTAGGCTACAGCCATTTGTCAACATTCGAATTATTTGGAGAATTGAAACACATATGGAATTATGATTGGACAATTTCTCACGAAATGAAAAGGTGTGCATTATTCTGGGATATCCATCTTCAACAGACTGCCGCATAGAATTAAACAGTCGTCCAATAACCAAGGTAAATTTAAGTCTGAATTATCCTCCTTCTATTCAGTAAAGAAATTTATAGAAGAATCGGAGACGAGTAATTAGTTTATAATGTTGGAATCGCCTTTCTATTTGGTTACAATAAATTGTTATAAATATATTTATATAATAAAATAATGTAATAAATATACACCCTGACTCATTCCACATCCTTGAAGCTTAGCTTCTATACAGGATCTACGGAATATGATTATTATTATTATTGCCATATTTATCTACAAAATATGAAACATTACAATTTTTAAAAATACATATGTACATAAATATGGAAACTTGTTTAGAGTTACCGTTATATGCTAAAATTTTTAATGTTTAAAATATTATACATACCTTTATCTATTTAGAAAGCATGTAAAATGAATTCTAGAAAAGAAAGTGAGGAAATATCGAAACACTTCTCCGAGGTTTTAGAACGGTTGCGTGAGGGTAGGTTAATCCGTTTGATTAACCTACTTTAGCCGAACAGGTTAGGTTTAATTGTATCTGAGGGGCATACGACATGGATTGACAAGCAGTGAACTGATTTTTGGAGGATTAATGATGCGGGCATGATGTTAGAGTGGGTTAGGGTATGCCTGAATAATCAGGGGGAAGGGTGAGGTCAATTGGGAGTTTCCTATTGAGGAGACAGGAGCGTGGAGGTGGAGGATTGTTATGAAATTGCTGGATTGTGGGGTTTGGGTGGTTGAGTGCGCTTTTGATTAGGTTTTCTATGGATTTAGAGATTACTGAGTTTATGTGGATGCTTTGTGGTTCCTTTGTATATAATAATAAATGTAACATATTCTAAGTTTGTCTTTCTATTTTAGATGAATATGTCTGTAACTAGGCGAAAGCTCCTGTTAACATGGTAATGACATATTGCGAAAGATCTTGCAATTAAATTTGTATGGACTAAAGAAAAAGCTGGTTGTTTTTTTTACTATTATAATGTAAATAGTCCATCCTAGGTTGGAGTATTACATATTCAGTTCATTAAATGGTTTTGCACTGTTGAGCTTCCTTTATGAATCTAATAGACTGGGTATTACCTCCGCATTATTGCACATGTCTAATCTAGGGAAAGGAGGAATAGTTTTAGTTCTGATGTTGTTGAGGTTATTTCACTCGAATATGATATGTTCAATAGTTAGCGGAGTGGTTTAAAGCAAGCATTCTTGTCGTGGAAATTTGAAAAAAAAGATAAGAATGAGTGAGGTTGGTGTGTAGGGATGTTATTAGACTCGTAATCACTTTTTTACTAGTGATGTCAGGAGGATTGTTCAGGTCGTTGATTTCCTTGAGAAACGTGCCGTTGTTTTTGTTTTAGTTGTTGATATGCCATCGTTTATATTAATTTATTTCTTATATCTTTGGTAGTCCATACGAGGATGGTGATGACGTGTTTCGGTTGTAACATCCACACGATCGTTTCCTTCAATTCCACATCGCGCAGGTATTCATGCTATATAGGTACTTTTCTTCCTCTTGATCAGTGCATTTTGGTGTTGTTCTTTCTAATTTTTTGGATTACTAATTATGTTTATAGTTCTCATAGATTCTGTAAGTATAATGAAATTGTTATGTGTAGGAGTTGATGCAGTATTTCGTGGGCATCAGTATTGCAAAGAGCTCCGCTGTGGTTGCTGAAGCGCTGCTGTCGATAGATGTAGATTTACTGAAAGTCCGATAGGTAGACGGCACAGGTTTTTCCATGATTGGATTTCGATGCGTCAGTGAAAGTTGCAATAGGGTTATAGTATGTAGGTAGTAGTGATTCTAGGTTAGCCGACGCTTGTTCTTTTCGGAAGGTTTTCGACGAGAGTTTTAATGAAGTGTCCATGACTTTTCTTAGCCGATGTCTTGTGAAATTGTATTGTAGTCGATTTCAAGTAATTGGATGTCAGAGTTAATAAGGTATTTTTCCAGTTTAGAATGGAGTAGAGGGATAATTGTGAGTGGGTTGTTTGGAATAGTCGGTTTCTATGTTTTCGGGTTCCAATGCTTTTAGGCCATATTTGACTGTGTGGTATTTTCGCCTGAGATTTACGGGATATTCTTTTACTTAATTTGGTAGTCTTATTATTGGAGTGGTTGTTTTCACATTAAATATTATCTTTTTATAAGGCCGAAAATTTTCTTTGTATATATAAGGGTGGAATAGAAGGGGGAACAAATGGGATCAAGGGAAATATTTTTGCTGTAGCAACTTCGTTAATGCGCAATTTCAGAAAAGAAACCTGATAAATGGAATTCGGCAATCGAGCCTCTGGTCATTCTGCTCGGACACAATTATTCTCTGGCAACAGGCGAACAACCCCGAATTCGGAACGTCGATTATTTTGTCGGTCTGTTCGTATGGGAAGATGCAAACCCGTGTGTCACACGCGCAAAAATTACAAGAGACATTCTGTTAACCTGTGGTCTACTATTGACGTTGTTGGAACTTTCTTTTTGTCATTAATGCATTTGTCTGATGGCAGCGATGAGACGAGGGACATAATTTTCGAATTCTATTTTCCTTTTCAAAATTGTGCAGTTACCAAGTGTCTTCTAATTACAGTTTAATAAAGAGTAAAATGTACAGTTGTACAGTGCACAAAGAAATTTTGTAAATCCAGTAAAGGAAAGCGCGTGTCGTGGATCATATTTAATTAAAGTACGGCATTATATTCGAATCGTTTTACTGTAATTTTAATTACGCTTCCTGGGAAAGGCCAGGCCACTCAAAGACTATGAAAGCTTTGTTACAACGTCAAATTAAAGCGCCCGTATTACGACTACTAATCGTAAATTGAAAACTGTATTAATAGATAAAATTACAAGCATCGACGATCAGAGTGTTGCAGCAGAAAGCTGAGCGAACATCGCCAGAGGAATGTGCTGATGTTTAAAGGGGGTCCTGAGTTAAATGCGATACGAAGCTTTGAGGCTTTGTTCCCTGTACTCCTATAATCGTGCACACAGCATCGAATCTCACACACTGGTTGTGAACGCCCCTGTGTGACGGCCGCACAATAAACAGCGCCGCGGTGTGGATAGTTCAGCTGCCAGGGACAAATAAAAATTCTAATATAAAGGAAGAATCAAATTACACAGCACCTATAATGTCACATCAAACAGCTCAGCTCTAGTCAACAACGTGGTATTAGTTTAAAAAAGAGTTTAAATTTTAAATAATTTAATTATCATTCGGTGAGACGCTTCTCATTTTGTGAGAAAAGGCTGTTTTCCCCTTCCCGATCTCCCATTTATGTACATCCTCTTTAGCCTAATACTGAAAGAAATCACTCTCGTTCGGAATTAAATTTCCCACAAAGAAAGTCATCTAAGTCAGTTATGAGACGTGAATGGTCCGGAATCATTACCGTTTGCATACATCAAGTGTTTACCGCTTTTAACATTTGGCTTGCTGCCTCCAAACCTGATTGATGCACAGTTCCATGTACTATCCTTAAACTATACCCAGGATTCTGCATTTTCTCTTTCCTTGCTCTCTATTCGATTATCTGGGTGAAGTCTCAACGGGAGTGACGCTTAATTAGCCTTTTAATAAATATTAATGATGTATATCTCATCTGATCAGAAAATTGATAATAATCGTGTAATTATTTTTATGAATTAATTAACATGGAAGTTGATTATGCAACAAGAAAAACTAAATAATAATCTAATTATTCATAATTTAACATTTATTAAAATATTTAGATTAACCTTTCAAACATCTTCTAAAAATATGAAATGATAAATTTAAACGTAACCGTTGATTGGGTGGACTTTGTAAATAAATTGATTTATTGATTTACATCTAATATAATATACGCCTTCCTAGTTTTTCCGTTGAATGTCCACGACATTTTCGTCTGAAGTATTTTAAGTATCCAAATTGATATTAGATCTACGAAACGCTATTATTTGAGCTTTCGCAGTCAAATGTTAGGAATTCGTGCTGTTTTATTTCAACTTCAACAAAAGGTTAACATGGTAAAATTTTCAGCCACGCAAAGTAGTGGACATTGTCCTTCCAATACGAGCTGTGCATTGTTCTCTGACAAATGTTGGCCAATTCGGTTGTGTGTTGCCGCTCTTTTCATAACCCACAAATTAGGCTCCATCGTTCATGATGTTATTTCAATCGTAGTAGCTAGGTTGCGTTGTTCAAATATTGATTCTTTATTGTGAATCATAGATACAATTACCCGTTTGTGCATCTCATTTAAACATATAAACACGAGTAGCAGGTAGAATAATATTAACTGTCATGGCAACATCTCTACGGTGTAAATAGATATGGACGTCACCCAACGTCATTAAATAGAGTTCCCGCTCTGCCTTATTCATAACCTCGTCACGATTTAATGTGTTACTTATTTCATAAAACATAGTAAAATATATGTCATCAGTAGCCACAACTTATATTAATAAAGCGATGTTTGAAGACGCCATAACACTACTCAACATCAACCGTTCCATTATATGTATTTTTATGTATACCAATATGTTTAACCGAAGAAGACTGAGGCTGATAGATGCAAACAGCACAGGGCAATTAGTTTAATATCCCATTAATGCAAAATACTAACTAAAATAGTATACAGGAAGATGGAACGTCAAATAAAATGCTAGTTAGGAGATGATCAGTTTGATTTTAGGAAGAATGTAGGGACAACAGAAGAAACATTGACTTTGCGACTAATTTTAGAATACAGGATAAGAAAATGTGGCATACTTTCATGCCAATTGTGAAAGCGTTTGATAATTTGAAGTGGAACACATTATTAAGGAGTTGAAGAGCACTGGAATAAAATATCGAGAAAGGAGGCTTATGCATAATCTACAGAAGACAGGCAACAGTAATTAAAATAGAAGATCGAGAAACGAAAGCCGTAATCAAAAAAGGATTAAGCAAGGATGCAGTCTGTCGCACATGCTCTTTAACTTATATATAGAACATCGACGACGAAAGCTAAAATGGAATATGGAAAAGGAATCATACTGCAAGGAGAAAAAATAAAAACCCTACGATTTGCCGATGATATTGTAGTATTAAGGGAGTCAGAAGAAGACTTGGAAATCATAATCAATGGCACGAACGGGGTACTGGAGAAAGAGTTCAATATGAGGATTAATAGAGGGAAAACCAAGGTATTGGAGTGTAGTTTCGGAAACAGAGGACTAACAAAGGATATTAAATTGGGAAGGAATATCTTGACGGAAGTTAAGGAATTCTACTTGGGAAGCGTAATAACTAGGAATGGTAGAAGTATATCAGACATAAAGAGTAGGATAGCACAGGCAAGAAAGGCTTTGGCGAAAAAGAGGAATTTACTTACGGGTAATATAAGTGTGAATATTAGGAAATCATTGTTCGTATGGAGCGTGGCCTTATGTGGGTGAAAAACGTGAACGATAGGAGTTGCGGAAAAGAAAAGAATGGAAGCTTTTAAAATGTTGAGCTATAGGCCAATCCTGAAAAATCAGATGGGTGGATAGAATCACTAACGAGGAAGTCAATCACCAATAAATACTCTCTGGAAAAACTTTATAAGCATGACGTTTCGCATTGAACAGCTGATTTAACTGAATAAAATTCAGCATTACGTCAGCAGTTTTCTGCAATAGAGTGAAACAAGCGAAACACATGTTCCTTAAGTTTATAATTAATGTTGGTCATATAAACGTGGAGGTGGCAGGTGCTGATAATTTTCATCTTAAGTAATTGGAAGGCTACATACAAAATAAGAGCTACTAGAAAATATCCTCGAGAAATTATAAGAGGTATCATTAATTCATACATGCGTAGGTGTCCGTTCATTAGAGTTTACACTTAATTGGTTGTTCCGGCGTTGCTTAGCCAAGTTTTCTTTAGTAGTTTGTAAAATAGAAAACTTAAGGAATATATTTGTTAGTAGAAAAAATTCTGAATCGCCGGGATTAAGACCTAATTTGGAATGTGACGTGCAAGATGACTATACGCAGGCGACCCGTTATGCCAAGGCCATCAATGTGCTGTGGAGCCAAAGAAAAATAAATTATGATTTGCCTAATTTTTTTAAAAAAGATTAACAGTATCTTAATTTGATGAAGCTATTGCGCTAATGAAATTCATTACTTTTTCCACAATTTCAGTTCCTGTGATGGAAGCAACGGTGCTTCTGGCAGAGGTAGCAAGGTTACCGTGCGCATTACAACCACCAGACCCTGAGGACCAGGTGGCTTTGGTCATCTGGTTCAAGGACGACAACGCCTCACCTATTTACAGGTAGGACAATACACGATAAAATTGGTGACATTTTATTTTATAAACATTTTCTTTGATTTATATCCCAAATGTAAATATTAATAATAAAATAATTAAACAGCATTCAATTACTAGAAAATAGATAATTAATGATTTTGAAAGTAAATGCCGTTTCACAGAGATCTGAATAAAATATTAACGTCAAAGCATTTTTAGCCTGTCTCCAATCTTGACTTGTTAGTTTCAATACTAATATTACTACATACTATTATTATGTAAACTTTTCCAGATATTTTTAGATAACGGGCTACATGAGGGTAAACCTGAAAGAAATAACATACTTTTAATAGCATTAGAAGGGAACTAAAAATGGGGGACATGTAATTTAGAGCAATTTAATTTATAGGAAGGAAGGTTGTAACGTAAATTGCGAGATAAATTCTATATTGCAACCTGTGATTCATAACTAAGGATTCATGAAATAAAACATTAAATTTAGTAGTCGTAATTTAACCAACTTCTTAGTATTATATTACGAGAATACACCGATATAAAACACTAAAAACGGTGGGAAAATAATTGTTCATCTCAAGAAAAAATTATAAATGTACTTTATTGATGATGTCAATATCAAAAATGTATTAAATAGAAGCGTCCTGGGTATATGAAATGAAATATTTCGGCAATGAGAACATAGTAAACAGTGAATACGTTACATCACCACATATGAATTTTTAATATTACCTTTTTAACTACCCATAAGCGAGTTTCCATTCTCCGTTTTAAATGATCCAAACGTTGGTCAAAATATAGTTAATACTGGCTGAAGTACACGGCGTTGCTCGGATTTACGCAGAAATGTAATTAAAGATATATTTATTACAGTAATTAAGTCCCTCCAGAGGGACCACTTTTAGTCATAAAGGCGTGTAAACACTCATTTTATATGTTTTACCAAATAAATCTATTTCTGTGTTCAAATGCAACCTTGTTTAATTCATAGGTTGTGTAAATAGTTAAAAATCGTCAAAATGATAGTATTTTATTTTATAGAGACATTTCATTTTGATTAATTTCTGGTTGCCTGAGAAGAAAATGCCAAATGACCGAAATTGTAGAGAATCTATACAACACTATGACAACACTCAACCCTGCTACAACACTCAACCCTGTAGTTTAGAAACATTCTCAGAACACAATGTCGATTGGAAATTCGATTCTTGTGTTCGTGAAAAAAAATGTTCAAAAAGTGGAAAAAGCGAAGATTATTAATATTTTCCATTTTCCACAAATATACAGTATTTTTGTTAATCAAGTTAACTTTTATCTGCGATAATGGTCACTATCAAATGCATAATATTTTATTTTACAAATGAGCAATTTGTAAGCATTAAAATTAGCATGACGCTAATAATAAAACTAATTTATATATTTATCCTATCTACGATCCAAAGAAATTTACTATTTATCAGAGGATAAGCTCTTTGCCAACGATAGGTAAATTATAGGAAGCGTAATGTTAATAATTTTAAAAATAAATAGTATTATAGATAAAGACCCGCATGCACTTAAGGAAACTTTTACCTAAAATGTTTTTCACTTTTAAACTTCAATATATTGAAATAAATTAAACATAATGAAGACGTACGGTCCCTGAGAAACAAATTGTTTGGACACCTATACCTATATGCAAACTGAATCATTGACAAATGTGTTTGGATATGTTGATAGATTATATACATATATATATAATTTCGGCCGTAACCGTCACTGGAGATGGTCCGCGACACCAAATTCACATTTAATAATCTTTTCGGCTGAGGGAGTCAATGACATGAATTGCTCAATTTGTCAGTTTTGAACCAATATACATATATATATAATGAAGACGAAACGTCGTATGTTAATTAAATAGTAATAAATTATATGCTGACTTATTGGTCGCCTTTTTATTTATTGAATGAAAAGATTATAATACAATAATAACGATCAGGACTTTGCCATTACGCAAAAGTTTACACAATGTAAAAATTAAGGAACGAAACACTTTATATCAGTTATTCTAAATTTACACTTTGTCAAAACACAAATGGTTTGAAACTAATCGATAATTACACAAAATAAAAGTATCTATCACTTGAAATAGCGACCACGAAGTGCGATATTAACTACAATAATATTCACAAATAATTTATAACAAGGCAATAAATAATAGTAATGCTTACAGACGCCAAAATAAAACAGCTGAGAGCTGCTAATATTCGAATCCAGCTGATAGCTCGGCATACGCGATAATTACTGCTAAATTCAACAAAAATACATAAATTGTCATAAAATTTTAAGTCAAATGAGTAGTTAGGATTGATTTCACCTGAATGTGAATGCAGCTTCCCAGGAAATCGCTTGAGTCGTCTCAAGCCTGGACGTCGAAGTCAGCTGTCTGGGTTCCAGACGGAGAAACGATGCGTCGCAAAGGCAACTGACCCTCTAAGTTCTTGGCGTAAGTGGGTGTAGAAAACGCGTGTGGATCTTGGCTCAGGTGGAGGCATTATCACGAACGCAACTGTAAATAACGCGATAATGGACGTCAGGTGCTCAGAGTTTTACTCAACTAGTAAAACCGACGGCTAAATCTCTTTCGAACAGTATGTAGACTTTGTGGATAATTTGGACTAACTGAGAGCAGATTTCCGGAGAGCAAAAAAAACGTCAAGTTCCTTATAACTCTGACCATTTTTATCGCGACAATTAGACGTGCTGAAAATATAACTACAGCGGAAAGTAAAAAACAAAGATAAAAATAAACATGAACATGAAAAAATTAGAAGAATTTCTCTATATTTTTAGAAGATAATTCTGATAAGAAATATATTGAAAATAGAGGGTAAATACTGAAAATAAGAGAAGAAATTCATATTATTAGGTCAAGAAAAAGACTAGAAAAAATGCGAAAAAAACGTATGACGCAGTGGCGATCACCGTCACAATATATGTAGGGGAAGTCGGGACGGAACGGGAACCCGGGGTAGAACGAGATACCCTATTTATTAACTGGATAGAGTTGGAAGTTGGTAAATAGGGGTGTATAATTGTAACTGGTCAGGAAGGAAGCCCCGGCTGCTGACTTCACCAAGTTCTGCCTGCACCTTGTCAATGACCTCTTGTTTTTTGCGTCTTACATCTGTGACTTCATAATTTTGGCAGCATTTCAGCAGAAGGTATTCTAAAAAATCCTCGCTTTTAATTCTTTATTGGTATTAAAACGTAAACTAGGTGCCTTTAGCTGTAAATTCGTTACGTATAAGGTTTATATCTGCTTTCAACAAGGCTCGTTAAAAACTTTAATCCGAACCTAGCGTGTGGGGCGGAATGAGTTAGGTGGAACCGGATACTACTGTATAAGGAAAATGTAATGCGTTCTTCAAGATAAAATGAAAAACTGGCAAATTCACCGTATAAAGAATGAGTTACAGGATGCTGTACACAAAAAGAATAGGTTAAGAAGAAAAGAAACGGGAAAAAAGGAAAAAGGTTAGCAAAGATTTTGCTGCTGCAAAAAAATCGATAAAGCGATCAACTGTACGCTAAATAAGTATATAAGATTTTTCTTAAATTAAATTTGTTTGCACTGATTGTAAATACAAAACATTATATCCCCTTCTGCCCCGCGGGGTGGCGCAAAACGGGAAATTACCTCAAATGTAAATTCGTTGTTTTAAGTTATATTGGTATATATATATATATATATCGTATATTATATATATATCGTATATTATGTGTTAAGATTGTAAAATTTTGTGTATCTTTTGAGCGAAAGGTAACTTTATGTAATAAAAAAAAATGTTTTATAATTATTTAACGAATACTACACAGTCTAGCGGTGTTTTCCCAATACACTTTATTAATACGTTTTAATTTTAACACATTCATGGTTCTACGAGAAGATTTTTTTTTGCAATATTTAATTTTTAAATACACTGCGGTCATGTACAGTGACGACACAAATGCTGTGAATGCTGGCCTGTTACTCGTTTCGAGTTCCACCAACGACTGGCACACCAACAACGTATGTTTCTTTCATCCAACCAGAAGCACCACCGACGATTTCTGAGCACATTTGGCAAGTATTAAAAGTATACGAAGTAACAAATTTGTAGCGCAATACATTGTCAGATATTTTATTCAAATTTTTACTATACAGCATCTATATTTGAGAATGTTACTCCATTTATATTCACTATATATTTTTTGTACTGTATTGCATTTCACATCACTACAGGTGGGAATTTGCCCGGTGGCAGTATAATAAAATTAAAACATATTTAGTAAATTAAGTACAAAGATAAATTACAGAAAAAGAAAAATTACAATTATAAAATATATCCCTTCCCTTTTTTACAAAATAATTTCATAACTTTTCACGGTTTGTAACTTATTTCTGAAAATATTTATATTGTTAGGGAAAGCCTCCAGTACCCTTGCAGGCAAAACATTCCAGTCCCTTATCGCTCTGTTAACGAAGGAATATTTGCCCACATCCGTTTTCTGGTCCCTTTCCTTTATTTTGTAATTATGGTCATTTTTAGAGAAGAAATTTGGTATAGTCAGCCGCTCCCTTATTTCTGACCAGGCCGGTTCGTCCGTGTAAGCTTTGTACAGTGCCCTAAGTCTAGTCCTTTTCCTCCTATCACCGAGTGGTTCCCATTTAGTTTCGCCCCCATACAAAAGCCATATCGCGTAAAAATCATAGAAATTATTTGAATTTCTGTCAGACAAATTCGCTGAGTGTAGATAATGACAAATCGTTGAGAGTATCAGAAACGTCAGTAATAAGTATGTTGTTTTTTTACTTAAAAAAACAAGGAATATTATTTTAACCGACATTTGCCGTTGCAGTTACGTATAATATATACGTTTAGTCAGACAGCTTATAAATAAGGGTTTTAATAGAATTACACCTTGGCCAAAAAGTTTTATTTTGGATTTGTGTTATATCAGTGGTTATAAGCCACAAATCTTAATTCTTAATTATTTTTTTTAAATTCGTTTTGTTTTTTTAATATCTGATCTCGGTATTTTTTGTTCTTTTTTTTCTCTATGTAGATAAGACTGTATGTCTGTTGTGTGATTAGTGTGGACTCCCGAGGAAGAGGAGACCAGCGCCAGGCAACTCATTGGGCGGATGACCGTCGGTTGGGAGGCCGCTCTTTCTTCCGAGTGTCCTCTCCAGAACCTCCAGGACCTCACCTGGCCATCGAGGGAGTCAGGACTGCAGACGCGGGGTCCTACAGATGCAGGGTGGACTTCAGGCACTCGCCCACCAGGAACTCCGTCGTCAAGTTGAACGTCGTCGGTAAGCCAACAAACAGAAATTTACCTGGATGTTATATTTTGTTTATAATTTTCATTTTGCTTTACTTCATGTGAGTTTAGTTACAAGGACAATTGTGAGTCGTTAACTGTAACATTTTACGAAACTATTTAACTCTCCGATGTTACCAAAGTTAACTGGAGAAGTGATTGGAATAGCGTATCTTCCTTCCCACGAATGGAACAAAGGCCTCGACGACACGGTTCCAGAATAAAGGCTGAATGTCGAGCAAAGCGACGGCAACAATGTCTCGCGTCCCCAGTTAAATCTTTAATTAAACTGCGACCCTTAAGCCTTGCTACCAGATTGACTCTTTAAAATTTTTAAACCACTGTACTACAGCCGTAACACTGATCGTTGCACGAAGAGAAACGAAAGAATTAGGATCTTACTTGCTATAAATTGAGGGCGGGTTTTTAAATTAAGGGTTGCTTCAACATTTACGCTATTTGACCGTACGTAACAATTTATTGCGATTATCTTTAGAAAATATTCTCAAACATAATGAGGTTATATTCTGGAAAAATGTTTCAGTGGGATTGTGGAATAACGAAGAAGTGGGATCTATTCCGAATCCGTTAATCCTTTTATATAAAGATAATTCAAAAGCCCAATTCAAAGAAAAAATAGAAGTTTTATTCCATTACTATAACGTTTCATCGTCCCCTTTAGAATTTACCACTAAAAATGGTACAAATTGAAATAATATTTTTATGTTTCTTCCATTTGCTAAATTAAGTACGTTAAAATAAATTACAATTTTAAAGTTTGTAATTTAACATTAAAGATCCAAATATAACATATTTCATCCTAAACTGTAACCCATATGTGGACATTTACAACCGAAATGTGAGTGACAATGTATTGTTGTTGAAGTTGGGAATATAAATTTTTGGGAAATCAAAATCAATAAGGATACTTATCTTATTATTACAAATGATTTAGCAAAATTGAAGATCCAATTTTCTGTTTTACCGTTTATAAGTATTTTAACAAATAATAAAGTGTATTAGAAATTTAGGAAAGAAATGTCAGTCAGAGAAGCGAAATGGTAAAGGATCAAACAATTTTTCAAGTATAAAAATTCAAAACTATTTGCTTTATCTGTGCATAAGTTTTAAATGAGCATAATTAAACTTCAATGGAGTTTAAACTGAGGTACAGATGCTGTCACAATAATGTCAAGTAATTTTTAAATAGAAAATTTATTTACATGTTTTGCACTCCCTCTAGATATTTGAAACTGTTTTATAAAAGTATCTTCCAGAAAATAGATTTTCTTTCTTTAAAAGAATTTTGTTGGAGGTGTGTGGCATGTTTCTTCAAGAACATCTTGCAGGGTGATCTTACTTTTATATGATGGCACATTCCGCCATTATGCTACTTGTGAGCTGAATCGGAAGCACAATATTTTAATACAGCACCCAAATAAATTACGCAAAGAAACTCTTACGTTTCTGAGAAAGATATCCATTATATCTACGACATTTCCAAATTATGTTAAAATAGAATAAAACGAAACTCATAAAACGATAACTATCAAATTTTTGTTGAACAATAAATTGGAAGAATTAAATTAATGTAAAAATAAATATTCTACGTTGAATACAACGAAGCATACACAAATCTTTAATTCAAATTATATGGATTAATAAAAAAAATATTTTAATTACTGTACGGTTCATAAGTACACTGAAGTCACGCTGCGACCTATTACAAATTACTAATACTAATTCCTAATTTCTATATCTTTGGTTCCAATTGTTTGAGGCCATAGCGTAGATATGACTTCACTAATGTATTGAACATTTTTCAAGCTCTATTCTCTAATGTTTATATTTAATTTTACATTAAATTTTTCTAGTTAACGTGATTTGTATACACGCTTCCATCTGTTTCCTATAAAATCGTTTCCGATTATACGTGAATCCATTATAATGAAAACTATCTCCTGTCAGTTTTTATCGGCGTATTGTTCTTATTGAATTGATGAAGCTGTAGTGATGCATTCAGCCTGAATGGGGAACAAAGACTCTCTAATAAACAATTCGTTGCCTAAAATTGTTTGAGTTTAATTTTGGGATAGCAAAAAACACCTATTATTCATTACACACACACACACACACACACATATATATATATATATATATATATATATATATATAAAGTTTTTCAATAATGAACTATGTGAAATTCGGTTTTGATGTGGACTTTATTTAAGAGTCACCTAGAAAATGAAATCATCCGTACAGTGTTAATTATTTTTTTTATAATTATATCGCCTAGTGAAACTTATCTCATTATAAATGTATGCGTCAAGAACCAATTATATATAATGAGAAATGAAATTCTTTATAAAGAATTTGTGTTATTGAAGATAAACAATAGAAGCCTCAACGCCACAACTGACTTGAGTCAAGTAATATTGGGTTAGTTCGTAAGATCTGGCGTTTTTTAAGTTTTGAAGTTTAAGTTTATACGAACAACAATAAACAAGAATAGAATAACAATCATTAAATAATGTATTCTTCGTTGTTGTTCACCACTTTTTCGCAACATTCAAAAAGTAAACAGCAGAATAACAACGGGTGTTAGATTAGGAAGGGATATTTTACGGAAGTTAAGGAATTCTGAATTTAAGAAGCGGATAATAGAAGTATAGTAGACATAAAATGTAGGAGAGCACAGACAAGGAAGTATTTTGCGAAAATGAGGAATATACTTATAGGTAATATATGTGTGAATATTAGGAAATCGTTGGTAATAATGTTCGTATGGAGTGTGGCGTTATATGGTTGCAAAACGTGGACGATAGGAGTTGCAGAAAGGAAAAGAATAAAAGCCTATGCTAAATTAGTGGGAATGCTCAATTTCATATAGTTAATTTAGAAGATAGACAAGAATGGAAAAATGTCAACCGGACCAGGGAATCGAACCCAGGACCTTGCGATATCCATCCGCATGCTCTACCAACTGAGCTAATCCGAGTCGACGTCCCAGGACCGACTTAACACCTCTCCATTCAGTAAACCTAAGCTAGGCTCACCTACCAATTTGGTCCGGTTGACTAATTTAGCATAGAATTCAATGCACATATGATCAGTTTACGCAATGTCCATCTTCACGTATTTCCTAGAATTAGGACGTGAGGATTGTGATTAGTGAATTGGTAGGTGAGCCTAGCTTAGGTTTACGGAATGGAGAGGTGTTAAGTCGGTCCTGGGACATCGACTCGGATTAGCTCAGTTGGTAGAGCATGCGGCTGGATATCGCAAGGTCCTGGGTTCGATTCCCTGGTCCGGTTGATATTTTTCCATTCTTGTCTATCTTCTATAATAGAAGCCTTTGAAATGTGGTGCTATAGGCGAATCCTGAAAATCAGATGGGTGGATAGAATCACAAACGAGGAAGTTCTAAACACAAAATTAGAAAAGCGGACAATATGGGCGTTTATTAAGAGAAGGGATAGATTAATAGGCCACGTTTTAAGACATAAGGGTCTTGTAAAATTGTCATTAGATGGATGTGTATGGGGTAAGAACAGAAGAGGAAGGACAATGGTGGAATACTCTAAGCAGATTATGAAGGATTTGGTAGTTTTGTGGAAATGTAAAGGTTTTCGCTAAATAGGTGTGCATGGAAGGTTGCATAGACCAGTATTAGAAATAAATACCACAAAACAATTAATAATGCCTTCCCAACATAGTATAATGGGAATGCAAGAAGGGATTCTGAAGGGGTCTTGGAACATAACTTAGTTCAGGGTACGCTGAATTTAGTAATAAACTGGAAATATTTTACTTATTTTTTTCTATTTATTTACAAATTTTATTCCATGTCTGATAATTGTAGACGGAGAGACTGAGATGAGAACTTGTAAATAATAAATACTCACTTAAAATAGCTAAATGTAGAAAGCACGGAGAAACGGAAAACATTAGGGAAAGTTTATTGAAACTCGTCGTGTAGGTAATGTTTTTCTGAGAAAGAAAGGGATGTGAGAAAGAAAGGCATTCAAGGGCTAAGGAGAGCCACTTGGCTCCAATTTATTGATTCTACCTGGTATTCACCTAAAGCAGAAACTGGACAATCCATAGATAGGTTGGGTTCTCCATATTTGTCAAGTGCCATTTGATTGACGGGAAAGGAATTTCCTGTTGGGACGGAGAATTCCTGTTTCCATGCCTATAACAGTTTAGAAGACAACTGACCAAATGCTCCAGTAGAATCAGCGGACAGCTCGTACCTCATGGCCATTGTATGCGATATGAGAACATACACATATAAAAACTGACCGAGGTTGTTACATTAATGTTGTATTGGTGTTCATGAAATCTTTAATTTTTTTTATTCGGTTTGACTAAGAATATTTATTCACTCAAATTCGAATTTTTTGCCTACATAAAAATATCGTCGAGAAACCACTCAGAAACACCAGTTCCATTGAATGCCGATCCGCACCATTACACTTAATTCTTTAAAATTCCGCTCATGTAGGTGACTAACAGAGGAAAATACCTTCCGGTATTAGGGAATTAGTTTTGCCTCCACTTATTCCTTCAGCCCTCTTTAGGGAAAGCAAGCACGTAACAATCCATCGGGCCCTTTTACTTTTCGAGTCTTCTCGCTGCATCTCAATGGAACAAATCAGAACTCAAACATTGCGCAACTTGAACGGTTTTTCACCGCGCAAGAACAGTGCATTAAATTCAATTGTAATATTGAAAATTAAACAAAGATAAGAACACATACATATATTTTCAATAAGCGTATACAAATACATGTATTTAGTTGCCTGTGAACTGTTAAACACACGTTTTTCGGCATTAAACTATTTATAACAAAATTAATGTAACACAAAACTCGCATTAGCTTTAGGGACAATTATATAACTATATTTTAATTATAATCAAATTAATGGTTTCCCTATTCTGATACAGTTCGTTATGTTATCATTTAAGAAATGAAAACATGAAAATAAACGATAAAATCAGTTTATGTAGAAAAATAAATTTTGTTGTTAGTATTTCACACAACTATTACACCGTTGTACATTTTATTTACTTGTCAAACAAATTACTGAAACGTTAAGTCAATATAATTTCCACTAACCCACGACCTTCCGATAACGAAAGATAGCGTTTGTTGTGGGGACGCATCAAACCCGACTTAATGCCCCGACCACATTTGGGGGACAGCTGACCCACCGATCCAATGGGATAAGGGAACAATTCTTACCGTGTTCCCAGCATCTGTGACGCAGAAACAAACCCCTCTAATCTGAACAAGTACTGTCGGCTTTGAGTACAATTTTGTATCTATTTACTTACTACTTGGAAGAAATTTGTACTGGAATAAAAGTTTTATTAAATTTTCACGCCTAAGACCCCGGAGAGATGGATCAACTGTTTTTTATAATAAAAAATCACTTTTCATGCGTAAAATAGTTTAAATTTCGCACGTCTGTATGTGTGAATGTTCCGCATCTAAGCGCGTGGAGAAAGTTTGACCAATTATTACTTTGCGACCCAGAAATAAAGTCTGTTGGGATGAGACACAAGTAGTTCCCTGGAACGAGGGTGTAAGGGGTGGAAATTTTAATGAATGTAAAAAGGCAGATATATGTATCTACCAAATAAAGATTTCTTAGGGTAAATGAGATTGTTACGATTTCCCTCAATGCTGTTTGTGTATTATTTTAGTTCCATAAGCGTGGGAGGGGATTATTTATAGATAATTAAATAAAAGTAACAAGAAAACAATCAAAATTGGGATCAAAAGTTGTGTTATGAAAGTCGCTGGGAAAATTACAAACATTCAGCTTGACGGTTAAGTTGAGATCTTTAGAGTTAAAAGACAGAATTACCTCTGCACCAACAGTTCTCCCTCACATTAAATTGCGTATCTTCCTTCATCTTTTTGTATCTAATATTTCACTTTATCTTTGTAATTCCTTTCTCAAAGTAATATTTGGATTTACAGCAATGAATATAACTAAATCCTCATTGCTTCCCCAAATTTGTTTTTTTACATTTGTTCCTTAGGTTGTTATTTGTTTGCGACTGTGGTTAGCATCCACGCGAAGAGGTCGGTCGTTCCCCTTCGTTGTTGAGAGTTACAGTTCGGTCACCAAGTTTTTGATTCCGTCTTTTTCTTCATTGGGCAAGTTTCTGCTGCTCCGAATGTATCGAGCTTCCGCTTCCCTTCTCTCTCCCGTTCTGTTAACAAGGTTTCGGATGGAATCCGTTGCCCGTCCTCTTAGACGTATTGGAAAGCAACTGCCTCGTTTCAAGCTCGGTGATTTTTCCAACCAGTCATTTTTCGTATTTACTTCTATCCTCTATGAACCAGAGATATAGACGACTAAGTCAATGGGACTAATAATTATCACTAACAGAATACCTTTAAAAACGGTTTTGTGTGTTTATTCGACGTCCATCTAGTTGACTGTGTTTGGAAAATTCACACGTTTAGCTTCTTAAACTAGGAAAAAGTAAATACTTTTCATTCGTTTCATGTAGACGTTTGTCTTTATTTTTTAATTTATTTATTGAAAAATATGTAATACATTAATTCACCAAACTTCAGTTGTTAAAGAATTAAATTCGAACGTGTTTCTTTAAGTCCCAAATATGTTTCAAAAATAGGGAATAAATTTTTAATTTTATTATTTTTGTATATTTCAGTTTATTAACTTTTAAAGTAATTTTTTATAATTCGGTGAATACATTTATTGTGATAGCTTCTGGCCATATTGCGTTATTTTATGTTATTACTCATGCTCTGAATTTTTATTAATTCTTGTCACTCAATTTAAATTACGTCATTCCCATTAAGGAAAAATATTATTCCTTCTACAGGTTTTTTCAATAAGGGCGGGTAGATGTTGAAATGAAATGAAATAATATATATATATATGGGCCTATACTTAAAATAATATTTTATTGAAATCACAACAGTGGCGTTTAGCGTGGATAGATTTAATGAAAATGACGAGGGAATTATACAACAGTAACAAAAAAGTAATCAATTTGTAATGGCAAGCATTAAAATACAACGAAATGAGGAATTTGGCGGTAGAAAATCAAAGCCAGGTGGCTTAAGAGAAGTTGAAGATGGTTACAGACAGGATAATATAGCCTAGACAACTTGGCACCGACCTGGGTTTTTTTGAAATCATTGAGATTTCGGGAAACCTGGAATCTGGCAAAAAGTGGTATTTTCCTCAAAACATTGGTGGAGAGGGGTGAATGGTTCTTTCCAAAGACGGAAGATATACTTTCTACTGGAGAGGATCGGTTCCTCACCATCAAAGGAAATGAAATAATGGAGTGGAGAAAATACTGAGGAAAAAATTATTTTAGAACTTTAAATGAATAGAGGTTAAGAATTTAGGATTAAGTAGTTAACATTAAGAGTGAACACAAAGCACTTGGAAAGTGTGAACATTTGGATAATAGGTAAAATACTTGCTCTTGTCCGTGACAGAGAGAAGAAAGCTTAATGAACAAAGCTCTCATTGTTCAACAAGGAAGTTTAAGATTTTTGTTGGGACCAGTATAATATCTATGAGCATTTGATTGTTCAAGCGGCAATTTCCAGGTTAACTGAAAAAAGGTAATTACTCAGTTTGTAATCTTTTTCTGATTTCCTTGTACTGCTAATTCCACGTAGGATTTTGTGTATGTATTTCTGCTTACATGAAAAGGTCCGCTAAGACGACACCTAAAATAGAACTCGTGTATCTAGTTTTTAAATATGTAAATAATCGAATAAAGTATTTAATGTTAATCAAAAAAAGGGTTGGCTTTGGATATTAAGTTTTTATTTCAACGTATTGACGTTAATTAAATGGATTTTTCATTTTTATGTAACAATTCTTTATTTTTATATTAAAACTCTTCATATTATTTCAAATTAGAGTAATATAATAATGAGATATTAAACGGCAAGTTGTACTAAGTGGTAGCATAGAAAGCTGCTCGTCATTTAATATTATGAGATTATTAATTTTTAATTAAATTTAACTAAGCTAAGACACTTCAATAGTTTCGAGGCGTCTCTCATCTCTGCATGCTCTTAGTATTTATAATTAAAGTTCTTATGGTACTGAAATTTGATTAAAATATTTTTCATTATAATGTTTATTATTTTTTAATTTAATAAGTTACATTTTTTGGCATTTTTGAAATATGAATCTATTTTGCCAAAGGAAGGAAATACGTTAGTACTAACGAGTATTACCGAAAGTGTTCATTACAATATTTTGGGTTTCTAAAATCACAATTTAAGGACAGTAAAAATAGCATAAAGTGATTTATTATTACAATATAAACCGATTTTCTATGATTAATTGGTTACCGAGTTTATATATTCGTACTCTTAAAGTAATGGATACTGATTGAAATTGAGATTGAAATTATCAAATTGATAATTTAAGATATGTCCTATTATTTTAATGTTCGTTGAAGGAACAAAGAATCACAACATGATGAAGACACATACATTTATGAAACTTCATTAATATTTTGATTTTACTTTCCTTAAGGGACACGGGGACTGAAATTTCGTCCAAAATCTGGAAAAAATAGTTTTCTATATTTTTAATATTAATATGCCTATAAGCTTTACAGATCATATAGAAAAACGTTTAATTTGATTTCGTCATTTTTAAAGGCTCAGGAGAAATTTAAAAGGATTTAATTCTAAATTAATAAATTATTATTTTCTTCAGAAAAATGTGCTTTTCTCAGCATCATGATTTTTGCTACAATAAATCTTCTGTGCCACGAATATTAAGACATTATCTTCACTTTTTTTACATAATCTACATGCTAATATCTTAAAGTATAGGTATTATTTTTGAATTATTCTAGTAGTTTAGGTGAAACAAAGTTTCAAAGTGATGAAAATTGCCAATTTTTAAGTAACCGTATGAAGCACCTAGCAAAAAATTAGTTTCTCCCCACAATGTTACTCAATTTTAAAAATAATACTGACAATTAATAACTGGTCAGACCTACATATTAATGTGAAAAAGCTTAAATATATTAAAGTATGTTACGAAAGATCATTTTCAAAACTGACAAATTTTGAAAATAATGTTCAAAATCTCTCATCAAAAACCAAATTTACAGAAACAAATTTTTTTCCGTTGTTACATATGTGTGTTGTTAGCAGATATTTAAATTTTGAACTCAGTAGTTTTTCATTTACAGAATTTCAAATTTCAGTCCCTGTATCCCTTAAATAAATGTCGGTTGATGTCGGGAAATATATTTTTATATAAGAAAAATAGATACTTGTACAACATCCATGTCCCAATTCTTTTCTAAAACGTGTACATAAAAAGCTACGTTCACTCAGTAGATAAACTTTGACGAAATTTGCTCCATTAATGTCTAAAATGGTAGCGGTTTTAGTAACAGCCACTTTTGAAAGCACGGCAAACAGAGGCTATAATTATGTTTGCTCTTGGTAAAGCTCAACTATACGAATACTGCCCCATCTGAAATTACGATACGAAGACGTGGTATTTTACGATTAATAACTAATTATATTTTGTACCTATTATATTTTGATCCTATTACATGATTCTCTCAGTCCTCAAATAGAGAACTTCATATTCACGTAAATCTGCGTCACAACTACTACAAATTAGTTATTTTGAGCTGTGATTATAATTTCTTTTCTTTGTTAAATAATAACATACCATTACATTGTATTATTTAGAAGCTATAAATTATATGATGCTGATATTGTGAGACTAAATATTGCTATACAATGTAGCTAGAAAAGTTGAAAATCGATTGTTTGAAAATATTTTCCATGTAAATATGATCTATGAATTTCGTAAAATTATGCATCAGACGTTACATTGGAATATCTTACTTAATAAATGCTGTTTTGTCTGTTATTTAATATACCAATTTTTTCCATAGCGAGAATCTCTTATAAAACGGAAATATATTAGTGGAAATGGTTTTAATGGAAAAGTTGTTTTATGGTTTAATATCAACTTTGGATGTATGGGAATCTAATAACTGTCTTATTTTTACACGGTAATATGGAAACTTTTAGCCTTTACTTTAGCATTGGTCACCCGAAGACCGCATCCATAACGTGTTTATTTCCAAAATTTAGTTCCTATGGCATTAATACGAGTTTCTATATAATAGATAAGCTTTATAAACAAGACAATCGTCAGATTTAAAAATATACGTATATAAGGAGGATTTACTCTATATAATGAATTTTTAAACAAGATTAACGAATTTCCTTAGAGGCGCACTCCAACACTATTTCAGTAAGCAATATTCATTCATAATTCAGATTATATTTCTATTGACATCTTATTCTGGAAGGAAACTTAATTCTACAACCATCACCAACAATATGACAATTTATGCATACCTTCAATCATAAATTACGGATAAGAGAAAGAGGAAATTGAATATTTATCTTCCTTATTTCAAGTTATGTGCGTCGTTAGACTTCACAGATTTAATATTAATTAAATTCCTCTTACGAATTGAGATAAAGAAAACGATAATGGAATGGCTTCAGAATTGCGAGAAAAGTGATCGGAGAGGGAGAAGTAAATTTTATAATGAGAATATGCCCGTGAAACCATTTTTCGCTGATAAATTACTGCCTGCTCGGTTTTAAATTTAAGTTATTTAAATAATCAAGTTACGTTTGGTTTACCACAATTGATCGGTAGAATTGTAATTCATACATATTTAAGCATAACATTACTCCACTTAGTATCCAATCAATATTTTAATTTCAATAATTGAAAACCATGAATTAGTGATTATATACGTATACTTTTCTTGCTTGAATTAACTTGTTATTATCTGTCTACGCTTTTCAGATTCACATTGGTGTCGAAGAAAGTTAGTAACTAAAGAATGAAACTTAGCAAATTTTTTAATTATGAAAGTAGTTTAATAATATGAATTGTTTAAGAATGTCAATAAGTTTGGATAAATAAATACAGAAACGAGAGAGAAAAGAGATAATTTGCATTTACAGTAATAGTGCAAGTAATTTTCATGCTTGTAAGATAATTTGTTACAAATAAAAGTCAGACGTTTATATTTCTTAATTTAAGTGGAAAACACGGAAAATTGCAACAATTAATTTTAATAATTAATAGAAGTCACTAGGAATGACAAAATATGTTTTTATAATGTCATCTAAATTTTTTCCTCAATGTTTGCTATATTTAATGTATAGAAAAGATTTTGATTGTAAAACAATTAAATTATCGTTTGCTATCATAATTAATATCATTTGTTATAACGCTAATAATACAATGATTTAAATGACGTTTTCAACGATTGTCAAACAAAAAATTAAAAATTTATTAGTTTATAACAATGTTAGGTTCAAGAAAAATTTAATAATTATATTCTTATTCCGCAATGGAATTTCGTTTTCCGTGTCTTCGTGGGCCACCCTTACAAAACTCCCACTGAACTCAAAGTTCAATTTCGGCTTGCATGTATGTATCATAATTTACAGGTTCATAAGGTTGTGAAAATTTATGTTTTCACCATACATTGAAGAAAAAACAGTAATGATCCCAATAAAAATTTTAATTAATTTATTTTCTGTCCAATCCGTTTAAACACTCAGATGGAGTTAATACCGTCAATATTAACAACCATAAGCTGTTTAAGGTACTAAACGGATTTGAATATGAATAATTTTCGTATTAAATCTTACTCCAGTATATATTATATACATCTAAAGATGCTTCATTCTCATGTTCTATTATTGAATGATTGACTGCATTTATAATAATTTGGCGTAATTTCTGCCACAGACAACAAATATTTTTTTAGTTATTCTAATCAAACCAGAATATTTATTATGCACTAGCTGGGGATCCGGTATTGCCCGGGTATTTAATTATTTGATTTTTGGTCAACACATATCTAAATCGACATCGAAAATGTCACATATACTCTTTGTATTTCCATAGTGTGTCCAAAATACTCTCCCTCCCGGACAATAACGGGAATCACTATATTTTCAGTATTCTAAATTTTTACTTAAATCGCATGTTAAAGGTCATAACGCAACACAGTGGCTCCGGAATTACACCAGTTTCGACACCAAACTTTATAGTTACCTTTTATTTTCATATTAGCAATTACTAAATTTTAAATTTTACCTGACTCGAGAAATAAAACCAATTTATCAATGTATGTATAGATCGTATCAACGATCCAAAGAAGTTTATTTTTTCTCAGTCTGCTGCAACAATAGATAGGAAGATAATTATGATAATTTGTCCCTTGTGTTTATCAGTCACGTAATAAAAACTATTTCAATTTTGATTTCCAAAATTTATTAGGAGCTTTCAGCAATTGCCATAAACATCTATAAATTACAGAATTTGAAACATTACATTTTTTAAATTTTTTTTTATTAAACTACATAAATATGGCACATTGTAATATATACAAGTTACATATGCTTCAAGTCAGCGGAAATCATCACCTCTCGTCTGTCAACTGCTTCTTCGATCAGTCGTACTTCACTGTCTAAATCAGACATCTCCTCATTTCATCAAATTTGCTATTCATATCTACTTGCATTTCCTTAATACTATTAAATTTATCATAAAATTCAGACTTAATATCTGCCTTCTGCTCATCAAATTTACAATCAATTATTATCAATCAACATAAACAATTGTTTGAGCATCAGGTCCTCTGCTTTCCACTGACTCTACTTTTTCAACTGTAAGAACCTCCTCAACCTATTCCATTTCAAACTCGATAATTACAGATAAAACGCCAAAATATAAATGTAACACCAAATGGAAATTTTTGCCACCAACCTGTGGAACCATTGTCTTTTACTTGAACCACTTCCATTTTTTTACGCAAGCACACACATTTATCTTGCTCATTCAAAACACTTTACTCTGCTTTCGACTGACACACTTCTGGACGTAATCCAAGTATTGATCAATCTGGAACACTCTATGTTCCAGATCTCGCCTGTCGCCTTTCTCTGTGAAGATCTTGAAGACGTTCGATGCCAACTTTCGATGTTCACACGTCGGCTCATCAAATGTTAAAGAACTCTCCAATTTATAATGTCCGTATTACACATGTTTCAACGTTAGTACTCTCAAAGTTTTTGCGTCAAATGAAGCGAAAGCTACATTTGTTAGTACGACTATCCAAGTCTCTCCACTGTTCGTTAGCACATTCGCCAATCTCGTACAATACTTCCACTTCCGCTGTTATGGGGCTCACGATGATGCGTTTCACCTTCGGTTGCTCAGAAATACGACGGTAATATTTCGTTTTTCGAAGGAGGAAGATAAGAAATACCAAACTTTACATATTAAAAACTATTTAATCAATTCAGAGTCACGAGTAACGTTGTCTAGTCAGGGTGTGGTCATTACACACTCAACTTTCTTTCACCCGTCGGATATTCAATTCGCACACAAATACGTCGAAAAGTTTAATTCTGTTCACTTCTATGCTTTGTGTTCTATTTGGGTCGCAAACCACGTACTTTTGTGGCTTGTTCGTTAACCGTTTATAAAGCACGTGGTCGGGAGGATACGCGAGCCACCTAACACATTCTTCTCCTACCACATCTTTCTGGCGACTACATAATTCACGTGCCCTCGTGGCTTACGCCATCTTGCAAGATTCGGTCACATGACCTCGATAGCCAATCAAGTGTATGCGTTTTACCGCTATGGATCGCGCTTTTACAGCAACATGTCACGTGAACTCATTTTGCTGTTTTTCTCGCTGGTCCGCCATTGAGGCACTTATCAAGCGACTGTCAACAATGCAGTCTAGCAGTTTTAAGACAGATGACATATCTTTTTGTTACGGGATTTTACTTGCTTGTTACAATATACGAGCGTGGTTACCTTACAACACAGATACCCGGGTTTTAATCCTGTCATGGACTTTGGTGTTTTTGTCGTCATTGTCATGGAGACTGAGATGAAGACTGCTTGAAATTCGATTCGCTGGCCACTCCAAATTCAGAATATATCCGCAGTTGATCCGGTAAGCCAAGGCCCTGAAAGAGTTGCAAAGCTAAGGTTGAAGAAGAATCTTATATGTATTAGTCTCAATAACATTGCAGATGCATTGAAATGCGGATATTTAACTTAGAATTTTAATTCCAACAACATATGCCCACAACGTTTTCGCGAAGGACTTGAACAAATAGCAATGATGATCTCTTTCTTGAATAGATTCATTTTTCCATTGGATCTTTTTTTTCTTTGTATCTACAAAACTTGGTGAGAGTTATTTTTCTCTTAGAAATAACTAAAATAAACGATTGGTTATCTACCCAAGACTTCAATTTTCCAAAATAAACACTTAAGTCAACTAAAAGTAAAAGAATGATCTCGTTCGAAACGAACCATGGAACGTTAAAAACAATCGCAGTGCTTTTGATTGGTATCTCTCGATAATGTTTCTGTTTGATCTACTAGCTGTTTTCCGTGTAACCATATTGACCGGACAGTACTTTTATATAGTAATATATTGCTTTCCAGATAAATGTGTGAATTTCGTCTCATGAGACAATAATATTCCTGGAATTTTAGACCACAATTGCTTACGTTTGGAGCCTTTCTCCGTGTAATTTGTCTACTATGTAAATCCCTAGGTATCTTACGGTTTCTTCCTGCGGTATTAATTTGTTATTTAAAGTTACAGCAGGTCCGTATCATCCGCGAATGTAGTAACTGTAATATTTGGTGGGTCTGGAAGATCCGATATAAATACGAGATTCCAAAACGGTCCCATCACGCTTCCTTGAGAAACGCCGGCTTTGAAGGGCGCTTAAGAATGACATTGGCGAGTATGTTGAAATAGAACACCCTCGAAACTTTAAGTTAGAATTTTTACTTCAATCCCTAATATTTTTATTGAAATCCGTTGACTCGTTTCAGATCCTATTCGTACAAAGTGTTAAACATGCAAATAAAAATTTTATAGATAGTTATTTATGATTAGGCATTGTATAGATATCAGTTTTCACTTTATGTTTTGGCATTTATTTCGAAATTATTGACAGACAATTCGATTTCGTTTATTTTTATAGATAAAGTATTGAAAAATGATTGTCATGGCTTTAATAAATTACAATTTGTACCGTTTTGAAATTTTAAAACCAACTTAGAAGTCGTTGTTATTATGCAAATATATATTAAATAATATTTCCTTAACGACGAATTTATAATTACTTTCCCTTTCAGAATGGAATTAATTATTGACGTGCAAGATAATCATGAATAAAATGCCGGAGATGGACGGATAGAAACAGAGAAGCAAAGCAGTTTTTACAAGATACTGCGGAATTAGTAAATTCTATCGTTCCTTCGACTCTCTTTTGCTCATCTTCATCTCAAACAGAAGTAACGATAACAAAGTGAACTGCGAAGTCAAACCGCTAATTACATCTACCGAGGCACTCTCGTTGCTCGAAATCGTGATTACACAAAGCTAGCTAGTTTCCAAATGCTTAAAGGAATGTTCGCAGCTGTGCGAGGAGTATTATTAAAACCACAGGAAGTAATTTTAACCAAGTATTTTTCAGAGTCGTTGGTGTGAAATAATAATCTTCTAGAACATTTTACCGCTGGGGAAATACTTGTTCTGAGAAAATATTAACATTGATTCTGATGTGTTCCAAGGAATATTTACATGAAGCTCTCAGACATGGGGCAGTATTTTTGTTGGTTTCTCTGAAAACACAACCGGTCTTAACTTTGGCCATTACTTAAAATAAAGGATTAATTTTCATATATTCTCTTTACCCTAATATAATAAAATTGTAACATCTATTGTCCTTCATTTCAACACATAATTTTGAAACTTATATACTTATAAATACGATTATTTATTTATCCTAAAAATGGTTTATTCTAGAGCAGCCCCGATATATCCTGTAAATATTTGAGACAACTGAATTTTGTAGAACGTCTCTTGGATAACTTACTGTTTCCACGTTTTTTTAAAAAAGAAAATCGTGCTCAGTGTTGTCAATTTGGCACGATCAAGTGAGGAAGTTTCTTTAACGTCAACCTTTTCATATTTCAACGGTTTATATATGATAGAAATGTAGCGTAAACAGTATTCCAAAATAATTCCAGGTTTGACCGTTGTTAATGCTGTTAATATAATAAAACCATATTTAAAAATTATTGGTATATTGATTGAACAAACAATACGACTGTGCATGTTTTCATATACTTCCCTTACGTTATGATTAAGAAGAAATAAGCAATATAAATTTTTTTCGTAATATTTTTAAATGAATTGGATACAAATGGCATTTAGTGAGTAACTACAAGCTAGTTTTGAAAGATTTCAAATATAATTGTTTTTTAACAAAAGCTGAAGTTAAAATGAAGTTGGCTTAAACAAATTTCCTAACTCAAATTTCTTCTATGAAGGTTAATTTTATAATAATTCACAAGCTAAATTACAATTTGTAACATCTGGGGTGTGTAATGTAGCACGACGATACAATGGGCTGAAAGATGAAGGAAACACTAAGTTAACAGATGAATTAGTAATATTAGTTTACTGTGAGAAAAAGTTTCAATAGTATAGCTAACGGATGAAATGGTTTAAAGGGAAGGTCAAAGAGGTTTAACAGAACTACTTATAATCTCCGGACATATGAAAAGGATTAGTCATCTAAGATAAGAATTCGTCTAGTAAGCATACAACTCAAAACCACATATCATTCCATAACAACCTGAAATCAGTTTAAATTCGTATGAAAGAAATAAAATCGAGAGAAAATGTTACCCATGGCTACATAATCGGTTACTCTTTTTTAAAGACAAGTTGTTCAAACATCAGAGGGGAGTTGTGTTTCTTACTTTCGTAGACTTGTTTGTTTATCTCCAAAGATTCCTCTTAGTTGCTCCTGTATTGTACCTTGCTTGAGTTGCTTAGGTTTTTTACTTGGATCGTTACTGCTCGTTACTCTAGTTTTGGTTGATATTTCTTCCTCTGACGTTTCCCAAATTATCGTGTAGACAATAGATGATGATCTTTTGTTAATGTTTAGGTCATTTGACCTTTCTTTGCCGTTATTTTGGAAAACTACTACTTTTCCTGCTGTGCTCTTGCCTGAGTACTTTTTCATCATAAATTTGCGTCTCTCTTATGCCCTCTTCACCTGCGGCAATCTTCTGAATATTTTTTTTACACTTTAGTTCTGGATGATAAAAATATATTTATGTTATTGGTTCTTCAGTTTTGCGACTGTCGATACCCAATAACAACGAAAAAAGAAGAATATATATATTCCATTATTATTGAAAATAAGCACGTAGATATCTGAAAAATAGAATTATTATAATATAGTGAATGATGCAGGGGAAGAGATCGCAAAAGAAAGATAAACGGATTTAACTAGCAAAATTAATTCTAACCATCAAGATTTAGGTTTAAATTAAAGGTTGAATCATATATAACGTGGTAAAATTCATCAGGATGACAGCATGGTAGACGGACATAACATTAACGCACATTTATTTGTACGTATTGTAGTACACTGAATTGACCACATTTGAAAGTTTACTTGCTGTAAAGGAAATACAGCTGCAAAACGATCTTACTTTTTATATTACTTTTTTATCTCTTGAGCATTTTAAAGAATCAATTATTATCATACTGTTCTTCTTCTCGGTTAAATTTAATTAAACTGATCTTGAATATATTATATCATCGTAAATAAAATTTTAAATGAGATAAAAATTTTCAATTCCATTTCATATATCCCTACATTTTTATTATTTATTTATGAACTGAATGATAACGTTCAATTCCCTGTGTTTTTGCAACGCAAATATTTACCAAAAACGTGACAGTTTTTGGTAATTGTTAAGATGACCCTTGCACGTTGGAAACAAAGCTAACGACAGGTAGCAGGGTGCAGTCGTGAATATCAACAGGGCTGACTTCATTAACGCCTGAAGAGAAATTCCCTTGGATTGCGAGTCGTTTAGTCAGTGTACGTGAGAGAGCGCCAAGGAAACTGCTGTTTTAATGAGCGTTCCGGAGGGTTTTCCTTCCAAGGCTTTATGTTTACCAAAATAAAGGTAGCTTATGGAAACTGCACATAAATACCGGAAGGTTTCCATTACTGCGTAAAGCAAAGAAGGAACTGGAATATTGTGTTTCCCGCCTGTTAGCTGAGAGGGAGAATAAATTTACTAAAAATATGAGTTGGAAAATAGCCACTTAATATAGCTTGAAGTACGGATGCAGAAGAAATTCGGTATTTCCAAGTTGTTTGTAGAAGTTGCACCGGTAAAATGCAGTGACAGTCACTGATATTAAAATTCGCTTCACTGACAATACAAAAAAAGATACTATTATGGGAAGCATGTTTACTTATTAAACTACAACACAAATACAATACTGAAATAAAATATTAAACACACACTACTGACATAATCTGAGCAAAACATGCAATTCTAAAAATTTAATGAACAACATTAAGGTGCTACCGAAGAATGCAAAAGTTCGATTGTTAGATCATAATGTTTTGACTGAAACGGGTAATAAGAGAAAGTTATGGAGGACACAGACCAAAGCAAGTGATATTCTAATAGAGCACATTTGGTGTGAAGGAGTCGATAAATTGGTATTAAATGGAAGTATGTGTGGTAGTAAGAGAGGAGAAGGAGCATACGGCGAGCAAATTATATTTTGTTGGGCTGTAATAGTTACGTGGAAATGAAATATTAGCGCAGGATTGATAAACATGCGGAGCAACATCAAATCAGTCTGTGGAATAGTTACTTCAGTAACAAGACGTTCATAATTTTAGGACATTTTACTTCAGTCTCATAATTACAAATCACTATTTAGTTTGATGAAACAGCTACATTGACTCTCATTTAAATCTAACGAGTTGACAGTACATAATTGTTCTAGTTATGACCATTATCAGCCTGATAATAAGAATCAAGTATTACAGTGAGGCAAAATTGTGTTAGTGAGAACAGCACATGAACGTGAGTAATGTTTTTCTAAAGATAATAAGTACAGACTTAAAAATAAGATACGTTTGAAATTGAGATTTAAGAAATTTTTTAATAAAACAGGGTAATACAATATGAGACGATATGTACGAAGAACACACCAAAAGTAATTCCGATTCTTTTATTTTCATTATATTTTCATTCTACAACTTACCAGTTTACATATTGACACATCATTTCCGCTTGTGTTCACAAAGAGTGGCACTATATTCAAAATGTTTGCTGCACTTGTCATGCGTCAAAAGCAAAATGCTTTGGGAACAATATAGCTTCTCACTCACTGTGTTTTTCTATCGCTGGGTTCAGTAATACTGGCTTTCTAAACCCGTTATGTTTGTTTGGTCCGAACAGTGTTTTCTTGAGCACCGATAGGAGAAGTGGGACGCTACCTTGCGGACATATATCGTTTTGATACAACCGGTTTCTAGCAGCATAGTTTCCTTCGAGGCAGTAAGGAATGAGACGTCCCTGCACCCACGCTTCCTACTGAAGAATTGTACCTCGGTAAATTGTAAATTTTCCTCGACCTGTTTACGTGTCGGAATCGTTGACTTTATTAGGCGTTTTCATGACGGAGTGAATAGAACTAAACCTTAGTAAACTATCCACATTCCAATTTATAGGTTGACGTCCGCTGCTATTGTTTCTGTGACGAGCTCCGAACAGTTCTGGTCCTCCGGGCCGAACTCGATCTACACATTTTACGGTTAACAGTTAAATCGCCGTTTGGTGTCGCTATGCTCTTAATTTATTTTAGAACTTTAGTGGCGATAGTTCTTTAATTAGAAGGCTAAAACCAACTGTATCTTCGAAAACCGACCTAATTCTTCCTGCTCGTCTTGACCTCAGGTGACCAAGAACTTACGTGATAAGATATTTGCAACTTGGGAAACGGTACTCAATTTGTCTGGACTCTATTTAGATTCCGTTGAGGCTTATCAGGAAGGACTTTCATTGTATGAAACCACCTCCAAGTAGACTCAGTGCTCAATTTAACTAGCCAATGTTAATTTGCCTGTTGACTAAGGGGAGTCAGCTATGGAATCTGAAATAGTATTTTAAAGCTACGCCGGTAAAACTCGTTCTATTTATTTCAAGTTGAAGCGACAACGAGAAGTTAAATTTGTTCTTAATGAGAACGCTCATTCCGATTCAGCGGCTCGGTCGTCTCTTGAGATAATACATATGTTGTCTACAATTGAATAACCTACTTATACTGAAAAATACGACAACTGACTGTACTGTACTGTGCTCCTTGAGTCATTAGTTCATCGGAAGCTGTCTTTAGAGTCGGTACAAAAGTTCCAATAGATACACGGCCCATTTAAGGGTGAAGCCGTCCCTGTAATATCGGGTTTACAACTGACCTCATGCAATCACCTAATAGCGTACAATGCATTGAGGATTAGGTACCAAAACGATCGCCGTATACAAATTATTATTTGCGTATATTACTTTAGTTTCAACTTACACCTTTACACTAATTGATCTTACAGGTCTAAGTCCGCTGCTATTATTTCTGTGTCGAGCTCCAAACAGTGGGAAGCGTCTGCAAGAGTTTGTAAACGGTGAAAGGCAATGCTGATATCGATCGCGGTACAGTTAGTTGTGAAAGAAGACACTGAAAAATTCGGGATACTTCTCGCAGTACAGATCCCACACTGCACTAGCTCCTGACAACGTTCAGAGTTACCAACATTGTTTCACCTGACAATCGCATTTATGTAGTTTATGGACTATATAGATACATACGTCCGCCTGTTTTCATATTCATTTCTTACCTTTCTCGTGAGTGACTTTGTCATAGCATGTTTCAATATGGCCGCTGTATTTGATGTTCATCAAAAGCAATGTTTTATAGGGTTGAGGTTAAAAAAGAGGCACACAAAGAAAAACGAAAAACAGTGCGAAGCAAGAATTGAGATAGGCGATGAAACATGGTTCTACCAAGTTGAATCTGAGACGAAGAGACACGCAACGGATAGCCATAATGCAAAATCGGCTAGGAAAAATTTCGTACCTCATCTTAGGCTTGAAGATATCATCCCTCCCGATACCAAAATAAGTTTTGACATATACCAGCCAACTCTGAAGAATCTTCAAGCTTGATTGTGTTATGTAGGACTTCATAGGGAGAAGCAGGATTAGCTGCTCTTGCATGACAATGCACGGCCACATGTCAGTAAGAAAACCAGGGACGAGATCAGAAAACACTGAAACACCCAAATTAAAGTTTTAACCTGGCTCAACGAAATTACTTTCTCTTTGGTAACCTAAAAGAGTTACATGTAACGCGGTTTGAAGATGATGACTCATTAATGAATACTGCCTCAAACGTGCTGGCCTAGACTTTATCCATGGCTGTATATAGGCCCTAGTTCCAAGGTGATGTAATGAAATTACAGGGACTGGGATTAAGTAAAAAAATACATTTTGTTTGCTGGAAAGACGTAAAATGAGAAATTAATGAAAAATAATAGTGTGCATTATTTTCTAAGTAACCCTCGTAACTCAGTTAAATAAAATAAAATTTTGACTGGCTTTTTTATTTCAATTTTTTTAAACTTTCATATTTAATTAAACAGCTGGTTATAGCTTTCTTGGAATAAATTTATTCAGTTTTTTTTATTTTTGCTAACAAAAGATCATAAAGGTGAGTTTCAAAGCTTCTTTCCACGATTGGTCGTTATAAAAAATATGTTTCCTAGACTATGAGTTCTTTATTAATCATCTCGTGGATAATAAATTTTTGGAAACCAATCCTATAAATTAAGTTTTCTTTTTAAAGTCAATCATAATGAATTCGGTATTTATTTAGTGGGAAGTTACGATAAACATTGTATTTAGTTACAGTTTCTCCTCAGCTTCAAAGTTAATTCCCCATGTCTTCCTTGCTTACCTTCTTTGTGGACTGCGTATTATGTTTGAGCGTTCGTTCTCTAATCCCTGAGGCGATACAGGGATTTTACCTTGATCCCTGCGCTTTGTTCCACGGCGTTTCACACCAGGGTGTTTCATCGGTGACGCGCTTAATCTTGCAGATATATATACAAATTGTTTTTAAATGGAAAACTTGCACCCAGCCAACTTATACGAAAAATTACTTAAATTATAAAAATACAATTTTAAAAATATGATACGAAATTTTGGTTTGAATTTTTTCTTTACTCGTCACATTGAATTTCCTCCTGCAAAACTGTTGAAGTTATGGTAAGCAAATGCGACAGAGAAAAAATATAATTTATTATTATACTAGTGGTGTGCTTGAATTATAGCTTTCTAAGCAAATAAATTATTTTTAATAAAAGACTATTACATCTTACGTGAACAAAATTCTGGAAAATTACATCGTTTTTAAAGTTAATATGTGTCATGGAGAGCGTTTATCCAACGAAATAAGAATATAATGTAATATTAATATTTAACTGTCATTTAAATATAATCATATTGACATGTCAACCACTAATTCAGAAAATGAATATTAAGAGCAAGGTAATTTATATAGGTTCCATCATTAAATAAGTAAGCACTGAAGAAAATTAATGAGACAGTCAATATTAAATTACTGTTTTATACAGCTTTTATCCATGTAAGAACATTTAACAGAACATTTGAAGACTGAATAATTTTATGAGAGTGGAAAATATAATTTATAACTAGATTTTACCTTCTCAGTTGTAGTTGATTAATTGAAAAGTTTTCCCGGCATTACTTGCGAATGTAAGTAGTTACTTTTGAAAATAGCGTAGTGTAACTCTCAGTGTGCTGAAGTCCGCAAGAGCCAGGGCATAGTACGGGTCTACTATTGTGTTTTACACAGAACACTTTACGAGGTCAGCGGGGCTTAAGGGATTTATGTGGAAAGCCACGTTAAGCTAGGGTCGCCTCCTCATTAACAGCATATAATACATGTCGCTTTGCAAGTGATAGCTCCCGCTTGTCGACACGTATTTCATGCAGACACATCAAACACAGAAAATAGAATTTTACCGGTCGACTACGATGCGCGTTGCTTTCAATTATAAATGTAAACTAATCGTATTTCTGAAAATCGTCTCACTTCATAGCATGCATTATATTAGAAATTCAACGTCCTTTACGTAATCTCTGTATCTTTAGAATTACTATGTGCAAAGCTGGATAACACAACTTGAGCCTGACGTTTTACGCAACCAATATTTATTTTAACTCAAGTTTAATATATATATATATATATATATATTGTAATATACTTTTTTGTGTATAAAACATTTATTAATTTAAAGTACAAATATGATCAATTTTAATATTTTTGTTTATTAATTTAAGTGAAGACACGGGCTTAATCTCAGGGGATTTTGGGTCTCTCAAGAGATGGAGTATGCATTAGCTGAAAATAGAAAGAAAAATCATTGAATGTTATTTATCCAGAACAATGAGCAAGTTTCACAATTTTTTTATCGCTTACCCACAATTACTGGGCCAACAAACATCCACCTCTCGAATGTTTGTGCGTCTCTCTGGCGTCTTGCAGGATTTGATCACATCTGCTCACGTCCGTCCACTCGTCTGCCTTCTGGGGTCGAGCCACGTCCTTTCTCTGCTCCACTCGCCCGCCTTCTGCCCTCTGGATATCTGCTCTCTGGTTCACTCGCCTGCCTTCTGCGCTCTGCTCCACTCGCCTCCCTTCTGGGGTCTCGATATCTGCTCTACTCGCCTCCCTTCTGGGGTCTGATCCACTCGCCTCCCTTCTGGGGTCTGATCGCGAGCCACCCATCGGCTTCCCTTTTAAACTTTCCGACGGGAATTCCCCTATTTCTCAACATTTCGGGGTTCCCCGTCCTCATTTTTCCCGCGGGGGTTCACCATCATCATTTTTTATACACGCTCGGCGGGCCTCCCCCGCGGGGAAACACCATCTTTCGGCCGACTAGTCATTGTTGTTGGCCTCATAACGCCACAACCTTACAAAATCCGCCTTTTTATCACTATATATATATATATTGTGTACGTGTAATGAGTCAAATTTCCTCAGCGGATAGCATGGAATATTACTGCTTGAACTCGTACGGAACAGCAAAATATTTTGCTCGTCCCTATCTTTAATATTCATCTACACTTTTGAAGGCAATAAATTACTTTGATACATAAACAAGTGCCTAATTTTCACAAATCCTCATTTACGTCGCGGATATTTAACAAAAAACAATTTTTTTTTTGTTTCTTGTCCCAAGCTCGTTCAGAATTCTGCACCTCAATGGCGAAGAATAAATTAAATTTTTAAATGTACCCAAGAGTCACTATGTTTAATTATTAAGTTGTTGAACAACAATATTTTATCTTTCTACCCAGGAAATACTTTAAACGTTTAGTTCCTCTGCTAGTGATTACGAACGCAGCAAACATTTGAAAACATTTCTAATTGTAGATTCCACGACGATTTTCTGAGTCACTTTCAGAATTTTTCTATATTCACTGCTAAGAAATATTTTTTTCCCGCCAGTTATATATGTTTAGGATGTTACTTACGCGAAAACAATATATTTATAATATCTGTTTCCAAAAATGCTTGAAATTGACTGCGACTGTCACTATGCTCCCATCAAAAATAATATTTCCAAAAATTAATATTCATAATATTAACCACGCTATTAATCATGGATCTTCAATGAATAAATAACCTGACAGGTATAAATAAATTTCAGACACTTTGTGAACCAACAAATTTATTTAATTAAATGAGTTGTAAGAGCCCCTTTGTCTGTTTTTATTTTATTTAAATAATCCACTGTTCTACGTTTCGTGTAACCACCCGATGGATTGGAACCATGTCGAAGTTCTAGATGAAAAACAATAAATTTCTTAAGGATAATGAGTCAGATGCTCGATATAATAAAAAAAGATTCATTTTATTCACATTAAAACAACTTAAATAGTAAATATGATTAACTACTATTGAAGTCCATTGTTTGTTTAATTTGTAATGAAAATTCACTCCGACCCTCCCATGCCGGATTCGCGATCGTGTATTTCGGCCGAAAGAGGTCTATGAATAGCCAATTTTTTTAATTTTAAAACTGCGTATGTATTTAAAAATTTTTACAACATACTACCTAATGTATTCAATTGTAATTTTCATTTTAGCAAACCTAAAGAGGTCTGAAATGTGAGACGAAACGTAGTATATTTCAATATTAAAAAAAAATTAGAACTGACAGAAGCTGTTAATGTTTATTTAATAATCAGATAAACTATTTATTTACTTTTATTTAATATTTATTAAATCTATTTACAACGTTTCGTCCATTTTTTTATACTCTAACACGTAACTGGACAAAAATTTTAGAAAAGAACAATTATAATTCTGAATTTTTCAAATTTATTGCAGAGAATTATTCAACGAAGATATTACAGTTTGACAAGAAATATAGTAATAATTCTGAATACTGAATAGTTTGTTAAGACATTAAAATATAACATGTTATAAGTTATATAAAATATAACATGGATTTTAGGGTACATTTACCCAGAAAAGGTTCTACAATCCAAGGTTCCAAATAAGTCGACGTGGTACTAAAGCTATGTTTACATTTCTTTATTAATGTAATCTCTTATTTTTGTATGATTCCTTTCGGTTTTTTGAATGGGCATTAGTATAAATTTAAAAAAATCAAAATACTATAATATACTTAAAATTTTTACCTATAATAAAATGTCTAAAATATAAAAGAGGTTTTGTAACACGAAGAAATGATCTCGGTTAGCCCCTTTTGATGTACGCCTTGAAAATTGAACGTGTCGCATTGCAGCCTATATTCTCTATTTTTAACATAAATAACTAAATGTCAAACCAGTGCTGCGTTAGTAGCTGTTATTTTCTTGATTAGAGCGCCTTTAGTGCAAATTCTTACCTACACTGCGTTTACTAGAGACTCTACAGCACACGACAGCGTGGACCACAATCCTTCTCCCTGAGAGTAAAAATACGCGAGTTAATTATGGGCATTAGCTCGTTTATTGCGACGGAGGTCAGAACATACCAATCAATTACGGTTATTGATGTATGCTAGCCAGCACGTGTAATCCAATCAGGTATCCGATCAAGTGCGACATTAATTACTGATTGAATAACAACAGTGAGATATTATTACATTTAATGTTTTTAATGTTCCGGTAATAATATTTAATTATTTAACGTGCTTGGGCAATGAGAAATGTCATCCGGTGTCACTCAAAACGCTTTGCGTCACAAAATGTCACATAATCAACGCCATGGTTGAATGTGTTTAAAATGAGAGAAATAATATTGAACAAAATTAAGCAATGTTTGTTTTCTGTTGTAAAGCACTAAATGATGCTCGATGAAAATTCTGTCTCACGAAAGACGTTGTGTCTTTAATTGCTGCGTCACATGTAATTGAAAATTCTTTTTCTATACATTTATTTCCATTCTAATCTGAGTACATTTAGATATATACTTCGTGTAAAATTAAATATTTGAATCAAACACTGGGTCACTGATAAGATACTTTCCTAATTTGAGCTACTCTGTCGACCCAAGCCTGGAACGAGTATTTTTAATCTCTTTTATGTCTGTATATAAGCTACATTTACTATTCAAATTCCTTCATGGTTTAGCAAAAAGTCAAGCACTAATTTATTTATACTAGCCGGTAGCCCGGCGTTGCCGGCGTATTTATCTATAATTGCCCTTAAAATGAATTAATTCACATTAATCTCTTGATCAAAGCATGATTTAAAAGGCATAAATCCCTGATGACATGAACCACTTTGATTAATGAGGGTACCAAAACGGAGTTAATAATTCTACTGGCACATTACACAAGCACGGGATTTAAGAGAGTCTGAAAAATTCCAGTACACTGATTGAGTTAAACGCGGTACACGGTAAAAAATAGTCCCTTTACTTTATAGGAGCTAAAAACAATCCCGGTTATTTAAGAGATTAAAAATAGTACTGTTTATCCTGTACATCAGAATTTTGTACCTACTTTATCAAATTGTGAATGTATGCAGATTATTATAAGAATAAAAAAAGTTTCCCTTAATTTAATTTCAAGAAATAAGAGAAGTTAACTTAAGTTCTAAGATTTAAAACTCACATCACTTTGTGTAATACAGTATAAAGAAAAGAGAAAAATTCACAGTTAAATGTTCACATGTACAATATATAACATGAAATAGGGTTTCATCGATTGAAGTAGACAGTTACACCGCGAGAAACCCGCAAATACATTGCAGTTAGGACTAGACACCGCTGGAGGTGGTGTTCGAGTCTCATAAAAATTATATATATATATATATTTATTTATATATATTGTTGCAGATCCGTCGTTCCTCTGTATTCGAGGATTTCTTATTCCTTTAGGTCGCCAGGTATTTTTCATAAAAAACACCAAAAATTGATTTTAATAGTTTTTAATTTCTATCAGAGCATGAAAAAAAATTACATCTGCAGGACGTGGTCATTCTCTTGTCCCGCCGACACAACCTGCTTCTCCCATCACCCCCTGACGACTCTCAACGTCTCGCCAGACCACATTGTTGGCCCAGGTTGCGTCAGTTCCTCAACAATTGTAACTCGCAAGCTGGCCTGCATTGTTCATCGTAACTTTTCATGTTACAATATATCATGTAAATTTATTATAGTTGGAAAAATATAATAAATACGTATATATATATATATATATATATATATATATATATATATATATAGTAACATTACGGCTCCGTGGGTTAAAATTAGACAGACCGTCCCGAGACTGGTATGTTGGTGGCAACTTTGAGAGAAGCCGACATTGTTGACATGCCGCAAAGGTCGTGAAACTTTGTAGCGCGTGGAAATCAGTAGTCGACGATGACCTAAGATGGCATAAGGATGAAGGGGGTTCACGAGAATTCAGAACTGCAGGAGATAGTGTCGGGTGTCGAACACGTGAGACACCACACGGGTTTGTGTTTTAATCAACGTAATCTAAAGCGAAGTACGGCGGAGAACGGAGGATACATCATATTGATGACCACGCCTTAGGATTTTTTCCCTCATCGCTCGAAATAAGTTTGTTTATTTAAAGAAATTTTGCTAATTTTAATTAAAAATTTACCTGACGACTGATCAATCTAAGTAAACTAGTAATCGAACTCTGCTGAGGCACGTAACATTGGCTCCGCCTTTCTGTTTTTTTGGAGGCATAAATGATGACAGCAAAAGTAATGCTTCGTGACAATTTTTAAAAATTAACTCCAAATCAAATAAGGTGTGAGTGTTTTTATTTTCTACTTTAAAAATGAACAGAGAACGTGAACTGAAATGCAGATACTTAATGAACTTACTCGTGACCAATCATTGGAAAACGACTGGCCATCGGAAAATTCGTGCCTCATCTGCTAATGACTTTTTTTCACGGTGTCCAGTCTTTCATTGGCCTGTAAAGGTGGAGAGGAGAAATCTATATCTTTGAAAGATCGACGTAACTCTTCTTCACAACTCACCAAAAATTAAGATTAATTGGACTCGGACGATTAGATTAGGAAATCAGTCGGGACAAACAAACCTACAAGTATGAATTAAGTTTTCATCTCTACAGGCATGAAAAAGAATGACTAACCCTAAGTTCAACCTCACATATTTTCTTCCTCCTTTATTGATATTGCTGCTCTGTTGAGGGCATTGTTCCGGTGCGACAGCCATACTGTCAGCTTCCATTATACGGTCCGTGTTTTTTATGAGTGGTACGTGCTAAGCCTAGCGATTCTTCTTCAATCTTCACCCCAAATCTGAAGCTTAATGAGATTGAATTTAATTGCAGTAAGGTAAAGAAACTTCGTTAACAGCATAAATCTAATCCGAAGTTACACTGTGATAGAACGGAATATTAAATTATTACAGACGAGAATAAGGTAAAAAAATTAGTTTTACGTTTAATATTTTGAAGTTATAATTTGTAATATTTTTAGCACAGGGACTTTTAATTTATTTTAAAATAGTACAAAATATATTTGTTTTATAAAAGTAATTGTAAACGAATGAAACATAAATTGGAAAATTTAGGTACTGAAACTCGTTATCCTTGTTAGTCTCCACAAAACAAGTTTTCTTCACTGCACCTCCCTCACTTCATGATAGACTCCTTTTATGACAGAAACTTGATTTTTCGGCCTTCTATCAACCGGGTGGTCCAACGTTTCCCCCTTTTAGTGTTTTACATGTTCGTCCCATTGCAAAATATGCGCATATCTAAATATCTTGCCGTTGATCTCTCGATTCTACGGAAATTTTAATGTTCTTTAAATTTGTCTAGTCCGATTAATGATGGGTTTATTTAAAATCACGGACTCAGGCGCAAGTGCTAGAATCTGTTTTGTCGTTAGCCTCAAAATTACTTTTCAATGCATTGGACAATTAGAATAATTAATCCATTTAATGTGGTGTATTAATTGATAGCGTAAGAAACGCATGCGTAAACTCAATTATTAGATCAGTCTTCTGTAGTATCAAACAGTCCCTCATCGACAATTGCAACTTAGGAAATCACATGTAAAATAATAACGTTATTAAATGAAGCCTTTGAAATGTGGTGCCATAGGCGGAAGCTGAAAATCAGATAAGTGGATAGAATCACTAACAAGTAAGTTCTAATCAATAGGGGGAAAACGAACAATTTGTATGACGTTGACTAAGAGAAGGAATTGATTAATAGGCCACGTTTTAAGACTGAAGGGTCTTGTAAAATTAGCATTAGAGGGATGTGTGTGTGGGGTAAGAACAAAAGAGGGAGGCAAATGATGGAATACGCTAAGTAGATTAGCGATGGCGTGGATTGGACAATCAACAACATATATCGTAACACAACAACTTGTTATGGTTACAAAGAAAGATCAATGAAGAGCGTATGTTCGCAGCTTCTCCAGGTCGGTTTTACAAATTTACTGGGGAAGTGGTTCACATTTGAAGATAAACAATACTAAATGAGAAGTATGCCGTCGGAAAATAGTATAATAATTAGTACAACAATCCTCAAGAAAAATGTAATAGTATTATTCAATATTTGAGTTATACTTTTCAAATTCCTTAGACACTTGAGAATGAAAGAAAAGAAATATTTAAACTTGATTTTGTGAAAATCTGAATAATAACAAAATCGTTCGCTCAATGAAAGTGACAGTTAATACTCAATGTCTTGCGTGACGAGGAGATGGTCTGTATCTACCTTCTTCGTGCACGTGTGCAGCTGCAAACCACGTGGCGGTCAGCTGTCCGTTCTCACGCTGCGACATGGGGCCGGCAGCGATCTTTCTTAGCGGGAACGCTGGAATGCGGACTGCTCGCAAACTGTTAAGAGCTGGCGCGGTAACCACGGTAGAACGGGCGCCACAAAAACCAGGGTGTAAACGGCGGCGTCGTTCTCTCAGGCGTGGCTCCTTTCGTTCACGAGAGCACGTGGTTCCCAATCACGCGTCGGACGGTGTTTCGAATGTACGGGCGGGCAGCGGAAATCTTCTTCGCTGGCTTTTACACGGCTCGTCTTGTGGTGGCGGCGGAAATCTTCTTCGCTCTTTCAAGCACGGCGTTTCTCATGCAGATCATTTCCGTATATCTTGACGTCCCAATCGTACTTCTGTTCACGCTGACATCCTGATCGCAGGCGTGAAACGTTCACCTTGACGACCCGACCACAAGTGTGGAAGGTTCACTTTGACGTCCAGATCACAAGAGTGTCTCTGTCCTTGCTGCTCTGGGTTCCCTTGATTTCCTCGACCAATCGCCAATAATTCCAGGGGAGCTCACCATTCGCTCCTTTTGGGCACGTGTTCGCAATACCCAATTGGACCCGTATTCACGTCCAGCCGCTTCAAGAAGCTTCCAGGCCATTTTGTACCGGAATTCCACGTGTTCCGAACTCACGGCAACTTGCCCTACGTGGCCAAATTCATGTAAGGAGTGCCTCGTGTTCGCAGTCCACTGGCGCAAGGCTGTATAGCGCAGTAATTTCTCATCATCTCAAACAATACAAAACATAAGAAAATAACCAACATAATCAAGTGAATATATGTGAGTTAAAAGTCGCAGTACACCCTGTTATTTCAAATGCTCTGTAGGAATCGGGAAATCTGAATATTTCATTTAGGCATGGGTGAGGTAGTTTTTCTTTTACGGGATGTACCGAACATGGGCGCCACCTTTAAATCAGCCATATTGAATATCAGCCAACTTTATAAAAACTAAACAGTGCCCTGTGATATTAAACATCAGTATTTTTTGACAAGTTTATTCCTGTAAACAAATTTGAAGTAGCAGCTATGGTTCAAAAGTTACTACAAATTTTGGTTTTTGTTTATTGAAGATGGCTTTGACGGATTAGGACAGAATTGAGGGCACGTTTATGTCTGGAGAACAAACTTTCCGTGTCATAGCTGCAGATTTTAACAACCAGCATCCAGAAGGACCTACAATGTAACATAATACTTAATTTACAAATTATTATAAAATGGGAGTGTGGTTGAAAAGGCACGGAATAGTCGTCCGGAAAGTACTACAACAATGATTTTCGTGTCCTTCGTGAGGAGAGCACGCCGCAGGACTGGATGCTTGTCAAAAGAATGTGCAATCAGCTAGTCATCGACCGTACGAATCCTTCATGCTTAACAATGTCATATATTCAAGATTCAACTATTTGAGCACCTAACAGAGGATGAACCAGACAGACGTATGCAATTTTTCACGTGGGCCCTACAGCAGGTTCAACAAGATCCCTCTTTTGCATAAAGTATTTGCTTCAAATATGAGGCAAATTTTTATGTCAATCAATCGCCACAACAACACGTATTACAGTGACCAAAACCCACACTGGATGGAATCTTCCAAGGTAATTGCTGACGTAAAGGTTATGGTGTGATGTGGAAGATGGGGTATCCGTATTGGACCTATTTTCATTGACCAGACCCTAATTCTCATCTCTACCTATAAATTATTATCTGAATGAGTGAAGCTTTCCTTCTAATCTTCAACAGGATGGGGCTTCAGAAAACTACGGGAGCATTTGTTCATCACTTGTTAGAAGTTAATTTCCTGGTTTTTGGATTGACAGACGAGGTGCCGCCCAGATTACCTGATCTCACACCATTGTCGAGTCATTTCAAGCAGCTCGGATAAGCAGAGAAAATAAGAAACAGACCCCATCTCGAACAACTCCTTGAAGAACCGATTGCCAACTTTCTGTGGAAATCCTTTTTCAAGTGCATGACGATTGGATTCGGCACCTTCAAATGTGTTTCATGTAGAACAGTCAAACCTATAATTCAAAACAAAAAACATTATTAACCATAACTGCTACTTCAAATCTGTTTACAGAAATGAACTTGTCAGCAATTATTCTGATGTTATTTGATATATCACAGGATCTCTTTTCTATTTAAAAACTTGAATTAGATTCAAGATGGCCAATTTTAAGATGGCGCCCATGTTCGGTACATACCGTAAATGATAGACCACCTCACCCATATCTAAGTGGAATGTTAAGGTTTCCCAATTCCTGCAGAGTTTTTGAAATAACAAGGTGTACTGTGACTTTTGACTCACACAGAAAATTTTATTATTTCAGGGAAAATATGAAAGCCTAAATTTTGACGTATTCGTAATCTAGGGAAATCCCGTATTTAAAAAAATATTAGATAATGTGCGAACCGTTTGCTTGTCAGGGCATATATGTGAGTATACCGTTACGTAACTATAACTTACAATTATATATCACGTCTGTATTCTCCCCTAAACCAATCAAACATCAATTTTTTCAATTAACGTTAAATATATTGATTTTGTTAGTTATGGTACAATGAACGCGTTGAAACATGATGTCTGAACACAATAATATACAAGATTTACTATTCAGAAACATTTAAAAACGCCCGTTGGTTGGTGCCAGCAAAAATTCAACAAACACAGCCTTAAACCTCAGACACTCCACACTTTCCAACGATCGCATCTATGGATCTCTTCTTCTAATTTCCATATCCTACACATAATCTCATCACTCAAATTCGATGCCTCTACGGAATTAGAAAACAACGTTTAAGAAATCACATTTTATTTAGGTTTTAATTCAGTTATTTTATATTTACGTTCTCGATCATTTTCGCCCTGATGGCTACACCTAACGTGGATTCGTGGTCCATAATTCTTTTCATGTTATAGACACGTTTAGTCCCTTATTCCTCAACATTATGTAGGCGTCTGTCTTGTAAGTGATCGCTTTAATAAAATAACATTCTGTGTTACAAGCGTCTTTTATCGTGGCCTACTGTCGAGTGCACATCATTACACCAAAATAGCTCCGCTTCAGTAGCTGCTGTCAGCACATCAAGACACAGTTTTTGCTCCCATAAATTTGAATCGTTTCACCGACAGGGCATAAGAAAGGAATCTGCGTGACAGTGATACATCATTGTTTTGCATCATGTCAACATTTAACGGGCCCGTGGCAGAGGTACAACGCATATTCATCACTCTATTATATGTGACACGGGACAGATGTCACCAGAGCGTCCGGAGGATAAGCTACGTTTCATACGTGTGCTGACAAGAGTTCGTATTAGAGGGGATACGTACGAAGGATTACGACGGAAATGAGAAGTGAGTTTTACAAACATTGTGTCGCAGTGAAAACCTTTATATTGCCGCAGTGTACTGGAATTTTTTTTTGTACAATTGTGTAGTTGCTTCGTAGTGTACGATCACATTAAGCGATAGTTTAGAGTTAACTAAAATTTTAAAAAATTGTATTTGTATAATATGACCTATAATACAAGTCCTTCCTCATCCCCCTCCTTCATTGTTTATACTCTGACCCCAAAGATATTTTTGAACGATCGTCAACGTAATGCAATTAGTATATACAATAGTCAATATTTTTATTTATATTGTTAAATATAAAGTGTCGATAACATAAGGAATAATTAATTTGAACCCATATATGCATTAGAAAAATTCATTATCGTAACCCTTATTTCCTTTCTTGAACATTTTCATAGCATGATCCAAAAATAATTTACTATAACAATATTACTGTTACGGATAAGCTTTATAATTTTTCCATAAATTGTTACGATTGGTTCAATTTTTGTTTATCCGTCCCGTAATATATTTTAAATTTTTATTGAAATTGAACTTTTTTTATTTTATTTTATGTACGTTACTGACGAGCCGCAAATTAACGTTGAACTAAGTGATAGTATTATAATGGGTACCATTTTCAACAGCACTGAATATTCTGATTTCAATCCGAAATGTATGCAATGGAACTTTGGAATTGAATAATTTAATAGTTCCGAAAATTCGTCTTGGACTTTTAAATGCCAAAAATTGATTTCTTTCTTCAGAAAATAATAAATATTTTGTTGCTACCGTTCATAGAAATGCTACAATTCAACAATGTATCATGAGGTTCTTAAATTACCCTGTTTTTATTTCAAGTCATAGCTTCTGCGTAGCGTGTATACTATTTGTAATAAATATTTAGTACCCATACTCAAAAGTTTCACGTTCCCCTGTGAGTCGAGAACCACAGTTTAAAAAGCGTGTAAAATTCGTAGTACATTATAATTCCTTAATAATGCATCATATTGTAGCAGAACGGTCGTTTCCTAGATATTGGAAGTTATGAAATGAAATTCAAGTGCGCCAGGTATTTTTCTATAAAAACACCAAAAAATGATTTGTAGTTTAATTTTATTCAAAGGATGAAGTTGGTAATCTACAGGGCGTCGTCACTCATTCATCCTTCGCTAACAACTCCCGAAATTCGTTAACGTAAACTAATTAACAACTTAACGATACTTCCCCGCGTATCACCACCGAAATCTGAGGTTGATTCGACAACAGTTGATTATCACGGACCACAGTACTTCTGTCTAAGAGGACATACTCGTCTGGACTGTCTGTACTAGAGATGGGATCGAAATAACGTAACAGTTATAAATAACCTGTTACCAGAATATAACTGTTACCGAAATAACCTGTTACTGAAAATACTATGTTATTTTAGTAACACCCAGCTGATATCATAACACCGTTGTTTACTTCACTACTGGCAGACAGCGAACTTTAAGAGCGCCATGTTGGAAGAGTGAAGCGCTGTGCGCCCCTACCGGGCCAGTGTGGAACTAAATATAACAGGTTGAGCGGAACCTGTTAAATTTAACAGGTTACATTTAACGGAACGGTTTAGCGGAACCTGTTAAATTTAACAGGTTACATTTAACAGGACGGCTTAGCGGAACCTATTACTGGGTAACAGGTTACGGCGTAACAGCGTTATATTGATGCGTCTGCAAGGCGTGTTTTACACTTCTGTGTAGAATGATGATAAATTTTATATCATTCCAAAAAATAAATTAGATAATTCAATAAAAATTTTCAATAATTTTCTACAAAATTTAAATTTTACCAATTAAATAGAACTTAAGGACCCTATTCATTTTAAAGATGTTAAGATGAAATTATTACCAATTAGTATAAAAAATTAACATGCTGGAAGAGTTCTTAATTACAGGTCTAATATCCCAATTTTCAAAGAAAGGCTATCAAGTTGTCACATCATATTGAAAATTTTAATAAAGTTATTAATATTCTTTTTATAAATTCTTACCCCATTAATTTCGTCAATACACATGTCAAATTTTGAACGAATAAAATGAGATTCTCTTTCAACAATTTAAAAGTTAAAAAATATTTAAAATAAATAAATAATAATTCAATTTTTATCAATAATATATTTTGTAAAAAACTATATCAACAATTTATATAATAAACTTTATCTTAATAAAGTTTGCGATATTACGTATTCGTAATTGTATAAATTAATAGAGTTGGTATTACCGGAATTATTATTTTTTAAATTAAAGACTATTTAATTGTTTGTATGATACTTGGGTTTGATTTTTGTTTTCGCTTAATTACTTTTTATCGATTACAGTTACTTCAATATTTCTTTTTTTCCTTAATTTATAATGCATTTGCTTGTAAATTTTGTAAGAAATATGTAAATATTAGTTTATACTTAAGTTTTAATTATATATTTTTATTTTAAATGTCTGTATAAATAATATTTATCTTAAATTATTTTTTTATCAATATCGATTACAGTTACTTCAATATTTCTCTTTTTCCTTAATTTATAATGTATTTATTTTCTGTTATCATTAAAATTATTTATTTTGTAATAAAAGCCTCAAAATTTAAGTGTCAGTGACGTATCAATAATTATTTTTATCCATCTTAGTTTATTTTTCCTTTTCCCGGTTTATCGTCAAGGTATGATTTTATTCCCTTTCGCTAAAGTACTTCTTGTAAAATGTAGGTTGAAATAAAAGAAAATTCTCTGCTAAGTAACGTAAACGGAAAAATAGGTAACAAATTATATTAAGTTGCTGAAATGGACAGCCAGAAAAACATACAAACAATTAAATAGTCTTTAATTTAAAAAATAATAATTCCGGTAATACCAACTCTATTAATTTATACAATTACGAATACGTAATATCGCAAACTTTATTAAGATAAAGTTTATTATATAAATTGTTGATATCGTTTTTTACAAAATCTATTATTGATAAAAATTGAATTATTATTTATTTTTTTAAATATTTTTTAACTTTTAAATTGTTGAAAGAGAATCTCATTTTATTCGTTCAAAATTTGACATGTGTATTGACGAAATTAATGGGGTAAGAATTTATAAAAAGAATATTAATAACTTTATTAAAATTTTCAATATGATGTGACAACTTGATAGCCTTTCTTTGAAAATTGGGATATTAGACCTGTAATTAAGACCTCTTCCAGCATGTTAATTTTTTATACTAATTGGTAATAATTTCATCTTAACATCTTTAAAATGAATAGGGTCCTTAAGTTCTATTTAATTGATAAAATTTAAATTTTGTTGAAAATTTTTATTGAATTATCTAATTTATTTTTTGGAATGATATAAAATTTATCATCATTCTACACAGAAGTGTAAAACACGCCTTGCAGACGCATCAATATAACGCTGTTACGCCGTAACCTGTTACCCAGTAATAGGTTCCGCTAAGCCGTCCTGTTAAATGTAACCTGTTAAATTTAACAGGTTCCGCTAAACCGTTCCGTTAAATGTAACCTGTTAAATTTAACAGGTTCCGCTCAACCTGTTATATTTAGTTCCACACTGGCCCGGTAGGGGCGCACAGCGCTCCATAAGCTGTCTGTCTGCTTGACACTGGCTATTTTCTTTCAATAAATCAATTGTCTGGCATTATCTTCAATTATAAATTAATGAAGTTTTACATGATTTATTTACTTTTACTGTTAATTAGTTAGTAGCTTCAAACGTCTTTTTTTATTTTGTATGAATAATTATTTTTATCCTTTTTAGTGTCTTTTTCCCTCCTTATCGTGAATACATGATATTATATTGTTATGATATAACAAAGTTCAGAGTATATTCCTTATAAAAATAAAGATAATTATCTAGGTACATGAGGCACACGAGGGCGATTATAATGGGCGCAGTTAAGAAGGTTATATATATCACCAGGTGCTGAAATCTATGTTTATTAAAATAACTACGCTTCCGTTTTTTCAGCCACATGACAATACGTCTCCCCGACAACAATGTCTGTCTGTGTCGTGGCGCGAACGTTGCCCAACAAGTCGCAACTCGCAAGTTAGAATCCTGCTCGTATAGTGGTTTTATCTAGGACTGTAACTTTAATGTCACAATATATAAAACTTATTGTTCTATTCTTTTGACACTATGCAACATCTATCTTCGTCACTTTTGAATTACCGATAGAATCCCAATGAATCTACATCAAAGAGCTGATGGGTTTTTCAAATTTTATACAATTTTTTTATAGACGATATCTGTCATTTTATGAAGAAAGCTGTCTATACTTTCACCCAACCAACGTCTCAGTAGTCAAATAACAGTCATAGTTGAAATAAATTTAACAATTCTTTCACTCAGTACTTACAATCAATGCTCAAAGTTTACTAAGAAAAATTAAAACATTTCGGCCGTAAATGTTGTTGGAGATGGTCCGCGACACCAAATTCTTCACATGTAAATTCAATAATCTTTCCGGCTGAGGGAGTCAAGGAGTAAATATGATGTATTGTTAAATTTTAAGCCTGACAAAGTCTTAAAATGGAGATGAAACGTCGCTTTTATGAATAAATAATGATATATTTAATGCTGACTTTTTGGCCGTCCTTTTATTTATTTTAAATTTTTAATTCAGAATACTATCTTGTTATTGACTAAGAAACCTTTAATTTTATACTGTAAATAGTCATTCTTTCTAACTCCAAAGAAACTGCCTGTATTAAGTGTTAAAACACGATGCTATCGTGATTTCCATTAAAAAGACGCAGTTATGTAAGCGTGTGGTCCTTACACGGATATTTTTACAGTCCCTTTAGCTAGCGTGCATTTTCGTCTTCATAACATCGTAGGAGTTTTCCCCATACTTCCTCTGTGGAGTGGGATTTAGTCCATTTTGCTGCACCATTACCACAAAGGAGATACACGGAGCTACTCTGGTTGATGGCCTCTTAAAACAGAAATATTCACAAAGATGGGCAGTAAAAAGAAAGCGCGACAGACTACCATGCTTTTCTTATATGACCATAATTTTCCTCTCGTGTTTCGTAAGATAGTTAATAATAGCAAATAAACTTCAGTAATTGACAATATTGTCATATTAGACTATGACAGTACGAGAATATATTTCAAGTGTATTTATATCCAGGTATTCCAATTTAACGAAAGTTTCAAGGGAGAACATCTTTAAAATTCCATCATTATAATTCTTTAAGGACTTCTATTACTAGTATATATATTTAACACATTAATAAGACTTCAACACTGGCCACAATATCTGAAATTATCTGACATTGTTTTAATACCTAAACCTGGAAATGTAATCTCGTAAAGACCAATACGTCTGTTATCAGCGGTGATAAAATTATTAGAACGGTTACTACTCCATCGTATTAAATTTCTTCAATATATAATCCCAAACCATCAATTTAGCTTTCGACCAAAGCACCAATGTCATCGTATAGCTAAAGATATACAAGAATCTCTTGATGGCGAAAAGTACTGTTCATCAGTATTCCTTGAAGTGAGTCAGACATTTGACACGGTCAGGCATCCAGGTCTGCTATAAATCAAGCAGTTACTACCGGAGTAGTACTTTAACCTACTAAAATCGTACCTAGAGAATCGCAAATTCAGAACTAGAGTATCCTTTCATCTAATCAAAGCAGGCGTTCCACAAGGAAGTGTCCTTGGACCCATCTTGTATTCAATATATAATTACGATCTTCCCTCAACCCCTGGTACAATTACAGGGACCTTTTCTGACGACACGGTTATTATGGCTTCTAATGAATATCCAGTAACAGAAAATGCACTTTTACAAGACCATATTAATTTACTTCAGGAATGAACAGATAAATGAAAAGTCACAATTAACGAGACAAAATCCTTAGAGGTTACGTTCACTTTACGAAAACAACAATGCCCACCAGTAACTATAAACTGCAAACCTCAATGCATGTATCTCGGAATCCGTCTGGACTCAAAAATAACCTGGAAAGTGTATATACAAGAGAAAATAAAATAAATGGACTTGCGTATTCGAGAAGTATACTGGCTACTCGGAGATCAAAACAATCATTAGAGAACAAAATCGCTATTTATAAAACCATTATTAAGCCCATTTGGACACTCAGAATCGAGCTGTGGATATGTGCTGGCAAGTCCAACTCTGCCACAATAAAGAGGACTCAATCCAAAATCCTCAGAGCCATGGTTGATGCTCCATTGTATGTGAGCAATCAAACTCTACATCAGGACCTAGGCATACGTTCATCCAGGATGTTATTCAAAAGAGAGCTAATAAACACCACAAGAAATTTGAAATCCATACCAACCCTCTTATACAACCACTGCTTGAATACAGAAATCAAAGAAGCGTAAAACGATTCTGGCCAATTGACCTCAAAGTTGCGGTAACATGGGTCTGATCACTGGACACTTCAAATACTTTAAAAGTAGCTTATAGAACATGTTATTCTGATTGTTATTTCAATCAATAAATTTTAAAAATATATAAATCCGTTCATTTAAGAAACCAAAGGAGTGAAATAAATAGATCAATCTGTTTCTGGGTGCGTAATTTCAACATAAAAATAGCAATTTTCAAATTCCGGTAAGTGACGCAGTACGACAGTTTCACTGTCTTGCCGAACACATACAGTCTGAATTTTATCTGCAACTGTGAAGGGAAGTGAACTTGAGCAATTTACTTACTAACAAATAAAATTAAATGTGCATTTAGATTAAATAAAATCAATAAGTAATTATATAGGGAATACCTCTTGATTACAGAAAGTAAGGCCACCATGTTTTTCATGTTTTTCTACCCGGTCTCTACCTGCGCTTCCAAATCGGGTACTTTTCAACCCAGACACTAATCAGTAAAGCAGACTTAGATGTGCAAGAAGTGAAAAGTAAAATACAGGGACACATAAGCATGGAAAGAAAAAAGTTGAAGAAATCTGTAAGATAATTAAATTCAACTTATGAATCTCTTGTAAAATGGCCGAAGGAACAGAAATTTAAGAGGTAACAGGTATAATCTGAAAATGTACTGGCTCATCCGCTGTCCATGCGAGTGTAATCACCAGTCGCCAAAGTATCGCTCTACAAATTCTTTATCTTAATCGACCTCCTGGAATTTGCCAATATTTTCATCCATTTTTCACGTGGAAGGGCGTTCGTCTTCATCATCTTGTCGGCCTTCTTGGAAAAGCTTTAACCACTTCAAAACTCGGAAATGTGATGAGAAATATTTTCCATACCCTTTGTTTAATAAAAAATAAGTTTCAGTATTTTTATCTATGTTTCTCAATGGATCGTTGCTCCACAATTACACTTGTTTTATTTGTCGCAAAAAGTAACAGCTATTATACAAAACTAATCTTGTAGACAACGGAATGCTCCTGATTTGAACCAGATGGCTTCACTATACACCGCTGTCGGTCATTTTGGCGTTTGATGTAAGCGTAGTCCTTCTGTGGAAGAATCAGTCTTTTTACTTTACAGCCACACCTCGTATCTTATTTAGTATCATTATTTAGTAAATATGTAACCAAAATGAACACCAAAGACACTCGAGTTGAATTGGCTCGAAGTTGAAAGTTTAAACTTTTTTGGGAGGTGGGATTCGGGGGGGGGGGAGCTAATAGGCTACATGAGGGTGATCCGTTTGTTAGCATAGGAATGGAATTTGAAAGGGGGAAATACGAAGGGAGAGGACGACAACCTAGAGTTGACTAGAAATGAATGAAAATGAAAGCTTGGAAACCGGAAAAGGAAATGATAGCAACTGATATTTAAATGTCCATCATCGAGCTTCTTTGTCTGAGATCATCAAGCGGCAACATCGCGCACTTTATATTCTCATATGCGAACATTCATGCAGTATATTATGCCTTCTTTAATATGATCTGCCTTTCACGAATGTCATGAGCATTGCTAAGTTCTAGTACGTTAAAATTAATTTTATCCATCCAAAAATTTGAAGTCAAACGTGCAGCGAAAACGAATATATAAATTATAGTATTCTCTTATTTAAATAATTTTGTCCTGTTAAAAATCGTGCTGATGAAGAGTCCCATAAAATTGCTTCGTTGTACATATAAACCACAATTCAATTGCTTAATGAAAATGTATCGTAACCTGTATTTTTTCATTTCTAAAAGACCTTTTTTACAAACAATACTTTTATATATGTGTTGTTCTTAAAGAAACCAAATTTTCGAACGTTTAACTCAATTTCCCAACAAGCAACAGAAAGGTAAAAATATATACTTTAAATATAAATTCCACCTCTTTAAAATTTATAAATATCCGTGGACGTAAAAGCTCAAAATATTCAGAAGTCTAATTATGCTATTATCCTTATATTTAATTTTTAATAAATATCGATATACGGGAAAACTAATATTAATAAATAATTATTAATTATTCTAGAATATATTTTATAATCTATGGATTCGTATTTAAATGGTATATTCTTTTAAAACAAATTAACTGTTTTAGTTAAGGTCGTTGAATTAATCAAATCCAAGTTTATTGTTCTTAGATTTTCCTATAAAAACAAAAAATTATAAAGTTAATTTGTTAGCTCGTCGGCATCGGTGACCTTTCTTTTATCAAAGCGGCGTCCCGTTACTTCATCAAAATGCCGTCTTCACAAAGAAGACTTTTAAAATCTTTTGACTGGCTCTCCAGGCCTTTGTTTCAAATGATACCGATTTCCTCGCGATCTTCTGCTACGAATTACATTCACGTGATTATGACTGGCCCCTTGGAAACTTGTTCCCCAATTTTTTTCTATGTTCCAATCCAAATCGCACTGACTATGTAAAACCTAAGCTATGTAAGTTCGGGTCGCTGATAACGTTTCCACTTGTTGACGCGACCAAAAATAATCAAATAAAAAAATACAAATCGTGTCTTGTCATGTAGAATAAAATTAAATAGTTTATGTAGAAATTGCCTAAACTAATTCTCCACTCAAAGCGAACAATATGGAGGACGTTGACTAAGAGAAAGGATAGATTCATAGGTCACGTTTTAAGACACGAGGGTCTTGTAAAATTAGCAATAGAGGGAAATGGTGTGTGATAAGAACAGAAGAGGAAGGCCAAGGATGGAAGCGCTAAGCTGATTAGGAAGAAATTGGGTTGTGCTAGATATGAGAAAATGAAAAGGCTTGCGCAAGATAGGTTAGCATGGAGGGTTGCATCAGACCAGTCTTAGGACTGAATACCACAACCGCAATTCTCCACTATCTAGTGGAAAAGTGACATTAGTTTTAGAGCAGTTGTCAGAAACCTGAATAAATCTAAAAGATCTCTAATTAGTTACACGACCGCTGCGATACGATTGGACAATTATTTTTCATGTTTTAAGTGTATGAACAATTTAGGCTCAGAATCATATTTTGAGGAAATAATTAGATAAGTATTTGAAGTCAAGATATGCATTTACGAGGTAAGTCGTGGGGTGTCACTCAGGCCGGGAATCTGGTGGAACGCTACTAAAACGCTTAAAAGCATCCATAATGTAATGTACGAACATATGATTCTTAGGTTTTAATTTAAATTATTTAATACAATTACTTGCGCTTTAGGATGTGATATAATTTTATTTATAAAAAATAATTACTTAAAAAGGGGTCCTGCGCGTTATTACAAACAATGCAAGGCCACGATTTTTAAATATCAGAGCTAATTACTTGGGGTAACAACGTGCATCAGAAATTTCCTTGGTTTGACGAATCTGCTTTTATCCTCATTCGTGTCGTGATGCAGGTTACTTGGCGACCGTAACTTCCTTCTTCGTTCGGGTTGAATTGTAAATTTTCCCTCCGCCAGCGGAAAGTGGGATGAACCTGGTACTTCCGGTGATTGAGGAAAACTAGTTTTTCCTTCTTCTTTCTAAAGTTATTACGAACGGGGTGGAAGACGATGGCAACGTCTTTTTATCACATCCTATAATTATTCTCTCTTAATATTTACGGACATGTTTTAATTCATGACAAGCTAAATCTTCCAGTTACGTTTCTATAAATTATATAAATACGGACATTCGACTTATTTGTATGTTTTTATTTTCATTATTATGTTCAGAAAATTAAAATTATTTCTAAAAAAAGTTATGCCGTAACCGTCTCTAGAAATGGTCCAGCGCGGCACCAAATTCTTCACATGTTAATTCAAAAATATTTTCGGCTGAAGGAGTCAGATGTCGGATGTTTTGAAAAATTTTAAGCCTGAGGAAGTTTCAAAATGAAGATGAAACGTCGCTTTTGTAACTAAATAATGATATATTTAATGCTGCCTTTGGCCATCTTTTTATTTATTATACATTTAAAAGTCAGAAAAGTTTGTTGTAATTTAATTTCTGCTTTATTTGTTGGATATATACACTTAAATTGTTTATTGTTAAATAAATCATCAAAGTCTCACTCCTGCGTCAAAGATATAAACTAAGAGAAATAAGTTTTAAAGTCGGTACAGAATGAAGCAGCGGGAAGTGTAGGAAGATGGATTCGTGAGCAGAAGCTCCAGACATCTGTTCCATCTAATCTGAAGAAACGAATTGGCTAAACGTTTAAAGAGTCTTACTGACTGCCGGGTAAAGTAATTTACTTCTAAAAGCTAAAAGAAGTTTCCTTATTCAGTTTTAAATCTAAGATTTCGTATCTTTGAAACATGCAATTTATATTCCTCTCATTGTTTATTATTCGTGTTAAACTATTATTCCTTGTTTCTAAATAGTTTACGTATGCGTAATAAACGTCGAATTTAGCTGTCCCAATGCATAATTGATTACACATGAACTTCGTCGCAAAACACGTACATCACCAATATTATATTTCAGTCCTGTATAGATAAAACTCATTGAACTCATCCGTTTAAATTGATGCATTGTAACAACTTACAGTTTTTCAAAAGTAAATAGGAAATATTAAATAAACAATATTTTATTACGACGCATCTATTAACACGAAACAGTAAAAATGAACTAATTTTACATATCTTAAAGATACAAAGTAATAATGATTGCATGGTACGTAATTTTAGCGATGACTCAATTTCTCTCCAACTTATGATTTAAACTAAAATTATAATCGACCAAAATAATTTTATAAGTTAAATGTGGATAATATCGTTAAAAAGAAGTAAATCTATTAATTAATACTACAATACAATGAATTTGTATTACTCATTCTTTTGAAAATAGGTTTAATGGAATCTTATCCTCGTACTTTGTTTATTTCAACTTATTATGATTCTGTGGTCTCAGTATTCGTGTCTTGTGTTAGCGCCCATTTAACTTTTGCACCGAGTGGTGAGTTACTTTTTATGTATTATATATAATGCAGCATATTTGAAGTTATTTACGAAATAATTTGCGTCATCAAATATTAATTGTTATGAAAACTGATGCATCACGTAAGAATATATTCCTTAGAAACGAAAGCTTTTGTTATTTTATTATTTTGAAATGGGACTTATATTTTAAAGGTTTTCCCTTATTTCGTATAGTATTTTTTCTGATCTCGTGCTCTTAATAAAGAGTTCTTGCACCCAAAAAGGGATTCGCATTCAGTGAATACTGACGTGCATTCCAACCCCTGGGTAAGTTACTAGGACAATCTCAGACGCTTCCCCGCTTTTACTGTGACTCCTGCGTACAGATGTCGACCAATTCACGTCTTTTTTATGACCCACGCTGTAAGTTTCTTTCTAGTAACGGTTACGCCTTATACTAGTGTCAAAAAGTGCAGTCGGAATATTGAAGATTATGCTGCTTCATGGGTCGTCATACAAACTGAGTATTCTTCTTTTCGAGAAGACATAAAAGATATTTTCCAGCTATGCGTTCAAACTACTCAAGTACGTTACTACAAGCGAAAGTTATTGCTGTTTAGAGTTGTATGCAGATGTGCCGGCCCATATCTCTCCTCCAACTTTAAACAACAGTAACTTTCGTTGTAAAGACTTAATATTTATCACTATATATATTAGAATAACAGTAAAAGATTCAAAATTGTTTTACAACTTCAGAGTAATAACGTTTTTTAAAACGCTCGAACGAATTTTCCTTAACACATACATAAATGTAATATTAAAATAAAATAAATTCTCCTACAATTTTACCTTGAAAAATATGGTGGCCGGTTTTATATGGAACACCTATCAATATCAAAAAAATTTAAACTCACTGCATCGATTTTAAGGATTAAGGGTGAATTACACACAGAGTTAAGAATGGTAAAATAAATTGATCAAGGTAGCTTACGATTTCAGTGTCAGTCCGCAGTTTCTGACATGGAATACGCACGGGGACTAGCGTATCCACTGGTTGACGTCCCGCTGCGAGTTTCTATTGGGAGTTTAATCCCAATATAGTGCTTCTCTGAGAACGCATGGTGGTCCACGTCTGACCGTATGTTGTATGCTCAGCTTCCTGTCGTTGGATCTATGTTTAAGTTACGTCGAATTCTCGTGGGAAAGGGAACTTTAAGCGACAAATATTTAACATATTGGAGTTCCCAAAGTTAATCTTTAAGAAAGTTTTAACACTATTCGAAACGATCCACACTCACCGAGATCTCGTCCTACCTTGATCATGCAATGCCGACACATATATTTACAATTAGCCTCCTTCAATTTTCCTTCATTCGGTTAATCTGGACCAATAATAGCGTCTCATTCATACTGCGCGAGCAAGAACTGTCCCCGTAGCGCGTCGAGAATAAAGATCAGATACAAAACGTCAACAAGGTAACATTTAGAAAAATATGTACGCAGGTTTCTTAATTATTATTGTTCCGGTAGTCTATATCGGAACAATAATAATTAAGAAAACTTCGTACATATTTTTCTTATTCACATATTGACTTTCATTCTACACCTATATGAAGATTATCAAGTAAGTTTGCTGTAATTTTCTAAACATGTAAGGTGAAACATCCATTAATATTTCTCCCGTTTTACGTTATTTGACTTTTAGTATTTTTTAAAGTGTATTATTCACACTCGTTACAGTCGTCGGGTTGTAGGACGGGTAGTATACAACTCTTCTAAGAGTTTATGTTTTTGTTATTGATGTCAGATATTAATTGTATAACATGTCGTATAAAAGGAGTCCTGAGATCCTTGTGAGAGTTTGGTTACTGACGTACCATGAATCGCCTGTAATTGACCATTGTAAATTGCACTTGAACCGTTATAGTACATTGAGAAATGATTGTTTTGCACAGCCCCACAGTTGGAACCTATAGGTCCATATGGGTTTCAGGATATTTTTATAAACTCGTTCTTTCTTTCTCCCTCAGGGATAGTTTTGATTTATGACCAAGAAGCCAATATATTTGTCTGAATTTTAGATCGAGTTGCCCTCTATTGTTCCACGTAAGACGGTCGAAATGGAGAACGAGGTACTTCGTTTTAGTCGCAATTGAAATGCGCACGTTATTCATTGACACTGGTGGACACATACTTTTTTGATATGCATTGATTTTGCATCATTAACTATCTAGTGTACCAATTATTGAGAAGGTTTTAGCGTTGTGGCAGGTATGCGATGCTCTGGCAGGATTTCGTCTGTAGAAAGTACTGTTACATCGTCAGCAAAGTAGGTGAGTTTTGTAATGAAGATTTCTATAATATCTGTAGTATGGATCAGGAGAAGCAGAAGTCCCAGAACACTACCCTGAGGAACACCAGAATTGATGGGTGAAAGTTCTCTATTGTATTTTACTGAATAGTGCTTGTTTGATAGATATGATTTGACAAATAAATAATAATTGCTGGATAGGGTGTCAAATATTTCGGAGAGGTCAATGAATAAAGTAATTAACACTTAATTTTCCTCTACTCTGGAGATTTAGTTAACTATTCGTAGAGCTCGTTGGATTGTTGAGAGACATTCTCTACAAACAAATTGGTGATTCGGCAGTAATAATAAAATCTGTTAGTCTGCATAGATACCTTTCAGAAACAATCTTACTTATGACGGGAAGTAAATTAATGGGTGGATAATATATAATTTAGTGACGAATTCGCCTGATTTTCGATTGGAAATGATTGTTAGGAATTGAGTTTGTTTAGTTCTTCCTTAAATTCTTCTGGTGAGAATACTTTGGCTTGTAATGCCATTTGGCAAGGTGTTTCAATATCTTCTTCCACCTCTACGCCAATATCCCTGGTTCAGTTGGGAAGACGTTGGTTCGATACTTTTGCAAATTTTTATGCTTTCTCTTTGTCATCCATTCACAGTTTTCTTTTACAATTGGAGGGATGGACACTATGCCCTTTAAAATTTCATAATTGTCTTTCACGGGGTAGGTTACTCGTAGATAAATTATAAACAAAATTATAAAGTTATTACTAATTTCTCGGCGTTGCCTCATAAATATGTGTTGATCGATGTTATTTCTGATCCTATGCCAAATTCTACTGGTGAGGTAGTTTTAGCTATAAGTTGTCAAATTTGCAGTCGCACATCAGCAGGGGCAGATTGTTTCAGTTTGTCTTCGGAAGTGGATTGCCGCGATTATTTGCAAAAGTGCAGTTAAATATTGAGCTGCCCTATCCAGGCCTTCTGTAAATTTTATTCTGAGTTTAAGCTTAGTGTTTTAAAGTAAATAAGACCCAAGCGCTGTTTTTTATCGAAAATATTTCTCCGCTAGCGTCTGTTTTGGCAAGGGGCCGTTTAGTGGCTCTACAAATGGAGGACCACACAACTTATCCCTAGTTCCACCAAGAAAACGAGAATTTTTGGTTCACACCCATATGAGAAATTCATATATGAAAAGTGTTGATACCAAATAGAAACAGTACGTACAAGATATAGAAGATGAGGTTAAAAATGAGAATAAATAAGTTCACCACAGACGAATAAGTTGAAATAAAGTCTTTTTAGTAAGATTAACAAATGTATTACACTGAATAAGATTTCCCAAAACAAATACAACTTTGCAGGGATATAAATACGTTATTAGAAGCTGATAATTTATCTGAGTTAATAACGTGATCAACGCTGAGAAAACTATCAGTATTACTGTAATCCTATCAACTAATGATAAAGGTAGATATTTTCGGGTCAAGTAGCGCGGCGTCTGCCCCGAGAATTAGTATAGGCCCTATTTACGCTTCAATACTCATCCAAAATGTTTCAGTAAATTAAAGTCACTTTTTGGGATTATCTTATTTTGATGCGCCTAATACACATTACGGGTCAACTTGGCGATCACGTACCATCACTAATTATTGCTATTTCTTGGATAACACTAACAACACTCTTTGGTTGAGTCAACTTTGGCGAGGGAGGAAAGCTACGCTTCCAAATGAAGATTGAGGCGTCTGCAATTATCCCGACCATTATATTTGTCTAGCAAGCTATGCAGCCTCCGGTAACACTTCCACGGATCCCGTTTAATCCCGTTAACTAAACAGTTGAAGTTCTTCCATATTTGTTTAAGTATCGCCGGAAGTTAGGAAATTTATACCTGAAAGTAACTTTTATTAATTAGTCCAAACAAAAATTCAAGGAAAGAAACTACATATTTTTAAATAATGTTAAAAGAGATATTTGATAAATTAAAGATTTATTCGGTTTGTAATTTTCAGTGGTGAAACATGTAGTATTCAGTCCTAAGACTGGCTACCCTCCATGCTAATTTATCTTGTGCAAGCCTTTCATTTCCGCATAACTACCTTATCCCACATTTTCCCTAATCTAATTAGAGTATGCCATCCTTGGTCTACCTTTTTTGCTCTTACCGCACACACTTCCCAATTTAGCTAATTTTACAACACCCTCCTGTCTCAAAACCTGGCCTATTAACCTATTACTTCCCTAGGTCAACGTCCTCCGTATTGTTCGCTTTTCCCCTATTCTGTTTAGAGTTCCTCGTTAGTGGTTTTTTCTACCTATCTGATTTTCGGCATTCTCCTATATTTCCACATTTCAAAGGCTTCTTTTCTTTTCCTTTCCGCGATTCCTGTGCTATTCTATTCTTTATGTCTACTATACTTCTACCATCTCTACTTATTTCGCTTCCCAAGTAGCAGAATTCCTTGACTTTCTTCAAAATATCCCTTCCCAATCCTTTGTTACACATTTTGTTATTCCAATGTTTCACATACTATATTCTATTACCTTGTTTTTCCTTCTATTAATCCCGATATTCCCCAGGACCACGTTCATGCCATTTATTATGGTTTCTAAGTGTTCTTCTGACTCCGCTAATACCACAATATCATCGACAAAGCGAAGGGTTTTTATTTATTCTCCTTGCAGTATGATTCATTTTTCATATTTCGTTTTAACTTTTATCATGCCTGTTATATATATAAGTTAAATAGTAAGGGCGACAGACTGCATCCTTGTCTTAAATCTTTCTTGTTTTTCTGTTATCTTCTCTTGATCTTCAATTCTAATCACAGATGCCTGCCTTCTGTAGAGGTAATGTATCAGCCTCATTTCTCGATAATTTATTCCCGTGCCCTTCAGAATACTTAAGAGCGTGTTCCAGTACACATTATAAATCGCTTTTCCTAAATCAACAAATGCCATGAACGTAGGCCTGTTTTTCCTTGTCGTGTTTTCTAAAATTTCACGAAAAATTAATACTGCTTATCATGTCTTTATATTCTTTCAAAAAACCAAACTAATCTTTCCATCCTCATATTTGCTATTTTTGTTAATATTTTGCATGCATGAGATACTAAACGAATTGACCTGTGCTGTTCGCATCTATCTTCTGGTATTTTTCCCGTTTCGTAAAATTTGTAAACTATTCTGAACAGCCATGATATTGCTGTTTCACCTGATGATTTTATCAACTCTACTGGAATGTCATATATTCCTGGCGCTTTACAATTATAAAAGTTCATCAATATATAAATTTCCATCGGTCACGGATTGATGTGTTGCAATAAAACCATTTGAATACTTAAGATTGAACGATATTGAATGTCAAAATGTGTACAACATTAATTGTTTATATTAATACAGATGCTAACTTTATTTTATTTTATATATTAGTAATTAGTCACCCATCCTGACAGTCAAAGTTAATTTTATAAATGTTTGAGCCTTTTTAATTCTCTAAGCACTGCCGTCTGAACCAACCGGTGATCTCAGATCATCAAGCTATGTCATGTTTGACAAATTGTCAAATATCAAATAGCTACAAAAGTTATTATATACTAGTAGTAAATAAAACTCTTGACAGTATTAAAATATGGACAACTTTATTATATATTGGCCGTCACAAATTCAGAAGTTTTCAGCCTATATACTGGCCGAATTTATCTCTGAAATTATGTACAATATATTCATGGTATCCAGAGTGGTACTTTTGAATCATAGTTTAACAACTATTCTACAGTAAAACCTACATAATTTTCCTGTATCCTCCCGTGTATCTGATATTCATGTAACAGATACATTTTACAATTACAACTACAAAAAGAAAACAGATTCATTCGTTACGCGTTGGAATTGTAACTGACCACTCTCGAATGTCGCAACTACGTAAACTTACAAGTAGCTCCTTCACGGTTCCATTGTGAACTGTCATACTTTATTATTATAATAATTATTAATTATTCAAGTATTTCAATAAAAAGAAACCAATTACTTCCAACTTAGATGTAATGCTAGTGATATTTTAACTTACTTTTATGTAAATACATTGTTTTCTAGGATCCCTCTTCATGGAATAGGACATTAATTTTTTTAATGAACAAAATTTTAATCGTTTTGAAAATTTTATATTTATCAACTTAAAAATGCTTACATGAAACAATATCTCAGGGGATTTTGGGTCTTTCGAGAAGTGGAGTACGCAGTTACTGAAAAATAGAAAAAAAAGCATTTAAATTTATACAATCAGCACAATGAACAAGTTTCACAGCTCTACTGCTCTCGTCATCCCTTTTGGGTCCGACTGAATGATCCGACTGACTCGTCTGCCTGCCCTCTTTCTCTCCGACTGACTGAATCGTCGTCCTTTCTCTCCGCAACTGACTGCTTCTCCTCTCTCTCCCCCCAACTGATCGCTTCTCCTCTCTCTCTCTCACTGAACGTCTTAGCCTCCCAACGTCTCCTTTTTAACTGCTCGCCCCGGGAGTTCCCCGCCATCAGTTTTTCCCACAATATTCCGGGGTTCCCCTCTGGATTTTCACACACGCCTGCGGGATTTTTCCGCCACCGCTGCACTCCCCTCGAGATTTTACCCACTTATATATATATTCGAATTCAGCACTTTGCGTGCTGTATACTACGTCATTTTTGTTGTCCTTTCCTAATTTACTTTTCATGTTCTGTAATAAGCTGATTTTTCTCTGGTCTACATGACAACGCGGTATGCTCTTTTAGTATTGCCAAGTTAAAGAAAACAAATTTAACGTATTATTGTTAACCTTTACTTCCTTACGTCTATTAATATTTTTTATTGCTTTGAGTTACGTATAATATTAAAAACGTCATTATTCTGTTAAATTGCAAAAATTAAAATGTAAGTATATATATCAATATTTGTCCATTTATAAATTACATTATTGTCATATCAAAAATTTTATACTCTGGTTTAAAATAATTTCACCAAACTTAAGTATTCCAAAACTAAAATATATCCTAAAATGTAGATCCAGTCAAATTACCGTTGCTGTACAGTTTTACTAATTTTTGTTGCATTAACTTATAATCATATCGACATGTCCAGTTGAAATTGAAATAGTTGTTCTGTTGTTGTTACTCTTCCTTCGTCCTTCCATCTTAGTTACTTCTCACTTCTGTCTTACTGCATGGCTTCCGTCACTATTTTTAAAGAGGGTAGTCCATTTATTTGAAATAGATTATTTTGAGACCTTAAACTGTTGTAGTTCTTAATTACAGGATTGTTGAAATTGATAATCAAATATTTTTAAAAAAAAGTTATTGTAAAACTGATATTATTTGACAACTTTGGTTATTTCTTACTGTTTCAAAAAGAATTATGAACAATATCTTGAATTTCATCAGACCCTAAAACTTCCTTCTCTTCCCTTCATAACATTTGTCAATACGATATTCATTTCCTTGAGGAAACAACGTGTTCGTTTTCCGTCGCCAAAGGTTTATTCCCTTACATCGTGTCTGATATATTTCCATTCCAAGGAGAGAGTATCAAAACGTTGTGCTGTTTAGTGATCGCCGTGGGCTCTGTTCTGTAGAGACTTAATGGTGTTTACACAGGTGAAATTCCGGTCGTGATCAAACGGAGCGGGCAACGGCTTCGAAACAGCAGTCGTTACTGAAGACAACCCATGCGGATAACTAACCGAACTCTGGTGAATATTAAAGTCGCTCTCCCGAATAATCCAAGAGTGCAACAGCAGCAGTGACCATTCAGGCTACTTGTGCGGAAACGTGGAATTAAAGCTACATGGAATTTATTCGTTGTAGTTCAGCATTGTAGTAAAATTACAAGTTGAAATTCCACATAATATTTTCAGATAATGCTTTACATTATTACAGTCCACTCTTTAATCAACTAAAAATATTTTTTCAATGCAAAATATGTATAATTTAATTGTTAATGTTATCCAATAACATGCGGATATAATTGTTTGTGTTTTATAGAGTAAAAATGTTATATTACTAAATATGTAGTAGATTTATGTCACTGCCGCTTGTAACCAGAGTGTTATGTTAAAAAGTAGATATTTGTAAACAAGTACCTAATTTTTTCACACAACATTGCACACACATGAACCTTATATGAATAAAAGTTATTTTTTAATTCGGTGTCATTAGCGACTATTTGAGTAACATCTTTGCTGTTAAGCCGAGTTTGCTTATTAGGAACGTGAAAACACACACAACTCAAACAAACAGGCCCTTTGCCAGGAATCGAACCAGGGACTATGTGATACCAGGTTATAACGATAGCTACTAGACCACGGAAGTTTTGTAAGACATCAAAATGGGCTTCACCTGCCACTCCATTTAAAAACATTTTATTAACCTTTCATTATTAATTCTGCCTCTTTCGACCATTATTAGGTCATAACCATGTATAATAATATAATTTAAAAGCCATTGGCCGATATAGTGACTAGCGTCACAGACTCGCATTACAGAGGTCCCGGCTTCGATTCAGTGCAAGGGCGTGGGTGTTTGTGATTTATTTCAAGTACCCTGACTGAGTATACCCGAAACGTCGCTAATGATCTCGTTGATCGTACGACTATAAACAGAAAAAAGTACTTAAAACACACATTTGCATGAGACGTGGATTATATCGAGCTTTAAATAGTGAGCGTACCTCTCGGGAGTATATCCGTAGACACATTCACCTTTTATCGGATTTCGTTGTTTTATTTACTCTTATATATTTATTTATGCTATAGAACATTTAAATTGTGTTTCAAGTTATTCACTTCTATTTGCTCTCAAATTAGCAAAGAAAAATACTCCTGTCGGAGTCGTCGTCGTCGGTCATTAATTACAAACACCAGGTTTTCAGCCACATTGTTTGCATTTAAACGTTCTCTATTTCGTTATTTTGTGTTTCTTGCACGATTCACATTCTTTTCTAAACACTCTTTTGGTTTCAGTATTCCCTTTCTTTGTTCCATTGGTAGTTTATTAATTTTTTGTAAGGATACGGTAGCGTTAAAATGCCTTTTTTGTATTAAAGCGGAAGGATAAGTACATCATCACGCGGGCTAACAGATCTCTAATTACATCCAGTCTAAAGTCATAAAGACGACGTCGACCACCACCAGAACACCTTTTAACCTTACTAAAATGCCCTTACATGAATATAAGTTTCTCCGATTCATTCAGTCACTAATGGCCTGCAGTTGATGCGAATACAAATAAAAATATTTGAAAATTTAATTATTCTATATGAATAGTATGCATTAAACATACTCATTTTTAAAACACGTATAGAAAATTTCCTTTGCCACCTTAACGTTTTCCTATTTCAGGGTAATAGGACAACATTTAATCTTGGCTATTAATTCCTAGCAGGTTATAATTTTGAATGACTTCATGTTCATCAATTTCTTTTTCTCTTTTATTTTTGAAAGTACCAGGTTTATTCCCAAATTCGGTGTTTATATAGCTTACATCACGTTAATCTTACGTTAATGCTAGCGATCACTTCTCGGGGTTCCGGTGCAATATGTCTAATCTTCTAACACCTGCGGCTAATTTAGCACTGGGATAGAAGTTCTCTAGGTACTTCACTTGCACTTGACCTAATTTTTCTACAACGAAGTGTAAAAATACTTAGTTTATATGTCCAGTTCCAACATATATTCTGTTTAACCTCCATAAACATGGAATTTTAGCGCCAACCCATTAGGTTCTGTAAGTATATAAACCTTTATTTCGTACTAGTGACGTTTACTTTGGTTACATTGTTTGAATTGTAAATGCCCCCGTCGCAGCACCATATTTTCGACTAATGGCAATTCCTTTCCCGAGTAATAGACGCTGCTCATCTTAACCTTAAATGAGTCAACTACATATCTTATTTTGCCTAAACGATAACTGAAACTAGTATCTGTAGTTGTACAGTGTGGAAACCTGTGGGGCCATTTTCCAGTAATAATTTATTCTTGTAAGTTGAATAGTACCTGTATTAAAGAATAGAACTATGAATATTTTTTAAATCTGCACCACTCAGGTGCATCAAATTACGCTACGTTAATTTTCAAGCTTCCGTCCTTGGCCTCCCTCTTCTGTTCTTACGCCACACACTTCCCTCTAATAATAATTTTAGAAGTTCCTCATGCCTCATAATCCACCCTTCTCTTAGTCGAAGGCCTTCATATTGTTCTCTTGTCTTCGCTTACAACTTCCTCGATAGTTACTCTATCCACCCATCCAATTATCATCATTCCCCTATAGCGCCACATTCGGAAAGTTTCTATTCCTTTCTGCAACTCCAACCGTTCTCGTCTCGCACCCATATAACGCCACACTCCATACGAACATTTTTAGTAATAATTTTCTAATATTCATACTAATATTAGCCGTAAGTAAATTCCTCTTTTTCGCTAAAGCCTTCCTTGCCTGCGCTATCCTATTCTTTATGTCTACTATACTTCTATCATCCCTAATTACTATGCTGCCCAAGTAGCAGAATTCAGTAATTTCCTTAAAAATATTCCCTCACCATATAACACCCTTTATTATTCCTCTGTTTTCCATACTACACTGCATTACTCTTTGTCCAGGATCACGTTCATGCCATTTACTATGGTTTCCAAGCATTCGTCTGACTCTTCTCGATGATTTATTCCTCTCTTCTTCAAAATCCTTAGTAGTGTGTTCCAGTTTTCATTATCTAAGGCTTTTTCTAAACCTACAAATGCCATGAAAGTAGGCATGATTGTTCTTCTTCTGCCTTGTAAAATTACATATAGTGTTATCTAAATGATTTTTAATACGAAAAGTAATATGAATTTATTAATACGTTAATAAAGTATTATATATAAAATCAATTAATGGTTATGTTAGAACAGTGAAACCATCTGATTGGCTGCGTGAACTTCTTACACTATCAGTTCGACTCGGAGTCTCCTTGAGTGCGTAGCTACGAGTAAACTGACATCAACTTAATGTTGTTTACATTTCGACCTCTAAAACTTTTTAATCAAATAAGACGTTGATATTGCCTGTGTTAGAGAAACAAATCTTAAGTCAAGGAAACATTAAATTCAGACACAAAAACATATGCAGATAATATTGATAATAAAAAATCCTGTATAAAGAAATCCAAGTAATTTCTCACACTGAAAGTACTGAAGTAGATGCATTAGAAATGGACACCAGACAAGAAAGAACTATAATAGCTTCTGCTTATAACCCGCTATCAAATGTAATAGAAAATGAAAATGAAAAATTTATCATTTCTCGAGACCTGAATGCAAAACACGAAGACTGTAACTCAAGAAACACAAACTTAAATAGTAGAAAAATAAAACAAATCACCGTTATTAAATTGCCAGAAATACAAGCGCCAACAAAAATATTTCATTATTCTGTTAACAATATTAAATAATGACCACGTCCCATTAATATTAAAAAAGATAAGTATAACTCCACAATAAATCAGTCTGGGCCACAAATTTCAAAGGCATATTAAATAACTTACAAAGATTCCACAATAAAGTGTTGCTAGTCATTCTGCAAGTTTCAAGATATGACAAAATCATCCTACTATACAAACCCACAGACGTCACAAAGATATAACGAGAAATGCGGAAATTAACAAAGAATGTACGGAGCAGAAAGCAGCTATACAATATTCAATTCTTATAACAATAGGATACTATAAACCAAAATTTTGGCTTAAGAAACATATTACAATTCGTACCGGATTTCAATTTTTAGGTACAATAATACTTGATAATTAGTAATGGGAAAGTCATCTATAAAATTGGTCTCCATAACTGTGTAACAAGTTATGTATAATGCTAAAAATATTTTTCAATGCCTCCGTCAGTATGAAAGTGATAGCTATAGGGGCGTCCAAACTACTGGACCTATCAGTAGATGTCTTCATTTCCAAAGTGGAACAACCCCCAACCCTCCACTGAGCCACAGCACAACAAAAACTCAATTTTTGAACCCCTCCAACTTCTTTAGTACCAAAACTGAGAATTTTAGGAAAATTCTGAAACATTTGATCGTCTTTAAATTTGACTTACCAACTGCAGTCACATCACCTTTTCTTCTCAGACCGCCAGAAATGGGTCAAAATGATACCTCTATGTAAAAATCTACCGTTTATACGATTTTTAAATATTTACAGGATTGAAAATAGGTTGGATTTGGTAACAAAAATAGATTGAGGCTGTTGAGGAACACACAAAACGAGTGGTTACACGCTCCTCTAGATGAAAGGGATCTTCTTGAGTAGTACTCAAGACTTTGAATAAATATTCACCCATAGCTACTGAAAAAAACTGATCTTTAATTACATTCCTGATTTATTATTTACGTGAACCCGAGAAACACCAGACACTTCATCTAAAGTGTTCTAGACTCATAAACACAAATCAAAGTCCTGAGCGGTCTAGCACTTAGGACTTGGAGCAAAACGTCAAATTATCAGCGGGAAAGAAGAATTTTTTAAATATGAATGATAATTTTGATGTTGTTGTATAGAGTAAAGCTTAAGGAAACTACAAACGAGAGGTTTCCTCTTTGTATAAAGTTATATATGTTCTATTATACATCTAAATCTATGTTTTAACTAATGGCTTATAGTTTATTTTACTGTAGGTGATTAAGGCATAAAAGAGGTCAGAAGTTGGTGAATTGTTGACGAAAGTTTAAATAAATAATTTTAAACTGGATTGTAGTGTGAACGTCATTATGGTATCCTCCAAAAATTAAGTACTTAATCGATCTATAATCATTTTGGAAAATTATTCTCAACTGAAAAAAAAAGCTGTAATAATACCTAATGAACTCTTTAACAGGTAAAACCACTGAATTATTCGCAAGATATACGAACAGTATTCAGAAACAATGTTTACGGTCCTGTCCGAGAATGGATATTTTCCTATGACCACTCTCATCTCCAACTTTCAATATGCATTTGGTTTCTTTGTCCCATTACCAATGTCCTACGGCATCCATAGCGATCCCATTGTAAAAGAAATATATTTTTGTTTTTGTAAGCAGAGAGAGGAAACCGCTCTTTCCGGGATAGGAAGCGTTTTCCACATGACCGCGCCTACAATTGCGGCCAATGTGGCTGGCTCTGTGGTTCTGCGTTCCAGGACAGTGAGCTCGGTGTTAGTGGTCGACATTCCTCATTGAGCTACTGTTTCTCCTAAAGACTGTAGGGTCGCAGTCAGTACACTGCATCACCACAATCCAACCAATATGTTTATCCTGCATGCCATTACATTATACATTCATCGGCCAGCTGCAAGTTCCAAGAGACTAAAACTTACGGAAACAAACGTGAAGAATTTAATAACCTATTGCGAAATCATATTTATTTTGACTTGACAACTTGTCCATGATTGAGGAACGAATTAAATACTTCTTTAATCATTGATGCGAGCAGTTTACATTGCAAACCTTATATGGTTGGAGAAAATAAATCTCTTACATTATATTTCTTGAGGATAAGCTTGATACAAGATTATCTGGGTGCCCAGCTCTTCGTCGTTTATTACTTATAGTAGTCCGACGAAGTATTAAATCCTCAAGGACTTTCATAATCCCAAAGTAGTCAGGAATATTGGATGATTTCTTCGAATTGTCTTCAACGTCTTCCTCCTCCCCGCTTCACAAACTGAGGCTGAAGTACAGCTTAACTTCCACGTTGAATGTAAGAATTAAACTTAACACCCATAACACCGAAATTGTGATTAATATCGTTGTTTGACTGTAATTTGATGTAACGCCCGTTCACCTCCACCTTCCCATGCCTAATGGATTGAAAATTAAATATAAAAGTACATCACAAGAAATCCTATGAAAGTATTCGTTGGTTTTTATAACTTTTAGTGGCAGTACTGTCTCACCCCAACAGTGGTTTTTTTTTCTGCCCGCAAAGAACACGTGTATAAAATTGGGTCATAATTGCTTCTCCGGTATAAGTTTGAATGTTAAATTTCTTTAACCCCATTCCAGCCCCTCTTAGGAACTGAAACGCTACATAACACGCATGCTGAATGTCAGAATTAATCTCATCGGCTCTGTTCAACAATATCGACTGTTTTATTGTTATTTTTATGTTACACCCCTCCACCCACACCTATATGAATACTCCCATTCCATGCTGAATAGGGTTGAAATTGTACACAAAAAGCATCGGAAGAAAGTATATAAATCTGATTGACCCCATAATTTCTTTATTCGATTAACACGTTTTTGCCTTCTTCTCCACCCCCGCCCCTGGGGAATGTAGTAGTCTTACACGTATATTTTACGGCAAATAAGACGATAAAATATGTTCGACATTACTCCAGGAAATTTTATTTATAAGAAGAACACACCCACACCCACATGCACATCCACATTTCTTATTTTTTGCTCATGAACAGTGAATTTAATTTATATTAATAATACAACAAATCCATATCTTCGTTCTGTTTAGCATAAAATTATTTGTAAATTTAATGAACGTTTCATATATGTAACAATACATTCTAAGTGCTAAAAGGTACAAAAGTCACATGCTCCTCACACGGGATGCCGTTCAAATATGATGAGTGGGGCCGCTTGCAGTCAATTTTATTTTTGAGATAAATATTCATATTCATACGATAATGAGACCAGTGTAACTTCTATACCGTATAAGTCTTCTGGATTATAAGCATAAACAGTGCTTGAGAAATTAATTTCCTCTAAGTCATGTCTCCCAGCTGAGATCTGTTTCTTAAAAACGGTAGAAACAAAAATAGACGTTGAGGGACTCCAACATTAACTAAATTTTTGTTTGCAGGTTTCGAAATTTGAACATATTTTTAGCCAACCATTTCCATTTATAGGTGTAATTTCTTGTCTTAAGGATTTCAAGTCCTGTAACACTCTTTAAATCAGATTGATAGGACTTTTCAGCCTACGATAGATACCCTTCATACTGTCATTGTGCACATCATTATATTTTACTATATGGTAAAATCAATAAAACATATAAACTGTATTCAAATTTCAATACAGCAATGCCCCATTCTATGTTCCAAGCCCTATTTGGCCTAAACCGGAGACAGTAACACAGTACAACGAGTGAAGTATATTTCCACAACAATAATACATGGCTCAATTAATTTTTTTAATGTAAAGTAATATATATATATATATACTGTATTTTTTCTTTCACGGGTGGTTGTTGTGGTATTCGTACCTAAGACTGATCTGATGCAACCCTCCAAACTAACCTATCTTTTGTAAACCTTTTCTTTACCGCCTAACTAGAACACCCCACGTCCTCTCTAAAAAGCTTAGCGTATTCCATCCTTTGTCTCCCTCTTCCGTTCTTATCCCACACACCTCTAATGCTAATTTTACAAGACCCTCATGTCTTAAAACGTGGCTTATTTATCTATCTACCTACCTAATATACCTTTTGTTCCCTTTCTGTTTATAACTTCCTGGTTAGTGACTCTATCCACATATCTGTTTTTCATCTTTCGCCTATAGCACCAGATTTCGAAGGCTTCTTTTATTTCTTCCAAGGGTACGAACATTTAAAAGTAAATTTAATTATTTAGTAACATGTATATAGGAAAATTTAATTACGTATCTGTCACCGTGATTACGCCCAGACGTGGATTATCAAATAAATTCTTTCAGAGATGTTGCTAGAAACCGGGCAGAGGCCAGGTTATAACATTTCGATTCACCCTTGTAATTTTGTTTTGTGTTTGTAATTTTATTTATATGATTAGGTTTGATTGTTAAGATTTTTTTATTTAACAACAATACAAGAATACAAATTTAATTTAAAATTTTAGTTGAATGAAATGAAATCTTCCTCCCGGGGTGCAATCTCGTGGCCAGATATGGGCAAATATTTTAGTTGTAATATGCGTAAAAGTTTCTGTGATAATTGTTTATATAAAAAAATTAATGCTTATGTTTTGTCCAGCAATTTTTTCTCCAACACTGGAACGTTTTCTTTAACTTTACAATCCTGAAAAATACTGTACTCTGATTTTTGGATTCACTACACTTATACTTAATATATTCTTAGTCTCGTCGTACTTCCAGCATTAAGTTCTACCACGACGTGTATCTATAGGTTTAATTTCTTTTCAAGGAGCTACGCAGAATTAACTTTTCGTTTTATTATGTTTTTTATTTTTGCTCGCTATGCCCTCTCTTACTTCTTTTCATTTGTTGCAAGGGTCCACAGCCATAAATTACGTCAAACCTCCCCCTTTGAACAACCCTCTTTACAACGACAGGTCCGCAAGACATGACAAGTACGCCACTCTGCCAAGACTAGAAAATACTAAAACTTTTCTTGTGCTCTATAAATTTTGCCTCATTACACCGTTTAACAAATAGATCATCAATGCAGCAATTCATTTATGAATCTAAGACAAGAAATAAAGGAATTGTTAAAATTACATAAACAGAAGAGTTTTTTATTCACAACTAAAAACTTTGCATAAATGCGACATTTAGTCGTTAATAAATATAAGATATATTACATATATATCTTGTATCTATACAAGTGAAAGGAGTAAATAAAGAAAATTTTAGCACATCTCCTATGCTGATGACCATATGGCGACGATAAAATAGTTGGAAACTCGTTAGGAGTACGAGAAAAATTAATGCGAGAAACTCAATCATTATAATCTTTCAGTAGTTTTAGACACATAACCACTTAATTGATTTAATGATTCTATAATTATTATTATTTAATAACTGACACAAGAAGGTATTCAATGTTAATATATTTTTCATAAATATTATCTTATCATTCCATAACGGTTTTTAACCGATTCAAAAAATACTTTTTTCTGCCAGTGAGGTAAATATTAATTTCATAATAAAGATAAATGATTTTATAAAATATTAATAAATCTACGACTGGTATATTGACTGAAGAGAAAATTTTCCAATGTCATTCTAGTAATGATGAGAGCACAGTAGGGAAAGAAACCAGTTTTTTATCTCCTGAAATTTGCGTAAAATTGTCGGCAGTACAAATGCCGTGGGGTGGTTTCTTTATCTACCGTCGGTGTACAATATTTTCTTCAGGGTTATGAGACACAATAAATTTTCCCTGAAACTGCGCTAGCATCATACAAATTGTTCGTTTATTTTTCCGCAGTCGGTATTTCTCCTATATTTTATTTTTCAACTCTTTTTCCTCAAAAGTCACTTTACAGCTTGTTTTACAACAAAACAATAAAGCACATTTTTATAATTTATTAACTACAGGTAACATTGAATATTTGAAAGGAATTTTCAATAGCAGAGATATAAAAATATTTAATTAAAGATTACCTAGTGTTCATATCATTCCATAATCTCAAAATTTTACTGTTTGAATACACGATGTAGCTTGTAATAAACGTTTATCTGAATGAGGCAGATATTGATTGAATTGGCCACAAGCCAACCCTCAATGATTACATCGTTAGTGCTGGACTTTTCGGATCTCAATACTAAGGTCGATTAAACTTTTGCATTTAAAACTCCAAACGCTGAAAAGAATCACCCTACAAACAAAATATAAAGGATAAGAGCAATAAATAAATTCATATATTTTGTTTGTTGAGTGGTACAGCAGTGAAAGTATGGTATTACATGGCTAATGTCCAAATTTTCCAAAATTAGCTTAGATAGATATGGTTCACCCCACAAGTGACCTACCATCTAAGATTCAATTAATAATAAATTTTTAGTTGGTCTACAGTTTTTATTTTATTCAGTTCTTTCCTTGTTTCCAAATTAAGTCTTATATCTTATATGGCCCTACGTAATAATGGTAATCAATTTAATCATTAAAAATAAAGTTAAAATAAAAAATTACTATTCTCTAATAGCTGTGGGATTGCGCAAATCGTTAAATATAAAAGTTGTATATTTCAAGCTTCTGTATTCATCTTAGTGGGGCTCGCTAAGAAGTCGTCGTAGTTTTACAATAGAACGGCGTGAGGGAATATACCGTAACACGATTTTTTATCATCACCAACGGCTGATTCTCGTTTTACTAGCTACAACTGTTTCCATGTTTTCCAAAGCGGTAAGTTGTTGTTGTAGTGAATATTTATGTAGTAGCATTTGACGTTCGTCGTACGTGCAGCACTGAGGATTATTGTAAGGGATAAGTCGATTAACCAGTCACACATAACATAGTAAAAATTAATTTTATGATTGATCCTGGTGAATTGCCGTTTGACAATAACGCCACCAGGATACTGCCCGGAATACAGCCTGCTTCCTTGGGAGCACACCTTTCTTGCCCTCCTTAAGCCGCACTTGCCTCAGAAAATGGAGAGAATGCCAAGAATTTACCAAATCCTCTCGCACAAAATTCCTACGCTACGTGAGAGTATCCAATATACAAATAACGTTATATATTTCCCATAAGTAAATTCTACCCGATGAAAATTCATAATAAAACACAAACTATTTTTAATTTAATGGCATGAAACAATAATAACAGCATTGTATATTACACCATTCAAATCTGCCAACTAATACCCTAATTTTGTTATGAATGGAAGATTTTAGCTTATTATATTCATTTATTATTTTATAAAAAATTGTCTAAACTCCGTTCAGTTCTGATTGTAACAAGTTTACTACCACCAGAGAAATTTTTATGTCACTTTCAAAATGTCCAATTGTAAAATTAAAATATTTATCATCCTGAAATTTTGCTTTTGACAACATTTTTTTTGTCTAACAGGATACATGAGGGTAATACTGAAACAAGCAATTCCCCTTTAATAGCACAGAAAGGGAATTGAAAAGGGGGGATTCGAAAGGTAGAGCAAGGTAGCCAAGGGTTGACTAGGGCCCCCGGGCTATAGTTTAAGGATCCTATCCGGTGTTTCACCTAAAGAGATGCGGGGAAACCCTAGAAAACCTGCATGTCGTAGGTCACTCATTGGGTACTATTCTCACGCCTTTCCGAATGACGGGAGACGAGTCTTCTGTGATGTCAACATAATTCCCTTCTCCGTGCCTCAACCAGTTTTAGGAGGCAGCTGGCTGACTTGTCCAATGGGATCAGCGAACAACTCTTACCGTATGCCCAAGGTCTTTGACCCCAGAATATACTCCTACTATAATAGGTGTAGGTGGCTCGAAAAAACCACAGAGAGTACAACGCATTCCCGACGGAACCAGTCAGTATGGGGAAGAAATGCCTGCGAGATAAACCTCACACAGGTGCCTTCTGTGTTGTTGACGACAATTGTTTTAGGGTAAAAGGCTGTATAAGGGTGATCTTGAAACGGTCAACTCCAAAATTATTATCATAGGAAAGGAATTGAAAAATGTGGAATGTGGAAGGTAGAGTCAAGGGTTGACTAGACCCCCAGGCTACAGTTTAGGGATCCTATCCGTTGTTTCACTTTAAGAGATGCAGGGAAAATCTTAGAGGGCCTCCATCAGGTAGGTCGGGTATTGGGTACTATTCTCACACTCTTGCAAATGTCCCAAATGACGGGGTGGCGAGGTAATGGAGCGTAGGATGGAAAACAGTAAAATAACAAAGTGTCTTAGATTGGGAAAAAATATTTTAAAGGATGTTAAGGAATTCTGTCACTTCGTCAGCATATTAACTATGGATGATAGAAGTATAGTAGGCATAAAGAGTAGGATAACAGACAATAAAGGTTTTCGCAAAAATAGGAATTTAATTACGGTTAGTGTAAGTATGAATATTAGGAAATTATTACTAAAATATTACTATGGAGTGTGCTATACAAGAGTACAATAAATTATGGAGAAACTTTAACAAGATTGATAACCCACATTTTGAGGCATGAGGGTCTTGTAAATTTTGTATTTGATGGAATTGTGTAGGGTAATAACAGAAGAGGGAGGCCAATGGTTGAATATGCTAAGCAGGTTAGGGTGGATATGGGATGTTTTAAGTATGTAGAAATTAACGGGCTTGCACAGATTAGATTAATAAGAAGGGTTACATCACACCTACAACAACAATATCTGCGGTTATTAGCGACTAATTATTTTCAAATTATCAACAATATTTTCCATTGAATAGAATTTTAAGTTATGAATAAACAATTCTTGGGTTTCCCCACGGGTTAAATGGAGTGGCTTAAACTCCATTTAACCCGGGTGGAAACCCAAGAATTGTTTATTCAGAATATACGCCGGGAAAACCTTCAATATTTTAAGTTATGTTTGTCTTCGAATTCAGTGGATTAGGTTAACCTTTTCGCATGAACTGCTATTTACTCTTGTTAAAGTAATTTTTAATTATAAAGTGGAGAGTAGAAGTACGAATTAACATCGAACTACATAAACAGGAAACGAAAGATAATATGAATAAGAAAATTAATTGATGTTGAAATATATCACGAAAGGGAAACAATAGGGATACATTTTTTAGATGAAGAGAATGAATAGCCCTAAAGGAAAATAATAGGCTCAGTAAAAAAGAAGAATACAATATATCCGTGAAGAATCCCACACTCTAAATACAAATCAAGCTGCTCTAAATCCAATAAATTTTGCATCAGTTGGGACCAACGAATTCTAAATGTATTTATTGCAAAATTTGTTTTGGTAACAAGAAAGGCTGACATTTTTAACACTGGCCAATCCACAATTTTTTCTGTCATGAGGCCTATTGAATCATTTCTCAACCACCTGATTTTACGAATAGTTTATTAATAACTTTACAAACTGCCGTAGTTAAAAACATTAGTTATGACGAATAAGTAGCATATTTTCTGTAAAAGCAAAGAGATTAGTGTTTTATATTTTAACAAAGAGTGTTTCATTATTTAATTTACATGGTAAAAGCTAACAGTAGCCTTGATCTTCTTTACAACACGTATGTGTCATTTACGTTTATCGTGTTCGTAGCTACTTCGTGCTGAAACTTAATATCATCTTAAGTTACATAATTCAAAAATTTCCAGTAGGTTATGTGAAATTATTATTACGCAAATAAAGTAAGAAATTTTATATAATTGGTGTCAATAAATTTTTAAATTAAGTAAACATACTTTATTCTGCGCAATACGACGAATGAATTACAGAAAATAGTACAAAGTTTACAGAAACGACTCGTATATGTATGTATTCCATTTCCTATTAATTTTACAATTTAATATAAAGAGGAATATTGAGCAGCAATAGTTTTGAATCACGATTGGAAAACTTTACTATAACGTCCGTCCTAAGCTCAAACCCTGTTAATATTTACAAATTGCAGGCTTTTTCACCAGAAAATAAATCTATGGTTTATAATCTGACTTAAAGCGAAAGGAAAATGCGACTGTTCCTAACAATCTATTCTTCAAGAGCTTATCGAAAGCAAAATTGTGATGTATAATGAAAAGCATAGCAATAAGAATAGATATACTCTGAAAATAATTTTCTCCTCCAATAGAATGTAAGTAATTTAGTATGATTATATTTTTAATATATATTTAACCCTGACGGACACGAAATCGAAGTTGAAGACGATATGTGCATAATATAATTTTGTTGCCAAAGATACTATCGAATATTTTGGTATACAAAAATGGAAATAATCTCATCATGAATGAATTAAATCTCATAACGTATAACATAACATATTTATGATACTAAGGATGTCACTCTATTTAGATAAATTTCTTTGAAATAAAGAATAGCTGTTCTCTACTGTCAAGACACATGAAAGTATTAATCTAAAGCTTCGGTTTTTATTATTAAGGAACTATGTAATAATACCTAATTCGGAAATATAGCTCAAATAAAATAATTCGGAGTTGCAGTATGACTCCCTCTGACTGATGGAAACACTTTGTGTTCATTTAATAATTCCCATTGGATAAAAATGATAAAATAACGTTTCCTCTACCATTTTATAACTCTTCATGTGTATGAGAACTTATAAAGTTCTCATCTAAAGGGTTTTTAATAATTTTTACTATGTTCTGTCCGTACAGAACATAATTTTTAATTAATTTTCATTATTATCAATAACTTTCTAGAGAATTTCTTTGCTTTGTGAACTGTTGAAGTAAAACTTTAGCTTTTATAAATAAATTGGATTTATTTTGAAGCACAGTGAAAGGAAAAATTTTTCATTTACATAGACAATACCGCTTTATACCCCTATTTCTGTTTGAAGGCGAAATTGAATATAGAATCAGCACAAAAGCCGTAAAATTGGCAAAACGAAAATCGAGAGTACATCCCGCTTGTCACTGTGGCATGAAGAGCAGGTCACCTCTGCTGTGCACATATTCTAACGTTATTCAATTAAAATTTCAATCAGAGTGATTGACAGGCCAAGTAATGGGTTTTGTTTTCTAATACAACGTAGCATATGTATCATACATTCGCGGGAAAGCAGCCTATCATTTTCACAAGCATGTAGTAGATTTTTTGATGAGTGTATTAGGCTCAATGGTAAGTATGAAATTATTGTGCTTACTGTTTGTTTTCTAAGTGTTATAATTAAACAAATTTTAATTTGCGATGACAGTGCAAGACTCAAGTGTTTTAATTTACTTATGAGTGCTCGGTTTTTATGACGAGGAGTGTGTGATGAATATATGTTAATGTTATTAGATTCTAATATCTAAGTAATGATTTGTTTAGGAAAGTTGTTTCTCAAAATCATGTGAACATAGCAGTTCAGTTTAGTGACAGACAAATTTCATTGGCTTTAATATATCTCTTTAGTTAACGATTTTGAAAGGGTATATTATATAAATATTAATTTGCACTGTGAAATATTGATAGATTTCATTGATGTGGAAGTTGACCAAAATTTTATGAAACATTTTTCGAATTGCATTTCTTATGGTCATTAAATTAGTATTATCTATCTAAACATTTGGTTCCTTGAAAATTGTTTCCTAACACACTTAATAATTTAAAATGAAATAAAAAACTTATTTATTCATTGAAAAATGTTATAAATTAGAAGGATAAATTTAATGTGATTTTGTTGTGTCTGCTTGCAGTGCCTCCGGACAATGTTACCATCTTGGATGAGAAGGGACTTACAGTTCGCGAACTTCTGGGTCCTTATCCCGAGGGAGAAGCGCCGAGAGTTTCCTGTATCGCAGTCGGTGGTATGCATTAATCCAACTATTAACCATTCACCTCATTTAATTCTCTTTAACCTTTAATATAGTATATTACTGTTCCGGCATTCTGTTGTAATAATGGATTACTTCGCATTCTTTCATATGTTCCAAAAACATTAAATATTTTTTAAGTTTCTTGCCTAACATTCAATTCTAAGCTATGATTTGAAGTGACTTGAGTATTACTTCAAATGAAATGTTATGAGAGGATAGAAAATTATATTTTCGTTCATTATCCGACAGTCAGAATGATACCTAATTACCCTATTATGACTTAGCTATTAAATGCGGAATTTTAATTAATAGAAATCAAAGACATTAGAAATATAATTAGAAGAAATTAAATGGTACTTAACAAGCCCAAACTAAAGTAAAAACTTTAAGAGTAAGTGATTAATTCTAAGCATCTCAGTTAAAATAAAATAACAGGAACCAAATAACCTTCACTTATATAGTGGAAGTCGGGGCGGAACGGAGAGCTGAATGTTTGTCAATTTTTGTTAGATTATGGAAAAATAAAAATCACTTCATAAAAGTATAAAAAAATTGTTTATTCTATTATTTACTTAATCTGTTATCTATATAACTTAAAAAACTAATTTAGTGCAAGAAAACATAAAATAATTTAAGAGAAATTTTAAAACATTTTGAGTTTTCTTTCTTATACTTATTTAGCGTACGGTTTATTATTTCATCAATTTTTCCTTTCGTAAAGATATTTTTTGCAACTGTACAGTTTTTGCTAACATTTTTCCATTTCTTCCGTTCTTTCTTAATCTATTCTTTGTGGATAACGCATTCTTATAAGGTGAGTGTGCCAGGTTTTCCTATTTTTCGAGATAAAAACATTGCATTTTTGGTTATACAATAGCATTCCATTCCGCCCCGCACGCTAGTTTGAGTTTAAGGTTTTCCTTAATACAAGCAGATTTTTAAAACTTATATGTGATTTATATACAGCTAAACACACCTTTTTCATGAATATGTATCACTCTATTTACTTATCTTCAGCTCTATTCAGTCAAATAAATAGGGTTTGCCCTGTTATGTCGTAGAATGGTTAGCAATAATGAAACACGGGAACAAATTCCATTACGGGGATTTTTTAATGTCTGCACAGAATTTTTTTGGGGGGTTAACAGGTTACATGAGGGTGATTCTGAAACAGGCAACTCCCTTTAATAGCATAGGACGGGAATTGAAAAGGGGGGAATGCGGATGGTAGAACAAGGTAGCCAAAGTTTGACTAAGGCCCCCGAACTATAGCTTAAGGATCCTACCCGGTGTTTCTCGGTGAAGGAAAAACCCTAGAAAACCTGCATCAGGTATACTATTCTCACGCCCTTCCGAATGACGGGAGACGAGTTTGCTGTGGGGTCGCAGCATTCCCTTCCCCGGTCTCGACTAGTTTTAGGAGGCAGCTGGCCGTCTGATCCAATGGGATTACTGGAAAACTCGAATCTATGTCCAAGGTTTTCGACTCCAGTACATACATCTCCAAAAATAGGCGAAGGTGTCTCGGTATGTGAGAACTTTGAAAAATCCCAGAGAGAGTTCCAGGCATTCCCGACATAGTCAGGTGAGCCACGCAGTCAGAACTTCCACAGAACAGTGACGACGAATCACCTACAAGAATAAATATTTTGGTATCAAGTAGGCACTTTAGCAGTAAATTGTGTAGAAGCGAAATCTAGTAAATGATAATATATTAATATTTCTGATGTTTCTTTACTTTGCGACATCTTTACCCGTTTCCAACGTTAATCGCATACTCGACCACCATTTTCTGTAATCCGATGGTCCGTGGAGGCAAACGACGAAAACGTCGTTTGTCTTCAGAACATAGATTATTCAGCAGACAAGTCTAGATTTAAAACTTTTTTTTTCGAGCTTTACAGAAGTAATGGCAGGAGTTTCCACTTGAAGGTATGTCTGTTAATCGCAGAGGAATGTATGGAATTCAACATAAAATTTAATGTTAATTGATAGGATTACCGAAAATACTTATGTTACTTTTTAGATTTATTCGCGGTATATTTGTCTACTGGCTTATAAAGAATTCTTGAAATGTTTCTTTAACTGCATATGAAACAAAAATTGATCTATTTTTTTTGTTTAATTAAGTACGCATTTACACATGGACATATGTGTTTGTGTTCATTATCATGAATGCGATCATTGAAAAGCTTTTGTTGGTTACAACTGAAACATATTGTGTTATCAGATAAAAGTATAGCATCCAAAATAAATGCAACTGATTGTTATTCAATATAATTCATTCGGAAACTTTTTAACGCGCCAGAAATTAATCCCACGAACATGCGGCTACAGGTGGGGTTCCTTTTAAAATATATTTATTGATCGAATCGTTAACAGTTATATTTTAAGCACTTCATAAATGGTCTGGTTAGTGACTCGTTAATTTTTTTTAATTCTGGGAATTTATAAGGAATATCTTGAAAATAAAAAGAGTGTAGGGCTGTAAATATTTAAATTTGTGAAAGTTGACGAAAACTGCTTTAAAGGTTAGATACCCTGAGCTATTTTCTTACATAGGCAATAAGCGTCAAACAAGAAATACTAGAGGAGAACAGCTCCGACGGGGACTTTTCTTTTTTCTATTTTAATAGCACTACTTAGTATACTTAATTTTATTAAGAGGAGGAAAGGTGGATGAGAAACCACAGGAACCTATGCGTGAATAAGATCACTTGTACTAATACTATGGCCCGAAAGTTATACACCGCGTCTAGAGTTCCGAAAGAATTATAACCACTGCTTTCGTTTACAATGGTCTGCAGATGATTTAAGGACGACCTGCTGTGGTTGAGTGTCTAGCGTCGTTGCCTCTCTACCCAGTGGTCTCGGGTTCGAATCCTGCCATGGGCTTAGATGATTTTGACGTCATGATCTCGGAGGCTGTTTAATTGATTCATTCAGCACGTGTCACTTCAAATTTGGAATGCGTAGTGCAAGATGACAGTCCGTAGTCGACCCGGTAGGCCCAGACCCACAATGGGCTGTAGAGCCAAAGAAAAGCAAGAATATGTTTAAGACTTTATATTTTATATTGTTTAGTCCTCATTTGTGGACTCCGCAAGAGTGCAGTGATGTATGTTAGTGTTTAAAGATAGTGGTATGTTGTTGTGGTATTCAGTCCTAAGAATAGTCTGATGTGACAGTCCACGCTAGCCTATCTTGCGCAAGCCTTTTCGTTTCAGAATAACTAACCCACATCCTCCCTAATCTGCTTAGCGCATTCTATCCTTGGCCTCCCTCGTCTGTTCTTACCAAACACACTTACTTATAATGTTAATATTACAATACCCTCATGTCTTCTACACCGCCTGTTCTATGTATACAGAATGGGTAACAGACTGCAATCATGTCTTACTCCTTTCTTGATTTCTCCTTTCTTTCCTTGATCTTCTCTTAGTCAACGTTCCCCATATTGTTCACTCTTCCCCTATTCTGTTTGTGACTTCCTCGTAAGCGATTCTATCCACCCATCTATGTTTAGCATTCTCCTATAGCACCACATTTCAAAGGCTTCTATTCTTTTCCTTTATGCAACTTCTATCGTCCATGTTTCGCACCCATATAACGTCACACTCCATACGAACATTTTTGGTAACTATTTTTCAATATTCACACTTATATTACCCGTAAGTAAATTACTCTTTTTTGCGAAAGTCTTCCTTCCCTATTCTATCCTACACTTTATATCTACTATACTTCTACAACCCGTTGTTATTATGCTGCCCAAGTACCAGAATTCCTTAACTTCCTTCAAAATATCCCTTCCCAATCTAACAAATTCCACTGTTTCCTATACTACACACTATTACCTTTCTTTTTCCTCTATTAATCCTCATATTGAACTGTTTCTCCGTGACCACGTTTATGCTATTTATTACGGATTCCCTTAATACTACAATATCGTCGGCAAACCATAGGGTTTTTATTTAATCTCCTTGCAGTATCATTACTTTTCCATATTCCGTTTTATCTTCCTTCATCACCTGTTTATATATAAGTTAAACAGCATGGGCGACAGACTGCATCCTTGCCTTACTCCTTTCTTGATTTCTGGTTCCTTTCTTTGATCTTCATTTCTAATTACAGCTGACTGCCTTCTGTAGAGGTTATGTTTGAACTTCGTTGTCGATATTTTATTCCTGTGTTTTTTCAAAATGTTTAATAGTGTGTTCCGGTTCACATAATCAAAGGCTTTTTTCAAATCTACAAATTCCGGTTTATTTCTTAGCCTGTCTTCTAATATTAGACGAAAGTGAATATTACTTCACTTGCCCCTACATTCTTCCTAAAACCAAACTGATCTTCTCCTAACTCGTATTCTGTCCTATATAGTATTTTCGTTAATATTTTGTATGCACGAGAAAACAAACTAATTGTTCTGAGCATTTCGCATCTATCAGCCACAGTCTGCATCGGTATGAGTATAATTATGTAGTTAGTAAAATCTTCTGGCATGCTTCCTGTTTCGTAAGTTTCGCATACTATCCTAAACAGCCATGATATTGCTTCTTCGCCCAATGATCTTATCAACTCCGCTGTAATGTTCTCAATTCATGACGCTTAACAATTGCTCAGATTTTTCAGCGCCCTATAAAACTCTGACCTTACAATTTTATCACCCAGTTCTTTATCATCCACCTCCTCTTCTTCTTTCTATTACTAACTGATATAGATTTCCAATTTGATACAACTCTTCTAGATATTCCTTCAATATTTATGCTTTTTTATTATTTATCTAGAATTGTCTTCCTATCCGCTCTCCTGATGTTCGTGCTAATATATTTCCTCTGTCCAAATGTTTCTTCTACTTTCCTATTAACGGCGTCTATTTTCCTTTTCAACCGCTTTGCATCTCTCCTGTAGCCAAGCCTCTTTGGTTGATTTGCACTTCTCATCTATCTCATTTTTCTAGCGCTTGTATTGCTCATTGCCATTTTTATCTCTCACTTTTTTATATTCACGCCTTTTATCAATCATCTTTATTATTTCTTTTGTTAAACATGCTTTCCTATTGGTCTGAGCTATTCTTCCTATTTTTTCTTCGGCTGATATGGTCATTTATTCCATTAAGTGTGCTCATTTCTCTTCTATAATACTTTTACTTGCAATAGATGTGACTATCAAATGCATATATTATTTTATTTGCCTTTACAAAACGAAGAATTACTAAATATTAAAATTTACCTTACGAGAAAATAAAACTTATTTACGAATATATCTATCAACAATCCAAAGAATATTAATATTTCTCATGGAGGTAGCCCTTTGCCAATGATAGGTTAATTGCGATACAAAATGTTTATAATTTGAAAAATATGTATAATTATAGATCAAGAATATAGGCAATCAGCATTCTAGATGTGCGTATGGGACACGAAAACTTTTACATATAATGTTCTACTTTCTTTGACATATATAACTACAATATATTTAAACATAATTAAAACCATGGGCCCTGAGGAACACGGGTGCAAAATTTGGTCAAATTTGGACCGGCTGTTTGGACGCCTATCGCTGGAACATACACATTAACACTGTGAAAAATGTCTTTAGATTTTTCTTATAAATAGTAAAATATTTACTAATAATAAGCTATATTTATGTTTATCTAAGCAATATTTCAAGCTTATAATGACTTTTTTTTCAATACAACCGTATCCAAATACTTAAGTAAATTCTATTGTACAGCAGACATCATTTTTTTGTGTTGCATATATTTAGAGTTATTTTAAGCTCTTTTTCCATCTAATCTTATTGAATTTCTTATTACAGCTTCTGTAAAATAACTCAGGAAATGATATTGGTGTTAAATTAGTATAATGGTTCTCGGTCATTCAACTTATTTTCCCGTCAGATTCGAGAAATTTGTTTTCGCTTAATATACTTAGTGTCCAATAAATAAAAACTGTCTGGGCTCGGACAATTTTCAAGCAATCTTTGCAATTTAAATGTCATCGTCTGAGCCTTTACTGACCAGAGTGAAAACTACAAATTTAAATATTCTACTCTTACAACTGCAAACAATTCCATTCTTACATAAAAAACTGTAAGACGTGAAACAAAGCACATATTTTTCTTCGAAATATTAGTGATAAATAAATGTCATTACAACGTAGGTTGTCATCGGGCGTTACATTACATAATACTTGTTGATGTCTTTATCCATTTCATTCAGTATAAATTAAGGAGAAGAATTAGCCAACGTACAATAAAACATTTAAATTTATTATTCATTAGTGTAGAAGTATAGCTTTGACAAGTTTCCCCCTATTGTGTAAATAATTCTCTGCGGTAGGTTCGTCTTAGGCCCGGTTCTCTTTGAAAGTGGAAAAACGACTCGCAATTTTACTTAAAAAAAGAATGAGGCGGCAAGATGTTGAGACCTTTCAGTTATTCAAAGGTGTCCACCTCGCAGAATCTGCTGCCTGCCTGTAGAGTAACGCCCCATCCTTCGCTAAGCTTCCTTTCTCGCCACGAAAGAGAGGAAAGGAAAGGATCAGTTGCCCACCCACTACAACATGTTCTACCGATCGCTAAGCCTTTTAGTGTAACCCAGCTGGCATAAACATCCCTGTTCTCACGTAAGCAACTTAGCTTCTAGCAGAATAGAACACGACGTAAACAGACTTGTTTAAATACATAACCAAGCACTTTCCAATAATTATTCTATATTTTTGTATGAAAAAATTCCAGTTCCCCAATGGGTTTTAACTGCACGCTTTTAAAAATATTAAGCTTACTAATGGTGCAATATATTTTAGTATGTTGTTCTTAATATTATAATCAAAAGGTGTCTTAAAATTGAGATAGAAACTCAACAACAGATCCATATTGTACAAGGTAGACAATTTTCTAAACTCGTTAGAGAAGGATAAGTCTTCACATTTAATTACAGATTTTACTTTTAAGATATGAACTTTCTAGAAACATTTATTTGAATGAAGATATTTTGTTTCAAATGGCGTTCTGATTCAGAAGGACTAGGAAACAGTAGAATTAGGATTTGATGAATGACTCAGAATATTCTACTCGCTTTCGAAACTCCTTTCTATACGTAAAATAAATTAAATATGTTAATTTTATATACAATATATATCTTAGGATGGGAAAGGTCGGGATTTCGTATTTATCTTTCAGCTTGTGTATTCTGTGAAAATATTAACAAAAACATGTTTTACAGCTCTTAAGGTCCGGGGAAAACATTGTGGCCCCAAACCAAAACCGATAAACTTTTAGTTTCTCGCTAAATATTTAAGCAAGCAACATTTGTAGAAAATAATATACAGTTATAAATTTAGGAGTATAAGATTCTAGATGAAATGGTGTAATTGGTTACAAAATGTTGCCAAACATATGGTCAAAATCGGTAGGGCAAAAGTAGGCCAATTTCTGTTAGTTTTGAAATAAATACTGATATTTAAAAATTGTCAGCCGTATACTAATTTATCACAAAAAATCTGTAGATAATTTAATTCCCTGTCCAACGTTCTATCTGGTTTTAAAAAACCCATTTATAATCGCTTACAATACGTTAATTATTCTTGCTGTTGCTGGCTTTGAAACTCCGAAGAATCTACTGTGGTTTCAGTTTTTCTAATTCCCATGTCTTTGTTTTAATTCCTTTTATTGAGTTTCGTTATTTTCAGCCTGTATTTGATAATCAACATATTATAGTCCGTGTCGACATCTGCTCCTGGGTAGGATTTGCAGTCCAGAACTTGATTCCTATATCTCTGTCTCATCATTATGTAGTCCGATTCGTACCTGCCCGTGTCCCGCTTCTTTCATGATACTTGAACCAGGTATTTGTCACTAATAATTTGTGCTCCATGCAAAATTCTACTAGACTATCTCACATTTTATTCCTTTCACCAAGTCCATTGTCCCCAACTGCATAAGTTTATCTTTCCTTTCCGTTTCTCGTTTCCATTGACATACTTCATAATGTCTCCAATTTATTCGTAAATTTTCACAATAATTTGTTCTTCTATTTCATGTGTGTGCATATAAATTTGTATTGTCGTTGACTGTGGTTCTGTGTCTTAATTAACGGTAGCTAACCATTTACTAATTTGTTCATAATAACGTATTTGTTGTCTCAGCCTTTTATTCCTTACAAGACGTACTCCTGCATTTCCTCTATTGGTTTTTGTGTTAATCACCCAATATTTATCCGGCCAGAAATATTGATCTTCCTGATAAAAATGTAAAATAAGACTTGCATACGTTATTTTCCGGAACCAGTAAGTTTCAAGATTGCTAGGATTACTAATTGTCATAACATCCAAAAATGATTATGTTATTATTTGCTAATTGGTAAATAAATTATAGGATTTTATGGTAACTGTTATAAATTTTAGTGATATCCTTATAATATACAAAAATTATCTGTAACATATCTGTGTTTACTGATACGATGATTTGTTAATTTTTTTAAATAAAAATACCAAATTACAAAAAAAAATTCTCATTGGCCATCTTTCAATTTGTTGATTCCACTCTTATACCAAGACTGAAATTGTGTAGTAAATAAAATCATGTTAATAGAAATTTTAATTTCATCCTAAAGAGTTTTACAGGAAAATTCAATTTTATCCCAACATGATTTAATTTTGTTAAAAATCATAGATTATGAATACTAGTGAATAAGAACGTTATATCGTGAAAGCATGATTAAACCTCAGGAAATTATAAATTTTTGATGCTATTAATGAATTCGAAGCTATTTCTAGCAGTTAACTTGGTTTCATTTAAACGAAAGATAAAATGTATACTTATAATCATATTTTTAAATAACGATCTATATTGGGAATATAATTTTTATTGGCTATCAGACACACATTTTGAGACCAGAGAAAAATATACACACCATTTTTATCAAAAGTGTAATTTAAAACAGGAATATACTAAAAATGTATTTCAAAGAAAGCGAGTAATTTATAAATGACAATCTTGTGCATATGATATTAAAATTGAGAATTTCAATTTACTGAAAATATTATTACGTCCCTAGATAAAATAATATCTGTTGTTTTCTCACCTTCAGAATTATCTGATACTAATTTATCACAAAAATCTGGTTCAATGATACTTTTCTGTCCTTACTATCTCCGCACATCATTTTGTGTTTTTTTTGTTTCTGTCTTTCCAGCTAAATTTTGTATTAAATAACTATCCAGAGAGGTCGTGTCTATTTACGCTCGCTGTCTCTATCGTAAGCAAATTATTGATGGCTGCTAACGTTCGATGACATTATGCACATGCCTTCCTTTCATTATTCTCTCTAAACAATCCCTAAAATGCCTTTGATTTTTTATTATACGAATGAATTACATTTCACAAAACGTTTGTATCTCTAAGATAATGTGTACCTGAATGGAAAAGAATTAACGATGAATTTCTATTGTTGTGAGAGAGATTCAATGCATGCTTGTCAAAATTTGGGGCAGATTCCTAACAGGGCAATTTCCTCACTTTGAGTAATTAGCTATCCAACGTTGCTGAGTACAATACCATACTTTATCGAATTACTGGATGACTTTGTGCGTTTGACAAATGTCATGAACTGCTTTTCATCGTGCGCCATCGGCATATATAAATTTATGTTGGTGTATTATTACTTTATCTTTGCTTCACACTCCCACCTACATCCCAGAATGTACAGTATTTACAATTATTTTAACCCGTTGTGTAATGTGTAATCATATTAAATTAATTCCGTAGCTTTTATCCCGGAAATGAATAAAATTTCAAAACTCTTCTATCTCAATTATCCGCGGGGTTTAAATACAAATGACACTGCCAATCATTTGCCTTATGGTTTCTTTTGCCTCCAGCACTTATTGTCAAATCAAGATATCAACTTTTACTAGTGTTAATTTAAGTGTACGGAACAGGTGGGCAGGATGGTCGCCAGGGTCCGGATAGGAACAGCCAAGTCACCAGGTGACGTCATTACAATAATCAATCAGACAGGAATTTGTGATGATGTGTAAATAAACTGTTTAGATTAATAAATGATAAATGCAAATAAACCAGCTGATATAACACACAAGCATTATAGTTGAATGTTTTAATATCAAGTAATTTCTATCAGTATTATCCGTGCCGATGTTTCACTGAATTTGGATACTATGAACAAATCTTTTAAATACTACTCAAACTTCATACAGACATACTGTGTGAGAATCAAATCAAGTTAAAAAGTGGTACGCATACAGCTTTGTAGTCTTAGCACCTATACGAGTTACAAAATTTATACAAATATGAATTTTCTGGTTAGAGCGGAATGCTAATCCTCAAACATATACGTCATGAGCTAGGACCTCCCCGCCCCGAACAGGCCAAGCCCATTATTAACGGTAACGTTGCAAATATTAATAGCGTCACTTAGCGCGAATATTTCATCATAATATTTAATTATTATAATATTGTATTTTAGTAACTTAATGATGTTGTCATTAAAATATTTGTCATTTGGTAAAAGGATTTCCTTTATTCTTTACCTTTTTCAAATAAATTCAAACACTTTATTATTCAAAGATTTAAAATTTAGTGAAAGGTTTGCCCTCATTCCAAATACAATTTTTGACATTAAGATTTATTATATTTCGGTTCAATCTTTAAAACGGGATCTTATAATGTAATCTAATAACAAGTGAATGCTATTCGATTCTTTCTATTTGAGTTACATAATTGTTGTTTTTCATAATTTTGTTTGCCTTTTTCTTGAATATTTTGGAACTCGACGATAATTATGGGGCACACGGGCGAAGTTAGTAGTTCAGTAATGTTATATTTAAAAAATAATGACATATTTCTTCCTTTTCGGTTCCACGCGGACTGTTTGCAGAAGGCTTTCAATTGTGATACGATAATGCGGTAAGGACTTGAGTTACGACATGACTATTTTTTGAGAGGTGATATATGATGGCGTGTTCTAAGCTAAGTGATCCAGCATAATTTCTCCAAAATTGTAAGTAAATTTCATCAGTTTACCTTTTTCGTGTACGTGTGTATTTTCTATTAAAAATATTAACATGTACTAACAGAGTATGACGTTGTACACTAATCACGTATTAGCAGCGGGGCATCATAATTACGAAGTAACCACGTGGAGATTAAATCTCCACCATTTCCAGTTCCCTGGAGTATATGTTAAAATATACATTACGAACTTCGTAGCGCTTTCAGAATTTTCGATACTGTGAGTTCGGAAGTCGCGCCCTGGCTCTCCTTCTAGCCTTCCAGTCAGGAGAACCTATAATACATTAACGGAAATTATTGTTTGGTTTTATTTATTCTTTGACGGAATTCAAACCTTACTTAAATTCATCAAATCCGTTTAAACAACTCAGTAAAAATTAACATTTAAACTGCTCCTCTCAGATACACCAACGTTTAAATGTTATAATCAGTTATTAGATTTAAATGCATAAATAATACATTAAGCTTCCGCGGTCTAAAATATTATGTTCGCCTAGGAGGTTTCCACCACAGACATTCAATATTTCGCCCGCAAACTAAATCAATTAGAATTGAAATAAAAATTGCGATTTCAAATGTCATTTCACATCGGTAATACAAAGTTTTGTATGTAGTACCTCTATGTTATACAATAGGGTTATACATCAATTCTGTTCATAAAATTTTAGTCTCATTTTGTATCAGCTCTAATAAGCTTTACGTAAACACCCTTACGTATATATATTTTCATCTTCGGTTGATTATTTCATTTACACTATTGCAAATGACAATTATAAAATAATACTATACGTTACGAGAGAGAAATTGACTATTTTCTGGATTATTCCTCAACTGGAACTTAAATTGGAATACGACTGAAAAAGTCCATTTTGATTCTAGTTCTAGAGTATTTATTTAATAGTTTCTGTCGGTTTATAACGTTTATCTTTAATTTGAAGGAATGTCTTTTTATAAATGATTATATTCTAAAATTTTGTCGAATTTTGAAATTCACAATGTTTTATCTGGTAACCAATCTCTCAGGACGCGCACGACACTCACAGCTCGTCATCTCTTCCGAGATGCTGGAAGAAATATTTTTTTTATTAATTATGAGCTTGCCTACATATCATTTACACTCAATGTTTTAGGTATGGACGACTATTTGGCCGGCGTTTGAAATCTTAAAACAGTGGTTTCAGAATACATAATTAACTTTCGTATATCAAACTAAATTTTGAAATTGATCGAATAAGAGATTTAAATAGTTTTTATAAAAGTGACGTTGCCAGATGACACATTTTAAAGCAGAATCTATTCTAATGTGAAGAGTATTTACTACATAGTACATTCCCAAAAAATATCGACTTGACTAGCAATGGCAAAATACATACTCACCGAGCTAAATTCTCAGGAATGTGTGCCATAATTGTCGGTAAAATCAACCAACAAAGTATCAACAGATAAAGCCGTTTTCTTTTCAGGGGATATTTAATTTCATAAATAGAGTGGCACTGTAATGAGAGTATGTGGCAATCGCCATTTTATTTTGTCACTGGGTGAAGAATTCTCCATATTGGAGACAAGTAAACATCAAGGCGCCTCAGAGGCGAGACATCGGAGTACCGAACGTGCCTTTTTGTGACTTAAAGATACCTGATTCCAGTTTATTGACCCCGGGAATTTTGAAGGGCGCATCCCCTTCCAAAAACCGCGGGTGAGAATGGATTTTGATTGTAGGCTGAGGTTCAGGTGATCCACCATGCAACTCATGGCAGTGTGAATGAACGACGATGGTTGGGAGAAATTTCGTCATGTGAAGGAGGAAAGGCGTATAATAGAAGTTTATGAGTCAGGAATGTAACTTAGAAGTAGGAAGGTGGAGATGAGATAAGAGATAGAGTTTGGATTGGCGATGAACATTCGAATTAGGAAGAAGTATCTTGATAGTGAGAGAAGTTTGTTTGCAATCTAATCTGGAGGGAAAACTGAAAAGAAGATAGAAGGCAGCGAGCACCAGAATTCCTAGAAGAAAGATCAGGTACCGACGGCAGAAATCATCACTGGAAGGAGCCGCCAGACGAACGCGGAAAAACTACGTAAACAGCCTGAATTACTCAAGGGAGGAGACAGCCGCAGTTTCACAAAGGAGTACAGGTGTGTGTTTGTGCCACTGTCTGAAATGTGTCATTCTGCTGAAAAAATCCACTGAGCTAGTCGTGGTAAATTTTTTAATTAATTTTTGTAATTTTTCGTTGTTTGTTTTCTTTTAATAAATTTAATTAGTTTTTTATTTAATCTAACCAAGTAATTTGTTAAAGATATTAATTAAAATCTTAATCCCCCTTGTTCATTGTAGCACAAAATAACAAAAGAAGTGGATCCTAATAATTTCCATTCCTCACTCCTAAATCTTGTATTTCCGCTACCGAAATTAATAATTATTAATAATTTCACACAAAAATTATTATTATTCTTGGTAAAAGATTTTTCCCAGCGGCGCTTTCCACGCGCACTCCGTCATTGTCTTCATCTCCGCTGAAGCAGATATTACTTGAACTGCTGTAGCCCAAATCGCCCTGTAACGGAACAGTAGTAGGCAAAGGAAATCAGTGGAGAAATAAAAATGTTGATGGTGGAGTAGAGGGGGAAGGTTATAGGAGTAACTAGTAGAGCGTCGCCATCTGATGCTGTGCAGACACGGTTATCCACTCCGCCTTTCAGCGCGCAAATTAAATTTGCGGCAGCCTCTGTGTAAAATGAAATGCCACGTCCCTTCTCATGAAATACAGGTGCAGATCCCCGTCATAACTCTCCGCGGCAAAAGAAGATTGCAGTCGCAAAACCAAGAAAAGCGGAAAAATTCCACGCTAATCTTAATTTTGCCTGACGTCGGGAGACGAGGTTGCTTATAAGAACGCGAACGAACAAGTGCGTAATATTTCTTCCATTGACTACCTCCCTCATCTTTATCTTCTTTTCCTCATTGAAACGGCTTATAAATATTATAGGTGGTGTGATGCTTGTTCTGAAACAAAAAAATACATGAAGTATGGGAACAAAATTTATAGAGTATACCCAGTTGAAATAAATAATCCACTTCATTTAACGGGAATAATCTTTCTTAAAGCATGATATAAAGCATGGTTTAAATCCTGTCCGTGACCGGCTCCGAGTTAAGATTTTTACGTGAATATCCGTGGTACGTAGCCGTAAGTACTATTAGGCAGAGGATTTTATTTACTCTAATTATTAATTATAGAACATTCATATTTATGAGAAAATTTTGTTTTCTTTTTTTTTTTGTAAAACGAAAAGAAAATTTGTTACTCTAATTACTTGAGTCACACCTGACTCGGCAACGCGTTTCCTGGAAGTTCACTGCAGCAATTCAAACACCAAACAATATTCCACGGTCTCCAGATCCACTAATTACTGCTATATCTCTGTCTCCTCCCATAACAAGAGTGAAACCATTATACCCGAAATTCGGCGAGCTTCCACTATCTGATTCCGGGAAATCTTCCGCGTAATCAATGCGAATCATTCTAAAGCGGCTTTCCGTAAGTACAAAGTACTTTCGTCGCACCTGAATTCAATTACTATTATGTGATATAAATTGTAATGTTATAATTACCTCGTAGTGTTTCTTTGAGTTATGTACTTACGAGCTTCTATAAAAATAGATGCAACTTTGTTTATCCCCATATCAACTATTAATCTGTACGATACGTGTATACTTAAATATAAATAACACCTATCCATACTATAGCGAGATTCAAAGAAAGTTATTGAAACTAAACCTCATAAAACTCTTTCGTGTGAGCTAATTAATTTCTAAATATTTAGAAAACGTAACGAATGGTAATGTATTCAAAATATATAACAACTGAATGAATGGAAAGCGCTATGACTGATACTGAATACAAAATCAAAATACACGTTGCGTTGTATCACAAAATGGAAAAGAAGAGCTAAATAAAATGATTGTAAATTGATTGTCTAAGACAGTTTGATTTATATTAATAAAATTAATGGAGATATCAAAGGTAATAGGAAACAGTACATAGTATTTTTATCATTAGAATAGATACTTGGTAACTGAATAGGCTAAATAAAATATTTCATGATTAGGAAACTATTTAATGGAAAATTAGCATAAATTTGCACACTACTTTATTTTTGTCATTCGACAATAAGAAATATTGAGTAACAATAAAATATATTCTTTTTCAAATCTTGTAATACGTGGAAAATAGTCAAGACCTTCCAGAATCAATAAGTGCATCTACTGTATAGTTATGTGTTCTTGTGTGTACATTTGTATGTTTCTATAACATTCATATAAATTTGAACGCATAAAGAGATTGTAAAAATTCGTTGTACACGTATTTTTAAATTTTTTAATAAGAGCAATGTTGGAGTGAGAAACCTCTAGCTACAAACAAAAATTTTCTGCACTCACAGACTTTCAATTTTGCGTTAAAAAAAGGTATGTGTGTATGTTAATGAAAATACAATTATATCGCCAATGCTCTAGGAGACATAAATTGAATTATAACTTTAAAAAACACGAAAGATATTACGATCCATAAGAGAATCAGTTATAGAAGCCTTTATTTTCTTTCTATGCACCCTTTAAATACGTTAACTTACCCTTTTAAGTTTTCTTTAAAATCATGCGACCCTTAATTTCTTTTTATTTAGAACCGCCTTTTAATTTAATGGCATGACATATTTCACGAAACCATGTTTGTGCAACAATCATAACTTTTGCGCAATTATATCCTTCAATATGAACTTCGGGAAATATAAAAGGTATATGCATGGCATTTATCATTATAATAAATAATCGGAAAATTTAAATGATATATAAATAATTTCAAATGTGAATTCTTGTGAATCTTCGGATATGTGTGTAATTTGAAAGTTGTGTATTAAATAATAGTTAAATACGAAGAGAAATTTCAATCATTATAATTTAATATAGTTTGTTGCCAATATAGTTTGTTGTGCACGGAATAATGTCATGGAGCAGTTCCGAAGAATTAAGGACAGTTTAGATATTAAAGAGCTGGCAGAGTTTGTTGTTATTTACATTGGCTTCATACATTGAAACGTTATTAAAAAATAAGTTAAAGTGGTAAAAAATAATGGATCATCATAGCTATTAACGTGTGCCAGTTTAAGTTGCTTTTGAGGTTAAAATATGTCAATAAAATTATAATACTCAATTATATCACTCCACAAACGTTAGCATAATTCTTTAACCCAACTATTCAGAACCTATAACATGAACGTCGTCACTAAATTCCCAATAATATTTCAATTATTGTAACGGATCCCGAAAGATTCTGCTGATAGAAACAAAATTTTCCATGCATTTTAGCAATGAAAATATAATGACAGGCCATCTTTATACATATATCAAGCCAATGCAGCAGTCGTAACTAGTATTAAGAAAGTTTTTACTGGGTAAATTAACTGTTCTTTCCAAGCTTATTTTAGATACATTTCACGATGTTAGATAAAGACTATATTTACAAATTACTTTTAATACTAATTCACATAATTTAACACCTGACAGTGATTTTTTGAACAGTAGTTCAATTTTTTTTGATACAAGAAATGTAATCCTAATCCATGCTAATTTTTTCGTACTTTATCTTTTTTTCTCTCTATACTTTAATATCTTTATACAGTGAAAGATTTAAGTTTTAACATCGTTAATTCTCGGCCTTCTGTAGTCTAGTGAATATCGTAGCTTCCTCACAACACAAAGGTACCGGGTTCGAGTCCTGGCATACGCTTGGGCGCTTATGCCGTCATGCTGCCGGAGACTGGGATTAAGACTGCTGGATAATCTATTCGCTGACCACGTATGTCAAGGTCCAGAAAGGGCTGAAGAGCCAAGGAGGAAGATTATCTTTATTGCAAACCTGATGACAATCCACATCCGGACAGAAGCATGTGTTTTTTTAAATAAGTTGATTATTATAATTTTACTGTTTGTTTTCGACCTCAGCTACAACTTAATATTAATAAATACACGTCTAACGCTGGATACACAGCTATAATTACTAGTGGCAGTACAGGAATACGGATACTTCCCTGAGTCTGCAACGTGTTCCCAATTACGTCAAGGTATATAACAGAATTCCTCGTGGAGTTAAGCAAGTTGGTAGTGCAAACGACAATTACAAACAGTACGGAGTAGACACAAGGACTATTGAATGTCTCAGGAAGTTTAATGATAGATTCCGAGTATTCAAAATATTTAAGACATAGAAACCTGAAAATGTTTTAAATTTTGAGAGATATGCCAATTTCATAACGCGATTACGTACGGAAATTCGTCGTTCTACACGAGACAAAAATTCATAGAGAAAATAGTTTTAATCTCACTACAGTCAGACACATTTTGTGTATCGTCATGCTGAATTATACGTTTACGAATATAAATATAAAGCAATCTCAAGTATATATTTTAACTTTCCTAATAATGATTACAAAAAGTAGAAAAATAAAATTATCGGGTCGGATGTAATCAATGAATTTCGGGGTTTAAAAATAATTCCAAATGGAACAAGTTGACGGCCAGTCTAAATGTATAAAAACGTGAACCTGGCTGACTTCCAACTTCGTTATAGGTGGTCAAGTTTACAGTTTTATTCATTTGGCTTCCTTTTGTTCATCAAAATATCAGAATTTATCATTTGAAGAGGTTACCTGAGGAAATCCAAAATATAGTGACGTAACATCGTGTTTCATTAAAAAAAGATTTGTCTATAACTGTTCATAAATTTATTTTATTTATTATATTTAATTGTTTTATAAAACACTCTTTAATTGGATTGACAAATATAAGAAAATATAAAATGTACTATTCAAACCAGATTCTGAAAAAAAATTAAATTTCATTATTACTTTTTGGGACTCTCTTTGCGTTAAAATATCGTCTAAGCTCAAGTTAAAGCGAGTACTCTCTCTCTCTCCTCTCTCTCCCTCACTCCTCCTATCTCTCATTCTCGATCTCCAAGGACACACGCCCCCTCTCCTTTCATCACATTCTTTCATTCACTTGTTGTTAACTTAATGACATTGAGCTTAATTCCATTCAAACTCACTGGTGGGAAACAACGCGAACAAGTTTGTTTACATCGTTAATTAGCTCTCCAACGCTCCATGGAGCTCAGTTACAACTTAGCTTTGGAAACTTGTAATCAATGTAACCCGTTTATTACCAAGACGTCTCTGAAGGTAATACCTCAACTGCTGGCTCCTGGAGTTTATTAAATGATAGTCAATTAGCACAGCGGAAATATGAAACGACCACTAAAAATACGGTGCTTTATAATGTGATAGAAACCCGTGTTTCAATTTACTGGAACGATAAACCAGATGTTTCATAAGCAGTGCTTTGATATTACTGAAAATGTAAGTTGACTTACAGCATCATTGTTATCTTTTTATCCTCCTCTGTCGGCACCAAATAAATACCTTCAGAAGAAAAATGCATGACACTTTTGGCAGATATTCTCATGTTAATTTACCGTTTTTCTTCTCAACCCATAAATTTATTACAGAGCTCATTGTTTATAAAAACGACTTTCTCGATACATACTCTCAAAATTCTTTTGGAGCAATAATACTATATCATTAAAAAATATCCGTGGATGAATATCATCGATTCGGTATTATTTTTTAGAATTTATGAAAGCGAAAGTACTTCTCCACAATACAGTCGACGAATTATGGTCTTTGTAGGATAAAATAGGTGACAGAAGAGACCATTAGCAGAAGCGATTTTAGCTAAGCGTTAAGAGCAATAAAACTACGTGCTTTCCTCCAGAACCGGACGAAATTATGGAAAGCAGGCAAGAGAACACGTTTGGCAAGATACCAGGAAAACAACTCTTCAACCTCCCCCTAGGCACCTCGGAGAGGGAAATTGGAACCCTATTTCAAAGAAAATGATTCTGTGGGAGTGAAACCCGTTACATGAATAGCAATCTTGCTCTCAAAGAAGCAAAAAAAATGGCTTTATACGACATAATCAGTCATATTTTTAAAAACATAATAATTAATTTTATCAATGCTAAAATTGTTTAAATGTTTAGGAAGATTACATTTTTTGCAATTCATTAGAGACTCTAACTGTAACATTGACTTGACCAATTTGTTAGAGAAATTTAATCAAGATTTAAATGTTTGACGCGCTTCTCACCCATACTTATATTTAATCAAATTTAGGAATGACATTTTACTATAAGTTTGGAATTAGATATACAAATGTTAACTAATTTAGATGCAAATGTTCAGGCCAAGAATCATAAATTACAGCATAGTTTTCTGACTTTGAAATTTACAATAAATGAAATGACAGCCAAAAGTCAGCATTTATTCAAATGCGACGTTTCGTCTCCATTTTGAGACTTCCTCGGGCGTAAGATTTAGCAATACATACTACTAGACTCCCTCAGTCGAACAGATTATTGAATTTACATGTGAATAATTTAGTGTCGCCCATGAACCATCTCCAGCGACGGTTACTTCTAGTAAAATGATATTCCTAAATTTCATTAAATATAAGTATGAGTTTGAAGCACACCAAGAATTTAAATCTTTGTTAGATTTCTTTAACAAATTAGTCAAGTCAAGGTTACAGTTAGAGTTTCTAATGAATTGCAGAAAATGTAATCTTATTCCTAAATTATTTTCTCATTCTGCCATATAATCCCTTCAAAATACCATTATTTTTCATTAAATTTAATTAGAAAAGTATGCCAGGAATATGAATATAATTACCATGTGGTGTCTTCACAAATAGCAACTATAGTAACGGATGCTCTCGCTCAGTCTCTGTTTTCATGTTGTAGTATTATGAACAAGAGTAATTCCGAGGAAGGCGGTTTTTAGGTACTAATGAATATACTTTCATTATATATATATATATATATATCATTACTCCATTAATAAATGTTCGTATCAAGCATCTAAATAAAAGAGAATTTGGTTAAAACGATCTAATTTATTTATTTCTAAAATTAAAACGTTGGAGAATAATTAAGCACGATCGAATTGGAGACAATTTAATTGAGGCTGTATCCTCTCAATAGTATGTCTAAATGAATTTGTTATATATATATATATATATATATATATATATATATATATATATTGTAATGTAAAAACTCAGGTGCCTGCTGATTTTGGTTATATAGTGGCATTGTGAGGCGCAGTTCGGCCTACAACGAAAGAAGTTTTGTGCGCGACAAGCGAGGCCAACAACAATGTCGAATTGCCTGAAAGCGGGTGAACCCCCGATGGGGATCCCTCGCAGGAAACTCCCTCGGGGATTGTGTAAAAAGATGGTGGTGTGTGAGAAAACCGATGGCGGGGAACTCCCGGCGCGAGAACTTAAAAGGGAGCCGTTGGGAGGCTCAGGGGAGCAGATGAGTTGGGGAGAGGACGGAAGACGGATCTATCAGATGAGTTGCGGAGAGGACTGACGACGGATTGATCAGATGAGTTGCGGAGACGGATCAGTCAGTGAAGCGAGCAGTTGCGGAGAGAGGAGAGAGCAAATGATGAGTTGGACCTGGTTCATACTACCTTCATCAGTGTAAAAAAACCTGCAAGACGCCAGAGAGACGCGGAAACATTCGTGAAGTTGAATGTTTGTAGGCCCAGTAATTGTGATTAAGTTCTTAAAAGCTGTGGATCTTGCTCATTGTGCTGATAGAATAAATTTAAATGATTTCTTTTCTATTTTCAGTAACTGCATACTCCACTTCTCGAGAAACCCAAAATCCCTTGAGATATTGGTTCATGTAATCAATGTAAATTTATAAATATAATATTTTCAAATTGATTGAAATTTGTTCAATTAATAAATTAATGCCCTATCCCCTGAAAAGGATATTACATATATATATATATATATATATATATATTGTAACATGAAAAGTTACACTTAACAATGCAGGCCCGCTTGCGAGTTGCAATTGTTGAGGAACTGACGCAACCGGGGCCAACAATGTGGTCTGGCGAGACGGAAAGTCGTCATGGGGTAATGGAAGGAGCAGGTTGTGTCAGCGGGACGACGAGAGAATGACCACGCCCTGCAGATATAATTTTTTCTCATGCTCTGATTGGAATAAAAACTATTAAAATCAATTTTTACTGTTTTTTATGAAATCTACCTGGCGCCCTAAAGGAATTAAGAAATCATAGAATACGGAGGAACGACGGAATTGGCTTCAATATATAATATATATATAATAGTTGGGTGCCACCGATGCCCATTTGTATCAGGCCGCTACAGTCCTCTTTTGGTGAACACGTGGTTAAATAATTAGCGGGAATGTAACTTTTGTATATTGTATGAGAACTGAATTTCATATAAACCGCCACGAAAACTTAGTATCCTAATCGAGCCAAGAAATCTCATGGCTCATAAATACCGAAAAATACACATAAACAGTTAATTATATTTGTAAGGAGAAAATATTTAGACCAAACCGTGAAATAATGTGTACAGGTATAATATATATTGAGCGTGTGTGGTCATTGTCTTTATATAATCAATCTGCACTGCGACTTATAAAACATTTAACAGTTTTTAAACTAATTACAAAATATGACTACTCATGATTATATATGTTACACGTAAAAGAACGTTTTGTTTAAGTAACGATACGTTTTAATTGTTTCTCGCGAACGTGTCATCCGATAATCGACTTGTAGTTACAAAAATGTCCGTCTCGGGCGCCAGTCTCAATCCTCAATCAATTAATTTGAGACGTATAATACATTATGGAATATTACCCATAATTATAAAGTATTATTGCTTATTTAAAATTTATGTTAAATATTAGCATTATTTTACGGTTAACAACAATTTTATAATCTCTACGTGTTGCAAGTTCTAAATGTCTTTAGGGTAGGACTTATTTGGGTTTGAAAGGGGGAAGATCGACAGAAACTTTCTTGGGGCAGAGAACTGCAATGCACCAAAATTTCATGGCAATTGGATGAATGTTATAGGAACACGTAACGGACAAACAAGAAGCCGTAGAGAAGATGGTGGACGTGGGACTTTTCTGATCGGAAATGGAAGAAGGAAGGAATCCAAATCTTCGAGAGATCAACCTTATTTGGGGCGATAACTCTAAATACCAGAATTTTTTGGTTATGGGGTGAATGCTATTGAAACGATTACAGGAAAACCTTGTAAATCGTAGTGTGTTCGTGCAACGCCGTTTTATGAAGACTCAATCCCACCGTAAACATAGCCTTTGGTGTACATATTTTAATTAATTGCCCATAGTTTCATTCTCAGTAATATTTATGTTTTCTTATCATAATCTGTTATATGAATATTTTATATTCGCGTGATACAGATATTGTGGCACTTGAAGTCTTACCGAGTAATGATTGAAACTGAAATCAAATAAATGGATACTGAAAGCAAATAATAAAAGTAATGAGTGAATGTTCTCTTTCTGTGACGTAGCCTAATCTTTGTTAAACTAATCCAATAAAATTGTATAGCTAACGAATAAAAGAAACAGTCTAAACTGAAATTCAATCAGAAGCGTTAAAAATATTCCTGCAGGCAACGTCTTTGATTTCTTCTGTAATATGCTTATTAATGAAATGTAGAATAGAATAGATTTATTTTCCAGACATACGCATAAGAAGAAAAGCAGCAGAGAAATGGAAAGAAACGTCCAGCTTATATTGGGCTTATAATTAATAACGTAATTTACATAAAAATAATGCAAAGAAAACTTAACATACTATCTACTGTACCTAAATTAAATGATAAAATTTGCAGTAAAAATTAATATATAGCAACAATTAACGTCTGTGAATAACAATCTATGAATAATTAACGACCCGTATAACAGAATTGGTTTATTGACAAGGACCAAATGGATGGTTGAAACGTCTACTTTCTGTTAAAAAGTTTTCAATAAATCATTATAATTTATACACCTAATACAAGTAAGAATTCATACTAACTATTTACTGTATAGTATTAAGGTTTCAAGCTTCATTATGAATGCAGCTACTTTTTCAAATACTAACCCCCGAACAGTTACATGCGCTTAACAAGCTAGGCCTGGCGCATGATTGAAAAGTACTCTCATTTATTTGTTTTATGTTATATTCTTAAGTAATACTTGTCTAAAATGATCTGTATGACGATATACTTGGAATTATATTCTTTTAGATTTTAATATTTTTATTTTCCAAAAGTATCATAATACAAAAATATTATTAAACATAATTGTATTAAGTAATTAAAGCAGACTAATTTGAGAAGTTATGTTATAAAACAATCGTTATCTGACTAAGATTTTTAATTAATGTGACTTTATTGGATATATTTTCTAAACAAGCAAAGTAGAGGGTTCACAGCAATCTTTTTGACGCATTTTTTTTAAATTAATGCCTAATTGAGGTGTTTTACTCGCAACCACAAGTGCTTCCGTCACCAGGAAATGCGAACAAGCCGAAGTTTCATCCCATTGGAACAGTCGTCCAACTGCCTCCTGAAACTTGTTGAGAAGTGGAGAAGGGAATACTGCGACCCCACAGCAAACTCGTCTTCCGTTATTCGGAAGGGCGTGAGAATAGTACCCAAAGCCCAATTTACCTGATGCAGGTTTTCTAGGGATTTTCCTGCTTCTCTTTAGGTGAAACACAGGGTAGGATCCTTAAGCTACAGTCCGGAGGCCCTAGTCAACCCTTCGATACCTTGCTCTACCTTCCGCATCCCCCCGCATCCTATGTTATTGAAGGGGAGTTGACTGTTTGAGGATCACCCTCATGTAGCCTGTTAACCCCCTCCCCTCAAAAAAAGGCAATCTTGTTTATCAAGCATTGATGCGAGGACTGACTTGATGGATAAAACGGAAACAGGAGGTACAATTCCTAATTATTCCATGAAAAAGCATTCCGAATAAGGAAAAGAAGTTTCATTTGAAAGAAATGGATTGTTCAATTGTTCTTACAAGTATTATCTTTCTGCTCCATTTTCCATCACAAAAATTTTCAATTATAATAAATGTCTAATACGAAATACCCACGTGTAACATCTCGCATATTAATTATGGAAAATTTTAAATTATATATTATGAATAATATTGGATCTAAAATATAGCCCTGATGAACTCCAACTTTTACATTTGTTTAGTATGAACCAATTGTTACACTTTGTATACTGTATGATTAATAATTAAAAATATGCAAATAAAATTAAATGAGATTATCTAATTGATACGTTCCTTGATAGATGAAGTTGATCTACACTTGGGGTACGGAATAAATATTTAACTATGTGCAACATATCACAAAGTGTTATATCTTCTCCACTATTAGTCATGTCGAAGAAAACTGCTGAATTATTTTGAGGAATGTTTTCACAGCGGCGATATTAAACCAGTGAACCGCTTACATCTGTGTGAAAACTCTCGAAAGTAGAGTGGTTTCAGTATATTACATAACTGGCACGTTTTGTTGTATTAAACAAGGTAGGCACGCTATCAATGGACTTTTGTCACACTCACGCAAGCTCTCTCACCATATGAACATTCCTCGTCACAAGCAATGGCTCCCCTTTATGGATGCAACACGCGACAAATATTTTGTACCATGTGTTTATTCGCTTACGATTGGCTACTTTACTTTTCCCAAGTTTATTATTTTAATATTCGCTTACCTCCCTTATTCACAATTTAGAGGTACGCAGAATATTTAAAGTGGAATGTCTTCCAAAGCAATCTGAATTTAACAACGATATGAGCCTTTCTAATTTTAATTTCAAGGGAAGGGAGAGCCGTTTCCTGAAACAGCATATGTGTAACGGATATATTCTGGTTGTTTTGTATGTTGCTAAAATTGTTACAAATATTACAATAGATATTTTGAAGCCATTCAACTTGAAAAAGTGTCACGAGGTGAATATAATGAAAAGTAGAATAACATGATGAAATACGAAGGATATTTTGTATTTAAAGAAAATATTACGAAAAAAAAAGTTTTGTAGGATTTCAGGTTGGTATCACTGGGATGAGCAGAAAAAATCTGACGGATAAATTTTGTTTTAATTATAACCTCAAAGGTGTAGTTATAGGTTGCAATTACTGGAGCAACGTTCAGTGATCCGGTTTGCTTTCTGAAGGTGAAACGATCACTCATTAAAGAATGGATACCCAATTTCAGTCTTCGTTTATTGACATAATGTTATACAATTAAATGTCAATCATATCTCTCTCAGGAGCTCAATAAGTCATACTCATCTGCAATATTTGAAAGAAAAGAGGAATTGTAATGACATACAAGCAACCATTTCTAGATTATTACATTGATGTTTATTTTACTTACACCATATACCTGAGGGTTTATCCCCTACGTTATTACATATTATCTTAATTCGTCACACTGTCAGTCCTATGTTCCAATGTTTACGCCGTATTGTCCTGAAGTCGTGGCCCACGTCACAAAAAAAACTCATTTTCTATCTGTCGTTCCCTCCACGTACTACTTACGTTTTTGTCTATCCACGCGCGCACACACACACACACACACACACACACACACATATATATATATATATATATATATATATATATATTGTAACGTGAAAAGTTACACGCAACAATGCGGGCCAGCTTGCGAGTTGCAATTGTCACAACTCGGGCCAACAATGGAGTCTGGCGAGACTCGAGCAGTCGTCATGGGGTAGTGAAAGGAGAAGGATGTGTCGGCAGTTGCGAACGGAGAAAGACCACGCCCTGTAGTAGTGATAATTTTTCTCATGTTCTGAAATGGATTTAAGTTATTAAAATCCACTTTTTTGGTATTTTTATTAAAAAATACCTGGCGCCCAAAAAGCATTTTATATAAACATTATATATATATATATATATATTGTGTACACTTATACTAAAATATTATTTGGCTAGCCCCTTGTGATTAGTCTCTAATAGTCCATGGTAATTATCATCTATCATTATTTCCCATACGAGTTATTATCGTTTTCTCTCTTTCTTCTAGTCCGTTAACTTCAACCCTATTTTCTTTCCAACTCTTTTTGCATTGTCCTGGGTGTCTACCATTGACATGTTTTCATTTATCCTTTTATTTATTACCTTGTCATACAGAATGTTAATCGCACCTACTTCATTTCTTTCATTCATTACTTTGCTTATATTTTCGTGTATGTATATTCCTTCTAATTTGCGTCGTTTTAATGTATGACTATCGTTATGTAATATTTTAATGTTATTCGAGTCTGTTGCCTTTTTTTCTCTCTTTTGTTATGTTTTGACAGTGCTGTGTCTATTTTGGACGCTTTTTCATATTTCTTTAGTGAAAGTTCTTGCTATTTTTTAGATTCATTGAGGTGTGCCAAATGTATATTTTTGGACACTCAGCGCGGCATGCTGTATACATCTTTCTTATTTTTTATATTTATTTTGTATTTTGTGTTATTGATGTAGTTGTTGATCTTTCTATACGGTTTATAAGCTACTTTTATTTCGTAGAATCCGTATTCTTGTAATATTTTCTTTATTTCTTCAGTTATCCCTTCGAAATACGTTATAGTTGTGTATTTTGTTTCTATAATTTCTCTTTGTGTTTCAGTATTTTCTTCTACATCATTCGTTTCTTTGTTTCTATTTAATCCACTTTCCGAATGTTTCAATATCCCTGTTTCATTTTTTTCCATTTTATTATTCGTCTTCTTTCTAATACTGTTATCTAATTCCGTTGGCTTGTTTTCGTTGCTTGAAACCCGTATTGATGACACGTATTATTGTCGACGATATAGTACAATAAGTGTTGGCACAGTTCGTAATGTTATAGGTAACAATCTCAAGTAAAGTAAAGTAAAGTAAAGCAAGTGCAAGGTGGGTCCACCAAGCTGTCCCGGGAAAAAATTGAAGAATTGGGTTCGGAGATACAATCAAGATTTAGCTCACTTCGATGTACATTTGTTTCGTCCACTCAATGAGGTGTTAGTGGAACAATGTTCGTCAATAACGAGGAGGTCAAAGAATTTGTGGAAAACTGACTCAAATAAGAAAACAAAGTCTCATTTTCATCAGGTTTAAGAAATAGTTCATCGTTGGGACAGGTGTGTTTCTTGGGTATTTAGTTGAGAGATAGAAAAAACCTGTCACTAAAAAACACAGTTATTTTATGTATTGTTAAGTCTCTTTATTTAAGGAACGTTTGTGTAGCTTCGACACTATTCGAGTTACTGTGAAGCTGGTTTCACAAACACTGATAGAAAGTTATCAATGCTTTTCAGTAATTCATAATTATGGGTCCACTTTGTATTCAACACAGTATAATTGTAATACATTATAATACATTAAAACCCTCTAAGAAGATTCCATTTACCGCCTTTTCCACCTAATCATATTTGCAATTCTGAGTATTTCCTTACTTGAATCCTCTTCCCTCGGCTGTCCTGTTAATGGAGAAGTTCATCCAATATATTTATTTTCAGGGCGACCGATTCCGAAATTGTTTTGGCGCTTAGACGGCATAATGCTCCAGCAAGACAGCGTCTCCGAAGACTCGTTGAAAACGGGTCCCAGCCATGGTCTTCCCTACGTCCGCAGCTTTGTACAGCTTCCCAGGTTGGCCAGACACCACCTCCAGAGTGCGCTCAGCTGCCACGCAGTGAGCAGCCAGCAGCTGCCTCCCATCGTTATTAACACAAGGATACATCTGATCCGTGAGTACAAACGTCTCATATCGCAAATAAAGTATTCCATAATAACGTCATCTTCATCGTCAAAAATTGTTTTAAGTAGAGATTTAAGCAGACGAAGGCAAACCCGAAAAATGCCGCCCACGGGATTCAATAATGCTTAAAAAATTAATTTAACGACAATTATAATAGAACTAAGTTAACAGTCTAAATGGCACAATTGAATTAATAGTACTACAGATTACCCGAAAATTTACATTTTAATGAACTAACAACAATGAACTTGTTATAAAAATATTACGTACTATTTTAAACACAATTCAAAACTGTTGTACATAAATAATAATAAACATAAATTAAATTAATTGTGAATAATTCATTCAGATCTAATTTAATACGCAATTCACGTTCAATGTCTAACATCCCTAACCCATTAAGAATATGTTTGTTAATAACCAATGCGCATGGAACGCTCAATACATAACAATATGATGGCAGCCTCTCGGGTAAAATATTTCGAAAGTAAAATAGACCCCCGTTAAGTATGTCAAGAGAAACTAGAATTTGATAGTAATGGGTGACTGGAACGAAGTAATAGGAAACTGATGTAGTTGGGGACTATGGACTTGGGGAAAGGAATAAAAGGGGAGATAGGATAGTAGAATTTTGCATTGATCACATATTAGTCGTGACGAATACCTGGTTTAGGAATTATGAAAGAAGACAATACATAAGGAAGGAGCCAGGGGACACGGGCAGGTTCCAATTAAATTATATAATGGTTAGACAAAGCTATATAAATCAGGTACTAAACTTCAAGACGTAACCGAGAGCAGATATAAATTCTGACCATAATCAGCTGGTTATGAAATACAGGCTGAAAATGAATAAACTCAAGAAAGGAATTGGAACAAAAAGATGGGAAATAGAAAAACTGCAACAAGAGGGCGTGCTTCAGAGTTTCAAAGAAGATATCAGGAGTAGATTAATAGAGAAAGGAGAAAGAAACAATATAGAAGAGAAGTGGGCACTCTTGAAGGAAAGGAATGACAAGAGCATCGGAAGAAAAAAATAGGAATAATTTCTCAGACCAATAGAAAAGCATGGATAACACAAGAAATAATAAAAATGATTGACGAAGGCGTAAATATGAAAACGCAAGAGATACAAATGGTAATGAATAATGAGATAGAAAGGAAGTGAAAATCAGCCAAAGACACATGACTACAAGACAAATTCAAAGTGGTTGAAGAATTCCTGGTGCAAGGCAGAATAGACGCAGCTTATAAGAAATTCAAAGAAACATTCGACAAGAGGAAAAATATTAGCAAGAACATCAGGAGAGCGGATTATGGATAAAGAAGAAAAAGCAGAACGCTGGAAGGAATATCTAGAAGAGCTGTACCATGGTGGAAATCTAGATCAGTTAGTAATAGAAGAAGAAGAGGAGGTGGATGATGAAAATTTGGGTCAGAGTTTGATAGGGCCATGGCTGAAAGACCAGGCATTGATACCGTTCCACCAGGGTTGATAAGATTATCGGGCGTATAAGCAATATCATGGCTGTTCGAGAGTTAGCGAAATTTACGAAACAAGAAGAATACCAGAAGATTTTAACAATAACATAATTATACTCATACGGAATAAAGCTGGGGCTGATAGATGCAAACAGTACGGGACAATTAGTTCAGTATCTCATAGGAGAATAGGACGTCAAATAGAATGCGAGTTAGGAGAAGATTAATATGCTTTTAGGAATAATTTAGGGACAAAAGAAGGAATATTGCCTTTGCAGCTAATTTTAGAAGACAGGTTAAGAAAAAACCGGCGTACGTTTATGGCATTTGTAATTTAGATAAGGCATTTCATAATGTAAGCTGGAACACACTATTTAGAATTTTGAAGAACACTGGAATAAAATATCGAGAAAAGAGGCTTCTACATAACCTCTACAGAAGACAGGCAGCAGTAATTAGAATAGAAGATCAAGAAAATAAAGTTGTAATCAAGAAAGGAGTAAGATAAGGATGCAGTCTGTCGCCCATGCTATTTAATTTATATATAGAGCAAGCGATGACCTAAGTTAAAACGTAATATGGAAAAGTAATCATACTACAAGGAGAAGTATTAGGGGAGTCAGTAGAAGAAGAATTCAAAACCATAATAAATGGCATAAACGGAGTCCTGGAGAAAGAGTACATTATTAGGTTTAATAATGGGAAAACCAATGTAATGGAGTGTAGTATGGGAGAAAGTGGAATAACACAGGGTGCATCGCGGCAAAGAGATATTTACTTACTGGTAATGTAACACAATATTGAGAAATCGTTGCTAAAATTGTTCATATGAAGCGTGGCGTTATATGGGTGCGAAATGTGAACGATAGGAGTTGGGGAAAGGAAAATAATAAAAGCCTTTGAAATGTGGTGTTATAGGCAATTCTGAAAATCCGATGCGTGGTTAGAATCACAAACGAGGAAGTTCTAAAACAAAATAGGGGAAATGTGAACAATATGGAGGACGATGACTAACAGAAGTGATAGATTAATAGGCCACGTCTTAAGACACGAGTGTCTTGTGAAATTAGGATTAGTCGGAAGTGTGTGGGGTAAGAACAGAGGCGGTAGGAAAGGATGGAATACACTAATGCTTAGGAAAGATGTGGATTGTGCTAGTTATAAGGAAATGGAAAGGCTTGCGCAAGATAGGTTACGATGGAGGATTGCATCAGACCAGTCTAAGGACTCTAAACCACAACAACAAACAACCACGTTTAATTTATATTTTATAATTTCAATTTAGGAATGGTTCTTTTGGCAGCAGCAGTTAGAATAATTATTGAATACATACTCAAATTTTGCCCAATTTTTTAAAGAGAATAATGAATATTAATAAACAATATTTTGTTAAAAATGAAGAAACTGAGCCTACTCCCTCATCCAATTCTAAAACGTTAGGATCCACATTTTCTGCGTTCTAGCTGAGGTGGTTTTGCGGCTCCTAAATGTTGTTACCGTAGTCAGTCGCCTCCCATGCCTAGCACCTGGGCGCAAGAAATGCTGCTCTTTGTCGTCCCTTAAGTATAAATTGCACACGTCCCATCTGTACTACGTCCGTGCACGTCGGTGCCACGTCTCTCTCTCTCTCTCTCTCTCTCTCTCTCTCTCTCTCTCTCTCTCTCTCTCTGCCTGACGCACGGTCTGTGCTCTGAAGATTTAGAGCAGAGTTTTAATATTTAGCCTAGCTATTTCTTTGGAAACACGATTTCAATAAATTTTGTGAATAATGTATTTTCTCTGTAATGAACATGTAAGCGACCCTAAATTTCAGTAAACATTTCTGAAGTATATAAATAAAATACAATAAAAGTCGTCGCGGCTTTCTTAACACTCTCATACTATCTTGGCACTTCTTTTCCTTCTTCACGGGTGAATGTGCTCTAAGAAGGCGGAAGACAATTGATTTACACTGTCCGGCATCAAGGACTTGTGTTTTTATTTCCATAAGCTACTGAAGTTCTCCTTCTGTTTGCAGAAAATGAGTTTCTTCTTTTCTCGATCCTTCTCTTCTCAAAGACCTCATTCTTTTTGTAAGTCTTGACCTAATCTTCTCTATTTATGGAAATTTGCCTATATTAGCCAATTAGAAATTGCAGATTATGTGAACTTGAAAAATTCAATACGGTTGCACTAGACACATTGTGTCTACCAATTAAACGATTCATTTCCTTCTCCTCTCTTCTTTTCTTCCTATTCGTGTTATAAACCTTGTGACTTTCCAGCTCATCTCCCTCACCCCACTGATGAAGAATGTAAACATTTTTCACTGATGACGTTACCACAAGTCTTTCTTCTGGACAAACAGGTTCCCTCCTGTTTTCTGGTTTCCTTTCAATACTCTGCTTTACTAATGGAAGGGTTTAGTTAAAGCAGTCGTGATATATACATTGAAAAATCTGTATCATTTAGTTGGTAGACGCAATGTGTCCAGCGCAATCGTATTGAATTTTTCAAGGTCGCATAATCTGCAATTTATAATTGGCTCACAATAGGCAAATTTCCATAGGTCATCGTCCCGTGGTAAGTGACCAGCCTTAACTTCAAGTTTTGTCTGTTAGCACGAACTTGTGATTTGGAACGCGACACTACGGCGCATGACCATGAAAATTCTGTAATTCAATATATTTCCTTTTAGATGTATGAATATTGGAAATTAAATGATGAAATAAATGGGCAGTATTCCACTGCGCCACACACTTACACAGTAGTGTAAAATAATAATAAAGTTTTTAATAGAGCTTCACTCACAAATGTTATTTTTCAATACCCATCGATAAAGTTTTTTCTTTATATGTATTTTTGATATTTTTTATAAATATTATATGGTTTGAAATTTTGATTATAGGCGCTATATCCTTATTTGTCAAGAAAAATATTGTTACTATGAATTTTCATAATAGGTACAGATTTATATTTAATTTATAAATATTTTATTTAGTATATAAATATTATATTTAGTGTAGATATTACAATTTCGAATATTTTTAAAGTACCAGAGACCGCGCAAAGTCAAATTTTTCACTTATGTAAAGCATTCTCTGCACATAGCGCTCCGACCCTTGGGACGAATTTAATTCGGCGTTACCGTGTTAATTGCTGTGTGTAGGTTGGAATTTACCAGGGTTACAGTGTCGCGGTTTCGGTCAGAATGCGCCGACCTCGTCCCCCACGTTAGTTCGTTAACAGAGTGCCTGTTTTTGGCCCGGGGGCAAATGTGCTGTGCTCTGCCCTGTTTCGTGTTTACTCAAAGCCTCGCAATAACGTCTCGTCAACAGCTGAATTGGATTAATTAGCAGCAGCCAGTGCTTTACTATTATTACCGAGCTAGGGGTTTGTAACATCACTCCAATTACAAGCCACGGGGGCAGCAATTATAGAGGTGGCTTGTCTGAGGACTACGAGACACCTTGAGATCTAGTTGTAAATAGCGTCTCTATGACTTTTGGGATTATCGGTATGAAATCTCTCTTAGCTTATTAATTCTCTTTCTTATACGTGTTCCTGATCAACTCAGAGGTTATACGTGCCCCTTAACTTCTGTTATTTCTTTAAAAGATGAAATAATAAAATATTTAAACTGTACATCTGTACTAGTCACAACTGATAAACATTTCTAGTGGCATCTATCCTTCACACAAACTTACAGAATTTCATATTGAGTAACTTTATAACAGTTACTAATACCAGTTATTAAGCAACACTTAAATAAATATAATAGTCTAGGAATTAGAAAATATTTGATAATGAAAATCCAAGTAATAAATTGATAACAATATAATAACCGTACGTTTCACTCCTATTTTAGGACTTCATAATAAGCTGCAAGAAAAGATTAAGAAAGAAAATTAATGTTATGATCTAAAATTACTTTAATGCTGTTTAGTCTCCTGATATTAAAATTTTGAAACAATATTTTATTAAGTGCCGGAAGTATTTTGATTTCAATTAATATAAACCAAATTAATACATGCTTTTTTTGGGTTAACAGGCTACATGAGGGTGATCCTGAAACATGCAACTTCCCTTTAATAGCATAGGAAGGGAATTGAAAAGGGGGGATGCGGAATATAGAGCACATACAGTTCGATTACATGCACTTCCAAGTTCTTAATTAATTGACTGCATGAGTTGTCCGATATTATATAACGCAATTTGGAATAAATTTTAAAATGGATGGTCAGGTTTTCATTCATGTTATAGCTATTATATTTAATTATATAATGTGCTGTTACATTCTAGATGAACAATTCGTTCAAGACCTCGCTTTTTGATCTGTTAAGTTGCAGATGCACATATTATTAGAATTTTTAAAGCATTTGTCGAGTCCAGTGAGAGATTTTCCCTAAGTACGGATTGCTTTAACATATGTAATCGTTAATCAAAAATTAAGGAAAATTCTCATCTTTAAAATACGAGTATAATAGCCAACGTTTCAGGAGATGCAATGAACTTCTCAATATCCTACAACTGCATTGTTACTTAGTGTGATTGATCATTGTAGCCCTTTTATAGTCTGATAACAAGGTTAAAGGTAACCATTATTCAAGAACAGAATGGCATTACTGTGGGAGAAATAGAAGGATAAATTTAGTTGTGACGAGCATAAAACGAAAATGGATAAAGTAGTCTGTGTAAAAGAAACATGTAATAATATAGTTAGTTATATTACCTGACTGTTTAATAAACGACGTGTAACATCTACTGTTAGTAAAAGTTATATTAAATTTGTTCTGACTTTCAAGCTGAATTACTATTTATTTATATAATACTATAATTTCATAGAGCAGGTGAATTGGAAATGGCCCATAGACGTTGAATTGACGAGGAATGCAGCAAAAATTATGCAACTGCATAGATTTTGATAACATTTTACCTTATTTACATTCGTTTTCTTTCTCATTCTATTTCTTGGTGTACAGCATTCTGTAAAATTTTCTTATAAGTTGAGTCAGTCAGGTTTTTCCTTTTTTCTTCTTGAGGAACCCACTTATTTGGCCTTAATCAGTAGTATCCCATTCCACCCCGCACGATAGTCTCAATTTAAGGTTTTTCACCGAGCCTTAATACAATCTTATACGTAGCATATATGCAGCTAAAGCAACATAGTTTACGAATATATACCATTAAAGAGTTAAAAGCAAGGAGTTTTGTAAATTACCTTCTGTCAAAATACTGCAAAAATTATAAAATCAGATGAATGACGCCAAACAAGAGTTCATTCACAACGTGGAGTCAAAACTTGGTCAAGGACATTTTCATTTACCAATTACAATGTTCCATCCTTATTTACTAACCTCCAGCACTATCCAGTAAAAACATACGGTATCCCGTTATACCCCGCTGTCCCGTTCCGTCCAGAATTCCCCTATAATTCTTCCATAGTTATTGATATTAAGAAAAACATCCGAATCAGTACACACACAAGGAATTGTGGGTGTATTAAGTACACTATACTTTATTAACTTTGATTAAATTGTGTTAATACATGTACCAAATTCTTTTGTTTTGTTATTAAAATTTTTATCTTCATAAATAACTGTAAATACTAGTTGAAAATAAAAAAACTTTTTTTTCATCAACTCGTTACTTTAGAACTACTTTTAATTGTTACATTATCCATAAAACCACAAACAGTCTCCGAGGTTTTATCAGAATAATTTGTTTTGTAAACTTTCACCTATTTTGTTATATTCCACCTGAATAAACAATATATCATTTAATCTTCTTACATCACGTTAGAACATTTAATAAAAAAATTTCCACTCTGTCTATAATTAATCAAGACCTTAAGAAACAGAGAGGAAATATGGTATGCCAATAATTTATGATTGTATAAGAACATTAAATGTAATACTTTTTACATAGAATGAATATAACAAAATAGTTGTAAATTTCCAAAATGTATTTTCCTAAGAAAAACTTTGAGACTTTTCCTGTTTTTCTACTTAATTCGCGTCTGCATATAAGTCTTTATGAAACAATTATTACAATACGCATTATCTATCCGAATGATATTTAAAATATATCTATTGGGAAATAATGTAAACATGTATTAAACAGAAATTTTAATTTTCATATATTCATTGTAAAATACGAGCTTATATGACATCATCGGTTTTTAAGCATATCTCATCTCTAGAGATCCATACATTTGGGAATATATTAGCACATATTTCTTCTTCATTTAAGCAGTACAAGAAGAACGAGTTTTATTTACCAATTTATCACATAAATATCAAATGAAATATGATTAGTTAAAAAGTAGTAACCACGATTTTGAGAAGATGAAAAATAGTATTTTGGCTTAGCAAGTATATATTTTTATTAGTTTTAAAAGCACGAAAATTATATCGTTTGGTATCTTTACAGTACAGTAGTGACGTGGTGATAGGGAGTCTCTATTTCTGCATCATTGTGATAATCCCTGTTAATATTTTATAATTATTATTATTGAACAATTTAATCCTGCAGATCTGGGATCGAAATAGTCTCTTAGTGTCAGTTTAATGTCAAGTATCTACATTTCAAATTTGGAATTGATGTAACTCAACTAAAACTAATAAGACTTCTAAAATGGAATATTTTCTCACCTATCATTTTCAGAAGGACGGATATTCATCTGTCCTCACGAAGCTATAATGAAAGTCATAAGGGATTCTATTACCGTTCTGAAATTAAATCAAGATAAATTATAAGCTGCATAAAAGTATAATATAATTAATTAACATTTGATGGGCTACATTTGATCCTGTGTTCACATTAAAACTGTAACTTCAATTTTCTACCATACAATACGAATATTTATAGTTTTTGAAAACCAATATTTAATGATAACAGGAAAATATTCTCACATGTTGGCCTATATTGGTAAGTGATAGGTATAGCACATACACGCACCCGTACGCTTTAAAAAACCATAATAATAAGCAATTAAATATATAATAAATGAGTTTAATCAGTCGCTTTGTCAATTTTTAGATTTAAATATTACAACGTTTCGTCTCTTATTTGAGACTTCTTTAGATAAATAGAAGCTCAATATATGACTCCTTCGGTCAAAAAATTGTAATATTCAATATTTAAATAAAAACTACTGATAAAGAGGCTGATTTAACTCACGTATCATAATAATAATCGTTGTAATTTCTTTATAACTCATTGAAGAGCGCGATAATTTGGGAACCAATTAAACTCTTCCAATTAAATCTTGTTAATAGAATAGGCTTTATGTTGAGTAATTACATCGAAAGCAAAATCTTCCGACATCATCAGAAGTACATTATCGATATCACTGCTTTCATTTAGTTCCACTGGTCCTAATTAGCTCCTTGTTGCTCCAATGTAATTTATTGAAAACCTATAGCATTTATTGGCCTCTATATCAGCTCTTTGGTTTAACAGGAACCGATAATATTGAAGAACGATAGGTAGTAATAATTCGTCTCTCCTTGTCTGGATTAATGGAGTCTTACGCTCCATTCATATAAATACAACAAATTTTATTACCGTCACGAACAGCCTTATAAAAACAGGCAATAAAGTCAGTATATCCAAAAAACTATCCCCTGAGAACTGAATTTAAATTTCAAATAATTCAACTTATTCATACAGAAAAGTAATGAAACATTTAATTGTTACTACATCCCGCTAATTTTTTTTAGTATGCACAACAGTTTTCGCAGAAGCTAAGTAGTGCCAAAATTTGTAATTTAAATAAAAACTCATTTTAAGACTTCTTAAGCACCTAGAATCGTAAAACGCTCTTTAACCTCAATTTTAGCCATTTAATAGAGCCCATATTTTCTTTGTTAAGATAAAAAACAATTTTGCATACACCTTCCATAAATTACATTATTGTAATTTAAACTGAATATTCATATTTACTACCGGTTTAAATCTTTATCGAGTTTCGTGTAGTGATCAACGTCCACTTGCCTCGCATTACAGTTTCCAGGTTCGAATCCCGGAGAGAGTTTAACTTTCAGTAACAATGCGAAACCTTTTTCGCAGCTCTAGCTGCCTACGTTTGCACAATTGAGTAATACATTGGGCCTAACATCGTAATAGGCGTATGTAATCGATCCTCGTAATAATTTTGCCAATAATCGGAAAGGTTTTCCAATATTTCATAAGGATCAAACGTAGGTCAGAATAACAAGCCAATCAATAAAAATTTAGTCTCGTTGCATTTCATGTGGGTAATAAGGTTCAAGTGCTATATTTCGATGTATTTGGTTTAATTTATTATAATAATTGAATATGGAGCTGCAGTTATTTTTATAAAAATACAGAAAACGAATAAATTGCAGGTAAGGTATATCTATCATATATCAAATCACTGGCATTGCTTTAAGACTTACTGATGGAATATCAATACATGTCAGCTTGGTCACCAATATAATGTGAAAAAGTTTGGTAATGAAACCGTTATTGAGACTTATTTGAGAAATATGTAATAGGTTCACAGCTGTAATATAGAACAAAAAGTAAATGTAAAGAAAAGTATCGAAAACTACTATTATACACCTATTAGGTGTCAAAAATGTACACAAAGATTTTATGGGTTATATATTAAAATATGGTAGCTTCTTTAACACAGAGGAATCAGAATATTGACTGTCTCTTATAAATAAACACATGGGTATCTGAATATTTGCTTTTTATGATAAATATTAAATTGAAGAAACATTATAGTCTATAATCTTTATAGAGTTGTACTATCCTCAAATTACATACATTAAGCTTTACAATATGTATACATTAAATGTAACTTTTTCTTTACTATGTAAAGATATATGAATATTTGTACTTTCATATTTGTAAACACAGAGGTTTACAGATATTTGCATTGCACTATAAATAAACAGAGAAGTAGTTAAATATCTTAATTTTATTATGAATAGCGTATTAAAATTCTATATAGGCTCTAATTCTATAGAATTTTTTGATCTAAATTACTTGCATTAGAAAAAACTTCCGGTATCTGTAGATTTTTTTAAAAAAATTGTCTTTAAATACACTGAATCTTTTCATAACTAAAAGTAAATATTGTATTAATAAGGATGAAAAATTAATTAATGTCGTCATGATAATTACGACCATATAAAGTTAATTATTGTAAGAAATAGCTTCTAATCTATTTTTTAAAATTAAATCTAGATGGGTAATGTTGGTTTATCACTAAAAATAGTAAATAACATTAATTATGTATAATTTTGGTAATTCTTTGAAATTATTATTTGAGTATATTTTCAGACTTCACTATTAAAAGGTCAATAAAATTCTAGATACAACCAAGTATATCGATAGTTGTTACTTGACAACAAATATATTATATTTGTTACGTTCTAACACATCTGTTCGGACGTTTGACGGTGCGGAGTCAAAAAAAGTATACAGTATTTCAGCAATAAAACCCAGACATCACGGCGCGCCAGGGGAGTTCCTCAAGCTATGGTGACATTTTTTCCCCCCAAATGCTGAAAGTAACAATAAATGTTATTGGTCAATATCTATCCCTGCCGCCTGGGTGATATGAACCAAAGAAGTGGGGAGTATATTTTAAAAGTGCAAAAGATCGATTTATCGAGGTACGGAGCTGAGCAGTCAGCCTGTGTAGAATCATTCGGCTCTGAGCTTCAGGAGCCAACGCGCGGGAACTTATATTCCTGGAGACGACTTGTGCTGAAGAAGAGGGCGCCATATAGAGAAGCTGTAATAAGATACGCTGCCAATTTTCCAGTCCATGTCGTTTAGGAGGGAATTGACAACAGTATTGAAGCTGACATTAAGTTGATCTGATTGATTCTTCAAACACTTAATTCCTAGTAAATATTTCCCTCATTAATGTATTTCTTGTTAAATTCTCCTCTGGAAATAAGTTTCCTAAGATTACTTCATTACCATTTTAATTAAACTCCCCGCCCTCCCACAGCATTTTAGTTGATGTAAATTGGTTTTTGATCAATTAAATTGTTTTCCCTTTTTTATTTTATTATAAAAGAGCTTATTATTATTAGATAAATATTCCGCTTCAAATAATTAATATCCGCCTTTTATTTCAAATGAAAATGATAAGAAATATTATCTATGCGTTTTGATGACACTTTAATATTTTCTACAGTTTTCATTACACAAATGCAGTTTAAAATGTGGATAATAACTTAGGTATTTAAGAAAATGTTTTGTGCTTGTTATCATCACCCATGAGTTCGTATTTTGCAGAATATATTTTAAATTATGAAATGTAAAACAAGCAGACTTAAAAAATTAACGCTCTGCCACTATCTATTTTTATATATGTAATATTTCTCTATATTCAGTGTGTGAATCTTACGTGACGTCATAAACGTTTTAGGTGTTGACTAATACCTAAATTGTTTAAAAATATAACTACTTCCAGTTTTAGGCTAGGTAATTATAAACCCGTCAGGGTTTCTCCTCGTTTTGTTTTAGAATATGTATACCAATTTCTTTAATCTGTCCAGGTGTTAAAATTTGTGTAGAGAATTACTTTTCTAGAAAAACTTTTCTATAATACTGATAAGTTTATTTATGCTAAATCGTTTCCCCATATTAATGTATTAATACGAAATTTAATCTAATTTATAATCATAAATTGCTCTGTAAGTACGATCACACGTAGAAAACAACAAAAAATATTAATAGAATAATGTATATTTATAGGCATAATCTTAGTTGAAACGTATATTACAGTGCGTGCTTCAGATTATATATTTAATCCATTATCAAAGTCGAATGGATACAAATGTTTATTAACCGTAAATACACTATCCTTCAAGCTTTCATCTGATCCTCCACTTCTCGTAAAATACAGTAGATATTCTTTTGTGAACGATATATTCAGACCAATAATAACACTCGGAAATTAAGTGTGAATAAAGGACTGCTGTGTGTTTCGTGTTTGTGTGAGGAACTTTCCGTGCTTTGAGACTGAATTCCATTTTTGACGTTTATAAAATGACCGACGACGGATACGTGGCGTATTGGAAACGCAAATATCGCGAGGGAAAACAAAAACAACGGTAGCAGAGGTATTTTAATCAAATATAAAGCTAGGAGCGTCAGACACCGAGGCGATCAATGTGCCGATGCTCCAGGGAACATGGCAGAGTAATTACGTTCACTCAAAACGTAACAGAACTACACTTGAGTATTTTTAGCAACAAAACAATGCGTGATATCTACCAAAAAAGTCCCCCCACCCCTCCCGGTCCCTCTTGTGCGCTTTTCCTTCCTGTTTGGGAGAACTGATACGTTATTGAGTAATAGGCGGAGATTCGTTGAAAAATGTATATTGGCAGAGAATTAATGAATCGTAATTAATTCTACTTTAGTATTTAAAATTCACATTATCAATTCCATTTCACGGACAAATGATATTCATTTTTATGCAAACAAGAGTTCTATTGACTATCGCTAATGAGAAAATCAAAACCTTTTAGGAACGAAGACATCATTTACAGAAACAGGAATTATATTTTTATAGTGACGTCAACTCCAGGGTTAGTAACATTTTCTCCCTTCAGAAAATTGCATATAATCTTTTTATTTTTATTTAGATGTGAATTCAGATCTTCTGTTATCTGCTTTACACAATCAGCGTTGAAAAATCAGAAAAATGAGCCTCAGTTCCTATAGCTCTTTTTTCTCAAATTACATTATCAATATTGTACTATTTTTTTGGCAAGTTTAGCGTATCAGGCTGTACTCTTGAATTGTATTTTTTACCCTTTTTTAACCGAATAACAGTTTTAACCTTAAAATGTTGCGTATTTGAAAGTCAAATGAAAGATTAAATTATTGTTAAGAGGTTTAAGCAGATTTGATTTTTAGCGGTTTCATTGAACAAAACCAAAGAAATCTGTTTTTCCAATTGATTGTTTATTATTATTATTATTATTATTCTGGGAAGAGTCTCTTGTCCTTGTGGAGAACGAAGTGGAGGCCGGAAGCGAACGCCCCATAGGTTTATAGAATTGAGAGCCTGGCGGAAATAATTAATAAAACAAATTGAGTCCAAGAAGTATTATTCAAATATATTCTTAAAAAGGGCATTATATATAAAGTTGTATTCAATATTTGAAAATTAATATAATTATACAATTCATGGTACATTTACTGTGTTCAGGATTTGCGTATTGAGATTATAAGAGGATAGTAATTGTGTTCATTCCTTTCAAATTAACTGTAATTCCGCTGACGAATAGCCACTACTTGTTGTTTTTTTCAATAAATTGAGATTTGTAAAAATAATAATCCAAATTCCAATCACATAGACTTTACTTTATTTCAAATACAGCACATTTAATTAATATCAGAGAATAACAAAGTATAAAGTAACAAAGATCGAAGGTTTTCCCGGTGCATTCGTTGCATTAGGAACTCTTGGGCTTCCCACCCGATGTGAGCGGGCATTGGCCTCGACGTTTCGATGACGTTCACTGTCATCGAAACATCGTGGCCAATGCCTGCTCTCATCCGGTCGGAAGACGAAGAGTTCCTATTGCAAAGTATAAAGTATTTATTTTATTGTTACTTGCGAAAAATCGGCGATTATGCTTTTATATCTCTGACACGTAAATTCTGCGACGCGAGAATATTTAAACTTCTGTCGCCAACCAACTTCTAAATTGCCCACAACGGTATAACATTGTGGTACGCGATTGCCTGTACCACATTATATTAATTAAATTGTATTTTTTTATTTCTTATTTTGATGTACATAGTATTTAGATCTAAGCAGGACGAAGTCGGGAACATTAATGAACGCGATAGGTTAATTAAATGACGAATTACAGTCTTCTCAGCCAGAAAACGGAAACATTACAGTTGGGTAAATATTATTGGACGAGATAGCGTCAAGTCTGGCCTGCGGAAGAAATGGGCGACAGATGTTATTTACCAGCAATCCATCTGGTCAGCCCTGGGAAAAGGAAAAATTGACCTGACGCCTGGACCTGCTACCTGCTAAACAGATCAAGTATTTATCCCGAGTCCCAGAAAGCCGGAACAATAGAGGCAAGTGACTTCATAACAACAATTTGTTATGCAGTGCCCAAGATTATGAAGGACACTTGCCGAAATAACAATTTTCAGAATCCTACCCTCCATATGGAGGAAGTAGAAAGTGCACGCCCACCAGGAGAGATTTGGGCGGGGCGAGAAGAACAAAACCAGGGTGCACTAGGAGATAAAAGAGCAGTTTTACAGAAACATTTTCGGACGCATTTTAGAAAACAACATTGAAAAATTTAAATAGTTACGTCAGTTTCACTGTACGTAAATCCGACAACCATCCGTCCATCTTTGAGAAACCTGAAATATCGAGTCGGCGAGCAGCCCTGGAGTGAAGAAAGCGACGCTTGGGAGACGACATACAGCAGCCATCAGCCAGCAAGGACGTTGGGGATCGTCACAACGCCGTGGTGATGTACCCACCTTATTGTTTATCGCCTCTGGTCGTTTATATATAAAGTGTTCGCTTCCCCCCCCCCCCCATATTTGATTTATATACCCACTGAGCGTTTAGCTTTCCCTGAGATAAAGATTCAATCATGTTCCCGATGCAGTAAGCGAGTATCCCCTTAAATATATAATTTAATAAATCAGTATTTTCTAAAATTAAAACTTATAATTTTTTATCCCGTATTAATTAAACAACTTAAATTCAGTCTCCCCCACCTGCCAATTTATAGAACGCGCACCACAACATAAAAACACATTTAAAATTAATTAGAATGCTGATTCCTGGTAGTAGCTAACCAACATATATTTAATTTTATGTATTTCAAGTAGCATGTAACGCTGCATTGAGTCACGCTGGCTTAGCCAGTGACGCAATTCCTGTTACCTTCATCCTACCCCTACGACCTAACCTCACTTGGACGAACTGATCGATATCTGATTAAAAAACTAGCTCCCTCTACGGAGTAAGTGATCATTGAATCGAAAAAAATAGCGGTAGCTCTTTCGATTCACTGAGCCCCTGTGATCCGGGAGCAACCGTCTGTTTGAATCGTTCACTCAGGAAACAGATCGCTGGGACTGCGATACCAAAGCTACCTAGTGTTTTAATCACTCACTCATGAATTGAATCTCTAGGACTACGATCCCGGATATACCTAGTGTTTTAATCACGCGTGAATGAGACCGTGCGGACCGCAATTCCAGAGCTACCCGCCGTTTAATCAGTTAGTGAGTGAATCAAAATCTCTTTCCTTCTGGATACGTTTACGATGGGGTGATTGTTTTGGCAAAATTAAATTAAGAGGCATAGGCACAAAATATTGCAACTGAACGTAAGTATGAAATTATCTTATTTGATTGTTCATCGTAATGTATTGCTTCACATATTCTAGCTAAAAGTTATCCTGAACTTTTCACTTTAACCTCGCAATATCGCTTCACTCTATAGTATGCTTTTAATAATATTACTAATTCACTTCATTTTATTATATCTGAGTAGAATTTGTATCATGCCTTTAATTATGAAAATTCATCATAACAAAGGACGTAATTACAAGAAATTAAGAAATTCAACTTAATAGCTATATTTTATTTTACGAAGCTTTAAGACTGATGACAGTCCACGACATTGTTGTATATGCCTTATAAAACATTTACTCATTACTTTACTTTATATATATATATATATATATATATATAAATTAAGCAGCGAATCATTAAAAAGAGTTAATCTCTTTCTACTGATCGAGTGGTTCCGTTATAATCACTAATAAGAACGGTAGTTTTCACCAAGCACACACCAGTCATGCAGAGCTGCAAACGATGAAGTCATTATCTAGTGTCTGAAATAAATATTGGTGGCAAAAGTGTTTCAAGCTAACAGAAGCACAACGGTCCAACAAGATACTTTCAATATAAAAGTCGTTTCCGAAGAAAATATTCCGTAAAAATTTTTTGGTAACTAAATGAATGAAAAACGAGCGAAGAATCGTCACTGTTTATTTCTTAGTTATCTTGCGTATGAAATTCATTCTTTCGATTAAATTCACTCATACGTCAAATTGTATTTGTACTTATTATATTATCGTGATGTGGAAAGTTGTGTTATCTGTGTTACTCGTTGCCCAGAACGAGGCGGAGAACCGCGAGCAACGAGGACGTTGATAAATGGGTATCGGAAATGTTTGCCTTTTCGCTTAGTTGCCTTCATGAATCTTGTTTTCTTAAACCCTCAGTTGGTAGGAGATTTGTTCAACTTAAGTCTTACCGCTAAATTAACTTTAATCTGATATACAAAATAATTTAGCTGAGTAACAAAATTTAAATTCTCCATTCTACATGAAGGAAAAAATTAAGTTTCAAACTTACCCCTGCTTGTTTGTGTCACACTAAAATTGCATATTTACTACCATTAAATTTAATGTTCACATCAACGATCCGAGTATTGCGAAATCAAATTTCAAGTTCTGTTGTTTTTTTATATAATTATTGATATCAAATTGCTTTCAAATTTTCTCCGGCGATCATCATATGTTAAACATGTCTAGATAGAAGTTCCATATTTTGAAGGCGGTATCAACTCCCGCAAGGTGAATCGCCCTGAAGAGTGCTACTTTCGGAGGTGCCTTCTCTTCACTCTGGTATGTTTGGCCGGATGTACATGCCTGTGGGAGCTTTCTCTCGTGGGCATTTCTCCCCAGATTGACTGTCGGGCTCACCTGACTATGTTGGAAATGTCTCATACTCTCTCTGGTTTATTCAAAGATCTCACAAGCCGTGGCACCATCGTCTATTTTCGGAAGATGTACGTAATAAGGTAGAAGATCTTGGTCATACGGTAAGAGTTGTCCGTCCATCCCGTTGGATTAGTCGGCCAACTGTCTCTTGAAACTGCTGGAGACACAGAAAAGGGAATGCTGCGACCCCATAACACACGCACCACCTGTTATTCGTAAGGGCGTGAGAATAGTACCTTTATAATGCAAGTTTTCTAGGGCTTTCCCTGCATTAGGTAAAACACCGGGTAGGATCCTTAAAGTATAGCGCGAGGGCCATAGTGAACCCTGGGCTACCTTGATCTAACTTCTGCATCCCCCTTCCTATGCTATTAAAGGGGAGTTGCCTGTTTCAGGATCACCCTCATGCCGCCTGTTAACCAAAATAAAAACTCCCCTCTGGTTGTTTAGGTTTCCACATCACGTGGTACCTCGGTCAGTTTTGAGAGGTTTATCTTCGGGTTTATTGATCTTGTGTAAACGGAAAGAGCTGTCCGCTGATTCAATTGAAACAGTCAACCAACTGCCTGCAGGCACGTAGAAGGTAAATCTATGACCCCACAGAAAACTCCTGTCCCTTCGTTGGGAACTGCGGTGGGCGATTACTAATAGCCCGACCTACCTGATACAGGTTTTCTAGAGTTGTAACTGTGTATCGCTTAAGTAGTAGGAACCTTATACTATAGCCGTTACTATTTTGTTGAAAAGATACCCTCGTGTAGCTTTGAACTCTAATAAGAAAAAGAGGAGAAGTGGAAAGAGAGAAAAGAGGAGCCAGACTTCAACAATGAATTTTTATTGTACAAAGACAGAAGGACGAATGTTGAATAATTTAATGATTCAATAACCGAAAAAGAGATCAGAAATTTTTTTGGCATCCAGTCATATGGTAAAATAGTACCTTACACTTTACGGAAATGCAAACTTAATTTTTCTCATAAATCAGATAATTTATATTTTAAAATGTATAAATTCACATTAGACGTTCCTTTTAAATAAATTATATATTTTGTACCGTATTTTGGTATTCTCAAAATATGCTTTTCGATTGATATTTTTAATATGTGGTGATGGAACCGTCTCTGCCCTGTTCTGTCCGTTATTATTGGTAAAATAATAATTCATTCGTGTTTTTATATTCATACTTGCATGATTTATGTTTACAGTGACATTTATCATATTATTTATGTTTTATTTTAAAACCTTCTTTATCGGTTTTTATTTTTTACAATACAACCAGAAAAAAACTGTAATTTCTTTCCTCTATTACGGCTAGTAAACCACTAATTGTTCTAGTTCTACGAACTGGGTCAACATCTAGTCTAATGGTTATTATTAACGCTTCCTCAGTCAATTTCGAGACACTACAGGTCAATATTTTAATTCAAGTAATATATTACTTCTAATTTCAAACTTACTATTGCCACGTGTTCACCTGAGGTAACAGGACCCCAGGGAGCCACGAACAAGAAAAGGTAGAGATCGTTTACCAAGATTTCGGTGAGCAGAATCTGGCCTTGACTTTTCTATCGAAGTTGATATGGAACGTGAAAGCAAAGTGAGATATGAAGCTTATCTTGAAGAATTATATAGGTGCAAGGAAAGTTGAGGATAATTTTTGGTAGTATGGATGGATTCGCCTATGTAGGTAAGATTCGAGAGGTCGCAGTAGTTACCATTCAAAACACAGATGTGTAGTTTTAGATATGTGTATAACTACAGTCAGTATTACACACTTTAAAGAGTGGGAAAAGAATACAAGAGTGTCAGGATGAACTCTAACAGGGAATCGAAGCACAGCCTTCGTCCAATCTGTTCGTGATCGACTTCAAGGAAAGTTGAGTATTTAGAAGGTTTATAAAACGGGTCAATACTCGAGGAGAGCTGACGAAGCTGATACACGCATTCTCTTGCAACTGCTACCGTGGTGATTGGCCTGAATTGCAGACGTTTCAAAAAATGCCTCAAGTAATAAAGGCAAGCGACCTCCGCGATACGGTGATTCATAACACTATAATTAATTAGAAGCTTATCCAAGATCTAATTACATTTCGTATGAGATCACTTGAATTTATATGTATATATATATATATATTATATTTTAATTTTTGTTATAATGAATATATCATATAAAATAAGTATAAGTTGTTTTCAAGAATCAGTGACACAAGTTGACAATAATGAAACCGTTTCTCTGCCTGTTCGTAGTGGCTCCGCTGTCGGCGAGTCTCAAGGGCGAAAACAAGCCGCTGAGCGCAGGTAAACCGTATGATCTGTCATGTGAGACAGCTGGATCCAGACCTTCCTCTAATCTAACCTGGTGGAAGGATGGTGAACAATTATTAGGGGCCAAGGACACGGTAAGTAACGCAATATTAGTTATTTATTCTCAATACATTACAATTTCGTAATATTGAAGTAGTTTCCATTAAAAGTTTCAAAATTTTAAAATTATTCTAGAGAATTTAATTAAGGTGATTGAGAGCATGTTATTCATAGTGATTATTCCTTCACAGACTGACGAATGGTTGAATGAGACATTACCGTGAAGTAAATGGAAAGTGGAGGGGTAGTACATTAATGTAGAATACGTTGTAATTGTTTTCAGTCATTTGACTGGTCTCAACTTCCCTCTTCTGCTGTTACCCCTATAATGATAATTTTACAGGACCCTCATGTCTCTCAACGTGAACTATTAATTTATCCCTTCTCTTGGTCAAAGTCCTCCATATTGTTCTCTATTCTCTTATTTTACTTAGAACTTCCTGGTTAGTTACTCGATCCACCCGTCTGATTTTCAAGTATTCTCCTATAGCAGGAGTTACGTATATCATCCGTAATATTATCAACAGGAAATGAAGGGTAATTCACAATTTTACTTGATGATTTACAATTCTTAAGGTATGAAATTAATTTTGTATGCTATTACTGCCTACACACCAATCTTTCTTTCCTCATTCCTCTTATCATACACCTTACTTAGCGTTTGTAAAATGCTCAATCTGACATCCACGCATGAATGTTGTTACAGTTTAATCTTACATCATCCTTTTCTTCCAAACACCCACTTTTTGGCTCTTTTACCTATCACCTAATCAGAAACTTTGTTTGCTTTATCAAGAAATGGCCAAAATTCAATTATAACAATGTAGAATACATAACAAATGTGCAAACGCTTGCGTGTATACATACAAGAAGTTACAGGGAGTTCAGTACCCCGTCAATAGAAGTAGTTCAAATTATTGTGTGAATATAACCATATCTGTAAGTTTTAGGAGTTATTTTGGGAGACCAAAATGAAGATTATTTTGGAGCCTAAGATTAATGATTTTAAAATAGTATCCTATGTAAATTTATTTGGTACATCTGCAATAATTTTATTTTATAGTATTATAAAATATAAGCGAAATATATCTTTATTTAATTTTTAAAGATAATAAATCAGAAATTCATTAAAATATATATTTTCATTATTATAATACTTTTCATGAACCATGATTCATTCGTATGAAAAAGTTATCTATGGACAAGTTAAATACACACATTCAAAGAAATAATTGAATAATAAGTCCTATGAAACATTAACAGCCACTCCTTCGATAAATGATACGTATCTTGGTATAATATGTTTTTAATTTTTATTTTATTAAAATAAATTTCTAATAAATAGGTTGCTTTATTTATCATTAGATTTATTGTTTACTGGCGTGACTCAAATTTAATCCATAGAAAAAGCCAGCACGCAAAAAATAAAGAATGATTTTATTTATATTTAAATGAATTATACACAAGTATGATCAGGTCGTGCATAATAGTGATTGGCAGCAATTTCCTGCATTCGTAATGCCCTCTTTAGAACGTGTCAAATTCTTTTTCTCGTACATGAGGGTAAGAAGTAAACCTGATTTTTGAAGATTTCTGCGGTATCAAGAGTAATTAAAGAAATTCTAATAGGACCAGTAAATACGGGATTCATGTCCCTGGTCTGGTCGACATTATTCCATTATTATCTTTCTTCTAAATTAACTATACTCTCTTACTTTTAAGCTTCAGTTGAAGCATTTCTACTTATTTGCCAAAAAGCAAAGCATAAATGTTCGAAGCCTATTGAAAAATAAATTTTATTCTGTATCTAAGACGTTCCAAATGATGTAAATTATAAATAAATATTGTCTATCAATGTTTGAAATCAGGTGATTACGCCCGGTTATTCGGGGCTAATTGGGGAATACTAGTCTTTAAGTTTAATTTAAAAGAAAATACTTAAAATAAACAAAGGATTTATTAAAACATTACAAAGAAAAAAGTCTTTTATATTTAGTAAGACTTATTGAACCAACTAAAATAAATACCAAGAATAAGGATAAAATACAGTGAAAATTTAACACTTTAATATAGATTTATTTTAATTTAGTGGCCAAGTATCAACAATTGTCAGGGTTTAGTGACTAACTGTGCCGGCTGAAATAAACAGCAAAAAATAAAGAAAATGTAAGACTTAAATTTAGGTTGATTTTAATTTTGTGAGCAAGTAACAACAATAATATGGGTTTATTGAGTAGCTTATCATCTGAGTGAGACAAAAATTAAAATTAACGATAAACTTAATAAGTTTAATGGTCTTTTCGGAAGTTATGTAATGGTATCATATATATCTTACGGTTTGTTTTTCCAAAATACAACGGGAATCTCGGTCTCTGGAATCTGGACGGACTATACTGGACGGACCCAAGGAAAGAAGTGTCCTACAGCAGCAGGATAAAAGTGCAAACCAGCTCTGCAATTGGCCACAGAAATTTCACTTAAACATTTAGCAACACGAGCAATGATATGTTGGAAAGTTTGTGAGGTTTAATTTGAAAACAGGTTTACTTGCGACTCTCGTTCATCAACGTCTAGCGGAAAAGTGTATATGCGAATTTCGTCCATGACTTTCTTTTCAGCTCCCGATAATGCTCTTACACCTTCTGTTTCCCATTGTAAACTTAGTTCCATTTGGGGTTCGTGTTCTATTTTCTATGATTTTCTAATTATATTAAAGTTTCCAATTGTGGCGTAGAAAATTAATCCTGTTAGAGTTTTTGTTTAATATGAACAATAAAATTGAATACTGCAATCTGACGTTTTTTTTATTTATTTTCTAACAAGCATGACATTGCGGACTACTCAGTCCAATCTGTGTAAATTAATTGAGATAGGAAAATTCAATATAGTTTATTTATAAATACATGCCTATTAAATTGTATGTGATTAGTTCATTATGGAAATGCATGAAATTTCAGAATGTGCATAGTCTCCATACATAGAACGACTTGCATGAATATTACAATAAATATGTAGTTTCAACAACCTTTGTCTGTACATAATAGTATTTACTATGAAAATATTAAACATAGATTATCAAAAGACACGCAGCGACGCAGCTTAAGCAGTCACACAAGAGACAAAGACAAACCTCTGTTCTGTGTTTAAAATACATCAAACGCTGTGCGATAACAAAAGAAGCCACGAGCAGTTGAATTCCTCGCTAAAGTCAGGAGCAAACACACGCACGTTTCAGAGAAAACAGTAGTTTGCCTCGCTTTTTCTGTAAGGACGCACCACTTTCTGTGTTTTTCACTTCGTGTTTTCTTTGTACCGTCAGAACTTAAAGAAACTCTGCATTTTGCCGTTAGCATGTAACATTCAAAAAATTGTTTTCAGCATTATATTTTTACTAATAAATATATGTTTTAAAGATAAATATTGTGCTCTTTTATTATTTACTTATAAATTAGTCAATGTTTTCACGTCTACATAAATTTTTGTTTGAATAGTATATTTTTCTAAGGTTTAAATTGCGTTATTAAAGTTTGTTTCTGAGAATTAAGTCTGTTTATGTTCCAACACCTTTCCTTGCACTGGTAAATAATTTATATTTTAACTCTCTCAACTAATCAATTCAGAGATAGATATCTTTAGTAGCAGCGTCGATCTTGAATTATACTTTAGTATTCAATAAAAATAAGCTAAACTATGAAACAAGTCTGGAATCACTTGCACATATTGTCATTTCATACATCTCAATAGTTGGATTATAAGCTACGAATTAAAGCCCTTCCTATCACTGTTCTGGGAATCGTTTTGTTATTGTTAAATACAGTTGTATATGAATGATAAACTTGTTTTTTTCTCTCTCTTTGTTTGACAGAGCAGCAACGATGACAACGTTACTGTGAGCGACCTGACTGTGGTCCTACACATGGGTGACACTGGGAAACAGCTTTGTTGCTTGTCTACCAATCCTCTCCTTCCAGGCAATGCTCTTCACGACTGCTGGACTCTGCGCGTCCGCTGTGAGTATTCTAACTCAACTTCTCCTCCAAAATAGAAAAATGTATGTCTTTTTAAAGGATTTGTTTCCGCACCTTCCGAGAAATGTATCGAATTGAAGTAGTTAGCCTTTTGAGTTAATTGTTGATTATTATTGCCTATGCATAAAAGAGGCTACATACAAGAAAATATTTTTGAGTACTTTATTTTCTTATATTAAATCCCACCGTACATTTTACATAATAGACTATATAGAATCCTTCGCCCACAACTAGGCAAACTCATAAATTTGAAAATTTATATTTGCAATTGATGCCTGTTGACCGATGGATTAATGCCGATTTAATGTTGCACAGGGCAACGCCTACAGTTAATACAGTATCACTAAAGACCGTATCGTTAAAATGGAGCTCAACATTAAATTTTAATGAAAATATGAAGATTTAAAAACAGTATATGCCATGAAGAAATTTTATGAATGCAGAAACTATTTAAATTTCCTGTAAAGCGTAAAATATTACTATAATCAAGAATGTTGAAATTTTCGTCATATTACACTTTCTCATTTTAAATGTCTTTAAAAGGAGACATTCCAGTTCGGTTCAATATTTAAACAATTTTATGTTTATAATTTTAATCTAACACAACATACAGCTCATTTTATTCAGCTTAATTGGGAAAAAATACATAAAAGTTTTATCTCAATATACAATTGTTAAACTTAAAAGAAAGTGATGTTTTATACTTGGTACCAGGAGTATATTGACGTAGTCAGAATATATTTTAAATATAAATTAGTTGGAAAAATAAGAAAATTTAAGAGTCTTCTCGACGTGTTGCCCTCAAAAATGTATATTTATGTATCGTAATTAACATCAACTCATCCGTTTCAGTATTTCGTCCTCTGATATGGGCTGTTTTGAGGAATATATTCTCGTAATAGTTTCTTTCACTTTATTTATTATTTTACTTTAGTCGTCTAACCGCTAACCAACGTTACGAGACAAGCTTCTCATAATCGGAACACATACTTCGCCGGGTGTGTAACTTTGAAAAGGTTTTGTATACGGTTAATTTATCTTATAGTTGTAATGGAAGTTTACATTACGTTTTCCGAAACATATAAATAGCTTCTTTTATGATTTCCAGTGTTCACAACTGATAGGAAATTTTATGCCAATATGTAGTTGTTGTTAAATAGAAATTTATCTGAATATCCACATCTTGTTTAGAATTTACTAACCACATCCAATTTAAACAGTGTTTAGGAAGCCGTGACGAAATATAGTTTCCGAATGCAGTGGCGCGGATTGGTTTTACATCGGACTTTCTGTGAGGCGTGAAGCCAACAGCGGATTTTCGCAGAGCTGCTGTATTCAGTTGTGTTAGAGTAGAGCGCCAATCAGTTAACGTAGGGAACACCAACATTTATAAAGTTTAACTGGTGAAAATGAATTACACACGAAGCAAACCTTACACTGTATTAAAGTTTAAGAATACAAGTACGAACATGATGTTAATGAATATAGTATTTCATTATATTTTAGCGTACTTGTTTCTTTTCAAATACATCTCAATCGTAATGTTTCAGCGTCAGCCATATTCTTAATTTCTTAACGCTTCTAGTGGAATGTCCATTGCTCTTGGTCTCTTCTGCTTCGTTCAGAAGTGACCCATTGATTAGTAAATGCATTATTGTTGTAAAAGTGCTGTTTCAAATATACGTTTCCATACTAATATCGGACTTGGTTACAACAAACAAATTAAACTTTTTAAATTGAAATGTTGCTTTCTTTATAAGTTGTTCAGTATATAACGAGTGAAACCCTGTATACGGCCATGACGCAACCCTACATCAACCCTGGTTCTACTTATATATATACTTTTTCATGTATTCTGTGAAACACAAATTTATCGATTGCAATTGAAGAATATTTCCATTTTTGTATGCTAACTCCTCGAAGAAGGAACCGTTTTTGAGCCTCAATAGATTTTATGTTTTTACATATAGGATTGCAGTTACATTATACTATGATAAGTGATCTAGCCCTTAAGGCTGTTTGTGAATTTTAGTCATTAAAATGTAGGCACAGTCGCCTATTGTAATTAGTCTGTGGGTAAAGACGTTGACCCTTCTTATTGTGTGCGGCAAAAACAGGTCAAATGTTGTGATTTTGGAGGGTCATTGACTTGGGAGCGGTCCAAGGCCACTAAAACAGCGGTCAGAGCTGCCGTAAGATTTTATTTGAACACCCTCTGTAAAGTGGGGTAATTTTTGCAAATTGGAAAAACAGTACAGATCTAGGAGATTGTTGTCAGCGCCGTGAGGAGAGATGTAAGCAGTGAGACTGGTATGGCAGTGTGCTGAGTTTGGAGAGAGGAGAATGTGGGTTTTGCATGTGAATGTAAGTGGTAAAATGAGATGATATTGAGGTAAACGGCAAGGTGAGATTGATGAAGTAGTGTTTAGGAGAGTAGATTGGACGGCGAATCAGTGTTGAGAGAGGGGGTGAGAGGGGGAGAGAGAGTTGGAGGGAGAGAGAGTTTGGAAAGACTGAGTAGAAGCGTTGAAGTGGAGATTAGTTGTGGCCACAGAGACCACCAGATTGTGTAGATGTGGTACGTGGAAAGCCAGTCTATGCGGAACAGCAGGGAACCAGTCCACGAAAAGCTGTTAATGAAGGGGACCAGCCAGAAAGTATACATCTTTGGCCACCGCACCCAGAACTTCAAACAGTAAGCCCTTTTTTATTGCGACTGATTTGGTTGCAATTACCGGCAGTTACATTTAGGAAATTTAGGACTTGCCGTTGGACATTTTAATGTTTAATTAATTTTAAAATCTTTGTAATTATTTCGTAATTAGCGTATATATTTTTGTCCATAAGTAGGATGAATATGAGAGGTCGTGTGAGGAGCTACATTGGATGATTATGGAGCCGTGCAAGTGAGCTTTGCCCGTAATTGAATTTTGAATTATATTGTTTGTATTTTTAAGCCTTGTTTGATTGTTAAATAAACGTTCTCCCTGCGCAATTAGTTAATTAAAGCCAAGTTCCCCGAGAGTCTCATGCGCGGCTCAAAAACTTTTGCCTTTTGGCTCGACGCTTGCCATCTCTCTCTCTGGATCACGCGGTTCGCGATTGTCGTTTCTTTTATACTTATTATATCAATTCTGCGTATGAAGTTGCGCCCGGGGCTGGCATTTGAGACGATCGTATCCAGGGAGAGGGATAGTGTTACAATACAAATTATAAAATATTAACTAGAGTACTCTTTAAAAGTTTTATCCATGTTATAATAAAGTATCTTACAGCTTCACTCTAATGCTAATTTTATAAGACCATCAGGTCTCAAAACGTCTCTTGGTCAAAGTCCTCCAAATTATTCTACTTAGAACTTCCTGGTTACTTACCCAATCTGTCCATCTGATTTTGAGCATACTTCTAAAGCACTATTTTTCAAAGGCTTCTTTCCTTTTGCTTTCTGCAAGCAGTTGTGAAAAAGAAAATAATTTAGGGAATAGTGTAAGCCAGGGGTGTGGCAGCAGATTGCAAGTATTAGCAGATCGTTTGTTCCAGACAGCCCCGTCGTGTCTCTGGAGCTGGGAAGCAACATCAACGCCAGCGCGATTCGCGAAGGCGTCGACGTTTACTTCGAGTGCAGCGTCCACGCGGATCCTCGGATTCACAAAATCGCCTGGCGTCACAATGTGAGACTTTAGCTCTTGAAATACTTTCCCTGAATGTGCTCCATGCCTTGTATAATCGTCCGTGGTCATGTTACAGGGTAGACAGCTGAACAACAACGCCTCGGCGGGGACTTTGCTCGCGAACCAGACCCTGGTACTTCAGGCTGTAACTAGGAACAGCTCCGGACTCTACACCTGCGTCGCCAGCAACTCTGAAGGGGATACGGAGAGTAACGCCTTCAACCTCGACGTCAAGTGTGAGTATACATTGTACCTCAATCACTTGCACTAGTTTCTTTATTTCCTTACTCGATAGTTTCAGTGAACAGTCTCACCTCTAACGACTTCTATTTTTAAATGGTTCCTGTAAAAATAAATTAATAACATCAGACTTCCTCCGGTTTATATGCGTAGGGAACAGTCAAAAACGTAAATAATATTTTTCTCTTACTAAGATAGCGTCAGTTTCTTGCAGTTTGTCGTCTGGTGAGCCAGTCTCTGACTTCTCTTGCTGTATATTGCATAAAATTTTACCAAAAGCGTATTGGTACTCACTATCCGATATACGTTTGAGATCTATCCTCCCATCTCATTAAAACTTTCTTTACTGAACTATGACGTCGTAGGGCACGCAGAAACGCAAAGTAGGTAACAGTGAAACTGCTGTAGGCGTTAAGATCAATTAATTGCGATAAATAAATTACATTACGTAAAACCATTTCTGTGAAGTTAAATGGTAATTCTCTTAAATACAATGCATTATTAAATAATTCAGAGTCATCCTCAAGCTGCGATTGGGATTGAAAAAGGCGTCAGACAAGAGTCTAATAGAATTTGGGAAATTGTTGTAAAATACCAGAGTTGAAGACGTCAAGTTAATAATAAATATTACCATTTAATATTCTTTAGGACATTAACTCTTGAGAAAATTATTTACGTATTCACAAATCCTTTGGAAAAATGGCTCACTTAATTCAGTTAAGTCAACAGAGCACCAGATGCCCAGAAGAAGCCTTGTGCTTGTCTAATCAGAGCCCATGTTTACTTTGTTATAATTTTGAATATTATTTCATGTTTATCCATAAAGAAGTTGAGGAGAATCTACGATCGGATGGTTAATATTCATGTTCCTTCAGACTCTTTTTGTATCTGCATTTATTATTAATCTAATATTGGGAATTTTCTCTTTCTTTCTGAAAGAAGTTGTGAAAAAGAAATTAATTTAGGGAATAGGGCAAGCCAGGTGTGTGGCAGCAGATTGAAAATATTAGCAGATAAGAGCACATATTTCAATTTTATGTTAATTAAATATTTTGGTCCCTTCAACAGTGCGTCATTAAGCTACATTCTATCAAGGTTTATATACAGAATGATTTCGGTAACTGTACGTAGTTCTATGTAGTGACGTGCGGGACTCTGGAAGTTCCCTAAAATTAAACAAGCTTCAGTGGCGTCCCATACGCTCCGCACCACTTGTCCCAGTTTTTCTATATGTTCGCGGATCGTAGGCTTCGAGATAGCGGCTCGTTGCATGTAATTAAATATCAGTGTTGATTTAAAACGCCTATGTGCCCGAGTGACACAACGTGTACTGGTACTAGGACCATTTACGACGGACTCAAACACAGTGTCTTCAACTTGCGCTTCAGAAAGCTGAGGAAGCGAGCGATCGTGACGACTCTTATTAATTTAAATGCACAACCTAAACCTGCATTCGGAAAACAATACCAAAATATACACTGTAGTTTTTTAGGCCTATCCCTAAACTGGTTATCGCTATTCAGAATAAAATTTAAAAGAGAAAATTTCGCAACATATGTGCGCTGAATTTCTGGTTAGTTTTAAAAATACTACCATTTTTAAAGATATAATTGGGCGCCTTACGATGATGATATATTTCTTTAAAGGTTTTTACCCTATATGATTTACATATTGCACAAGGCCTCTTATTACTAAGCAAATATAGTAGTCCGTATAGGTTTTTCTCCATATTTGTATTCAGCTCGTTTTTGTATCTTGTCCAACGCTAGAGTGTTTTAATTTTTCATGTGGATCCCAACACGCTACCCGATATTCTAAAACTATAAGTAGATATATTGGTTTTCCTGGTATATTTTCTCAAGACCCTATTTACAAATTGTAGCACCCTCCACCATTTACCTGGCTTGACTTCCACAATCAAAACCTCGAGATACAACTGTTCGATTCCATTACTACGTCGTTGCTTATTTTATACCGAACTGGAGGAACGGTATTCATTTTTGCAAAAGCAATCTGTTCGTTGAGTTTATTTGTAATTTATTCATAATTGACCATTAATAAGTTTTGTGACAGTTTAAAAATTTCACTATAAACGACACAATAATCGATAAAGTTTATAGTATTTTATATCCATTGTTAGATCATTTATCTGTGCATGAACATGAGTGAACCAATCACACTTCTCTGCTCGACCCCTGACGTAATTATTACTGAGTCGGACAATTTGTCATTCACGCGAAATCTAGTGCACGATTTCTTACAATTTCACTATTGCACTACAACAGAAATAATAAATAATGATAATAAATTATGGACTGATTAATAAGATTTTTACTTTCCTTAATATTTTAACTTATTTAAAGATGGATTATTTGGCACGATATCGAAGGCTTTGGAAAAATCTATAATTACGGCGTCTCCCTTTCATATCAACTGTGTTAGACATATTTTGCCAGAGTGGTGGTAGTTGGGTACCACAAGAAAATTGAGGTCTGAAGTCATTTTGGTCATTGTGGACCCTTCCCCATCCTCTTTCGTCTCAATGCTAACGCAAATACTCTGATATCAAATCCTGAAATTCCTTTCATATCACAGATGTGAGGCTAACCGGTCTCTAATTAGATTCCGATCGTGCTCCTGACTTAAATTCCGGAACTACAATCGCATTTCTCCAATCGCCCGCAGCCTCAGAATTATTAATAGGTATATTTCAATGGTCTAATGAGGTGAGTAATCATGGCTTCCCGTCCTAATTTTAGTGCTTATGAAATCCAATCTGGACCAACTGACTCGTGAGACTTAGGTTTTTAATATTTTATTCTGTGAGTTACTCGAATTTATATTGAACAAAGAAGTAGGTCTATAGCTTTCCACATTTTCCTCAAATACTGTGGAAAAGTACTCTTGTAACCTGTTGTGGATAATTGATTCGTCTAGCCTTTTAGAGGCTGAGAAACGCTTTTATCACATTTACGATTGGAATCCGTTCCATCCGTTACGTCAAGCAGTTTTATTAAAAATATTATTGGGATTTAATTAGCCTTTTGTTAAATTGAAAACAAGTGTTCACTATTTAAATATGAAAGTTATTTATTTAGTCTGATATATTGACGTCTGTATCCTCCTTACTTCATTGTTCCCTTCAGTCATTACACTTTGTTTTACAACAGTGTAGTATCGTATAACGATAATACTAATTTTCACTACGATTATTTTGCAGTATAAAAAATCCTTTATTGGATAAATACCTTTTTCTTTGTCATTTGTGAAACCTTTTTCTATCGGTCGTCACAAATAGTGATTAATTTGACATCGTAATACGGTTTTTATTTTTATCTGTGACATTAAAATCCGTATCGAGTGAACATAATTCCTTGACAGACAAAGTGAAACTTCGCAATGAACCAATAAATTAAGTGGCATCTACTGTGCATTGGTTATTATAAAGTAATACAGACTCTACAGTTAAATTTATCAGTGGACTATAAACATTTGTTTACAGATGTATCTAAGAATTTGCTAATTAATTCAAGTGTTTATTGTTTGAGTAACTCAATAAACAGTGAATAGAAAAATAATAATTTAAGAGAAAATTCCAATATTGAGTTTAGTTCTCATTCAGAATTAATTGTTATTATTTTAGAGTAGATTATCTACACGGGTTGGTTCTGTGAAATAAAATTATTTATCACTGCAGCCGACACAAAAATCCTGTAATTAAGTACACAAGGTCCTGCAAAGCGAATGAATGATATTTATTTAAACAGGATTCTGAAAACACATACAAAAAGTCACTATGTAAGATTTTAAGCTGCAGGTCTTAAGAGATGCTTGAAGGATTATACTTTCATATAAATAAAGACCACAAACAAAAGTATTATGAACATCAAAGGTTTCAAAAATTCCTTTCAAAAGAATATGTTTCCAATTTAAATTAAAATTACGTTTTAATTAAAGCCTTAGACTCTGCACGCAGAAACGCCAGAGAAACGAGAAAAAAGACGAATTCCACGCATCTTCTATTTAGTAAGCAATTCAAATGAGCATATCTCTTCGTAACATTGAGATGAGGACGTCATTTTAGTGGGCACTGTAAACCACAAAACGTGTTTTGTTAGCGTTGTTTTATACTAACAAACTGAAAATTAATCGAGTAATTATAATAAATCTTCAAATATTAACTCAAGAAATAATTATTTAACAACGTTAAATCACTTTATTTGCGTTTATCAGTTTAGTTATGTAGTTAATATAGAAACAGCGACAGCTATGTTTCTCTTCATATTGTTCAATAGTCACAAAAATTACGCTTATTTATTTCTTCGTTTCACTTTATAATTACTTAACTCTTTTTTGTGGAACATAATTTTCACTTTATATACAATTATAAGGACCGATAATCCATATTTTACGATACCGTTTTTGTGTAATAGGTTTCAAAGAATAATCTAAGTATAAATACACGTAAAATCGAAATGGTTGTAAAAAGTTGTTATATCATTTATGAAAAAATGCGAGGTTCTTATAGAGGTAAAATAATTACAGCTGAGGCCCATAACTATTTGGCTTGTTAATATCATAGCTTCTAGTTACATTCCCTAAAATGGCTCGGAATTTTGAGTTTGTGTGAAATCTGTTTTAAACCATATTTCTAAGTCATGATGAGCGAAAATGTGATATGTATTTGTTAACCGATGTATGTTACTTTCTCAAATCGTACATTAAAAAAATAATATTTCGAAATAGTTTTAACCTCAAAATATATTAATTATTTTGCAGCATTGCTGAATTATTACAAAATAAGCATGAGATAAAAATATTTACCAAATTTATAAGGAACCAACACAGTATAAAATACAATATTTACGTTATTGACTTAATTTCCTATTCGGTAACCAGTTCCATTAAACAGAAATCAACATTAATATGTATAAATGATAATCATTAGACATACGAATCAAACCCTATAACGTATATGGGGAGAATTTGGAAACATGCAACTCTGGCTGCTAATTACATTCTCCGTAATTAATACGTGCTGCATATGACTGTTTCTAATTACAGTGAATTCGTTATGTTTGTGTGCATTAGTGTTTCGTAAAAGCTATTATCGGAATGAAGTAAATTTTTCGAGTATCCGTGTTCTGTACATTCAATATGAATTATGCAGGCCGAATAGAGTATTAAAAGAATTATTTTTGAAATGAGAAAGAATCAGCAACAAAATGAAGAGTACCAATTTAATTACAAGACTGAATATTATATTAGATAAATGCTTACTGTAACCGTAATATTATTTCCTCGTGTTCTAAAACGTGTCTGACATCAAAAATCACAATCTAATACAAATTTAAGAGTTATTTATGTAAAATTTTGTACTGGTATTTATCATACAATTAACTCTCTAATTACCGATACTATTAGTTTGGAATAAATGTTTACTTGGGTCAAGAATTATTAAATGACTCTATTACACTAAACTTGGAAAATTTATCTCAATTTCTACATAAATGAAGACGAAATTGTCTGTGAACCACCTAAAAGTGAGTTAATTAAATATTAAAAAGTTGCTGTTGAGCTATTGTTGGTACTTCAACCCATAGAATTTAGGCAGTGAATAAAAACGCAGACCTTCCACAATTCCTACATAACACGAAAGAATTGTTTCAACCTGCACTTGATGGTAGAAACTGATTTTAAATAGTACTCACTTTAACAATAAACCAAAATTAACTGTCTTTTATATTTAATTTTAACTTGGCATTTATGTTTACAATGCAAAACTTAAATATACATAATGATATATAATAAAAACGTTCACCATTTATAGTACAATTCAGTTTTTTTAAGAATTTTATTAAATTTTCCCCTTTTACAAACTCGTTGAAATAATTTTCTTTGAAATTTTCTTTCCTCTGTTTTATATTGAGTAATATTTCTGTGGTCTGTCGAAAATCGTCCGTAAGTTTTAGCGTTATTGCAAAACCTGAAAAATCCATCAATAAACAATAAAAATTATTAAACAATCTTAGTATAACATTCAGTGCGCATTTAAATGTATCTCTCAAACTAATTTAATCATTTTCTATACTATTTAAACTATTTACATTTATATTTGGCGTATTATTGTGCGTATGCAAAAAAAAACAGTCGTCAATGATCAATGTCGAGGCATAATAGGAGCAAGTGCGAATATCTGAATGTACTCTGTTTTTTGTAACTACCAATAATAAATAAAACGAAAGCTGAATTTCAATAATAAATAAAGCAGAAATAGACAATGTTTATACAATATATGCAAGTTTTATGTAGTTTAGATTAATGTATTCAAATGCTTCAGCTATATCCCTACTCAGAGTGTCTTTTTGACTACAGACATTGAGTAAGAACGTAAATAATGAATCTTTTATTTAGTTGAATGCATTAATAATTACCGTTCTGCACTCCTTCAGCATATGAACTTTAACTATGCCAATTTTCGAACTCGTAAGTTCCCGCAACGTGTTTAAACGGAGTACAAAGTTTTGTCCTCGCGTTTATATATATATATATATATATATATATATATATATATATATATGTGTGTGTGTGTGTGTGTGTGTGTGTGTGTACCTTCAAACTACTGCAGCCACTATTCTGCATCATTTATGATAACTGCACCACAGCAAGTAATGATTTGTTACACCGATTGAGATGGAATTACTACATCGATAAACTAAACCTTTATGACCACATACCTAAATAGCGCGTTGAGCTTTTTTTTAACGTAATGCAGTACTGACTTGGCAATAATATTTCAAAAGTCCTTGGTATGTTTTACGGTCGTATTTGGGGTCGAGAAAGTGGCGTCCCAGATGTGTTCCATCGGTTTGGCATGCTACTAAAATCACTTTGGCATCATTCTTACATATGACACGGACAGCTAACCTGCCTTCGGAAAGGCATTAAACGTAAACTTATTTTCAGCAATATGAACGATGTGATCCGAAACACTTATGCCTGTGCCATTATTGTTGTCTGTGGTCACATATGCTGCATATGGCTTTTTTTGTTGAGGAGGGGGAGAATGCATTTACGCATACCTCCGGAGAGGTTATGTGGGACTCAGACCGAAGTCTCCTACCCACTAAACTCCCACCCCCGTCCGTCCGTCCTTTCCCGCGGGACTGCCGTCAGGCATTACTTCACGGGAAGTAGTATGGCCAATGGCGCTTTGTCTACTCTTTATTTGCTACCGTGTGTATACCTATTTACATATATACCTATTTACATATATATACCTATTTACATATCGTCCTCATTCTTTTCTTCTATTCTCAATCTTTTTATTATGGATGCCGCAAAGTCCGCAACGCTGTTCCAGTTTTGTGGCGACCGCATCATAATCGCCGTTAGGTTCGCCGTAGAGATCTTCTGTGCGACTGCATATTCCAGATCGTCTCTCTCCTGTCCGAAACGGGGACATGTGAAGAATATGTGCTCTGCGTCCTCTATTGAGTCGCATGTATTACACATGGCATTTTCTACCAGGCAGAGTCTATGTCGGTATTGCCTGAAGCACCCATGTCCTGAGAGCAGCTGAGTCAAGGATCCGTGTATTTCCCCATGTTTCCGTTCAACCCACGCTTTAATATTTGGGATTAGACTGTAGGTCCATCTACCATTTTCGGATGTATCCCATAATGTTTGCCATCGGGCGATGGTCTTTTCCCTCTCTTCATTTTTCAGGACTTGAATATTTTTCTCCTTCCCCTTTCTGCGTTGGTAGAGGGCGCTTCTCTCTATTGCCAACAATTCGATGGGCGGCATGTCAGCGAGAACGCACGCTGCCTCGTAGGACACCGTGCGGAAGGCAGATGCCACCCGTAGGGCGCTTCTTCGGTAGACACTCCTCATAGGTCGGGCGTACGATTTGGTTCTAAGCGCGTCCGCCCAAATCGGGGCCGCGTATAGCAGTGTGGAGCTGACCACGCTTGATAATAGTTTGCGGCGTTTCTGTCTGGGGCCTCCCATTACAGGCATGATGCGTGATAACGCTGCTTCCGTCCTGGCCGCCTTTCCCCCAGTTACCCGTATGTGCTCCTTAAAGTTAAGTCGGGAGTCGATCAGCAGTCCCAGGTATTTTATGTGGGGTTGGGTGGTTATGTGGCATGGTCCGACGGTGATTTTGGCGCATTCGAGCTTTTTCCGGCTTGTGATCAGCACCGCTTCAGTCTTCTGTTCCGCGAGCTTGAGTCCCACCGACGTAAGCCAGTTCCTTATAGTGGATATGGCCTCATTTGTGGTCAGGGTGACCTCCTCCAGTATTTTCCCAACTGTAACTACCGCGATGTCGTCTGCGAAGCCCGTTGTTTTCACTCCTTCCGGCTGGGGAAGTTTAAGGATAGCATCGTACATGATGTTCCACAGAGTTGGGCCCAGTACTGAGCCTTGTGGGACGCCACCCGTGACATTATAGACTTTGTCCCCTTCCTCTGTCTTATACCATAGCTTTCTTTCACTAAAGTAACTACCGAGCAGTCTTAGAATATATTCTGGCACCCCCATTGCCCTTGATGCTTCCAGGATGCAGTCCCAACGAGCCGAGTTAAATGCATTCTTGATGTCGAGGGTTACAATCATGCAATATTTCTTCGTGCCCCTTTTCCACCTTTTGCCCTGTATGGCCTTTTTAGCTCTAGCGATCACCTCTTGGATCGCATCCACGGTAGACCTTCTTTTCCGGAAGCCGTACTGCCTTTCTGACAGTCCATGAGGGCCCTCAGTGTGTGTTTCGAGTCTCCTGCATATTATGCTTTCCAGCACTTTGCCAGCGGAGTCGAGCAAACATATGGGTCTATACCCTGATGGGTCCTCTGGTGGCTTTTTGCCTTTCGGCAGGAGGACAAGCTTCTGTTGCTTCCAGCGGCGGGGGAAGGTCCCCTCGCGTAAACACGCATTGTATACCTTGAGGAAGGCTTGCGGACGGGCCCTGATGGCCAGTTTTAGGGCTATGTTCGGGATGCAGTCTACTCCCGGGGCCTTCTTACATTTAATTTTGCTACATGCCGAGAGTAGTTCTTCTCTTGAAATATTTGGCATTACCTCGGATGCTTCCGCTGCCAAGTAAGCTGGTTCTACCACGTCGTCCTGCCTCGGAAATAGGGTTGAGACTATTTCTTCGAGTAGTGCGCAATCTG